>CM028135.1:561928750-563179375 GCA_016271365.2 Neoceratodus forsteri | reverse complement strand
TGGGGAGGCCTCATATCTTGGTGCACCTGGGCACTAATGATCTGGAGGTTAATGGGTTAGAAGAAGTACAGGAGAGATTCAAGGAAGTAGTAAGTTTCTACAGGTGTGAGGGGATGACAGTGGCATTCTCTGAGATTCTCCCAGTACCAAGGGCTAGCACAGCCAGGAAACTAAGAATCTCAGAATTCAATACATGGCTGAGGATGTGGTTTGAGGACATGGGATATGGACTCACAAGGGGATGGGGCAGCACATGGGAGAACCAGGACCTGTATGCAAAAAGCTGCTCCTGAGTAAGAAAGGCTCAGAGATCCTAAAGAAAAAGCTGGGAGAGTTCATGGCAGAAAAGCATAATTTAAACTAGCTGGGGGGGGTGGCAGCAATCTCAGCCACCAGGCAAGGGAGACTGCCAGAGTCTCCCCCATAGATGGGCAGGAAGAGGGGATGCAAAAGGCAAAAAGGGGAATTGTTAGGGAAGAATGTATAAGCAAACAGGGAAGAAATCACAGTGGAGGGTGGTCTCACTGAATACAAAAAGCATTGGCAGTAAAATGGTAGAACTGTAGGCTTTGATGGCAGAAGGAGAGGTAGATATAGCTGCCATAACTGAAACATGGGCTACCCAGTACCAGGACTGGGATCTAGTGATCCCTAGGTAGAAACTGTACTGGAGGGACAGGGACAACGGGAAGGGGAAGTAGTAGCTAAATATGTTAAGGAGGGGACTGTGTGAAACAGGGAGAAAGGGGAGGAGGGCAAGGCTGAAGCCTTATGGATTCACCTACAGCACTCCAAAGATAGGAGGGTGAGTTTGGTGGTGGTGTATAAGGCACTGTTCCAAAGTGCGGAAATAGATAGGGAACTGGGAGAACTAATCAAGAGGCTTACCGGTAAGGGCAACACAGTGGTGGCCTGGAACTTCGATTTGTCAGGGGTGGATCGGAATACCCAGCCACCTCAAGTGCCAGAGAACAGGTCCTGCTGGAGTCCTTCCAGGACAGCTTCCTCTCACAGAAAGTAATGGAGCCAACCAGGAAGGGGAACATTCTAGACCTGGTACTCAAGGACAGAGAACTAGTCCGAGACATGGAGGTGGAGGACCCCCCAGTGGGTAGTGACTACCGTACAGTGTGGTTCTCCCTCATCATGGGGAAGGAGGTAGCAAATACAAAAACAAGAGTGGTGGATTTTAAGACAGCAAATTTTTGAAGGTAGGGAATCATTCTGAAAGGGTACCTAGATAACATCAGCCCAGACATGGATGCGGAGAAGAAATGGAACATCATAAAGAGGGGTCTGGCAGAGACCACTAACTCTTGCACCAAGTGCCAAAGCAAGAAGGCCAGGAACAAGAAACCTAGCTGGGTGAATGGAGAGGTAGTGGAAAGGGGTAGGGAAAAGAAAGTGACTTTTTGGAAGTACAACAGAAACGGCAGGGACAAGGACAGGGAGGAATACCTTAAGAAATCCAGGGAGGTGAGCAAAGTAGTGAGGGCAGCAAAGGCCTCAAAATAGCTAAGGCATGGGATCAAGGAAGGGGAATATAATTTCTTTAAGCAAATATGAAAGAGGAGGATTTACAAGGACCAGATCATAAGGATTAGGAAAGAGGGAGGGTGGGTAGAGAGTGCGGAAGTACTAAATGAGTATTTCTGCTCAGTGATCACCAGGGAGAAGGATGAGCCTATACTTCAGGGGGAGAGTGGATGGGGGGCAGCAGGGAGAGGAGGTGATGGACATGGAGATCTCAGTTGAAAGGGAATTAGAGGGTCTAAGGTCCTAAGGGTGGATAGGGCACCCAGTCTGGGTGAAGTGCATCCTAGGGTACTCAAGGAGTTGTCAGGGGTCCTGGCAGGTTCACTAGCAGACTTGTTCAACATTTCTCTGAATACTGGATACTTGCCCAGGGATTGGAGGATGGCACACGTTTTCCCAACCCAAAAGACTGGGCCCAGAGATTAACCAGTGAACTACAGACCAGTGATTCTTACAGCCATTGTGGAAAAGCTAATGGCAACTATACTTAAGGAAAGGCTGGTGTGTTTCCTGGAAGAGAATAACTTACTGGACAATAGGCAACACAGGTTTGTGTCTGGCAGATCATGCCAGACCAACCTTGTTGACTTTTTTGAGGTCACTAGATAGGGGCCATGCAGTTGATGTCCTCTACCTGGACTTCAGTAAGGCATTCGACTATGTGCCCTATGGAAGTCTGAACAGTAAGTTAAGTAGCCTGGGAGCAGGGAGGAAGTTGGTCAGGTGAATAAAGAACTGGTTACAGAGCAGACAGCAGACAGTGGTAGTCGGGGGACGGCTCTCAGCACCCAGATCTGTTACCAGCAGGGTCCCACGGGGTTTAGTGCTAGGACCAGTACTATTTAATATTTTTATAGCAGACATATCAAATGGGATAAGGAGCAAGATCAACCTCTTTGGAGACAACACTAAGATCTGTGCGGAGGTGGATAGTGAGGAAAGGGTAAGGTTCTGTGAGAAGATTTGGTGACACTTGAGAGCTGGTCAACCACATTGCAACTGGGGTTTAATGCCAAAAACTGCAAGGTCTTGCACCTGGGGGCTAAAAACCCAAAGAACAGCTTCTGGTTGGTGGGAGTGAAGTTGGCCACTTCAGATGAGAAGAAAGATCTGGGAGTGCTGGTGACAAGGAACATGAAACACTCAGCAGAGTGTACAAAGGCAGCTGCAAAAGTGAACAGAATGCTGGGATGCATCACCAGGAGAATCACCTCTAGAAGGTAGAAAGTCATTTTGCCCCTGTACAGGTCCCTGGTGAGGCCACATCTGGAGTACAGTGTTTTGGTGCCCATGTCTAAAAAGGGACATCAGACTTTTGGTTGGGGTCCAGAGTAGGTCAATGGACATGATCCTGGGTATGGGGGACAGGACATAAGAGGAGAGATTGAGTGAGCTAAACATGTACACCCTGGAGGATAGAAGGGAGAGGGGGGACAAGATTGAGACATTCAGGTACCTGAAGGGCATAAACAGGGTTAATTCAGACAGCTTGTTAAAGTTAAAAGGGGAAATGGACACCAGGGAACACAGCCTGAAATTGGAGCACTAAGATTTGCCATATTCTAAAGTGACATGCAAATGAGCCTACTTAGGTAGTCTCTGGGAAAACAGCCACATTAGCATCTCATTATGCCCTGATTTGCATGCAGTTTATCAAGCATTACTGCATGGTCCCACAGCTCCACCTGTAGGTCAGTCTGAAAGTACAGGGGCTGGCCAGGTCTGACTGTAGCTCCACCTGTAGGTCAGTCAGGCAGTGCTTGATGATAGCTGCAGGCTACATGTAAGTTCAGCATAGCACAGCATATCATACCCCAGGGGACAACACAGCATATGCACACCTTCCCTCTGTGTACCCACCTCCACACACACACACACACACACCGCTCACCCATACTTATCATCCAGAGGCCAGGGTCGGCGACTTTCCGTGGACCGGGAACATGTCTGCACGCTTCAAAGTCCAACCGCAAACTGAAGAAATCGAGGTAAACCGTATAATGGGAGTCAATGGGTGGGGGGTTCAAATTAGGTCAATATCTTGGCCAATTTTATGAATTTTGGCACTAAATTTTAAACATGGGTTTCTTGGGACCCCTCTTCACGAACATGTCACTGTCATTTTGTTTGTCTGACCCAAAAGGTGTTTTCATAGTTCAGCTAAGATGTGAATTAAGCATGACCATCTTTGACAAGGCAAGCTGTTAGCTGTTGTAGGCTAGTGACCTGATTGTCAAAGGGCTTGATATGGCTCAGGAACTAAGTCCCCACGAGCAACTCATTGAATCAGAGGGAAAGCCCTCATGCCCATAACAATGCTATTTTCAGCATTTGTTTGTAAGGAAGAGGAAGTATGTTCCAGATGCTATGTCTTTTAATACCAGGCATAGCAGTTTCCCACAGTTGTGCAAAAAAAAAAAAATGCAAGTTGCTTTAAAATGATGAAAATATCTTAAAACAGCAACCATCCATTGCACAACAACTTTTTCCACATAGTGTATGTGTAATTTTTCCACTCTTGAAAATCTATCCCAGTTACAGGACCTACACAATTTTTATATGTGAGATGGAGCCTACTGCTTTACTCTTTCTCTGTGCAGGATACCTATCCAGCATCCTTATTTCTAACTTTCAGTGAGCCGGCAATTTGAAGTTGCCAGTTGATCATTGTGGAACAATTTCAATACAGAGGACTACACCTCTCCAAAATCAAGAACAACTGAAAGGTGGGGGGATCACGTGATGCAGGATACTGACTAGAAGCTCCTCTGCATAGCTCCATCCTTCTAACCACGAATTATCACTATTTTGGTGCTTATTTTCCCTTAAAAACCAGAAAGTTCGTAGATTATCACCTTTTTAACATCCTGGGCTCCTGTTTGCTTGCTCTCAGAGACGATGGAGGTGTATATGAAAAAGCCTCCACAGTACCATACACCGCCGGTCACTCCCGAGAAGGCCCCGAAAAAATCAAGGGCCTCGAGTATTGTGGATAAGCCTGAGCTCCAGAACCTGATCTCCGAACAAGACCCCCTAACCCTGAGCAGATTTTCAGAAGAATTCAAACCCTTACAGGAAGAAATTAAAGAAATCTCAGCTGAAATCAAATCCCTGTCTAAGAAACTCGAGTAGGTCACGATGAAAACTTCAGATAATGCAGCCCGTATCTTATCTCTTGAGAAGCAAGTGGAAAAAATTGACCCTGGTCTAGTAGCCATGCGCCAAAAGATCTCTAGCCTGGAAGCTAAGTTGGAAGATTTGGAGGGCCGCAGCCTAAGAAATAATGTTGTTATTTTGGGCCTTCCAGAAGGAGAAGAAGGCCTGAATATGCTGGGATTTGTGCAGAAGTTGATTGAGAAGATTGCTGGCCCCTCTCCCTTTGAGGCTAAGTACATCATTGAAAGAGCGCATAGGTCCTTGCCATCCAAGCCATCCCTTGGAGCTACACTGCATCCCATTATTTGCTATTTTTTAAATTACCTTGAGAGACAGCACTTTCTGGGAAAAGTGAGAGAGTTACAAGAAGTGAAATGGGAAAATATCAGGCTTAGAATTGCCCAAGATTTACCGGGGTCAGTCAGGGCAAAGAGCACTGCTTTCCATCTGGTTGTGTCAAAAATTATAGCTGCAGGCCTTCGCTTCAGAATGGGGTATCCAGCTGAATTACAAGTACTAGTGGACGGTACCTGGTTAACATATGAGAATCCTAAAGTTGCTTTTTCTGGATTGAAAGCTGCTCTGCCTGATTTGTTTCGAGACACCTGATCCATTGGTCAGTTTTTCCCCACCCTGCTTTGGAAGAGAGACGAATTTCTTCACGTTGTTATGCCACGAGATGACTGAATGCCAATCTGGTTTTGTGGACTCTCGAACTTTGCAATGGAGGGGACTACCTTTAGGAGAGTCTTGACCCTTTGAGTTTTCCTTCTCAGTGTTCATGTTTTGGAGCATTCTCATATCTCAGGACTTTTTCTCTGGGGAGGGAGTTCTGTTGTGGTTTGGAAGCGTTTTCTTTCTACTCAAATGGAGCACATCTCCTGGTTTCTTGTCTCTAGGGACACTTGATTGTCTTGCAGGATGTAGTTTATATTATGAAAGCCTTCAAGTTTGATATTTTTGATTATTGGGGCATGGCTTGAGACAGTGCCCTTTTGGTTTCAACATTTCCTAGATATTACCACTAGAGGGTGCTTTTGTCCTAATCTTTGTGGTTCAACCCCACTTCACCTATTTCTTTCTGGAATTTATTTCTAATGGATATAGATTACCGTGGGGGCTAGGACAGAAGTGGAGGTTCACTACTTGGGAGCATTTAGTTTGCTAGTATTTATACGTCTTGGGGAAAGTTTTCAATGTTTTCAATGGCAGCGGTTATAAGGACATGTTTGGTGAGTGTGCCCTATATTGGGTATTATCTGTTTTCTCTCAGGATTTCGGGGTTTCTGGATTGCTCCCTGGTAGAGGTCACTCTCTTCCCTTTGTCTCATTCTTACCATTTTTGTTCTGGATTTTGAGAATCCAGTGCTCTCTTACTATCATTTACATTCCTTTGTTTTTGAAGTGATATTATTACTTATTGATATCATAAGAAGACTTACATGTTTTGGTGGGGTTTTTGGGTACATACCTGGGAGGTTGGATGGGGAGGAAGGAAAGCGGAATTCTGCTGAACGTTACTCAGGACAGTTGGGGGGAGGGGAAGGTGACACCATATTCAGGGTTGTTATATTATTTGTTTGTTGGAAGGGGATGGAATATTTTGGGGGATGGGGGTGGTGGGTGGGAGGAAAGTTGATATTTGGATGGGGAGGGTATACAGCAGCAAGCATGGGACCGGGTCATTTATGTCTGATTGTTATAATTCCTGGATTTTATGTAATGTTTCTTTTTTTCCTTTTCTGGATAAATGGCCAGTAGTATAAACATTGCTACATGATACGTGAAGGGGATAAGGAAAAGAGTCAAACAATACCAAGTGTTAAAACACTTAAGTTTATTATCTTCTCAGATTATATTCCTGCAAGAATCTCATTTATTGGAAAGCGAATCTCTGCAACTAAGGAGGCAACAAATTGGGCAGGTTTTCAATGCCTCAAGGTCCATTAATAGCAGTGGGGTTATGATTCTAATTAACAGAGATATTCCCTTTATTTCCCAACAAGTTTTTAGGGACCCTGATGGCAGATATGTCCTAGTTCAAGTGAGTCTCTGGTCTATGCCTATTTTACTTGGTAGCATTTATGGGCCTAATGTAGATGATCCAAGTTTTTACATGAAACTTATTTCCATACTCCTTACCATGCTTCCCATGGGTATAATAATAGGTGGGGATTTCAATCTGGTTCTTGATCTTGAACTAGACAGGTCTGGTACTGGTTTGAGGGGCTTAACACCTGGACAGAGGGCCTTCAGGGACTTTTTGGATCAGTGCAGACTGTGTGAAGTGTGTCGTGTGTTACACCCAAAGGATAGGGTGTATACCTTTAGCTCACCAGTGCACAAAACCCAGTCTCGAATTGATTATCTTTTCCTCTCTCAGGCCCTTCTGCCAGGGATTTTGACTGCTTCGATCCAGCCAGGTCCAGTATCTGATCATTCCTTGGTAACTTCAAAGCTGGCCTTCCTTAACCTTCCTCATAAAGAAACCTGATGGAAATTAAATGGTCAATTACTCAAAGATACTAAATATTGTGACCTAATAAAGGAGCAGATCGATTTCTTTTTCTTCACTAACTCCTCTGAGGACACGACTCCTGATATTTTGTGGGGTGCTTTCAAATCATATATGCATGGGATCATTATTAGCTTAGCCACAACAAGGAAAAAAAACAGAGAGGCAGAATTACTAGCTTCATTATCTCTAATTAGGTCTTTGGAAACTAGGTTATCCTCTAATGCCTCGGAAGAAGATATGAGAAGGCTCTCGGTAGCTAAAGATAAATATTTAGACCTGTTAAGGGAAAAGGCAGAATTAGCTATTATTTGTACTGAAGCAAACTATACAGATCGGGGGAAAAGGCGGGTCGCCTGCTAGCTTTAAGGTTAAAGCAGCAAGAATCAGCTAGATTTATACCTCCAATTAGAGCCCAGGCAGATGGATCCTTGAAGGTAACCCCTTCCGAGGTTGTGTAAGAGTTTGCCTCCTATTATGAGGATCTATACAGGGATATGGATAACCCTCCTTCCTTAGAAGAACTCGAGGCCTACCTGAGGGATTCCTCTTTACCTTTTCTGTCGGAATCGCAGGGGAATTTTCTATCCTCACCAATATCACTAGAGGAAATTTCAGAGGTCATAGGGGCTTTGCCCCCAGACAAGGTCCCAGGTCCAGACGGGTTTTCTGCCTTGTTTTATAAAACTTTTCAACCACAATTATTGCCAGTCCTCCACCAGTTTTATTGTCACATTCTTTCTGGAGCAAAAATAGATACGCACTTGTTTGAGGCCCTGATTGTACTTCTCCCTAAGCCTGATAAGGATCCGGAATTAGTACAAAGTTACAGACCAATATCCTTATTGAATCAAGATGTAAAAATTCTCTCTAAGATATTGGCTGATAGAATAACATGAGTTCTCCCTGACCTGATTAGTATGTCTCAGGTTGGATTTATGAGGGGGCGTTCATCAGCTGACCATCTACATACCCTGTCACACGTAGTCTCAGTGTTCAGGGATGCTGCCTTTCCCATGGGATTGGTCTCCTTGGATGCCAAGAAGGCGTTTGATCATGTTAATTGGAATTTCCTGTTTCAGGCTCTTAAAGTATATGGTTTTCCAGCTAAATTTATAGAATGGATTCGGGCCTTATATCAAATGCCATCTGCCAGAGTTTCTGGTAATGGAGCATTCTCCAAACACTTTCCTTTGTTTTCTGGTACTCGGCAGGGTTGCCCTCTCTCCCCCCTTTTATTTCATTTATACTTAGAGCCCCTTATTTGAAACATTCTCAATAATCCGGAGATAAGCGGTATCCCAATTGGCAATCAGGTGGTGAAGATCACGGCTTATGCTGTTGATCTCCTTCTTCATTTATCCCATCCTAAAACCTCAATTCCCGCCATGTTGAAGGAAATCACCAAGTTCAGCGCTCTCTCGAATTACAAGTTGAATATAACCAAATCTTCCATTTTCCCTCTTAATCATAAGGTTTTTAAAAATGATTTGTCATCTCTTGGTTTCAGTTGGTCCCCAAGTGTTCTTAAATATCTTGGCATTAATTTGACGTGTAACCCTTCCTCTTGGTTTAAGGAAAACCTGGAGCCTCTCTCCCAAGTGATAGTTCAGGACCTCAATAGATGATCCAAACTCCCTCTCTCTCTTTGGTGCCGCATTAATATAATCAAAATGGACATTTTCCCTGTTTATTTTATCCCCTCTTGCTTCTTAACACCTTTACACCATTATCATGGTTTCATAAAATGCATGGAATTTTCACAAATTGTATCTGGTCTAATAAACAAGCCAGGTTAGCATATTACAAACTAGCCACTCAAAAAATAGATGGAGGGCTGTGGATTCCCCATCTAGCAATTTATTACTGGGCTAGCCACATTGCAAAATATTTGCGGTGGGTTAATCCGGGTCCTAAATATTCAAGACCGGTCTGGCTCAAAATTGTGCTAGACTTTATTCAATCTGTGAACATTGACCCTCGGACATTGTTCTATCTAAAATTAGCCTCCCTTCTGGACACTGTTAGTTGCCCTGTTATCCGAACCTCCCTCAGAGTTCATATGCAGCTTTGTTCATTTCTGTGGTATTCCCCAGAAATGGATTTGTCCCAGTCTATTTGGAATTCCCTGACTTTCTCTATAAATAAAAAGAAGATATCTCATAAATGGTTACCCCAGATAGGGGATGGGATAATCTCTACTTTTCTGGATGATGCAGGGGAATGGCTCTCAGTCTCTAATATCATACACAAGTTTGATATTCCCTTAACTTTTTATGTCAGGGTGGCCCAATTAGAACAATTACTTTCTACAATATTTGGTAATGTCCCTCCTCGTCCCACTGCTTTTAGGTTTATATCGGATCTCTCCCCTTTATTGGGGGCACCAGGTACTATTTCCAAAATATATCGTGTCCTATATTAATGGAGACACGGGAGACCAGAAGGCCTTACTAAGCTCTGGGTTTCTTTTTTTCCTCAATATACTCCTAATTGGTCAGCTTTATGGAAGTTTTGTCATAAATATGTTTCTCAGGATAGACTCCACCTCATGCAATTTCATATATTGCATAACATGTATTATACCCCTGTGAAGCTAAAGAAATGGGGTCTTATAAGCTTGGGGGCCTGTACCAGAGGATGTCAAGAAGAAGGCACGCTTCTTCATGTCTTTTGGTCATGTCCTAAGATAAAGTTATTATGGATGGCCATACAGAATAACCTAGACCCCATACTGGGTTTGCAGGAATACTTCACTCCAGATATATGTTTGCTGGGGGATTTATCCTCTATTAAGGTTAGAATCAGAAGGTTTCATATTTCCATGATTGCACTATCAGTTAAGAAAATTGTGCTTTGGCACTGGAGGGATACATTAGGTCCAACATACCAGGAATGGGTTAATGAAATCTTGGCTAACTTACATACTGAGACAGCTATAGTGAGTCTCCACAATAAGTTGCAGTGGTACAAGAACACTTGGGATCCCTTTCACATGCTAATTATGGTCAGAGCTGCTAAGTGAATCTGTATATCCAGTGTCTTTTATTGTGTGATACTATATTCTATCTTTTTATTTGTGTAAGTACCTTGCTGCTGTATGGGGTGGGGGAAGGGGGGATGGGGGATGGGGACAGCTCATGTATTAGTCTATGTATAAGCACAGTATGTGGTAATTTTCTGTCCCCTGAATTAGCAGAAGAAAATTACTAATAAAATATGAATTATAAAAAAAAGAACAACTGAAAGGTGTGTTTGAGGATATGCCTGGGGTTCAATGGAGCAGCGGGTGACACTTGCTATGCCTCCTTTGAGGGCTACATAAAGTGCATGTCACAAGCATCTTTTGGACACTTGTTTTCCTTGCTGCAGCCATGCAGCTGCTGACTCACCTGCCCACCACCCCTGTTCTTCTATTACTTTGTTCCCATGTGGCTTAGGCTTTGGTCATCCCTGTTTCTTCACTTCCCCCAGGTGTTGGTTCTCCAAGCCCTACTAGCTGCTGCCTCTTGTCTACCATGCATCATTGGGGGCTCCTCCTGCCATGGCTGATGGTGCTTAACTTGCTTGCTTGCTTTAAGACCACAATGGGGAGTCTTTCTGCTGCTTCCCACATTTTCTGGTACCTTCTTCCATCCATTGTCACTGCAATGAGCTTGCCACTGTGGCTCTGCTGCTGTTGGTCCTTACCTCCCACTGGGTCCCATGCTGCATACCCCAGTTGATATTTCAGTTCCTAAGGTGTGCTGTTCCCCTAACTCCTGCTGCTTTGGATTTGGTTCCTGCATGCTCTGTTATTCCCTCCTGCCAGCTGCCCACCCCTTCCTGTTTTGTTTTAAGGAAGCTTCTGTCTGGGCCTGGCTCCCTTTTGCCTTCATGCTTGTGGATTTATCCTCAGCTGTGTCTCTAGCTGGGTTCTACTTCTTGCATTTTTATCTCCTTTTGCAGCCCTCTGGCTTGAACATATACCCTGCCGTTACCTCTCAAGGGCCAGTATGCCTTTGCCCTGTAGATTCATACTACACCTAACTCTGTTTTTCCTGCTCCCTACCTTCTGCGTTCAAGAGCTCAGTTTGCATATGCCTTGTCTTAAAGCTGCTCTTCTTCTCCACTGCATTATCATGGATGAGCTTGTTATGGTTGTTTTGTAGCTCTGCATTCTGTTGCTCCTAATTCCCACCAGCCTGCCCATACAGCTGTCCAGTCCTCTCCTACGGGTTCATCATTAATCCTTCCAAGCTGAGCATACCTACTATTCCTAGTATACTGCTACTTTCAGGGAAATATCTCAGCAATCAGCAATGGGCACATGCCCTATCATCATACATGCATACACTCCATAATCAGCTAGCAGGCAAACATTCCTCCAGTAACCAGACACAGACCGACTGCCTGTCTCTCAAGGGCTTTGCATGCTTTTGCCCTCTCTGGCATTGTACTCAATGAACAGTATGCTTTTGTACTTTATGGCTTCATACTGCAAATAACCAAGCCCCTTGAGTGATTGGCCTCTTATATCCAAGAGCCTTATTACAGGAGTGTATTAGGACCACAAGACCTGAAGCAGTTGTCTCACTTTTGCCAAATTCCTTTGGGTGTTTTGAACTCCAGTGTTCCTAGTACAGCATCAGCTGTGCTTCTACAGGCCTGTCTTAACTCCTGTTTGGTTGGAAAGCATTCAGGTCAGAAGGAGAAGTTTTTTTGTTCCTTAGTTGCAGCAGCATGTCATATGTTGGTCTCATGCTTGGTTTACTAGTTTGGAGTTACACCTGAAGGCATGGTGATCTAAAGCCTTAGATTCCCAGATGCTTCCTCCACTGGGGGGTCCTCTCCTCAATTCTTATGGTCACAACATTAGCTGGAGTGTTAAGTCTAGTTAATTTCTCTGTCTGATGGGACTCAGACTGTGGCTACTTCTTACTCCCTGGTCATTCAATGTCAGCATCTTCTTTCCCTTCTAGAGCATCAATGATCTGACATTTCTGTTCATGTCTTCAGCTTCAAATGCTGAGCTTCGTCTCTAAGGTACCTTTAGCCAAAGGCCTTTTGTCCTAAAGGGGCAGAATCCTCCTCATGAGGGTTCCTGTGGCTTTGGCATCCCAAAAAAGTGATTGTTCCTTGGGAAAATGGAATGTTTATGGTCACAGAAAATTCAAATCTATTCATACAGTGAACAGTACTGAGTTACCAACAGCTCTCAGCAATGCAGTCATACAGTTGCAAAACCATCCCTTTACATTGAACAACCATGTATTACAACAATACCATGAAAAAGTGCACTGACATTATCTGAAATGTTGGTGGTTAGCAGTGGTGAGTGCCACTATTTGTAACTTTAATAAAACATATTTGTGATAATCATCCAATAACTGAAGTCTGGTCTCTTTTTCCGTCCTAGTGTTTGTTTTGAGACCTGCTTCTTTTGTGTTTATACATTACTACAAGCCTGGCAACCAAACGCCCTAGCTGTCCATATTTGGTGCCAGTGTGTTAAAATGTAACCTGCTCACACCTGCTAATTCACTTTGTTTTAATCACATTTTACCTAGATTAGTTTGTTTTGTAGGTGTGCTGCTGGCGGGTGGCAAATATCAATAATCAGAATCCAGTGCACCTTACCCCCAATATTCTGTAGCAGAAAACATAGCCCTTAAGATTCAATACTAACTGATGCTTTAACATAGTTTTATGCAAATGAAAATGAAAATTAACCAATATACATTATATAAAGAGGTGAGTTTGTGTGTTTCTAACCTCTTATTCACCCATGTAGAACCTGCACCTGCAATAGAGTTTTTTTTTCTTGGCCTTCCTATAGGACATCAGAATCTCCCTAGGCACCACATTTTACCTTTTAACTGAGAAATATATATTGAGGTGTGAAAGCTTATTTCCAAGTGTATCCTGGGGGTGGGTTTAACAAATGAGGGAAGTGGACCATTGGCTTTGACTATGATCCCATGATGTTGACTGGACTTTGAAAAACATGTACAACTAATCTAATGACGTTCTATGGGTAAGTAAACTTTTTTTTTGTTAGATTTCAACACACATGTGGATGTAATATTTCTGGATTTTAGAAAGTCTTTTGACATTGTGCTACAGTACATAACAAAGTAGTTCAGAAAATTGGAGATTTGGAGGTCCCAAATGAAATAATCAGATGGGTGTCAGATTGGCCCACCGATAGAACACACTATATGAGGAGAAATGGTTTCAGGTTTGCAGAAAGTAAGGAGATGAGTGTGGTGTCACAATGGTCAGTGCTGGGTCCAACACTGCCTTTATATTTCAGATACTGTAGTCACAAAAGGCATCTGCAGCTGGCTGAGTATCCATATGGCACAGAATTGGGAACAAAAATGGAAACAGAAGCACAAAGAATAAGTATACATAGGTGTCTTGAACTGATAGCAGTCTAGATGGTATCCTAGGGTATGAAATTCCATGATGAAAAGTGTTCAGGTATGCATATGGGGACAAATAATTGATGCTATAATTATATACTGAAAGATAAAGTTCTAAAAGTAGTAAAGGAGGAGAGGGACCTTGATGTCATTATAACTGAATCCATGCCAAATGCAGTGGGTTGTTTGATTGCATTAAGAGAAGTATTTTTTGCAGATCTGAAGGGATGTTGTTGCCTCTGCATAGCATTTACATTCACCTGCAAATAGACCACTGCTCACAGTTCTGGTCTCCATCGACAAAACAGGATCAGCAGAGGATGGAGTTAATGTGGAGGAAAATTATAAGGATGGTGAGAGGGTTGGAGGAGCCATCATTCGAGAATAGCTTGAGAAGATGCGGACTACACAGTTTATACTGGAGGATAGTATGGGTAGATCTCCTTAAGATGTATGACATACTGAAGGATGAACATTTGATAAATTTAATGCAGCTGCATTTCAAGGCAGCTAGGTAGGTAACTGGAAGACATGATTTGCAATTGCTGGCTAATCAGTTTTACACAGCATGTGGAGGGGATGGGGATAAGTTACCAAGTGCAGCAATCATAGCAGGGCAAGTTCAAAACTGGCCTTCTAAAAAGTGTGGCTACATATCTAGAAGGAGATGGCATAACCAGATTAAACCAATGAGAAGTGGGGACAATCATGATAGGTAAAAATGACTACTGCTGTCTCAAGATTCTTAATATTACTAATAGCCATTATGCCAGTTATCATATTCTCCAGGACCCAAAGGTTTTCAAATTCTAAAATAATACCCCATCCCCCCCAAAAATGCATCCAGAAACATAAAAACAAATGAGAAAAATATAGAGCATTATGTTGCACTTTGCAACATTTTATGATTCAGTGATTTTATTTGTTATTCTATGTTATACTTAAGTTGTTTATATTCAAGGTAAAATATAGTTTTAGAGTAAGAGGATGATAATGAGCAGGAGGAAGACAGAGAAAAGAAGTTGTAGTAATCTGAGGTGCGGAGCTGAGCAGTGTGTGTGTGTAGTCACTCATGCACTTCTCATTTACAATGGGGATGGAGACATTTTTGTTGTTAACACAAAATATTGAGCTGGTTGTTGATGGCCATGCCCCCATGCCTGGTTTTAGCAATGCATGAGGAGAGACAAGGAGAAAGAGCAGTATGGCAAATAGGTTGTGTGCATCGGCATTGTTGTTTTGACATCGTGTATATATATATATATATATATATATATATATATAGAGGTTAGAGGCAAAAATCATTAATGTATTAGTTAGGTTGTTCCATTAGCGTGAGGGCTCGCTGTTGGGTTGAAACCCTGACCTCATTCATTTCAACGCGTAGGCGATTGGACCGCCAGCCTCAACCTCACCCCATGACATGTGCAAAGCAGGAAGTATAGGAGAATGGGTGATAGTTAGGACCCACGATCCCAATGGCACCCCAATGCCGGTTGGGGTGGGCGGGGGTCCAAGGGTGGTTTTCAACCCTAACAGCGAATTTCCTCACTTTGTTGCTGTGAACAACCCTAACTAATGCATTGCTGGAGTTTTTGCCTCTAATTTCCTTCTTTTGAGAATGATAACGAGAAATAGTGAATGTAATGCATCGGCGGGAGCGCGGGGCCCGGCTCCCGCTGCATGATGTGTTGTGGCATACTAACAGGGACAGCAACACAAACAGAAATGCTAACAGTGGTGCACATGGTAACACAAGCACGAATGAGAACAGAAAGGGTAACGCACATGGTGGCGTAGACGGGAACGGTCTGCCACATGATGTGTTGTCACATAGTAACATGGTGCCTGCAAACAGAAATGTCAATGGGCATGGTGATGTAAAGTGAAACAGTAAGATAAACAGTACTGTAGACAGAAATGGCAAAATAACAGAAACGCAAGCGCAATGAAAACGCAAGGATAACGCATATGGTGGCGATTACGCCAATGGTAAGTGAACGGTAACGGATCTCGCAAGCGGAAAGGGCAACAGTAACAGTAATGTAAGCACAGGCTGGTTTTCCCCAAAACCTGCATTAAGAAAGACAGTGAGTACAAATAATGTATGCAAAATAATGAGTATCGGCGCAGAAAATGAGATCTTGGAATACTAAATACATTATATCTCAGGAACCGTACGACGTAGAAAAAAAATTTAAAAGTCATATTATTTAAAACTGTCCTGGCTAATTTGACCGACAAAGTCCGTATCTCGCACCGTTTCCGAGATACGGGCCCTGAAAGGCGCGGTGAACGCCGTAATGTTATCCTATGGGAAAAAAGGAAAAGTTCGGAGTGCCATAACTTTGCCTCCCTGTAATGTTTTTTCACCAAACTACTGAAAGGCACATCTGTGGCTGTTGGCTGTCTTCCTCCAAATTTCAGGAAAAAGACTAAACCGTTATTTTGCAGCAGGGCTCCAAATGATTTCTGTTAAGTGTCGGGCGCCAAATGTTATCCTAGGGAAAACCGCTCAATTTTGGAGTGCCGTAACTTTGCCGCCATGTGATATTTTTTCACCAAACTACTGAAAGGCACATCTGTGTACTGTTGGCTGTCTTCTCCAAATTTCAGGAAAAAGACCAAACTGTTATTTTGCAGCAGGGTGCCAAAGGATTCCTGTAATGCTTCGGCTCGAATGTTATCCTATGGAAAAATGTCAACTTTGAGTGCCATAACTTGCCGCGTGTAATATATTTTCAATACAACACTGAAAGGCACATCTGTGAGATGTCGGCTGCGTTCCTCCAAATTTCAGCCCAAAACTCCCAACGGTTATTTTGCAGTGCAGTGCCAAAGAATTGCTGTCATTTTCCCACAGACTAGAAAATTACTGTCGCATCATAAAGCTTTAAAATTTATGACACTTTCGCGGAGCACGAAAGTAATTTGCGAAGTACTTTCTTCAGAAATTTGAAAACATATTTCTGGGGTGTTTTACCACAAAATAAAGACATGGCAAGCATCCTCAGGGCCCGACTAGGTGAATACAAAAATTAGGTTGCTAGAGGGTCCCAAATTTAAATGCCAACCATTTTTCTGATCACCAACTGAAAACAAAATGGCCGATTTGCGAAAGTAACAGGCCCATTTGCGAAAGTAAAAATGCATTTACGAAAGTGTTGAACTTTTTAACTTTTCCCATTGACTTATAATGGGAAACTGTTTTTTGAATAACTTTTGAACCGTTTAATATTTTTTCACAAAATCTTCGAAAGGCACATTGGGGACCCTGGCTGCATGTTTCAGAAGATTTTGGGCTGATCACAAACCGTATGACCTGTAGTAGCGACCACAGAATTCCAGAAAAGCGTAATACGCACGATCATCACACTTAATAACCCACAGCCGTATAGCTGACCAGTACAAAACTTGGCAGATCCCAAGGCCTATAGTTCTTGATCATAAATTCCAAATTTCAGGAAAATCCATCAAACAGTTGCAAAGTTATTAAGATGCAAAGTTTTGGGGTTTAACATAGAAATGGCTCTCAACTCTAATCTATGGTAGCACTACAGCTACATAATATATATATATATATATATATATATATATACACACAAATATATGGAACAGTTTTTCTTTGAAGCACAGTGCTGGCCACAAAAAAATAATAATTTCCATCAAATTCTGCATCAAGTGAGGTACTGCATACTGTATCAACTCCATGCATTCAGCGGCAATGATCATTTTCCTCTACAGCCACTGCTCTCGTCTCAAATAAAAATACATTACATCTATTCAATGAATTTGTTTTTGTAAGCTTTGTATTGATTTATTTTTTTACAATGTACATAATTTAGTTATACTTTAATAATATATTTTACTATAAAGTTAATGGGGGCTATGCACTATGGGTTGCAGGGTATGCGTGACAAGCATGTACCTGATTGGTGCAGCTCCGCCCTTGCGGACAGGCATATGGGACTTGACATGCATAATCTCAGGCCAATGCAGGGTGCCTGTCTTTGGCCGCACCCAAGCTTTGCTGCTGCATAGTGGGTAGATTGGTGGTCACAGGCAGGCCCATTCTGTTCCACTAGTGGATCTCCTGCTCTACACAGGGCAGGAGACTGTGGGACTGCATGTCCCTTACATTTTAGAATGTGGACGAGTGCTCAAATGGCTACCCTCAGCCCTCTCTACCTGACTGGAGGGTTGGGGTGGCATGGCATGGCACGGGGGCTTTCCTTCCCACAATAGCTTGTGATTATATTCCATGGGAGGTGTGCAACCCATAAGGCAGGTTGCCTGCTGCCATATTCTGCACACCCCTTACTCATAGAAATATAGACTTTGATTGCAGATAAGGACCACTTGGCCCACCTAGTCTGCCATTTCCCTACTTATTGGATAAACTGCAGATCCAAGTTAACCAACAGCCTACTTCCTCCTACCCCCCGCTAGAATTGCCTTTTGTCTGCCCATGCACTCTTGAATTCCACCACTATTTTTGACTTCACTACCACCTCAGGAAGGCTATTCCATGCATCCACCACCCTCTCTGTAAAAAAATACTTCTCCATGTTGCCCCTGAACCATCCTTCCTCTGTCTTCAAACTGTGCCCCCTTGTTCTTGCACATCTTTTTCTGAAAGATGCTACCCTCTTAGTCTTTGTTGATTCCCTTGAGATACTTGAAAGTTTCTATCATGTCTCCCCTCACCCTCATTTCCTTGAGCGTATACATATTAAGGTCCTTTAGCTTCTCTTCATATGGCTTCTGGTGCAAACCCTGCACCATTTTAGTTGCCCTCATCTGGACTGCCTCCATCCTATCTATGTCCTTGCAGAGGTGGGATCTCCGGAACTCAACACAGTACTCCACATGGGGTCTCACCAACTGTCTGTACAGAGGGATAACAACTTCTTGTGTTCTACTGTTGATGCCTCTCCTTATGCATCCCAGCATTCCCCCAGCCCTCCTTATTGCCTTCTCACACTGACTTGCCTACCTTTAGGTTATCTGGTATGACCACCCCCAGGTCCCTTTCCATTTTTGTTGTTGTTAGTACCTCCCCCCCTCCCCATTGTGTACTCTTTCCCTGGGTTTTTGTTTTCCAGGTACATTACTTTGCACTTCTTTGCATTGAATCTATGCTGCCATTCTTTTGACCATTCCTACAACCTTGCCCAATCCTTTCTCATCCTTTCCACCACCCATTGTGTATCAGTCCTGTTGCAGATCTTTTTTCATCTGCAAAGAGACATACTTTTCATTTCAGCCCCTCTGCAATGTCACCTATAAAGACATTAAATGGACCAGTTCCAGTACTGAACTCTGTTGTACCCTGCTAGTAACCCCCCTTTCTTTGGATTGGACTCCATTTACTATTACCCTCTGCATCATGTTGCCCAGCAAATTTTTTACTCAGACTACCACCCTGGAACCCACTCCCATGCTGGCTAATTTATTACCTTTTGTGTGGGACTGTGTCAAATGCATTGCTAAAGTCTAGATAGGCCATATCTACATTCCCTCCCTGGTCTACTATTTTAGTCACCCAGTCAAAGAAATCTATTAGATTCATCAGACATGACCTTCCCACTGTGAACACATGCTGCCTTGGGTCCTGTGCCCCACTGGCCTCTAGGTACTCAACAATTCTTTCTTTCAGAAGTGATTCCTTCATTTTCCCTAGCACTAAGGTCAAACTAACAGGTCTGTAGTTTCCTGACTCTGCCTTGCTCCCACTTCTGTGAAGGGGAATCACATCCATTCCTCAGGTACCCCACCATCCTCGTATGATTTGTTAAAAAGGTTAGTCTGTGGTGTCACTAGTTCTCCCCTTAGTTCTTTGAGAATTTTGGGGTGAATCTCATCAGGCCGCATTGCTTTGTCTGCCTTGAGTTTTAAAAGTTCTTTTAGGACCCTTTCTACTGTGAATGGACTGGTATCGACCCCCTTATCCAGAGTACTTCTATTGTTTGATTTAGGAACCTCCCCCTACTCATCTTTTTGTGAATACTAAGCAAAAGTATTCATTCAGTATCTTTGCCTTTTCACTGCCACCCTCTGCCCACCCCTCTCCCCTTTATTAAGCCTCACTATCTCTCCCTTGATCTTTCTTTGCTCCCTAAAGTACTCAGTACTGCATGTCATTATAAATAGTGCAGGATTTGGGCATGCATCCTAGCCACGCTGTCAGACCAACCACATTCTTAGCTGTGCAAACAGCCAGGGGATCAAGTGTGGAAGGGGCACACACCCTTTCTGTGAATGCTGCTGGGGTCCACAGGACTGCTGACGAGTGGCTTCCTAAAATTCTGTTGCCTATGCATTGCAGATAGAGTAAACAGGAAATTCATTTTTTATGCATTGCCCTAATAATACTATTAAAAAATCATATGAAAAAGTAATACAGTTGTTCAAATCTCATAATACTTTTGATAGAACTAATTATGCTATTGTTGTGAGCTTTAACGATAGTATTATGAGACCTCATAATGCTATTGTTGCAAGCTCAAATGATAGTAATATGAGAAAGTGCCTTTCTCATGTGCTGTGTACCTTGTGGTGAGCATAAGCTGGTGTTTACTTTAACTGCCATGTACTGTACAGGAAAAGCTGGCTTGCCGCTGACTCACACATAATCAAAAATTACATTCTGTAAGACAGATAATACGGCAGAACAGTGAATAACCTACAAACGAATACAGTATTTTTTTTAAGTTAAAGCTACTTGGATCCATATATTACAAAAAAAACGTTCTTAGTTAAAACACCATCTCAAGGTTCTCTTGACATGTTGGAACCACTCAAGCTTTCCTCTTGAGGTTCACATGTCACCAGAACCTCTTGATGGTATTATAGTCTCATAATACACAGTCTCCTATCTATTATTATATTCATAATAATTGGGGAGCGTTTTCTTCTGTAGAGAAACCCAGTTATAATTTGTCGTTATAACCTGTGGGTTATAACAACAATCATGTGCTTGGTTTCTCTCGCTCCACACATGCACCACCAACAGTGTCCCATCATTGCATGAACCTGAGGACCATGGCTACACTTCCTGACTCTGACTCCGCAGCCAGTGAGTCAAAAAAATCTTCAGACTTTGAATATATTTTTTTGCACTGAAATGCTGTGTCTTTTTTTAATTCTGGTAACCAGTCACAAAATTAAAACTTACAAGGACCAAGGCATGGACAGACAGCTCAATCCAACATCATTTGAACAGCAATGTATTTTTATTTTACATAGCTGCTGTGGCAAAAAACTGCTCCACAGCAATTATATAAAATAAAGCATAGGGTTGTGTGTAAAACTTGAATTTTATATACACCCTCAGTGCTGGCTGCTTAAATTAACCCCTCAAACTTCACTCTTGGGGTTTATGTAGCATCCAACACCAAGTATGTGTGTAAAATCTCATTGAACACACCACCCCATGTATTATTCTATATTTAATGTATATAAATTACATCATATATTTATATTTCACAATATGTCAAGGGGCAAGGGCAAAAAGTAGTTAATAAACAAAGTTCATGTGAGGATGGGGTAAATATCTGTAGTGAATACTTGATAATAAATAATAATCTATTTTTATATATTTATATGCACAGTTACTGTGTTTCTTGTGGTTATAAGAGTCAAATCTTAAGTTCTTTGGGCGAGAGAACAGTGACACAAAGTGGAGCAGTTCTGGCACACAATGAACTTGACAAGAAACTCTTATAACCATAAAAGTCATAGGTATTTTTACATATAAACATATTACAAATCATGTTGAAGAGTTATGTTTAAAAAAACAATGTGAATTTAAAAAAAAGGTGTTAGTAGACAATTAGAGAAACCCCTCTGTGATTAAATGAACTGCAGTATGCTAACTGAATTATGAACTGTAGCATTTTTGAATTGTTTACATTCGACAACTCCTTCTGAGGGAAAAAAAGAGTACTTGTAATGCTTAGAAATAATCCTGATTTGTGAATTGTAATGTCATGATTCATAAACTTCATCTGAAGGTACTATATTATAATTTGATAATGTGATATGATGATATGACATAATCTGTTAATATGATACAATGATAATATTATCTGGTAGTCTGATAATATGATACAGTGTGATAATTTATATTACTTTGTATTTATCATATATTGAGTGATAGATGGGGTGGTGTGTTTAATGAGATTTACACATACCCAAGGTGTTGGATGCTACATAAACCCAGAGAGTGAAGTTCGAGGGGTTTATTTAAGCATTCAGCAGTGAGGGTGTCTGTAAAATCGAGTTAAACACACTACCCCATCTTTTATTTTATATAATTGCTGGGGAGCATTTTTTCATCACAACAATTATATAAAATAAAAACACATCCAAGTGCAGCTGCTATCATATCAGGTTTCAGAATGGTACCTGGTCATATTGAAGCTGCTGGTACTGAAGAAGGGAAAAGTGGTGGCTGGCATATATGTGGATCGAGGGAAGCCCAGCGTGTGTTTGCCATTATAAATGCTCCTTTATAACGGCAAATTACAAACTGGGTTTTCTTAGGGAAAAAACCCTCACCAGTTATTATGTTTTGTTACAAGCTGAGAAAACTTGTATCATGAATTTATGATCCATGGAACATGCTTGACTTACTGCTTGACATCCCCTCAGCTCCTTGTGTTGTTTTTGAAAGCTAGTGAAATCTGATTTTTTTTTGGGGGGGGGGGATACTGTAATTGAATGATATCACTAGAAATGGGCAACAGCAGCAGGTGTCACAGTACAATGGAGCTGATCTTGTGCCAAAGCCAGACTTAGTGGCACCTTCTTCGTGCAGATGAATGGTACAGGGGGAGCAAGGCCATCATATAGTGGTTCATTGTGGACAGACAACTGTTGCTGCCCACATATACACAGCAGATGGTTGTAGCATCTGCTTTCATGTTGTTAATAAGAGTTGCACAGGGGGAGAGCTTAGCTTTACATTTACAAATGTATGAGTTCAGTTTCAGCTGTTGGCAGGAGAAGGGGAGCTGGAACTGGAACTAGCAGAATTTGAAGGAGCAGAAGAAAAAAAGTGTTTCTAAACTGTTCACTCATCATGGGATGGACAATGATATCAAAGGTCTTTTAATGGATATTTTCTTTTGGACATATCTTTAACTAAGAAATGCTAAGGATCATTCTTCTTTTGCTGGTAATGATGATGGAGGAGCTCAGTGCATTTTAGGGAATAATGGAAATATTTACTAATGGTCTGTGCAGCACCAAGTGTGTTGTTAGACTATGCATATTTGTCAAACATATGACTCATCACCAGCTTTAGTGAGTGTGCAAAACATAATGAGTGGAGGTGGTTGGCTCCCTGTAAAGTGATGGTAATACCTGGGGATGCACCAATTGTCTCAGGCTGTTGCCATGAAGGCAGCATTGCATGAACGAACTGACTTATCCAACCACTAACCATACCTGACTGCCTCAACTGCTTGCTGGTCTAACATGAGTATGGATTAGGAAAAAAGTTAGCTGTTAAACAGATTACATGTTCATGTTTTATGTGATTGGCCAGAATATTAGTTTCCAAAATTTGATTCAATGTTGCTGCCCTCAATTAATCATTCTTCCACATCACTGATTGAAGTATCCTTGCAGTGGATTTGTGGTGTCTTCTGTAAAACACTGTAGTGGATCTCTTTTTTTCTTTTTTTTAGTGGCAGTAGCCTGTGTGTGTGTCTGTGTTTGTGTGTGTATTGGGAGGTATATTGTGAGGAATTAGGAAGTGAATGCAAGATTACTTGTTTTAGGAACTGGAAAATATTATGCAGGGGATGAGTCTGCATGACCATCCTACTCTTGAATGTCTTCCTTCTATTCCGACTCTCAGTTTTTCTCTTCCTGCTCCTCCTCCTCACATACTTCTTTGCCTCCCTCTCTCCTCCTCTCTTACTTCTTCCCCCTGTTTCTTCTGTTAATGGCCATAAGCATGAACCAAGACTGGCCATTATGCAATTCTAACACATATGCATATGGGCATCCACTCTTAATGGGTGGGGTCAAGGGGTATGCCCTTGCTATTTCCAGACTTCCAATGCTGTGTGGACACTTCCTCATGCAAAGCTGCATACCCATAGATTTATCACTTCCTGATAGGCCCATCAGTCAGGCATGTCCCTTTGCCCTACACACCTGTCCTCCTCACATATGCTTGTCACTATTATGTGTCTTTTCCATATAAATGCCTCCATTTGTGCATAGGGTCAAATGACTTTAAAATACCCATGTGATCCACACATATTATTGCATGCTGCAGAACTCAAGAGGCAAGAGGGAATTGTGAGAGCTCAGTAAAGGCAAAACTTTGCATCCACAGACCACTGACAGACCCTAATCAAACCACAATGCTGAGTCGCTCAGTGTCTCACACAGCAGCCTATGTCACTTTTTAATTACTGTCTAGTTGGCAGTGGCTGGCCTGGATTGCACAAAAGCAAAACAATGGATTTATTTGCCCTGGTTCCACAAGCAGTCAAATAAAACATTATTTTGTAAAAAAAAAAAAAACCTTCCAACACCCCGTCTCTTTTTCTCTTTGTCTGCTACCATCATTTCCATGTTGCAGGCCTTGTAAGGCTGAAACTGCCAAAAGCACATGCTGCAACACTCTCCTCTCCTCTGCAGCAACACAAATTTTTACTGGCCGTCTTGTCTAAATCTACAGTCAACTAGCTATCTGTAACTACAATAATAAAGCACTATATTTTGATTTATTAATTAGTTAGGATGATTTGTAACTGTAACCCCCCCCCCCACAGGTGTGGCTTAATTTGCTGTTCTCTCAATTGCCAGTCTTGTAAGTACCAGCCTCCTGTGTACTCCTTCTAACCCCCGTAATGTTATCCTGGTAGGGGGATGGGAGGAGCAGTGTTAGACAAATTATACCACCAGCCTAGCAGTTGCAACCACTACCCTGCTTGTGAGAGTGATCATGCAGTATGCCTGCATAAATG
Organism: Neoceratodus forsteri; assembly: GCA_016271365.2. Taxonomy (NCBI): domain Eukaryota; kingdom Metazoa; phylum Chordata; order Ceratodontiformes; family Ceratodontidae; genus Neoceratodus; species Neoceratodus forsteri. Next base: position 563,154,770 of record CM028135.1, on the reverse strand, counting down.
TGCAAGCTGGAAACTGCCAGCTCACAGAGTACAACAGCACTATGGTGCTAAATGTAAAAGCCATTTTGGCAGCACTGCTGATAGTCCTCCCATTGTGCTCTGACACTTGGGAGTCTGAAGAAATAAGTGGTGGTGTGGTGACATATGCAAGTGGAGTGAAATAAAACTTTAAATGCAGCGTTCTTAAGTGATGTTGTTTAACAGAGGTGCCTTTAAGAGCAGTGAGGCTGCTATGAGAATAAAAGCACTGCCAGCCACTGGGGGGGTCAGTGATATGGCACTAGCAACAGGCAGAAGAAGCCCCTGCAAGGCCCCACTCTGCCATTGGATCATAGGGCAAAGGGGCAGCGATTGTACTATGTGGGCATCTGGTGTAGTGCTCCAGTTTGTTTGCAAGAGAACTTTAAAGTTAGGACTGTGTATAAATTGTTTATCTAGCAGCCATCTTTTTCATCTCTGACCCTCGTAGTAGTCAATCAGCAATCAAGGAGCTCTGAAGGACTCAGCAATAGCTCCTGGGTAGGGTGTATCAACAATATCCTTGGCAGCTAAACAGACAACCAATCAGGCTCATCCAATCAGAAACTACCATTCTCTCCTCAGACACCAAGAACAATTTCAGCTCAGAGCAGTCTGGCAAAAACTTTCTGTAAATCAGGAGGGGTTGGGCTGTGTTGGAGGAAAAAGTTTGTCCAATTTTTAAAAAAGAAAAAGCAAAAGAATTATATTTACTAAAACAGATCATTACAGGGAACTGGTCCATACTGGAATCAGAGCCAAAATTGCAACAGGTGGTCACAAATGGACCCAAGTGGTGTTTATATGCAGCAAGATGATTAAAGACATGGTGGTCAATAGTATGTTACCAGGTTCTGAACCAGCATGTTCTACCCTAGCCCCTTTCCCTACAGGAACCTTTAAATGTGGTTGTTGCATTTACTGTAAATTTGTTAGCCCTTGCAAAACTTGTATTAACCTTAGAACCTAAAAGGAAATTCATATTAAATAATTCAGTTGTAGTAAGGGGGTCATCTATAAATTGTCCTGCAGTTGTGGAGCATTTTATACAGGTGGGACTATTAGACAATTTAAAGTAAAGATGGGAGAACATGTTAGGGCTATTCAAAGTAAGGATAATACCTATGCAATAGTGCAGCATATGCTGACTCTCCTGGAATTCCCACATAAAATACCATTTAGTGGCATTGAACGGATATCATTGGGACCTAGGGGGGAGACCTAGAAAAACTAGTGGGGAGAAGCAAAAGTTTCTGGATTTATGACTTAGGGGCCAGATCAGAGATGGGCCTCAAAGACAATATTGACTTAGCAGCCTTTTTAAAGAAATATAAGTGTTAAGGAATCTGTGTTTAAAGTCATGATAAATATAACAGCATTAAGTCCAGACACCTGTATAAATAGTTGCCCACCCCATATTAGTAAAGTACAATGAAGTTTAAATATTAAGAAAAAGCATATAAAGAGTATAGAGTTTATAACATTGTGCAGTAAAATATTTCATACTGGATTTCATACTGGAAACTTAAGGAAGTCAAGAAGGCAAAGCCCATATAGACTTCCCCCACAATTCAGTGATGGTAACATGTGTCACCAACTTCATCAAATGACCTATCCAATCTGCTCTTAAAGATCACCAGACTATCAGCATCCACCACCTCCTGTGGCAGTCTATTCCACATCCTAATTGCCCTACACTTAAAGCCATTCCTTCTCAGTTCAGTCCTACTAGTTTCTTCCTCAATTGTCTATTATGTACTCTCAAATTATATGATTTCACTGTCATCTCAAATCCCAATTCCAATTTAAGAAAACTATCCCCTAAAACCTTATATAATAACAATGTCTCCCCTTGCCCTTCTATTAACCAATGACCACAATCCCAACTTATCCAGTCTATCGTCATATGAGATCCCTTGACAGCCCAAAATTAGTCTGGTAAGTGATGTTTGGGGCCTCTCCATTAATTTAATATCCTTAATGAGGAAAGGACAAGAGACAGTGGAGCAACACTCCAAGATGGGCCTAACCATTTTCTTGTACGGTGGCAAAAAAAAAATCCTTATTTCTTGATTGAAAACCCCTTCTTATACAATTTACCAACTGCATAGCTTTATTTGATGTTATTCTACTGTGGGCACAACTTTTAGGTCATTTTGAACATAAACTCCTAAGTCTTTTTCACACTCTGAAACATTCAAACTAAGACCTTGCATATAATAGGTCTGCTGAATATTATGTCTACCAAAGTGCATTATAATGCATTTTTCCTTATTGAAAATCATCCCATTTATATTCGCCCATTCCATAATATGAATTAAATCCTGTTCGAAAATTAATCTATCCTTGAATGTATCCACCACTCCCTCAATTTTGACACCATCTGCACATTTTATTAACTTATTGTTACTTAATATATCCAAATCATCTATAAAGACCTTGAACAACAATGGGCCCAGCACCGAACCCTGGGGAACACCACTTCCCACCTTCAATGGTTCTGACAGATGACCCTTTATTCTCACTTGCTGCTGCCTATTTGTTAACCACTGTTCAACCCATCTTACTATGATTGTATCAATCCCCATACCAATAAGCTTATCAATAATCTTACAGTGTGGAACCATAACTAACGCTCTACTAAAATCGAGCATCACCATGTCCACATTTTTTCCTTCATCAATACGCTTACTGATAAACTTATAGAAGGTGATCAGATTTGTTTCACATGATCTGCTAGATACAAATCCATGCTGACTTTTATCTATTAAACCCCTACTTATCATAACATCAGTTATAGCGTCACTCAGAATACCTTCAATAATCTTCCCTATAACAGAGGTCAAGCTCACGGGCCTATACCTCATTGCCTCACTCTTTTTCCCTTTCTTATAAATTGCCACCACATATGCCAATTTCCACATCTCTGGCACCAAACCCTCTGCCAAGGATTTTTTACCCAACCTGGTAATAACTGGCATCAACACGTCCCCTAACTCCTTTAAGAAGTATGGATGGATCTCATCTGGCCCTGCCACCTTATCAGCTTTTAATTTCATGATCCTGTTCTTCATCTTTTCTTCAGTTATAATTTCTTTAGGATCTAACGTACCTATACCCAGACACCCCTTATCTACAACCCCATCATGTTTCTTATACACAGCACCAAAGCATCTAGTAAATTCATTTACTATATCATTTGGCTCAAAGGTCATGAGCTCATTTGTATTCAATGGACCAACCATACTGCTTCCTCCCATTCTACTATTCAAATACAGTATGCATGAAAGCTTTTGCTATTATCTTCACCCATTACAATCTAAATTCAAGCTGATTTTTTTTTATTTTTTTATTTCCTTCTTCAGTTGTTTCAGTATATTCCTATACCTATTCAGAGATTCTACTGATTTATTTTTCTTAATTTTCTGGAACATTGGTTGCTTTTTCCTACAAAGTTTAATAATAGATCTTGTTAGTCATGGTAGCTTTTTACTTTTGTGAGTATATGTGTTCCTACGTGGGATATACACACCAATTATCTCATTGATTGTATCTGAAAATAGCTCCCAAGATTATTTCATAGTCAGATCTTTCATCATGTCTTCCCAGTCAATTCTGCTCAACCTCTCTCTCACAGCTGCATAGTCCCTCCTATTATACAGAAGCTGTACTGTACTGCCCTTCACTATCCTAGTTACCCAAACCATCCTAAATATTATAGAATTGTGATCACTTGTACCCAACTGAGGTTGAATATTGATCTGTCAGATAACATAAGGTACAATAGTTAGAATAACATCCAATACATTTTCCCCCTTGAAGCCTCCTGAATGCATTGTTGAACACCCACCATTAGTTCTTCCTGCACTCTACAATCTCAATTGTTTCCTGCCTTCTGTCCCCCCCCCCCATTCAATACTGGGCATATTTAAATCCCCCATTAGCACCATATCAGTGTTTTCAGCCAAACCAACAATATGCTCAACAAAAGCTTCAATATCCTCTATACTAGTATCAGGTGCTCTATAAAATGCTGAAATCCTACATTTTTTTCCCCTTAGTACCCAACAGTTTAATAGTAACAATTTTGATACTATCTAAGTCACAATATTCGTCAATGACCCTAACTTCTAATCCATCGCTAATAAAGACAGCCATGCCCCACCCCTTTTCCCATCTCTGTTCTTATTTACCAATCTATAACCAGGTACCTGCTGATGCCATAAGATCTCATTTGACCACTGGGTTTCCACAGCCCCTACCATATCTAAGTATTCCCTCCTCATTATCATCTCCAGTTCTGTCATACTGGTTTCATTCAAACTTCTAACATCACAAAACATAACCTTTACAGCTGACATCCTATTCATTTTTTCTTGTCTTGGGGGTAATATTTACTTTATTGTCCCTGGTCGTCCCCTTACCTTTTAGTTTAAGTAATTTTCAGTCTCCTGCCTCAGTCTCATCTCTAAAATCCTACTGCCCCTATAATTTAAATGCAGCCCATTCAGACAGTACAGGTATTTTATTCTCAAATGTGCCCTAATGTCTTATAAATCAATGGACACTCGCTCCCGTCCATTTATGTAGCCACTTATTTGTTAAAGCAATTCTCTTTTTCTTGTAAACAGATGCCCTAGGCTCAGGTAATATGTCTGAAATCACTATCTCACAACCTTTTTCAACCAATTTCTCTACTAGCTTGATATAATCCTTCTGCATTTCTGGCAAGGTTTTCCTCATAGTATTATTAATGCCCATGTGAATCACTGCCAGGGGATTTCCCCCTGCCCCACTGAATATATTATCGTCCAAAGTATATAAATCCAAGGCTTCTGCCCCAGAAAAACTGCTAACCCTGTTATTTGCTTTATCTTGGTTACACATATATCAGTCAGTGTATTTTATAATAGAGTCTTCTATTACAATAACTTGTCTTGGATTTGGTTGTCCTCCATTTTCTGTTTCTACTGCATCCAAATTGCCATCCCCAACTGCCGTATTTGATTAATTTAAATTTCCCAGGACACTATAACTGTTTTCTAGAAGAATTCCATTTAACACACTGACCTAATTTTCCAAAGCCTTCGTAGGGCCCTGTTCATCCTGCCTTCCTCTATCACTATCAATTTCCTGTATATTCCCCACATTTTCTCCTCTTAAATGTGCTGGAACTGGTCCAAGAGGGCTCAGCCCCCTACATTTCCTTTTTACCCTAACTGTATCACCCCATTTAGCTTGATGACCTCCTTCTCATTCACCTTTCTTTTGCCCTGCCCACTTACTGAGCTATTTGCCTCTCTACCAGACTCATGTTTATACAAACTTGACAGAATCTTTAGCCTAGATGTTAACTCCATCTGAATGTTCTCTAACATCTCCAGCCATTCCATAACTTTGGTTAAGTTGACATGAAGCTCTCTATTTAATTCACATTTTGCACACTCAACTCTGCAATAGACAACCCCCAATTTGGTCACCTTATACATATTACAACCTTTACAACTTTTCAACAGATCCCCCCCCGATGTCAACAATGAAGCTGGCAGATTGCACACTTTTATACCCTTTGTACCCATTCTCCACCAACAATGTATTACAGTCTCTCTTTACCTTATTTACAATCTGTGTATCCTATTTTCCTCTCCCCACTCTCTGCTAACATGCCAACATGCACTCAGATGCTCGTGTCTCTGTGAATCTAAGAACACCAAGGAGCACCGCACATCCTCATGCCACTCTTGTGAGCATCCGAATTTATCAGCACTGAACCTGGAAGTAACATGGGTTCTCACTCCCTGCACTGAAGCTGTGTCCCTATCAATTTAAAAACACAGAGCACTAGCACATTTTAATTCCCCCTTCTAAAACAGAGCAGCCTTTTCAGATACAATCCCCTCGTGTAGGTCACAAGTATTCTGCACTCCCCAGTGACCTCCTTTGTTAGTCCCTTCTGCCCAAGCACATAGAGGGTATAATCAAGTGATGGTATATGTGCAGAGATTCACCAAAAATACATTTAGAGCCTCACAGACTTCACAGATGGCAAGCAAACACTGTCAGCACTCTCTTTTGGTTTCGGCCACCTTGTCTTACTGCTTTTGGCAGTCTCACAATTCAGGCAGGAACCTCAAAGGTGCTGCTCACATGAGCATCTGAATTTATCAGCACTAAACCCATAAGTAACAAGGGTTCTTGCTCCCTGCACTGAAGCTGTGTCCCTATTAATTTAAAAAAAAAAAGAACACCAGCTCTTTCGAATTCCACCTGTTAAAACAAAGCTGCCTTTTCAAACACAATCCCCTCATATAGATCACAAGTATTCTGTACACTTTTGTCCACCTTGAATTTGTTAAGAAAATCAAGTCTGTACCTGGATTTAGCTCAGGGTGAATGCTGAGGCATTGTTTGCTATTGGAGCATGAATTGTGAAATCTTAAGTGTTAGTTGGAGTTAAATTTTAAAAATTAAAAATAAATTTCATATATAAATGCCTATGCAGCAACACCTTTGAGTGTTTATCCAAGTTTATATGGCTACTGAACTTACATGTGGCCATTAAAAAAAAACAGTTGAGAATTTTATGACATGTATATGGCTATAAGTGCTTTTGTTATTTTCTCTATGTAGACACCATATATGGTTAATAAGAAGGTGATTGGATGTTTTAATAAAGGTCACATGATGTGTATGCCTTTAAGTAGCCAAATAAGCATGGTGGTAGCACTAATCTGAGGATGCATGGCAGTGGCCATGTGAAACGCCAGTAGTTAATTTTGGCTTTACCTCCAGTGATACCTCGTGTCAAGCTACAGTATGTATTGTGTATTATGGAACTAATTAAAGGACTTTTATTGTTTATACATAGTCCTGCATGTGTCTGTTAGTTACGGTGTTTTTTTTTCTTTTTTAAAAATTGGACATTTCAGCATAGTAAGCACCGTGACAAACTTCTTGGTATTCTTACCTTTTGCCTGAATTAGGAAAAAGTTTGGAAGTCTGCCAAAAGCTTCCACAGTCAAACTTCAGTAGACTTGCCAAGGTCCTTTCTAGCATTTGGAAAGCCAGAGCAGTGGTTTGTAGTTAAAATTTTGAGAGCCCTCTGTCTGTGTGGTGGACTGGACAGTGTTTCTGCCAAATCTCTAAAGTGCTACCTGGATTAAGCAACCAGAGCCCAGGGGCTCTCCAGGAGAAGACCCACTTTGCCTGGGAATCCAGCTTAATATAAGGCAAGCAACTGTGGTTCAATCCTGCAGTTTGAAAACCACCTGACATACTATTTGCTACCTTCAGCCTGGGAGGTGAGCCAGATCAGCTTCCAGAGATATCTACTACTGCCAGCCACAGAAAGGGAAAATACTGTGTGATTCCCAAGCTCCAGGAAGAGAGATTGCCAGCTAGGACAGTCTGGGGGTTAGTCAGGTAGTAGTACTGCTATTCACTACTCACCGCCTCCCCAGAGTCATGTTGGCCCTGGACCTTATAACTGACCTATTCCATTATCTGATTCAGCATGTCAGAAGGTGACAAGCTGCATGGAAGGTGACAAGCTGCCATAGCCTGCAACAGCTCTGAAGGTGACACGCTGAAAGACCCTGCCACAGCATGCAAGTTTCAAATCTGCATGCACAGCTAAGGCCCCCAGATTGACTGACTGCACCTGAAACCATTGCCAGACCCTGCCAGAACTGTGCTACAGAACCACAAATAACTGCAGGGCCTGCCCTGGGGAATCTCCAGTGTTTCAAATTTCTGTTTCAAGATTTAAAAGTACACCAGGTCTACACATTATTAGCTGAGTACTTAGGACAGGAGGGGGGCACTGGTACCAGTGGGGAGGTGGGCTATTGTGTTCTTATTGGGGGTGGGCACTGTTAATGTCTTTGCTGTTTATGGTTTTAATAGTTTATTCAGTATGGCAAATGCCATTAATTCTCTGCACTCCCATCTCCCTTTCCCGTTTAGAAAATAATTTCTTGTTGTTTGTTTAAAATTGTCTGTGACCATATAAATAGCTATAATCATTAGCTGCATGTAAAGTATTGCAGCTGTTTATGGTATTCCCTGTGTGTGGTGACTGGAAGGGGAGGTGGGTAGGTATAGTATCCCAGGAGGTTATACTACACAAACATCTGGCCTGTTATATTTTACTCTGGGTGGAGCACCACACTATTTAATAAATTTTGGGAAAGAATCCCCCATTACCATCATAACAGAGCCCAGGCCCCTCAACCTGATTGGAGCCCAACAGCCAGGGGTAGTAGCCCATTGTTACACAGTGCCCAGGTTACTTAACTATTGTGCATACAAATCAGATTTATTGCAAACAAATACAGCACTCTCAAGTGTTATGTTCTTTCAACTCAGAGCTGGAAATGACACTGCGGAGTTCTTGAAGTACAGCATTGCTGATTAGCTGCTGCAGGTCATGTCATATCACTTAATGAAGCTCTGTGACTGATCCCTAGAAAAACATGTCTGTCAAAACATCTCAGTGCTGTAAAGACAAGTTAGCTCTGAGTCCCTACAGACCTGCTTCACCAGTACAAAACCGTTAGTTTTCAGTGCTTCCATCGGACCTCAATTTTTCATCTTCTCACAATTACATGGGCTATATGGCTTTGATTTATTGGCAGGGAGAGAATTAGCTAGCATTCCTCCTTAGGTGGCTTACATGGGTCTGATTTATTGACAGGAAGAATGCTGACCAGAACATTAGGAAGATCACCTACTGTAATAAGTTCCATGGAATCTTTACCTTGCAGCTGGAAAGCCATCAGAGATGGACAGACTGGACATCATTTAATGTCTTCATCTGAAGGGTCACACCTACACAATGCAGCACCACTCGTACTGTAGAGAGTCAGTATTGGGTATCATCTCAATATCCTGGTGTCAGAATAGAACCCAAGACATTCTGATTGCCCAAGTTAGAGGCAAGCATACAGCCTTTTGAGACACCGACACAGCTTGTACTTGTACTGCCAATTCTATATCATGCTGCTGAAACATGAATTTAAAATAACTAGAGACATATCATTATAAAACTTTTTGCATGTATTCAAAGAAAAACTAATAACCCTAAAGTATTCCATCACAGCTGTTTTTACAGCTGGATGAATTGTCTGTAAAAGGTACTTTTGACAGTTCATGTAAATTTGCCAACTGATTTCATGGTAGTGTATCACCTACCACCTGCTACGGGCCATGTATCTGTTTTTCATAATTGCTAACAAATCATTTTATGAAAAGTAATTTCACAATACAACAGCGTGATTTAATTTGAGAATGTATATTATTATTTCATTACTACTTAGTGCTGGCAGCAGCAAAAACAAATAACCAATAATGTAGCAGCAGGATAGACAGTTGCCTAAAGAGATATGAACATGAACATTATGCAGCACTGGGTTTTATCTCAGAAATATTAATCAGCACCTTTTACAGTTTAACTCTATGTGCCAGGAAGATATGTTTCTTTATAACTGCAGCTCTGCAGTACACATTTTAAAGAATATTATCATCTTGTTTGATCTCATATCAACCATCCCATGCTGACATGCTGGAAAAGCAAAATAGTAGGGTCATATAGTATGATTTAATCATGTGTTTTGGACATACAGTGACAATCCTGAATATTTTGCCTGCCATGTTATTCTCATGTTATTCAGAGTAGATACAATTTTTGTTTTACTCTGAATGGCACAACTGAAAAACAGTGTCTTATTTTTAGTGGAGCCCTACTTTTACCTTGTTGTGTATCAGTACAGACTGAAGCACAGCAGCTAAGGCTCATGATCACAAAGGGAGATAATGTGAGGATATTTAAACCTATGTATACATGTGATTTTCTTATTGCATAAAGGTTTGAACATAACAGCAAATAACATCTATGTCCAATTTTCAAAGATATGATATAGCATCAACTTGCATAATTTTGCATCCAAATGTGAATGTGAACTACTAAAAATCTGCCCTGATGTTGGATTAATGAGCTGTGAATGAGCTTGGTACATCCAGCAAATCTGGGCTTGATTTCCACAACTTCCACTTGCATACTGCATGACCTTGAGAAAGTCAGTTAACCTCACTAGGGCTCCCAGGTTGCCCCTGTAAACAGGCCTCATGCCAAGAGGGCTTTACCCTCTTACCCCAAAAAAACAAAAATATGCTTCAGATATGATCACACTTTGAAATAGCTCCAATAAAGTTAGATAGACACTGGACTAGACATATCAGGACAGCTCCTGTCATTGACATACAGTTACTAAATACTGTATTATGTTCATGTTAGTAGCATTTTTCCCTATCTTCATCAGTTTGCCCTGCTCTGTCTGGCAATCCTCCCAGCCCTGTCACCCATAGTGTCTTGGACTTACATCCTGCTGCCGTTCAGTGCCCCATGGATTCCACACCCCCTGCGAGGCCTCCGGAGTTCTGCAAGCCCAGGAGCAGGCTAGATAATGGATGTGTGTTAGTAGGCAGGCCAGTGGATAAGGCAGAGTATGCAAAGGAGGGTGGTGTCATTCCATGCAGCCACTGTGTTTCTCCCATCTCTTAGTTGCCCTGTGGGCATGGACTGAGAAAATACATGCAAGGCATGCATCCTAGTCAGGAGGCACCCCCCTCCCTGTATGGCTCTGCTTGTGCTGCCTCCAGTGGTCAACCTGGTGGCAGCGTCACAGTGGAGTCCATCATATTCCCTCCCCAGTACAGAAGAGCATCATGTGAGATGCTGTGTCTTCCCCCCCAGCCTACTCCCAAGTCAACCTGGTCCATTCTTGAACCCAGTTTTCCAGCATTGAAAAAGGTGAGGTGCCAGCACCTCAGCCCTCTGTACCTCTGGGCCAGCTCAGGACCTTTTGTAAATCCTGCCTGATGTCCTTAAAGGTTGCAAATTTGTGTTCTCATATAGTAGATAACAGGAGCCCAGCTTTAAAAGAACAATGTCTAGTGCACACCCTCATCCCATAGTAGATCTTTGAAAAGCTAAAATTTCCTTCTTCCTAAATTGGTTATTTTCTTACTTCACCTCCATGGAAAATTGGCTCTCTTAAGGCATATTTACATGTCCTGATCTGCATCATTACCAGTGGTGCAAATGAGTTGCACTTATGTAGATCAGGTCATGTAAACAAGTAAGGGAGCATTTTTGCTTGCTCTATTGCACTGCAGGATGATCGCAGTTTTGCTGGATAGCTATACTGGTGAAGGTATTTTTTGCTAGTGGGTAAACACACTGTATTGCCTACAGCAGTGTAGCTCTGCGGTACACTGCACCACTTCTGCTGCCTCTCACTCAATGAAGCTGCTGCTTCCCTGCATCCAAATGTTTATGTTGGATTTATCAATTCACCTTCAGTGCAGCAGAAGAGGTTTACTGAAAAATGACCTCAGAAAAGAAAACATTCCATTCCAGATATTTATACCATGACTGATACATTTTTAGTCATACTGTAACTGTTTCTGAATATGTGTGGTGTTGCTTTAGTTAAATACTTTTACTCTAGCCACTTAATCAGTTTCTGCACTGTTTTAAACTCTCAACTGAAAAAAACTTACTAAAACATACTCCAAATTGTCTTCTATGCAACATATGTGTAAGGTAACATTTTCATGCACTGTTGTGTTCAAGTTCAAGTTCAAGTTCAAGTTTATTGCAGGAAAACTCCATTGAGCAAGCTCATTTACAAGGAGGTCCTGTGACATAAACACTTAAAGTACAAACACAGATAGGTAATAACAGTATATACATGAAATACACGTTACATGATACAGGCTGGATATACATACAAGGGTACCACATAGGGTGACCGCAGGTGGTAAACATTGATATGAGACAGGGAAGCGACTTATAGGTCGCATACTGATAAATGAAACATGATGACTGGTGTGATTTGATTTAATCAAATCAAATCAAATCAAATATACAGTATTTTGGCAGCTAGAACAAACAACAGTCTACAACTGATATGGGAGGGAGGAGAGATTTGATAGAGTAGCAGTGGAGCGTAAGCAAAGATAAAACCAGGAGTAGAAGGGAAGGAAAGCAGTTAATATGACAAATCAATTATACCTTACCAGTGGATAAATATGGCACACATGGGAAGGAAGAGACTTAATGACAGTTACAGGTGTCTTTTATTTTGGCTGAACTTAGCGATTTGCAGAAGTTTATTGAAACTGTGCTAGTTAGTTTCAATGCGGTTTTGTAATTGGTTTCCAAATGGAGGGAAGGGCATATGCAATAGCACGTTTACCAAAGGAAGTCCGCGTCCTTGGTATGTCAAGCATAATAAAGTCAGATTTTCTTAACGAGTATGCACTATGTGAGATACTAATAAGGGAAGAGAGATAGCTTGGCAATTTCTGCAGGAGCAGTTTAAGAGTCCATAGTTCAGCATGGAGCAGGCGTCTAGTAGTAAGGGATGTTGTGTATTTTGTTGTATTCATTCCTGGCAAATATGGAAACACTCTGTGTTCTTTGGTGTGATACATAATACTATGTAGTAGTGAATGTCTGGGATATAAATCTAGTTTTTTAGAATGTTTCAAGCACAATTTGTAGAAGAGATTATACCTTCACTTAACCACTGTCATGCTGTGCACCTATTTGGAGGTTGTTGTGTTAAACTGGATGTCTGTATTCCCTTGCATACAATTTGAAATTGTCTTTATCCAGCCCTGAAATTTAGGGGAAATAGTAGAACATGGGCTCCCCCTGTACCATAGCCCTAAAACTTGACTCTGAAAAACATGCTATATGAGAATACTACATTATTTTCTGGAACTCTGTTGTCCCACATTCTAGGACCCCCATGTTCAAAAATAAAACAATGGAAATAAATATTGCATTTGCCCAATTGTACATATTTTCAGGGAGTTTACTTACAGATTTTATTTCTGCACCATACTGTTGGTGAAGTACTAGAAAGACAATATACCATGTAACAACTGACCTCCCTCCCAGCAGAAATTCTGCACAAAATGAAAGAAGTTCAGTTTGACATGGAGACTGACCCTGTGACAGTGCATAGTGGTTGCCATGTAAATTGAGATTGGCAGAGGTGCAGGTGGAGCAGTGGGCAAGCATGTCAGACTGAATAACAGCAGCAATATTTGTGTAAATGCACCATTAGTATTCATAGCAGAGCTCTCATGTGAAATTGCCAAATCACCAGACACCAAGGTGGAACCCCACAGTTTGGTCCTATCTGGTCATGTCAGACCAACCTCATTGAATTTTTTGACTGGGTGACTAGGGAGGTGGATTGGGGAGGGCAGTGGACATGGTCTATCTGGACTTCAGCAAGGCCTTTGACACTGTGCCACATAGAAGATTATTACACAAACTGGGGAATATGGGTGTTGGCAGGACAGTAGTGTGGTGGGTAGGTAACTGGCTGGGTGGCAGGACACAGAAGGTGGTGGTAAATGACTGTCACTCCACAGAGGGAAGAGTGACCAGTGGGGTACCACAGGGATCAGTGCTGGGACCGGTCCTATTCAAAATCTTCATCAGTGACATTGCGCAGGACCTAGAAGGCAGAATTTCACTGTTCGCTGATGACACAAAGCTCTGTAACAGAGTAGACACACCAAAGGGTGTAGACAGAATGAGAAGGGACCTGCAGAAACTTGAAGAGTGTTCAAGGGTTTGGCAGTTGAAATTCAATGCAAAGAAGTGCAAGATAATGCATATGGGGCACAAAAACCCTGGCACAATATATCAGTTTGGGGGTGAGGATATAGCATGTACCAAGCAGGAAAGGGATCTTGGGGTTATCATCTCTGATGACCTCAAGATAGGGAAACAGTGTGACAAGGCATCAGGTAAAGCAAATAGGATGCTGGGATGCATAGGCAGGGGCATCACCAGCAGGAAAAGGGAGGTCATAATTCCACTATACAAGACACTAGTGAGGCCCTACCTGGAGTACAGTGTACAGTTCTGGAGACCTTACCTATGTAAGGACATAGACAGGGTAGAGAAGGTTCAGAGGAGGGCAACAAAGATGGTGCATGGATTGCATCACAAGTCCTATGAGGACAGGTTGAAGGAACTGAACATGTACTCCCTGGAGGAGAGGAGGGAGAGAGGGGATATAATAGAGACGTACAAGTATCTTACAGGGAGGAACAGGGTGCAGGAATACACTATTTTTAAGTGAAAAAGATGTTCCAGGACTAGAGGCATGGGATGAAGTTGGAGGAGGACGATTCAGAGGAACGTGAGGAAGAATTTCTTCACAGAACGGGTGGTGGACAAGTGAAACACCCTGCCAGAGGAAGTGGTGGAGGCTGAAACAATCACGGGATTTAAGAATGCATGGGATAGACATAAAGGAATTCTGGAGGTCAGGGGTAAGGGGCAACAGACTTCTAGGAAAACATAAACTGAACTTACAAGCTCAAATGGTAAGACTGGGTGGGCCATAGGCCCTTATCTGCCGACACTGTCTATGTATCTATGTATCTGTGAATTGCCTTCAGTGGCTTTTCTTGTATAGCTATCATTGTCTACATTGGCTTCTTTAAAATAAAGTGCTTGCACCTAGAACATTTACAGGCGATAAATGAAAAGCATGCTAAAGCACTGCAAAACCGTCCCAAATGCTTAACAAATTCCAAATCTAGGATATGCTGCCTTGTTTAATTCACAAAGTTCAAATTGCATTTCTCATAAGTGGTGCTACTGGTTTATTAGCTTGTAACAACCAAAGAGACCAGTGTACACCCACCCTCACTCCCAGGGTAAATTTTGAAAAGATAAGATTTCTTTTTGACTAAATTGGCTGTTTTCTTACTTTATCACCATGGAAAAGGAGCTTTATGAGTTTTCATATCAGAGCGCTCATGTGAATTAGCCAAACTACCAGATGTCAAGGTGAAATGCTACAGTTTGGTCCTAACAATAAACTGACTCTAGTGGCTTCTCTTTATATACATACATATATATACACATATATATAGTGCATTACATAAATTGGTTTCTTTACAATAAAGTGCTCCCACCTATGAAATTCACAGGTGATTAAAGGGGGAGCACAATACAGGAGTGCCACACATCTCCCAAATGCTGAACAAATTCCAAATCTGGCATGTTCTACCCTTTTTTAATTAATTAAGTTCAAATTACTTCACTCATAAGGGGTGCTACTAGTTATGTGGCAGGTAACAGATACATTGAGAATTGATCCCTCTTTGAGGAACAGAAAAGAAAAGGTGGTTCCAAACATATGAAACACCTACTCTCTGTGGAATCAACTTCAGCATGAATTTAATCCACAGGACTCAAAACCTCCTCCAGTTGAAACCTTGAAACATTGTTTTTTTTCATCCAGTTTCAGTACATACAGAGAAGCTGTTTTCATACTGTATAATCTGTATATACAATTGTTAGACTACGTGTGGCATTTTTACAATTTGTAACTTATTTGTATGTATATGGTTTTGTCATTGTATGTTTGTGATATTTCTCACTGATCTTCATTGTAAATGACGAAAACCAAATAAATAAATTAATAAATAAATAATTATGTTCCAAGGTTATAACCCTAAATGAAATGAAACGAAATGAAACAAACAAAAAAAAAAACCTAAGTTCAGTGGACATCCCATAATAATTCTTTGAAAATTAAAATTTTATTTCTGCCTTCTGTAAATTGGATGTTTGCTTACATCTTAAAGTGAGCCACTGTGGAGGATATCTAAACCTACATGTATATGGGATTTTCCTATTGCATAAATGTTTGGATATGACAGCAAAGTGTATTTTTATGCAGTTTTCAAAACTAGGATGTAGCTAATTACAGCTGCAAATTTCTGACTTAGTTATTTTTAATTCTCAAATTTCAGGTGTACAGAGTTGTGTCAGGGCACAATTGCCAGACCAAATGTAACCAAGTCCAACATTTACATGAACACTCAGCATTCTGCATCTGAATCTGAATGTAAACTAGTATAAATCTGGTTGAAATGCTGCAGATATGCCCAATTTTTGAGAATGGCTCCTATAAGAAATATTCTAGACATAACATGGCAGGTCCTAGAATTAACACACAATAAGTAGGTATTATGTCCATGTTAGGGGCTTTCATAAATCCTGCCTAATGTGTTTAATATGATTCACACATGTGTTCTCCTACAGTAGATAATGACCCCATCTTTAAAATAGCCTGTCATGGATCTGGGGATAAGTGCTGGGGTAGGATTTCAAATACCATGATGTAGGTTCAACATCCAATTTCCAGCTCAGTCTACAACATGCCAACTATGTCTCAAACATTTGAATGCAATTTTAAAGGGTCACATAGATTTGCAACAATAGTTGCAGTTTGCAGCAAGAAAATTATGCATGTTTTATATATTTGTTGCATGCATCATTAAGCGTAATGCATGCTTCACTTTTTGGATGCACATTGCATTGATCCCAGTCTCATGTTAGACCACATTTTAGGCAGTGATGAAGTGAAGATCCTGCACAGTTTTGAAATTTGTGTGATAACTTTGCTACTAACTTCACAAAGGTCTTCACGAAGCACAAAGGTGACTGAAAAGGATGCTTATGTGAAATTCACAGAGACTTGAGTGGTATCTATATGTTGTGTGGCACTGACTGTAGAAGATGATAATGATGATTTTATAATGGCATACTGAGGAGGAAGTCAGGAAGGATTATGGGTAGCAGAGTACTTAAGACTGCAAGGGATAAAATTCATAGTTACTTTAAAAAGGACATTGAGAGTTAAAATAAGGTATTAACCATGTATCAGCTTAGTCACCTGCTGAGGAGGATGAGGCAGTGCCAGCAGCAGGGTGGCAGCAGAAGTGGTAGCTGAACAACGGAGAAGAGAAGCTGACAAGCAATCAGATACATCATGAGTAATGCATCCCATTCAGTTCAGGTACAGTAGCTGCTGTGGAGTTCAGTCAGTTGAGATTGACAGTATAATAAATAAAGTGAAAGAGGCCAACATTCCAAATGCATACTTAACATCAGCTTAGTTATGGTAGTGCCCTAAATAACAAGCCACGTGCATATGCTACCACCCTGCTGCTGGCACTGCCTCATCCTCCTCAGCAGTTGACTAAGCTGATACATGCCCTTAGCGACCATTGCATAAGCTATTGCATCCGTAAAATCCATTCACTCCACTCCGGCCCCAAATTCATTGTAACCCACCCCCTACACCTCCTTGATGAATCCACCCTTCAACGTGACCTGTCAAACACAGACTGGCTCCATGTCCTCGCCTCACTTGACATCGACACCTCCCTCTCCCACTTCTGCCATATCTTCTTAATCATATTTGGCTGCCACACCCCACTCAGGTAAGCCAGAGTTAGGAAATATCACCACCCCTGGATAGCAGCCGACCTCATCTCCCAGGGTCACATCAGGGATAAGGCCTGGAGGCGTTATAAAACCTCTCTAGCTTCCAGTGACCTCCTATCTTACACAATTCTTAGAAACAACTGCACTAAATATATTCAACAATCTAAGGCCCAGTATTTTAAGGCCCAACTCACCACTCACCAAGCCTCCCTGGCATCCTTCTGGAAGGTGATAAACTCTCTCATAAGCCCACACTCAAATCAAGCCAACCCCAGCCTAAACATTGAGGGCAAAATAGCCTCCAATCCTGCCATAGTCTCCGAACTTTTCACCTCTTTCTTCATCTCCTGCATCATGCCTGACTCACCTCCCCCTCAAACCTCCTCCACAAGTCCCCCACCCTCACACCATGGCTTCCACTTTCCCCCATTCACTCTTCTGGAAGTTCACACTTCTCTCATCTCTCTAAACCTGTCTAAATCCAGTCCAGACAGCTTGTATCCCAGCCTGCTCCGTATCTCTGCAGCGGCTATAGTCACACTCATTACCCACATACTAAACCTCTCGATCAACACAGCCACTGTCTCCTCCACCTGGAAACTTGCCAAAATGCTACCTCTCCAGAAAGGTGGCGATCCCTCCCTCCCAAGAAACTATAGACACATCTCTCTCCTCTCCTCCCTTGCCTAAATCCAAGAATCCCTCATGCTATCAAAACTGTCCCCTTTCCTCTCTACAAACGGCTCCCTCTCCCCTTTTCAATAAGGTTTCAGAAAATCTCATTCTACCACCACTGCCTTACTATGAGTAACTGACACCATTCTCTCCGCCATGGACAACAGGCAAACCACTACCGCTATTTTCATTGACCTAGCTAAAGCCTTTGATTCGGTCTCCCATTCTCTACTGCTGGGCAAATTGAGCTCCTTCGGCCTTGCCAAACAGGCTATAAACTGGTTTCATTCCTACCTCAAAAACAGGATGCAGCAAGTACAAATAGGAGACACCCTCTCAAACCCTCGACCCATCCTCATGGGCATCCCCCAAGGCTCCATCCTTGGCCCCATCCTTTTCTCCCTACTCTCACTTCTCCCCCCATCGACCACCCCTCCTCTTCTTGTCTTGCTCATAACTCAAGTCTTTGTACTGGTTATTACATGTCTGTAAGTCAGTAACGTTATGCTTGTAACTAAAAATGATGACTGTTGCACACCCTGATGTGGAATCTTTGTAAAACAGCCTCGTCTCAAAGGTATTGTAATCCTAGACTGAAATAAATAAAAAAAATAATAAACCCCCACCTCATGCTATTGCTTACTTGGACTGTGGTGCTACGTCCTCCTGAGTACTGCTCCAATTGCTGCAGACCTGCTGTTGGTGCCAGTTCCCTCCCACTCACCTGCCTGTGTTGCATGCATGAGAGAGAGAGCGCAGCAGGGATGACATTTTCAGTGCCTTCTGAACTCTCCTTTGATTCCTGAAATTGCATTCTTCTCTCTTTCATTCATCTATCCTGGCAGAAGAACTGGGATCCAGTAGGACAGGGATGCTACTCCTTCGGTTTTGGCACTTCCTGCACTATTGTCTAGACTGTTGCCGATGGTAAGAGACAAAGACAGAGACATTGTGCATGCTGCAAAGGGCTCCTCTTCAGTGCTCTCTCCCAATTCTGGCATGTTGTCCTTTACAGAAATATAGGTGTACTGTATGCATGCAGACTGCATGCCACATGCTTAATTGTGCAATCTTTGCATGCAGTTTGCATATACAAAGATAATCTAAGCAAACCAGGTCTAAAAAGCAAATCAGGTTCTCATGCTACAAGCTTCACAAGTGCACAGCAGGTAAGCTGGTGTGAACATCTTCTAAAAATTACAGTAGGTTCACATGCTGCACATTTGACATGAGTCCAGTAGCTAAGCTGGTGTGAATATCATTTAAACATCACAACAGCTTCACATGCTGCATGCTTGCCATGTGTGCAGCAGCTATGCTGATGCAAATCTCATTTAAAAAAACACATAAGTTTCTACTGTATTTCTTATACTTCTGCTAGCAATTAGAGTCATTAAAATACATTTGTATTTGAATTCCCATAAAAAGTTAGGTAAATTCATTAATGCTGATCCTTTTGCAAGTTGTGTAATGACTTTTGATTTTTGTTATTAAATCACCCTTAATTTGTAAGGTATTGTTTGCTTACTGCCTTAAATGCCTAGGATATAGTCAGTCAACATCCCCCATTCCAGATGTATGAAGATGAGTCTCTATGTTGTGAAGCCTATGCTTTTTGTTTTGGACCATGCAAATCCCATATGTATATTTAGTGCAATAAATGTGTTTCTCCATGAATGTTTCATCTCACTTACCTTCCCTTTGTCATTCTGTGTTGAGCATATAGACTATGGCCATGCTCAACACTCTTTCTGCTGAGTAGGGTCTTGGAGGCATGCACCATACCTTACATTATGCCACTGAAATGGGGGCATGGACACTCAGAATGAGGGACACTAACCCACGTGATGATCAGGACACATCATGAAACATTGAGATACAATACCTCAGATCTCAGTGGAAACCATTGCATTAGCACCTGAGAATGAATTTCTACCATTAAGCAGGGGTGCCATTTAGGTAGGGCGGGGGCCCCCATATATGTGCCTAAGTTGCTCTTATGGTATGGCAATAATGGCTTTAAATTTGGATTTTATCTTTTGCACAATACAGTAAGTGCCTATCTGGCCTTTGTGTGCTCAAGCTGCAGGTAGTCTCTAGACCCGATTTTGTCTGTATTGTGTTGTCAACTTTCTCTACCTATTAACGGCAGCACAATCACTTGTGATGGGTATGAGCTACAGCCAAGAAAGAGCGCATGAGTCTTGCAAGTGAGATACTGTCTTTCCCACCACAGAGTTGACAGACTGCGCACTACAGCTTGGAGGAGTCCTTGAGCACTAAACTCTCAAAAGAAGTGTTGTGGCGGCATATTTTTGTTGGTCTACTTTTAGTGAGTCTCCATCTCCCCTGGTAGCTCTAGGGGCAGATAGTGAAGCAGAAGCTAGCTCAAAACTAGGCTACCTACTCACTCTACTAGGCTCACAAAAAAAAAACAGCACAGACCCCCACAGCAACAGGATAGGCTTAGCAGCAGTGATGACAGCAGTGTGGGTGGCCTTCATAGGCCTTGATCAGTGCAGTGCGGCAGCAGCCACAGCAGCAATCAAGCAGAAAGCAAGCAACCCATGTTGGGTGGTTTCGGTTGGTGAGGAGACTTGGTCATGGACCATGATGGGGAAATGTGATGGTCAGTTCTAGCATCCAGCTTCTGGTGGAAGGACAGAGGGGGAGCGGACTGAAAATGGCTGGTGGCAAACTATGCCAACCTGTAGGTTCTGGCCATATGGCTGGGTAAGTAAAAGTAAATATTTTTTTGTACAGCAGTATAGGAAAAGGAGGAAGAACTGAAATATTGATGTGTTTTTCACATTTCTTCACCATTGGGCAGCTTCGTGAGCCATAGGGGATGGGTATTGAATGGAATGGAGTCAGGGAGAAAAATCAGGGCAAAGTTCTTATTTTTGGGGTGGGGGCTTAACTTCAGCCAGGAAAAAAATTGGTTATTAACTGGGTGGGTTTAAGTCCAAATCTGATGCACTGCTCAGGGTATATACAGATAAATCTTATACATTTTAATTTTTCCTGATTTGCATATCACTTTTCAGTGAAAACAAATAAGTTGTACCTTTTAGATATGTTACAGGCATTCTAGAGCTGTCCCTTGCATTCACAGATAGTTAAGCGGTATGGTATACACAAACTATTGGAGCCCCACTATAATCAGGCTTATGCCCCCCTTCCCCCAGTGAAGCTGACCTTCACATCCCTATGCTCAGGCACATTATGACACAAGGCAAAGGAGACTGCAGGGATGTGCACTATTGAAATGAATGGGGATATCTGTTTATTACTATTTTATACATTATTGATGGAGAGTAGGAGATTAATGAAGGTCATCACTCGACTAATAAGGGCCTTGTTAGTAGAACAATGGCCTTCATTATTCTCCAACTAACCATCATAATGTATAAAATAAGAAAAATAACTCCATTCATTTCAAGCCCCAGCACTCTGACCTATGGACATCATCTCTTAAAGACCCCTGCCTCTGGCTCCCTAGTACTCAAGTAAGATACTTTTTACTTATATCTATACTTGATGGGTTGTGTGTAGCAGCATGGCTGTACCCACCACAGTGTGTGTGCATGAGGGGGGACTGGCCATGCGTGTGTGTGTGTGTGTGTGTGTGTGTGTGTGTGTGTGTGTGTCTGTGTGCATGTGCACGCGCGCTTGTGTGTGTGTGTGTATATATGTGTATATATATATATATATATATATATATATATATAAATTATTACTACTTTTGTGTTTGCACCTTAAAGTCTGTTTGCGTGGAAGCATTCAAAACTATGAAGAGAAAATAGTAGGAGTACAAGCCAGACAGAAGTAATTACTGTAAGTGGTTTTGTGGGTAAATTTGTGTATTGGGGGTTGGAAAAACTGCATGCGTTTACACTGGTTTGTGTGCTACAGTTCAACTGTGAAACTAAGATGAGGGAGAGAAGAAAACTGAAAAGCATAACAGTGGCTACAAGCATTCCATATGCAGACGGATGTATTCAGATACAGTATGTATTGAAGTAACAGCAAGCCATATGTGTGCAGACAGTATGGCTTAGTGGTTAAAGGCACGGAACTGCAAGTCAAGAGACTTGGAGGCATGAAGGCCTGGGTTTGAATCTCATCAACCACCACTTGTGTGTGATGTGATCCCAGGCAAGCCCCCCCGACCCACCTCCTCACTGCCATTCCCACCCTTCATGCCCTACCCATTCCCTGTACCCCTGTGGTTATGCCCTCATCCCAATGTCCAGCTAAGGATGCCAATTGCCACCACCCTCTATTTAGAATTATCACACTGCTACTCTCTGGAAATGTCCAACCAACCCAGGCCCTACTTCTTCCAGCTCACCCAAGACATCATCCTCAGGACTCTGTGTTGCCTCCCTGAACATCTGCAGCTTGCTGAAAAAATCTGCTGCACTCCAGTGTTGGGTCATTCAACACCAACCCAACATTATTGCCCTTGTGGAGATCTGGCTTTCCAAATCCACCTCTGATTCCTTTGTCTCACTCCTCAGGTATGCCCTCTATTGAGAGGATTAAGTAGGCAAACATGGAGGTGGTTGTGCTGTTTTCATATGTGACACCATTGTTGGTCATGCATTCTCTGTCCCAAGCTTGACAGTGAAGCTCAGGCCCTAACTCTCAAAATCATCTCTGATCCTATCAGGGGTCTACTCTACATCACAGTTTCCTACATTCCTCCAAGGAACCAAAACCCAGCAATCTTATTGCTCACTGATCATCTCTCAACTCTCCCATATGAAGCAGAACAAATCATAGTAGGGGACCTTAACGTCAATTGGCTTGGTACCTCCACTTCCCAAGCAAGGGACTTCTTCACTGCCCTTGACATCATCCAGTTAGTCTTCCAGTCCACTAGACTCAACCCTCCAGTGAAACCAGCACCCTCCTGGATGTCATAGTCACCAATCACCCAAAAAAATCCAGGACATCAAAATCCTTCCAGACTCTTTAAGTGACCACTTCTCTATCCTATTCCTCTGGTCCTTCTCCACTCCCAAATCAGTGACTCAAACCACTCTTCACAGGTGCCTCCACCCAGGTGGCCTTAAAAAACTTAAGCAATATCTCACCCAGATTGACTGGTCCCCCATCAACCACGCTCCTAGCATTGATACAGCACTCGACCTCTTCACACAGGCTTTTAACAAAGCCTGTGATCTCTATGCGCCACTCACCAGACTCCACACCAAAAAATAAAATGCACCATGGGTCACCGCTTCCCTGCTCCAAAATTTCAGGAAGAGGGATAACCTCTGGCTCATTGCTGCTGAGTCAGGCAAGCAGCATACAAGCAAGCCTACTGTGCCATGCACAATAAGTACACTTGGGTAATCTGCAAGGCCAAAGTGGACCACTACCAGGCCACCCTTACCTCCTCCTGTGGGTCCGCTTGGACCTTCTGGGATAACATTAAAGAGCTGAATGACAAATCATGCTCCCCCATCCCAGCTTTCTATTGACGGCTGTCACCACAGACCCCCTCAACATAGCAAACTGCCTTAATACCACCTTCACAGATCTTAGTTCTGTCCTTCCCAGTAGTATCTTTGACCCCATGCCTGAATCTCAGCCCCCTGTCCTACAACAAACTTGGTTCCACCTATGCAAAATATCTACTCAAGAAGCCAGACCGTACCTGCTAAAAGCACTAGGCAGCAATAGCTCCAGCAATGACACTCTGGACACCAGGATCCTACAACTAGTCCTGGATGATGTCCTAGTCCCTCTGACTAATCTACTTAACCAATCCCTTAGCTTGGGTCAATTCCCCAGTGTCTGGAAAACAGCTATCATCATGCCCATACACAAAAGTGGTGATAGGTCCTCCCCTAACAACTATCGGCCAATTTCCATTCTTCCCCCACTCTCCAAAGCTATAGACAGAGTGATGGCCACTCAGCTCACTGTGTATCTGACCAAGTATGCCATCTTATGCCCTGAGAAGCACAGTTTCCACTCAGGAAATAGCACTGCCACAGCCCTCCTAGAATTCTCCAACTATCCACATGCCTCCCTTGACTCTGCAACCTTGCTGGAGCAGTGTCCATTGACCTCTCCAAGGCCTTTGACAATGTCTGCAATCATCTCTTGCTTGACTCCCTGTACCAAATCGGTTTCTCCACTGGTCCCTCACCTGGTTCTCTAGCTACCTCTCAGCTCGATCCCAGTGCATAAAATCAATGGGACCTTGTCCAACACCCAACCTGTCTGCTCTGGAGTTCCCCAGGTCTCCATCCTGGGACCACAACTTTTCAGTCTCTACCTTAACACTTTGCCAGTGCCTGCTCTGGCAAAATTCTTCTATATGCTGATGATGCTGTTCTCTATGCCTCACACCATAAGTCTGCCTCACTCCAGGACTCTCTCTACTCACCCTCAACCAAGCAGAAAAGTGGTTCAAAGAAGTGGTTAAAAGATCATAGACTTGTCATTAATCTAAAGAAGACTAAGTCAATGGTCTTTACCCACCACCAAAATAAAGCCAGACACGCCCCCTCCTTATTCTCCCCAGCACTCAGCACCCCTTAGAGCAAGTGTCCACCAATAAATACTTAGGGATTACCTTTGACACTGCCCTCACTTTCCACGCCCACATTAATACCCTATTGACCACCATTATCTCCTGGATTGGCCTTCTTTACTGTCACAAGGACTGCCTCCCTCCCAATGCTCTCCGGCTGGCCATCACATCCTCTGTCCTGTCCCTAGTGGAATATGGCCTGCCTATATACAGAGCTGCTGATAACACTGCACTCAATAAAATCCAACTCTCTATCAACAAGGCCTGTAGGCTCCTGACCAAAGCCCCCAGGCTCACCCTTACTCGCCTACTCTACTACACCACCAACCTCTTCAACCTTGAAGAAAGATTCTGCTACCAGACCTGCCTAATAGCCAATAAAATTCTTCTTGGGCTCTCGCCTCCTCCCGGGGTGTCTGCCTCCCTATAGCATGCCACCCCTATGATCTCCACCCACAGCTCAGATAAGGCCACCCTACTGGAACTAGGCCCTCCCTAGCTCAGAGATCCTTCTGCTACAGGGCTACCTCCTGGTTCAACTCTTTTCCAGTCAACATCACCAATAATCCCAAAATCAGTCCCTTTAAAGTCACTCTTCGTAACCACCTTTTCAATACACAGTGCAGTAAATGTAACTAACTGGTGCTTGCTCTCGCTATTGCACCCCCTGGGCTTCTATGCACTCATGCCTTCCAGTGCACTCCAATAGGGAAAATGTCCTTTGGACAGCTCACCCTCACTCCTCCCTCTTCTTCTCCCCACTAGCTCCGTTGTTCCATTCCCCTACTAGACATCTGTCTTACATGCTGCGCCTGCAATCACCAGTCTGCTCTATGTTGTAGCATGGCCCAAGGGCAGTTTTCTTTAATTGCTCCAACATTGCAAGTCATGTTTTCTCTGCCTATGTAGTAATTGTATAACAGAGGTACATTTTTCCCTAACTTGATTCATATGTAAATAGGTTGCACATAATCTATGTAACACTGTCTGTCTGTGTCTGGAACTTTGTATCACTGTTTTGTCCTCTCTGTGACGAAGTATCTTTGCAAATGAGTCTCTGACTCAGAGGTTGTAAATCTGATTTATACAAATAAGTAAAAAAAATAAATATCTTTTACATGTACAGTTTTTAGAGATCACTTGCTTTTTGCACGCATGCCACATGCATGCAGTCTTTCACAATTTAACATAAAAATTATGATTTCCACACTTACTTGCTGCACACATGCCATATGCATGAAGTCATTTCCAATTTACATTTAAATCATGCTTGCAGCATGCATATTACTTGGGTAGTTTTATGTGTGCAGCATGAAAACATTTCTTGTAATTATTTCTGTAAGGAGTGACTCAGGGACCCCCTACCTCACCACCTAAACAGCCCAAGTGGAAAATAGCCTAAAGGGGCTACAGTAGAATCCTGGGTGTTAGTACACTAAAGGGGCACCAAAGATAAAAAAAATATAAGACCTTTGAGCCAAGGCTCCATCCAGGACAGGAGGTCAGCCATTCCTATGACATCCAATCCTGCCAACTGGCCAGTCAGTGGGCTTGGATGCCCAGCAAGGAGCTAACAGAATTGTGGGAGGATGATGCAATCAGGGACCTCCTCAATTGACTGACAGGCAATGTGTGCCAATGAAAGGACAGGACAGGGCAGAACAACTGATGCAAACATGTCTGTCCTATGGGACTCTGAAATTGTAAAAGAAGTTCCTTGTCTCTTGAGGAGCTTGTGGCAGTCTGAGAGAGAGAAACTGAGGTGTTGAAACATGCTAGTGAAACAAAGTGAGAGGCCTAGCCAGGCCAACAATCCTGTGAGCTCTCACAAATGTTCATCCTGCAAATTCACTGTGAGCCTTATTAAGGGCATATGCTATTTACAGACTGTGCAGGGAAAGGCATCTGTGTAGAGAAACTGTGAAACTGTGCAAAAAGAGCACATGTTGGAAGAAACCACTGAGAGTTTTAGCCTAAGGGGTTTTGCTGCATACCAAGGCTCTTGAGCTGAACTGATCAGAGACCAACACCTGCATCCCGACAGGTTGCTCCAGAGCCAGATAGGGGCCTGCTAGTTGTTATCTAATGGGATGGGTCAGGGAACAGGGAGCCATGGGAATGTGCCCTGAGCACATGGTGCTCTCAATTCAGAGGGGAGTTGGACTGTGGGGGTCACTGCCTGGGTCTGGGCTCCTTAGGAACTAAGATCCCCATTGCTGACTGCTGCTCACCCTGTTGCTGTTTGCTTCCCCTGCCTCAAGTGAACTGTTGCATCATATACTGTATGTCACTTGAGTGCTGGCATTGCTTGCTGGGATCTTTTGTACTTTTCCTGTTCTGGATAACCACTACTGCATTTGGAATACAAGTTGAGTTTCAAGCATTATCCTATTGTATTTCAAGTTCTTTAAACCATGCTAACACTATGGCCTTTTGGGGGTTTAAATTGTAAGCTTAATCATTTTCATCACGTGCACTGACAGGACCCAGGCAATGTGGCTACCAGGCCTGTACCAGGACTCTAGTGTAACTCCTGAGTCAGGCACAATGTTCCAAATAGTTAGCACTGAAATGGACCTCAGGAGCCTCAGTGTGTCCAGCTGTACCACAATGAATCCAAAAGCTGGGATAACTAAGAAAGAGCATCCACACTCCAAACACTATGGAACACAATAACAATTTTATTTAAATAAAAATGGCAGTAGCCCCTCCTGCGACCACCAACATTTTGCACCAAACAATAGTGCTTTTTATGTTGGCTCATTCTTGGTAGCCAACACATTGCAATAGTAGCAGATTTGGGGGTGTGGTCACTGTGGGCGAATGCAGGGCACGCCTCGGTAGGTGCGTCTCTCATTCCCCAATAAGGCAGCTGCATGTGCTGATACCAACAACACATAAACTGGCCACCAAATCAAAGAAAAGGTCCACTGCAATGAGATCCAAGTTCTCACACAACGGCATGCCTTTCCTGATGACCAGTTTACAAAACATGGTGGCATGCTGCCGCTGAGTGCCCCAACCCACTGCATTTGCCAATAGGGAGCCCACTCCACATCGGCATAATGCAACATCCCCTCCCATTTAATGTGTGTGCCGAGGGGGTGCCCAATCCCCCTAGGCATCATGTCCCCCGTTCCCAGTTTATTTTGCCAATGGGGGAGCTCACTCCACATTGGCATAATGTCCCCCCTCCCATGTTGTGTACTGACAGGGGTGCCCAGTCCTCCATTGGATACAGAATCACCCCAAAACAAAAACACTCAGATGGCATGCTGGGAGCCCACCCCAGTGTGCCAAATGCCCCTGTAAAAGAAAAACTGTCCCACAATGTTTTCTTTTTTTTACACCTGCAAAGCAGAAAACAGTCCCTCATCAACTCTGGTGGCCCTGCCACATCCCATGCTCACCCTCTACACACCCTACCTCCCAAAAAAAACCCTCACCCCATACTTAACTCTGGAGCCCGGTGCGATAATCTTCGGTGGACCGGAAACACGTCTGCACTCTTCACAGCCGACCACAAACTGGAGAAATGCCAGTAAGCTGTATAGTGGCAGAAATAGGGTTTTTTTCAGCTTTGGTACATACCTCAGGCATTTTTAGGAATTCTGGCACCACATTTTCAATATGGGGTTATTGGGACCCATCCTTATAAATTAATTCACTGTCATGGCGTTATTAGGTCCAGAAAGGTGATTTTGTAGTTACTGCATGGAATCACCTTTTGGGACTGATTAATGAAATGACAGTGCCACTGTTCATGCGGTGGGCTCTCAAAATGCCTATGTTGCAAATTTGGTGAATAAAATCCCCAAAATGGCTGTTTTTCGACGTGCATTGCGCAGTTTACACGCACACTCGTAACTTCGTGAATTTGTAATATTTTCACTCAAGATTTTCAAAATTGCCATTTCTTCACACCTCCTTACGAAAAGTATAGCTGTCATTTTATGTATAGTGGCCAAAAATGTGTTTTTGCACATCCAGCACAGAATAGAGCAGTCACTGTGCAAAATCAGTTTTCAGGACAGTTTGAGAAAATGACGGTGGCACTGTTCATGAGCAGAGGTCCTAAAATGCCTATGTTGAAAATTTGGTGACAAAGTCCATAAAATGACTGTGTTATAAGCATGCATTGCACAGTTTCCATGCACCCTTGTAAGGTCACAAATTCGCAATATTTTCATGCCAGATTTTCAACACTGGCATTTTTTCACATCTCCTTATGAACAGTACAGCTGACATTTTTCACATCCTGCCCAATATGTGCTTTGGCACCTGTGGCGCAGAATGATGTGGTCACTGTGGGACATCATCTTTTGAGACAGATGAACAAAATCACAATGCCTCTGTTCATGAGGGGAGGTCCCAAAATGCCTATGTTGAAAATGCGCCTCTTCAGGTTAGGGGTGAGGTTAGCATCAGTTCAATACTTCACTGCCATTCCAATTATGCATCTCTAACTCCTGCAATACCAATGCCAATGCCTGCGAGACAACATTCGGCATTGACAAATGCTTATTTAAAGTGTGACAAATCCATGAATGTCATGGAAGGTCATGGAATTTGTCACACTGTTAAAAAATGCTACTGTTTGGCACAAAACATTGGTGACGACAGGAGGTGCAACTACCATTTTTATTTAAATAACATTTTTATCGTGTTCCAAAGTGTTTAGAGTGTGAATGCCCTTTTTTAGTTAGCCTGGCTTTTGGGATTCATTGTAATTCCTTAGTACCCAGAGTCATTGGTGATTGTGTCACACTTGAAAGTGAAGTTTTACTACTGGTACCAGCTGAAGAGGTATCACACCCTGTGTAGTATAATGCCTTTTTTAGGGACCCTTGTTTGAGCAGGTGCTTAATAGACCGTGTGGGATCTGAGAAGGTGCTAGTGACTCACATTGCAGTGACATCCAGGGGGCATTGCTATAGGAGTGGAGTATTGAAGGTCACTTGCAATTATTTAACCCCTCTTTTAGTCCAGTTTCCAGGCCTGAGTTCTTAAATAAAAGTACTGTTTATTTGTAGAATTTTACTTCTGTGTGTCTTCTCATTTTGTACTTTCTGATTGAAGTGTTTATTGATGAAGGTAACCACTATCTTATTGGTCCCCAGAGGGTGGTCTAGTTCAGTATAGGGAGATTGGTTGGTACTGGATCCCTTGTGGTGGTACTGCCTGGTCCCCAGAGGGTGGTCCAGTCCAGTATAGGGAGATTGGTTGGTATTGCATCCCTGGTGGTGGTACTGCCCACAACAACTGTCTCAACCTATTCTTTCTGGTTGGAGGCACTGTGTTATTTCTTGTTTGTTCTGAGAAAAACCACTCTAATGCAGGAGACAGAATGAACCCAACTTATAGAACCAAGTGGGCCCTGTAGAGTCACCAGAAAGGGGTCTGAATCTAGACATAGTAACCCAGGAATCGCACATTGGAGCTAATTCCCATATGTTCTTCAATCTGGGACAGTTGTGCAAAGAGCTGGAGTACTAACAAAGAAATGCATCAGTGCCCCTCCATGGACTTGTCAGACAAGTTTACACTCACAAAGCCACTGTCCTGCCTGAGGATGAATCTGTGGGAACGGTTTGGTGCCAAGACCAAGATGAAGTGATTTTTCCCCCAAAGCCAAGTGTGCCATCAAGGGAGTAGTGCACCTCAAGGGATCTTGCCACAGTCAGCTACTAATGTTGGATGGCCCAGAGGAAGCTGATTTGCCAGAGGAGCTCATAGTCAAACCTAGCATACAGACAGCTAAATAGCATGCATATGTCTCACAAGCAGCAGTTCGTATAACAAACATAACAGACCAACCACTGACCATCCAAATGGAACAGATGCACACCAGGGTCTATCTTGCTGATTTGATCATGCAGCTACAAAAGAAAGATAATTCAGCTCCTGGACAATTAGATCCTTCACTGTTCAAGTTTGGAGATCCCTCTTTGCCCAGAAAGTGGCACAATATAATTCAGAAACAGTTGGCACAGTGGACTGAAGTTTTCTTCCTGAAGGAATGTGATGTTGGGTATATTAAGTGTAAAAAATATCACCAACAGCTTAAAATCTGGTTCATTTTCAGTTGGCATACATCTGTATCCCCCTCCTCCCAGGACAAAGCTGAAAATGGGCAAAAAATAGTCCAGTCCTCCTTTCCGGTCAACAAAAACTAATATATATATATATATATTTATATATATATATATATATAGAGAGAGAGAGAGACAGAGAGAGAGAGAGAGAGAGAGAGCATCAAATCTGGGTCACTGATGAGAGACCTTTTCAGGAGAGGTCAGGATGACTGGCTCCCATCCACATAGCTGGTGTCCAGAAGCACTTACAGAAGCTGCTGGCCATAGGCATCATTCAGGAATCTAGGAGTCCCTATGTATCAGCAACTGTAGTTGTCAGGAACAAGAGTGGAACTGTCAGAATGTCTGAACAAAAGATTTGTACTTGACCAATACACTATGCCTCAAGTCCAAGATACCATAGACTGCCTAAGCAGAAGTCAGTGGTTCAATGTGATGAATTTGAGATCCAGTTACTATCAAATTCCATTGCTCAAGCAAGATTAAAAAAAAGACTGTGTTCCTTTGCTCCCTGGGGTTCTATGAGCTTGTCCAAATGCCACAGGGGATCTCAGGACTGCCAGCCACATTCCAACAGCTAATGAAGAGAGTAGTGGGTGACAAGAACCTGTTTGAATGCCTTGTGTGCATGGAAAACATTACTGCATTTGGGAGAACCCTGGAAGAATATGAAGTCTAGCTCTTCATAGTACTTGAAAGATTGGAAGAGTATGGTCTCAGCTGTTCATCACTAAGTGTCAGTTCTTCTTTCATTCAAGTATGTGGGTCACATTGTGTCCCAAAACATCATCTGTACCAATTCTGAAAATGTCCAGGCCATCACAACTATTTCAAAATACAACTGTCTGAAAGAACAGCAGATTTACTTGGGATTCCTTGGCTATTATTGCAGGTTCTTTAAAGACTACAGACAGAGTGTCAAGCCTCTGCAGGACCTGAATGAAGGGTGTCATCCTGCCAAACAAAAAAAGGAAAAGAGTACCACAGTCCTCTCTTAAAAAATTTACTACACAGTGCACAAACTTTTTGGCTACAGATGGACCCAAGCTTGTGATAAAGCATTTGAAGAAATAGTCAGTTGACCAGTGCCCCATGTTGGAATATGCAGACCCCAGAGACCCCTATGTGTTGCACACATATGCTGGGCTTGGTGGTTTAGGAACAGTGTTATATCAGGAACACCTATAAGGACTCTGGCCAACAGCTTATGACAGTCCCAGTTCATCACCATCAAAACAGAATTACCCTGTCCACAAGTTGGAGTTTTTAGCACTGAGATGGACACCTGCAGATCAGTCCCATGAGTATCTGTATGGGAATCACACTACAGTAGGCACTAATAGCAACACTCTCACTTATGTGCATATGACAACAAAACTGGACACTGCAATCCATCGTTAGTTATCAGCCCTCTCAACATATGATTACTATGTGGAGTACCACCCCAGAAAAAGTAACATTGATGCTGATGTGCTATCCAGAAGATGCCCCCAGGGATGTAAGGGCCAGAATGGATCTGAATCCCAGGGACTGCCATTCAAGCTTTGTGCAAAAGATATGACCCATAAGATATGACAAACTCCAGTGAACCACCTCACCAGGTGGACTGCTTGGATGCCCCATCTGACTGCATATCTGGGGCCTATGGCAATGTTGTGTCCCTCAATAAGCCCAGAGTGCCACAAATGAGTCTTCACAACTGGAGAAAAGAGCAAATAGAGGACTTTGCATTCCAATATATTGTTAAAGTTCTCCAATGAGGGTAATGCCTGTGATGCTTGGCCAGCTGGTAATGATTAATGTATGATATTTGTAATAGAAAAATATATTATGTGATTGTCTCACATGAGACATCCTGTGTTTCCATGGGTGCCCCCCCCCAGGTTTCAGTGAAACTATAGGATATGTAACTGACCAGGAGATCTCTGTAATATAATTAACTTCCTTGAGAAATTGCATTTGATGGCCTTTTTATGACTTGTTGCTGCTTTGAAGTTGGGAAACTAAATATGCATTTTATTACAGGACAGGACATCATTTAGATGATTCCTGTTGGCTATATCTCACACCTGGGTGATGGATTGCAGGGTTGTAAATCCTCAAAGGAACTGGCTGATCAAAGACTCATAATTTGGGAAATGAGTTTTGGCTGATGTCACATTGTTTAATATACCTCCTGATAGGATATCATGTTCGTATTTTTTCAAATTCTAAGGAGGAGAAGCTAGATGACTCACCAAGGGGGTGGGTAGATCGAGTTGAAATGTATCATTGTAACTGGAAATAGGACATATTATTTTGGGACTCCAAGAGAAACTAACTAAAAGGCACTTACAGAGATAATTCATTAGATAGAAAAGATCTAACTGTATGTTAGTAGGAGATTTTGTTTGATTGTATCCTCTTTGATATATTGTTCTGTGTTTGCATTTTTCATATTTTTATCATCTTTTAGTAAAATCTTTTTTTTCAAGATACTTCCTGGATGTGTCTTCCAAGTTCGTTTTGCATGTGATGTATACGTGGTTAAGTTTGACAGCTGTTCTGAAGGGCTTGATGGTGTTACTAAACTTGGAAATGGTAAGAATATACCTAAGGTCTCTTATAGAATTTTAATGGTTCATTTTTGAAGCCTGGCTGGGTGCCCCTGGTGTAAAATTGTACCGCAGCCCCGAAGAGGGTATGTATCTGAGCCTGTACATTGGGTATGCTAACATAAGGTTCACAGTTTGAATCCCCCCAGAACTTGAGACTAAAGGTGATTCAGACCCAAAAGCAGACAGGAGAATTACCCTGTCTGTTACCTGTTCACACTATTGTGCTCTGAGGTTGGCACTGTGGGAGCAGAGGGCCTGACCTGCTGAGTGTATTTGTGACATATTTGGTTAGCAGGGGTGCGATAAAAAATTTGGTAACACAGCTTTAACTGTTCAGTGTGTCAGCTTAATACTGTTCAGCTCACTTGCAAAATAAGGCAGTCATTTATTTTTTTTTTCAAAAAAGGAAACAGAATTATATAATTTTACTTACAGTCCAGTTCCTACCTGTTTTATTTTTTTTCTAAAGTGCAAGTTAGAGTAGCCATACTTAAGGAAGAAGATGGCTTCTAATTACAGCGGGTACACTGCAGACTACTTGAGGCAGCTGTGCCAGGACAGAGGAGTCCTGCATCAGTGGAGAGCCAACAAGCAGAACCTTGTGGATGCCCTGCTGGCAGCAGATGCCCAGAGCATCAAGTCATAGACTGTGACTGTAAAGAACCAAACCTTGGGTGTGGGAAGCCAGAGGCCAGTGTAGTGTCCAGATCCAGTGGGAAGGACAGCAGAGCCAGTGCAAGCCCAGGGTCACAGCAGCAGGGGAAGGTCACCAGCATTCTGGAGCCAGAAGCAATCAGGCTGCAGACTGAGTTGTGCCGAATGGACCTGGAGTTCCAGAGAGAAGAGAAGCGAGAGCAGCGAGCTGCAGAGGAGAAGAGGGAGTGAGAACAGAGAGAGGCAGACCATGAAGAGTGTGAGTGCCAGAGGCAACATGAACTGGAGAAGATAGGACTCCAACCACCAACACTAGAGCAGGTAAATGGCTTGGGTTTAACTGGAACTACACTACTGGGTTACAAATTAAATTCCAAATTGATAGCTGAATTTAAAGAGGGGGTGGATATGGATGCCTTTTTAAATTCCTTTGAAAAAGTTTGTATTCAGGCAAAAATTCCTAGAGGGTCCAGGAGCTTCCAGATATCCCCGCTACTTACCCAGAAAGCTCAGGATGCATTGGGTCAAATGGGCTATGAGGACAGTAATAATTACAGCAATCTTATAGCTGCACTTTTAAAAAAGATTGATTTAACTGCAGTAGCATACAGAGCTAAATTCTGTAAGCTTAGGAGAAGCCCTGATATGAGCTATGAGGAGCTAGCCATGAAACAACATCAATTTATAAAATGTTGGTAGGATGGAATTGAAGCAAACTCTCTAGATAAAATTGAAAATGCTATTTTGTTAGTACAGTTTTTTTGAGTATGCCCAGCAGAGCAGAAAAACTGGCTAGAGAACCGAGATCCCAAAACAGTGCAAGAGGCTGGTGAACCCTCGGACTGCTATGCCAAGAGCAGACCTGCTCTGGGAACAAATGGGGCAGGCATGGCAGCAGAGAAAGGGAAAAGTGCACCTTCAGGGCAGCTAAAACCCTCACTGCCTCCACTGAAACCAGTTAGCCCCAAGTTTCAAAGAAAATATTTCTCTGAGAAAAGAAACAAATATTGGGTTTGTAAAGAAACTGGGCACATTGCTAGACAGTGTCCCAAAAGGACAAGCAATATGCAAAATGGGGCTAGGAAAGAAGTGGGTTGTTTGTGTGTCCCTGGAAGCATGACTTTGAACATGAGGGAACACATGCACCCAGTCACGGTGAATGGTGTACAGACACAAGGGTTAAGGGACACAGGGGAATCCCTGACATTGGTAAAAGGGAATCTGGTAGAGCCTGGTCAGCTTATACCCAATGAATTTGTAACTATACAAGACTTCACTGTGGAGGAGAAAACATTGCCACTCGCTAATGTTCTCCTAGACTGGGGTGAAACAGGGGGAACTGTGCAACAAGTGGCTGCAGCCAAAACATTAGCAGCTGACATCACCCTTGGCAACAATCTCAAACAGGGGATGGTGTGTGCCATTGGCTGTAGCCAAGCAGGAAGGGAAAATTGTAGTTCCCCAGACCCCATAGAAGTCATTGTGGAAACCACTGAGAGGTTGGTTCCCCAGCCTGTGTCTCCTGATATGGAGCCTAATGAAAAGGGGTAGAAATTTCCCAGGTAGCAGTTTACCACACAGCTACAAAGAATTACTCCAAAGAAGGAGGGGTGACCCATTGTCAAAGGGTTAGGGATGACAGTGATCCTGACTTCCCTGACACTAGTGCTAGGAACCCTAGTTTAGAGACTGAAGCAGACCTGTCCCATGCCTTGGGAATGTGTAAGGAGTTTGCAGCTGCTCAGAAAAGTGACCCTAGTCTAAAGAAACTGAGGACTTAGGCAGACTCTGACGGAGCACAGGGAGGTGACAGAAAACATAAAAGTTATTGGGATTATGGACTGATGTATACTCCAGTTGCTAAGACAGAGGGAGGGGTGATAGGCAGGCAGCTTATGGTTCCCCGGGGGTACTGTGAGCAGTTTCTCAAGACTGCACACAATATTCCCATGTCTTTCCATCTGAGAATCATGTGCACTACGCAGTGATTGGCCAAACAGTTCTATTGTCCTAACTCCACCCAGCAGGTGAAGGAGTATTGCAGGTCTTGTCACTGGTGCCAAAAAATAGGGAAAGCAGGTAAGAAAACCCAAGCAACCCTAATTCCATTGTACATAGTGGAGGAGCCACTCTAGAAGGTGGGAATGGATTTTGTGGGGCCTTTAAATACCCCCAGCTCCTCTGGGAAGAGGTTCATCCACACTGTGGTGGATTATGCCACCCGATATTCAGAAGCAGTCACCCTATCCTCACTGAGGACAGACAAAGTGGCAGATGCCTTACCTGGGATTTTCTCCCATGTTGGGTTTCTGCAGGAGGTTATCACTGATTGAGGGGTGACTTCATGTTGGACCTGATGAAATGTTTGTGGGAGAAGTGTGGGGTGGTACAGAGGCACACAACACCTTATCACCCACAAGCCAATGGGCTTGTGGAAAGATTTATAGGTACCCTGAAGTCAATGTTCCAAGCGTTTGCTGAACAGCATGGGAGGGACTGGGAGAAATACCTTCCCCAGCTGTTGTTTGCATAGGAGGAGGTGCCCCAAGAGTCAATAGGGTTCCCCCTTCAAGCTTTTATTTGGACACCGGGTACGTGGGTCCCTAAACTTGATCCAGGAGGACTGGGAAGGCAAGCACACCACCCAAGGCACTCCCATACTGGATTATGTCCTTAGCTTTAGGGAAAGGCTGAAGGAGCTTGTGGGAACAGCCCACAGCAACCTGGCAGTTGCCCAAAAGAAACAAAAAGTGTGGTACAACCACAGAACCAGAGCTCACTCATACACGGTGGGTTTGGAAGTCATGGTCCTCATTCTAGTCTGGAAGGACAAGCTGCAGACTGAGTGGACAGGACTGTACAAAGTAGTTAGAAAGGTAAATGACGTGAACTATATCATAGAGTTACCTGACAGAAGACATACAGAAAGAATGTCCCATGTCAACATGATGAAGCCATATGCTAATTGGGCAGATATGGTGTTTGCAGTATGTCGTCCTGGGAAGGGGACAGATGACGGAGACCCCCTTCTGGATTTGCTGGAAGAAAGCAGGCTGGAGTTCTCTGTGGCAGCAGCTAAATTGTCACCCCCGCTGGCCCCAAACAAGATCCAGGAAGTAAGTGAGGCTTTAGCAGAATTTGCCCCACTGTTTAGTTCCAGGTCTGGACTAATCCACTTAGTACTGCATGATGTGGAGACAGGGACACAGATACCCAAACAACGGACAGCATATCATGTTTCAGATGCGGTCCAAAAGGACATTAGGAAGGAGGTGGAGGAAATGCTGGATTTAGGGGTAATCCAGAGATCCCACAGCCCCTGGGCCTCACCTGTAGTCCTTGAGCCCAAGCCAGATGGCTGTACTCATTTCTGTGTGGACTATCATGGACTGAATGCAATCAGATGCCCACCCAATTCCCCAGATGGACAAACTCCTGGACAAGTTGAGAGGGGTGACCTACCTTACAACTATTGACCTGACAAAGGAGTATTGTTTATTTTTTTTTGTTTAGTTGTTTAACTAGGAGTAGCACACTAAGCTAAAAGCTTTTTTACAGGTGTGACCTGGGAGCACAGGGAAGTTAAGTGACTTGCTCAGGGTCACACAGTATGCAAGTGGAAGCTGTGGGATTCAAATCCAGGTCTGGTCTGCTGGATATCATCAGATTTGCAGCTTAGAACTTTAAACCACTGTGCTATACTGCATATTGGTGGGTAGAGTTAACTGAAAGAGCTAGGGAGTGGTCAGCCTTCATCACTCTGATAGGCTTATTTGAATTTAAAGTAATGGCTTTCTGAATGAAGAACACCCTGACCACTTTCCAAAGGTTGGTGAACCAGGTGTTAAATGGTGCTGAGGAGTATGCCGTGGCATACCTGGATGACACTGCCATCTTTAGTGCCAGCTGGGAGGAACACCTGCCCACCTTTGGGAAGTGCTGGGCAGGATACAGAGGGATGGGCTTACTGTCAAGGCTGAGAAGTGCCAGGTTGCCATGACAGAAGTAACATACCTCAGGCATGTTGTAGGCCGGGGACAGCTCCATCCCAACCAAGTAAAAATAGAGGTGATCAAGGCATGGCCCAGACCTAAAACACAGAAGGCACTCATGAGTTTTCTAGGGACAGCAGGGTACAATAAGAAATCTGTACCCAGTTACAGTGCCCTGGCTGCTCCCCAGCTGACCTGGTAAAGAAAAAGATGACTAAGAAAATTACCTGGGAACCAGCCTGTGAAAATGCCTTTACTAGACTGAAGGAGACACTGTGTCATGCTCCTGTGTTGACAATTCCTGACTATAGCCGATCCTTTATAGTCTAGACTGTATTGAAACAG
This sequence comes from Neoceratodus forsteri, assembly GCA_016271365.2. Classification (NCBI taxonomy): domain Eukaryota; kingdom Metazoa; phylum Chordata; order Ceratodontiformes; family Ceratodontidae; genus Neoceratodus; species Neoceratodus forsteri. The sequence goes on along the minus strand of CM028135.1, from coordinate 563,116,503 downwards.
TCATCCAACCAAGGGAAAGATCACCCTGTAATGTACCTGAGTAAAAAGTTATTTACCAGGGAGCAGGCTTACTCTACTGTGGAAAAAGAATGTCTTGCCATAGTGTGGGCCATACTTATATGGGCAGAATTTTGAGGTACAAACTGACCACATCCGCCTGGTTCGGCTGACACAAATGGAAAACTAATGGTAGACTATTAAGATGAAGTCTTGCCTTGTAAAGGTATGACATGACGATCTTACATAGGGCTGGATTGACCAATCAGAACACAGATGGCTTGTCGTGTCTATATGAAGAGTGAACTGACTGAGAAAGCTCATCCCATGCAAGTGATAATGCCCCCAAATTTAGTCTAGGTGGGGAGGATTGCAATGCTTGGCCAGCTGGTTATGATTATTGTATGATATTTGTAATACAAAAATATAGTATGTGATTGTCTCACATAAGACATCCTGTATTTCCATGGGTGCCCCCCCCCAGGTTTCAGTGAAGCTACAGGATATGTAACTGACCAGGAGATCTATGTAATGTAATGTAATTAACTTCCTTGAGAAATTGCATTTTATGGCCTTTTTATGACCTGTTGCTGTTTTGAAGTTGGGGAACTAAATATACATTTTATTACAGGACATCATTTAACTGATTCCTGTTGACTATATCTCACACCTGGGTGATGGATTTGCAGGGCTGCAAATCCTCAAAGGAACTGGCTGATCAAAGACTCATAATTTGGGAAATGAGTTTTTGCTGACATCATATTATTTAATATACCTCCTGATAGAATATCATGTTTGTATTTTTTAATTCTAAAAAGGAGGAGCTAGATGACTCACCAAGGGGACGGGGAGATGGAGTTGAAATGTATCCTTGTAATTGGGGAATAGGACATATTATTTTGAGACTCCAAGGGAAACTAACCAAAAGGCACTTACAGAGGTAATACACTAGATAGAAAATATCTAACTGTATGTTGGTAGGGGTTTTTGTTTTGCACTTTTCCCTTGTTCTTTTAAGTGATTGTATGCTCTTTGACATATTTGCATTTTTCATATTTTTATCATCTTTTAGTAAAATCTTTTTTTTCAAGATACTGCCTGGATGTGTCTTCCAAGTTCTTTTTGCATGTGATGTATATGTGGTTAAGTTTGACAACTGTTCTGAAGGGCTTGATGGTGTTACTAAACTGGGAAAAGGTAAGAATATACCTTAAGTCTCTTATAGAGTTTTAAGGGTTCATTTTGGAAGCCTGGCAGGGTGCCTGTGGTGTAAGATTGTACTGCAATCCCCAAAGAGGGTACGTATCTGAGCCTGTACATAGGGTATGCTAGCATAAGGTTCACAATTTGAATGCCCCAGAGCTTGAGACTAAAGGTGATTCAGACCCAAAGCAGACAAGGGGGTTACCCTGTCTGGTACCTGTTCACCCTTTTGCTCTCTGAGTTTGGCACTGTGGGAACAGAAGGCCTGACCTGCTGAGTGCATTTGTGACAATGCCCAGAGTTTGTTAAGGTGAATATTAAAACAGAAATAGCTGACAATCAGCCAGTTGAGCAAAAGTTAATTTTCAGTGGCCTGTTGAACAGTGTTACATAAGTTACAAATAAAACAGCACCTTACTGCATGCTCTTTTCCACCACCCTAGACAAGACTAATGAAACAGTCCTCCTTTACACATTTATAATACTCAAACATGCATCACAGTACAAAAACATTCATGAAGTTCATCTGTTTGCAGCAATAGAATAAAATGGGGCCAGCATTACAAATATATATAATAAAATAATAAATGATAAAATAGAGAAATAAAATGAAATTCTATACTGGGTTTCATAGTTCATTGTAAAATTATACGAGACCCTACATGTTTTTTATTTTATTTTTTAGGAAAAATTGTGCACATAGGATAGTTACAGCTTAAAGATCAAATGCAACAATTTAAAAGTGCACTGTTTGTCCACATTGAGTACAACTATACCTTATTTGTCACAAACAAACACATTTATAAGGTAAAATGTGTCACCACTGGTGCTGTATAAATGTTATTTTGTTGGCCTCTCTTGTCTGATGGTTTTATGAAAAATTCTCACTTTTTCAAACCAGCCTGTGGAACCTTGGGTGAGTGTTGGTGTCATTCCAGCAACAAAGATACATTTTCCTCCATGTCCTGTCAGCTTAGTACAAACAGTACATTAAATCGTATGAAAAGGCAACAAATAAAAACAAAATCAGTCTTTGCTACCAATTTTCTGATAGGGCCTTTTTTAAAGCAGTGATGTAAATGATAAATATCTGGCAAGTTGCATAGGTTGATCACAACCTTTTTGAGCACTGTGTCAATCATTCCACTCCACCATCAAGAAAGTTCTTGTACTCTTGAAATGTGAATTTTGGTTTCCTGTGTTCCTTTAACAGCCCTGGATGCTGCCACCACAACTCCCTCCATATTTATTCTTTTCAGATTTACTTCCTTTGCTGTGGTTCCACAGCACTTACAACAAGTTTACTAATAACTCAGTACATCTTCCCAAATGTGTAATCTCACAAAAATATACACCTCTACTCTTCCTCTCCCTTATAATTATTCAAAAAACATGCCCACATGCATCTTCCAGATTTCTAACTTTACCTGGAATCACACCTAAAACATATATCCCTTCTTGCACACACACACACACATCCTGAAATGCATGTTTCCACTACACCACCCCTATAATGTGCAACTCTGCACCTCTCAAAAAGTTGCCCATGCCTCCCTAAATCTGCACCCTCACCCTTAAATTTTGTACTCCTACCCTGCATCCATCCTAATATTTGTGCACTCACCTTACACACCCTTCCTACCCAAACATTTGTACCCCATCCCCACTCACCCAAGATTTATGCCCATCTGTTCATGTCCCAAATTTACACAATACATACTTCTCCAGCCACTTGTAGCCCCTACTTCATGACTCCTAATACTTGCACCTCTCCTGCACAGCTCCCTCAAACCAGCAATATCCCCCAAATTTGTTCCAACTCTACCCAACACAAAATCTATACCTTCTACTCCACCACCTTTCCAAAATTGGTGCCACTACCCCAGGAACCTTCCAGAGTTTTACCACTGCCCAACACTCTGTAAACTATTTCACCTTACCTCCACTCTCCCCAAGATTTCTACCAATTCTCCTGTAACTCTTCCAAAAATCATTCCACAATCCACACACTTCTCCAATAGTTTTACCCCATTTCCCACAGAAATAACAAAATTTACAAAACTGTCAAAACTCTGCATCCCTTCTTTTGCATCCCTCACACAATTTATGCACCTATCACTACACCCTTCCACAAATTTATACCCTTTGCTTCACACAGCTCCAAAAATATATACTGTACCTTTCACGCACTACTCCTCAAGTCAGCAACCCAACCCTTTGTACAGTTTAAGAGGAGTGAGATGATATGAAAACAACATTTGGAATGGATGCCTATTTCAGCAGGGGTGCAGTACAAAATTTTAGGTGGGTACAGGCGCACATTTTGGCAGGGGTGTAAGTACAGATTTTGGGAAGGGTGCAACGTGCAAGCACCAGTTTTGTTGAGAGATATAGGTGTGCAAGTTCAAAATTTGGTATGTATGCTACAAATTTTGGGATGGGTGCAAGTACAAATTTTGGGATGTGTGTAGGGGTACAAGTAGAAATGCTGGGAGGGTTGCAGGGCTGCAAGTACTATACAGATTTTGGAAGGTGTGCAGAGGTACATGTACAAATTCTGGGAATGGTACAGGGGTACAAGTGTACATTTTTGGATTTGTGCAATAGTATAAGAGGCTTGCAGGGGTGCAATTACCAGTTTGTAGAGGGGTGTATGGAAACAAGTTAAAATATTAGGAGGCATGCAGGAGTAAAAGGACAAGTTTTGGAAGGGGGTGTGGGGGTACATGTAACTAGTTTTGGAGGGGTGTAGATGTACAAGTGCACATTTTGGGAGGCATGCAGGCATACAAGTAAACAATTTGGGTAGGTGCAGAGATACAAGGATAAATTTTGAGAGGGTGCTGGGGTACAAGTACACATTTTGGGAGGGGTGCAGAGGTACAAGTGCAAATTTTGGGAGAGGAACAGAGGTACAAGTACAAATTTGGGAGGGCTGTAAGGGCCGAAGCACAAATGTTGGGAATGGTGCAGGGGTACAAGTAAAAGTTTTAGGAGGGATTTAAAGCTGCAAGTACAATTTTTGGGAGGGATACAAGCACACATTTTTGAACTAGTGCAGGGATAGAAGTACACATTTGGGGAGTGGTTTAAGAGTACAAATTTGGGGAGGGATACAGTGGTGCAGCTACAAACTAGGGAGGGGTACAGTTGCAAAAGTACAAATTTGGGGAGGATTCAGGGGTGCAAGTATACATTTTGGGAGATGTGTATGGATAAAAGTGCACATTTTGGGAAGGGTGCTGGGGTAGAAGTTCACATTTTGCAAAGGGTGTAGGGATACAAATACAAATTCTGGGAGGATTTCAGGGGTGCAAGTACACAATTGGGATAAGGTGCTGGGGTACAAGCACACATTTGGAGAAGGGTGCAGTGGTGCAAGTACAAATTCTGTGAGGAGTACAGAGGTACAAGAATACATTGTGGGAGGGTACAGTGTTGTAAGTATACATTTTAGGAGTGGTACAGGACAACAAGTACAAAGTTTGGGAGAGATAAAAGGTAGTACAAATTATGGGAGGGGTGTAAGGGTATAAGTACAAATCTGGAGAGATGTGCAGGGGTACAAGTACAAATCTGAGGAGGTTACAGTGGTGCAAGTAAACATGTTGGGAGGAGTGAAGGATACAAGTGCATATTTTGGGAGGGCACAGAGGTGCAAGTACACATTTTGGGAGGTGTGTAGGAGTACAAGTACACATTCTGTGAGGTGTGCAGGTGTACAATACCAATTTTTAGATGGGCACTACAAATACACATTTTGGGAGGGGTGTAGGGTCACAACTACACATTTCATATGGGATGAAGTACAAATTTGGGGAGGGTGCAAGTACAAATTTGGGGATGGTACAGTGTTGTAAATATAAATCTTCAGAGATGCGTAGGGATACATATACATATTTTGTGAGGGCTACAGGGGTAAAAGTAAACATTTTAGGAGGGGTATTACAGAAAAAATTTGGGAGGGTGAAGGAGTGTAAGTACAAGTTTTGGGAGGGATACTGGGGCAGGCACAATTTTGGGGAGGGATACAGTGATGTAAATGCAAATTTCAGAATGGGTTCAGGGTAGATGTGCAAATTTGGAGTGGTGCAAGTTAAAAGTTCAGAGGGGTTGCAGCGGTGCAAGTGCAAACGTTGGGGGTATAAGTAGAGATTTGAATAGGGGTGTAAGTGGTGTACATATGGCAGGACTGCAGGGGTATATGCACACATATATGGTGGTGTGGGCTAAAAAATAGGGTTCATATTTGGATTGCTGCAGGAGAAAAAGTACACATTTTGAGACAGGTGGGTTTAAGTTAAAAATATTGGGGGGGTGCAGTAAAGGAGATATACCTCTTGAGAAAGATTAAGAAAAGGTCTAATATTTGCAGAAAACATGGTAGAATTGTAAAGTAGGAACAGGTGTAATCCTTAAGGAGGATTACAAGAGCAGTGATAAAAATTATGGGAGAAGAAGAACATGTTACAGAGAAATGCATAAATATTGAGAATGCAGTAGAACCTCAGCAAATGGGGTGAATCAAAATAGAACCCTATTTAGGTTAGTTAGCCAGGAAATTAGGAAAAAAACATTTTACATAATCTGATGACATTTGGACACCCTTTCTCTTGTTTAGTATTGTCCCCAAAGTTTTACTTATTAGTCTATGAAAGTTAATAGATATTTAATATCTTATATTTAATGCTGCTTGAAGTGAAAACTGATTTTTGCCATTTCATAATCTGATGTACTGTGTGTTCGTATACTAAACAGACAAGAACTTTAGGAAAAGTATGTAATCCTTGATAAATGACATCACCTCCTACCAAGGATTCTGCCAGCTGGCCTGAAAATATCTGAGGGCCTTTCTGTGATGTCATTGAATAAGACAGGTAATAATACAGCATACCTAAACAGCTGTAATTTCTTCCAATTATTTGTAATACATAAGGCCCATTTGTCCTTGAATTAAGAACAAAAGGCATTATTTTGAACTACATTTGCATTTGATCTTTAAGTTATCAGGATTATAAACATCACATTGTGACTTTACAAGATGCACAATGGGCATGACAACTACTTGTGAACCATTGCCTTAAAATACACAGTGATGGCAATCCATCAGTACTTTTACATTGTGCTCTGAGGAGAGCATTTCATAACATGGGACCTTTAAATGCTAGGGACAGTTTACCAATATTACTTTTGGTCCTGGGGACATTGAGCTCAGAACCATCAATTGATCCAACCATACCAAGAATGGACACTAGGACAACAATTCCATAACATGCTTGCACTGCCACATGAAGTTCAGGATATGTAATGGCCTCACTTGTTCCAAAAGTAACCAGTCAAAAGATTTTAAAAGAACATAGTAATGAGTGCATATGGGTATACTCTGGACAAAATATGCAGTTTTAGAGTGTAATGCATCTAGCCTTGAGGAGTGGGTTTCTTAAAGTCTGGCATAGATGATATTGTCATATTCAGACAAAGGCAATATCATTATCCACACCATTTTTCATCTTGTCCTGTGAAAAGATTTGGTTCTGTACATGAATCCAACCTAGCATTCAGCATTTTCTCTAAAATAATTAGGTGATAATAATCCCATTTAAGATTTTCATCTAGCCACAGACCCAAATATTTGTAATAAAAAAAAACTTTTCTTTTTATGATTTCCAATGGTAAAAATGGATTACTGCATCATTTGTTTGTTCTTGCACACTGAATTAAATTTGATCACATATATCTTTTGCTCACTGATCAAAACTTTGTTGATACCAAAAGAACTCTGCGTTTCCTCAAATCCTACCATAACCTAGCTTGAAGGGTTAAGAGTTTGGGTTCCAGCTATAGATGGCAGTGTCATCTGCATAGATATGGATAACAGTGTGGTCCTGTAGGGTGTCAAAATCATTTATAAAGAGTGAGAATAGGAGCAGCCCCAGTACAGATCCCTGGGGGAGTTGGGGGGACTCCTCCACCCACCCTTATTTTATTTGAATTCACACCACACATAGAAACTAACTGGTTCCTATTTGTAAGGTAACTCATCATCCAGTCACTCAGAAATCTGCCAAGACCCATACACCTTAGTTTTTTGAACATTAGGCTTTGGTCTGCTGTATCAAAGGCCTTGGAGAGGTTGATGAAGATGGCAGCAGTAGAATAGTGGAATAAATTGAAAGTTCATGAAGGCATGATTTACAGACAGCTACAGAGCAATGATGGGCCAAGCCTAAAACAGTTGTTACTGCCAATCAAATTTGAAAAACTAGATCTCAGACCTGTATGATGGGTTGTGACATTTGCACGTTGCCAGAATGTTAGACCAAGTTAGAAGGAGGTTCTGTTGGCCTCAGATGAACACAGAGGTGGAGAACTATTGTAAATAGTGTATGAGATGTATATAGTGGAAAATGCTGCCCACCTGAGTGGCCCCTTTGATAAACATTTCCACAGGTGCACCCATGGACTTTGTTTGAGTTGACTTGAGGATGCAATCACACAAATTAAACATTGCTGACATTCTGGTGGTGACAGACTACTATTCGTGGTATGTCAAAGCATTTCCTGCAAAAGGCTAAAAGGCCATAACCATAGCTAATATTTTGATTGAAAAATACTTTGTTTATCGTGGACTGCTAAAGAGAATTAATTCTGACCAGGGTCAGGATTTCGAAGGTTGGCTAATCAACGACTTGTTGTCTCTCTGGGGGATCTGGAAGTCAAAGACCACTCCCTACTAGACTTCTTACTGAACAAAAGCCTTAATATATTCAATACATTTGCAATGAAACATATGAGCATGATCTTGGATCAAATGGCGTACAGTTCACTATGAAACTACAGGAAAAAGAAAACATAGGAAAAGAAAGAAACATGAAACTGAGAACATGCAACAAAGAGGTATAATGGGCAATGAGAGCACTGAAGGTGACCTGGAGCAAATTTTATAGAGAGTCTGAGTGCACTAGTATAAATGATGCATGGTGGAAGGAAGGGGAGTACTTCGTATGAGTCCTCTTCTTACTGTAAGTGGTCTCCTTGCAAGTGGAGATCCTTTTGTATGGGTGCCAGAATTCTAGAAGTGTTCCATTTTGAACTGTAATTTCAGAGTGAGTCTTTCCATCTCTTGAACTTCTTTCACCTTGTATGACCATGTGGTCACCGGCAGGGTTATATCCAACAACCCAAGTAGCATAATACACTTCCAATCTACTCTAGTAGCATATAAAATAAGTGTTAAGGTTTTTAATTTTTGATAGGAGTCAGTAATATACCTAAGACCAGACTACTGAAAATGAATGGTATCATAGTCACTTTTACTTGTTGTATGAAATCCCTAACTGCTGACCAATAAGGATTCAGTCTAGGAGAGGCCCAGAACACATGAACGTTGGACCACCTGTACCCATAGCATCTCAAACATGCATCCATGTTAGTCATCTGAAAGTGTTTAGTGACTGTAGGTGTGCTGAAAAATTCTACTAGAACCTTCAATTTGAATGATCTCTACACTTGAGAAGATTTGACTTTCCATCCTTCTGTCAAGGTGTATTCCCAGGCAGTGAAAGTGATGTTTTCACAGTTCTTCTGTTCTGGGGTAGCTCTGAGCATTTCGTTGGAAGTAGCTGCTTTTTCTGCATAATGGCATACATGTCAGAAATATGGTACAGTGTTGTTTTGAGGGTCACCCCCAGTAAAAAAAGTCCTTTAAGAGGTCATATGTTTATTTATTTATTTAGTTTCTGCTGACCGGGTAAGTGCACTCGACAAATCCTGCTTATTTTCAGGCACAACCCAGGGAAGGGGGATACAGATGATTGCCAACTGACCTTGAACCATATTAAACTGTTGGTGGTATTTTTAGTGTATGAGGGAAATTTGGAAAGGACAACGTGGAAATTCCCCTACTCTGCTGCTGCATTGTTGCCAGTAGGGGGACAGGCCATTGCCAAGATGGCCATTCGGAGTGGGCTATTAAAGGAGGAGGATGTCTGCAGAGTGGGAGAGCTAGCCTCAGCTCCAACTACTAGCAACATGGAGGCCTCAGCTTCTACTATGGCTGAGATTGACTCCGACATTGAATTTCATGACGCTGTAGTTCACTGGGAAGACTCATTGCAAACAGCTAAAAATCAAGTGAATACTTCTTTACTGATATTTGAAAATGTAATGCCTGACTTGGAATCTACCAAATATGGAGCTGACTCAGCACCGCGTAAGGAACTCTCGAGTGTACAACAGTACAGTTGCTTTCCACTCCGTGAGAGCATCACGGCTACCATTTCTGCAGTTACCGAAGATTCAGCTCCCTTGGGGGGTCCTGAGGGGTGCGAACATGCGATTCAGCTGGCAGACTCAGTGAGGGGACGTGTAAACATCAAAGAGTGTGGCAACTTGCATAAAGAGGCTCAGGAGCAGGAGAATTTGCGGCATGCAGGTACTGTGCCGTCTTTATATGTCAAAACGGGCTTGTTGGAAATGGGAGAGAAAGAAGCAGCCCACTTACCATTTAATATATTGCAGCAGTGCGTGGTATCGCAGCCTTGCTCAGCGCCTCCCTTTCACAGTAAACCCTGCATTGACAGCTGTTCTAAGAGTTTTGACAATTCTTCTAAAGACCTCACAAGTGCCGTAGGTCCCGTAGGGCAAAGTCCCACACAGCAAAGCCTCATTCTAATGCCTGGGATGACTCAGGGATTTTCTGATTTTTTATAGGCTGGCAATAATATCGTGGAGCAAAGTGAGTGCCTACAGCCTGACCCTGCATCGGACAAATCACAACATGAATGTACATTGAACACAAGTCAAAATGCTTCTTCTCTAAGGTTACCTATTACCACTTTTACTCAGAATGAGGTTGATCCTTTGAGTAAATTAACTGGGTTTGTGTTTAAAACCAACATTAATGAAGAGTCATCAGTCCAGTCTAAGGTGATATATCAATCCTCAGCTAGCTCTCAAAAGGGGGTTACGGATTTCTATTTTCCCAGTAAAACTGTTCCCCGACAGATAACTCCAGTTGCCACACAATCCGGGGAGGCTGGACCTCCTCCCTTTCAGGAGGATAGACCTCGGGAATCCTGGTCTCCAAGTAAAGCCATTAGGGAGGCAGGCTGGAAACAGGCTGAAACAGGTGTTTGGAAGCCTGACCCAGCATGGGATACCGATTTAACTCTTTCTCAACACTCTCCAGAGTGGAAAACCGGCTATACAGCAGCAAGAGGTGAAGAACAACCTGAATAAAGAAAAGGCTGCAGCCGAGGTTTTCCAGCTTCCCCTGACAACTCTGGTGCTGGGAAAACAAGCACCCCTATCTTTGTTACCCCACTCAAACCTTGAGAATCAATCACAGAAGCCTTATCTATGGGACAAGATCCATTGATATTAACCCCCCCACCCCAGAAGCCACTGATGTCAGAACTATTCTCTAATTCAAAGAGGGAAGCAGCACCTCAACGGAATGCTGTTCGGCTGTGTTATAAAGGAGGGTTGGAGGTTAGACTGGACAGACACTATGTTGGAAAAATGCTGCTGAAAGACTCATTGCATTTCACTCCTCACAATGTTTATGAGTTTATTAATATCTCTGGGAGGACAATTTTGATATCAGTTTTCGAACACAACATGCTTTAGACTTGTTTTGGGATAGGTATGGTCAGGTCAAGTTCTCTCCCTCATGGATCCCTTTTTTGGTTATTCCTTTATCAAAACCTTTGATTAAATTTGTTGCAGTCATGTTTAGGAATAAAGGGGTCCATGTGGAAGACATTTCCTTCTGGTTGTCTCAAAAATGTGAGGTTATGAGTGATCCTGAACCCATTTTGGATTCAGAACAATTTTGGACAGGGGGCTGGAAGTACAAAATTAAATTGAGGCAATCTGAGGCAGGAATAGAGCATATTCCTAACTCTTTTTTGCTCTGGAGGTATAGGGGTGTGTGTTTCTATAGCGGACAACCTCGAGCATGTTACAAATGTGGAGCCAGGACACATCTCTCCAGTGTTTGTGACCAACCACACTGTGACAATTGTGGGGAAGTGGGGCATTTAACCATGTTCTGTACTAGCCAGTCTCGATGTGACCTGTGTGAAGAAAAAGGTCATGTGTTTAGGGTATGCCCTTGGGTGGCCAAAAACAAATCTTCTTGTTCTAGTTCAGATCTTCTCATTCAGAAAGCTCAGCAAGCCGCAGACCTTATTCCCCCTTCCCCCCACTCCCTCCCTTTTCTTCTGAAATTCGGCCTATATATCCTCCCTTTACAAAACAAAACAGAGAAGAAGGAGATTTAACTGACAAGGTCCTTTCCGACAGCAGTCTCTTAAAGGTCTCTGATAAAGTAGGGCAAGTAACTGCTCCAGGCTTGGTGGCACCTTTAAAGGCCAGTATGGGCCCTCCTGATCCTTTGAAATTTCCCCTGTGTGTTACAGAGAAAGGAGGTTCGGTGGCAGGTAACGACTCTAAAGTGCTAGGCCCAGGGTCAGTTTGCCCAAATGAAGATCCTCTAGAAACTTACACCCCAAAACTCCCCCTCCAGTGGCTCTGATTGAAACGAGTAATTCTTATGCTGCCTTATTCACCTCATGGGGGGATACAGAGATGGATTTGGGGGATTCCGATTCTCAAAAATCCTCCCTCTCCACCAGGTGACAGCCAGTGGATTACTATAAAGAGAAAAAAAAGAAAAAGAGAAAAAAATAGAAGTTCTTTTTTTTTCTTCAGTATAAACAGGCATGAGGTTGGTTTGGAGCTCCTTAAATACCCATAGTTTGTTAAATGCAACTAAGAGGCAAGCCCTTTTTCATTATATACATGAACAACATGTTTCTGTATATTTTTTACAGGAAACATGGATGCATTCCATAGATCAGCTTACATCTTTTAAAAGGGATTGGGTTCGGGGCCCTTCCTTTTGGTCATTTGGTGTGGATATGGCAGATGGCATAGGTATTGTGTTTAACTCATATTCCTTTCAGCTGCATAATTTAATTGACCTTATACCTGGAAGGGTATTGATAGTAGATGGGAAATGGCATGACTTATGTTATCGTTTTATCAACATTTATAACCCTCAAACAAAAGCAGGTAGAGTAACTTGCCTAAAAACTACTCAACCTTTCTTGGTGACTACGTTAGGGTGTTGTGGGGAGGAGATTTTAAGTGCACCATTCAGGACTCTTTACAAAACAAGAAAATATATTGTGATTCTAATGCATTAGGTAAAATTATCAAAGTTGCTGGTCTACTGAATTGTAATACTTTCCTGCCTCCAGGTCCCAGATTTTCCTTTAAGAAGGGAACATTTTTTACCCTGATTGATAACATGTTAGTCTCACCATTTTTGCAAGTGGAATCTTTTAAAATGTTTCCTTGTGAATTCTCAGACCATTCATTTTTACTATGTAATTTCCAGCTGGCAGGCACTTAAGAATGTAGACAAGTTAGGTGGAAGCTAAATAATTCCACATTAGAATTACCTTATATACAAACTGGGGTCAAATATCTCTTAAAAGCTAGGTTATCAGTGGCTTTTCTGTATTCAGATTTGGGGGATGGATGGATAGAGAAAAAGGCTGATTTAAGGAATTGGTTTAAGAAACAAGGAGTTCGAACAAAAAATCTTAATTTTTTGCATTATTTGGGCCTTAGGCAACAACTGCAGAGACTCACAACCATAGCTTATACCTCTCGGTTAGATTATTCTGATCAAATTACTATACTAAAAGAGAAAATGAGAGTTTTTCAATACAATAGAGGCAAAACCATGCAAGCCGTCCTTACTAATGGTATAAAAAAGTCACCTATTGGTGACCCATTTCAGATGTGTAAGCATCTGAGAGATTCCTCGAATATGGATACGTTAAAGAAATCGGACAACACATTGGCTACCTCTGTAGTACAGTTTAGAGATGTAATAGTGGAGCATTTTCGGTCTCTTGAACCCTCTGTTTTAATTCCTAATGCATCAATGCTTTCTTATCTGAGTACAATTAGAGTTCCTTCCAAATTAATAGAAGCTTCAGAGTTGTGGGATCCAATTTCTCAAAAGGAAATTCTAAGTATAATTGGGAAACTGAAAGTAAACATTTTCCCCGAAATGGATGGCCTTTCTAATAATTTGTACAAAGTTTTTGCAAACGAGTTGAGCCAATGTTTGTATATTTTATTTCAGTATTTTATGACGAATGTTGCAATTTTTCCCTCCTTTTCTGAAGGGTTGTTAATTTACATATTTAAATCTGGGGATAGACAAAACATTGCTAATTGGCGGCCGATTACCCTTTTAAATTCAGATTATAAAATCTTTACTAGTATTCTGAATAATCATTTGAAAAACTATGCCAAATGGGTCATTTCGCCTTACCAATTTAGTGGCCTACCCGATAGACGGGTTCAATCAGGTCTTATGTTGATATGAGATGTCATTGAACATCTCACCAACATGGGTATGACAAATTGTTTGGTAGCTGTGGATTTAGACAAAGCTTTTTACAGAGTTTATTTGCCTTTTATGTTTTTAACTCTAGTACATTATGGGGTTCCTTTACAAATGGTTAAGATGATTGAGAGGTTATATGGAAACTATGTGGTGTTTCCATTTTTGAAAGGTTGCAAGGCAGAAGGTTTTCAGTTGCATACAGGAGTACGCCAGGGGTGTCCTCTTAGTCCTCTTCTGTATAATTTTGCAATAGACCCACTATTACAAAACTTAATTTCCTCTCAGAAATGGAAGGGTATTTCGGATAATTCACCCAATGATTCCCATCTCATGGTACAAGCATACACAGATGATTTAGTATTGTATTTCATGGATAAGGCTTCTGTATGCAGTTTTGTAAATGCTTTTGATGCCTTCTCTAAAGTCTAGAATGCAAAACTGAATTTGAATAAGACAAAGGGATTATTCATTGGAGCAATAGGTTCCGAGGAGTTGTGGCAGGAGGGCATCCATCTTTCTAGAAACCCACTTAAAATTTTGGGGATCCAGTTTGGTCCTCAAAACATGCCAGTAGAAAACAAGGATTCAGCTCTTCAAATGATAGAGAATAAGGTGAATAGGTGGAAACAGTAGAAGTTGTCAAAATTGAAACGTATACAGGTGATCAAACAGTTTCTCATTCCTTGTGTGCAATATGTCGCTATGATTTTTCCACTCCCAGTTCATCTGGAAACTAGAATGTACAGTCTATTTTTCCAAATGCTTTGGGGAAACTGGTTAAATACGGTTAAGAAGGGTTATACATATTTGCAGAAAAATTTGGGAGGTCTGGGAATGATAGACCCAGTAGTATTTGTACACTCTTTATTTATTATAAGTTCAGTTAAAAGGGGATTAGTAGCTGAATTAAGGGCAGAGGATTCATGGAATTTAAGGTCAATGGGTAAATATTTTCAGAACTGGCACATTCTTGCCCCGAAATCAAACCCTCACATTCATCTCCCTCAGTATTTTAAGTCTGCTGCACAAAAATTATTTAGATGGAAAATTCAGAAACAAACAATACTGAGTAATGGCACAAAGGGATTTTATCAATATTTGATGGTACAGTTACTTCCCCCTGAGCCTTGTTTTAAGAATTGCCTGTCAGCTCTAAATTCTAAAGTATTGGTTCAGTTAAACAATCTTAGGTTGCCTCAAATGCAATGGGAAACTCAGTGGTTAATTTTTTATGGCTGCTTGAATGTTCGGGGTAACGCTAAGTATAAGGCCTTAGAAGAAAGGAAGTGCCCATATTTGGATTGTATAAATGTGGAAGAATCAATGGAACATTTTTTTCTTAGGTGTTCTTATGCTAAGGGTTTATGGGCATATTTAGCAAATTTATGGGGTTTCAAGTGGCTTAATTGTATGTCATATGAAATTCTGATTTTAGGATGTTATCCGGTAAGCTTGTCTCATTTACATGAAGGGACATTATCTTTATTTCTGGGTTGTTTAAGATATTATTTATGACAAGCTAGGTGCCAGTGGGTCATATATCAAAGGAAAATGTCCTACACCTGTGTCAGTATTTTGACTGTTAAGGAACTTTCAAGAATTTATTCTCAGGATGCACAAAGGGTAGTTCCTGCTACACTATTAAAATGGTGGAAAGGATTTCTTCATTTTATTAAATTTAAATAAGGTGATATTACTTTTGAAATAGTTATTCCTTTTTATTAGTTTCTATCATTTGTTTTTTATTATTTTCTTTCATTTATTTTTCTTTTTATTATCAGTTATCACTTTTGCATCTGTTTTTTTGTGTTAATTATATGTATTTACTTGCACTGTTAATTTATTGTATTGTTTAAATGGATAATGCTTTCATTGTGTTGCTTTACTATGTTATTATTACAATAAAAACTCCCCTACTCATTTCGAGAAGTACAATGGGATCATTAACATCCACCTGAACTACCACCAATCCAGGCAGATGGGACCTCAGTTTAACATCTCATCCGAAAGACGGCACCTCAGAAGTGCAGCACCCCTCTCATGCTGCACTACAGTGTCAGTACTGGGATATTAACCCAAGTGCCAGACGTGGGAACTGAACCCACAGCCCTCTGATCTCCTGGCATCAGAGGCGAGTGTGCTACCTACTGAGCCACTGACACTGAATGTTTAGTCAGGGCATGGCAATTTTTATTAAACAGAATAAATTGTGTAATCTGTAGAAAGCAAAAAAATGTAGTCCTTAATAAATGGAATTGTTGACCTAGCCCTTGGAAGCTCTTTACTTTTGTTTCTGTTAGGCACTGTGCAAATCATGGCAGACCCCTCAATACCCACAGTTTGTATCCACTGTCTTGCCATGGAGGCTTAAACTGTGTAGTATGCCTGATTAGGGAGAGAGGACATAACTGATTAGGCATCTGTGTTAGCCTCTGCAGTTTCAATGTATTTCTGTTTACCCAAAGAATAGACACTTTTCTGAGTAAATCATGCATAATAGGGTCTAAAACTAGTGCAAATGGGGGGGGCACATTCTAATATCATATTCTATCAAGTACCACTGTGTGTCTCTTCTCTGCTTTACTCACATGATCAAAGAGGCAGCCTGGGCAGCCATGTAATAAACTTTGAGGTCCTTCATGGCTAGCCCACCCTTGTCTCTAGGGTTAGTTAGGACTGACTGACTCTAGGTTTAT
Source organism: Neoceratodus forsteri (assembly GCA_016271365.2). NCBI lineage: Eukaryota > Metazoa > Chordata > Ceratodontiformes > Ceratodontidae > Neoceratodus > Neoceratodus forsteri. The sequence goes on along the minus strand of CM028135.1, from coordinate 563,100,174 downwards.
GTCCTCCCCAAATGAATTTGGTTATTTATTTTAAGATCAAGTTCCAGAAAGCTGAAGGGATCACGATTGGTAGCATTTGAAATAGGAACAAATATCTTGGCAAGAAATTCATTTTAAAAGTATCACTGCGGCTGAGTGGAGAGCAGCAGAACTTTCCACCTAGCTAAGTCTGATTACATTGCCACAATCAGAAAGATTCATTGGAATCTTGTTCGATATGCTAGGCATATTGGATGTTCATAAATAATCAAACTAGAGTCAACAAGTGAGCATGACTATTCATACATACAATTGCACTTTCAATGACACTATGGGGCAATCCCCATAACTGCTCATGTTCAGAAGGGAGGCCAGGGTGTCAATGGATCTTGCATTCACCATGTTATCTGATGGAGACAATTTCAAGATTTTCACTAATGTGCTCAAAGACTAAAACAGCAATTAGGTGATGCCTACAGGATGGCTGCAGAAATGGTCTACTTAGCAAACAAATTCAGATACAACAAATGTATCAAAGAGTATGAGTTACTCATTGGAGGCAGAGTCTTGGTTTGGAACTTGTGGTTACCCAGAAGCGTAAAATTGCAGATCAGTGGGGCAACATCCCCCTATGTGGTCACAAAAACTTGTGGACTTGCCTGTGTACAGAGTTTTTTTCAGAGGGGGACAACTGAAAAAGTAAAACTTTGCAACCCAGCCATTTGCTCCCTGTTGAACAGATAGCCATGTTAGATCTGGAGAATTGTCCCATACTCCCCCAGAGAATGAAAAGCAGGGGTTCTCATAGCCACTGAAGTAAAACTAGTCAGTCTACCCCAACCTAGGCAACTGACCACTCAGACCTCCAGAAAGACCTTTGACTGAACCATCACCAAATGCAACAGATTCATCTGATGATGGGATGTCCTTGTTCATCATCATACTGTGGTGGACAGTCCCAATCTCTAAAATGCTTCCAATGATTGGTGTATGCCAACTATACCACCCACATGTTTACAGCCAGATGCAGAGCATTTTGAACCACCAGTGACACTGGCTACCCCTGAAATAGAGCATGTGGAGGATCATGTGGAATCTGCCAAGAGCCAGATGTTGGAATTGAAGCAGCTCATGCTGAGGAACCTCATTTTGGCCCAGAGAGGAGGAACAAGCACCCTCATTTGCTCAGGAACCAGAAGTCTCTTTGCAAAATTCAGAAAGACCTATAAAATCTAGATTGAAGCTCAGTTATGACACCCCAGGTGCTCCCAATGACCTGCACCTTTATGTTTTGCATCATGGAGTCAATATCACACCCCAACCCATATCCCATATTAACTCAATAGCCCTAGATTATAGTGTTGGGATTAAGAGTACTGTAAATGTTGTTCAGATGGGAACCATGTGTCTATATAGACATGACTGTGAAATTGTTGTTAATTCTGAACATGTTAATATTATTATGTGTCTACGTACCTTGTGAATTGCCTAGCTAGGAAGCATTTGTCTACATAGAACTGTTAGTTGGTGTTGTTGCCTATTCAGCATCTTTCAGGTAAGCACTGTATGGAACTCCTGAAATTGCTTGGATGATAATTTGTGATCCCATTGGAATCCAGTGTGACCTTGTTCCTGTGAAGGAAAAGCAACAGGGAGGAATCTTCTCCAAACAAAGCCTGTCTATGTCCAAACCAGCTCTGGAGATGATGAGCTTGATTCTTAAATGTGTCAGAATGCTGCAAGCCTTAGGTACACTGAACATATGGCATAACGCATGGCAATGTGTTTTGCGCAGTGCTGGGTTTGGCACAAGGCTTTATGCAAGCCCTGCATCAACCTTTGAGAACTGAGCCCAATGACTCACTCCTTAAACAATGTAGGCAGCTTTTAGCTCATTTCGTTATGCCTCAGTTGGTGACAGTACTGTTAAAACTTCCCATGCCAATAATTTGAAGGAAAAACCTTCTTCCATTGGCAAACAGTTCCTACAAAATTAATTTTACACAGACTAGAACCTTTTATAACTTCAGTGCTGATTTTTCATCCTTCTAAAATCCAAAATCTGATATTTTCTCTATAGTATTGCATTCCATATCCATAGTCATTTCTTGCAAGAATCTATAATGCCAGCACTCCCTGGTCATACCATGTAAGTATTATTAATACTGATGTGTGAAATGTGGAATTCGGTTGGAGGAATTAGCAAAGAATGGCAATTCTGCTGGCTGAATTTCCACCTGAACTTCACTGGTCCTTCTACAGAATTCTGCCTGATGTGATAAACTGAATTACATTCTATGGAACATCATTTTTCTATGGAGAATCGATCTGCAACCATTTCCATGGAACATACTGAGATCCATAGAAGAGAATTCTGCAGAAATGTAGCAGAAAACCAATTATGCATTTGTTTGCTGTGGAATTCTGCTTCTGACAAAATTTGGAGGAATTCTGGCAGAATTTTGAAAATTCAATGAATTCCATTTGGCCTGAATTTGAAAATTCCACACACCGAACCACCAATAATGAATTGTTATATTGTAACAAACTCAGACAACACATTTTATGACACTGGCCCACCTGGTAGTCCCACTGTACTAGGCCTCAGCCTTCCTCAGATACTAAAATAATGTTCTATGTGTGGTACAGTGAAACATAACCTTTTTTGTAAATATAAAATGAACTGCCAAAAAAAAAAATCAAACAATACATTTTATTTTGTACCTGCTCCAAAGGATTGTGTTCTTCAGATACTGTTACAATTCTTTTTTAAATTCATTAATTTCATATCATTGTAAAAGGTACATCATTATACCACTTCAAATAACACAATACAAATATTCAAATAAGACCTTACATTGTAGAGTATATACCAATGTTCTATTTGTTGACAAAGCTGTGTGTTAAAAATCAGTATGAATGAGAAGAGATCTGGATAAACTAGCAGAATGGTCAGAAGAGTGGCAACTGGGATTTAATGCAAAGAAGTGCAAAATCATGCACATAGGGAAGAGAAACCCTGAAGCCACTTATAGGCTGGGAGGGGAGTTGCTAGCAGTCACAAAGGAAGAAAGAGACTTGGGCATCATCATCACTGATGACCTAAAATCATCAAGCAGACCTCTAAAGCAGTAGGTAAGGCTAGGGGTGTTAGGGTGTATTAGTAGGGTATCACAAGTCGTAAGAGGGATGTAATAATCCTCTGTACAAGACATTGGTTAGGCCCCATCTGGAGTACTGCGTGGCAGTATTGAGGCCACACCTTCACAAGGACATTAACCAAATTGAGGCAGTCCAGAGAAGGGCAACCAAAATGGTGCAGGGACTGCATCAGAAGACATATAAGGACAGATTAACGGAGCTCAATATGTATACCCTTGAGCAAAGGAGGGAGAGAGGTGATATGATCGAGACATTTAAACACCTTAAGGGCATAAACAAGGTGAAAGAGTCTAACATGTTTAAATATAAGAAAATAGCAGGACAAGAGGACACAGCATGAGATTAGAGGGAGGCCGATTAAGGGGGAATGTGAGGAAATTCTTTTTCACAGAAAGGGTGGTAGATGCATGGAATGGCTTACCACAAGAAGTGGTGGCTATGAATACAGTGCAGGGCTTCAAACAGGCATGGGATAGGCATAAGGGAGCAATACAAATGACTATGAATAGATAGGTCACTGACAGAGCAAAGGCCGATGGTACATTTATAAGGTAGAAAAAGAAATGGGCAGACTGGATGGGCCTTGCGGTCCTTATCTGCAGTCAACTTCTATGTTTCTATGTTTCTATATGTAAGTATTGCTATTGCATTGCAAATTGATTTTAAATCAAATTTAACATAAATACTTCACTAAATGTATTTCCATTGTGGTGTCTTTACACTTCAGTTACCTAATAACAAAACATATGGCAGAATGGAGAAAAGGCTTCAGAGGGACACACAGGGAAGCAGAAAAAAAATAATCAAAAACAAACCCTCATTCTGGGGGACTCTATGATTAGAGGAGTGGAGTCCCACTTTGATTGTTCTGCAGTAATAGTCAGATGTCTCCCCAGCACCTCAGCCAAGAGAGACACTGCAAAAACTGAGAGGGTAATAGACTAGGCAGATGAAGGAATACTTGTCCATATCCATCTCAGCGCCAATAAACTTACAAACCAGACAGTGGAGCAAGTAAAGCTAAACTTCAGAAAGCTGGGGGAGTGACTGGAAGTATGGACAGCCTTGCTAAGTTTCTCATAGATCCTTCCAGTATGGGGAAAAGGTGTCAACATGAACAGGCTCAGGGAGGAGGAAATCGAAGATTTCAACAGTTGGTTACAGGAATGGTGCAAGGAAAAAGGTTACCATGCTATAGGTTACTGGGTAGCTTCTGGCATAGAAGACTATTCAAGTTGGATGGACTTAAAAAGGCAAGGAAAAAGTGCATTAGGACAGATGTTCGACATTCACCTAGTGTGTTCAAACTAGGCAAAGGGGAGTATGAAGAATCAAAAAAGGATTCAGAATAAAGTGGAACAGAAATTTACCAGGGGGAAGAAGAAACAATTCAGCCTCAGGCTCATGCATAGATGTGTTTATTAATGCTAGAAGCCTGGGTGAAAAGATGAGCAACCTTCAGGCATGGAAGGTGGAATCCTGTATTGATCTTGTGGCAGTCACAGAAACCTGGGCATCTGACAACAATAACTGGGATCTTGCAATCCCTGGATACATGCTCCTTAGGAAATACAGGAGTGGTGTCAAGCGAGGGGGGTTGCACTCTATGTTAAGGAAGGGATAGAGGCCACATCCTGTGAAATGAGCCTTAGAGAAGGAGTGGAATCCCTATGAGTTTGGTTTGTTCATCCTCAGTTAAGAAAATCCAGGTTGGGGGTGGTATATAGACCTCCAAACCAAGTGGTGGACAAGGATAAGGAGCTTTTGGAGGAAGTCAAAGAAATGTCACTAAAATTAGAACTAGTGGTAGTGGAGGACCTTAACATGCCAGATGTGGACAGGGGAATCCTGCTGGCTAGATCATCAAGGAGTCAGTTGGTGGTAGAAGCCTTACAGAATTGCTTTCTCACACAGTTTGTCACTGATCCTACTAGGCAGAACAATCTCTTGGATGTGGGCCTAACTAACTAGAAAAAAACTGAGGCAATCAGAGTCAGGGAGCCACTAGTGAACAGCGAACACAACTTGATTTGGTTTATAATTGCCTTGAAGGATGTCAAATCCAAGTCAAGAGCAGAAGTCCGAAATATCAGAAAGGCACATTTTGATAAAATGAGTGAACTAGTAAGAGAAAAACTCACTAAGATTCACTAACTTTTTGTAATGGAAGATATTTGGGAAATAAACTATCATATAGGCCACAAAGGCATGTACAATGACAGTGACCAAAAGCAACAGACACAAATGCCTAATTTGGTTCATGAGTCAACTTAGGACAGCCATTAGCATCAAAAGCGAAGCATTCTGCAACTTCAAAAGTAAACCGGGTAACAGTCAATGGGAGGAATACATACTAAAAGTCAGCAGTAAGACAAGCAAAGACAGATGAGGAATTTCAGATAGCTAAAGGTGTCAGGGAGAGGAACAAACAGCATTTCAGATATTTGCAAGAAAAGAGAAAGAAGTGTGGAGGGGTAGTTAAAATCAGGGATGGGGATAGGACAGTGGAAGAGGAGAAGCAGAAGGCCACCATTCTGAACAAATACTTCTATTCAATGTTCACACAGTGGCCAATTGCATTACAGCATACGGAAAGGGAGTGCCAAAAATGGAAATATCTAGTATTACCAGTTGCAGGGCCATAGAGGTGTTTGAGCATTTAAAGATCGACAAATCCCCTCGTCTGGATGGAATACATCTGAGGATAATTAAAGAGTTAGCGAGTAAGTTAGCAGACCCCTTAGCTCACCTGTTTAACCATTCTCTCCAGATGGTAGTCATAGCTAATGACTGGAAAGGAGCTGATGTGGTGCCTCTGCATAAGGGTGGTAGCAGGGAAGAGGCCGGTAACTATAGACCACTCAGCCTCACATCAGTGTTAGGAAGGCAAACGGAGGTCCTGATAAAACAGGACCTAGTAGACTACTTGGACAAGCATGGCCTACAGAATGACAAACAACACGGTTTCAATACTGGCAAGTCATGCCAGACAAACCTGATTACTTCCTTTGATTGGATATCTAGGGAAGTTGAAAGTAGCCTGGCTATTGGACCTCCTCTTTTTTGACTTCAGACAAGCCTTTGATTCAGTACCACACAAACGCTTGCAGAAGAAGCTAGAGGATCTGGGCATAGCGAGCTGCATCAGTAAGTGGATGGGAAACTGTTTGGACAGAAGAAGGCAAAGGGTGGTGGTCAATAGGGAGATGTCAGAGGAGGTGGAAGTGATCAGTGGGTTCCCGCTGGACTCGGTCTTAGGCCCAGTCCTGTTTAATGTGTTCATCAGCGACGTAGGATAGGTATCCAGGGCAAGACTGCACTGTTCGCAGACAACACTAAATTAGGGAGAAGGGTGGACAGCAGAGAAGCAGTGTAAAACGTACAAAATGATTTGAAATAGTTATGAGCTAGTATCTGGCCACTGAAATTTAATGCCAACAAATGTAAAGTGATGCATATTGGCAGGAATAATCCTAGGACAACCTTTTGGCTAAATAGGGTCAAACTCAGTGACTCAAACTAATAAAGGGATCTAGGAGTTATTATTAGTGACACCCTTAAACAAACCAGCCAAAGCAATGGAGCATATAGTAGGGCCAACAAAATTCTGGGATGCATAGGGAGAGGATTTGACAGTAGGTACAGGGATATGGTACTTCTACTGTGCACATCTATGATGAGAATCCATTTGGAATACTGCATACAGTTTGGGAGACCATATGTTAAGAAGTTTAGGGACAGGATAGAGAACATTTAGAGAAGGCAACCAAAATGATACAGATGGCTATAGGTGCTACCATACGAGGGGCGACTGGAGGAGTTAAACATGAACTAACTTGAATCCAGGAAAGAAAAGGGGGATATTATAGAAACATTTAATTCCATGAGGGGTTTAACTTCAGTACCCTACACTGAACTATTCACCAAGGCTCCCAACTCAAAAATTAGGGGGTATGGATGGAAACTGAGGGGTGGAAGTTTCAGGAGGGATTTACGAAGCATTATTTCTCAGAAAGGATTGTGGAGCCGTGTAACAATCTACCTGCAGAGGCGGTAGGAGCTTGGACTGTATCAGCATTCAAAAGGGGTTGGGATAAGGATTATGCTAGAATCAAATCCACAAGGGAATATACCAGCTACCCAGTCTCTCCTAGGATCTTGGGATCTTAAGGGCAGACTTGATGTACCTTTGGTCTCCTACTGCCATTACCTTTCTATGTTTCTATGCTGCCCAATGCACTGTTCAGATAGCCATCTGGAAAAAAAATGTGGCATATCTCTGCTCTGTCTCATGAACATACGGTGTCAGAAATGATTAAATATGACAAATGTACATTTTGTGGTAAGTAAATAGAGCTTTGGGGGTGAAGCTTGCCAATCAAGATGGTGGCTGCTTAACTGAAACTGAAGGGACTCCATTAGATCTACTCATGCCCATCCAGCAACCCGTGAGTTAGTAAATTTCAAAGACTTGAAACAAACTAATCAATATCCAAGCATCCTATTGTTTCCTGTTTTGTAGCTGGCACATTACTGTACACTGACACAGCATCGAGTGAAGAGAAGACCTGGCATTAACCTCGCGTTCAGGGCACAGGACCAGGCCGACATCCTTGGTGCTCTAGTTTATGTCAGACTGGTAGAGTGAGGGGCACAGTCTCTACTGGAGAGAGTGGGACATATGCAGACAATGGCACAAAGACCGATGTCACCAGCAGCATCTGATCTGGTTAACACCTCAAAACTATTAAATCAAATACTGAGAGACACAACAGAATTAAAAGTGACCACATCTAAAACTAGCCAAGAGGTGAAGGCTCTCACCACGTGAGTATCGGGCACCAAGAGGACAGTGCAGTGCCATGGGGAGATACTACACTCGCACCACAGACAGCTTGGAGAACATCATGGGCAGATCCAGTATCTGCTGTATAAGGTTGATGATCTAGAGAACAGTGCATGTTTTAAAAATCTAAGAAACATAGGAATACATGAGAGTGTGGAGCGGAGAGATGTGATATTGTTTCTGCAGAGAGCATTACCAGCCATCTTTGAGTTCACTGATGGGGCACCGCCAGAACTGGAATGAGCTCACAGATCACTAGCTCCCAAACCAAGAGATGGGGAGTGCCCTTGTCCAATCTTGCATAAATGTTTATGGTATTCAGTCAAAGAGCTGTACCTCCAGATGGCCAGAGAGTAGGGTGAAATGACTTGTGAAGGCAGCAAAATTCAAGTCTATAAGTATTATTCCCAAGATTTGTCTAAGAAATTCAAAACATTTGTGGAGGATAAACATGAACTGTACAGAGGGGAAGGCAGAAAAGAAGAAATAAATCACAATCGCAGGCCAAACCTTCACCCCAGAGAGCCAGGTCTAGGAGCATCTAGAGTAAAGCAGAGGATTTCTGACACAAGCAGTGCTTCCCATGATGACATGCTGGTAAAAGTCTACAAGAGATACAAGACCCTCAGGGTGCTACCCCCAGAGTGCTGGATTCATCCAAAAGGAAGGAGATCGAGGGGGATGTGGAGCAACTGCTAGACAAGACTTCCATGAACTGGGCTCCTCTCTGTCTAGAATGGGCAGAATGCATTGCAAGGGGAACCGAATACTCAAGCCAGCCAGATCGACAGGGGTTAGAGAGAGCTATCTACTGTCCCTATCCAGAGCGACCAACAGAGCTAAGGGCTGTGAAAGTTAGATCCAGGTTTGGCCATAAAACAGTTTAACCCAGGTATCCAGAAAATCTGAGAGATGCTTCAAAGTATTGGGGATCCAGAGTGATGTGAGGGATTGCTGGTTTTCTATTTCTCCAGTCCTAGCCCACTAGAAAAAGGTGACCAGCACATTTTTGTTCGTCTGATAGACTTGGGGAAGCAAAGCAAAACAAAACTTGAAACTATACAGAGAAAGCAGCCTCAATATGTATGGGTTATGCCTAGTTGAAGGTTGCCCTTAAACTTTGCCCAGATTATACTCTGCATAAATGGGTGCTTCCTTGAATTGATAGACAGCAGTAGTGAGTAAGGATAGTGCACCTTAGAGTAGGGCTGCACTTAAAATCAATGACTGAGGCTATAGCTGCAAAAGGTAGATCCTGCTAATATTGTAGACCAATTTAACACATTTTTTCTTTTCCTCCTAATGTAGTGGTGCAGCTCATAGATTGCTATTAGTTATAGGGAAACACTTATGATCCCTCATGTTCTCTGCGGTGATCCATTAGATGAGAGACAATGGAGGGGTGTGATCCAAAGGCAGCAACATAGCCGCAGAATCCTCTAATCCTGGGTTAGAAGCTTATTAAATAGTTATGTATACAGTGACAGTATAATTAAGGGTTAGTTTCAAGTTCCCAGGTTATGTTACATTTACTGTTTCTTAGTATATGGTGTGTTTGGGCACAAACTTGTCCAAGGCAAGTTAGACTGGGATCGGACAGGAGGAGATGGAAGCACCCTGCTCCCCTTCCCCTCCCTGGAAAGTAAACCTACTGAAGACTCAATGTAAGGAGCGTGAATTGGAAGAAACAGGGATCTGAAAAGGCAGACAGGCAAGTAATGCCCCTTATCACTATCAGCTCCAGCCACCCCTTGAGTCCAAGTACTTGGAGAGAAAGAAATGAGTAAAAGGTATATGTTGCACTTGTACTGCACCAGAAATGCTTCAATGGGTAACACACCAGTCCCTATCTGAAAGGACAACCTAGATGTAGTCAGAGTAATAATATACACCTTCCCTCTGGAGAATCCCTCCTTCTGCTCGTAGTGGCTATTATATCCTTAAAAACAGAGCCTGAAGTATTCCAGGTATGTTGCACACTAAGTTAATGGTAGTTTCAGACCCCTGGGGGCCTGACTTTTAGTCGTACCTCAGCCCCATACAAGGTTTGATTTTATTGACTAAAAGAAGCTGAGTAGTCGGTAAGTTTATGTTCCCCCTCGGGGGTATCTTTCAGGATTATTTGGCGCCAAGGGTTTAGGGCTTCCTAATACACACAAAAGGCCCCTGATGTTAGTTCAGAAGAAGTTCACAGTTATTTTATAGAGTTATTTTCATTTTATACTTTCACAACTAGATTCTATTTATTACAGGTTTAAACAAGTGAGAGATACAATTATGTGTGGGTTAACCATGAGACATGTGTCAAATAAATGTTGGTGGAGACTCAATACATGGGTTGTTGTAGTACATGCAATGGGTTTGAAGGTGATATATAAAATAGGAGAAATATTGAGGAGTTTAGGTAGGTACAGGCATGGGGGGTGGATAAATTAGGAAATATGGATCAGGAGGCAAGGGGAGATGGCCTCACTCCTTATAGAAACATACATAGAAACATAGAAAGTGATGGCAGAAGGGGACTTCTAGATCTGTGTATTCTGCCCATAAGCCTACTCTCCTTCCCTTAGCTGCTATTCAGTGCCATGATTATTTTGTACCTATCTCAAGCCTTTTTGAAAGTTCCGACTCTTTTTGCTTCCGCCATTCAGGTGGCAGGCAGTTTCATGCATCCACCACCTTCCCTGTAAAGAAGAACTTTCTTGCATTGCCCTTAAATTTGCCCCCGTCTAGCTTCATGCTGTGGTTTCTGGTTCTTGTTTGACTCTTGAACTGAAAAAGGTCCTGAAACTGAACCTTGTTTATTCCCTTCACATATTTCAATGTTTCTATCATGTCTCCCCTATCTCTCAATTGTTCAATGGAATACATGTTGAATTTTTGCAGTCACTTCTCAAAGTTTATATCATGGAGTCCCTGTATCATTTTTGTAGCTTTCCTCTGCACTGTCTCAAGTCAGTCTACATCCATTTTGAGGTGTGTGCTCCAGAAATGTACACTGTACTCCAGATGAAGTCTCACTAAAGATCTGTAAAGTGGCATGATTACTTCTCTTTTTCTGCTAGCGGTTCCCCTCTTTATGCAGCCCAGCATTCCATTTGCCTTTAGTGCTGCTTTCACGGATTGTTTGGATGTTTTCAGATCATGTGATACGGTTACGCCCAGATCTCTTTCCTGCTTTGTCAATTCTAATTTGGCTTCTCCTAGAAGGTATTCTACATCTGGATTATTCTTCCCTATGTGGAGCTTTTAGCTTGGACATCACCTTCTCAATATTACAGCACACCTCAAATGGTGGATTATGGCAAGCCTTTTTTCAGTAGAGGCTTCCTCGTGGAACATGAGGGGCTTAAATTCACCAATCAAGAGAAAGAAGGTACTATCCAGGCTGAAACAACTAAGAACACAAATCGTCTTTCTACAAGAGATGAAATTAACAAGGAAAGATGCTCTAAAGCTGGAAAGGGGAAGGGTAGGATGGGAAGTAGACAGTGTGTCATAGAAAGCAAAAGGGGGTTTCCATCTTGTGCCAAAAGAACCTAAAGATGGTAACCCATTATGTATAAATCAGATGACCAAGGGAGATGGATTATTTTGAAGGTGTCCACTCCCAAGGGCCCAGTTCTTCTGACAAACATCTATGCACCAATGATGATTGTCCAGATTTTTATAATGCAGTCTCACAGAAGTTAATGGATTTGGTGTTTGATAACCCTGATGTTATCCTAGGTGGGGATGCCAACCTAACCATGGATCACATCTTGGACCGATCTAATTCTAGACTGGAACCTCATGTGAGTTCCCTCTATACCTTGATATTGTATCAGCTGACCAAACAGCGGAAAAGATAGCCAACTCAGTTAAGAAGGGGGATAAAACCTTTTATAGGTACATCAGCGAGCGTAGAAAGACAAAGGGAGGGCTAGTGAGGCTGAATAGAATGAACAGTGGGTGGGCAGAGGGGGACAGTGAAAAAGAAGGGATACTGAATGAACATTTCTGTTCAGTATTCACAAAGAGGAGGGGGAAGTGCCTAATCCAATTAACAGAAGCACTCTTGATGGGGGGTCTATCCAGTCCTTTCACAGAAGAAAGGGTTCTGCAAGAACTCCTAAAACTGAAGGTGGACAAAGCAATTGGTCCTGATAGAATTCACCCAAATTCTAAAGGAATTAAGGAGAAACAGTGAAACCACTGCTACTCTTTTAATAAATCATGGGAGGATGGTGTGGTACCCAAGGACTGGAGGAAGGCAGATGTGATTCCCCTTCACAAAAGTGGGACCAAGACAGAGGCAGGAAACTACAGACCTGTCAGTCTGACCTCTGTGGTAGGGAAAGTGATAAAGTCACTTCTGAAGGAAAGAGTAGTTGAATACCTAGAGGCCAGTGGGGCACAGGACCCAAGGCAGCATGGGTTCACATCGGGAAGGTCATGTCAGACGACTCTAATAGATTTCTTTGACTGGGTGACCAAAGTAGTAGACTAGGGAGGGGATGTGGACATGGCCTACCTAGACTTTAGTAAGGCATTTGACACAGTCCCACACAAAAGATTAATAGTCAATTAACCAGCCTGGGAGTGGGACCCAGGTGGTAGCCTTGTAAAACATTGGCACAACAGGACACAGAAGGTAATTGTAAATTGAGTCCACTCTGAAGAAAGAGGGGTTACTAGTGGGGTACCGCAGGGTTCAGTGTTGGGTCCAGTCCTTTTTAATGTCTTCATTAGTGACATTGCAGAGGGACTGGAAAGAAAAGTATGCCTTTTTGCAGATGACACAAAGACCTGCAACAGGGTTGATACACAAGGAAGCATGGAAAGGATGAAAAGTGACTTGGCAAGGTTGGAGGAATGGTCAGAAGTATGGCAGCTAGGATTCAATGTAAAGAATGGCAAAATAATGCACCTGGGAAACAAGAACCCAGGGGAAGAATACACAATGAGTGGGGAGGTAGTAACAACAAGAAAAAAGGAAAGGGACCTGGGGGTAATCATATCAGATGACCTTAAGGTTAGTAAGCAATGTGAGAAGGCAGTAGGGAGGGCTAGGGGTATACTGGGATGTATAGGGAGAGGCATCAGCAGTAGAAAACAGGAAGTTGTTATCCCTCTGTACAGACAGTTGGTGAGACCCTATCTGGAGTACTTTTGTCCAGTTCTGGAGACCACAGCTCCGCAAGGACATAGACAGGATAGAGGCAGTCCAGAGGAGGGCAACTAAAATGGTGCAGGGTCTGCAAGAGAAGCTGTATGAGGAGAAACTAAAGGAGCTTAATATGTATACCCTTGAGGAAAGAAGGGAGAGGAGGGACATGATAGAAACTTTTAAGTACCTCAGTGGAATCAACAGAGTCCAAGAGGGTAGCATCTTTCAGAAAAAGAGACATGCAAGAACAAGGGGACACAATTTAAAGATAGAAGGAGGGCGGTTCCGGGGCAATGTGAGGAAGTATTATTTCACAGAGAGGTGAGTGGATGCGTGGAACAGCCTTTCTGAGGAGGTTGTGGGGTCTAAAACTGTGGGAGAATTCAAGAATGCATGGGACAGACATAAGGCAATTCTTGTGGGGGGTAAGAAGAATTAGGCTGTTGGTTAACTAGGATCTGTGGCCTATCCTGTAGGTAGGGAAATGGGCAGACTAGATGGGCCAAGCAGTCCTTATCTGCCGTTAAAGTCTATGTTTCTATGTTTTTATGTTTCTGACAGACATATGGAGACTGGCCAATCTGGTTGTTTGGGATTACACTTATTTTTCAGTAGCTAAGGCAATGTCAGGCAGGTTAGATTACTGATTTACCTCACCCAAAATAACCCCACAGATTTGTGATGTTAAAATTGCTCCAATATACTTACCTGACCATGCCCCAGCAGTATTAGAACTGTCTTATGTCCCCTTCCCCTAATCCTTAAAATGCCAGTTAGACCCACTTCTGATGCAAGATAAGGAATTCCGACAATTGTTGGTCAGGGAAACTGAGAATTATTTTCAGGATAATCCAAAAGGGCCATCAACTCCAACCATGATTTGGGATGCCTTTAAAGCCAAAATAAGGGGCAAAATTATTAACTTTGCCTCATACTGTTGCCGACAGAGGGAAAGGGAAGTGGCTAGACTACACAAAGACCTTGCAGCAAAAGAGGTCATATATAAAGAGAACCCTAAATGTTTAGATAACCCAACCTGGTATATGAGGCCACATCCATGTGAATACAACTAAATCTTCTAGTCACCAGAAAGGTGGAGCTGCAAATACAAAGAATAAAACATAAATATTGGGTTCAGGGGAGAAAGCCAACAAGGTGCTGGTTTACAGATTAAGAACACAGCAAACAGACAGATACATTGCTCAGCTTAAAGGCCCAAATGGTAAAACTTGTATATCCCCAGGGGATATCAACAAAACAATGGAGGAGTTTTATAGAGATTTTTACTAATCACACATAAGATGGGATAAGGCAGGGTTTTCAGCTTTCATGGCTGAGATCTCCCTTCCCAAACTTTCAGACACACAGAAGAAGGACCTAGATGCCCCGTTCACAAAAGATGAACTTCAGTGTGCCATCCAAAACATGGCTCCACATAAGTCTCCAGGGAGCGACAGCCTCCCTGCCAACTTTTACAAAGTCATTCAAGAGAGTGTGACCAGGCCACTGATGGATATGTTGGAATATGCACATGCCCGTAAGGAGCTGCCAGATACCCTTAGGAAAGCTATCATTACAGTGCTCCCTAAGGAGGGAAAAGACCCCATCATGCTGGCTAGTTATAGGCCTGTATTTCTAATAAATGTTGATGCCAAAATCCTGGCCAAGACTCTAGTCTCCTGCTTAGAAATAATTATTCCCTCTATAATCCACCCATCGCAGGTAGGCTCTGTGAAAGGAAGAACTAGTTCAGACCATATGAAGGCCCTTTTTACTCCGATGCAGATTGCATCAAGGCTTCCCACCCCAGCAGTGGCAATAGCAGTGGACTTTGAAAAAGCATTTGAGTCAGTGATATGGAAGTACTGTACTTGCATGCATTATTGGATCATTGTAACTTTGGATCTCACTTCTGTTCTTGGATCCATACACTATACCAAGGACCGACAGCCAGGTTCCATATGAATAACATATTGCTAGAGCCCTTGTCACTACCGAGAGGGATGAGGCAGGGATGTCTCCTATCTCCTCTGCTGTTTGTCATCATGATAGAGCCCCTGGCAGTCACCATACGAGATCACCCAAAGATTGTAAGGCTTAAAGTGGGAGACTCTGAATATTGTACTAAGTTGTATACAGATGACTGCCTTATCCTTACATGACACTTGGAAAACAGCATCCCTTATATCTTAGCTGCAGTAGAGGCCTTTATGAGTCTCTCAGGACTCCACATCAACATAAGTAAGTCAGAGATACTACAGCTGAATGAGGCAGCAAGTCCATTAACTACACAGTCCTCATGCCTTGCCTGAGCTCCCAGTGAAATAAAATATATGGATGTGGGAATTACTCAGGATCTACAAAATTAATAGTGAGGAACCTTACCCCTTAAATAGCTAATACACAGGTAGAGAAGGAGAGCTTGAAACACCCGAATCTACCATTGGCGGGTAAAATAGCAGCCATCAAAATGATGGCAGCTCCAAAGGTATTTTATCTCTTAACACATCTCCCTGTGGTGGTACCAGATATCTGGTTCCAGAAACTAAATGCTGCAGTCCTGAGGTTCCTTTGAGAAAGTGCTCCACCCAGATATAGTTGAGCTAAACTGAGGGACCAGTGGTTGAAAGGGGGTGGAATATATCACACTTTCAGCAGTATGCCTATGTCTTCCTCATGGCTATGTCCTGTTGAATGTTTGGAGCATACTATACATCTGGGCCCCCAGCATGGTTAGAGTTGGAGACAGCTGTGCTAGGAAGAGCACATTCAGAGGTATACTTGGGATACCCACTGCCAAAGCAATTTCAGAGTTGGCTTATGATTAAAGCAGCACACTCTACATGGCATAGGGTGGGAAAATGAACAAACATCTGCCAAAACCCAGGGGAATACACCCGTTTGTGGAACAACACTCATTTATGTATGGATCAAAGGCCAGTACATTGGAAAGAATGGGAAAGTAAGCACATACTGTACATAATATTAGAGATTTACTTGAAACTGATGAGAGGACTGTCGCAACCTTTCAAGAGATGCAAAGGACATATGCTATTCTGAAGACTGACTTCTGGAGGTATCTACAAGTAAGATGTCTGTACCATACATGAGTAAAAGGGAAGTGCATTTGTGTTACATGCAAAAATGAGCCCAAAAAGGGACATGGTAGGTTCCCCTTTCAGACATGGCTAAGAAGGCCTAAAGACTTGGCCAGCCACATCAATTCCTTTGGTTTTGATGTCTCATGTGCCACTCCCTTGATTGCCACCAATGTCAAGAGACAAAGAGAGAAAGAGCATGTGCTGCAAAGATCTCCCTCTAGCACTCTCTCCCTCTCTTTCTCTCTCTCCTCCTGACTCCAGCATGCTGCAATTGGCAGGTCCAAGCCCCACCACTGAAACAGCCCAATGGAGGACATCCTAAAAGGGCTGCAACAGAACTTTGGGAGAAAGTAGAAAACAGGAAGCTGGTTATCTCTCTGTACAGACAGTTGGTGAAACCCAACCTGGAGTACTGTGTGCAGTTCTGGAGACCCCATCTCCGCAAAGACATAGACAGAGTGGAGGCTGTCCAGAGGAGGGCAACCAAAATGGTGCAGGGTCTGTACCAGAAGACATACGAAGAAAGACTAAAGGAGCTTAAAATGTATACTCTTGAGGAAAGAAGGGAGAGAGAAGACATGATAGAAACTTTCAAGTACCTCAAGGGAATCAACAAAGTCCAAGAGGGCAGCATCTTTCAGAAAAAGAGATGTGCAAGAACAAGGGGGCACAAATTGAAGATAGAGGGGGGATGGCTCAGAGGTAATGTGAGGAAGTATTTTTTCATGGAGAAGATTGTGGGTGCATGGGACAGCCTCCCTGAGGAGGTCATGGAGTCAAGAATAGTAGGGGAATTCAAGAATGCATGGGAGAGACATAAGGCAATCCTTGTGGGGGGTAGGAGGAAGTAAGCTGTTGGTTAACTAGGATCTGCAGCTTATCTGTTAGATAGGAAAATGGGCAAACTAGATGGTCTAAGCAGTCCTTATCTGTTGTCAAATTATATGTTTCTATGTTTCTAGTACACTAAAGGGGCACCACAAATAATAAAATGTAGGACTTTGGAGCTAAGGCTTCATTCAGCACATGGAGACAGCCATTCTTATGACCTCCAACCCTGACAGCTGACCAATCAGAGGTTGGGGATGCCCAGCAAGTAGCCAGTTGAATCATGGGAGGATGATGCAGAGACCCTCCTCAATGGACTGACAGACTACGTGAACCAATCAGAGGGCAGGAACAGGACAGAAGAACTGATGGCAGCCGTGTCTTTCCCATGAGACAATTAAACTGTTAAAGAAGTTTCCTGGCTGTTGAGGAACTCTTGGCAGTCTAAGAGAGATACTGATGTGCTCAGACGTGCTGCTGGTGAGACCAAGTGAGAGGCCTTGCCAGGCCAATAATCCTATGAGGCCTCACCAGGGTTCATCCTGCAAATTCATTGTGAGATTTGTCCTGGGCTTACCCTGTTTAGAGACTGTTCCAGAGAAAGGCATTTGTGTAGAGAAATATATGAAGCTGTACCAGTGGAGCACCTGTTGGAAGAAACCACTGAGAGTTTGAGCATGTGGGGAATTGCTGCATGCCAAAGCTTCTGACCAGAACTGATCAGAGACTGAAAACGGCATCCTACCCAAGTTACTCCACAGCTATCTAAGGTGCCTGCTAGCACTTATTTAGTGGGGTGGAATGGGGAACAGGGAGCCATGGTGCATGTGCCCTACATACAAGGAACTCTTGATCCAAAAGGAGAGTTGGACCATGGCATTTGTTCATGGAGTCTGGGCTCCTTGGAAACTGAGATGCCACTTCATAGTGCTCCTGTAACTGATCTGGGATGTACAACCCTATAACAAGGGAAAGAATTAGCCAAGCCCCTAAGCCAGGTGGGTCCTGTACAGTTGCTGGCAGGGAGGATCATACTTACAATCAGCTTAATGATTACCATGCCCTGAATGACAAGGCATAAGAATGTGCCCAATGGACAAGGACCCCACTGGATATCTTGGATTTAGGAGGAAGAAGTGGAGTCATTGGCAGCAGCTTATTGGCAATAGAAACTGTGGCTAGAAATCTGCCAAGAGAGTCGACATGCAGTTAAACACATCAGGCATACAGTAATGCACCCTATTCAGTTATGAGTCCAATTAGTTGAATTTACATGCAAAAAGGAAAGAGTTCAACAATTCAAACACATGTTTACCATTAGCTTAATGATAGCAATGCCCTGCATGATGACACATGCTCATGATTTGATGCCACACACCTGACTGGTTGTGAGGCACGATGGTAGATAACTGAGTAGCAGTGCATGTGAAGACCACATGGAGCTTTAAGATTTGTTGCTCGGTCTCATATACTTAGCAGGTATGGCTACTAAGCTGGAGTGGTAAAAATTAATATTATGTGTTTCAGTGTCTGTGCTACCTTGAATTGAGATTTTGTTATTTCAGAATGGACAGCTAAATTTAACAACAGAACATCAAGCTGCATGGAGAAAAAAGTTGAGCCATAAATTTGAAGTGGAAGCCATAGCCAGAAGGAAATGGAATCTTGTACTGAGGACCTGACGAGCAGAGCCACGCAGAGCTGAAGTGGAAATTAGAAAAGAGAATGAAAGGAGGACAGAGTGACTAATATTGTGAGCCAGGAGCTGATGGGAGTCAGAGAGACCCATTGGAGAAACCTGTCTGAGACAATGAGAAAGAGCAGAGTAATACACAGAAGAAAGCAAAAGAGGAGGAAGGCTGCAGTTAGGTATAAATTTCAAAACTGTTTGGTTGTATGAAGATTTCTGTCTGCAGCTAATATATGACACAGGTCTGAGTTGTGGCTGATTTATGATTGACATGTGCCTGATTTGATCCTTGAAATTTAAATGGTTTCATATTTATTGATTCTTTTTAACAGCATTCTTTCTCTTTTTTTTACTTTTGAACTTAAATCTGCATACTATTGGTGATGCTATTATCAACATCATATTAGGCAGCCATCTTAAACAGCTTAGCAGTGCTTTTAGTTAACTAATTGAAATTGGTGCGTAAAAATAAAGTATTTTAGACAGCAGCAGCTGCCAAATGCTTAAGTCTAATTTTCGAAGGTCTCTGATGATAACAATAATTTTATTTGGAGTATCTTATTCCATTTAGCTTAAGGTTTTTTTTTTTTTCTTACGTTATTAAGAGATTTGTGTCTGGAAGTTTCCTGTACAAGAGGTGTTTGTAACAGCAAAGCCATTTAAGGTGCTATCACTGCATAGCATTCAGACTCCACAAGCTCCTTCTAATTCCGCTAATATTCTGCATTTGTGATTTAAAGATGATAGTAAAATTAAGGCATGAACTAGAGCTTTGTTTCAGCTTATATAAATGTTAACATTTAGTAACCCTGGTGTTATAAGGGGAATGTTTGGTCTGAAGCTTATATATGACATTTGTTTGTGTATTTAATCAATTTTTAGAGTGCACTTGTATTGTTATTACTGTATTTTTATATTGGAAGGAGCAACTGACACAGGATGCTGGGACTCTTTGAGGCATAGCCACATTCAAAGTAGAAAGTAGAGGCCTTCAGGTTCATGAGATTTTTTTTTTTGTAAAAATATTTTAATGAGGTACTGCAGGTAACACATTACAGAAATATAAAGAAAAAACAGAATTACAAATGACATATCCAGTATGAAAACAGATACACCTCCACACAGTAATACCAGCCTCAAGGCATGACCATCACATTATGGATACATTGTACGGTGGTATAAGGTACAGAAGATATCAGATTACGCTCTTTGGTTTACAGGAGTGAATTAGAGTAGGGTAGAATATTTCAAAATTTAGAGAATGTCAAATCAATTACAGTGAAACAACACTATCTGTACTTGCATCCTGCAAAGGATCCCATACTGACTTAATGAGTTGCCCCTGACCTTTGGCATTATAATGACAGTTTTCCAATTTCATAAAGAATGTCATATTATTGAGTCATTGAGCTGTTGTTGGGGGAGAAGCGCTGATCCAATTTTGCACAACTATTTTCCTACCATCCACTAGGGCTATGTCCTATAACCTACTGCTGATACCTTTCATAATATATGCATGTTGCATCTCACCAATCCCCAACATACATACAGAAGGAGAAATATGTAATTGGCACTTCAAAACCCTCTCCATAGTTTTATGTATTTTTTTCCAAAATGGTATCATTCTGGTGCAAGTATAAGCCATATGGAGAAGATCCCCATCATCCATCAGAAATTTAGAGCACTGTGGGAGTAAAGGAGGGTCTATAGTAATGTAGCTTCACTGTCATGAGATATGTCCTATATAGGAATTTATATTGAATTCTCCTCAACCTATTGGAGCTGAAGCATGCATGCACTTGCTTAATGGCACATTCCTGGGACTCTAGGTCCATATCATACTGACATCCAAATCAGTACTCCATTGTTCCTGCACATTATTCTGTGGTAAGGCAGCTACACCTAGAAATAGCCTGTAAAAGGCATTTAAAGGCCGTAAGCCTGGTTGAGGGAAAAAGAGAATACAAACATATGAAATTGATGACAGAAAAGGGCACACAGGTCTATCAAGTCTGCCCGATTCGGCAGCTCTCTGTTTAATATAACTGCAGCTGCCCCCCCCAGTCCCCTCCCTCTATCCCTTATCCCAGTCCTTCCCCTCATTATGTATTTATCTGTACTAAAAAGAAAGGGTTCCATCCCAGCCAACCTCATTAAAAATAGAAAAAGTGATAATCAAGGAGTAGCTCCTTACCAAATCAAGGCTAATATTAGACAAAGGGATATGGTAGTGATGGAGCCCACTCACCCAAAGTATATAAAGCTTATTTAATGGGTAGTTTCATTCTTATGGACATTTAGATTCAATTATGTACAGTGCCCATATTAAACATTTCAAATCATGATCTTTCATCAGTGATAAAGCACTGGACTAAAAATCATAACAAATATATATATATAAATATAATTATCACAATTTTAAAATACCAAAAATTTAAAAATTTAGACTTGGAACAAATAACCTCACCATAGGTTTCTTCACTGTGACTTGTATAGTTTAAATCCTCAATAGTAAATTAAATTCCAATATAGTTTTGTGTAAAAAACAGAAATACCAAAATAAATACTGTCTAAATTGGACAATGAGAGTATGAGAAATTCAGAATCAAACACAAAAGTGTATCTCACCATATTATTCAAAAAACTTTCTTTCCATGTTTCAGATTATTCTTAGTGGTGCCCATATTTCTTGAGAGAAGTCAGTATAAAGTCTAAATAAGCAAGATACAGTATAAGTTACAATCTTGTCTTTAGATAGCATTAATAAATGCTTATGTATGTATCTCTAGTTACTATTTATTTATGTTCACTTTTAATTCAAGGACAGTTGAAATCTGTTAATATGTCCTTAGTATTCTTTTAGGGTATATCTCCCCTAAGGAAATAATTAAGTAAAATACGGAAGGTAAACCATCAACATTCTTTCTTTAGCCTATCATTAAGAATTCTATCTCTGTTGTTGACTTCAAAATGAATGCAGGTTATGTTAAATGTTCAAATATTCAAATAGTTATAGTCTCCCAAATGCTTTCATTCATTTAATTAGGGTGTCACCTCATGAATTATGCCACAAAACAATGACACATAGTGAGCTTTCCATTGTTCTAAATTCATCACATTTACTCTAGCTTGTATATATATATATATATATATATATATATATATATATATATATATATATATACAGTATGTATCACTTGTTTACTGGTTAACTGAACAAATATGTTTGAATAGCTATTTCACAGTTCATTTTCTAACAAAAACAGAGACTGCTACAGCTTTCCTATATTTTCAAAAGTAGTTACCACTTTCAGTTGTCTGGCATCCTTCGTTATCTCTGTTCCTTTAAATCACAGTACATTATGTTTAAACAATGTTTACTTTTAAGCTTCTTTAAGCAGTACTCCCTTTTGGATAGAATTACTTACTCATATGGACCCAATCAGCTCCCACTTCTCTTTTTTAATGGGGTCGAACTGGGTCTCCTACACAGTTCCTTTTAAAGATTCTGCTGCAGGAGTGATCAGGCATGATTGAGCAGTGATGGTCACATGACTGTGTGACTCATGGAGCAAAGTGTAAATGTTACTTAGCAACCACAAAAGCTAATGAAAGTTTTCTACTGTTCGTAAAAGTTCTTGAAAGTGCATTAGGGGGTTTCTCTAGTTTTAGATTATTTAAGCAATTGTGTTCAGAATAATTCTTAAAAGGAACTGTGTAGGAGTTAGCAGATAATGACTAAACAAGCATCAGGTGTGCAGAGCGAACTAATTGAGAACCTATGAAATAGTTAAATTACTTAACACAAGTGACTAACACATTGCCTAACAACTAATTCTGGCCTGAGGACTATAAATTCAACTGTATGGAGTGGGCGTGGTACCTCCAACATTCACAGAGAGATCAAGGAGGCCACACACCACTCCATCAACAGCAAAAGTGAGTAACAGTTTAAAAAACAATCACTTCAGAATTGTAACAATGTGTTGATAAAACAAATGCTTACATATCCTCTGTCTCTGAGGACTTCATTGTGAAGCATAGGTTTACAGAGAATTTTGAACTAGAAGACAGCCCTGTTTATGTTTTCACTGTAGAGAAAAGAAAACAAGACCCATAAAAGGTAAACACTCTCATTCCCTTAGAAACTTTAGTGTGGTAAGCACCTTGAGCTGCTGATATATAGACTAGAGGGTTACAAGAGTAGTTAACATTTAAATAATGTTGAACAGTTGAAGGAAGGTACTCTTTATGAGAGAAACTGCATAAACCAGATGGGGCCTATGAGACAACTCCTTAAACACTGTTTATTGTAACAGTGTTTTACTGGAGTTAGCAGGGGTGCAGAGCAAATTAATGGAGAACATATGAAATAGTAAAAGTATTTAAACAAGATAGATACAATGCTGTAACCATGTTCAGCAGGATATTAACGTACTACACAGTACAAGGCACACTAGAGAAAGAGGATGGAACTCTTATGTATAATGCAGGATGCAGAAACTTAAAATGTGATTTCCACTAGGATAAAGCTTGATTGTTGTGGTTTTGTCTTTGAATATTTACAGAACTGACATTATGATTTATACCTAAGAGAAGGAATGTTCTTGAAATTTAAGGCAAGTAGCAGTTTGAGTAATTTATTTTAAAAGTTTAATATAACTAAAAAACACATGACCCATATAGTAGCTCCAGTGCAGCCAAGTGTAGAAGCTGATTTTTTGATCTGATATGATTTATTTGATAGTGAAAACAAAGGAGTGGCTCAAAAGATTGGTTTTGATGAGGTTTATCAGTTAATATTCCTCAGTCTTTTTGGTTACTTTAAATACTTTATGAGATTAATATATTTATTGATATACTGATTTCAAAATAGTCATCCTTTTTTTAAAAACTTGATACAGTCAAAGCACTGAGGAAGGAGTTTTTCAGAAATGTTTGCATTTATTATAGTGTATCGTGTATCAGATGTACTCTTTACTGAAAATATTCCTTATGAATAAAAATAAACTTTTTATATAACATTATTGACTGGGTGAGTGGGCTCATGTCATACCAATCTGTCTGTAAGTGTTTATATGCTATGATTGGTACTGGCTCCTCCCCAGCTAATCTTTTTCCCTTTACACTGAGGTTGGCTAGACTGGATACCACATTTCTATGATTTTTAGGAGAGAGATATATATACAGTACCCTAAAAGAATGCTAAGGAAATTTTAATAGATTTCAACTGTCCTTCACTTAAAAGTGAACATAAATAAATCGTAACTAGAGATACATATTTAAGCATTTATTAATGATACCTAAGGACAGATTATAACTTATAGCTGGTTTATTTAGACTTTATACTAATTTCTGTCAAGAAATATTGGTACCACTAACCAGGCATCCTGACTGGTATGGGGGACTGCCTCCTTCTGCAAGCCACAGGATCTGATCTGAACCCAGCAGCTGTTCTGTACTGACCTGCCTGCCTCTCAGCCTACAACCAGTTACAACCAGGTACACATTTTGAAGAGGAGCCCACAGCTACCAGTGGGACTGAACTTGGCACTTTTTGCCTTTCAGGCCATTTGGCTGCACTACTACTGCTCCTGAACTCTGATTAGGCATAACGCTATCCCCCCTTATCCTATTGGCTCTTGACTCTGCCCTTCTTGTGCTGTCTCTTTTTTAATACAAGAACTGCTTTTCCATTTGCAAATTATACTGCAAAGCCACTAGAGGGCAACAACTCTTGGAGGTTGCATTCTTCTTCTTCCCACTGCTCTCCCCTAACCATTTCTCATCCAGGGTCCTTCTTCCCTAAAGCACATTACTACACCCTAACAAACCATATTCCATCACCCTACCGCTGTGCCCTAGAGACCACCACAATTATGGGTATCAGAGTGCCCCCTTTTACCAAAACTAGTCCACTGCCCCCTTATCACCACTTGCTGGGCACCCATTGTCACATGGACCACCCAGGTTCCTACTGTTTGCTCTTACTATCCTACTTCATGGACCCCTTAGCCCTCCCCTCAAGAGTCTTCTTCCACACCTCCCACCCCCATGAACTATCACCTTCTGCCACCCACGCTGCCACTGCCTGTCATGCATCTGCCACCCCCTCCGCATATCTCCCTGCAGTCATGCACCACCATCAACCTCCATGCTGGATCACATTCCTATCCTTTCCAACCCTTATCACCCTGGCCATCCCATGTACTACCAGCACTATAACTAGGCGGCAGCTATCCTTGACAATAAGACAACGATCTTTTGCTATCCTCAGAGTCTTTGCCATATTCCTACTAATTTTGGGAAGTGTTCATCCTAATCTGGGCCCCATCTCACCCAGCCCTAACCTCTCACACCATGGGCTTAGAATAGCTGAAATGAACATTCGCAGCTTAACCAAAAAGACGTCAGGTCTCCATTGCTGGATACTGCAACATCAGCCAGATGTGCTAGTCTTCATAGAGACCTGGCTCTCCAAAAAAAAACAGCTGACTCCTTGGTCACCTTCCCTGGTTTCATCCTTCACAGAGCCGACAGAGTGGGCAAACATGGTGGGGGGTGTACTGTGTACATCCGTGATGCCATGATGTGCCATGCCCTTCCAACACCTCCATTAGACCATGGTGCCCAAACCTTATTGTTAAAACTTACTCCAGATCCCTCCAGAGCCCCTGTAATTCTTACTGTTTCATATGTACCCCCATGAAGCCAAGCTCCTGCTATACAATCCCTTGCTAGCTACATCTCCGGCTTCACCCCCCCAAAACGGAACACATCATAGTTGGAGACTTTAATGTGAACTGGCTTGCCAGTTCGACTTCCCACAGCAAGGATACCTTTTCTGCAGTGGACATGGCCCAGCTGGTTAGACAATCTACCAGGGTGAACCCCACTAATGGCTCAAGCACCCTGATTGACCTTCTCCTCCCCAACCGTCCCCACAGAATCTCTGATCTGGTGGTCCTTCTGGACTCGTGAATCATCACTCACCCATCTTCTTTTCGGGTCATGTCATCAGCAAAACCCAAACCAAACTATATTGCCCGCATCGCTCTGTCCTGGAGGCCTCACAAAACTAAGAAAATACTTAACTCAATGAGACTGGTCCCCATCTCCCGGGCCCTACTATAGATGAAGCCCTTGATTAGTTCACCCGTTCTTTTAATAAAGCATGTGACATCTATGCCCCACTAGCAAAACTGCAGTCCAAGAAATGTAATGCCCTCCTGGGTCATGCCTGCACTGCTCTAACACCTAAAGCACAGAGGTGATCTCTGGCATAAAGCAGTTGCATCTGGCATATAGGCAGACAGGCAAGCCTATAAAGCGGCTTGTAACAGATGCACTTGGGCCATAAAACAGGCCAAATCAGGCTACTACAACATGACCCTTGCCTCCTCCTGGGGGAATGCTTGGTTGTTCTGGGACAATATCAAGGAACTCAGTGGCAAATCCTGCCCCCCCCCACTAACTGTCAACAATGTCCCTACCACCGATCTGCTGGCCATCGCCAAATGCCTCAACTCATCATTCTCTGACCTTAGTGCAGTACTCCCAAATAACTTCTTTGACCCCACTCCTGCTAGCCCATCCCCTAACACCCAGCATCCCACCTTCCATCTCAGGGTGATCTCTACAAATGAGGCAAGGCCTTATCTCATTAAACCACTAAGTGGCTCTTGCTATTGCAAAGATTCTTTTGATATGAGAATCCTACGTCTAGTACTAGATACAGTCACCTCCCCACTGATTGACTCATTAATTGCTCCCTAAGTCTGGGGCAGTTCCCCACAGTCTGGAAGACTGCCACAGTCACCCCAATACTGAAGAGTGGTGACAGCACCTCTCCCAATACCGATCATCCCATATCCATTCTCCCACCATTCTTGAAAGTCCTCAAAAAAATTATAGCCACCCAACTCACTGAGTACCTGCTTCCTCATAACCTGCTTTGCAGGGAGCAGAATGGCTTCAGGTCTGGGCACAGTACGCTGTGGCCTTCACTGTGTTCTCTAATTTTATTCACTCTGCCCTGGATAAAAAATGCTTAGCTGGAGCTGTCTTCATCGACTAGTCAAAGGCCTTTGATACAGTCTTCCCACCTCTTACTCTTAAGCACACTCAACCACATAGGTCTTTCCCAAGGACCTGTCTCCTGGTTTACCAGTTACCTCACAATTAGATCACAATGTGTCAAATAAACAACAGCCTCTCAGCCGCCCTGCCAGTCCACTCTGGGGTTCCCCAGGGCTCCATTCTCTGCCCTCTATTATTTAGCATCTAACTAAACACATTGCCTAACTGCTGCTCCAGCAACCTACTATTCTATGCAGACAATGCAGTTCTTTTTGCCTCACACCTAGATCCCACAGTATTGCAGTCCTCCCTCCAACATGCATTTAACCAGATTGAAAACTGGTTCATAGACCAAAGACTTGTGGTCAATGTAAAAACGACAAAGACCATGTTCTTTGCCCACTGTCAGAATAAGGCTAAGAATGCACAGTTAACAATCCTCTCCCACTCTCTCCTTCCTCTAGAACTGGGACATACATATAAATACTTGGGCCTTACATTTGATTCCAGCCTCTCTTCCATTCACACATTGACACTCTATCATCAGCCATAAATGTCCTATAGGCCTATTATATCAGCATAAGATTGCCTACCTCCAGAAGCCCTTAATCTGGCTGTCACCTATTCAGTCTTCCTTAGTTGATTATGCAGACTCTCTCCAGGGCAGACAAGTGAACCCATAGTTGTACCATATATGCCCTAACAAAACTCTTCACACTGGATGAAAGGCTATTTTATCAAACATGTCTCCTCACAAAGAAAACACACCTGGGGCTTCTCCTTGGGGTTTCTACCTCTCCTATCCTCCCACACCTTGAGAACACCCACACTGCCAACCAACAGGTGTGATCTATCCTGAGGGATAGAACCTCCTTAGCCCAAAGGTCAATCCCAGGGCCCCAGTCTGGTACAATGAACTCCCCTCTGTTGACTCCTCCATCTCCAAATTAGGACCTTTCAAGTCAGCCTTCAAAGAGCACATTCTTACTTCATGGCACTGCCAATGTATCAGCTAGTGCTGGGTCATCTATCTATCATCTTATGGGACCACCCCACCTCTGAGCTCCTACCAATAGCGTTACCAGACATTAACTATTAACAATGCCTCCTTTGGCTACACTCACAAGATATCTATCTAATTCTCTACTTCTCTGTAAATATCAATCCTGCTATTCCTTCCCTCTATTAGCAAACTTATTGTTCTCTTGAAACTGTAAAATACAGATCTTGGTAACACGTTCAATGCAATGTATAGCTGGTCTTGATTCTGTAATATTGTATAACTGAAAAACTGTATCCTTTAGCTGCCATTCTATGTCCATATGTATTAAGTGTTCATGTTTGTTTTTTCTGACACAGAGCCTTTGTTAATCAGCCCCTGACTCAAAGGTTGTAATCCTGAAGTCTGTTAAGTAAATAAATAAATAAATAATCTGCAATATGGAAATAATTTTTTTTGATTAATATGGTGAGATACACTTTTATGTTTGATTCTGAACTTCGCGTACTCTCATTTTCCAATTTGGGCAGCATTTAGTTTGGTATTTCTGTTTTTTACACAGACGTATATAGGAATTTAATTTAGAATTGAGGATTTAAACTATACAAGTCACAGTGAAGCAACCTATGGTGAGGTTATTTGTTCCAAGTCTAAATGTATATATTTTTGGTACTTTAAAATGGTAATAATTATATTATATAGTTAGGTTTGAGGAGCCATTTCTATGTTAAACCCCAAAACTTTGCACCTTAATAACTTTGCAACCGTTTGACGGATTTACCTGAAATTTGGAATACACAATCAAGATCCATATGCCTTGGGATCTGCCAAGGTTTGTACTGGTCAGATATACGGCTGTGGAGTTATTAAGTGTGATCTGTGCACACGACTACGCTTTTTCTGGAATTCTACGGGAGCACCTACAGGTCATATCGGTTTGTGCGATCAGCCTGAATTCTTCAGGGAATGTGCAGCCTGGGTCCCTTGATGTGCCTTTCAAATATTTTGTGAAAAATATTAAACGGTTCAAAAGTTATTCAAAAACAATTTCCATTATAAGTCAATGGGAAAAGTTAACAAAAAGTTCGAACAGTGTCGAAATGCACTTTTTAGTGTCACAAATGGCCCTGTTACTGTCGTAAATCCACCGCCTTGTTTTCAGTTAGTGATCAGAAAATGCTTGGCATTTAAAATTGGGACCCTCTAGCAACCTAATTCTTTTGTATTCACCTAGTCGGGCCCTGAGGATGCCTGCCATGTCTTTATTTAGGGTAAACACCCCAGAAATATGTTTTTCAAATTTCTGGAAAAAGTACTGTCACAAAGTAGTGTCGCACTCATGAAAGTGTTGCAAATTTTTGCGAAAGCTTTCGCAAATTGCGACACTACTTTGCGACACTATGCCCAAAATAACAGTAATTGTTTGGCACTCCGCTGCAAAAGAACGGTTGGGAGGTTTGGGCTGAAATCTGAAGGGAACACAGATGACATCTCACAGATGTGCCTTTCAGTGTTGTTTTGGAAAAATATTACACAGTGGCAAAGTTATGGCACTCCAAAGTTGACATTTTTTCCCATAGGATAACATTACGGCACCCGACGCTTTACAGAAATCCTTTGGATCCCTTTTGCAAAATAACGGTTTGGTCTTTTTTCCTGAAATTTGGAGGGAAGACAGCCAACAGCCCACAGATGTGCCTTTCAGTGGTTTGGTGAAAAGATATTAGAAGAAGGCAAAGTTATGGCACTCTGAACTTCTCTTTTCCCCATAGGATAACATTGCTTGCTATGCATTTTTTTCAGGGCCCGATTCGAAATTGTGCGAGATACGGACTTTTCGTCAGAAAATTGGGGGCTAGCAAAATTAGCCAGACAGTTGTAAATAATATGACTTTTAAATTTTTTTCACGTCTGTACGGTTCCTGAGATATAATGTATTTAGTATTCCAAGTTCTCATTTTCTGTCGATACTCATTATTATGCATACATTATTTGTACTCACTGTCTCTCTATGCAGGTTTTGGAGAAAACCAGCCTGTGCGCTACATTACTGTTACTGTTGCCCTTCCGCTTGATGTTCCGTACCCGCTTCATTCACCGCTGACGTCTCCGCCACCATGTGTGTTATCCTTTATGCTTTTATTTGTGCTATGCTTCTGTTATTTTTGCCATTTCTGTCTACAGTACTGTTTATGTTTCTGTTTCACTTCGTCACCATGCCCATTGACATTTCTAGTTGCAGGCACCATGTTACTATGTGACAACACATCACGTGGCAGACCATTCCGTCTCGCACCATGTGCGTTACCCTTTCTGTTCTCATTTGCACTTGTGTTACCATGTGCGCCACTGTTAGCATTTCTGTTTCGTTGCTGTCCCTGTTAGTATGCCACAAGACATCGTGGTGGTGGGCAGCTGCTGCATTACATTCACTAGTTCTCGCTATCATTCTCAAAGAAGGAAATAGAGCAAAAACTCATTTAATGCATTAGTTAGTGACAAAAGTAGAATTTGCTGTTAGGGTTGAAAACCTCCCTTGACCCCCACCCACCCCCAACCAGCATTGGGTGTGCATTGGGATCGTGGGTCCCAACTCTCACCCCATTCTCCTATACTTCTGCTGCTTTACTCATGTCATGGGGTGAGAGTTAGGCTGGACGATCCCAATGCACACCCCAATGCCGGGAGGGGTGGGTGGGGTCCAAGGGGTTTTCAACCCTAACAGCGATTTCCTCACTTTGTAGCTGTGGAACAACCCTAACTAATGCATTAAATGGAGTTTTTTGCCTCATATATATATATATATATATATATATATATATATATATATATATATATATATATATATGTTATGATTTTTAGTTCAGTACTTTATCACTGATGAAGGATCATAATTTGAAACATTTGGTGTGGGCACTGTACATAATTGAATCTAAATGTCCATAAGAATGAAACTACCCATTAAATAAGCTTTATACAGTTTGGTTGAGTGGGCTCCATCATTACTATATCCCTTCATCTTTTATTTGTACTAATCCTGCCCCTGACCTCTCCCAACCTTGCTTAAAGAGCTAGTGTATGGGTCCGATTTTAATATGCTGTGATCTCTGGAGTGCCCTATTGTATTTGTTAGGCTGGCTTTCAAATTACTGAGTTTTGGGGTAGTTTTGTTATATGTATTTTTATCGCGCTCTATTTATGGCTTTGTCATTGTTTTCAGTACAGCGCTGTGTGCCACGCACAGAGTGAAGAGCCGTGATGAAGTGACGTTTTCAGAGGAAGGCTGATGTCGAGTGAATGGAGCAGCAGTGTCAGTGAGTGTGAATAGGGTACCATTTTGAGCAAGAGTGTAAAATCTGATATATTTGTTGGTGTCAGAGAATGAAACTGTGTCATGAATTTTGTTTTTTTGTTTGTTCCCAATGTCTTGCAGGTACTCTGTCTTCTTCGGGCGGAAAGTTTTAAAGAAAATGAGAGAGGAGATCTGTCTTAGTCAGCAGAGCAATATAACGGTGTGTGGGTAAACGTTGTGGTCAGCACATGTGAAGTAGTACTGTATTGTGCCACAGGTTGATCAGCGGGGAAAAGCAAGTCATCGTATGTTCTTGGGTGATTGTGGAAGCCGATTGCTGAGGTAGTATTGGGTGTTGTCTGGGGTCAGTCAACAGTGCTGCCTGATTGTGCTTCCATGCGAGTTGTGCTGAAGAATTAGATAAAGGATGTCACGGCAATGTAGGAGTAATATGAAAGTTGGGGAGGGGTTCGCATATTTGAGGTCTGCCTCGCATACCTGTGCCGCCGATGGTTACAGCGAAGATGTGTCTGTCGCAAGTCTGTGTAACCACTGGTTACAGCAAAGCACGTTCACACTGTGTCATGCAGACATGCATTTGGTGTAATGAGCTTTTACTGGGGGTAGTATTGTTTAGTTGGTTGTACCCCATTGCTGGCATACAGGATCCCAGAACGTAGTTTCAAACATGTGCTTGCACTTTATAAATACTGATAAAACAAGTTACTTGTGATCAATGTTTTCTACCACCAATGCGGCTCCTCACTAAAATAGAAGGCTGTAATGAAGCCTCAAAATAGTAAAAGGAGCCAGCTAGCCCAGCATGTGACTTTTGCAGACTCAATTCAGGGCAGGGGTCAAGGTAAGAGCTCATCTAAGCACACACAATTGATTTGTTACGCTTCTTATTTGTTGCTTTTACCTGCCTAGCCTATTCCCAATGGCTGATATTTCACAGTTTCCTTCCGCTGCTGAGAAAACATCTCTGATATTCCTCCCACCTTCTCTCAAGGCTTCTTTTCCTCTGCTCATGCGCACTTCAGTTTTTGGCTATACTGTATTACCTCAAGATTCTTGTTAGTGGCGCATCATGTGACACCCCCAAGTCTCAGTCTGCTGCTGTCTGCCAGTCTTCGACATGCCAACAACCCCCACTGCTTGTTGCTACAGATGCTTGGCCAGGGGTCAGATGCCATGCGTGGTGCACCCACTGCTAGTAAAAAAAAAACAATTGTCTTCTGTGAGTGCATGCATGGTGGTTTCATGGTGGGGGTCCCTCTATGGTGGGGGGCCAGGGGCATTGGCCCCATTTGTCCCCCCCCCCCTTAATCCAGCCCTGGCAGTAAGGATTGCAATGTTATGACCACATAATTATTCGTTTGTCAATGGATTTTTTCTTTTGACAATGAGTGTGCGATGATTTTGTTGGCCAAAGGTCTGGAAAGTTATGTATAAGTGAGATCTGTCACAGTAGTAACAGCTGGTTTATCTAGTAGTGCACAGTGTGGAAGTAATGCAGTCCATAGTAGTAGTTCTGATTGAGTTGGAGCTGAGTTTTTTTTATAAGATAACCCAATCCACATTCCTTTGGCAGCACTTGTATGTCATGGACACTGTGTAATACATGTACATGTATTAGGAGTCATGTTCTAATGTTTGTTTGGTGCACAAAATAAGTTTTTCATTGTAACCCTGACATTCTCTGTGTCCAGCTGCAGTTGTCAGTCACTTGTTCAAACTGGGTCATTTATAATGTGATATGCACAGGAGAAGCATCTTGGAGTTTGGTAGTTTCAAGTGCAAGTATATTAGGCTGCAGAGGCTTGGAAAAGTGTGTGTGGAAATATTGCCTTCATTAGAAGCTTATTGCATTCAGACAATGGTATCGATAGTGTATTTAGTTTGTACTACATGCCATGCAATTGACACATCTAGGGTATGGATAACAAACAGTCGATATGCATCCAGGCATTTATATAATGCAATGTGTCACATAACAGTTATAAACTGTGATAACTGCTGAGGAATTTTTTAGTCATGATCAGTTATGGTGAAATTGTGACTTGTTTTATATGCATATCTGTCTGGTTCTTGTGTGAAACACTAATGTGTTTCATAAGTGTCATCTGTTGTTTCTCTTTATTTTACTGGTTTCTGTGCGGATGCACTAATAATTGTAATATCTGGTCATAGTGGGATTATTTTCAATTACAGGTGGTCTGCCTAAGTAGTTTGCGAACATTTTTCAGTATGCCACAACCTTAAATAATGTATTGATATTAACTGTGTGAGAGTCATCTAGTTGGAGTGCAGCTATGACTGCGTCATGTAGGAATTAGGCAATTGGAAGGTCAAAACCTGTGAAGGTATTTTTGTCGTTTCCCTGAAGATGTGCCCTGCAGTAGTGTATATTATACTGTTCAGAAAAGCAGTTTATATTTGCTGTGTATGAGCTTTAGGGTTCAGTTTTGCATTATGACTTAGTTCTAGTCTGTTAGCATGTAGTATGGTATATAGGCACATTTTTAGTGATAAGAAGTTTTCCTCAGAATGTAGTAGAGAAACTTGCTTCCAGTGCTCTGGCAGACTTCTCAGTAGTCTGTCTATACTGGGTAGTTGTCATGTTTATTTTTTTTTATTCATGTCTGTCATGTAGCATAGTAGTTTTATGAAAGAAAGGTCCATCTTTGTATGTTATTTTGTTTTGTTTTTCGGTGGCAAGGAATCATAAATATAGTAACAGTAAGTAATTGATACATTCAGTGTAGAACTTGACGGAGCTATGTGAGACATTGAAGAATGGTAAAAGGTTGACAGACAGTCTGAGTGGTTGTTAGTCATCAGATAGACATATACAAAACATAGCTAAGTGCAGAAATACTACTTATGATATATAGACAGAGGTTATTAGTATAAATTCCTAATCCTATTATGTGCATTGCACCAGCCTAACAGAGAGTACTATAGAAATGTGGAACAGAAAAGTACTGGGAGAACAATTGAATCTGTCCATATAAACATGGAAACATATATTTTGATGACAGATATGAACGTCTTGTACTATTTAGGGTGCCCAGTCCCTGTATATCGAT
The DNA here is from genome assembly GCA_016271365.2 of Neoceratodus forsteri. Lineage (NCBI taxonomy): Eukaryota > Metazoa > Chordata > Ceratodontiformes > Ceratodontidae > Neoceratodus > Neoceratodus forsteri. The sequence goes on along the minus strand of CM028135.1, from coordinate 563,065,956 downwards.
AAAGCTGCAGATCCTAGGAAAGCAACTGCCTATTTCTTCCCACCCCATGGTAATTGGCGATGTCAGTCTCATGCATTATTGAAATTCCTCACTGTTTTTGACCTCATAACCTCCTTATGAAGGCTGTTGCTTGCATCCATTTCTGTGTTTGTGAAAACATGTTTCCTCACCTTGTTCCTGGACTGTCAACCCTTAGCTGTACCTCAAAAGTGTGCCCATTATTTTCCTAGCACTGTGTTGAAATTGACAGATGTGTCGTTTCCTGCATCTGTATAGCTCCCAATCTTTGAAGTGGAATACATGCTCCTCCTCCAGTCCTCAGACACTACACCATCCTCTGAAGATGTGTTAGAAAGGTTAGTCACTGGTGTCAGTAGGATACCCAATTTTTGTTTCTAATTTTGATGTGAATCCTGTCAGGCGTCAGTACTTTGTGCACCATCAGTGTTACGAGTTCTGTGGGACCCTGTCTTTTGTGTAAGAATTGTTATTATCCCCACTTATAGGCAGAGCTTCTATTGATTGGCTTAGGCACCTTCCTCTCCTAATCTTGTGAATACTGAGATGAAGTATTCATTCAGTCTCCTTTTGTCACTGTCCTCTCTGCCCATAAAACATACACACATAGACTGTGATGGCAGATAAGGACTGCTTGCCTAACTACTCTGACCATTTCCTATCTACAGGATAAGATGCAGATCCTAGTAAACCAACAGCGATGTTCTCTGACCCTCTATGTAATTGCTTTGTGTATGTCCCATGCATTCTTGAATTCTGCCACAGTTTTACACCACACAGCCTCCTCAGGAAGGCGCTCCATGTATTCAGCACCCTCTCCATGGAAAAAGGTCCTCACATTGTTCCTGAGCATATTCAGACTTGCCATGTAAATCTGAAGCTGTCATATCCTCCATCATGTATAGCCCCCATTTCCTGTGCTGAATGAATAGCATGTAGACAGTTATCTTCCTGTGTCAACCTACTCCAGAATGTACAAAGGTTCAGTCAACCTCACATGATCAATGTTTACATTAGTTGATCTATGAAGTATGTACCAGTTAATATGACCTCCATTGTGGGGATGCTCAGAGACCATAGTAAAGGAAAGGTTGGTGAGCTACATAGATGAACATTTTCTCCAGGATGAGAGGCAGCATGGGCTTAAGGGTGGGAGATGATGTCAAACTAAATTTATTGACTTTTGACTGTGTTTGTTAGACAGTAGATAGGGACAAAGCAGCACACAACCTCTATGTTGATGTCAGCAATGCTTAGACTTTTGCTACAAAAGGTTGATCAGGTAGATGGTGGATATTGGAGCTGAGAAAAATTGTTAGTTTGTGGGGAAACTGGCTGACTGACAGAACCCAGATGGTGGTTGTGGGAGGATAGCTATCTGTCACCAGAGAGGAAACCTCCAGTGGCTCTGTGCTGTAGCCTGTATTGGTCAAAGCCTTAATCAATTGCATTTGGGATGTTATAAAAGACAAAATGTGCCTATGTGGATGAACAAACCCACCACATTAATGGGCAACCTATACAACAGTAAGCCACAGACATCAGAAATCATGTACAGCTGGCCATCCCTGTGATTCTGAAGTGTGAGGTGCTGGGAGCCACACTTTGTTCCATGCTAGTGACCCATGTTTGGGAGTGAGTCAGTGTAACTGTGGGTTGGTAGGGGGAAGAAGGATTGACCATCCAATGGACTGCTCTCCAGTTTTGAGGAGGATGGAAACTTCAGTCGCTGTGCACATGATTTCAAGCAGAGGCTGGGTGTTGGCGCCATGGTCCCATATGTGCAGGGTTGGGGCTTGGCAGATGTCAGAGGTAGGATGGATAGGAGAGTGCATGAACATGTCATTGACATCATTGCATGCTGTGCTTCACAGGGATTGAGATCCAGGACAAAGGTGTCCTGGTTGTTGTGGCTCAATGGCCATCGTATGGGTGCCCCGGCCTATGAGTGGTGTAGACAAAATCTATCCGGTAATGGTGGGAGAGAGAGAGGTGGCCTTCCCACCACCCAACAGGGGTTGGTGGGGTGCAATCCACATGGGAAGAGGTGATAGCCACTCAGAAGAGGAAGCTGGGTGAATGGCTAGGCAGTGACTGGCACAAAGGAGGATGGCAGGGTGAGTAGTGGCAACCAGGAAGCTAGTAAGAAAGAAAAGAATGAAAAAAAGAAAGACAACACTGACAGCTGAGTCGATTGGTAGCAGTTGATTACTTTATTGTAATGTCACACATCTTTGTGGAAGTGAAGTGCATTACAGTTAAGCAGGGATGGCTTAGTAAGAAGAAGCACCAAACCGGTCTTTTACTGTTAATTATAAATGCACTAATTTTAGAACAACAAACAAATGACTGTGCAAGTAACATACAGATCCACTGATAATACTCAGTGTCATTTGTCATGTAGTGATGTGCCTTGGTAATGGGTTAGCTGACCTAGTGTATCCAACATTATGGGCTGTAATGTTATATTGCAAGCCAAAGCATTTAATTTTTGAAGCAGTAGCTCTGTACAATGCCATCTCTGTAAACATGTGGAATGTAGTCTTGTTATTAACTATGTACAGAAAGTAAAATGACAGTCATCCTTAATGAATTTGTTTATCTCTGATACTGAAATGCAGTCTAAGTTTATGTATTTCAAATTGTTTTAACAGTCATGTCTGCATCCAGCACTGTTATGTTGTCATAAAGCAATTCAGATGAAGACTGTTCTGAGTATTCAGACTCTTCACCTGATGGCACCTGGAACAGACGTCAGCCAGAAAGTGTTCTTGGTATTCATCCATATATGTTTGAACCTTTGGCTTCTGACTCTGAAGAAGAACCATCTAATGATGGCAATTATAATGAGGTTGCTGTGTCTGTAAGGAGAGGAAATGTAGAATGGCAAGTTATGAATGTTATTTGCTGTTTTCCCATCATGTGACTCAGTCCTTCATCCCTCCCAGTAACATCACTGAGAATGGCAATGCTGTCCCATCAAGTGTCAAAGAATTCCACTTGCTATGTTGTACTTAGATATTTTCTACCTTCTAAGCCATTGCAACTGTACAGATCCATCTGAAACATCAATACACCTAATAGTTATTTTGTAATAATGCATATAGTGAAGTATCTGATCTCCTTTCTGGACTTCAGCAGGGCATGGCTTCACAGACATAATGGCCTACTGGGAAAGGTGGGGGGGAGATGGTCAGGTGTATAGCATAGTGGCTGAATGGCTGTGTATAGAACATGAAGGTGGAGTTGTCTCATCATACAGGCTAGTCAGTAGTGGGGTTCCGTTGGGGGTAATTGTGGATCCCTCCTATTTTTAATACCTATATCAGTAACATCAAGTGTTGTACTGAGAGGATGCTCCTTTTGGGTGACAGGAAGCTATGGGATACGGTGGATGGGGAGGGAGTCTTGGTGTCTCTATTTAAAGAATGACATTGCATTATTGGAGAAGATGCAGAGGACAGTGAGCAGGATGGTAATGGGGATATGGGTCAGGCTGTATGAAGTGCGACTGGGGAGCTCGGTATGAACTTGTTGGAGGAGGAAGGAACAGGAGACATGCAATGAAGGAGGATGGGGAGATTGATATGAAACAAGGAAGTATCACCTCACTGAGAGAGTGGTGGAGCACTGGCATGCACTGCTCAGTGAGCTGTTGACCATTACTACTAAAGATAATGTTAACAGGACTGGGATAGGTGTAGGGGATGGTGCTTGTTTGTATGATTTTATCAGATGCTTCTGTTTGTGATGCATTTCAGGCATGCTTGTGTTAATTGTGTAATTCTTTCATTTCCCCTAGGTGCATATGTCTGGAGTGTTTCCCAATGCCTACAGAGTCAGACAGTAACTGCTGTGCAGAAGTCAGTGTAATAAAGCCGATGCTAACAGAAGTTGCATGCATCTGTATAATAGAACACCCTGGATATTATGCACTATGTCTAGATGTATGGAGTTTGCAGTTAGCATGGAGTGAATATGTTAGGCAGTATGACAATCCACATGATGGGCCACTGCACAAAAAATACAGGCATGTGGCCTATCGGAGATTTGTTCGATGGTGTTGGGGTGTTCTAGGGAAATGAATTAGAGTGCCACTGCCATCTTGTATAGTCAATAAAGTACGCAACTGTTTCCCACCACAGAGTGAAGATGATAGTATTGTTGGTTTCAAATATCCACCTATGCATTAGAGTGACAGCAGAACAAACAGTCAAAAAGGGTGAAGCAATGGAAAAGTAGCAGTTGTAAATGTATATATACAGTATCACGTCTGTGTGATATTAATTGAGTGAATGTAAGATATGTTACTGTATATGGAATTTAATTGGAATCTGTACCTACCATGTTTTTGGCATATCTTGAATACATGTTATTAATGGCCTCTAGTTTGTTGGGGTTGTTCATAGTTGCATACATAATGGAGGGGAATTTGCTCCTGAAAGTCCTCTCTTGACTGCACCAACCGAAAACCTCATCATACAGTTTGTCTACATAATCTGAAATGTATGAAAACAGGAATGTTACTTTTTGTATGGTATAATGTAATGAAAGTGCAACAGTAGACCACAGTTTTTCATGGCAGTATATTAGAGAGTAGAGGAATGAGGTGTGAATGATGTTGGGAATTATACTCCAGATCTGACTTTGCTTCTCAAAACATCTTCTTGCATACTGTGTGGTTCTGAGCATGCACGTAGCAACCCAATGCTGCCAGGTCGCTATCTGCATAGTGGCCCTTACCTAGTTCCTGCAACAGTGATACAACCAAAAACAAAATGAAATAAAGCTAGGTTTCATACTTCATATGCTGTTTCTATGTAATGTAGCAACAGTAAATAGTGACATCACTAATATTTTGCGCCCCTTTGTTACCATAAAATGTTGGGTTCATTGTAGCACAATAACCCACTCCAGAGTGTGGTTAGGGAGATGTTTGCACAGTGAGCCACACCTTGTGGTGAGCCATGTCAACCATGGTAAATTCACCAGTAACCCACAGTGTCTTGTGGTTTATTGCTACAGTACTCCCATATAATCAGCAATTTTATTCCAAGTTCGTGTGGATGGCAGTAAACAACATTATACGAACCATATGTACATTACGCTGTATGCGTCTCACTGTGTAGCCTCCATGCTTGATCTTTGGACAAACAATTGCATAGGATTTTCACCTTCTGATTTTGATACTGACTGCGGCCTGTACTTTTTCATTATAATGCAATGCTGCCAGAGTGATTCTGTTACAATACAAGAGTACGAACTGTATCTCATAAACTACTGCTATTATTTCTATGATGTCTGGTTGCCTATCCTATGTTAACAACATAATCTCATAGTATAACGAAGCCCTGAGTTTCTATAACATACAGTCCCATCATATTGTCCAGTAACACTATGATGTATGTTAGAAACCTGGTTTACATAATGGTTATTTCAAGTTATACCTGCTTTTCATCCCAAGAAAGGAAAATGATATAGCTTTGGGCAAAGGTGACTTTATCATCATGTGAAGACCTCGATACAGGAAGTCTGTCCATATGGAATAGCCTTCGATATCAAGAAATATTACTTCTCCTTAGAACATTATTCAACTTCGATGCAGCTTTTGTTCCTGCTCGATGTAAGATAGCAGAATAGTTTGCATTTTATGTTGATGTTTCAAAATAAATTCATCCGAACTTCAATACATAACTGTACAATTGCATTATTAAAATGTGGAGGTAACATGATGGAATCCAGATGCAGTGCATTCCAATGAGATGGAAGTGGTTTAAACTGGAAGGACATGCTCAGAGGGGAGAGAATGAGGTGATGTCGCTGAAAGGGTGGTATAGCTATGGAATTCACTGCTCAGGAGCTGGTAGAAATGGAGACTGTGGTCTGCTTCAGAGAGGATGGGACAGAAACATGGGGAGGGTAACCTGACCAGCTTCAAGACAGGGGGTACATCTGGGACTGGGGACTGTATAAGCCAAGAGGAATGAGGACACTCAAAGCAGCCTCTCGGTGCAGGATCAGAAAATACAACACTGGTAAAGACAAGCATCACGTGTTAACATGTACAGTGAGTGGCATCACAAGTATGAAGACTGAGGCAATGCTACTACTGTACATAAGGTGTGGTCAGGCAACTTCTGGACTGTGGGGTGCAGTTTACTGATCATCTTTCAGTGGGATAAACACTGGGTGTTCTATGGGCCTGTGAAGAGTTTCAAGAATGTTCAGACATATAAGATGTATGAAGAAAAGGTTGTGATATTCTGTGTCTACATTGATAGTCAGGTAATGAAGCAGAAAGTCAGGCAATTTAACAAAGTGGTACAAGAAATACTACAAGTAGTCTGACAACCGATCTATCTCATATTTACTGTTTCTAACAAGTGTTTTGCTCCCAAACAAGTCTACCTGCAGTTATCCACTTTTTTCTTAGCATCTTCCCATCCAGCGTCCATGATTGCAGGAATTGAAACAAATCTTCATGCCCTGTATGAATGTTGTGACATGGTTTCACAAACTGATCCATTTTGCCTCAGCAAGATCCTCATTTCCACTGGAGGTTCGCCAACCAGTAGATGGTTATTAATAGATTGCTTCCATCTTCCAACAATTTCATATCCAGACACAGAAGATATTTTTCAACTGCTTTGTAGGCTCCTAGTGATGTAAAATCAGTACAATGTCATCAGTATTACATCTATACACAGTCCTGTTAAGGTTGACTATTACTTGGAAACCAGCTAATTATTCAGGTTCCTGTGAATGCGCATCTGGATCTCAGCCCACTGGCAGGACTTACAGGGACATAGAGGTCTGATTGACAGGAGGTATGGGAGTACTAGGTGCATGGGTAGAGTGTGTCTGCATCTGATATACTCCGCACTGTATGTCTTCAGCATATGGGCAGAGTTAGGCAACTCATCTGCGATACTGAGTTTATATATTGAGAAAAAATCATTTCCTATATCCCCACATCAACCAAAATTGTTATATTAGTGTACTGCAGTCCTATGGGAATAAAATTACTCAAGTGACAGTTCGCTCATTCTTTCTTGCATGCATTGTTTGCAGTATTGTATAGTGCCTTCTCTCACCCTTGCTGTGTCTACGGTCATTCACCAGAGATTATTTCATATTGCTTAATACTTACATGTGGCTATATGGACGTTATTTTGCAATGTGTCTGACATCAAAGTAATTGGAACTTAAGACCATATCCTTCGATACTTTTGTATCTGCCAGTGCCAGTTGGGACTATGGCCTCAATAGAACCCCATGTTGTTATGTACCTAAACACTCTTAATCCAGCTAGTTCTGTGATAACTTCCACCAGTCTCTCATTTCACAAGTCAAAAATTCTACTATACACTATTTGTACAGTACACTGAGGAACAGTCCGTAACTGTTGGAACATATAGCATTGTCATACTGAATGGCATGCATGCTTATATGTTAAACATATAGAACTCTGTATATCAGTGATCCCTAATAATGTTTACTCACATGGTCTCTGTACTGTTATACAGTCCATATTGTGGTATATAACATTTAACATCTGTTGTTTACTTATCTCTCGTATTATAGAACTCATGATCTCCCAGCCAGCTGTTGGAGACCAAGGAACACTTGACCATTGGCTGACAACTATTATTCATTTAGTCCAGCATCTCCTCTGAGATCCTGTCGTCTGGGGGGGTGATGGATGAAGGTCAGAGAAGGGAGATAAGGCAGCTAAACATGTAGGGCTTCAAATAGTAGGGATAGGCAGAAGGAACAAACAGATGAGTATGATTGATAGGGTCTTAAACGGTAAACACATTGCTGTGTAAAAACACCAATAGTCCATTTTATAATCGAGTAGCACCCATGGTCTGATGTGTGCCGGATACTGTCACTTGAGTGCATGAGGTACCTGCCTGTGGCCTCGTCTCAAATGTACCAAATACTATCTCATTATATACTATACCGTTCTATATTAGTGATGAGTTAAAGTTCATCATCCAAACTCAAATGAAAGATATGTAGTATTGAACATAATGTTATTTCAGTGGTACCACATGCTATATACATTTACTAAATATTTGGTAAGGGAGTTTAAACCAAACCAGAATACAAACATAGAAATGATTTGTGTAAACTGCAGTTGTTCCAAATCACTTCCTTAATCACTCTCCCAAACACACTGTCCTATGCAATGTTATAATTGTTACATTGCTGTAGCTCAGCATGCACAGCTTGTTATTTCTGATGTCCATCATGAGTAGCATCCATTCTTTGCGCTATACCCAGGCTGTCACAGGCATCCCTCCCAGTAATGTTGTTTGAGTTGTTTGTCACGAACTTTGAGTACATCTTGCTCAGATTGCCATGCATTCTGACTGCATGCAAGTACATCATTTGATGTTCGAAAAGGTTGTATGCTTGTGGATGCTATGTTGAACTGGAACACTTTAAAATTTTAAGGAACAGATCCAGAAATAATGGCAGCGAAAGACTGAGATTCAAGACGGTATCCCTGCAACCATGTCCTGACTACAACTATAATCTTCCCAGCGATAGTTAATAGTGAATGTACTTGTACTTTGTGGGAAATTACATTTCTTTTTTTCATTCTGAATTTCTGCATATAGATAGATATACTTTCACTATTTTGTTGTTGTTATTACCCCCCACCCATTGTTTAATCTTTGCTTATTTTTCCAAACTGTTACATAGAGAATACTGATGGGCAATTATGTGATTCACTGTGGTTCTGCCACTGAGGGATTCTCATTCCCGTCACCACAAGAGCAGATCTGTATCGTCTGCAATGAGGCATACTTTTCACCAGTCCCTATGTAATTCATTTATATTGCATTAGAGGATCATTCTTTCTGTTATCTTATTTGTCAAGACATTATGTTTGCAATTCAGACTATTTGTACTATCTTGCTGTGTACCAAAAGCATAGAATAATGATACTACATGGTTGTATGTGATGCTAAATGATGTTCTTACAATACTCCAAGAAAATATAATGAAATTTGTGCACATCTGCACTGATGAGGGTGCTGTATAGGCCAGAATCAGTGGGAAGGAGCAGGACAGAGCTGCTGTAATAACTTGTTGTGAGTTTGACGAAAGGAATACATTGCTGGTGAGGACTTCAAACATGAACCTTATATAACCACAAGACAATGAAAGTATGTGAGTCATCGAGGTTTACCGTGTTCATGAGGATTTATCACTCAGTTGCACCTTTTACACACTTCTCCAAACGTTAAATCACATATAACCCACACCCTTCATGGCTTACTGTTAAATGAACTATGTCCACTAATATGTGTGTACATGGAACCCTAATACTTGTTTAAATGCTCCCTGTTCTAAAAGAATACAGGAGGCTTGAACTCACGCACTCGCTACTAGGTATGCTTTACATTACCATTGTCCCACTAATTGGGTTATGACTGTAACTGTATTTGGCATGCTGCAATATGCATAAGGTGAAGTGTTGCAAGAGACAGACCGCTGCTGCAAAAATGTTCTATCATCTGTAGTTGAACTTTTAAAGAAAGGTTAGCTCTCAATACTATAGAACAGTAATTACTTAGTATCAAATACCAATTGTCAAACTTGCTTTCCTCAACCATACCTAGACTGTGTGATGTTCGATCCACTGCAGGGTCATAGTCCATGTCATCTGGGTATTGTGCTATCTATCACTATCTCATCCAACTGTCTTTACATTTTCAGTGTCCCACTTTGAGAGCATAGGTTTGACTTGAGTGTTGACAGATCATATATTTCATAGTTTGAATCCCTAAGTAGGTTTATGAACATATTGTAAAGTCATTGCAAAATTATAATATAATGCATTTTACACATCTTATTACAAATGACTGGTAAAATGGATAAATAATTTTCAAATAATTTATAGCCTTACAGTAACCCTGTTACATTGCTGCAGTCAGATCACCATTGTTTCGTTACCACCTGTTAGCAACACACATACTTTTGATAACAGACATTCTTATCTGAACTATCACTCATATTGTGTTGTACATGCCATTACTGAACATCACCCTTCATTTTATAATTTTATATACAGGAACTGTGTTTCTATCCTATACTCATACTGTTAGAATGTTTCAACAAATCAGAAAGCTCAATTAATCAGACCTTTGAAAATTACCATTACACCAACCTTTGTTTATGTTTGTCTTGGCTGTCTGTGTGTTTATTTCTTATATTAGTCTCTGGCCACATAACTATGGTCATGCATTGCACCAGGTCTTACATTCGTGGGAAAACTATTACCAACTGGCTACTACCCACACATGCAGTGTCTTAAGTCATCTGTATCTGTTTGTGTGTGCCCATGGCATGAGGAATCCTGCAAAAGAACATGTTTGTTCACTTGTTGAAGTATAGGTACTCATCTGTGTTTCAAACTACACTGACAAAAAATGAATCTTCCAGCACCCCTGCAGTTGACAATGCTTTAATCGTTGTTTCAAGATCTCTGTTTCTTTTCCATTAATAGTTCATACCAGCTATGAAAAGAGACAAGGCAATATTTCATCAATTGTAAACTAAACTATATTGATAAGTATATTGACCTGCTTAACTGCCTGATAAGCAGAGGGTGTAGCTCTCAGCCACTTCTCAGCACATGATTGTAGTTTGTTATCTCACTGCACTGCTTCCATCCATTTCTTCATCCACCTCCATCCCCATTTTGGCTTCATCTGCACACAGATTTCATTCTGCTCTCAACACTGAGCTCTATCTGACATAAAGAGTGCACTGATCAGGCCTGGCACTGAACTCAGCCCCCGCTTGTCATTACTCTGTGTCCAGTTCTCCTAACTACCACCCACTGCACTCCTGTAACCAGTTCATTATCCAGTTTGTCAGCATTTCTCACCCCAATGGCAGTCAGCTTCCCCACAGTGTCATTTTCAGAATGGTCTTCAGCAATTGGAATATATTTTTCCATGTCATCTAATGGTTTCATCCTTCACAGAGCCGACAGAGTGGGCAAACATGGTGGGGGTGTACTGTGTACATCCGTGATGCCATGATGTGCCATGCCCTTCCAACACCTCCATTAGACCATGGTGCCCAAACCTTTTGTTAAACTACTCCAGATCCTCCAGAGCCCCTGTAATTCTTCACTGTTTCATATGTGCACCCCATGAAGCCAAGCTCCTGCTATACAATCCCTTGCTAGCTACATCTCCGGCTTCACCCCCCCAAAACGGAACACATCATAGTTGGAGACTTTAATGTGAACTGGCTTGCCAGTTCGACTTCCCACAGCAAGGATACCTTTTCTGCAGTGGACATGGCCCAGCTGGTTAGACAATCTACCAGGGTGAACCCCACTAATGGCTCAAGCACCCTGATTGACCTTCTCCTCCCCAACCGTCCCCACAGAATCTCTGATCTGGTGGTCCTTCTGGACTCCGTAACGATCACTCACCCATCTTCTTTTCCGGGTCATGTCATCAGCAAAAACCCAAACCAAACTATATTGCCCGGCATCGTCTCTGTCCTGGAGGCCTCACAAAACTAAGAAAATACTTAACTCAATGAGACTGGTCCCCCATCTCCCGGGCCCCTACTATAGATGAAGCCCTTGATTAGTTCACCCGTTCTTTTAATAAAGCATGTGACATCTATGCCCCACTAGCAAAACTGCAGTCCAAAATGTAATGCCTCCTGGGTCATGCCTGCACTGCTCTAACACCTAAAAGCACAGAGGTGATCTCTGGCATAAAGCAGTTGCATCTGCATATAGGCAGACAGGCAAGCCTATAAAGCGGCTTTAACAGATGCGCACGGGCCATAAAACAGGCCAAATCAGGCTACTACAACATGACCCTTGCCTCCTCCTGGGGGAATGCTTGGTTGTTCTGGGACAATATCAAGGAACTCAGTGGCAAATCCTGCCCCCCCCCACTAACTGTCAACAATGTCCCTACCACCGATCTGCTGGCCATCGCCAAATGCCTCAACTCATCATTCTCTGACCTTAGTGCAGTACTCCCAAATAACTTCTTTGACCCCACTCCTGCTAGCCCATCCCCTAACACCCAGCATCCCACCTTCCATCTCAGGGTGATCTCTACAAATGAGGCCAAGGCCTTATCTCATTAAACCACTAAGTGGCTCTTGCTATTGCAAAGATTCTTTTGATATATGAGAATCCTACGTCTAGTACTAGATACAGTCCCCTCCCCACTGATTGACTCATTAATTGCTCCCTAAGTCTGGGGCAGTTCCCACAGTCTGGAAGACTGCCACAGTCACCCCAATACTGAAGATGGTGACAGCACCTCTCCCAATACCGATCATCCATATCCATTCTCCACCATTCTTGAAAGTCCTCAAAAAATTATAGCCACCCAACTCACTGAGTACCTGCTTCCTCATAACCTGCTTTGCAGGGAGCAGAATGGCTTCGGAGTCTGGGCACAGTACGCTGTAGCCTTCACTGTGTTCTCTAATTTTATTCCTCTGCCTGGATAAAAATGCTTAGCTGGAGCTGTCTTCATCGACTAGTCCAAAGGCCTTGATACAGTCTTCCCACCTCTTACTCTTAAGCACACTCAACCACATAGGTCTTTCCCAAGGACCTGTCTCCTGGTTTACCAGTTACCTCACAATTAGATCACAATGTGTCAAATAAACAACAGCCTCTCAGCCGCCCTGCCAGTCCACTCTGGGGTTCCCCAGGGCTCCATTCTCTGCCCTCTATTATTTAGCATCTAACTAAACACATTGCCTAACTGCTGCTCCAGCAACCTACTATTCTATGCAGACAATGCAGTTCTTTTTGCCTCACACCTAGATCCCACAGTATTGCAGTCCTCCCTCCAACATGCATTTAACCAGATTGAAAACTGGTTCATAGACCAAAGACTTGTGGTCAATGTAAAAACGACAAAGACCATGTTCTTTGCCCACTGTCAGAATAAGGCTAAGAATGCACAGTTAACAATCCTCTCCCACTCTCTCCTTCCTCTAGAACTGGGACATACATATAAATACTTGGGCCTTACATTTGATTCCAGCCTCTCTTTCCATTCACACATTGACACTCTATCATCAGCCATAAATGTCCGTATAGGCCTATTATATCAGCATAAGGATTGCCTACTTCCAGAAGCCCTTAATCTGGCTGTCACCTATTCAGTCTTCTCCTTAGTTGATTATGTGCAGACTCCTCTCCAGGGCAGACAAGTGAACCCATAGTTGTACCATATATGCCCTAACAAAACTCTTCACACTGGATGAAAGGCTATTTTATCAAACATGTCTCCTCACAAAGAAAAACACACCTGGGGCTTTCCCCCTTGGGGGTTTCTACCTCTCTCCTATCCTCCCACACCTTGGAGAACACCAGCACTGCCAACCAACAGGTGTGATCTATCCTGAGGGATAGAACCTCCTTAGCCCAAAGGTCAATCCCAGGGCCCCAGTCTGGTACAATGAACTCCCCTCTGTTGACTCCTCCATCTCCAAATTAGGACCTTTCAAGTCAGCCTTCAAAGACATTCTTACTTCATGGCACTGCCAATGTATCAGCTAGTGCTGGTCATCTATCTATCATCTTATGGGACCACCCCACCTCTGAGCTCCTACCAATAGCGTTACCAGACATTAACTATTAACAATGCCTCCTTTGGCTACACTCACAAGATATCTATCTAATTCTCTACTTCTCTGTAAATATCAATCCTGCTATTCCTTCCCTCTATTAGCAAACTTATTGTTCTCTTGAAAACTGTAAAATACAGATCTTGGTAACACGTTCAATGCAATGTATAGCTGGTCTTGATTCTGTAATATTGTATAACTGAAAAAAACTGTATCCTTTAGCTGCCATTCTATGTCCATATGTATTAAGTGTTCATGTTTGTTTTTTCTGACACAGAGCCTTTGTTAATCAGCCCCTGACTCAAAGGTTGTAATCCTGAAGTCTGTTAAGTAAATAAATAAATAAATAATCTGCAATATGGAAATAATTTTTTTTGATTAATATGGTGAGATACACTTTTATGTTTGATTCTGAACTTCGCGTACTCTCATTTTCCAATTTGGGCAGCATTTAGTTTGGTATTTCTGTTTTTTACACAGACGTATATAGGAATTTAATTTAGAATTGAGGATTTAAACTATACAAGTCACAGTGAAGCAAACTCTATGGTGAGGTTATTTGTTCCAAGTCTAAATGTATATATTTTTGGTACTTTAAAATGGTAATAATTATATTATATAGTTAGGTTTGAGGAGCATTTCTATGTTAAACCCAAAACTTTGCACCTAATAACTTTGCAACCGTTTGACGGATTTACCTGAAATTGGAATACACAATCAAGATCCATATGCCTTGGGATCTGCCAAGGTTTGTACTGGTCAGATATACGGCTGTGGAGTTATTAAGTGTGATCTGTGCACACGACTACGCTTTTTCTGGAATTCTACGGGAGCACCTACAGGTCATACGGTTTGTGCGACCAGCCTGAATTCTTCAGGGAATGTGCAGCCGGGGTCCCTGATGTGCCTTTCAAATATTTTGTGAAAAAATATTAAACGGTTCAAAAGTTATTCAAAAAACAATTTCCCATTATAAGTCAATGGGAAAAGTTAACAAAAAGTTCGACAGTGTCGCAAATGCACTTTTTAGTGTCACAAATGGCCCTGTTACTGTCGCAAATCCACCGTCTTGTTTTCAGTTAGTGATCAGAAAAATGCTTGGCATTTAAAATTGGGACCCTCTAGCAACCTAATTCTTTTTGTATTCACCTAGTCGGGCCCTGAGGATGCTTGCCATGTCTTTATTTAGGGGTAAAACACCCCAGAAATATGTTTTTCAAATTTCTGGAAAAAGTACTGTCGCAAAGTAGTGTCGCACTCATGAAAGTGTTGCAAATTTTTGTGAAAGCTGCAAATATGGCGACACTACTTTTGCGGACACTATGCCCAAAATAATAGTAATTGTTTGGCACTCCGCTGCAAAAGAACGGTTGGGAGGTTTGGGCTGAAATCTGAAGGGAACACAGATGACATCTCACAGATGTGCCTTTCAGTGTTGTTTTGGAAAAATATTACACAGTGGCAAAGTTATGGCACTCCAAAGTTGACATTTTTTCCCATAGGATAACATTCTGGCACCGGCGCTTTACAGAAATCCTTTGGATCCCTTTTGCAAAATAACGGTTTGGTCTTTTTTCCTGAAATTTGGAGGAAGACAGCCAACAGCCCACAGATGTGCCTTTCAGTGGTTTGGTGAAATATTAGAAGAGCAAAGTTATGGCACTCTGAACTTCTTTTTTCCCCATAGGATAACATTCTGCTTCGCTATGCTTTTTTCAGGGCCCAGATCTCGAAAGGTGCGAGATACGGACTTTCGTCAGAAAATGTGGGGGCTACAAAATTAGCCAGGACAGTTGTAAATAATATGACTTTTAAATTTTTTTCACGTCGTGACGGTTCCTGAGATATAATGTATTTAGTATTCCAAGTTCTCATTTTCTGCTCCGATACTCATTATTATGCATACATTATTTGTACTCACTGTCTCTCTATGCAGGTTTTGGAGAAAACCAGCCTGTGCGCTTACATTACTGTTACTGTTGCCCTTTCCGCTTGTGGTTCCGTACCCGTTTCACTTACCGTTGACGTCTGCGCCACCATGTGTGTTATCCTTTGCGTTTTCATTTGTGCTTGCGTTTCTGTTATTTTTTGCCATTTCTGTCTACAGTACTGTTTATGTTTCTGTTTCACTTTACGTCACCATGCCCATTGACATTTCTAGTTGCAGGCACCATGTTACTATGTGACAACACATCACGTGGCAGACCATTCCCGTCTACGCCACCATGTGCGTTACCCTTTCTGTTCTCATTTGCACTTGTGTTACCATGTGCGCCACTGTTAGCATTTCTGTTTGCGTTGCTGTCCCTGTTAGTATGCCACAAGACATCGTGTGGTGGGAGCGCTGCTGCATTACATTCACTAGTTCTCGTTATCATTCTCAAAGAAGGAAATTAGAGGCAAAAACTCATTTAATGCATTAGTTAAGTGACAAAAGTGAGAATTTGCTGTTAGGGTTGAAAACCTCCCTTGGACCCCCCACCCACCCCCAACCAGCATTGGGTGTGCATTGGGATCGTGGGTCCTCAACTCTCACCCATTCTCCTATACTTCTGCTGCTTTCTCATGTCATGGGGTGAGAGTTAGGACTGATTCCAATGCACACCCCAATGCCGGGAGGGGGTGGGTGGGGTCCAAGGGGTTTTCAACCCTAACAGTGAATTTCCTCACTTTTGTAGCTGTGGAACAACCCTAACTAATGCATTAAATGGAGTTTTATATTATATTATATATATATATATATATATATATATATATATATATATATGTTATGATTTTTAGTTCAGTACTTTATCACTGATGAAGGATCATAATTTGAAACATTTGGTGTGGGCACTGTACATAATTGAATCTAAATGTCCATAAGAATGAAACTACCCATTAAATAAGCTTTATACAGTTTGGTTGAGTGGGCTCCATCATTACTATATCCCTTCATCTTTTATTTGTACTAATCCTGCCCCTGACCTCTCCCAACCTTGGTAAAGAGCTAGTGTATGGGTCCGATTTTAATATGCTGTGATCTCTGGAGTGCCCTATTGTATTTGTTAGGCTGGCTTTCAAATTACTGAGTTTTGGGGTAGTTTTGTTATATGTATTTTTATCGCGCTCTATTTATGGCTTTGTCATTGTTTTCAGTACAGCGCTGTGTGCCACGCACAGAGTGAAGAGCCGTGATGAAGTGACGTTTTCAGAGGAAGGCTGATGTCGAGTGAATGGAGCAGCAGTGTCAGTGAGTGTGAATAGGGGTACCATTTTGAGCAAGAGTGTAAAATCTGATATATTTGTTGGTGTCACCGAGAATGAAACTGTGTCATGAATTTTGTTTTTTTGTTTGTTCCCAATGTCTTGCAGGTACTCTGTCTTCTTCGGGCGGAAAGTTTTAAAGAAAATGAGAGAGGAGATCTGTCTTAGTCAGCAGAGCAATATAACGGTGTGTGGGTAAACGTTGTGGTCAGCACATGTAGCGAGTACTGTATTGTGCCACAGGTTGATCAGCGGGGAAAAGCAAGTCATCGTATGTTCTTGGGTGATTGTGGAAGCCGATTGCTGAGGTAGTATTGGGTGTTGTCTGGGGTCAGTCAACAGTGCTGCCTGATTGTGCTTCCATGCGAGTTGTGCTGAAGAATTAGATAAAGGATGTCACGGCAATGTAGGAGTAATATGAAAGTTGGGGAGGGGTTCGCATATTTGAGGTCTGCCTCGCATACCTGTGCCGCCATGGTTACAGCGAAGATGTGTCTGTCGCAAGTCTGTGTAACCACTGGTTACAGCAAAGCACGTTCACACTGTGTCATGCAGACATGCATTTGGTGTAATGAGCTTTTACTGGGGGTAGTATTGTTTAGTTGGTTGTACCCCATTGCTGGCATACAGGATCCCAGAACGTAGTTTCAAACATGTGCTTGCACTTTATAAATACTGATAAAACAAGTTACTTGTGATCAATGTTTTCTACCACCAATGCGGCTCCTCACTAAAATAGAAGGCTGTAATGAAGCCTCAAAATAGTAAAAGGAGCCAGCTAGCCCAGCATGTGACTTTTGCAGACTCAATTCAGGGCAGGGGTCAAGGTAAGGAGCTCATCTAAGCACACACAATTGATTTGTTACGCTTCTTATTTGTTGCTTTTACCTGCCTAGCCTATTCCCAATGGCTGATATTTCACAGTTTCCTTCCGCTGCTGAGAAAACATCTCTCTGATATTCCTCCCACCTTCTCTCAAGGCTTCTTTTCCTCTGCTCATGCGCACTTCAGTTTTTGGCTATACTGTATTACCTCAAGATTCTTGTTAGTGGCGCATCATGTGACACCCCCAAGTCTCAGTCTGCTGCTGTCTGCCAGTCTTCGACATGCCAACAACCCCCACTGCTTGTTGCTACAGATGCTTGGCCAGGGGTCAGATGCCATGCGTGGTGCACCCACTGCTAGTAAAAAAACAATTGTCTTCTGTGAGTGCATGCACGGTGGTTTCATGGTGGGGGTCCCTCTATGGTGGGGCCAGACGGCCCCATTTGTCCCCCTTAATCCAGCCCTGGCAGTAAGGATTGCAATGTTATGACCACATAATTATTCGTTTGTCAATGGATTTTTTCTCTTTTTGACAATGAGTGTGCGATGATTTTTGTTGGCCAAAGGTCTGGAAAGTTATGTACAAGTGAGATCTGTCACAGTAGTAACAGCTGGTTTATCTAGTAGTGCACAGTGTGGAAGTAATGCAGTCCATAGTAGTAGTTCTGATTGAGTTGGAGCTGAGTTTTTTTTTATAAGATAACCCAATCCACATTCCTTTGGCAGCACTTGGTATGTCATGGACACTGTGTAATACATGTACATGTATTAGGAGTCATGTTCTAATGTTTGTTTGGTGCACAAAATAAGTTTTTCATTGTAACCCTGACATTCTCTGTGTCCAGCTGCAGTTGTCAGTCACTTGTTCAAACTGGGTCATTTATAATGTGATATGCACAGGAGAAGCATCTTGGAGTTTGGTAGTTTCAAGTGCAAGTATATTAGGCTGCAGAGGCTTGGAAAAGTGTGTGTGGAAATATTGCCTTCATTAGAAGCTTATTGCATTCAGACAATTGGTATCGATAGTACGTATTTAGTTTGTGCACATCGCCATGCAATTGACACATCTAGGCATGGATAACAAACAGTCGTATTGCATCCAGGCATTTATATAATGCAATGTGTCACATAACAGTTATAAACTGTGATAACTGCTGAGGAATTTTTTAGTCATGATCAGTTATGGTGAAATTGTGACTTGTTTTATATGCATATCTGTCTGGTTCTTGTGTGAAACACTAATGTGTTTCATAAGTGTCATCTGTTGTTTCTCTTTATTTTACTGGGTTTCCTGTGCGGATGCACTAATAATTGTAATATCTGGTCATAGTGGGATTATTTTCAATTACAGGTGGTCTGCCTAAGTAGTTTGCGAACATTTTTCAGTATGCCACAACCTTAAATAATGTATTGATATTAACTGTGTGAGAGTCATCTAGTTGGAGTGCAGCTATGACTGCGTCATGTAGGAATTAGGCAATTGGAAGGTCAAAACCTGTGAAGGTATTTTTGTCGTTTCCCTGAAGATGTGCCCTGCAGTAGTGTATATTATACTGTTCAGAAAAGCAGTTTATATTTGCTGTGTATGAGCTTTAGGGTTCAGTTTTGCATTATGACTTAGTTCTAGTCTGTTAGCATGTAGTATGTGGTATATAGGCACATTTTTAGTGATAAGAAGTTTTCCTCGTAATGTAGTAGAGAAACTTGCTTCCAGTGCTCTGGCAGACTTCTCAGTAGTCTGTCTATACTGGGTAGTTGTCATGTTTATTTTTTTTTATTCATGTCTGTCATGTAGCATAGTAGTTTTATGAAAGAAAGGTCCATCTTTGTATGTTATTTTGTTTTGTTTTTCGGTGGCAAGGAATCATAAATATAGTAACAGTAAGTAATTGATACATTCAGTGTAGAACTTGACGGAGCTATGTGAGACATTGAAGAATGGTAAAAGGTTGACAGACAGTCTGAGTGGTTGTTAGTCATCAGATAGACATATACAAAACATAGCTAAGTGCAGAAATACTACTTATGATATATAGACAGAGGTTATTAGTATAAATTCCTAATCCTATTATGTGCATTGCACCAGCCTAACAGAGAGTACTATAGAAATGTGGAAACAGAAAAGTACTGGGAGAACAATTGAATCTGTCCATATAAACATGGAAACATATATTTTGATGACAGATATGAACGTCTTGTACTATTTAGGGTGCCCAGTCCCCTGTATATCGATAAAGCTGCAGATCCTAGGAAAGCAACTGCCTATTTCTTCCCACCCCCATGGTAATTGGCGTATGTCAGTCTCATGCATTATTGAAATTCCTCACTGTTTTTGACCTCATAACCTCCTTATGAAGGCTGTTGCTTGCATCCATTTCTGTGTTTGTGAAAACATGTTTCCTCACCTTGTTCCTGGACTGTCAACCCTTTAGCTGTACCTCAAAAGTGTGCCCATTATTTTCCCTAGCACTGTGTTGAAATTGACAGATGTGTCGTTTCCTGCATCTGTATAGCTCCCAATCTTTTGAAGTGGAATCACATGCTCCCTCCTCCAGTCCTCAGACACTACACCATCCTCTGAAGATGTGTTAGAAAGGTTAGTCACTGGTGTCAGTAGTGATACCCTAATTTTTGTTTCTAATTTTGATGTGAATCCTGTCAGGCGTCAGTACTTTGTGCACCATCAGTGTTACGAGTTCTGTGTGGACCCTGTCTTTTGTGTAAGAATTGTTATTATCCCCACTTATAGGCAGAGCTTCTATTGATTGGCTTAGGCACCTTCCTCTCCTAATCTTGTGAATACTGAGATGAAGTATTCATTCAGTCTCCTTTTGTCACTGTCCTCTCTGCCCATAAAAACATACACACATAGACTGTGATGGCAGATAAGGACTGCTTGGCCTAACTACTCTGACCATTTCCCTATCTACAGGATAAGATGCAGATCCTAGTAAACCAACAGCGTATGTTCTCTGACCCCTCTATGTAATTGCTTTGTGTATGTCCCATGCATTCTTGAATTCTGCCACAGTTTTACACCACACAGCCTCCTCAGGAAGGCCGTTCCATGTATTCAGCACCCTCTCCATGGAAAAAAGGTCCTCACATTGTTCCTGAGCATATTCAGACTTGCCATGTAAATCTGAAGCTGTCATATCCTCCATCATGTATAGCCCCCCCATTTCCTGTGCTGAATGAATAGCATGTAGACAGTTATCTTCCTGTGTCAACCTACTCCAGAATGTACAAAGGTTCAGTCAACCTCACATGATCAATGTTTACATTAGTTGATCTATGGAAGTATGTACCAGTTAATATGACCTCCATTGTGGGGATGCTCACGGAGACCATAGTAAAGGAAAGGTTGGTGAGCTACATAGATGAACATTTTCTCCAGGATGAGAGGCAGCATGGGCTTAAGGGTGGGAGATGATGTCAAACTAAATTTATTGACTTCTTTGACTGTGTTTGTTAGACAGTAGATAGGGACAAAGCAGTACACAACCTCTATGTTGATGTCAGCAAGGCGTTAGACTTTGTGCTACACAAAAGGTTGATCAGGTAGATGGTGGATATTGGAGCTGAGAAAAAAATTGTTAGTTTGTGGGGAAACTGGCTGACTGACAGAACCCAGATGGTGGTTGTGGGAGGATAGCTATCTGTCACCAGAGAGGAAACCTCACAGTGGCTCTGTGCTGTAGCCTGTATTGGTCAAAGCCTTAATCAATTGCATTTGGGATGTTATAAAAGACAAAATGTGCCTATGTGTGGATGAACAAACCCACCACATTAATGGGCAACCTACTACAACAGTAAGCCACAGACATCAGAAATCATGTACAGCTGGCCATCCCTGTGATTCTGAAGTGTGAGGTGCTGGGAGCCACACTTTGTTCCATGCTAGTGACCCATGTTTGGGAGTGAGTCAGTGTAACTGTGGGTTGGTAGGGGGAAGAAGGATTGACCATCCAATGGACTGCTCTCCAGTTTTGAGGAGGATGGAAACTTCAGTCGCTGTGCACATGATTTCAAGCAGAGGCTGGGTGTTGAGCCATGGTCCCATATGTGCAGGGTTGGGGCTTGGCAGATGTCAGAGGTAGGATGGATAGGAGAGTGCATGAACATGTCATTGACATCATTGCATGCTGTGCTCACAGGATTGAGATCCAGGACAAAGGTGTCCTGGTTGTTGTGGCTCAATGGCCATCGTATGGGTGCCTGCCCATGAGTGGTGTAGACAAAATCTATCCGGGTAATGGTGGAGAGAGAGAGTGGCTTCCCACCACCCAACAGGGTTGGTGGGTGCAACCACATGGGAAGAGGTGATAGCCACTCAGAAGAGGCTGGGTGAATGGCTAGGCAGTGACTGGCCACAAAGGAGGATGGCAGGGTGAGTAGTGGCAACCAGGAAGCTAGTAGAAAGAAAAGAATGAAAAAAAGAAAAAGACAACACTGACAGCTGAGTCGATTGGTAGCAGTTGATTACTTTATTGTAATGTCACATCATCTTTGTGGAAGTGGAGTGCATTACAGTTAAGCAGGGATGGCTTAGTAAGAAGAAGCACCAAACCGGTCTTTTACTGTTAATTATAAATGCACTAATTTTTAGAACAACAAACAAATGACTGTGCAAGTAACATACAGATCCACTGATAATACTCAGTGTCATTTGTCATGTAGTGATGTGCCTTGGTAATGGGTTAGCTGACCTAGTGTATCCAACATTATGGGCTGTAATGTTATATTGCAAGCCAAAAAAGCATTTAATTCTTGAAGCAGTAGCTCTGTACAATGCCATCTCTGTAAACATGTGGAATGTAGTCTTTGTTATTAACTATGTACAGAAAGTAAAATGACAGTCATCCTTAATGAATTTGTTTATCTCTGATACTGAAATGCAGTCTAAGTTTATGTATTTCAAATTGTTTTAACAGTCATGTCTGCATCCAGCACTGTTATGTTGTCATAAAGCAATTCAGATGAAGACTGTTCTGAGTATTCAGACTCTTCACCTGATGGCACCTGGAACAGACGTCAGCCAGAAAGTGTTCTTGGTATTCATCCATATATTTGAACCTTGGCTTCTGACTCTGAAGAAGAACCATCTAATGATGGCAATTATAATGAGGTTGCTGTGTCTGTAAGGAGAGGAAATGTAGAATGGCAAGTTATGAATGTTGTTGCTGTTTTCCCATCATGTGACTCAGTCCTTCATCCCTCCCAGTAACATCACTGAGAATGGCAATGTTGTCCCCATCAAGTGTCAAAGAATTTCCACTTGCTATGTTGTACTTAGATATTTTCTACCTTCTAAGCCATTGCAACTGTACAGATCCATCTGAAACATCAATACACCTAATAGTTATTTTGTAATAATGCATATAGTGAAGTATCTGATCTCCTTTCTGGACTTCAGCAGGGCATGTGGCTCGCTGTGACATAATGGCCTACTGGGAAAGGTGGAGGGGGGGGGAGATGGTCAGGTGTATAGCATAGTGGCTGAATGGCTGTGTATAGAACATGAAGGTGGGGGTTGTCTCATCATACAGGCTAGTCAGTAGTGGGGTTCCGTTGGGGTAATTGTGGATCCCACTCCTATTTTAATACCTATATCAGTAACATCAGAAGTGTTGTACTGAGAGGGATGCTCCTTTTTGCGGGTGACAGGAAGCTATGGGATACGGTGGATGGGGAGGAGTCTTGGTGTCTCTATTTAAAGAATGACATTGCATTATTGGAGAAGATGCAGAGGACAGTGAGCAGGATGGTAATGGGGATATGGGTCAGGCTGTATGAAGTGCGACTGGGGGAGCTCAGTATGAACTTGTTGGAGGAGGGAAGGAACAGGGAGACATGCAATGAAGGAGGATGGGGGGAGATTGATATGGAAACAAGGAAGTATCACCTCACTGAGAGAGTGGTGGAGCACTGGCATGCACTGCTCAGTGAGCTGTTGACCATTACTACTAAAGATAATGTTAACAGGACTGGGATAGGTGTAGGGGATGGTGCTTGTTTGTATGATTTTATCAGATGCTTCTGTTTGTGATGCATTTCAGGCATGCTTGTGTTAATTGTGTAATTCTTTCATTTCCCCTAGGTGCATATGTCTGGAGTGTTTCCCAATGCCTACAGAGTCAGACAGTAACTGCTGTGCAGAAGTCAGTGTAATAAAGCCGATGCTAACAGAAGTTGCATGCATCTGTATAATAGAACACCCTGGATATTATGCACTATGTCTAGATGTATGGAGTTTGCAGTTAGCATGGAGTGAATATGTTAGGCAGTATGACAATCCACATGATGGGCCACTGCACAAAAAATACAGGCATGTGGCCTACATCGGAGATTTGTTCGATGGTGTTGGGGTGTTCTAGAAATGAATTAAGTGCCACTGCCATCTTGTATAGTCAATAGCACGTAACTGTTTCCCACCACAGAGTGAAGATGATAGTATTGTTGGTTTCAAATATCCACCTATGCATTAGAGTGACAGCAGAACAAACAGTCAAAAAGGGTGAAGCAATGGAAAAGTAGCAGTTGTAAATGTACATATACAGTATCACGTCTGTGTGATATTAATTGAGTGAATGTAAGATATGTTACTGTATATGGAATTTAATTGGAATCGGTACCTACCATGTTTTTTGGCATATCTTGAATACATGTTATTAATGGCCTCTAGTTTGTTGGGGCGTTCATAGTTGCCACATAATGGAGGGGGAATTTGCTCTTGAAAGTCCTCTCTTGACTGCACCAACCGGAAAAC
Source organism: Neoceratodus forsteri (assembly GCA_016271365.2). NCBI lineage: Eukaryota > Metazoa > Chordata > Ceratodontiformes > Ceratodontidae > Neoceratodus > Neoceratodus forsteri. Next base: position 563,041,451 of record CM028135.1, on the reverse strand, counting down.
CTCATCATACAGTTTGTCTACATAATCTGAAATGTATGAAAACAGGAATGTTACTTTTTGTATGGTATAATGTAATAAAGTGCAACAGTAGACCACAGTTTTCATGGCAGTATATATTAGAGTAGTGAAGAATGAGGTGTGAATGATGTTGGGAATCTAGCATCCAGATCTGACTTTGCTTCTCAAAACATCTTCTTGCATACTGTGTGGTTCTGAACATGCACGTAGCAACCAATGCTGCCAGGTCGCTACTGCATAGTGGCCCTTACCTGGTTACCAAACAGTGAAATACAACCAAAAACAAAATGAAATAAAGCTAGGTTTCATACTTCATATGCTGTTTCTATGTAATGTAGCAACAGTAAATAGTGACATCACTAATATTTTGCCCCCTTTGTTACCATAAAAATGTTGGGGTTCATTGTATAAGTACAATAACCCACTCCAGAGTGTGGTTACAGGGAGATGTTTGCCAGTGAGCCACACCTTGTGGTGAGCACATGTCAACCATGGTAAATTCACCAGTAACCCACAGTGTCTTGTGGTTTATTGCTACAGTACCCCATAATCAGCAATTTTATTCCAAGTTCGGTGTGGATGGCAGTAAACAACATTATACGAACCATATGTACATTGGCGCTGTATGCGTCTCACTGTGTGGCCTCCATGCTTGATCTTTGGATAAACAATTGCATAGGATTTTTCACCTTTCTGATTTTGATACTGACTGCGGCCTGCATTTTCATTATAATGCAATGCTGCCAGAGTGATTCTGTTACAATACAAAGAGAAAACACGTAACTGCATCTCATAAACTACTGCTATTATCTTATGATGTCTGGTTGCCTATCCTATGTTAACAACACAATCTCATAGTATAACAACCCACAGTTTCCATAGCATACAGTCCCATCTACTGTCCAGTAACACTATGATGTATAAGTTAGAAACCTGGTTTACATAATGGTTATTTCAAGTTATACCTGCTTTTCATCCCAAGAAAGGAAAATGATATAGCTTTGGGGCAAAATGTTATCTCACTGCGTGGAAGACCTCGATACAGGAAGTCTGTCCATATGGAATAGCCTTCGATATCAAGAAAGTATTACTTCTCCTTAGAACATTATTCAACGATACAGCTTTTGTTCCTGTCGATGTAAGATAGCAGAATAGTTTGCATTTTATGTTGATGTGTTTCAAAATAAATTTCATCCGGAACTTCAATACATAACTGTACAATTGCATTATTAAATGGTAGGTAACATGATGGAATCCATAAAGCAAGTGCATTCCAATGAGATGGAAGTGGTTTTAAACTGGAAGGACATGCTCAGAGGGGAGAGAATGAGGTGATGTTCGCTGAAAGGGTGGTATAGCCATGGAATTCACTGCTCAGGAGCTGGTAGAAATGGAGACTGTAGTCAGTTCTCAGAGGATGGGACAGAAACATGGGAGTAAATCAGACCAGCTTCAAGACAAGGGAGGCATCTGGGACTGGGGACAGTATAAGCCAAGAGGAATGAGGGACACCAAAGCAGCCCTCAGTGCAGGATCAGAAAATACAACAACTGGTAAAGACAAAAGCAACGGTTAACATGTACAGTGAGTGGCATCACAAGTATGAAGACTGAGGCAATGCTACTACTGTACATAAGTGTAGGTCAGGCAACTTCTGGACTGTGGGTGCAGTTTTACTGATAACACTTTCAGTGGGATAAACACTGGGTGTTCTGGGCCTGTGAAGAGTTTCAAGAATGTTTCAGACACTGCAAAGATGCCTTATGAAGAAAGGTTGTGATATTCTGTGTCTACGTATTAGTCAGAGCAATAGAAGCAGAAAGTCAGGCAATTTTAACAAAAGTGGTACAAGAAATACTACAGCTAGTCTGACAACCAATCTATTCATATATTTACTGTTCCTAACAAGTGTTTTGCTCCCAAACAAGTCTACCTGCAGTTATCCACTTTTTCTTAGCATCTTCCCCATCCAGCGGCCCATGATTGCAGGAATTGAACAAATCTCCATGCCCTGTATGAATGTTGCGGACATGGTTTGCCAAACTGATCCATTTTGCCTCAGCAAGATCCTCATTTCCACTGGAGGTTCCCGCTAACCAGTAGATGTGGTTATTAATAGATTGCTTCCATCTTCCAACAATTTCATCCAGACACAGAAGATATCTTTTCAATTGCCTTTGTAACTCCTAGTGATGTAAAATCAGTACAATGCGATCAGTATTACATCTATACACAGTCCTGTTACAAGCCAACCATTACTTGGAAACCCAGCCAATTATTCAGTGTTTCCTATGAATGCAATATCTGGGATCTGTGCTTCCACTGGCAGGACTTACAGGGACATAGAGGTCTGGATTGGACAGGGAGGTACGGGGGAGTACCAGGTGCATGGGTGCAGAGTGTGTCTGCATCTGATATACCCCGCACTGTATGTCTTTCAGCATATGGGGCAGAGTTAGGCAACTCATCTTGCGATACTGAGTTTACATATTGAGAAAAAAAATCATTTCTGCCTATATCCCCACATCAACCAAAATTGTCATATTATGCAGTGGTACTGTGCAGTCCTGCGGGGTAAATAAAAATACCACAGTGGAGCAGTTCATGTCATTCTCCCTGTCTGGCCACTTAAAGAAATATTGTATAGTGCCTTTCTCTCACCACTTGCTCTGTCTACCGGGTCATTCACCAGAGATTATTTCTATATTGCTTAACATTCTACATGTGGCTATACATGGACGTTACCTTTGGCAATGTGTCAGACATCAAAGTAATGCGGGAACTTGGAAGACCAGTTATCCTTCAGATACTTTTGTATCTGCCAGTGCCAGTCTGTGACTATGGCCTCAATAGAACCCCATGTTGTTATGTACTCTAAACACTTCTTTAATCCAGCTAGTTCCATGTGATAACTTCCACCAGTCTCGTTACTCTACAAGTCAAAAAATTTACCATAAGACTATTTGTACAGTACACTGAGGAACAGTCCTGCAACTGTCAGGAAACATATAGCATTGTCATACTGAATGGCACATGCATGCTTCATATGTCAGTTAAAACACATAGAACTCTGTATATCAGTGACCATCCCAACAATAGTTTACTTCTACACATGGCTCTCTGTACTGTTATACAGTCCCATATTGGCACATAACATTTAACATCTGGGTTGCTTCACGGTATCTCAATGTATTATAGAAACTCATGATCTCCCCAGCCAGTCAGTTGGAGACCAAGGAACACCTGACCATTTTGGCTGACAAACTATCATCCATTTAGTCCAGCATCTCCTTCTCTGAGATCCTGTCAGTCTGGGGGGGGGGGCAGATGGATGGAAGGTCAGAGAAGGGGAGATAAGGCAGCTAAACATGTAGGGCTTCAAACTAGCATGGGATAGGCAGAAGGGAACAAAACAGATGAGTATGATTCGATAGGCCACAAACGGTAAACACTATCTGCCATGTAAAAACACCAATAGTCCATTTTATAATCGTAGTAAAGCACTCCATGGTCTGATGTATGTAACAGGATACTGTCACTTCTTGAGTGCATGAGACACTCTGCCTGTGGCCTCGCGTCTCACAATGTACTCAAAGCATGCCACTATCTCATTATATACCATACCCTGTTCTATATTAGTGATGAGTTAAAGTTCATCATCCAAACTCAAATGAAAGATATGTAAAGTACTGCAACATAATGTTATTCTCAGTGGTACCACATGCTATATACATTTACTAAACATTTCAGTAAGGGAGTTTAAAACCTAAACCAGGAATACAAACACATAGAAATGACTTCTGTGTAAACTGCAGTTGTTCCAAAATCACTTCCCTTAATCACTCTCCCCAAAACACACTGTCCTATGCAACACATATAATTGTATACATTACTTGCAGTAGCTCAGTATGCAACAGCTTGTTATTTCTGATGTCCATCACTGAGTAGCATCCATTCTTTGCGCTATACCCAGGGCTGTCACAGCGTGCATCCCCTCCCAGTAATATTGCTTGAGTTTGCCTGTCTACGGAACTCTTGAGTACATCTTGCTCAGATTGCCATACATTCCTGACTGCAGCATGCAAGTACATCATTTGATGTTCGAAAAAGGTTGTGCGTTTTATGGATGCTATGTTACAGAACTGGAACACTCTTAAAATTTTTGAAGGAACAGATCCAGAAAACAATATGGCAGCTGAAAGACTGAGATTCAAGACGGTATCCTGCAACCATGTCCTGACTATGCTAACTATAAATCTTCCTGTAAGGATAATGAATAGTGAATGTAACGGTACTTATGGGAAATACACAAAGTTTCTTTTTCCATTCTGAATTTCTGCACAGACATAGATAAATATACTTTCACTATTTTGTTGTTGTTACTACCTCCCCACCCATTGTTTAATCTTTGCCTAGGTTTTTTCCAAAACTGTATTACATAGAGAATACTGGATGGGCAATTATGCAGATTCACTGTGTTCTGCCACTGAGGGATTCTCATTCCCTGTCACCACAAGAGCAGATCTTTGTATCGTCTGCAATGAGGCATACTTTTCCATTCAGTCCCTATGCAATGTCATTTATAACAGCATTAGAAAGGACTGGCCCTTTCTGTTATCTTATTTGTCAAGACATTATGTTTGCAATTCAGACCATTATTTGTACTATCTTGCTGTGTACCAAAAGCATAGAACAAATGATACTACATGCAGTTGCATGTGATGCTACAATGATGTTCTTACAATACTTCCAAAGAAAATATAATGAAACTTTTTTTTGTGCACATCTGCTGCACTGATGAGGGTGCTGCATAGGCCAGAACTCAGCAGGGAAGGAGCAGGACAGGGAGCTGCTGTAATAACTTGTTGTGAGTTTGACGAAAGGAATACACAATGCTGGTGAGTGACTTCAAAACATGAACTCAGTATAACTGCAACAATGACAATGAAAGTAGGTGAGTCATCAGGAGGTTTACCATGTCTGCAAGGAGGATTTACCCACAGCTGCACCTTTTGGACACACCTCTCCAAACGTTGTAAATCACATGATAACCCACACACCCTCATGGCTTACTGCTTAAATGAACTAGTGTCCACCTAATATGTACGTACATGGAACCCAATACTTTGTCCAAATGCTTCTCCCATGTTCTCAAAAGAATACAGTGAGGCTTGAACTCATCATGCCCACTAAGCTACAGGTATGCTTCACGATTACCATTGTCCCCACTAATTGGGTTATGACTGCAACTGTATTTGGCATGCTGCAATACATGCATAAGGTGAAGTGTTGCAAGAGACAGGACTCGGCTACTGCAAAAAATGTTCCCGACCATCTGTGGAAGTTGAACTTTTAAAAAGAAAGGTGGTTAGCCTCACAATACTTCATAGAACAAAATAATTACTTAGCATCAAATACCAATTGTCAAACTTGCTTTCCTCTAACCATACCTAGACTGTGATGATGTCTGCAGATCCACAGCAGGGTCATAGTCCATGTCATCTGGGCCATTGTGCAGCATGCATCTACTATCCTCATCCAAACTGTCTTCATATCTTTCAGTGGTCTCCTAATACTTTGAGAGCATATTAGGTTTGACTTGAGTGTTGACAGACCACATATTCTTACAGTTTGAATCCCTAAGCAGGGTTATGAATACATATTGTAAGCTTCATTGCAAAATCTATAACAAGTACAATGCATTTACACATCTTGCATTACAAAACAGACTGGTAAAATGGAATAAACAATTTCTCTCAAATAATTCTACAGCCTTACAGTAACCCTGTTACATTGTCAAGCACAGTCAGATCACCATTGTTTCTGTTACTCACCTATTAGCAAACACATAATTTTGATAAATAGATGCATTCTGATTCTGAACCATCACCATATTATGTTGTTGTACACGCCTACGCCACTGAACATCACCCTTCATTTTATAATTTTATATACAGGAACCGTAAGCTTATCCTACTATCATACTGTTAGAATGTTTCCAACAAATCAGAAAGCTCAATTAATCAGACCCTTTTGAAAATTACCATTTACACAACCTTTGTTTATCTTTGTCTTGACTGTCTGTGTGCTCTTACTCTTCATATTACCAGTCTCTGCTGCTTTCACATAACTATGGTCATGCATTGTACCTAGGTCTTACATTCAAAGGAAAATCCATATTATTACACAACTGGCTTGCACACCCACACATGCAGTGTCTTGTAAGTCATCTGTATCTGCTTGTGTGCCCATGGCATGAGGAACTCTGCAAAAGAACATGTTTGTTCACTTGCTGAAGTATAGGTAACTTCATCTGGTGCTTCAACCACACTGACAAAAATGAATCTTCCAGCACAACTTCTGCAGTTGACAATGCCTTTAACCGCTTATCTCAAGATCTCTGTTTCTCTTTCCATTAATAGTTCATGTACCAGCTATGAAAAGAGACAACAGGCAATATTTCAGTCAATTGTAAACCAAATCCACATTGATAAGTATATTGACCTGCTTAACTGCCTAATAAGCAGGGGTGTAGCTCTCAGCCACTTCTCAGCACATGACTGTAGTTTTGTTATATCTCACTCACTAATTCCATCCATTCTCTTCATCCACCTCCACCCCCATTTTGGCTTCATCTGCACAGATACCTCACCCCTGCTCCCAACACCGAGCTCTATCTGACATAAAGAGTGCACTCCACCAGGCCCAGCACCGAACTCAGCCGTCCCCCGCTTGTCATTACTCTGGGTGTCCAGTTCTCCCCCTTAACTACCACCCACTGCACTCTCCCCTGTAACCAGTTCATTATCCAGTTTGTCAGCATTTTCCCCACCCCAATGGCAGTCAGCTTCCCCCACAGTGTGCACTTTTCAGAATGGTCTTTCAGCAATTGCAATATATTTTTTCCATGTCATCCACCCCACGAACTCCTGGGTTTCCACTGCTGCTGAGCTCTGCAAACATCACTAAAAAGATGTTGACCTTCCCAGAAACCCATTTGTTATGACAATGACATATACCTCAACCCATTACACCCCAACTTAGAAAACTGTGAACACTCTTAAACCTTTGGACTCACTAGAGAGTTCTGTAGAATTATGAACTCCATGTTATCATTCCATGTCCATAGATGTTGAGAGAGAGGAGTAATCAAGCAGTGGAATACTGTGAACTTGGAATACTCATATTCAATTGTAACCAATCACAAAATATGCTGCCTGACAAGAGAGACAGATAACTAACATGTATAAAACATGTGTGAGCACTAAGTAAGCTTTAAGTCATGAATGTCTGTGGTTCATACTAAAATACCTGCTCACCTTCAGGTGCACTTATACACAACACCACGGACTGTGTGCATTCGGCACCTTGGTATACAGGTATGTCAGCTAAACTAAGTCATTCATGTCTTATTGATTACATGATGCATCTCTCCCTCCTTGTCTCCACACTATTCAAAACACTCTCCTTCAGCATGTCCCACTACGAGTCCCTTCTTTTGCCATGTTCCATTTCACTTAACACTCCTACACCATGTCCAATACTTGGTTCCAGGAATAACCCCACCCACCCACCACCAGCAGCGTAGAGGTATTTTATTAATATGGTACCACTACACACACAATAGTGATGAATACTTTCTATCACAATGCAATAGCAAATGGGCAACCACAGTACTATGTGTTACTCAAAAGCAGGCACCCTTTTTCTCTCCAACTTTGCTGCCACTGTCCATATCCTCTTTGGAGGTGGTCCGCCATCATCAAGATGGATGCTTGGAACTGCTCCAGTCTTCAGACACTTCATGCCATACAAGACATAGACAAGAACACAGTTACTCAGACAGTCACATATGAAGCCAATATTTCAGCACAATACATACATAGGACAGTAAGTCTCACAGTACTCTAATATTCAAAATTGAACCAACCTCTTTTCATATGCTGAGGTCTAAATGTATTACCATAACTAATTCATTCCTCCACTAATTCATAGACACATGATGCCAGAAAAACAGCTACCAGCCCACATACTCTGCCCCTTTGTTTACCTATCTACTATGACATGTACCCACGTCCTCAACACTCCCTGTGGTGGACCCATGCCTTTCACAGCCTTCCACTGTTGCATCTCCAACCACCCCCTCTTGGAGCTTATTCCACCTATCAACCACCCTCTTTATAAAATATTGTATCCTCATGTAACACTTGAACTACCCTGTCCTTCCACCTGCACACCATGCCACCTCATCCTCTGATTTTACTTCACCTGGAAAATCCTTTCCACTTCCACCCAGTTGATACCCTTACAGTTCTCAATAGTGTCCCCCTCACCCTCCTCTGTTCCAGCAAGTTCATGCTAAAATCTCTCAACCTTTGTGCAAATGATAGCTGGGTGAGCCAAATCGCCATCTTCACTGCTCTCCTCTGAACTAACTTCAGCCTCCCCACACCCTTTATGAGATATGGCCCCCGAAGATAGACTGCTTTTTACAAATCCAGCCAACCCATATGAGTATACGAGGGTGCTATGGTCCAATGCATGGCTTTGACTGGCAGACATTTCCACCATATTTTACTTCCTATGTCTACCATTCTCCCCCATGTAACACCTTTTCAAATGGGGTCCCCAACTAGTTAAACCCTATCCACTTCATCCTCCTAGGCACCTGTTGCAGCTGCATTTCTCCCACCCTTTCCCAAATTTACCCTATCCTTACCCTTACCCTTCATATCTTACCCATGAAGCTTGTTTAGACCCCCTACCCCCCTTATCTTCCTCCTCCTGTCTAATTCCCTGAGACATTGTCTGGTTCCTTGCCTCCTCTGCACTGCTCTTCCACCTCCACAATCCTCTTGAGACTTCCTCTTCTCACGCTGCTTCTCCTGCTCATGTACCTGCAGCAGTGCCTGGTTTCTTGGCTCTTCTGTGGTGCTACCTGCCGTTGGCCCTTGCTCAATTGCACCCTCATATCTCCTCTGTTCCCTGTACACCTAGTTTACATTGCTGCCCATGCCCCATACATGCTGCTCTTTAGTTAGGACTCCATATAGGGTGTATTTTATATTGACATTGTTCGACAAACACATAAATGGTTCAGAATCAGAATGTCCAAAACCAGTGTTCCAGCAATGCCACTACATAGATTTCAACTATACAAATTAATGAGTCACGACAATTATGTTGTACTTTGACAATGTACAGTCAGTAACTTTTAGGCTTCTTGAATTCCAAACAGCCATTCCACACGATCCTATGCTCCCACCATTACATGACAATAACATATGTTACTGTGGAACTGCAATGCTACCATTCCTCCGCACAGAGAACACCCCAGTATCCATATGTTTCACTGTCAACACATGGTACAAATGAAGTTGAGATGCATACTTGCGTGTCAGCCTGCATCACTCCAGGCAGCACTACACAAACACACATGAGTACTTTATTTGCTTCATTTTCAGTTATTAAAGCAAGCATAAGGGTTTCAGAGATTCTGTTGGTGTGCAGAGTGCAAAGACAAACTGCATCACTACAATGGCCCACACCTAGAAATAAATAAAAACAGAAAAAAAATATATCAGGAGGAAAAGCACAAGGCAGCCCATTACATCATATTCAAACAAATGAAGACGATAGAGAGATACAGAAACAGCAGTAACAGAAAACAGTACTAGTAAATCATGAAAGAAGTGAGGCATATCAACATTACAATAACACAGCAGTTACATAGCTAGACATGGAAAGCCTTGGTTACAACTGGTCTCAGCCTAATGAGTGCAAACAGAAGCACAAACATTGCTGTAGGATGCTGATCTAGAGATACATGCAAAAAGCCTCACCTGCCACAACACACATCATGACTGAGAAGTTACTGTTGCATGCAATACTATGCTGATGCACATCATAAGAAAGAGATAGTGTGGGGAGTAATATCATTGAACAGGGTTGCCTAGACAGAATGTAGCATGCTCTCTTCATACCTCTGGCAGAAGCATGTTTCACTAAAGACACATGAGAGTGAGAAGTACATTGAACATCCAAGACAGGGTTGCCACCACCACAGACATACTGCACCATGTGTACTACATGGCCCCTTCCTTTCCCTGACAATGTTGGCAGGACTCTGCAGTGATCTACTTCTTATTCAGTTACAAATACCACCACCAGTCTCATCTGATTCAATATCAAGTGGCTGCCATCTGTACCCCCCCCCCCACAATAGAGGCACTTCCCGTCTCAGTGCACATACCAAGTCAACGAAAGTTATAGATAAGTGAAAAAAAAGGTGCTCTGTTTCTTTGAGAAAAAAAAATTTTTAGAGTGCAGCCACTGGCAAACATTTCCAGGTAATCAGGTGAGAACAATATTTCAAATTCTTTTTTCCATGGTGTTCCTGCGTTTCAAATACTTTCCCTTTACTGCACCATTTACTTCTGCTCGAAAAAAGATAAGCAGCAGAGAACATATGGCTCTGCAAAATTGCATGAATGCAACAATAACTTTGATGAGTGGGTAACTTCTTGGATTAGCCACCAATCACACTTGATTTACTCAGAACCGCAAAGCTTGTCAACAACATTTCTCCCACACTGCCTTTTCTAAATAGCTACTACAAAATGTGATGTACTGCAGCTTACACACACAGAAACTACACTCTGTGCCTTTATCACATTTCAGTACAAGGGGCCACTCATGATGACAGATGCCTTTTTTAGACCCAGACTGCATTCCTTGTACAGTCGGATTCAGACGCTGGTTCGACTCCCACGTGATACTGCTAGAAATGAAACAATAGGGGTTAGCAAACAAAATGCCAATTTCCATTACCACGCACACACACACACACACACACACACACACACACACACACTCTATCTCTGTCTCTCTCTCAATCTTAGCTACATCTGTGAAACTGTTGAATTCCATTGGGAATAACTACCTTATGCATTCAAACTACTATGCCACTAACATCACTTTTCACCACACACTCCCCGTAACTATACTTTTACATATGATGAGCAGCACAGAACATTTCACCAAATGTATTACACTGTCAGGGCAGCACACACTGCAATTCACATGACAACCTAAAATGCAAAACGCTAGCTAAATCTGAAGTTCAACGCTGCAGTGTTTCAAACAATTTAAAAAACAAATTAACCCCATCATATTTACTTCACATCAGATAATGTGACAGGCTGTGTGTGTCAGTATGTGTATGTATGTGTGGGGGGGGTGGGGGGAGGAACAGGGAGAAAGTCATAGGATCCATTCACAAATGAGTGACCATGTGCACCTTCACTACATGTTGCGCTGCATCACATACCTCACATGCATGCCATCAATCACTACCAAAAAAACATATTGCCAATTTCTTTTACGTATCTATGCAGATCTACAGGAACACAATAACATTTACAATAACAACTGCATCTGCTTATCGGGAATAAGAAATGCCTTTTTCTCAACTATTCTGCAGACATGTACCTTAGCAAGTATTATGTGCCTTGCTGTGTTATTATGACACTTAGCTAACTAATATAAATATGTGCACAAGCATGTTGCAAAAAAACAAACAAAAATAAATATGTCTTGTATTACATGTGAAAACTTGGCAAGACAGCAGCTTGCAGACCCTTTCCGAACTCAGGATCCACAACAAATGTTTATGATCACAGTGAGAAATTGTTGCTACATTCAAAATACCGACAATTTCATAAATCATTCAGTTATACTCTACCCAAACAAGGATCCCCAAAGATGTGGATGTAAAACTTTGTTTGGGTGCAACAATTTCATTTGTAAGGAGGATGCTGATTACTTTTCATGTCATACACAGCACACTGCTGACACTTACCCTGGTCTGGATAGCAGACCAAATGAAGCTTTCAATTCATAACTTTTATCGTAGTCATCCTCAGAAAAATGTGCAATGCAAATCACAGAGTGTTTTGTAGCATAAAAATTCCGCCGAGTTCTGTTTACAAATGAAACCCATTTAGCTTTACACTTCTCATCACTGGGGAAAAAATGTAGCGATATCTTTTCTGATGCTGTATTACTACAGCGAAACACCACGCACCACTTAGGTATAGGTATTTACAATGACCCCAGACAGCACAACATAAATAAGAAGAGGGTCACAATTGAAATTGACCTTGCAGATGGACTAGAGGGTAAGGCTTGTCTGTTTGCAGATGACACCAAGATCTGCAACAGAGTAGATGATGCAGATGGGGTGGGCAGAATGAGAAGAGATCTGGATAAACTAGCAGAATGGTCAGAAGAGTGGCAACTGGGATTTAATGCAAAGAAGTGCAAAATCATGCACATAGGGAAGAGAAACCCTGAAGCCACCTATAGGCTGGGAGGAGTTGCTAGCATCACAAAGGAAGAAAGAGACTTGGGCATCATCATCACTGATGACCTAAAATCATCCAAGCAGACCTCTAAAGCAGTAGGTAAGGCTAGGGGTGTTAGGGTGTATTAGTAGGGGTATCACAAGTCGTAAGAGGGAGGTAATAATCCTCTGTACAAGACACTGGTTAGGCCCCATCTGGAGTACTGCGGCATTGGAGGCCACACCTTCACAAGGACATTAACCAAATTGAGGCAGTCCAGAGAAGGCAACCAAAATGGTGCAGGGACTGCATCTGAAGACATATGGAGGACAGATTAACGGAGCTCAGTATGTATACCCTTGAGCAAAGGAGGAGAGAGGTGATATGATCGAGGCATTCAAACACCTTAAGGGCATAAACAAGGTGAAAGAGTCTAACATGTTTAAATATAAGAAAAATAGCAGGACAAGAGGACACAGCATGAGATTAGAGGAGGCCGATTAAGGGGAATGTGAGGAAATTCTTTTTCACAGAAAGGGTGGTGGATGCATGGAATGGCTTACCACAAGAAGTGGTGGCTATGAATACAGTGCAGGGCTTCAAACAGGCATGGGATAGGCATAAGGGAGCAATACAAATGACTATGAATAGATAGGTCACTGACAGAGCAAAGGCCGAAGGCACATTTATAAGGTAGAAAAAGAAATGGGCAGACTGGATGGGCCTTGCGGTCCTTATCTGCCGTCAACTTCTATGTTTCTATGTTTCTATGAAATAAATTAAAAATAACTACAAATCAGACACAACAACAGTCACAGATGTTTGACACTTATCCCTGACTAAGAGACAATTTGTCACAGACTTTCCCACACACTGAGTACTTGCCAGAACGGAGACTCAAACACATTCTACACAGTACTTCACACAGAAAAAAACATTCACACTAACAGACACACACACTAGAAGTCAGACCCCTGAAAAGCAGATTGTGACATGACAAAAAAAACATGTAGTTAACCGTTCACTTCACATAACCATCAGCTGTTCACTCATTGCTTCTATCCTCTCCCTACGTGTTTTTCCGGTCACTAGCGCGCCACATGGCAACCAGCAGTTTGGGTGAGAGCTTCCTACGGGAAAAAAGAAAAATACATTATTTCAATACTTCATTTAAAAATCTGCAGTATTTTGCTACAACAACTGATACTCATTTGATCTTCACATACAAATACAACTAGCAAATGCTCTTCCCAATACACTAGCTCTTTAAAGCTATCCACTGTCCTCAGTTTGACTAACTCATCCGGCAGTGCATTCCATTCCACTACCACTCTCTCTGTAATGTAGTGTCTCCTCATTTCTCTCCTGAACCCCACTTCCAACTTCAGGCTGTACCCCGTTGTGACTCTGCCTCCCTTTAAGTGGAACAATTCCTCCCTTTGACTTTGTTTATGCATTTCAAGTACTTAAAGGTCTCTATCATGTCCCTCCTTCCACTTGTCTCCTTCAGCGAGTACATGTTGAACTCCCTCAGTCTTTCCTCATATGGAATCTCCCCCAGTCCCATTATCATTTTTGTAATTCTATGCAGCACCCCCTCCAGTAGTCTCACATCCTTCTTGAGAATCTCCTCAATAGGTGATGATGAGGTGGGAAACTTAAATAGATAGTGTCTGATTCAGAGAAAGGCAAAAAAATCAACAGTTTTTAGGGAAAATTCCTCTCTGACTAAATTGTATAGGTATCCTACTAAGTTTAACTTTTTTTTACTCCATCTTAATAAGACTTGGTGCATGGGAATGTTATATCCAAGAAAATTCAGGAGACCACAGAGAGAGAGAGCAAGTGGATCACAGTGTAAATATATAAACAGTGCAAAGGAAAGCTGGTCTCAACACTTTACCAAAGAAAAAATGCTGAAGTTAAGATTCTTCTTAGGATAAACCATTTCTTAATGATGAATGTCCAAGACAAAGTGCCGGTGCAACTTGAAATGTAGAGGAAGGGAATACTATGAATATATGTTTGGAGTGGTTCACCTTGGACATTCATCATGAATAAATGCTTTATCCTGAGAAGAATCTTGACTTTGGCTTTTATTTGGTAAAGTGCTGAGACCAGCTTTCCTTTGCACTGAATGTTAGATCCTCACATCTTTTTACTAAAAGCTACCATTCCAGATCTATAGGACAACTTGTTTGGGTGTTTAATGACATTCTGGGTACCAAACCAAATTCTACTGAGTTGCCGGGTATGGGGATTAGCTTTCTGTTCTAGTGAAGCTCCAGGTAGGACAGGGATGAGATAACCCTTTAATAGGCCCATAACATCCATTTCACCTTCCAGCCTTAGCCAATCAGGGGTACAGTTCTGGCTTATCTCAGTGAGTAGGGCAAGCCGTGAGGCCCAGTAATAACATCTGAGTTACATTTGAGTTACCTCTAGTAGTAGGTAACTGCAGTATAGTTCTTGCTATCCTAGCTCCCCCCTCCAGCTGAATCTTGTAAGAATAGCATTAATGGATTTAAAGAATTTCACTGAGACCCATATACTGTAGGTATAATTTGAAATAGACAGAGGAATGTGGCAAGGATATTCTATTTAATTTTGTTAATATGCTCATTGAAGCTGAGGAGAAGACCCATCCATCTCTCACAATCCTGATGGATGGAATTCAGAAGTCTTCCATGGTTTTCCTGAAACAGTGCAGGGCCAGGTTTAGAAATTAAAATTCCTAAATATTTTGACAATCCTATTACTTCCATATTCAGTGAGTTATTTTCTATATAACTATGCAGACAAGGACCCACCAGAAGTATTTCACTTTTTAACCAGTTAATTTTATGACTGGAGATTTTACTATATCCATTTTGGAGATGGTGCGCCCTGGGTAAGCCCTCTACTGAGTTATAAGGATATATATCAATATGTCATCAGCAAACAAAGATAATTTAAAATTACTATTGCCTTACTGAAACCCTTTAACAAGATTATCTGCATGTACCACCACTGCTAGGGGGTTCAAGGGATAATACACATAGTAATTGGGAAAGGGGACATCCTTGTCAAGTCCCTCTAATTAAAGGAAATTGGTTGGATAATTTACCATTAACGGAGACCTGTCCTGTGGGATTTTGATATAAAGCAGATATCCATCTAATTATATTGCTACCCAATCCATTTTTTTAACTACAGCAAACAAGGACTCTTCTTATCTTCTTAGTCTAATCTCAGGTCTGTTTTGTCTGACAAATGCTGCTGGCTGCCTTACTTACAATGTTACCCTTGAATTGTATTAATCTGTAATCTGTTTGCAATGTCCACATTGTTGTAATGTCTGTCTTGAGTTCCCCATAATTTGTATTTCTCTGACATGGAATCTTTGTAAAAGAGCCTTGGCTCAAAGGTATTTGTAATCCTAGACTTGATAAAGAAATAAAATAAATAAATAAATGTACTCCCACTCCACATGGTCAAACGCTTTTTTGGCATCAAGGTCCAAAACTGCTGTGTCAGAGCCAGTGTGATGTACCCCCCATAACCACATAATATTTAAAGCTTTACACACATGTTTACTCTGATGCCTTTTGCAAAAATCCTACCTGGTCAGGGTGTATAATGGCCAATAATACCTTTTCTAACATGTGAGCTAGGACTAGAGCTATTATTTTATAATTGGCAAAGATAAATGAGATGGGCCTGTAAGATCCACACTGCTTTGGATTCTTGCTAAGTTTAGGTAACGCGGTTATAATTGCAGACCATGGGAGGGGGGCAACATTCCAGAAGATAAGTGTTCTTGCATCATATCAAACAGTGGCACTTGTAGTTCTAAGCTGAAAGTCTTGTAAAAGTCAATAGAAAACCCATCAGGACCAGGTGCTTTCCTTTCTTTAAGCTGTTGTATCACCTTCCAGAACTTCACCCAAGTGATATCAACCTCTAGATTACCACTCTGTTGTTCAGTAATGCAAAGAAGTGGGTTCTTATCTAGAAAATCATGTATGTCGGAGTTTTTCTTCAGTAGTACACAGATTCATACAAATATTGTGGAAACACTCCCTTATTTTCCAATCAGTATGCCTATCTGTTCCATCTGGGCCATTTATACAACAAACACACTTGACACTTTCCTTATGTTTCAGTTACATTGCCAGAGACATCCCACATCCCACAGGCCTCCCCCTCAAAATAGTTAGTGACTTGGTTCAGTATTAAAATGTGTTCAGTTTTGGAATCGTTAAGTCAATTTCACTTTAGTTTTTGTAATTGGTGATAAACTGTGGGCAAAGCATGTTCCATGTGTTGCTTTTCAGTTTGGGCTATCTCCTGCTCCAGGTCAATAAGTCGTGGATCCTCGAGCTTTCTTTTATGGATCGAGTACTAAACAAGGACCCTGTCAGAAAGGTTTTTAAAGCTTCCCATCTTCTAGTCATTGAGGTTTGCCCCCTTTGGTTATTCTAGAGATAGAAAATAATCTATTCTTTTATATGAGTAATAAAATCAGTTTTTTTAAGTGTAATAGGATAAAGTTTCCAGGTTCTTGGTGGAATCGAGCTTCCCATATCCTGCAAGCCTACCAGAACTGGACCATGATCTTTAACAGTGATAGCCTCATGCTTTGCTGAATGTAGGGAGGTAAGAAGGCTTTGTGAGATGAAGATAGCATGCAGCCTGGCATAGTGAGAGACTGAGTGGGAATATTAAGTGTACTACCTACCAGTGGAGTAAGAGTACCTCCATATATCCATGTATGTATGAAGGAGTGGTCACCCATTAAATACAAGAGTGTCTTGGCATTGCCAGACAGAGGGACTACAGTGGGAGAGGATTTGCCCAAGATGGTATTGTTAACACAATTACAATTTCTGCAGTGTAGCCAAGGACTGCCCAAAATCCACCATTTGTACTGAAAGCTTAAGAAAAAAGTCTGGGCAATTAATGCTGGGTCTGTACACAGTACCAATTGCTGACTTTAATCCAGTGTTCAATTGAACCTTTATCAAGACATGCCTTCCTCCCTGATCTGTATGCCTCTTGGTAACTACCACCAGAAACCACAGATGAAGCCAAATAGCTATCCCCTAGCCCTTGAGGTGAAATTCAAGCCAAACCATCCCCCCCCAATTCTTAGCCATATGGATACTGCCCCACTTTGTCATATGTGTTTCCTGTAGAAAGATAACATCTGACTTCATGGCCCTTATCATGGTTAAGACTTTCCTACACCTCGTGTGTGACTTTAGACCCTATGTTCCATGATGTTACTTGAAAGATATTGTCACCCATTTTCATACATTGTATAGATCTTCTGAAATAATCGCTTTATTTAAATATAGATCATAAGCTGTGATACACCATTAGTACACTTTTGCAACATATAGTAAAGCATAGTAGACAGTTTATAACATTTTAACAAGAAATCCTCTTCTAAATCAATCAGCCACTTAACCCTTATAAACATCTAACTTATAGTTCCTAAATTAACTATTAGACATTTAACATCTAAACCATTATATCATGCCACGCTTTCTGTGAGTATCCCTTAGTCTTCCCTTCCCCCAACCCCTTATCTATGATCCTAAAAACCAACAAGCAAACATTTAGCAAACATTCCCATATTAAGAAACAGCTACCCCCTCCCCTCAAATAACACTATTATAGTGCAGCATCCCACCTATTTTGATGTGGAGAACCAGGTCTGTGCTGAGCATATATTAAAACAACAACTAGTAGTTATTAAAGCTATGATTGCAGCTTTAGATTTTTTTGAATGAGATGAGGGCCTCCTGCGCCCCCCTTATGAGGGAGAGAAGATACTCCATAGTACCCTTTAACACTAAAAATCCTCATGGTCATCCACTGAGCATTAATAATCAGGGGTTCAATATTAAATGCAAGAGTCTAGACAGGTGCAGGCTCAGCAGAGAAAGCATAGAGAAAAGACACCATCTGGCCAGTACTATGCTAGCAATAGCACACAGATGTTCCCTCTCCCTGCCTGCAGATAGATAACATGGTCCCCTTATAGGATATCCCACAGCAACATGTAACCCCCAAAATCATAAACCAGGGCAAAGGATCATAATGCCATTTATTTGGTTGTTCGAGGAGAGATTGGGTAATGCCTGACTGAGGTCACTAGTTTAATTTGAAGTGATATGGTTCCTGTGATGCACCCCAGAAAAAGAGGGTGAGGTGGCTTTCCTTAATTTACTTTAAACAGGTACGATCTGCCATCAGGTGATAAAGTGGGCAAGTACAGCTAGACATAAGTCGATTTACTAGTTTATTGGCCATGCTATGAGTTAGTGCATCCAATATAATTCTTTAAGATCTATAAGTGACTGGGTTGCACAAAATGTAACAGCCTGGCATGATTCAAAATGCTACATACCAAGAAATCCCCCACCACCACCACTGGTACCTGCTACCCAAGCAACAGTCAGAGGGAAGTAAGTGGTGGTGTTCGAGCAAGTAAATCAGGTGCCATGAATTCAAATGCTTACATATTGTTCAGCTGCTATAGATCAAATTTGCTCTCATCTAGGTTTTAAATGTGCTTCAAACTAAATTAGAAGATAATCCAGCTAAGTAAGGAGCAGCAGTTGCTGATCTGAGCTATGCATATCTTGCCATTACCAATGTACTTAGCAAGCCAGAGAAGTCACGCAGTATTGAGGTGGATCCCTTTTGATGCATGGAAGCATGTGCTGCAGGGATTCTCTCAGTGGCACATGGTTCTACTGCCTGAGTAGGCTAGTAAAGTTATTGTAGCCTCTACTCTCTTTTTTGTTTTATGTCTAATAGAGGAGCCAGCAGATGAAATGTAAAGAGCCTTATTGCAGTCCCTAGATACCTGTTGGGAGCCACTACACAGATCTGAGTGTCAGTTAAAGGTCACAAAACAGGGGCAACAGATATCTCATTTCATAAAGTGCATGACAGTACAATAAAGGTGAACATACATGGCTCCATGTCTGCCACCATCACACCATCAATCAATCACTTTGCCATGCTGCCCTATAGAATTATTCATTGAGCACAGTAAGGAGGTTGTCAGTGGCTAGAGGTTGTCTGATAGGGCCAGACAGAGCACATCTTCACTAAGGGGAAACCATGGCCAATATGAAGCACTGCCATTACCTTACACAGAAGGGTGACTAGTGGTAGGTCGGGCACTCCGGGGTCACCTGTGCCTTTTCCCAGGGACCATCTTTTGCAAGCATGTAGACTTGTAACCATATAATGAAACTGTTGAAGGACTGCAGAGGAGCTAATTAAAATAGAATAGCCCCGTGCAGCATCTAAATGACAGCTAGACACCACTATCTGATAACCTCTGAAAAAAGTACCAGTCATAACCCAATTATCACTTTGGCATCACCTCAAGGCAGTATATCTCACAGTAACAAAGATGGAGGCTGCCATGCCATGTGTTCCCCCCACAGCTGTACAAGCAGGCCACCACACCATTGATAGAATCGCACTGGCATACCGTAAATTTCTCTAATATCAATTAGTTAAATTAGGACATGGAACATTTTCTTATCTGGCTTGCTGTGTTGTTCTGGTTTGCAGTTGACCCTCCTGGGAAGCCTCTGCAGTGTGCACAAAGCTTTCAGCATCCTGGGGTTTAGTAAAAAAAATGGTGATTGGCCTGGACAGACAATTTTTAGTTTAGCTGGGTAAAATAGTGAATATTCCCATCTGAGGGTGAGCAAGATATACTTTACCCCAGAAACTACTTTTTTCTGTGTTTACAATTCACACCTGAAGTTCTGGAAAATTAGCACCATGGCCCATTTATTTCTAATGGACCACAGGATCAGGCAGCATGGAGAACCTTTTCTTTTCTTTGTTTGAAAATCTTAGGTATTTGATTAAGTAATGCTGAGACTTCTCTCCCAGTTGTGGTTTAGGTCCATCCAATGAGCCCTTTGAATTTCTTAGTCAGCCACTTCTGGTTGAAGATCCACTGCTTCTGATAGTCATCTTAGTACCAGTCTGCCTCTCACCATTCCTTCAAAATTTTCTGGCAGACTTTTTAGATGTATGTTCATTCTTCTGCCTCTATTCTCCTTCTTCTCCCTACTCCTTTAGATTGTTCACTTGTTCAACAAGAGACTTACGATCCCTGGACAAGTCTGTCACCAGGCCCTCAAGCTGTCCAATAGGGCTTCAACTTCATACAGGCACTTAGTGTGTGATGCTGAGGTTTCAGCCAGCCCCATAACAACAGTCTGTATGTGGGTGATCTGGGTTGTTAAATTCTCAAAGTCTGCTTTGACCTCCTGCTGCAGATTTTAAATTAGAGCTGTGACAGATTGTTTTTGATTACATTTTTTCTTGTCCCTGTCTTTGTCCTTTCCCACCTCAGGCATCATGTTTCTAGATCTCATTCATGATTCATCAGGCGGCAGATCAGTGTTAGTTAGAGACTCAAAATCAATCCTAGGCTGGTGCTTTGTGGATTTTCCAGAAGCCAATAGTTAAATGCTGAGTTGCTCATGTAAGAAAAGAGTTGACCCTGAGAAAATACAGTTTTAAGCTGTGTTTTGTGCAGTGCTAACAATAGCCTGTTTAGTGCCTGTCCACCATTGTTGGCTCCTAAGCCACATCCAGGTTCATGAAATTACTACTGGACAATTTGAATTGATACTGACTTTCTGCTCTCAATGTGGGGGAAGAGTTTAGCCTGCAAGTCCTGTGCACAGTGATCTTTTAAATACAACCAGGTACTTCACTGTCCTTATTACAGCCTGTGCCCCACACAAGGACCTTTTTAAAATGACAAAGTACATTACAGGCCCTATTGCAGCCTGTACACAGCTTAAAGCCAATTTTGTAGCTGGACAGTATATTTCTCAATATTTGTTTTTCTCCAGGAACTGGTACATGAGACAAAAAGAATGTTACTGACAACTTGGAAATTTGGAATTTAAAATATTTATTTGTGTAAATATATGCTATTATTGTGAATATTTTCTTGGTAATTTACAACTTAGATGACTCAGAGTTGTTTACTATCTTAAGAGCAGTTGCTTATTATTTGCATACTATTCTCACTATACAGTGTTAAAATGGCTTCTAAAAAATCCTCCTAATGTAGAAATTGATGCCTTGAAAACTAAAAAGTGAAATAACACAGATGAAGTAAGGGTCATAGAAGGAGAAGTAAATTAATCACAAATCATTTCATTACGTCAGGAACAGATCCTATTAAAGATCAATTCAATTATAACAAGGGTTTTAGGAGGGAAATACTGCCCAAGACTCAAATCATCCCAATCAGTCACTCTTCAGATGAAAATCATGTGTTAAAACAGATAAAAATAATTTAAGAATCAGTTACAAAGAAGAGGAAAGTTCAGCATAAATCCCAACAACTGGGTAAACTGAAGAAACAGTTATTATTTGACTCTATACAAGAATAAAATAAACCATGATGATACAAGGGAAGAGGTTGCTGTGGCACATGAGTCAGAAGGAGGGAAAAACAAGAAAGTGAATAAAGAACTTGCGAAGGAAAACCCCTGCCAGTTGGGGCAAGTTTTCCCAGGGACAGAGGGAGTAGAAAAAACTAGAAACTAGCAAATTAGTGACAGAAGAGAATGCAAGTCTTTCCTCAATTATTTTGAAAATGTTATATCCCCTACATACAGCACTCAAGCTTGGATCCACCCACTATGATACCTACCAGTCTGCCATATGTCTGGCACTCACTGGTAAACTCACATAATTTGTAAAATGATAGTAAAATAAAAACAGGAATAGAGAACACAGCAACTAGTGAAATGTCACACCTTCCAGCAGCAGTCAAGTTATTTTTGAAACAAAACCTTTTCCTGGTAGGACTTTCAGAAACTAAGAGAGAAATAAGTAAAACAAACAAACTATGTTTGTAATTTGCTAAATATTATTGAATAGAGGCATTAAACAGGTTGATAAAAGACAGCTGAGTAAGGTTACCCCAGCCCAGGAAAAGATTACTCTTATTGAAGTATAGGAGATAAAAAAAGCGGAAATAAGAAACATTACAGAAGCCATAAGAGAAAAGGAAGGCAAAAAGATAGAAAATATAGTGGGGGGAGGAAAAGAATTTTATGGAGAGGCAAAACAATCAAACAAATGGAACACAAGAAGACAGAGGGAGCGAGAGCTGCACAAACTGCAACCTTAAAATGAATCAAAATTAAAGGAAAAGAGCTGTGGTTATTGAGAGGAGAATATTAATACTCTTCTTGGAATAAGTGCAGAGGATGAGTACACATATAAAAACAGTGATATTGGTAGGAAGAGAGTCAAATTCAGTCACAGTAGGGATATGAAATACCCTCAGCAGGCTGATCATCATCAGACGGTAGATAAATTATGTAAATTCAAAGCAGAGATGGGTAAGAAAAATAAAATAGGAGAAAATGAGAAAGAAATGAAGGTGATGCCAATAAGAAAAGGAACACTGCTCCCTACAGTTCATCTGAAGTGCTTACCAAAGATTAAAAATTAAATCCCATTAGATGTAAACTGATGATATATAATGTCTATAAAGGTATAATGGGAAATGTAATCTGTTGGACAGATCTAAACAGAGCATATACAGTAGATATTAAAGTGGTAGGGAAAAAGGTTGTGTGTGTGAGTTACCCTTATAGACCCAGACATACATGCTATTCTACTAAAATAACCAGAGGGTTTCAAAAAAGTGTGAATTAATTTGGATGTAACATGGGTTGTAGCAACTATACAAAGTATGAAAGAAAACAAGTGCACAGCACAAAAATGAAAAAAAAAATATAAAGTATAGAAAAAGGAGATTAAGCAAGAAAGAATAATGGACTATTTACACCCAGCAGAGATTACATATTTTCTTGTTAATGACTTTGGAGAGGAGAACAAAAATTTAATAAGAGGGTGTAAACACCATGGGAACAGAATACAGGCAAGCACAGCTTTAGAAACACATTACATGCTGGCATTGGTCACTTCATCACCAGTGCAGGTAGAGAGAGAGGACAATTTGTGACTATAAGGTGATAATGTTTTCCCACTGATAGAGCAGAACAGTGAGTTATGAAACAAATTTGATCACAGACCCCCTACCAAGAAAGGGATGATCAAAGATCTAAAAATTAATATTTGAAATATAACAGGCCGGGTTGGGGGAGGCAGTAGAAGACACTAAGTGGCTTTAATTTGTCAGAAATCAGTCCATTATAATGCTGCAGGAAACTTAGCTAGAAAAAGTAGAACCAAATTTAGTGGAAGGACACTGTAAGCATTATTTGCCAGGAAAGAGATCAACTACTGTAAATATGGTCATGCCAGTGGTGGCATGGTAACTTTGATTGCAATGCACACATTCAAAAATGTTCATAAAGTGGAACTTGGATATTCATATTTTTTATGCACTACATTGGGGGAAATAGGCAAACCAGTATGTGTTTGTATAAATATGTACGTTATACTAACATTAACAAAAGACTTAAAAGGTGGTATTTGAGAAGCTGCCACAAGTCTTAGAAGCACTGAATGAAAGGTTTAGTTCTATCCTCATTTGCATAATGGTGGATGCAAATGCCAGGATCACCAGTGCATTGAAAATGTATTCATCACATTGGGAGATTGATGCTGCACTAGCCAATCCAGTCAGAAGTTCCAAGTGCAATAAAATTAATAAGAGGGGGAAGCTACTATTGAATGTAACAGCAGATGGGGGGCAAAGAATGCTCAAAGGGTGAATGGGGGGGGTGTTCATGGTAACATTACAGTTCCCACTAAAAACTGGGGCTCAGTAATCACAACTGCCTTAATTGATGATTTCTCCTACACATTGGTGAATGATTTTTTGTGTTGGAAGAATGGGAGAGTGATCATTTCCCTATACCAGTCATTCTTGATTGTCCTATTGAAAGGCAAACGACCTATGCCATAGAGGTTCCAGGTGAAGAAAATTAACTTATGACTGTTTTAAATAATAATAATAATAATAAAAGATAAAATGAGATCCATTTTGAGAATGATGTCATAGAAAGTTAGGTAAATGTAACAGAGAAGTTAAAAAAATCCTTGGCAGTAATGATGTCTGTAACATATTGTATTTGTCTATTTCAAACAAATGGTCGATGTTATATTAGGATCCTTAGCAAAGGGAGACAGAATACAGCATTCTCAGGGGGCTCCAAAAATGGTTGGTACTGTATGATGGTGAATGTGAGGAGCTAAAGAATGCAGTCATAAAAGCTGTTAAATTTAGTAAAAGTAATTATTTGTTCCAGAGAGGCACATATTAACTTAAAAAAAATATATAAATATATGCTAATACAAAGACAGTACAACATACCACAATTTAAGGTCCAGTCTGCAAACTGCAATAATTACAAAAGACAGCAAGTCTTTTTGGAATTTAATATCATATGGTACTTGCAATAAGGAAATGAATACAGAATGCATTACCATGCCAAACGCATGGGTTGAATACTGTATGTCCCAATCTGGACCAAGGTTAGAACATGCAGTATAAATAATGAAGAAGTAGGCAATATGATAGAACCACTGGCAGAATTAACTGTGACACAAGTGCTGTGGGCCATTGAACAGCATAACAAAATAAGAAAAATGCAAGAAGTCTCTAAGTGTTGATATAATTCCATCAGATATATTTAAATCAACCTTAGAATGGTGGGCAATGATACATGTTACCATATTTAGTTTGTTAGTTAGTTAGTCAGTTAGTTAAAACTTTGTTTTTTTTTTTAACAGGATAAGAACTTTAGGCCCAAGGGACCTATTTACAAAGTTATCCTGTATAAACATAAACTCACACTGTACATACAAGACATTCACTACACAATGAACATACAGTAGATCACACAAACAGTTTACAAGTACATACAAATACATTTTATATGTTGTAATAAATGTTCTTGTAAGGAGTAAAAATACTGTTGTTAATTACAATTTAGTATAAGTACAAATGCAGACATTCAAGTAGTAGCTGATTTAAAAGAACCAAGCGTTGTCAAGTTTCTCAACAAGGGGAAAATTTTGGTCCATAATCTAGCAATATTATACTGAAAAAGACATTAGACCATATTTAGTTCTTATTTTTAGGATTGTAAGACATTAATAACAATCTCAAACTGGCAACCTGCTGAATGAAGGATTGCTAATACCCTTATTTAAGAAAGGGATTGGGGTAACCGTCCTGCCATAGGCCCATTACTTTACTATTCACCTATAAGAAAATGTATGCAAGATTTATACTACTGTATAAATACTAGAACATTGGGTTATGGCTCAAAAGCTGATTTCTGTATATCAAGCAGGATTTTATATTTCTTAACATACACTTGACCACATATTGACTTTGGACTTTCTGATTCATAAATATGTGGAACATAAAAAGGGAAATTATTCCTGGCCATTTTGAAATTAGTTCTTCTTTTGAAAATCTGAACAGAGCAAGAGTATGGGAAATGCTGGTGAACTATGGATTGATAAGAGATTTAAAAATGCTACATAGAAAACATCTGCAAGAGTAAAAGTTATCAGGGATGGCACAGTGTCAGTGGCTCAGTAGGTAGCACACTCGCCTCTGAGGCCGGGAGATCAGAGGGCTGTGGGTTCAGTTCCCACATCTGGCACTTGGGTTAATATCCCAGTACTGACACTGTAGTGCAGCATGAGAGGGGTGCTGCATTTCTGAGATGCCGTCTTTCGGATGAGATGTTAAAAAAAAAAATGAGGTCCCCTCTGCCTGGATTGGTGGTAGTTCAGGTGGATGTTAAAGGTCCCATGGCACTTGTTGAAAAGAGTAGGGGAGTTTTTATTGTGAAAAAAAAACATAGACGAACAACTCAGTAATTCATATTACAAAAAATTACAAAGAAAAGTACAGTATTCAAAAACATACAGAAACCTTCATTATGATAAAGCCATCTTTGAAACTCATTTAAATTTGATAAAGTGAATAAACCCTTTCTACCATTTTGAAACTGTCCGTGAGGAAAACATTTTTGATTCCTGAAAATAAATCCTTGAAAGTTCATTGGCTACTAAACATTCATAACAATCATAGGACATTTTGTGTTGATAGATTACCCATTGGCACCGGGCTTGCCATAAATAGTACCGAACACAACAAAAAAATAGTAACAAAGTACTATCCCAATAAGAGGATAAACTAGGGGGATACATCCCTGGGACCAACATATCATATGATGGATTCATAAGCCAGTTCAATTTCCATGCTTTTGCTAAATAAGGTCAGAAACCCCTAGCATAAGAGCAAAAAAGAAAAAAAACGTTCCATAGTTTCTTCCGTATTAACACAGACAGAATAAGGACAATTCCTTTCCTCCTTAGCTTTACATTTGGCATTACCCCAAACATTTAAACACCCATAAACTCTAAGCCACTCTGTTTCCCATTGAGAAACTGTCAATCTAGAATTATTAAGATGGGCAAAAACCCTAAAGTTAAGAGCAGAAGGAAAGTTTTTAAAAAATGCTACTGAGGATAAAGCAATCCAACAATCAACCGATATAATGACTGAGTGATATTATTTAAAATCATAACCTTAGTTAATTGCCATTTAAACAACTCCTGTGCTGTTGGTTTAAAATAAACAGGGATTAATGTGTGGATTCAATTTTGGAGCCAAATGAAGACATTTTGTAAAGTAACTGCCCAAAGCATTAACCACCCGTCCTTTACAAATAGTATCTACATGACTTAACTCAGATTTAAGTGTAGTTGTAAAAAAAAGTGAATGCACAAATACAACAGGATCCAACATACCTA
This sequence comes from Neoceratodus forsteri, assembly GCA_016271365.2. Lineage (NCBI taxonomy): Eukaryota > Metazoa > Chordata > Ceratodontiformes > Ceratodontidae > Neoceratodus > Neoceratodus forsteri. The sequence goes on along the minus strand of CM028135.1, from coordinate 563,014,284 downwards.
ATCCTCCAGAGTTTTTATCCAAATATGTATACTGATGTTTAACAGGATTTAACCGATTCCCCCACAGTAGTTGGAAAAATAAACTATATAACTTTGTTTCAGGCTGGGGAAGAAGGGGGGAAATCATTGCTAGATATTGGAAACAAGGAAGGATAAATTTCTTAAAATACGAATACTTTTAAACTTTGAAAACTTTCAATGTTTCCATCTATTGACCTTAGTTTCAACTTTCCCAGGAACTAGTTCCCAGTTTACCTATGGCAGGTTCTGGGGCCCAAACAGGAGTCCCAAAATTTTCAAAGGAGTATGAGAAATACAAATCCCATCTTGATAGATGTCAGACAAACCTGATGCTCCAAGAAATAAATGCTTAGTCTTCTGTAGGTTCAATTACGCATTGGATACCGCTGAAAAACATGAAAAAACCTCCAAAAAATAGTGAATCTGAGTATAATCAGCAAAGTATAAAATTAAATCATCAGCATAAGCTTGTACAGAAAATGAAGATGCTATCCCAACCTGAACACTCAGCCAATACTTAGATTGTTCTATGAGCTGTAAAAGGGGATCAAGGGAAAAAAATATACAAAAGGAGACTTAAAGGACAACCTTGTCTAACTCCAGTTACTAAATGAATGCTGTCAGCAATTGTCCCTTGCAGGAAAGGATGAACTATATTATGCTCATAAAGAAAAATAATAATCTGGACCACTGGCTCAGGGATTCCATATTTTCCTAAAACTGAAAAAAGAAAAGGAAGATGAACCCTATCAAAGGCCTTTTCTAAGTCTACAGAGAGCACACAACCAACAATACCATGAAGTGAAAAATAATCTATAGTATCTCTAATAATCATCAAAGCAGACTGAATCCTCCTGTCAGGGATTCCACAAAATTGGTACTGGGATATCACTAATTTAGCATATTGCTTAAGCCTGTTATTTAAAATATTAGTGAATATTTTATAATCTGTATTTAAAAGAGTAATTGGCCTCCAATTTTTAATGTCATTTCTATCCCCTGATTTAAATAAATATAATAATAATCCATCAGTGAAAGAAGGAAACACAGTTATGGAGTCTAAAAAAATTGAAATAATAAGTGAAGACACTGACTAAATTCCTTAACAGAGTTTTTATAAAGTTGATGGGGTAAACCATCCAACCCTGGTGAGATGTTGGGTTTTAGTTTTTGAATAACTGTGGCTATTTCCTCAATTGTAATTGTAATTGGCTCTAACAGATTAAGGGCTTCTGTAGGTACAGAGGGTAATGTAACAGTACTAAAAGCATTTGCAAATTCAGCTTTTGAGATTGGTAATTTGGGTTCTAAAGTCTGAAAATGCTGTTTAATGACTGTTCTAAATTGGGACAAAGTAGTTGCTTTAGAACCACCAGGAGTTATAAAAAAAATCAATGGTAGATGAATCTTTCAGGGATTTGCAGGCCTCAAAAGGATCCCCAATAAGGGCTTTTTGAGTACCATCAGTAAATATAGCTTGCAGTGTCTTAGCCGTATCATATTGAAAGGTTTTCATAGAAGTTTTAAGCAGACTAATCTGGGCTGAGTAGTCAAATTTGGAAATGTAAGAAATGGAAATTAACCATTGTAATTGCTGCCTCAGGGACAAATAGAAACATAGAAACATAGAAACATAGAATTTGATGGCAGATAAGGACCGCTAGGCCCATCTAGTCTGCCCATTTCCCTACCTACAGGATAGGCCACAGATCCTAGTTAACCAACAGCCTATTTCTTCCTACCCCCCACAAGAATTGCCTTATGTCTGTCCCATGCATTCTTGAATTCTCCACAGTTTTAGACCCACAACCTCCTCAGGAAGGCTGTTCCATGCATCCTACCCTCTCTGTGAAATAATACTTCCTCACATTGCCCTGAACCGCCCTCCTTCTATCTTTAAATTGTGTCCCCTTGTTCTTGCAAGTCTCTTTTCTGAAAGATGCTACCCTCTTGGACTTTGTTGATTCCACTGAGGTACTTAAAAGTTTCTATCATGTCCCCCTCTCCTTCTTACCTCAAGGGTATACATATTGAGCTCCTTTAGTCTCTCCTCTACGCTTCTCTTGCAGACCCTGCATCATTTTAGTTGCCCTCCTCTGGACTGCCTCTATCCTGTCTATGTCCTTCCGAGATGGGGTCTCCAGAACTGGACACAGTACTCCAGATGGGTCTCACCAACTGTCTGTACAGAGGGATAACAACTTCCTGTTTTCTGCTGATGATGCCTCTCCTATACATCCCAGTATACCCCAGCCCTCCCTACTGCCTTCTCACATTGCTTTGCTAACCTTAAGGTCATCTGATATGATTACTCCCAGGTCCCTTTCCTTTTTTGTTGTTGTTACTACCTCCCCACCCATTGTGTATTCTTCCCCTGGGTTCTTGTTTCCCAGGTGCATTATTTTGCACTTCTTTGCATTGAATCCTAGCTGCCATACTTCTGACCATTTCTCCAACCTTGCCAAGTCCCTTTTCATCCTTTCCATGCCTCCTTGTGTAAATACTTCATAAAATTAGAATATTTTGTGACCACACCTTGATGCTTAAACCATTTCTGTAAAAACATTTTATTATCTAGCCATCAGACCCCTAAATCAGAATACAAAAAAGCAACTGATAATCTATCTTGTAAAAAGCATTTTAACCCCCAAAATAATCTGAGGAGAATCTAGAGCGGAAACATTTAGTTTCCACCTTCCATGCCTACCACCACCTAGGTTCCCAGAATCAAAAGAACTTATCAGTAATAAATGATCTGAGAACTCTAAAGATTTCATTTGAAAAGCCTGAACATGTATTGATGGAGAAACAAACATATAATCAATCAGAGAATGCAATTTACCTTTGGAAAATGAAAAAAAGCGGACCTTTCAAATGATAAGTGAGACAGTTACATAGACCTGCTGTTTTGATTATGGAAGCTAATGCATGTGAAACACAATACATTTTCTTTGTCTGTTGTGCCAGACCAGTAAGGCTGTAATTGAAATCACCTCCCCATAAAATAGGCAGGGAAGTAAACAAATATGGTTGTATAGCTTTCATACATTGCACTCTATCAGCTTTTGCTTGTGGGTTGTAGATGTTTATAAACCTGTAACAGGTGTTATGCCATTTACCATCTATTATCAATACCCTTCCGGGAATAAGATCTACTAGTTTGTGCAAAGAAAAGTTGAAAGAAGAAAAAAGAATCCCAACACCATCGGCACTATCTGTGCTGAATGACCAATAGGAAGTTCCCCAAGGCCAATCTCTCTTAAAGATGAACAGTTGTTCTATGGAAAACATCCATGTCTCTTGTAAAAAACTCACAGTAATCTTAGAATCATGAAGGTATTGAAAAAGAGCCTGCCTTTTAACATTTTTTAAAAGGCTATGCATATTTAAAGAACCCCAAAGAAACTGCATTTGGAAAAGTCATTATTTTTTCCTTTTTTTTCTTTTTTTTCTCCTTGTAGTTATCCAAGGGTTGTGAGGATGCAGAAAAAGAGGATTTCTGGGCATCTGAATCCCCAACCCCCATGTCTGTTTCTCCCCAAGGAGAAAACAAAGCCGCATAAGAGCTAGTGGACTCTACAGGAACTGGGCCGGGGGAGACTTGGATTGTAAATGCCTAGAGGATCTCCATCTAGGCAAAGGGGAGGAGGAGGGGGCTATGAAAGCATCACCAGGACTTACAGTAACAGAATCAGTAGAACAGACTGGTACCATCTCCTGAGGTACTACAGAAGCCATTCTGCCCCTACTTTTGAAGAAATTTATAAAGAAATATCAGTATGCTGACCTGCAGCTGTAGGAGAAGAAAATGCAGAAGGGGGAACTTCCTGAGAAAGTCGCACTATAATCTCAGAAGAAGGGGGAGGGGGTAAGGGGGAAGGTGAAGAAATAACTGAATATTGTGCTTTCTGAATCAGTAGATCAGGACTGATGCAGGATGCTTTGTTTTTTGCTGCTGGTGGGCAGTCTCAAAAAACATGTCCATATTCTTCACATAAATCACACCTAGTGTGATTTGCATACTGTATAGTGCCATTGCCCACTTCTCTGCAATTATCACACCTGGGCTGGTCACACACGCTTGATAAGTGAGTTCTAGAACCACACTTATAGCAGGCCCGAGGCTGACCACCATAAAAACAAACTCCCCGATACCTCCCCAATAAAAAGGAATTAGGAATATGCTCGATACCAGAGTCAGACTGACAGCTTAATTTCCACCCTCCCATCCAGAAATGCTCTGTATCCAAAATAGGTTCAGGTGAACTCAACACTTCACATTTTTGAGAGATCCAAGAAGTAATGTCTTCCACATGAACCCCCTCATTATGAAACATCACTGTCACAAATTTAATTAAAGGTTTAGTTAATGGTATAACTAGAAAGGGGGGTCCATGTGGGAGAAAACTTGACCTGCACATACCTTTCCCAAAATGAATCTAAGATATGAGATGACATGAAGCTAATATCAAAATTATCTTCTCCTGAAATGTTAATGAAAGCATAAACATCTTTAGAAGAAAAATGTAAAGAATCCTTAATTAAAGTTCTCCCAACATAATATCTGTCAGGTCTGGAGTCCAAACCACCTTTATACCAAATTCGAACGACATTCCTCCGGGATGCTGCTTCCCATTTGGTAGTTGAAAAAAGCTCAGACATTAAAGGTCTTTCCTGAGGTGGTTTAGAGGCCTCTAAACTTGAAGAAGAAGGAGGCAAGATATCTTTAACAACCTTGTCCTGCAGGGTATGAGGTGTTGAGGGAACTGAAGGAAGAAATGGTAATCCAGCTTGCTGTAAATTAGTAGTAGAGCCTGGTTTCCATGTGGGGGGGGTTTGAGTTAGTTGGAAGTCAGAATCCCAGTCTGGGTCAGGTACCCAGGGGCCTGAAGGAGCTTGTTTCCAACCTGCTCCTACTAAAGCCTTCCCTGTCATCCAGGGCCCTTCAGTTAGGGCAGGAGGATGTGTGAGACAATAATCAATGTGATCAGTTAGTTTTTGAATAGGAACAGTTTCCCTAGTACTGTGAAGCGCATCTTTAAAGAAGAACTCTGTGACACCAAGCCGAGGTGTCATTTTGGTGTGATAAGTAATTTTAGGAAGATCAGCTGATTTTCCTACAGCAGGTTGCTTGTAAACGAACCTGGCAGTTTTACTGAGTGGAGTGTGAAAAGGAGAAGGGAAATCCACAGGAGATGCAGGGATTTGTAACAATGCTGAAGTGTTTAATTTCTCCTGCCCTTCCAAATTCGGCTTTAGGCACTGGTCAGTTCCGACAAAAATACTGCCAGCTGTTTTAGCAGTTTTACATAGTATAGGAGGTATATGCGCTGTATCTACAGCGGTAGAAGAAATAGAAGGAGAATCCACATTAGATATGGGGCTTGCAACAATTCTGTTGGTTTTAAAGTATTTAATTTCTCCTGCCCCTCTGAAAATGGCTGTAGGCACTCGTCAGGTCTGACGAAAATACTGCCAGCTGTTTGAGAAGTCTTGCACAGTATAGGAGAAGGAGAATCCTTAGGAGCTTGCAACAACACTGAAAGTTTTAGAGCAGTTAATTTCTCCTGGCCCTCTGAGTTCCGCTTTAGGCACTCGTCAGTTTCGACGAATATATTCCCAGCTGGTTGAGCAGTTTTACAAAATAGAGTTTTTTTTTCCATTGAATCCTTAGAGTTAGTAAAAACAAGTAAAGGCAAAGACTCACCAAGCCTCACAGGCGGTGCGGAACACCACTCCTCAGCTGAGGAGCTGTCAGAAATTACAGTGCTAATGAAAGGGCGCGGCCCTGGGAGCTGCAGTTCTGCAGAATCTGCAAGTGGTTGATGAAAAGAGCTGCTTGTTGTTGCAGATACAGATGAAACTAAACCTTTGCTAACATCAGAGGTAGCGATAATGTCCAAATCTTCTGAAGAAAATGGAGCCTCATGAAATTCCTCATCAGAGTCAAAATCCGGTAAATCCATACAATTTGCCTCTTGCAAATGCACAGCGGGAGATGAGGCAAACTCTCCCACTGCACCAGCGCCCTCTCCCTCTGACAACCTGCACCAAGTGGCCATCTTGCTGATAGCCAATCCCCCTACTGGCCAAGAGTAGGGCAATTTCCCCGGTGTCCTTGCCAAATTTCTTTCATTCACTAAAAATACCACCAACAGTTTAATTCGGCTCAAGATCAGTTGACATTCATCTGTATTCCCCTCCTCTGGGTCGTGCCTGAAAATAGGCAGGATTTGTCTAGTGCACTTACCCGGTCAACAAAAATGAAATAAAATGAAGCCTATTATGATTGATAAGAAACTAAAATAGGGGTGCTTATTAGCACCCTTGTTGTTTTCACTGTGAATTTAAACCCTGGTTAAAAAAAAAATATATCACATAGATAGGCATAGGCCACAGATTAATACTGGGATGGTGAATATATTGCTATATGAAGACAATATTATTTTATAATCTGGAACACTGTTAGGTTTCAAGAGGGCATTGTCAGCAACACTTGATCATTTAAGGACCCTGAACCTGACAGTAAATGAAAAGAAGAGCAAAATAATGTCATATGGTACTAAGAAGGCAACTTGTGAATTGTGGTTGATCAATGATATTTAATGGAAAAGGTAACAGAATTTACATATCTAAGTGTTCCACTTAATGAAAACAGGACATGGAAAACCTGCCTGCTAAAAATTAGAAAGGTAGGGTAAGAACATCAATGGCCATTAACAGGTTCACAAAACAGTTTGGAGGAAGCTCATTTGTTGCAATACACAGAGCCTTCAAGGTGAAAGTTAATAGATTTTTTATGGGGGAGAAATTTAGGCTTTAAGTACTTCTTTAAGTCTAGAGGAGACAACACAAAACTTCTTCATCAGAATGTTATTGGGTCTCCCAAATGATACACCAATGGCCCTTTTGAGATTAGAGTAGGGCATGAGGGCAACTGATCAACAAGCTCTAAGCAGGGCTGTGGATGAGTGGAATAAGTTGATGGAAATGGAAGAAAACAGTGTCCCCAAACAATGCTGCAAAAAGGCAAAAAATACCAAAGCACGGTTTAATTTGTTAGATAAGATCCTGATACATGGAGGGTTAGGATCAATGTGGTGTCCAGAGGCATATGAGCTCTCAGATGTACTGTATACTTTACCATGGCAAAACAAGGACATAATGACACATTTTTCCAAAAGATCTATCTAGGCTGAAAGACCTTCCAGCAATGAAGTTATACAAGGAGGCTGACTAGTTTAAAATTCAAACCTTATTTGGAATATATATAAGATAGAGTGCATAGGAAGGCCATATGCAGCCTGAGATTGGGTTTGCTAAATGAAATTAAAGGTTAGCAAAGCTATTGGGTAGCGACTAGGCAGGACAGTAGTTGTAAATGTAATGCGAATTCTAGGAAATCAATTCCACACCTTCTGTCTGAATGTACTCTAATGGAAAAGGAACAAGAAATGTATGTTACCTCCTTCATTAATGTCCACAATGATTGAACAGAAAATAAGATTCAAAAGCTCTTGCTTTCTGGAAATAAGGTGACTTATTATGCCTTGGGAAAGTCTGCACTTAAAATGTATGCCTCTATAAAAGAATGATCTATGCTGTTGTTTTTTTAAGGTTTTATTTTTATTAATTATATCAATTTTTTACATGTGATAAACTGTTCATTTTATATATGGGTTTTTGCAATATGGAATCTGACGCTGAAGAATCTCAGTCTGAATCGTGTGTTTATTAGGACAGAGACCTCACAAGGCACCTTGGATGAGAAGGAAGAGGAACAGGAGGAAGTGGCAAGGTCCATAGCAAGGTGGCAAGAGAGGTGATTGCTGTAAAACTGTGATGAGAAGGCGATAAACAATTACACACATTGGGCATAAAGAACCCCTTTCAGTCCAGGCAGCTTCAGTTGAGTCCAATTGGATGAGTTTACTACAAAAAGAATAGGGAAATAGTTCATCATTTCAAATGCATAATTACTGTCAACTTAGTGATGGCCATGTCCTGAATGACAAGGCCCAAGAATGTGCTCAAGGGAACAAGGACCCCACAGGGCAACCTGAAGGAGGAGGAGGAGGCAGCACCAGAGGTGACAGCTGGAGAACTGTAAAGAGACTGCTACAGGAAATTAGATACACAGCCTTAATGTACATTACTCAGCCCAGGAAGCCACAATTGAATTCAATCAGTTTAGTTGGCCTGCAAAGTGAAAAGAGTTAGAGTTTGAAATGTATAATTATCATCACCATACTGATGGTCATGATCTGAATGACAAGGCACTCTCATGTGCCACAGGGTACAGGGACCCCATGGGATACCTTAGTGGAGGAGGAAGAGTAGGAGACAGTGACAGCAGAGCTGGTATCAGAAGTGGTAGTTGGAGGAATTTGATGAGAAGGCAACAAAATGGACTATATGTAATTTGGAATTCCAGCAGCAGAATTCTTCCAAAATGGCAATTCCACTTCTGAAATACTTTTTGGACCTCCATTTAATAGTCCATAAAATTCACAAATGCATTTCTGTGTAAACCACTGATTAATTTTCTGCAGATCACATAAACTGCAAAATAATTTTCAATGGATTGCGGAAAAAGAATCTGCAGTTAATGCTGCAAATAATTAATTCATGAAAACCATTTTGCTAGTGAAATGCTGGATTTCCACTACCAGTGGATTTCTGACATGTTCTGTTCCATCAGAATCTGACCATCCTGCAAAGCACTAGAAACAATCATTGAGACACATTTAGCAAAATGCATCCCTTTCAGCTCAGGCAGCTGCAGCCACATCCAGTCAGTTGAGTTGACCTATAATTGGAAAGAAAAAAATATTTCAGCATTTCAAATGCATACATACTGTTGGATCAGTGATGGCCATGTCCTTAATGACACAGACCAAACATGTGTCCAAGGGAACAAGGACCCCACAGAGCACCTTGGAGAAGGGTGAAGATGAGGAGGTAGGAGCAGAAACGAAGATGGTACCTGGAGATGCGTAAAGAGAAGGCAATAAACTATTAGAGACATTTGGAATAATATGCCTTATTTGCTTCAGGTAGTTACTGCCAAGCTTAGCCAACTGAGCTTACCAGCAAAACAGTATAACATTTCAAGTACTTACTTAATATTAACATTGTAGTGGTCATGCTTTGTATGACAATTTCTAAACACATGCCCAAGGGGACAATGACCCCAGAAGGCATCCTAGAGGAAGAAGTGGAGGAGCAGGAAGAAAAGAAGAGGAGAAGGCAGCTGCAGAACCAGAGGTTGCAGCGGACTTGCTGGCAGGAATTTTGTGTGGAAATGGTGACAAACGATTAAAGTCTTTGAAAAATCCAATCTGTTTTCCTGCAAATTGAAAACAAAAATAGTGCATTTTAAATAGATCCTGCCATCAGGTTTGTAATGGCCATGCCCTAAATGACAAGGTAGATGATAGTTCCAATGGGAACAAGGACACCCTAGTAGATGAGCAGGAGGAAAAAGAGGCAGCAACAATAGCAGATATGATTCCTTCTAAGTCAGGATCCTGTGTTGCTTGTCTTCCTATAGCATTATGTAACAAAAAGAACAAAGTGCTGTAGCTTTCTGACCAACCCAGTCCTTCCTCAAAAGTTTAAGCTTCTGAGGAAGGACTGGGTTGGTCTGAAAGCTATAGGACTGTATTGTTTTTGTTACGTCTATGTTGGTCCAGTAAAACGTATCAAACCATTTGCTCTGTTCTTACAATGATCAATACAGCAGACTAAATCTGTATGTATATCTTTATGAACATTACATCAGCAGACAAGAACAGCCAACTTGTACATTTCTTCATCCATTATTAACAAGCCAAATGACTGACTTGTTGACTGACATGTTATGTGGATGCCTTGGTAAAAGATTGACTTTATAGTTATATAGTTATGTGCAGTGTTAGTCTGGCACATAGCAGTGTGGTTGACACACAGTAAAGTATACAGTATAAAGAAGCCATTAGAGAATAACTAATCCCAAACTGTTAAGGACTACCTTGTATATACACTGAGTTAGTGTGGTGACTTCAGTATTATGAGAACAAAGGTCAAGTGCCATAAAGATGTCACCATGCTAACAAGGTGTGGAATACCAGCTAGTTATTAACTATTACAGTTTTTTGCTTATATATTATATTACAGTAAACATGTTTTCCAAAGTGAACATTTCTTGTCGAAGTAGAGGTAATATTTTGTGTGCTTAATTTTTTTGTTTGTTTTTTACTTATAAGCAGCCATTTTTGAATCAGCTTGTGGCCTTGGATATACAGACTCTGTGTGATCAAGGTAAATCAGTTTGACCTCCAGTCCATTGCTTTTGTTGGTTGGAGCATGACACTGATTAATGCAGTAAAGAACACATATAATTCACATCCTAAACCATCAATTATATGTTTCTCAACAATTCAAACTGTGAGTTACATCATTTGGAAAGCAATGGAGAAACATAATCATAGTGAATCATTTGGTCCGATTCTGAAAACGATCAGCAAGGCGCAAGGTGACTTGCATCCAACATGACTGACACAAGTTGCACCTTGCACCAAGAGTTGCTCCAGGGTGGATTCTGTAAAGTCGCCTGCACCAACATGCAGGCTACGTGTGCCAAAGTGGACTTGAGCTCACATTGTACCACAAATATGGCTGTAACATGGTGCAAGGCGGTTTACAGCAGCATCAGCACACTATTCTCAAAGAGCGGCTGCTGCATACCCTAAATTGGTATTCTCAAACAACCCCTGGAGGACATCCATCAAAGTACAGTTACACCAGCTATGAGCTGGTGTAAGTGTACCTTGCCACCCACCAGGGGTTGTGCCAATGTGTCTCTGTTGGGGCATCCTGGATCATGTGCCCCCCAGCCCTGCATCCCACGTTCAATACATGTATATCCCTGGTGGGCTATAGGACCCCCCCAACCCCTGATCCTCCACAATGTACATAAATAGCCCCCAAACCCTGGTCCCAAGCAGTGTACAAACATAGGCCCCAAGCCCAATCCCCCATATTGCACATACATAGCCCCCAAGTCCTGATCCTCACAAATGGCATGTAGTACCCCCACCCAGCCCTACTCCCTGGTAATATTAATATGCAGCCTCCCCCAGCCCCTATTCCTGTTCCCTAAAATGAAGTAATTTGTATTGCACAGTTACATATATGACAATTGTCCCAATGTAGCCATGGTGCTTTAGTGGACTTACAACCCTGCACTCCCACAACCCATACCCAGCTGGCAACTGGCAAGGCCCACCTCTTCCACCGTGGCCAGCTGCCGACTACACACTGCATGGGCACATACTGTAAAAAGTTTGCACTGAGTGAATGTCAGCTGCCAGCATTCACTGAACACGTACTATTTACAGTTACTGGGGCTGGGTAGGAGGGGCTACCACATGCCATTTGCAGGGATCAAGGTTGTTACTTAAAACAAATGCAACAACAAACCAAAGATACAGTGATCTTTTAAATGTGGACACAGTTTCAGCAATAGGACCCCTTAATGTGCAGCAAGCATTTACACAATTTGAGAGAACTGCCCAGAAGTTAAAGCATTTACAGTGGGAAGAAATTAGCTTGTGCACCCATCTTGGGGTGGACCGTGTTCCATGGGGGCTGAGGATTTTTAAAAGCCCCACGTGTGGACAGAATAGAGCTGGCTTCATGGACAAGTGGAGAGATATATGGCACAGAGCTAGCCATGAATATTTGGAACTGATAATTAAAGAAAACTCAGTTATCCAGACAAAGGTCAATGAAGAACTTACCAAGAAGGAGGCAGCAATTAATGAATTTAAAAGTGCTATGCAGTTTGAGCAGTTGCAGGACAATGTCACAGATAACCTCAGAAGATATGAGGAAAAAAATAAAGGCCATCATCATACTAAATTTGCAGGAGATGCCAGGGACTATCAGAATGGGACAATCTACAACTGGAATAAACCTAATCTTAATCAGACACTCACTGTAACAAAATACATTTTACAAACCAGTGCAGGTGTACTAGACTATGGAACAGACGTCAGTGGTGAAGAAAGTGCGGAATCAGAGAGAGACGTTTTTTATAGGAGAGGAGGTGGAGATGCCTCCCCAGACTTTTCTCCTACCATGACGCAGCGAGAGAATTAACAAGTATACCGGAGGAAGTGAACAAGGCATGGGGGCAGAAATTGCAAATGTAAGAGGATGAGGAGGCAGAGGCAGGCTGTGGAAATGGATGGACCAATGGAGAGGGAAGAACAGCTACAACTAAATGTGATTAACATCTCTTCCTGCACCCTCAGTGACATTGAGACTTCAGTACTAAACTGAGGGTTTTTCTTTACTCCCACCAACAGGTTTGACACTTCTGGGACTATTATAGACCTCAACAAGATGGTACATAATCTGAGTTTGAAATCCTTCTTTTCTAAAGAGGAAAGTGATTCAGATAATACAGCTGAGGTTAATGACATGAGTGTTAGCCAAAGAGTACCTGAAATTGATAAAATTAAGCCATGTTCTAAGTCCCTCCCCATTGTCAGCTGCTTTACAAATGTTTTTGAAATGCTGTAATGGTGATATAAAGGTACTTGTTGAGAAACCCAGTGCTGGTATGTACTCTAACCTAAGCATGTTGAAAGGCAGCCAATTAAAGCACTAGGGGAGAACACTGACATTACAATTGAGCCAGCTGACAAGAGGGGTGCAATTGTGATTCAGAACTGTGTTCAACATGAGCAGGAGGCTTTAAGGCAGCTGGGGGACATAGCGTATTATAAACATTTACCCTGGGACAAAACTATGTCCTTTAAAAACAAAACTGATACCTACCTGGCTTCTGATAAAGAAAATTATTGGCTGCCCACAAAGGTGGTTGAATTTCTTACTGTTCAAGACCCTATGAGAGCAGAGTTTTACTGCCTGCCCAAAATACACAAAGACATGGTACCCCCCCCAAGAGACAGATTATATTTGGTATAAACTCTCTTACAGAACCACTGGCCCAGTACATGGACCATTTCTTAGGCCCACTGACTAGGGGCCTCACTGCATGTATTAAAAACACTGGGGAGATTTTAAGAATATTGGAAGATATTGCAGTCTGTTAGCAACTCTAGATATGAACTTATTGTACTCCAACATACCTCACATTGAGGGGTTGGAAGCAATGAAATAATACCTAGATAGCAGGGAAAATATTGATCCACTCACTGAGATATTGTTACAACTGTCCAAATTTGTATTGGAGTTCAATACCTTCTCTTACCATCAGGATTTTTTCCTCCAAAGGAAAGGTACAGCAATGGGTGCAGGTTTTGTGCCCACTTATGATCATCTTTTCATGGGTAAGTGGGAGGAAGACATCATCAGAAATGAGGAAGTCAACCCATACTTTGCAAAAATTGACCTCTGGAGAAGTTTTATTGATGATGTCATTCTCCTTTGGAAAGGTAGTGAGGAGGAGCTCTTTGAATTTGTTAAGTTGTTGGAAAGCACTAAGCAGAACCTTAGATTCAGTATGTGTTTTAGCCAATAGCAGATAATCTTCCTCAACCTTATTTTCAAAAAGGATGGGGAGGGGGTATCACCACTGACCTGTATAGGAAGGTCACTGACAGAAATACACTCTTGCAAGCATCTAGTGTCCTCCCCCAGCATGTTATCCAGGCTATCCCCAAAGGACAATTCATTAGAGCTGAAAGAAACTGTGGATCTGAAGAATCATACAGGGTTAGAGCAGAAGAATTGGAAAATGGACTAAGGGAAAGAGGTTACCTTGAAGATATTATAACAGGGGCAAGGGAGGAGGTGGACCAGATTCCCTGAAGCAACCTTTTGATTGAAAGGGATAGGGTACATGAGGTAGACCCACAGGTGTCATTTGTGCCCACCTTTAATCCCAGGTCAACTCAAGTGTCGGACATTCTAAAAAAAAAAACTGGCATCTGGTACAAAAGGATGAGGACCTTAAAAACCTTAATCTTGAAAGCCCCAGAATGGTATACAGGAGGGGCAAGAATCTTAGGGATCAACTTGTTCACACAGTTCAATCCAGCAGAGCACAACCCAAGATTTGGCTACAAAGAAAAAGTGGTTGTCACAGATGTGGCAAGTGCAAGTTTTGCCCCTCAGTTACTGTCTCTGACAAATTTCAAAACCCTGTGACAGGCAGGGATGCAGATGTAAGGGGCTTCATTACCTGCTCCACATGTGGGGTGATTTATTTTGCCAAGTGTGAGTGTGGGTGCTTCTATACTGGCAAAATTAAGAGAAGTTTTAAGTCCAGAATAGGTGAGTACCTTTGAGCTATAGAAGGTGGTGATATAAAGAATGCCCTAGCAATACATGTCCAGAAAAGTGGTGATCCCTCTAGACACAAGTTTAAATTCCTGGGTATTGAAAAACCTATTTCTCTAAAGAGAGGTGGAAGACTATTAATTTACTGCTAAAGAGGGAGCAGTACTGGATTTTTTCCCTCTGAGCTATGGAGAACACAGGACTCAATGACAAGATTGAAATCAGCCAATTCCTTATGAAAAAGTAATGCAAGTTTTGTTTTGTGGTCCATTGTCCCATATTTTAATTATGCACTGCTACACTAACACAGAGGATACTCTTTGAAGCATTATTCCATTTTGTAATTATGAACATAAAATGTGTGTGGGGGGGGCACCTTTAACTGTTGCTATTCCATTTGATCACTAACCTTATGCTCCATTCTGTTTTTACAGATATAGCCTGTGACTTGCCCATTGGTTTGGGAGTTCACATTTAAAAGGAGAGCAACATGTGCACAACAACCCTATCTTGAGCTAAAATTGATCTGGATAAAAACTTTTAGCATGTGCTTTCGTTACTTATAAGTTAATGTGCAATGAAACTTTTTTTAATTAACTTCATGTTTTGTGTAGTATGAAGCTGGGTATTTATTTGCACATGGCACTTTATGGAGTAGAAATATTGCACTCTGTCACAGTGTTTCATTATAAAATATTTGTTGGTGTTGATGTACTATATATACTTGCTATGCACTTTAGTACACACAGTCATGTACACTTAACAATATTCTGGCACTGTCTCTTTAACAGTTCCAAATATAAGCAACCACTAGGGGTGACTGTTTACTCTTGAAAAAGCTCACTTTTGAGTGCAACACACTGGGGACATGGTGTGGTTACTGATGGAGGAGTTCTTTACTGAAATTGCTGTATATTTGAATTAAATTGTTGCTGGATGTAAATAAATGAACTTTTAAGAAAGAACAATTAAAAGCTGAATTTTATTGCTGATATCCAGGTCTGGACATCACTTATTGGGATAATTACAGCACTATATGTGAGTACAATGCAAGTGCTTAGGCTGTGTTAGGCCTCAATGACTGTGCTTTGCAGGTACTGGCTCTCCATTTTGACCCCGGCTATGTATGTACACTGTGGGGGATCGGGGCTGGGGACTGTTTCTGTACATTGTGAGGGTTGGGGCTGGGGTGGGGCGATAGCCCATTGGGGCTTTGTGTCGATTATGTATTGGGGATCGGGCCTGGGGGGGGCAACTGCGCCCTGTTAGTGAGCATTTCCACAGGCTAGCGGCATCCTGTTGAGGTGACCCCTTTGTTTGGCACACTGATTGGGTGCCACAAGTCTTGGGACTTAGCCATGGGGATCCTGCCCAGTAGAGGATTGGGTGCAGGTCCCCAGCACATTGGCATTTGGCGCAAGTCACCTGTGTCGCGACTTGCACCATGCCTTTGAGAACTAGGCCCATAGTGTTCATATATTGTAGGTAGTTTTGCAAGCACAACACCTCTCCATTCTCCACAAAGCTAAACATAATGACAATGAATATTTTAATTTGTACATAAGTACTACAAGCACACAGGTACTAAATGAGATTAATGGTATTTACGTGTAAGTGTGCAAACAAGAGCTAAGCTACAACTGAGTATTTCTGGTGCCTCAATCCATATTTTGTTGGCTGATAAAACATTTTCCTCCTTCATGCTTGATTATACAGAATGGAAGCTGCATGGATATTATGACTGGTATGAACTTGCATACATTATGGGGAAACCTTAAACTACTCATACAGCCTGTCCAGCATGATGAGTGTGGAGTTCCACCTCAACACAGTCTCATGCTTCACCTGATGCTGAAGTAGACCGTATCAAATCTGCAGGTCCCATAGTGGACCACAGGCCTTTTCAGACCATGACAAATGCCAATATATTTGCTGAAATACAGGGATCAGAGCCTTGACATCAACATGAGACAGGAATTCCTGGACCACCAGGATTAAGCAGTGTTCAAACATGGCACCCTGAAAAACAAGAATTTGTCAATGCCAAATGTTTTTTTGCTGGTATTAGTATTGGAAGTGCAGGAGTTAAACAGATGCAGAATAGGAATGGCAGTGAAGTATTGAACTTCACAACAACCCCACCTCCATCCTGCAGAGATGGACAGGCACTGGGGTATGTCTTTGGGTCATCACCCATAAAGCTGATTCCATTTCATCTCACCTTATCCTGCAGACACCACCAAGTGCTGAGGTGTGCTTTGAGGTCCATAAGGACATATGCTGAAATGAGTGCAATATAGGAGAATGGGATGAACTCTGGGGCTGAAGAGTCCAAGGCATACCTCAATGCCTGTCACTGGCTGCTGGGTGGGAGTGGAATGGCATGAGCATTACAACTGGCAATCCAAAGGCACACCACTGACACCTGTCAGTCTGTACAAGGTGGGACATTATGGTCAGAAACCCTAATACTCTGGGCATTTGTTGGCATTTGCACTACAAATTTTCAACATGGCCTTTTTGTGACCCCCACCTCATGAAAGCATTTGGGACCTCTGCTTATGAACAGTGGCACTGTGATTTTGTTAATCTGTCCTGAACATTGATTTCCCTCAGCGACTGCACCATTCTGCACCAGATGTGCGAAAACACAGTTTGGGCAGGAAGTGTAAAATGACAGCTGTACTGTTCACAAGGAAGTGTGCAAAAATGGCAATGTTGGAGAGCAGGAGTGAAAATATTAAAAATTCTCGCAGTTATGATTGTGCATGGAAACTGAGAAATGCACTCTGATAACATTCATTTTGTGGACTTTTGTCACCAAATTTTCAACATAAGCATTTTGGGACCTCCTCTCATGAACAGTGTCACTGTGATTTTTTTTAATCTGTCCCAATCATTGATTTCCCAGAACGACCGCACCAGTGTGTGCCACATGTGCAGAAACATATTTTGGGCAGGTTGTAAAAAATGACAGCTGTATTGTTCATAAGGAGGTGTGAAAAAATTGCAATGCTGAAAATCTGGAGTGAAAGTATTCAAAATCCTCAATGTTATAAGAGTGCATAGAAACTGTGCAATGCACACTCATAACACAGTCATTTTTGGGAATTTGTTTTCCAGATTTGCAGCATAGGCTTTTTGGGAGCCCACCTCATGAAAAGTGACAATGTTATTTTGTTAATCGGTCCCAAAATGTGATTTCACACAGTGACCACGAAATCACCTTTTGGGACCAAATAATGAAATGACAATCATAGAGTTCAGGAGATGGAGTCCCAAGAACCCTATGTGGAAAATTTGGAGCCAAAAGTCACAAAAATGGCCGAGATATCCACCTTAGTTGAACCCCCCCCCCATGCTGTTATGCAGCTTACCGGCATTTCTTCAGTTCACGGTCAGCTTTAAAGAGTGCAAACATTTTCCCACTCCACCAAAGATCATCACACTGATGCTCCAGAGGTCAGTATGGGGTGAGGGGGGTGCGGGGTGGTCAGGTGCACAGAGGGTGCGTGCGGGTTGGGGGAAGGGGCACCAGAGACAATCAGGGACCATTTTTTCTTTCACAGGTTAAAAAAAAAGGCATTGCTGAAAGGTTTTTCCTTTACAGGTTTGTTTTGGCACACTGGGGTGAGCTCCCAGTGTACCACCTGTATTGTTTGTGGAAGGTGACTGAAGCCAAAGGGGATTGGACCCCCCCATTGGCACAGAAAATTGGTCTGTGTTTTTGGGGGGAGCGTATCATGTTGAGGGGGACTGGGCACCCCCTCAGCATACAGAACTATTACATGGGGAACATTATACTGATGGGAATTGGGCTCCACTGTCGGCAAAAGAACTGAGGATGGGGCATGCCAACAGGGGGATTGGGTACCCCCATTGGTTTTCATGGGGACTGTGAGCGGCAGACTGCAACAGCCACCGCCATGTTTATTGAAATGTTATACCAGGCAAGCCACCGCCCTGCAATGACAGGTCACTCCCTCATTGCAGTGGCTAATTTGTTTCAAGTTGGTGGCAAGCTTGATGAACTAGTGTCAGCAGCAGCATGGCACCGCACTGAATAACAAGGGTCAAGCCCAAGAATGCAGTGGTGGCATTGGCCTCCACAGTGCTGCACCTTGAAAACCCATTTCTCTCCTAAGCTGCCACATAATATTTCTTGCGCATGCAAGCAAGCAAACATAAAAAATCACAATCTGAAATTACCTTAAAAACATTACTTTAGATCCATTTTACCGGCTGTTAAGACATGTTTATGAGCTAAGACATGGGGCCAGATGTCTACAGTATCTCATTACGTATTGATGATAGAATGTTTGGGCCACTTTATGTCTGAAACAGCCTGCTCTTTATTGCAGCATCAAATACTTGTTAATTCCTGATGCATTGCTAACATCTGCATAATTCAGTTTTGTACATGTTCTACCCACTGAATTCCTTACCCCATGCATCTGCACTCAATGTGTAGTAACACACTGATATGAACTGCCAGCTGTTTGCACACTGCTCCTCTAATCTGTAGTGAGAGGCACATAATCATATTATGAGTGTTGCAATGCATGTGATTATGCCTCTGTTACCTACATCATGAAGCTTTGGAACTCCTTGAACAAACATGTATGTACATGAAGGCACTTTCCTTTTGGGACATGTCACTGCCATATACCATCAATTAATGAAAAGGAAAACATATCTAGTACAATCATTTCATCTGTAGAAGTGTTCAGTTTTCAAGCAGCACTGATTATAAGAAAATACAAAATCACACATGCCCACACAATGCAAAGCGTCATGGGCTGCATATGCAAATCACCACAAAATGTTATGCTGGTCCAACTTTAAGCAGAATTGTATGGTGCCGAAAGGCCTCTCACACAGTTTGCAAAGGGTGCTAACAGAAGACATAGACACGTGTTTCATCCTACTAGGACTCATCAGTATGCCTCATCTGTTTGACACCCCAGAAGAATGGACCAGCTACCCTAAGGCAGTGTGCCTTGGATATGTTGTGTTGAACCCATTAAAATAAAAAACTATTTAAAGGACAAAGAACCTCTGTGCGCAAACACTGAGGCAAGGGTTACCCCAAAGGGCATTTGGCTGGGAAGCCAAGTTTCAAGAAAATACAAAATCACACATGCCCACACAATGCAAAGCATCATGGGCTGCATATGCAAATCACCACAGAATGTTATGCTGGTCCAACTTTAAGCAGAATTGTATGGTGCTGAAAGGCATCTCACACAGTTTGATTATAAGGATACTTAGAGAAGTGAGACGGAATGCTTCGGATGGTGAACTGCTTACTATATTTTTTTTTTTCAGGTCAACAGAATTGTTTCAGCAAGGAAAGGTGAGTCATTTTTATTTGCCTGGCATCCACTCCTAAGGGCTCTGGGTGCTTCAAAGTTAAATAAAAAAATACAGTAAAATACAGTACCAATAATTTAATAATTTTTTTTAAATCTTATAAATTCAACAATGATGTTAAACAGCAACATCAGGTCCAAAACAAAATGCAAACTAATGTGTTTTCAAATGTGAATTGAACCTGACCAGGGAAGAAATGCCTCTGACCTCTGGGGAAGGGCATTCCAGAGAATCAGGGCAGTGGCTCCAGATGCCGTATACCCCAATGACTTTAAATGAGCTTGTGGAACAGATAAGAGGCTTACTTCGACTGACTGAAAGGGCAGCCAGGAGCATATGAGACTAGGAGGTCTGTCAGGTAACCTGGACCCAGACCATGTAGGGCTTTGTATTTTAACAAGCACACCTTGAAGCTGATGTCCCACCACACCAGCAACTAGTGCAGAACATGGAGAACTGGCATGATATGCTTGAATTAGGAGGTACCAGCCACCTGCTGGACTGCTGAATTCTGAACCAGCTGCAAGCAATGCATCAACTTCATGAATAAACCAAGGTATAGAGCATTACATAATCCAGTCTTGAAAAGACAAGGGTGTGGACCAGTGTTGCTAGTTCAGCTGGCTGTAGAAAGGCCTTGATCTGGGCAATGTTTTAAAAATGGTAGAAGCCACTGCAGACAACAGTCAACGTCTGATATTATAATGTCAGCTTGGAGTACAAAGTGACCTCCAGATTCATCACCTATCTGTAACTTCCAGTACAATGTCATCCAAAGGCTTTACAGTGCTACTGCTCATCACTGATGAGTGGGACTTACCCAGCTCCACCAGTAGCACCTCCATCTTCAGTCAGTTCAGTCTAAGCTAGTTGGACACCATCAAATCCTAAATACCTTATTCAGTTCTGAGACAACGGCTCTATCATCAGGAGCACAAGACACATATAAAAACCCAAGCCATACCAACTAGTGATCATCTCCAATGGCAACATATACACATCAAACAACATCAGAGCCAGAAAAGACCCCTGAGGTACCCCACAACAGAGTTCAGCACAGCTTGAGATGAAAGATCCATGTGCCACCTGCAGCACCCTGCTGGGTAAGTATGACTCAACACACCATAACACCATTCCTGCAAGTCCTACACATTGACCAAGTCAAACCAACAGTGCCACATGATCCACTGTATCACAGGCTGAAAAAAGCCAAGCAGAACCAAGATGGAACAACATCCATTATCCATTGATAGGATGAGATCATCGTGCACCCTGGCCAAAGCTGTTTCTGTACAATGGCAAGCTCAGAAATTGGACTGGAAAGGCTCATCAAAGTCATGTTTCTTCAGGTGTTCCAACTGCTCCACCTCCACCTTCTTGATCAATTGGCCCAAAAAGGGATAATTCAAGATAGGCCTGTAATTTGCACGAATGGCAGGGTCCAGTGATGGTGTTTTAAGAAGAGGCTTTGCCACCACTCTAGTCAAGGTGGAGGGTAAAATTCACTTTCTAAGAGAACACATAGCAATCTCCATAAAAATTAGACTGAGCGATCTCTAGCACTCTTAAAGAAGTGAATTCGTCCCAGGGTCCAATATACAGAACCTGCTGCATAATCTAGAAACTGTCTGGTGGACATCATCCTCAGACACAGGCTCATAGTCGATTCATGAAGACGAAGTGCCTCTGTCCATCAAAAACCAGGATCTGTTGGTTAATGACAGGCTGCTTGAGAATATCCCAGCCCAAACATAAGGCATCTTGTCCAGAATGGACTGATTGAACTCATCACACTTATCAGTGGAAAAGGCTCTACAGACTGTACTTATTTTTTATTTATTTATTGAAAATATCGGATAACATGCATTTGAGTCAAAGACTCCTTTACAAAGGTTCCACATTATTGAGAACAGAGTCATCAAGGACAATAGCAACACTTAGATGCAATAGTTAAAGAAATGGTTACAGATAACACAGTAAAGCAGTTGGTGATACAACAATAAGCACTGGTAGATAGTACAAATGGTAGCAGGTAACAAAAACATACACTGCAGGACGGAGGCTCCAGCCATGCCCTGGTGGTTATTTGCAGGCCTAGGCAGGACTGAAGTGTCCATTGTCAAATACAGGCCTGCCTTGGGGCATCTGGAACAGAGTTCAATCCATAGTCATGTGGGGGTGGGGGGCTAGAGATCAGGGACAGTCACAGACTGAGTCATGAGAGATTAGGTCTCTTAGCTGGGACTTGAACTGACCAAGTTTGGGTTCTGTGAGGAGGGAGTTTGGTAATGAGTAAAGCCAGCTAGGGTCCAGGTACCTAACGGTTCTTGACCTGTAGTGGTCTTGCGGTGAGGTACCCTGAAGTGGGTTGTCTCCGATTTCTGAGTGAGGCAAGTGGACAATGGTGCCTGGAGTAGGGGAGTGAGAGCTGGTGGGAGTAGCCCTGATGTTATTTTTTTTTTGAAAGAGGCAGGTCTAATATTTGAACCTCCAGTCAAAGTTTAGCCAGTTGGTTGAGGTGTAAAAGGTGCAGGTATGTGTGAGTCTGGGGCAGCCAGTAGCCAGTCTACAGACCTTATTAAGGGCCAGCCTAATTTTGTTTAGGTGCATGTTGTCAGCTGTCCAATAAATTATGATTCCGTAGTCTATGAGTGATAGTACTGATGCGAGACAGTTAGGTGAAGAGCTTCTGGTGGGAGGTAATGCTTGTACTAGTGAAGTAGGCCAATACGCACATTGACAGCAGTGCTAAGTTTTTGGATGTGGTCATGGTAGGTGAGCCCAGAGTCTAGGGTGGTACCTAGGTATTTGCACAAGATAACCTGCTCAAGGGGGTCATTTACAGAGTTCAGTATGAGCAGGGGTTGTCCTATGTTCTTGTTTAGGGAGTGTGCAAACACCTTGGATTTTGTTTTGTTTTTTAATTTAAGACTAGCCTATGTTGAACAAACCAGGATTCAGCTTCTATGAAAGATTTTTGGAGTGCAAAACAGAGATCTGTGGGATCAGTGTGGGAGCTGTAGAGGATGGCATCATCCGTGTACAGGAGTAGTTTCCCATAGCAATCCTTGGCCAGGGAGTTGAGGAACAGAGAGAAAAGTAGGGGAACAAGAATAGAGCCCTGCAGGACCCCAGACCTGACTTGGAGGGGGGAGGACAGGGTTTGGGCAATCCTGACTGTTTGGGTTGTCTCAGACAGATAGCTGGCAAACCAGCTGGTGGTCTCTGGAGAAAGGCCTATTTGTGTGAGGGAATCCAAGAATTGTGTATGGTGCACCATATCAAATGCCTTGGAAAGGTCTATACAAAACAGCACCAGCAGTGTGGCCAGTGTCAAGAGATGTGTGGAGGGCATTTGTAAACTCCAAAACGGCTGTGGTAGTACTGTGGTTATGGCAGAAGCCATGTTGCTCTGGACACAGGAGGGTATATTTGGTAAGGTAGTCCATAAGCTGGGTGGCCACAATCTTCTCCAAGATTTTGGAGAAGGGAGGCAGGATTGAGATGGGGTGGTAGTTTCCAGGCAGAGTGCGGTCACCACTTATAAGGATGGGTGTGATGAGGGCAGATTTCTATTTAGAGGGAAACTGGCTTAGCAAGAGGGAGTGGTTCAGAAGCATGGTGAGAGGGGGAGAACTTGGTTAAAGATGAGCCTAAGCAGTTTAAGATCTAGTGTGTCACTGCTGAAACATGATTTGCTGAAGGCCCTGCATAGAAAGGGGCAACTTCGTGCTGAGATATTGCTTTAAAGCAGAACGGGGGAGCGAAGAGGGAGCAAGATGGTGCTGGGGAAGGGGAGAAGAAATTTGGGGGGAGAACACTACTATGTTTGGGGAAGAAGGCATTAAACATATTTGCAATCAGGGCAGGGTCTGTGGTGATAGACTCATTGGCCATGAATTGGGAGGGAGGTGCAGTGGAGGCTTTGCCACTGAGCTCTTTGAGGGAGTCCCAGAACCTGGGCCCTGAGCCCCATGTGGCAATGAGCGAGGTTTGGTAGTACTCAGCTTTTGCTTTACGAATGTTCCAAGTACATTTATTATGCACTGCTTGGTAGTGCTGCCTATCAGCTGGTTTACCAGTATCCAGAGCAATATGTCATACATTGTCATGTTCATGCATCTAGTCCAGAAGGATTTGTGACATCCAAGGGGTGTCAACCCCTTTAACTATCTTTTTGCTGAGGGGTGCATACCGGTCACAGGCAGAGTTGAAGGAATTGATGAAGTGATCAAGGGCAGAGTCGATGTTCAATGCGGTTTTGATGAGGGGACCAGTCACTAGCTAAGAGACACTGTTTAAGGGACTGTAGTTTGTCAGGTTTGAGGTGGCATTAGAGAATAGTTTTGGGGGGGGGGCTTTCTAACAGTTTACAACCAGTGACAAGCATTGGGAAGTGGTCGCTCAGGGCATTGGGTAGTACCTTGACCCTATTTTGCTTTGTGGAGTGAATTGGTGAGCACAAGATCAAGGAGGGTGGCAGTACAAGTCTTCTGGTTGATTCTAGTGGCAGTTGTCACAAGTTGGGACAGGTTTTGAGAGGCTGCAGCATCCATAATGGGAGCCGATGTATCAGCTAGCCAGTTTATATTAAAATCCCCAAGGGCAATGATTTCAGCCCTGTCAGGGAGTATATGGAGGTGGGTGAGTACAGAGTGAAAGGCACTCTTCTGATTTCGGGGAGGAATGTATATGGAGGCGAGGAACAGGGGGACTCTGTTAGGTGCAAGAGTGATTTTCAGAGTCAGAGCCTGGGCCCCATGTTTGAGGGTTGAGGGTGGGAGAGCAAGACAATGAAATGATTCCTGGACATACAGTGCACATCAACCCCTTTTTTTAGATGTTCTGTTGGCATGGTATAGAGTAAAATTGGGGAGTGAGACTGTGGAGTCTGGGGTGCGGTCGTTGAGCCAAGTTTCAACTACTGATATAACATCAGGGTGATTCTGGACAACCCAACACTGAAAAGAGTCAAATTTGTTGGGGAGGCTACATATATTAAGGGAGGCAACTATTAGATCCTTAGGTGCAGTGACCTGGGGGGGGTTGAGTAGGTCCTAGGTTGGGGTAGACATCTCCGAAGAGGAGGAGCAGGAGTAGGAAGATGCACAAGGATGCCAGTTTTAGTCACTTCTTCACCAGCCTAGGCACCAGCAGTAAGGGGGGAAGAGCAACACATGGAGATGGGAATGGATAGGTCCCGTAGAAAAGTAGCGGCAAGGCAGAGTAGTGCCCACCACTGTACCATGACAGCTCCCATAGGGGGAGATGTGGGTGGGGGGAGAATGGTCTGTCGATAGAGTGAGTGGGGTGGTACACTGGTAGATGTTGGGGGGGCTAAGGTGAGGAGCCTGATAAGAGGTGGTTCTGGCTCACCATGTTGGGAGACATGTGGAGTATCCCCTAGTAAAAAGTGGAGGGCTAGTGTTAGCAATGTAAGCCACATGGCAGAGCTGGTAGTCATAAGAAGGGTCATAATGAGCACAGGGTAGTTTTTTTTGGGGGGGGGCCTGAAGGGTTTAAGAGTGATGAAAAACTGAAGACAGGATAAAGAAAGAGGGACGCTGTGCTGAGACACACTATGTTGCATGTATAAAGTGAAACACAATACTGCAGGACAATATTGCACTCATAGCTACCAAAAAGAAGAATAACTGAGCACATATAGAACAAATTCAAAAGCAAGTTTAATATCTCCAAGTGCTGGAATGCAAAAGTGTAAAAGGGGTGTGATGCACCATGGAATAATCCAGTGGAATAGATGCCTCACGCATAAGACAGGAGTCATCCCCCAACAAGGTTTCCATGATACATTCCAGATCTGAAAAGGAATACACAATGAAAGCCTTCATCACCACTGTTTTATTACTTACAGATCAGGTGTTACAAAGAGCTGTCCTAAGTGGAGGAGCTAAGTTGGCCAATCCATTAGTTACCTACTGACTGAAAATTTCAGTACCCTTAGGAATAGGGATCAGGCATTGGGGGCCACTTGCTTGTTAATGCCTTCTTCAGAAACACCTCCTAGACCCCACATTTCTGAGCTACATTGTAAGCGGTGCCCCTGGAGGACCCCCAGCCCACTACTGCATTTAATCATTGCTGCAGGGAGGATACAACAGAGCCCTCAGAGGGGGTGTAACTCATGTAGTTGCTCCATAGAGTAGCAAAACATGGGTCTGAGTGCTGTAGGACACATCATGCGCAATCCCTCCTGAACAGAATTAAAATAAATAAAATACCCACACACTATGAATTAAAGTATCCCAAACCAAAAATTAAATTACTTATGCAAATAACAGACACCTCAACCATTCAAACCAAATTACCTGTATAAATGACAAAGTAAACAGTAACTCACCACACACACTCCAGTTAAACTAAATACTAACACAAACTCATCCCACCCACAACATGAAAAGCCACCCCATGCCTGATAATTTGTTAGTTTTAAAAAGTTTAGAATGTTCACTAGTCTGCTATACAAGAAAAACTGTCAGGAATCCAGGGATATTATGGACACTAGGTTTGCTTGCTTGATCAAGGTGCTTCTGCTGTCTTTGGCATATCATTGCTAGTACCATGGTTAACCTCTATAATCTTCTCAGTAAGATCTTCCTCCTCAATAATATCTCCCATCCTCCTGTGGATCTCTCAAATGTTGACCTCCTGATTGTTTGCCTAATGCACCGCCACTACCCACTGCTGTCAACCTTTGATGTTCCTCCCACCTTGCCCTGTGTTTACTTTTAAGGTTAGTAGGCTGGCCAGCTTTGCCAACATTGCTGTCTGTTTTCCTATGGCTGACTCTTATCTGACAGAGCTGGCAGATTATATCACTTTCCTTTGCAGGCTGTCTACAGTGAAACATTCTGTAACTAGGGATTTTGAGGGTTTTGGCCTTGAATTGGTGGCAGTGAATACAGCAGCTGTTCATGGCCATGGTGGTGATGTGGATACTGGTAATAAAGTTGTAGCAAGTGAATGATGGGTCTGGGGCTAAGTGGCAAATTGTTGCAACCACTTTGCCTTAACTCCCACATTCTTATCAGACAACCCTATCATTTGTTTTAGTTTCTGGCTGTCAGAGGAGCAGTTAGACTATTGTCACCAATATCCTCTCCACATTCATCACCTCTTCCTCATGCACTTCCTTAACGCCCTACTTTCCTAACAGATGCTCGTCTTCAACAAAGCCCTCCATCTGTACTGTCTCTCATCCTTTTCAATATGATTTTCTGCCACATAAGTCTCAAACACCTCTTCCTACTGTATAGAGCAGAAACAGAATATGTCTTAGGTATAGGTATAGTTACTGTAGCTGTGTTCAGTTCTTTGAGAGATGGTGTAGAATTGGTCCAGAGGGTGGGGATGCAACAGCTTCTTTTTTTTTGCTCTTACTACTGGTGCCTACTGCACCTATCATAGCATAGTCCATTACTACTTGCAACAACACAAGAATGTGCTGCTGCACCCCTGACTCCTCTTTTACCATGTCTATGACTATCTCCTCAAACATTCATAATCACACTAGGGTTGGTGGTATTCAATGGAATTCATTCTGTTCTGCATACTTCAGATTATCAGCACTTCAGTTCTGAGTCTGATTTGGTTTTGATATCAGTAAAGGGTCTGGTATCTGAGTTGAAATTGGATGTTTTAATTTTTCATCCAATTGCAGTGAAACCTTCCCCCACATAATCCAAAAAGGAAACAAAAGGCAGACTAAGAACCATTACAGCCATTATAACCAAGACCTCCCTCTTCTCTCACCCATTTCTTCCTCCCCTTAAGTGCATGTTTGCTGAAAGCATGGTGAGGGTCCTGTTCTGGTTCTGAAAGTTAGTCTACATATAGGATCCACTGAGTCCAAGACATCCAGTAATTGCCCACTGTAGTCCATGACTGTAATCAAAAACATAACAGACATCTCTTCCCTAACAATGAACCCTGCAACCACATGTTCTGCCACCAACCACACAATACCTTACTCCAGCTGCCCTCCTACCCCACTGCAGTTGCACCCCCTACTAACCAGCCTGCCCTAAGAGTCACTGCTAACCCAGTTCAGTTCCTCCTCTGAACACTGTAGTCAGGCTTCAATAATCCAGAGGGACAGACAACCAAAGCAACCCCCCCCACCTTGCCATTATGGCCCTACCAGTATGACCTGCAAAACTAAGGTGACCAACCAATACAGAACTGTATGTATAGCCACTGTGCCAGATGTTGTACTGAGTAAGGCATCTAGTGGCTTTAACCCAGGGTTTTGTTTTGGTCAGCCACCACCTTACCTCATATTCCCAGGTCACACAAGCTGTGAGGATCTTGACAGCCAGCCCAGGGTGTTGTATTTTTCTTAGGTCATCTGTCCCTCTAGATTATTGAAGCCTGAAAGTGTTGAGAAGAATAGAAGAAAGTCAAGATTTGGACTCAGTAAGGACTAAGCTGGCCAGTGGGTGGGTAACAGCAGCCAGGGAGGGGCCACTGTTATGAAAGTAGAAGGAACTGTTGCATGATATTGTGTGGTCAGTGGCAGTACTTGTGAGGTACACTGCTCAAAAAGGGGGTATCTTATGTTTTGGAGGACTATAGTGGACTACAGTGGGCATTGGCTAATCGCTGTATGTCTTGAAGTGTAGATCCTTTACGTATATGAACTTTTGGAAGCTTGAACCAGCCCCTCATCATGCCTCCAGCAATCTTGAACTTAGGATAAGTGGAGGCAGAAACAGAGTGGGGGAAGGGGAAGGCCTTTATACTGTAATGGTCTTGAGTCTGTATGAGTTCCTCTTTTGTACATGGTAGGGGAAGTTTTAACTGTAGTTGGATCCAGAATCAGAACAGGATTCAAGTTCTGATTCTGAATCTGACAATAAACAAATTACAACAATAGGTAGTTTTTTAGAAAATAACCCCCTCCCCCACCCCCCATAACCCCTCAAATAGACTATCACCCCTCCCTCCCCCAGCTATCCAACCCTAGCGGAGCATAACATATTCTTCACTGAAGTTGCGGGAATAGATATTTCTCAACCCCGGCCAGAGGTACCAAATAATTTTGACAAAATCAGGTCATAAAAATAAATAATTAAAACCTTACCCTATAAGTATATGTAAAACAAATAAATAGAAGTCTCGGACAGAGTATGAGCTCATATTAATACCAGAAGAATGCTAGTGGAAATATTTAAGTGGCACATAGACAATTAATATAACTCCTTGTAAAAAAAGTAGATAATAAAGAGGGTAAGGGGAAGGGGAGAGTAGGAAGGGAGAGAGGGTGAGACAAAAGGGACCGAGGAAGGGAGAAGAGGAAGGAAAAGGGATAATTATTCAGCCCTGGATTCCAAAATTGGTTTTAAGATATTGGAGAAGCCTCTCCCAATATTTGGAGAATTTAGCTAAGGTTTTAGATAATCTAAAGGCAGATCTTTCTGCATAGAATGCATTTAAAAATTCTTCCCACCATTCCTTATGGGAAGGAACCCAGTCCTCCCGCCAGTGGCGAATAATTAGCAACTTAGTAACAGATGAAATCAGTGCTAGCTGATATTTCTGCTCTTTCCTTAAATTTGGAGTATACCTCCCCAGTATACAGGTCTCTAAACAGAAAAAAGAGGAGAGATCGGTGTATGGGCCCGTCCAGGTATTTACCGAAGCCCACAGTCTTTGAACTTTTGGACAAAACCAAAATTTATGGATGGTCGTTGCTAAAGGGTCATTGCAGTCAGTACTGGTTGGAGAAGGCAGTCTGCCTACTCGATGCAGTCTTGCTGGAGAGAAATACATATTGTGAAACAATTTAAATTGCACATCTTTCAACCTTTCTTGTTGAATATAAAGATAAGTATCCTTCCATATACTTCCCCATGTCGCCACCGACCAGTCTAGGGCTAGATTAATTGACCAGTATAGAGGAGACTGTACAGATGAGGGTACACTTTCCTCCAGGATATATTTATATATTTTAGAAACACTTTTGCCCTCTAGGCAAAGATTGCCTAACACTTTGAAGAATGAACCAGCCCTGTCGGAACAACAGTTCTTCCCCAGAAATGCCTTGATAGTAGAATGAATTTGCAGCAATCTGAACCCAAGGCTGGGTCTCACCCCAAATTTTAAAAACAATGCCATCGATGACAACAATGAGTCTCTGGAGAAGAAGTCAGCCAAATGTGGTTTAGGGCAGGAAGTAGAAAAGGGTTGTACAATAGGTCGTTTACCGATTGAAAAATTGGGATTTTTAAGTACAGGTTGGTGAGATCAAATTTTGGTCGGATATTAAACTTTACACACACAGTTGGTGCATGGCTCGAATATCCCAACCTAAGGGTGTATCTCTAACCGTCCTAGGAACCTTAGCCCATGGGATATATAATAAAGACTCCAGATCCAAATTAAGATTTCTAACAACAGCTCTGTCGAGTGCCAGAGCCGGTGTAGTTACATTCAAATCGTGGGTCCATAAAGCCGCCGTAGCTGCATGTATTGCTAGGTAATATGTAAAAAAGTCTGGCAACTGCAGGCCCCCTTTTCCCCTTGAGTAACACAGTTTATAATACCCTCTACGCGGATGGGCCCCACCCCACAAAAAGTTCAAGCAAAATTTGGTCAGGGGTTTAAAAAAGGACTTGGGTAGGTAAATATTCAGGCAGGAGAGGGGGGGTAGAAAAGTTTAGGTAAAACTACCATCTTAATTGTGTTGGCTCTACCTGAAAGAGATAAAGGAAGTTTCAACCATCTGTCTAGGTCATCTTTGATTGATTTTAAAACTGGTTTAAGGTTTAAGTTTACCAAATCATGTGGATTCCTGGAAATCCGAATACTTAAATATGGTAAAGCCTCTGACTGCCTCTGCAGACCCAAAGAAGAACACCAACTTTTGGAGAGCCAGGATGATAATGAATACAACATAGTCTTTGACAAATTTAACTTGTAACCGGAGAATTCCCCAAAACCTGTGATAAGATTCGGGACTTGAGGAAGTGAAGCAGATGAATTTTGGATATGCAACAGTAAATCATCCGCAAAAGCTGACACTTTACATTCCTCAGATCCAATTTTAATACCTTGAATCTGGGGGTCGGCATTGATGGCTCTTATTAAAGGTTCAATATACAAATTAAACAAGTATGGGGATAACGGACACCCTTGACGGGTTCCTCTCCTTAAGGAAAAGGCCTCTGAGATCAAATTATTGCACTGAATTCTAGCTGAAGGGCATTGGTACAAAACTTTCACCATGTTAATAAAGTGTTCTGGAATACCCAACTTAATTAAAGTTGCAAACATAAATGACCACTCCACCCGATCAAAAGCTTTCTCTGCGTCAAGAGAGACCAGAGATGCTTCCAGCCCCGGGCTCTCCGACGCAGAGATTAAATAAAACAGTTTTCTAAAATGATCAGAAGGAGAGTGTCCCTCCACAAAGCCTGCTTGTTCTGGGCTTACCAAACCATCCCAAACCTTTTTAAGTCTAAATGCTAAAATTTTGGCAAAGATCTTAACATCCAAATTCAGCAAGGATATTGGTCTATAGTTACCTACCAATTCAGGAGATTTATTGGGCTTAGGGGGGAGGAGAATAATCTTGGCCTCAAACAGAGAGTGGTCACTAACCCCCTTATCTACCCAGAAAAGATAAAGCTGTTTCAACAGGGGGACAATAAGTTGTTTAAAGGATTTATAAAAAAGAGGAGTAAAGCCGTCTGGGCCTGGTGCTTTTCCAATTTTGAGGAATCAATTGCCTGCCCAATTTCCAGCTCAGCAATGGGGGCAACTAAGTTTTGCCTTAATTCTTCTGTCAAGCAGGAAGGGGATACTAGACAAAAATCTCTCCATTTTCGCTGCACATTGTGGTGAGTGTAAGTTACTTGAGTAGAGTTCGATAAAACTCTACAAATCCCTGTAATATGCCTACAGGAGTAGTAATTAAAGTGTTAGATACTGGGTGTCTCAAAGCTGCTACCCACCTAGCAGCGGCCTTCTGCTTCAATTGCCAAGCTAACAATTTTCCGGCCTTATTACCTGACCTATGCAAAGGGCGAATTTTGGCTGCAGAGAGGAGATCACCCTTTCTCGTAAAAGTATTAGCATACCACGCCTTCAGAGACACCGCTCCTGCTCCTGACTCCCAGATCCTTTACCCCCTGGGTGTTTTCTAGCACTAATTCTCCCAGGCATTTTCCAGCCCTGAAGCTGCTTTGGCTTTACGTTTGGATGCTATACGAATCAGCTCACCCCTCCAAACCGATTTGAGGGCGGCCCATGTATACTCAACAGCCTCTATAGACCCCCAATTCACCTCAATTGAAGCAGATAAAAAGTTCTTGAAATGAGAAACAGTTTCCAAATCCTTCAAAAGATTGTCATTTAAGGACCATGAATAAGACCTCAGAAAAAGGGGAGAGGGAGACCATTCCAAAAATATCGGAGAATGGTCAGAGATGACCCTAGGCAGAATGGTCACTTCCTTAATACCAGTCAAACAATCCTTACTTACAAAAAAATAATCTATCCTCGAGAATGACCTATGGACATGAGAAAAAAATGTAAAATCTCTTGCAGAAGGATTAATCAACCTCCAGGGATCCACCAACCCCAAGGAAGATTTAAATTCCTCTAAAGCAGTTTGGGCCGGGGAGGGATTCACCCCTCTACTCCATGATCGATCCAACTTGTTTGATTGGGAAAAGTTCCAATCACCTCCTAAAATGATTGGAACCCCCTTAAAAGAGGCTAATATAAGTGTTAGTTGGACAAAAAAAGTTGGCGACTCCTGATTGGGTCCATACACCGATCCCAGCACCAAGTTGGCTCCATTAAGTGTACCAGAAACAAATATGTACCTACCATTGGGGTCCAAAATAACCTCCGATTGAATAAACGGGATTCCCCGAGCTATCAAAATAGCCACTCCCCTACTATTAGAAGAGAAGCTAGACCCATAAACCTGCCCAACCCATTTCTTTTTAAAATGCATTAACTTATCTGCTAAAACGTGCGTTTCCTGTAAGAACACCACTGCCGGCTTATAATGAGCCAAGTGATTTAATATAATAAATTTCTTGCAATTGTCCTTCCCCACTTTAATATTCCACGAAATAATGTTTAGTCCACTAGCCATCAATAACTATTAATTTCCCACAAAGGATATGGATAGCTGCCCCCCTAGTAACTAAAACCTTGGCCCGATAAAAAAAAGGAAAATTTCCAGCCCCCTTATCTAAATAATTAAACAACATAAACCCTGAATATGAACACCCCAGCAAAACCAGGCCGAAGCCCACCCTGCCTCTGATTCATGAAGCACTATAGAGGCCGGGCCCCTCCATCTACCTACCTAAGTGCAGGGAGGGATCTCAACAATTAAAAAGTAGGTAAAGAAAACTGCACCCCTGTACCACCACTAATTTAGAGTAAACGCTGAGCAAATATCAAAAACTTGTAGTACTCGTATATACTAAATCAACTATTAGGGTCTATCAAAATGCCCGATCCCGAGTTAACATCAGCTTACAACAATAATTGGACCTTAAGCCCCTAATTATAGCAATTACAGTATTTATAATATTAGGGACACAGAACAAAAGTATAAATTAGAACTAATAGCTCCCTCTTGTGGAATAAACACAAACTTCCCCATTTATGTTTCAGGTACAGGAAAAAAGAACTAAAATTGATAACAGAAATATTTTAGTACATAACCAGCCATATATTGGAGCTAACTTTAGAATGTCCATAGGTCCGTTTCAGGTCCCTTGACAGTATAGGAATCTCTTTAAGTCTTTCCAACCGGGAAGTAGTAATACTCAGAATAAGCTCAATGAATACAGACAAAGTTCCGAGAATGCCCCATTGATGAGCCATATATACCTCCCACCAGCTTACTCTCATCCCTTATTTTTAGGGAACAGGTCAGGAAAACAAGTCTCCAGGGAGATGAGGGCATCCTCCGCAGTTTCATAGCGCTTTATTCCTTCCTTCATGGAAACCTCTAACCTTGCAGGATATAGCAATCTATGGCGAATTCCAGCTGCCCAAAGCTTCGAGGTTAAGGGGCGAAAAGCCAGCCGTGCCTGCCTCATCTTCCAAGTAAGATCTGGTGCCAAGCGAAGCCTTTTGCCTTCCCACTGGAAAACAACTAGTTTTCTAACTTCTCTCAGAATATACTCGTGATCCAGATAGTTTAATAGCTTGAAGATTATGGGTCTTGGTGGTTCTGAAGGTGCAGGCTTTACTCTCAGTGACCTGTGGCCCCTTTCTATTATATATTCAGGGCCATTAGGTGAGGGGCCCACCGATTTATTTAATAGCTTCTGCAAAAAACTGATGGTATTGGCCCCTTCTTCACCCTCTGGGAGACCAAGAGGACCAGGTTGTTGCGCCTGCTTCTGCCCTCTAGATCGTCAAGGCGGTCTGCTAATTTCTCCAGGCTCTTCTTGCACTCTTTCACAGTAGGCCCCGCTCTCTCTAGAGCCCTTTCTATTGACGAGATTCTAGCTTCTGCGTCAGTTACTCGTCGGGCAGCTGTGTAAGTGCTGGCTTAAAATCCGCCACATCTTCAATAAGTTTGAAGAGGGCATCCTTGATTGTCGTTAGGTCCTTGTAGATTTTCGTTGGAGCCAGCGCCTCCGGTTCACTGCCTGGTGAAGAACTCCTCCGTGGCCGCTTGGCCTCTGATTCCGGTTCGGAAACTTGCATTTTCGAGCAATAGAGACAATCGCCAGGGTCTCTTGTAGTAACTTAATGTATCGGGCGAACAGGATGCCAAAACTTACCCGCAAAACCTCCTTTTAAAAGTATAAAACGCTGTGTTGGAGAGGGAGACCCGCGAAACCACTGTTACTCCTCCATGCGTGTCACGTAATCCTCACATTTGGCACATTTTGAATTACTGGAATTTCCTAAGCCTCAGTCTCTTACTACTTGTTATTGTGTAATTATGTATTATTAAGTTGACCTTTGTATGTATGTATACCCCCCATTCCTTCAACGTGAAACCTTTGTAAACGAGCAGTTCTTGCTCAAAGGTATTTGTAATCCTAGATATTAATAAAATAAAATAAAAATAAAAATATTTTCTATTTGCATTGTCTTCCCCTTGTTGTCTTGCATTCTCCCTACCCTGTTCCTCCTATGTAAATTTGTAATGAACTCTTGTTCTCTCAGCACTGTTGAAATTACAGTGTATCTGTTGACTTTTACCTTGACACAGTTGTAACCAATTTACATTCAACTATTTTATGCCCGTACATTGATTGCACCTGTATGTATATTTCGCTTTATATGTTGTAGTATATTGTTTATTTCAATGTGCCACTTTGTTGGCTCAGGTCATGCCTGAAAATGGTCCCTTGGTCCCTTGGATAAGTGTACTTTATCTGGTAATCAAAGGCTTAAATAAATAACTAAATAAATAAACAAACTTGATGTACAAAAGTGAAGTACACAAAAGTGCAATGGTACAATGAATAGCAGGGAGCAATGCTATAATAGATTAGTGCTAAGAACAACTAACATTTCTTTCTAAAACATCACTATAGTTGGGCTCCCAGTGTCTGCTTACATTTTTTTCATTGACTCTTGGACCTGGGGACTGGGCACCTGGTGTCAGAATGGGGGGTTGGTAGTACCAAGGTTTGGCTGTCATTGTCCACTTATTTTTTTTAATTTACTGTCTGACTCCAGGATTGGGCACCTGGTATTAGTTCAGTTCAGCTTAGTTAGTTTGTTTGACTTAAAAGTCATTACAACATTTTGAAGCAGGTATAAAATTAGAAAACACGGAGGAAAAAAACATACATATATAGTACATATAAATATATACATTAAAAAGAGTGTCTAATACATAAAATCTAGATTTGTTTCAGCATTCACATGCAGTCAGTATAGTACACATCAGATTGTTTAAACAGTAGTCTGAAAGATGTGCAAAAAGCAAATGTTTAGAAATAGTGTGTGATATTCATGTTTCGTCTAGTCAGATCTTCTCTATATGCATCACATTTTAGATGTAATCCTCTTTATTGTAGTATTTTAAGAAGAGAGACCACAGGGACCAACACTCCTGCATCCTGTGTTTTCAGCTAATAAGTTAGCATATGCTGAGGTTCATATTCCAGATTCCCCCAATATGCCTCCCAGCAATTGGTGCCTATATTTTTCATAAAGTAGACATAGAATAACTCAGTGTAAAATATTGTCCTGCCCTAATTTGTATCCACATACCACATTATAACTCACCTTTTTATTATATTGCCCCTTTTTCCAATTACTAGCAAAATATTCAAATTTAAATCTTATCATTTTTCTTTGAATGGGTTTCTCTGTCAGTAAATATTTTTCTATACTGTGTCTTCTTTTGTTTTTAGCAAACCATTAGTAGGCTTTGGATTGTCTGCAGGCCTCTGTGTCCTTCTGCATGTATATATCTCTTACCCTCCTTTTCAAATAAAGGAAATTATATGAGGTAGGGTATCTAAGGCTATCTGTGATCATTTGTAGAAGTCCATATAGCTTAATAATGTCTTACACTACACTCATGCTGGGGAAGATTATATTGGAATGTTGATATTTAATAGCTTCATCCAGACAAATTCTTGGAAGTCTGTCTTCCTTCATCCTCAAAATTGTAATCCAATAGATTATAAATCTTTGTTTTATATAGCATTCCACTCACAGCTGACGTAACTCTGCAATTATAACAGTTGAAGGGGCACTATTTGGAAGACCTAGTAATTTTTTATAGAACTTATTCAAACCAGGGTATAAATTAATTTTTGTTTGAGTGCCCCATATTTCGTCTCCATATAGCAACTGGCTTTTAAGTTTTGCATTAGCTACACTTATATTCCCCATGATAGATTTTGCACCATATTTATTGGAAAAGGAAGATAAAATTGGGAGAAATTTTTTTGCCTTAAGTTCTAATTCCCTCACATGATTACCCCAGATCCCCTTCTGATTCACCATTATGCCTAGGTAACAAAATTCTGGAACAACCTCCAATTTGTGGTTGTTTAGAGTATATTTATATGATTTCTTATTCCCCCATAAACCAAAACCTTGGCTTTATTATAGTTGATCTGTAAATCGGCTTTATTATACTCCATGTAACATTTTTCAAACATTCTTCTCATGCCTAAATAGTTGGTTGAGAGTAGTGCCACATTGTCAGCACATACCAAATATGGCAATGCTCTAGTTCCAATTTTAGGCATATAACAGGGGTGCTAATGTGCAACCCTGTTTTATTCCCAATGTTAGATCTGAACCAGTTACTCAATTTTCCCTGTTCATTATACTGTATGCTAGTGAAATTATCTTAATGTAATAATCTTACTATTTCTAATATGGAGTTCTCTACCCCTTTATCATGTGATCTTTCGCACATCAAATTTCTATTAACTTTGTCAAAGGCTGCCTTTAAATCTATAAATGTACAATATTTTTTTTTATTTTTTAACCACCACATATTTATGGACTATATGTGTCAATGCAAAGCTTTGATCTATAGTGGAGTGCTTGCTTTTAATGCCAGCCTGTGCTTCATCTGTTATATTGTGGGTATCAGCCTATTCTGTTAATCTATTGTTTATTATCCTTGTGAATAGTTTTTCTACCATCATGCTAATAGGCCTGTAGACCTTGGGTGATTCATATCCCCCTTCTTGAAAATTGGCACAGTTATATTCAATCTCCAGCTCTAAGAAATATAACCAGTCTTCCATATATAGTTGAATAGTTTATACAAAAATGGAATCCAATAACTTTTAATCCTTTGAATCACATCTAAAGGGACTCCATTCAGGTCCAGTGCTTTTCTCTTTTGAAAGAAGCTAAGTGCCAATTCTATTTCAGGCAAAGTAATATCATTACTGGGATGGCACAACCTCTCTTCTAATTGAGTTTCAGTAATGTTGTACAGATACTCAGGATCCTCCCTATAAAATAACTGTATAAAATGTTTTACCCACTCATCTGGTTCAACGTAAGCCTCAATTTGATTATTATTTTCATACCCAGAGTAACAATCTATCTGAATGTGTTGTTATTTTTTGTGTCTACTGCTTTTTCAAGGTCAGTCCATAATTGTTTTATGTATTTCTCCCTATTATTTTTCAATATTATGCTATATTCCTTTCTCGTGTGATTCATTAATCTGTTATTTTTGTTGGGTTTTTGTTTTAAGACCCTAAGTTGTTGATTTAATTTGTATTTCCTTGTCTGCATTCAGAATGATATCAAATATTTTATTTTAATTTCCTATTTTAAGTTCTTTTAAAATTGTATAAGCTATTGTTCCTATAATTGAGTTTTGGTCTGATTTGATTTAATTATCAGATTCCCTATCAGCTAATTCCAACAGTTCACTCAATATTTCTTTCCCTTCCAAGGTTGCTTCAAAGTTATGTCCCTCTATTGTTTGCCATTATATACAATTTTTCTTCAGTTGAGTATAAATCATTTTCTTTTCTTTTATTATAAGGATTTTTTCCTTGCTTTTATCTTTTATTCCATAGCAACATGTTGACTTTCTGGTCTTTTTGTAGTTTGTAAGGATATACACTGATTAATTAAATTTATATTAACCCACACTTAGTCAGTGGTGGAGTAATCATTTACACCCATATAGACAAATTCATCCTGTAAATCTAGACTAGTTCTTCCATTTAACAGAAGGAAATTCCTATTACTTAAAATCTTGTGTAGCTCAATGTCCATGTTGTTGATAATCTTATCTCTCTCTTTCCATACAAGGCTAATATTTTTTGAACCTAAGGATATCAAAGTGTCTATCATGTCTTCCGAACATCCCTGTAAATTGCTCACCCTGTCATTAAAGTCACACATGATAATTATGTAACCATCCAGGTTATATTGTTGTATTTTTTCAATAAGTTCATCTAAAGTTGAAGGTAGTTTTTATCTCCATACCTGCTACCTACTGGGTGAGCATATACATTAATAAGGAATGTTTCTCTATTGTCCTTCTCAAGAATTTTGACTGCTAGTAAACTGTTGCTTGATATACTTATCTCCTCAGTCTTAGCCTTATTATCAAGCCTTCAACAAATTGCCAATCCACCTGTACCCCTACCACATTTCATCTTATTAGCTTTTTATAGTCTGTACTATAGTCTATATGCAGACTGCTCAAAGTTCATATCTCCTGTATACATACAAAATGAAATTGCTTCAAATATTGACTGACCTCTGGCTCGTCAAGTTTTTTTCTCTCTTCCTGATGGATTCCAAGACAAAATATTAACAATTTATCATCTCTGACCATCTTAGCATCATTATTTGATGGTAATTTTACATTTAATCTGTCAGGCACAATGTTAGATCCCTGCAACCTCCCTTCATAAGAATGTCCATGTGGTTGTCATTGATCACAGGTGGCCAATATTTCAAACCTATTAAAAGTCTCTATCAATGCTTCCCATTTTGAGGCCTTCTTTAAAGTGCAGTGCTGATTACTGTCTTCTTTTCCTTTTCCTTTATCTGTACAAACATGGATGCCCAATTCATCTAAAATACTTTGCTTCTTCTTAAATCATTTACAACTGTCTCTTGCTTGGCTCAAAACATCATCAGCCCATCCACCTCCCATCTCAACACTTGAGTTATGTCCTGGCTGCTGACATGTGAATTTAAAAGTGCATTAAGTGCATTAATTAATTTACACTTTAAATTTGATTTGTTTTCTTAATACATTTGTCTCAATCTAAATATCAATATTTGTATTTCATTCTGCTCTATCCTTACTGTCCCTTTTCTTGTATAAAATTCTGTGAAAAGTTCCCTTAAGGTGGTTATTTTCCCTACCATGATTCCAATTGTATTTAGTTCCTTTGATCTATATATAACAGCTCTCAAAATGTAGACTTGGTCTGTCACCAGTAGCACTAGTTCTGATCCTGCAACTAGTCTATTGATGCTTATGCAATCCTTCACTTGTATGCAGCCAGTCATTGTTGAATTTAATAAACCCGTTATCATATCTGACAATTTCTCCTGTGTTTCATTTGGAATACAGGCCATCTTAAACAGTAGTAATACAAAGTCTGTTCCTAAAGTTTTTTTGTAAAAAAAAATTTAACTGTTTGCCATTGTCTTTTTCAAACACACCATTGGTTTGCACAGTTTTTTATTACTCATTTCTTCCCCCTCTTTATAATCCTCAAGTGGAATATTTTTGGGGGCTACATTATCTATTTGCCTTTTGTTCTTCTCATTTATAGTCACTTTGGGGACTAAAAGAATTTCTCCCCTTTAAAACATTTCTATTTTTGCATTCCTTAGTTTTTACAGATTTATTTTACTTCTTCTTCTTATCTAATTTTACTTTCTTTACTCCCTCAAACTTCTTAAATTCCTTTCTTGCTTCTGAATGCTCTTTAGTGGTGATAGTAAGGTGTCTTCCATCTATGTTATTATTTCCACCTTCCTTCATCACATTAACATTAACCACTTTTTTCTTTCTGGTCACATTCTTTATCTAGATTTTGCATGCTTTGGTTTTTGGGAGTTTTAACAGTTTTTCCTCTACCCTTTCTATTGATCTTAACCCTTTGCTGCCTAGGTCTCTCCAGTTGGACCTTTTCTATTTTTTCCTGTTCTACTTCTTTATGACAAATCAATTGGCATTTTGCCATCCATTCCCTACAAATGCTATCATCCATTAAGCTCTTATTGGTAGCATTATACATTCCTCCATATCTGTACTGCAGTCAATTACTGTATCAGGGGGACCTCC
Source organism: Neoceratodus forsteri (assembly GCA_016271365.2). Classification (NCBI taxonomy): domain Eukaryota; kingdom Metazoa; phylum Chordata; order Ceratodontiformes; family Ceratodontidae; genus Neoceratodus; species Neoceratodus forsteri. The sequence continues at coordinate 562,973,828 of CM028135.1, read as the reverse complement.
ATCAGACTGTCACTGACATCTATTAGTATGTCTTCATTTGTTAGCTTATCACCCAAAAGTTCCTTGTTTCTCTATTGAGGTATTGTGTTCTCACCAGTAGATTTACTAAGGCAGTTATTCATGGGAATATTAACTTTAATGACTCCAGTTTCATTCTGTTTTCTATGCATATTCCCTTAATAAAGGCAAGATCTTGTTTAATATCTAATAATTGCTTGAATAGGAACACATTTGAATTAAAGGAATCTTTTAATACAGTTATTATATATTTTGTAATACCTTGCATATCAGGCATTTTTAAACTGTTACTATAGGATCTATGTTTATATCTGCTAAACTCTTCAGCAAATCTGTCTTTAACAGACATGTTTTCTCCATTTTCCCTTGTGATTGACTTTTCCTTTATGTCTTCATTTTAATTTTGGTCAGTTTTCTTCTAGGCTTCACTGTCTGACCTTAAAGACCCTCTCAGACCTCTGACCTCCATATCTAAAATAGACAGGTTGTGAAAGATTTCTGAGAAGTCTATGTTTGTGTCAATTGCCTGTGCTTTATTGTGTTCTGGGCCATCCCCAGTTGGTTCAATAATACTAGTTTATTCAATGCCCTCAACCTCAGTTTTTTTGAGCATCTCAGAAGGGTCAATGTTGCTTGATTTTTTCCATGTATAGGGATACTATTGAGGAACTTAACAATACTCCCATTTGGAGTAGAAGAGTATAATACTTATATGCTTTTACCAATCTTATTTTTATCAGGATTGTTTGTTCTCTTATACTTCCCATTTTGTGTAATGGCCTTAGTTTGCATTTTACTTAATGCCTTTAGTGCAAGTATTTTCAGAGAAAAAGGTCCTTTGTCTTTGCTTTTACCTTCCTCCCCTCTCTTTAATATTTTCCTTGAAGTACAAATACTGTTACCATACCCCACTTAGTCACTTCTAGTGATAGCAGGCATTATTACACACTTAATTGTTTGAAAAATCACAAAATACTGCACAATTCAGAATCAAGGTTCAAAACAGGTTCAACATACAGCATAAATTAAAATCCATAGAAAAATAAAAAAAACACTTTTTTGTGATTTTTAAGTTGGTTTCAAGCAGGGTTTAGTTTCACAAGGCACTGGACAAGTCATGAAATAATTTGAACTCAGTAATCTCTATTATCTTTTGTTATACATTACCATTCAATGCTGTTTGACCATTTGATTCTGGCACTGTACTGAGTGAAAACTATGCAAAATATATTCTCAAAACACTCCTGTCCAGTTAATCTTGTTCCCATGCTTTCCAGGCCTCAAAACTCTCCCTTCTAGGAAATTATAGTCTCTCAAGTTCAAAGCAATGTAATGCCCATTGAAGGTATTCAGAGGAACAATTTCTGGATTGACTAAAGCAAAAGAGAACACAACTATGAAAGCATAAAATAGGGACTTGACTTCATTCAGATCCATTAAGTAGAGATGAAATTTGATCACATGCAGTAATTCACAGTTAAAAATTGACTTGCTATAATTCATAATAAATATGCTCTCTGTAGATTATTATTAATTAATACAACTGACTTAAACTAATCAGGAAAAATGCATTCTATGTTACACAAATTCAGTTACTACTTCCTGATATCAGAGTATGAAAAAATTCCTTTCAACAGCATTAAATGAATCTCCTGGGTCTCCATGAAATATTTTCTGATCTCGGCCAATACCACATATCACAAAAAGGCCTTGTAATTTGCAACAGTTCTTAATAATGGTTTTCCAATATTAGAGTAAAAACTCTTTTTTCCCCAAAGCAATATATTCAGGGATACTCGGGAGTAAGAAGTAAGAAAAATAAAGCAATCCTTTGCACAAGAGTCAGGATATCAGGATCAGGATAGCTTTTTAGCTTTTGAGCTGGTCCTCAAAAGAAGCAACCATGCTTCAGGTGTTGGGTGTTTATGCTTAACAATTGGCAGCAGGGTTTTTATATCCCTGTTCTGTTTGTCTTAATTGATCTAATCACTCTATAGTAGTAGAGTCAGTAAGAATCAATTATTTCCTAACAGTCTTTCAAGGGTGTTCAGGTGAATACACAAGCACTTCATTGACTGTTTGGCTGTGTGTAATAAATCAGTCAGCTAGAGGCACTAAAGAACTAGGGCACAATGATCTCTAATTAGTTGGATTGATTGAATTAATTGAATAACTCTAGTAAAAGTATGAGATGGATGATCCTTTGTCTGTGTATAGCATGAGAAGTTTGCAATACAGATAACAGAAGTAAAACATGGAATGTATAATTATATAATTACATCCCGTACAACTTTGTACGGGCCAGTTGCACTTTATAATAACTTCCCAAAGCTGAAGCTTCTACCTGTCATACATTAAAACTATCTGTTAGAAAATATATGACAATAAAACTGTAGCATTTTTAAGTTTTCTAATCATACTGAACATATAAAGCATACCAAACATTACAAAACATTAAAAGTTCCTAGAGTACTTTAAACACTCTTTAACATTCTTTACACTTGAGTGCTCAAGTGCTCAAAACACTCTGGGGTAAAACTCCACCAATGAACTCAGTGAACTTACGTTATCTAATAAATTTGGTGGGTGAAAAAAAGAACATTTCCATACTTTAATGTGCAGTGTCTCAAATCATCAAAACTGGGTTAATACCACATGGCAATACCCAGTTGCACCAGACACATCAAAGAAATGTTAAATAATAGAAATAATAATATAAAACATAGAATGTAGACAAGGCAGTGAAGAGAAAAATAAAACTCCTTTTCCAAGAAGTCTTTCTGGTTTTCAGCAGTTTCTCCTTGCTGCTCAGCCCTTAGCAGGGCTGTTGTTTTTATCCTGCTGCAGCAGCATGCTCCACTACTGCCTGGGCTTCAAGCTCCCAGACCATTACAGATTGCAGCCAGGACTCCACACTGTTTAAACTTATAGCACAAGTTGGTCTGGAAAGATACTGTAGATAAACCTCTACCACTGACTCTCTTCTATTGAGTAAATTGTAGGAAAGTGTCCAGTCAATTCAGGCAACAATGGTATTACCTGTACTAAACAAAAGGTAAGTGTTTACATTACCCTGCTTCTTCTACGACTCCTCATCAGAATAGCGTGCAGCTACATTCCAACATCTTGGATCTGTTCTTTCACTTGGTGTCAGAATGAGGGGACTTTGGTGGCACCAGGATTGGGCAGCAAGTGGCTACTTTTTTTCATTTTTGTTTACCATCCATCTGTGAAGCAACACTGGCTATTGGCTCCTGGTGACTGCCTAACTATATTAATAGTGGCAGCTTTAGGTTTTCAAACAGAAGCAACTTTCATATGACTCTGACATGTTTGTGTTACAAATCCCCAACCCATGCCTTAAACAGCATGCCTCTTGCACCTGGCAGCATAGACCCTTCTCTGTGTTTGTCCCTCACCATTTCCTGTGCCCACACCCAGTCCCCTCAGTGAAAGTGGCATGCCCTGGACTCCTGGATATTTGAAGCCCAGTCATCAGTCCCCTGCATCAAGTCAAGGCTGACTGCTCAACTCACAATTGAAATGTTGGTCTGGTTTTATAACATTTTAATTCACTCACTCCCCTGTATCAGGAGGGATAAACTTTTCTTCAGTTAATTAAAATAAAGTAACACATCTCCTTTGGAATGCAGATACTTCCTCAGACTTACAATACCTCTTGACAAACAGTGAGGGGTTGGACATGATGGACCTAGTGTCTCATATAATATTAAATTACTATGTTACAGTGAGGGGTTGTACATGATGGACCTAGCATCCCTGACAACCTTAAATTACTATGTTACAGTGAGGGGTTGGACATGATGGACCCAGAGTCCCTTATAACATTAAATTACTATGTCACAGTGAGGGGTTGGACATGATGGACCTAGTGTCCCTTACAACACTAAGTTACTATGTTACAGTGAGAGGTTGGACATGATGGACCAAGAGTCCCTGACAACCTCGAATTATGATGCTGCCATAAGGGGTGAACATGATGGACCTTGAGTCCCTTACAACATTAAATTGCTATGTTAAAGTGAGGGGTTGGATATAATGGACCCAGATTCCCTTACAAGCTTTTCTAGTACTTCTACATGTGTGGGGGGCAACATATTGTTTGAGGATTGCTGAGCCCTCAGTATACAGACTGCTATAGCTACAGCTGTGAACCTTCCTCCTAGCATACTTCATATGTTGTGAAGCTTAATCAAATAGAAATAAAAAATGTAAGTAAAGCAAGTAGTGACAAGCACTGGGGTGGTGGTGCCTCAAGAAGTTCCAATTGCAGTAAGTTGATGAAATGAGCACTCACCCCTGCTAGTCAAGCTGAACAAAAAGTCAGGTGCTTCAGTAATTCAGTGCTTGGCCAGAAAGTTCATTCACTCCATACTGTAACCAGTGGTACAGATGAACATAGTGGTGAGGAATTTAAAAAAAAACTATAAAAACACCATGCCTTTGTTGGTTTGAACAGGAAAATGCACTAAAGGATAGGCAGCTAAAATAAAATGTAAACTTCTATGTATCAAACACAAGAAGGCTGAATATTAACTACTAGGATAATCAAGGGTTAACACACAAATGTGTTGCAAGGTATTCGGAAAGCAGGCAGCAGGCAGTGTCATAAGCAGATGGAAGCAATGAAAAACAGAGTCACCTAGATGAGGCACACAACTTAATTAAACTATGCAATTTTTTGCAGGAAATCAACAAGTATACCACAGAATCAGGTAAATATGCAGCAATAAAAAAAGTTATAAACACTTAATAGTAGCATGCTCTTTAAAGACAAACATTTGTAATGCTTAATGGAGTGGAATCAAAGACTGGCATGCTAAACAAAGGAATGCAGGACAGAGATAGTGGTGGGTGAAGTGGCATAAATTCATTCCCCGAAGTGATTCATGGAGTAATGTGGAATCTGCGAAGTATTCAGCAACACGAAGTGAAGTACTTCGCGTCATGATGAGGAACACAAAGTCCATTGAAACTAATGACTTTGCATTATACTGCCTTCTCCAAACCACTTCTTCACCAATTTTAAGGTGAAGTACATTGAAATCAATGTATTTCGCATCATGTCACCCTGTTATTGAGCTCTAAGACAAATTTTGCAGTGCTTCTTGGGATTGCAGGTCACATGGGCTCTAGATTGTTCTGCATAGCCTCAGTTCTGTGTAGTGTGTGTGTAGTAGAAGATGGGGACAGTTTCTTCTCAGAACTCTGTGATTCAAATCCTCTAAAAGCTGTTAAAAAAGCCTTTTTGAGACTTTTTTTTGCTCAAAATTTAGTACATCGATTATAGGAAACCCTCCTGTGCTCATATCATTGAGTGTTTATTGTTTGTGTGTGGATTTTGAATGTTAATTTAGAGCAGTCAGTCTGTGTACTGTGAAGTGTGCATTGGGGAGGAGTGCATCTGTGGTGTAGGTAGATGAACTTGGAGAAAAAGGCAGTCTTTCTGTTTTGGTTATACTTTTCTTGTATAACTGTGTTAATGTACACACTGTAATATTCTCAGTAATACTTGAAATTGTTTTACTGATTGTTGTGGTGCAGCAGTGAATAAATTCAGTTTGTTTAAAACATTTGGTTATATTACTAAAGGTTTTAATATACTACGCATTACTTGTAGTGTGTGTGTGTGAGTGTGTGTGATGCATGCCATTAAATCAGACACCTTTTATTGTGCCACTGAGTAATTGCAGCAGTGTGAACCTGCTAGCCACCACACCTGCATGAATCTTTTATACTACTGTGTGGTATCTTTACTGGTAGAGGACTGTTACTGCCATGCACTAAACCCCCAACTGGCAGAAGATATTCTTTTCCAGATGTGGATTTGTGGCTTGTGATCACTGGTTAGATGTGCCTTTGCATCTGCATCTCTTGAGTGCACAGCATGATCTTAATCTGTCTTTGTGTGTGCAGTACACCATTAAGTCTGGGAGACTTTGCATTTCTTGTTGCACTCTTATTTCACTTCATCAGCACTGAAGAATTTTCTGGACACAAGACAGTAGCATTTTGGGGATAAACATTAATTTTGGTGACTGTGTGTGCCCACTGCTTGAATGACAGAGAGCACCTTTATTTTTCTGGGAAACTTTGCATTTTTTTGTTACTCTCTCATTTCATTTCATCAGCACTGGGGAGTTTTCTGGACACAAGACAGTAGCATTTTGGGGATGCAAATTAATTCTGGTGACTGTGTGTGACCACTGCCCTCATGACTGAGTGCTCCATTAATTCTGGGAGACTTTGCATTTCTTGTTATGCTCTCATTTCACTTTGTCAGCACTGGGGAATTTTCTGGACACAGGACAGTAGCATTTTGGGGATGCACATTAATTCTGGTGGCTGAGTGTGTGAGGGGCTGCCACTACTGTTATCACTTTGCTTTACTTCATGTTAAGGTAGAATGACTAGGTGAAGTGAGCCTTTTGTACCGGGCACTCTGCACAGTGGCGAGACAATGTGAAGTGCCCACTTTGTGTTCATTTCACTGGTGAAATTTAAATTTGCTGCATCTCTAGAGAGAGTGCAGCTCTAGAAGTGCTCTTGAAAGACAATATTTTTTTTCCCTTAATTTTACAGGATTTTAAATACAGGCTGCTAGTGCTGATAGCTGATCAGCTGTTCATTAAGTGGTTTCATGCAAATCAAAGAGACACTCTCTGATCTGAGTGGCTTGTTGTTTTTTAAAGCACAAGCAGTTGAAGAAGAGTATTGTCAGTGTGTGTGTGTGTGTGTGTGTGTGTGTGTGTGTGTGTGTGTGTGTGTGAGAGAGATGGCATGGTTGGGCTCTGTTCTCCATTGGACACTCTTTTTCTGCTGAAACTTACAATCCAGCTTCCGTTTGGATGGAAAGCTATGCAGAACAGACCCAAGGGCACAGTTATTGAAGGGACTCTAAAATGGCTTACAAAGGATTAATAGTAAAAGTATCTAACTGAAACTCACAGTCCATCAATGAAATAGTGCAATCTAGTGCTGGCAGGGGTTAAGGAAACAGACCACTTCATAAATCCAGAGAATGCGGAGTGTTTTCAATTATGTCCAGTCTGAAGCACTTAGGGGAAGAACACAGTCATCGTATCCTGTCAGTACCCTCTCATTCTCACCTAGTAATCCCAAAACACCTGCAGGGCTCTACCCAGGTAGCCGTAAAAATAATAACATTAAAATGTCAGCTGAGACAACATCAATTGGGGGTGGGGATAGCCACAATGAAACTTTGGGGGGGGGGGACTAAACAAACACATCCTCTACTGAATGCATGGTAAGACTACATTGAAATTTTCTATTGCAGCACAATATATAACAAAAAAGCTACTTTATATCAAATCTGAATAAAAATGTTTCAGAAGTATTTTTTATCAATTTCTTTTTGCTTCATTCATTCTTCCTATTTTGTTACTTCCTGGGCACATTTTGTAAGTGCAATAAGATGCTCTGGGGATGTGGGTTGTTGTCTGGTAGATGCACTTCCCAGGTTCTGAAGACACTCACAACAAGCTGCTTGTACCTCATTAAATTACTTGAGTGTGCATTTGTCAGCCAACAACTTACACTATTTTGTGTTTTGTTGCTTACTTAGTCTGCTAACAGCACTTTCTGCAAGTGTCTTGACAGAAACTGTCATAATTGCTTGTTTTTTCAGCCTGCAGCATTGAAAGAGCAGAAAAATCCAAGGACAGTCATTCATACTGACAGAGAACATTAACAAAAACACTGCCAGCAACTTGACAAATAAATGCATGTCACTTCAAGAAGAGCACATTATCCTAAATGGCAGATATGCACAAGAATATTTATATTCTGGTGGGAAATATCCCTACAAGGAATACGGAAGCACCTCAGCACAGTTCCTTTCTCTTCTTCTCTCTGAGTAGGACTGCACATAACAGTATCCTGTAAAAACAGAGCGCAAAGGGGTGACAAATACAAACATTGAGGGGAAAACAGTGTTTGCGATTTCAGCAACTTACAGCTTCCCCCTCCTTGATTTGTATCTCCTGGAGTTGGTTATCTATAGTAAGGGGGTGTGGGTGGGTGTAGTTCCTGTAAAAAACATGCTCAGTATATGATGCTTCGCTGTTTTATCCTTGCTGTTTCTGTATCACCATTTTGTGCTCACTATTATCACATGGAACCCACATAACTCAGTGCACTCATGGTCTACATGCTGCTGCAATGACAGCATGTGATATGCTATTCTGTCCATTCTGCAGTTCTCATGGTCCATTGTGTACCTTGTTATCAGAAACTCCATCAGTGAAGTTCTCACTTTAACACATCCAAGAGCTTTGAACACGGAGTAAACTTATTTCACATGATAAAGCACTTCACAGATAATTTAGGAAAATTGATTTCCTTCATTTTGCTCACCACTACTTTAAGGTGTCGTAGGATGCACTGGAATAGAAACACAAGGCCCCTGAAAAGGTCTGAAATGCCTACTATGTGTGCAACTTTCTGGTGTGGGGGAAAAAATCAACACATCAGCAAACATGCTATTTTCGGAATTTTTTGCACATGGCAGTATTTTCTATTTTTTATGCATCTGCTATGCTCAATAATACCAGGCAAAGCACCTGCAGCAATACATGTGCACATGCTTTGATGAAATGTGGAAAAGGTTGCAAAAAAGCAAGTATAGAAATATTGAGCATATAAACATAGACTTTGATGTAAGAAAAGGATCACTTGGCCCACCCAGTCTGCCCATTTTGCTACCTATTGGATAAGCTGCAGATCCTAGTTAAACACCAGCCTACTCCCTCTTACCCCTCACTAGAATTGCCTTCTAGTTCAAGTTTTGATAACTGCAGCTGGGCAAGGGCACACGTCTGGTGCAAATGGAGGTCAAGTGATTTTCTTAAGGTCCACAATGAGCATATGGCTCAGGTGGTTTTTGGACCCAGTCACATTCCTGGTGTCAGTGGTTCCTTCTCCCTCACTCCCCATCCTTGCACTCTTTTTAAACAAAAATTATTTCCAAATGCCAATGATCCTCCTCACCCCAGTCACAGTATTTGATGTAAACAAATATATTCCCTGGTGTTAGTTGTCCGCTTCCCTTATCTGATTCCAGCAGATAATATTATTTTCTCTAGCCATGGTAATCCTGATGTATTCCTTCCTGGTTCCTCTCTGCACCCCCCTCCCCATCATTCTGGTGATGGAAATCACCACAGACCCACCTCTCACCTCTGCAACCAGTCACTCTCTGCAATATGCAAGATACTGTATCGCTGTATCACACTACATATAGTGATATACTACTTACAGGACATCTTTTTGAAATGGTATACAGTGATGAAGGCTACTGAATATGAGAGACCATCAAAATGGTGACATATATTCAGAGCTTTATTCCTGGGCTGCCCTGGAAGGATAGCGATACTACATAACAGCGAGTGTACTGCAGGATGACAGGAAGAGGTGGATAGCGAGGGGAAGGGGAGGGACAGGGGGATTGCTATACCTGGTGCTGCTGAGCTAGCCATGTGGTGTGGTGGTGTGGGTGGCTAGCTCAGGAGCAGCAGGTACAGGATTCAGGACTGAATGCAGGAAACTTTTGCCACTGCCGGTGGCTGTGGCACTTAATTTTATCCTGATACAGGGATATTGCCCTTCCCACAACATGCACTCTCCTGGAGTTGAGAATCCTTTTCAGAGAGGAGCTGGGGCAAAGGCCCCCTTGATGGGGGACACGGGGGGGGTGCATCCCCCCTCAAAAACATTTGTTTACTTGTCCAGGTGTCCGTCACTCTAGAGTGTATATTGCTGATTTGCTTTTCGGTGATATACTCTTGCTATAATAGCGATCACTATTTTGAAATCACCATTATGATATGAAACTTTACACAATAGATGTAATGCATATACTATATCACAATGCACAGTGATAAAATGATACAGTAATCTGTGTGTGGAAGATGGTTGCCAGCCATGAAGGTGAGTCCAGTTGTAGGTGTACGCTGGTTGCCATCCCCGGGACAAGGGAGAGCATCAGGACACCAGAAAGGGGGGCAACTAGACTACCAGGGACTGGAAAAATATAGTAATTTCTACCGGGATCAGGTGGGATGGTACAACTGGCAATAGGGAATAATAATTGTTTGACAGAGTACTAGGATTGGGTGAGGGGGAGGTTACTGGCATGAGGATTTTTTTTTAACTGTATTTCTAAGTTTGGCCAAAGTACTGTAGGTTTTATTGTTTTAACAGCACTTTTATCATTAGCATGTTGTTAAAACATAGTCACTGAAGGCATTTGCTAGCACTATGCTGCCAGCTTGTTAACACCTCCAGGAACCATTGGATGTACAACTGTGCATGCTATACATTCATTTGCATAGATGCTAGATATATGGTTGTGATAAGATACTAACAGAAACATAGAAATGTAGAATGTGACAGTAGAAAAGGGTCTATGTGCTCACTAAGTCCATTCATTTTCATGCTTGTTTGTGCACATGCACAAGAAACATTATGTGGCAGCTTAGGAAAGAAGTGGGTTGTGGAGATATGGCACTATGGCAGCCAAAGGCAGCACTGCATTTGGGGGCTTGGCACTGGTGGGCCAGTGCAGGCCCAGTGTCCTGATGACACTGGTTCTGCAGAAGTGCCACCAAGTTAAAACATTTTCACCGCTGCAATCAGAGGCCTCCTCATCATTGCAGCGTCAGCTATTTCGCTGCAATGAGGGAGCGACCTGTCATTGCAGGGCGGTACCTTTCCATCCGCCTGCCCCGACCCAGTACATTTGCTGATGGTAAAGCCCACTCCCCATTGGCACACTGTAACCCCTTCCCCCATTTATTGTGTGCTGAGGGGGGTGCCCAATCCCTCTCGGCAGCATGCGCCCCCCCCAACAGTCTTTCTTTGCTGACAGGGGGCCTAATCCCCATCAGCTCAGTCCCCCCAATTCAATTTGCCGATGGGGAAGCCTACTCCCTGTCTGCATAATGTCCACCTCCCCAGTTTTCTGTGTGCCGACGGGGGGTGCCCAATCCCCTCGGCTATCCCCCCACTGGTAGTGTGCTGACAGGGTGCCCAATCCCCACTCAGGCTACAGCCCCCCAAAATTACTCAGGTGGCATGCTGGGACCCCACGCCAGCATGCCAAATGTCCCTGAAAAACATTCCTGCAATGTTTTATTTTTTCTTACCCTGTGAAACAGAAATGGTCCCTCGTAGAGTTCAGTGGCCCTCCCCAACCTGCCCTCTTTGTTACACCTGCCTCCCACACTCACCCCATACTTACCTCCAGAGCCCAGCGCGATGATCTTCGGTGGACCGGGAACACATCTGCACTCTTCATAGCCGACCGCGAACTGAGAAAATGCCGGTAAGCTATATAATGGCATAAATATATTTTTTTTTCCAAGTTTGGTGTATATTATAGTCATTCTGGGGAATTCTGGCACCAAATTTCCAACATGGGGTTATTGGGACACCTCCTCATGAATCCAGTCACTGTCATGGCATTATTCGGTCCCGAAAGGTGATTTCACAGTCACTGTGTGAAATCACCTTTTGAGACTGATTAACAAAACGACAGTGCCACTGTTCATGAGGTGGGCTCTCAAAAAGCCTATGTTGCAAATTTGGTGAAAAAAATTCAAAAAATGACTGTTTCATGAGCATGCATTGTGCAGTTTCTATGCATACTCGAAACTTTGCAAATTTGTAATATTTTCACTACAGATTTTCAACATTGCTATTTTTCCATACCTCCTTATGAACAGTACAGCTGTCATTTTACACATCCTGGCCAAAAAGTGTTTTCACTCTTCCAGTGCAGAATAACGCAGTCGCTGTGGGAAATCAGTTTTTGGGATACATTGAGAAAATGACAGTGACACTGTTCATGAGCAGAGGTCCTAAAATACCTATGTTGAAAATTTGGTGACAAAAGTCCATAAAATGACTGTGTTATAAGTGTGCATTACGCAGTTTCCATGCACCCTTGTAACTTCACAAATCTGTAATATTTTCACGCCAGATTTTCAACACTGGCATTTTTTCACACCACCTTATGAACAGTACAACTGTCATTTTTCACATACTGGTCAAAATGTGTTTTTGCATTTCTGGCACAGAATAGCGTGGTTGCTGTGGGAAATCAGTGTTTGGGACAGATAAAGATCGAGCAAGTGAGAGGGGGCAGTGAATGAGCTCAGCTGAGCTCTGTCATGAGTGCTGCGGATTTCTTTGTGGGCAGAAAAAGGTGCCAACACAGGCAGGAGCCCAGTACAAAAGGGCAGCCTGCAGCGCTGTGAGAAACAGAATGAGCTAGTGATGGAGGGGGAGTGAGCAAGCTCAACGGCGCTCTGTCAGGACTGCTGTGGATTTCTTTATTGGCAGAAAAAGGTGCCAATGCTGGCTGGAGCCCAGTACAAAAGGGCAGCCTGCAGCACTGGGAGAAACAGAATGAGCGAGTGAGAGAAGGGGAGTGTGCGAGCTCAAAGGAGCTCTGCTGAGACTTTAGAGTTGCCCACTTTCCCGCCCAGGTCCTCTGTGGTCCTATGTTACAGCAGGGTCTCTGGGGTGGAGACAAAGCAATGATTGGATACTTTGAGGATTGCTGCAATAACACAGATTTAGTTGTTCTATTTATTTCTCTAACTGAGCTAAGTACTGAGCTATACTGTTATGATTGCTGTAATAATACATATTTATTTGTTCTGTTTATTTCTCTAACTGAGCTAAGTAATACTTGGAATTCAATAGGATTTCTAATTGGGCTAAGTGAAACTATATGAGAGCTGAGAACAAAAAGTATGGTAGCTGAGGGGTGAAAACAGACAAGGAGGCTTTAGGATTGCTACAGTAATATAGTATCTAATGGATGAGAATAGAGACTGAATTACCCGGGTTGGCAAGGGGTCAGTATGGGGACTAGTGTGGGGGGGGGGGCAGAAATTTGAGTAAATAGAGGCCTAACAGTTGTAGTAGGGTACAGAACCTAGGAATAAGAGCCCGTAACATAAGATAGGTGCCAAAATGGGGCAGGTGCCACATGTCAATAGGGCGGGCTTCTTTGGAAGGGTGATGGGGTGTACAGGGTGTGGATCCACCATGATCCTGGACTGGGCTTGGAGGATGGGGGGATGTATGGTCTGTAGATGACTGACTTGTTTGAGGGAGGAACTGTGGAGGTTAGGGAGAAGTCTAAGTGGCAGGGCAAATTAGTATGGTAGGCATCCTAGCTTGGGGGGAATAGGGGATGGCAAGTGGGGGAAGGAGGAAGAACAACTAGGGATTGAAACTGACCCCAGTATCAAAGCACTACCAGAAAAGAGAGGAGAAGGAAGGGGGTGCCTGAGGTGAGGGGGGCCTCCTGTTGTGGGAGGACGAGACCACGAGGAGTACCGGGGGAGAGAGCAGATGGCTGAGTGGCTGCGGGTAGGGAAGAGCCAGGGGTGGGACCAGGGGCGGCACGGACGGGAACAAGTAGGGCGGGGGAACTGATAGGGAAGAGATGTAGGAGGGGTATCGACTAGGAATAGATTAGAGCCTCTGCTATGGGAGAGAGAGAGAGAGAGAGAGGAGAGAGAGGTGGAGCAGGAACATACTGAAGGGGGGGGAGGACAAGCGATGCATGAGAGGGATGGCAACAGCTAGGGGAAGAGATAGCGAGGACAAAAAGATAGAAGGGGGCTAGTAAGGAATGAGGAGTGGTGACTGGAGGACAGAAAGCTAAGGGAAGGGGGAAGGATGGGACGAGCATTACTATCATTGTAGAAGGGAATGAGGGCTCTAAATCAACAACAGCAGCAGGGATAGGAGAGGGGTTGGAAATCAGAAGGGGAGGAGGGGAGGTCAACATGGGATGTCCAGTTGGAAATAGGCTGGGAAGGGGGTCAAGGGGATGGGTGGAATAAGGCCGAGAACAGGGGTGAGGCGGCAGTTGTGATTCAGTGGGGGTAAGGGGCAGGGAAGAATGAATACCCTGGTGGTGGAAGGGGCATTAGTAGGGAAAGGGACTAAGGGACGGGGGTACTCATTCTAGGGGATTCATTACTGAAAGTGGTGAGATGGAGCAGAAGGAGGGAAAGACACACCCATATTTGGGTTGAAGCTATCCCTAGGTTGACTGCAGGAGGGCCAGGGCAGGCACTACTCAAGTGTGCAGCAAAGGGGAGGAAGAAACCTCATTTACTGTTGCATGTGGATACAAATAACTTGGCAGGAAGACTGTGGAAGTGGTGAGGGGGAGGACCGAGTACTTGGACAGGCAGTGTGAGGGGTTGGGAGAGTCTGTGGCATTCTCAGAGGTACTCCCGGTACCATGAGCAAGCATGGGGAGGAAGGGTAGGACTGAGGAGTTCAATGAGTGGCTAAGGGATTGGTGCCACACCAAAAATTATGGGTTAGTGACTAACTGGGGTACGGTCTGGGGAAGCAGTGACTTGTACACGGGAGAAATGGTACACTTGAGCAGGAAGGGGAGGAGATTATTAAAGGCAGGATTAGAGGGGTAAATCTCTACCAAGGTGGCTTTGAACTAGTGGCGGGGGGGGTTGGCCAAAAGACTGAGGTTAGAAGAAAGGTCCAAACAAGGGAGCCTAATGAGCTCACCCCTCTAGATATAGGTAAAGGAGGAGGTGTATTAACCCTGGGAGGGGACGGGCAGAGTGGTCTGCGTGTAATACAGAAGGCACCACCACCAGGTAAGAATAATGAGGAGAAAGGGTGCAGACTACTGGGAGGAGGGACTCAGGCCAAGGAGGAGCAGAGTGAGGAGAAGGAGGTGGTCTCTCTCAAAGCAAGAAGACTGAGGAACCAAATTGCAGAGCTTCAGGCACTCCTTTCTGAGGGGAAGATGGACATTGCTGCAGTGACAGAGAATTGGGCCATGGAGTACCATGATTGGGGCTTGGCAATCCTGGAATACAGGATATACAGCAGGGACCGGGGGGTTGGAAGGGGGGGTTGCACTCTATGTGACGGAGAGGATTAATTGCATAAGGGATGAGGGAGAAGAGGAGATGACAGAGGCACTTTGGGTGCAGCTCCTTGACTTCAAGGGCAGAAAGCTGAGGCTAGGAATGGTGTACAGACCATGAGCCCAATCCAGGGAACTGGATGTAGAGTTGGCAGAGCAGATAAGGAGGGTATGTAGAAGGGGGAGTGTGGAAATAGTGGGGGATTTGACCCTACCACGAGTTGACTGGAGCACCCAGCCACTAGCAGTACCAGGGAGCAGGTGATCCTTGATGCATTCCAGGATGGCCTTCTGACACAATTGGTAAGTGGGCCTACAAGGCTTGGTAGCACTCTGGACCTAGTATGGGCAAATGGGGAGGCGGTGAGGGAGGTAAGGGTGGAGGACCCACTAGCAGGTAGTGACCACCAAATAGTGTGGTTCATTGTCAAGCTGGGCAGGGAGACAGGAGGCATAGGCACTAAGGTGGTGGACTTTATTAGGGTGTACTTTGGGCATATGGGAAAAATACTGTAAGGGAGAGTCCAGGATATAAGGCCAGGGATGGATGCAGAACAAAAATGGGGAGTCATAAAGACTAGACTAACAGAGGCCACAGTAGCCTGCACCAGGGCCAGGAGTAAGAAGAGCAGAGGCAAGAAACCATGCTGGCTGAACAAGAAAGTGCTGCAAGGGGTGAGGGCAAAGACGGCTGCGTACCCGTAGTACAGGAGAACAGGGAGTGAGAGGATAAGGAGGCTTTCGGGAGTTGCTCAAGGTAGGTTACAGGTGAAAAATGCTAAGGCCTCCAGGCAGTTAAGTTCTGCACAGGGCATAAAGGGAGGGGAAAAGGACTTTTTAAGGTATGTCAGGGAAAAGAGGAAGTGCAGGGAACATATTGTGAGGATAAAGTGGGGACAGGATTGGGTGGAAAAGGGGAAGGAGTGATTGGAAATTCTAAATGAGTACTTCTGCACCATTTTCACTAAGGAGAGGGATGGCCCACTACCGGAATGATCTGGGGGGTGGAGAAAGTGGGGCAGGTAGTGACAGACAAAGTGATCACAGGAAGTAGGGTGCTAGAAGGGCTGAGGCCAGTAAGGGTGGACAAGACACCAAGTCTCGATGGCATCCACCCCAGGGTGCTGAGGGAGATGGCAGAGCTGTTGGCTGAGCCACTGGCAGATCTGTTCAACACCTCCCTGGAAACAGGGTGTGTGCCCCAGGACTGGAGGGTGGTCCATGTAGATCCCATACACAACAGTGGGCCTAGGGAGGAGCCAAGAAATTATTGGACAGTAAGTCTCACGTCCATAGTGAGTAAGCTTATGGAGCCGATACTGAAGGAGAGGCTGGTGGCATTCCTAGACCGCAATGGCCTCCAAGATGGCAGGCAACACGGGTTCATCTCAGTGAGATCTTGTCAAACCAACCTAATAGAGTATTTTGACTGGGTGACAAGGGAGTTGGACAGGGGCCATGTGTACATGTCCTGTACTT
This sequence comes from Neoceratodus forsteri, assembly GCA_016271365.2. Classification (NCBI taxonomy): domain Eukaryota; kingdom Metazoa; phylum Chordata; order Ceratodontiformes; family Ceratodontidae; genus Neoceratodus; species Neoceratodus forsteri. Next base: position 562,957,363 of record CM028135.1, on the reverse strand, counting down.
GGACTTCAGTAAGGCCATTGATACAGTGCCTCATGGAAGGCTGGAGGGAGGAGCTGACAGCAGTGAGGGTGGGAAAAAAGCTGAATAAATGGATAGAGAACTGGTTACAGGGGAGGGTACAGAGGGTGGTGGTGGTGGGGGAGCTCTTGGCACCCAGATCAGTGACAAGTGGGGTGCCACAGGGGTCAGTGCTGGGCCCGGTGCTATTTTGGCTCTTTATCAACAGTATAGCACATGGAGTGGGGAGCAGGGTTAGTCTGTTCACTCATTGTACCAAACTGGGGGCGGTGGTGGATGAAGAGGATGGATGGGGAAAACTGCAGGGGGACCTAACCGAACTAGAGACATGGTCGGTGGATTGGCAGCTAGGCTTCAATGCAAAGAATTGTAAGGTGATGCACTTCAGGGCTGAGAACCAGAAAGTGTGACTACTGGGTGGGGATCAGAGAAGAGGAGAAGGACCTAGGGGTGTTGATAACTGGGAGCATGAACAACTCAGCCCACAGCACAAGAACAGTAGCAAAGGCAAACAGGATGCTGGGGTGCATCGCAAGGGGGTGCTCATCCAGAGACAGGGATGTGATCCTACCTCTCTACAGATTATTGTTCAGACTGCATCTAGAGTACTATGTGCAATACTGGAGGCCATACCTGAGGAGAGATATAAAGTTACTGGAGGGGGGTGCAAAGGAGGGCAATAAAAATATTAAAGGGGATGGAAGGAAAGGAATGCGAAGTTAGGCTGAAGGACCTGAACATGTACACACTGGAGGAGAGGAGGGATGGGGGGGGGGCATGATTAAAGCATTTAAATACCTGAGGGAGTAAATAAACCTAGCACCGAGGGGGTGTTTAAACTGAGGACTGGAAGAGAGATGAGGGGGCATGGAATAAGGTTGAAAGGGTTATGTTTCAAGAGGGAAATGAGGAGGCACTACTTTTCTGAATGCACTGCCAGAGGGGGATGGTAACATGTAGGACAGCCAATAGCTTTAAGGAAGAATGGGATAAAGCAAGAGGAAGAGTAGAGGGGCAGGGGCTGGGACAACTGGGGGAGGAATTGAGGGGGAGAAGGCTGCGGCAGCTACAATCCAGGGTGCTAGCTGCACACTCAGGCAGACTTACATAGACTTACATTGGTGTGTTCTGCTGGCAGATTCGTATTTTCATATGTTCATATGTAAAATCACAGTGACTCTGTTCACAAACAGAGGTCCTAAAATGCCTATGTTGAAAATTTGGTGACAAATGTCCAAAAAATGATTGTGTTACAAGCGTGCATGATGCAGTTTCTGCGCACCCTCATAACTTCACAAATTTGTAGTAGTTCTACTCCAGGTTTTTAACATTGGCATTTTTACGACCTCCTTATGAACAGTACTGCTATCATTTTTCACATCCTGCCTGAAATATGGGTTTATACATCTGGTTCAGAATACCACGGTTGCTGTGGGAAATCAATGTTACTGACAGATTAAGAAAATCACAGTGACAGTGTACATGAGCAGAGGTCACCAAATGCCTATGCTGAAAATCTGGTGAAATAATTCCACTAAATAACTGTGTTACATGAACGCATTGCGCAGTTTCCACGTAAGCTTGGAAGTTTGAGCATTTTAATACTTTCAGTACAGATTTTCAACATTGCCATCTCTTCACACCTCCTTATGAATGGTACATCTGTCATTCTTCACATCCCGCCCCATCTGTGTTTTCATACATCTGGCACACAATGGCACGGTTGCTGTGGAAACTCAAATTTCGGGACACATTGACAAAATCAGAGTGCCACTGTTCATGAGAAGAGGTCCCAAATGCTTTCATGAGGTGGGGGCCACAAAATGCCCATGTTGAAAATTTGTACTGCAAATACTAACACATGCCCAGGGCATTACGGTTTCTAACCATAACGTCCCACCCTGTACAGACTGACAGTCATCAGGGGTGTGCCTTTGCATTGCCGAAGGTAATGCTCATGCCATTCCAACCCCACCCCCCCACCATGGCTGCCACTGACAGGCATTGAGCTGTGCCTTGTACTCTTCGTCCCGACAGTTCACCCCATTCTATATTGCACCCATTTCAGCATATGTTCTTATGGAGTGAGGTGACCGTAAAGCCAAACACCCCAAGGTACACCTCAACACTTGTCAGTGTCTGCAGGATAGGGTGAGGTGAAATGGCATGAACGTTATCGGCGACAATCCAAACACATGCCCCAATGCCTGTCTGTCTCTGCAGGGTGGAGGTGGGGTTAGCAAGAAGTTCAATACTTCACTGCCATTCATACTCTGCATCTGTCTAACTCCTGCATTTCCAATGCTAATACCGGCAAGCAAACATTCGGCATTGACAAATGTTTGTTTTTGTTGTTGTTGCTGAATACAATACATGATCCATGGCACAATCTCTCCCTCCCCCACTTCCTTACCTGTATGATTCCCTTGTGCGTGTCCCAGGTACTTATAAACCCCACTGCTGTATTTGCCCCCACTATCTCCAATTGAAGGCTGTTCCAGGTATTCACCATCCTTTCTGTGAAGAAGTACTTCTTCATATCCCTCCTGAATTTACTCCCCCTCCAACTTCATAGCATGCCCCCTTGTTCTTTTTTGAAATTACTTTTTTCCCTCCTGTTCACCCTTGCTATTTCTCTCAATCAGGTCGCTCAATGTCTCCCGTACCTCACAGAGTCTGCCCCTAGAGTGCCTCTTGGTGGCTCCTACCTGCTTCTTCCTCCATGGAGCACCTGCACAGTGGGGTCTGCCCGTGATGCAAACTGTAAGGCCAGATCGGCCGTCACCCAGGAGCGCCGAGGGTTTTTTCTGCTTTTTTTCTTGTCCCTCCCTCTCCCTCCCACTGAGGATGCTGGGCTTGAGCAGGACGTGTATACGCATGCCTGCCAAGTGTCTGATGGCGTCCTCCCTTCCCCGGCTCCCCCAATAGAAGCCGCAGTTGCCCTGAGAGTCGGTGCTTCCACCGGCTGTCCCAGACATTGGGTGTATTAAATACCCCTGTTATCCCTCCCCGAAGGAGGAGAGCATCCATGGGGACGCTCAATCCTCCTTCCCCCTGCTGACCCCCGGCAGCCTGAGTCCATTCCCGAACCCGGGTCGCCAGCGTGGTTCTAGGTGTGGCATCCAGCGCCTCAACCTTCGGCACCACCGGGCCAGCTATGACCCCTTGTTCTATAGCACTTTTTCCTCTGAAAAATACCCCCTCCTGTACCTTTCCTAGGAGATATTAAAAGGCCTCTAGCATATCCTTCCTCTTCCTCTTCCTCTTCCTCTTCTCTTCCAGAGTGCACATACATTACGTAGCTCCTTTAACCTCTCCTCATAGGACTTTTGATGCAGACCATGCACCATTTTTGTAGCGCTCCTCTGGACTGCCTCCACCATGTCTATGTCCTTTCTGAGATGTGATCTCCAGAACTAGACACAGTACTCAAGGTGGGATCTTACCAGCGATCTATACAGGGGCAGCACCACCTTTCTCTTCCTGCTGGTGATGCTCCTTCCTATGCGCCCCAGCATCCCACTAGTCCATTTGACTGGCTTGTCACACTGTATGGCCACTTTAGGTCATCTGATATGGTTACCCCTAGGTCTCATTCCTGATTAGTCATTGTCAGTATACCTCCACCCATTTTGTACTCCAGTCCCAGGTTTCTATGGCCCAAGTGCATTAATTTACATTTTTCTGCATTAAAACCCATCTGCCATACTCTTGGCCACTCTTCCAGTCTTTTCTGATCCCTGCCCATTCTTTCCACCCCCCACTGAGTGACCACTCTGTTTCAGATCTTGGTGACATCTGCAAAGAAGCAGACCCTCCCTTCCACTTTCTCTGCCATGTCACTTACATAGACATTGAAAAGAACCAGTTGCATCGCTGATCTCTAAAGTACCTCACTGGTTACCCTCACTTCCTTGGAGTGAACTCCATTTACCACTACCATCATTGTCCTACCCACTAACTAGTGTCTTAATCAGATTACCACCTTTTTACCCACCCCAAGTTACCTAATTTGCCAGGAGGCACAGGAAGAAGGGGAGAATTGGGCCTGGTGGGAGAATAAAGGAAAGGGGAGGCCGAACTGGGGTGGTAGGGACCAGGCAATGCCCTGGGCCAAAATGGTGCCAGGACATGGGTAATCCCTATCTTTTTCCCATACCCAAGGGCTCAGCAACTGATGCTGGACAAGAGTTGAGGTCTTCCTCAGCATCTCATCCAACCCAGGCAGTGTTATGTAATGCCAGGTCCATCATAAACAAGACAGCTATTATAGCTGATCTTGTTGAAATGGAGGATCTGGCATGTATCACTGAGACCTGGCTGGATGAAAATGCAGGCCCAGTATTGGCCTCTGCAGTTCCAGCTGGGTTCTCAGTGATTCACCGCCTGAGGTTAGATCATAGGGGTGGGGGTGTAGCCATCTTTTTTAAGACTGAACTGGGCTTTGTGGATGTTCCAGTGGGGACCACCTGATCCTTTGAGTGTATCATGGGTGAGGGTGTAGGTTGCAGGATACTCCTCATTTACTGTCCACCAGGTGATGGGGGTTTATTCCTGCAGGAGATTGCAGACTTCATCATCGACATGGTACTGAAGTCTTCCAGATGGATAATTCTGGTGGACTTCAATGCCTGGGTTAACGCTGAACTCTTGCAGTTTGGTCAAAATCTCCTCCAGCTGAAGGCAATGCTGGGCCTTACACAGGTGGTTACCTCCTCTACCCATATAGGAGGTCACTGATTGGATCTGCTGTTCCTTCTGAGGAGGGAGATCTCTGACTTGGGGGTGGAACCAGTCAGTTGGTCTGACCATCACACCATAGGGTTCAGTTTCATGGCCCATCAAATGGACCTACCCTTCAGAGGTGGTCCAGTACCACCCTTTAAGCAGAGCTACCGCAGATGGCCTGTTGGCAGTTCTGGACCTATCAGGATTGCTGAGTGAAAGTAAAAATCCAGGGGACCTCATACTAGCTTATAATATGACAGTGGGAGATGCCTTGGACTTGATTGCTCTTGTTCATCTTCGACCACTCACTCTTTGCCCACAGTCCCCTTGGTATGATGGATCCTTGAAGGAGTCGAGGTGAGTTGGTCGAAGGCTGAAGAAAGCATGGCGGAAGCCCAGCCTGGATGCTGATAGGCTTAGATTGATGGAACACGATAAGGGCTATTAATCAGAAATCACCATTAAGAAGGCAGAATTCCTGTCCAGGGAGAGTTCTGCTGTGCAGAATCGATCGGCTCAACTTTTCCGAACTGTTGACAGATTGTGCAATCCAGTCTGTCTTCAGTCTGAAAGAGCTTTTTCACAAATTAAGTGTGATGAGCTAGCTCAATTCTTCGCAGATAAGGTTGCCAGCATCAGGTCGGGAATCTGCCCAGCTCTCTCCATAAGGTATTGCGCAGGTCGATAGTATAGGTAGTGAGCACCCTTTCTATCTGGACAGATTTCAGTTGACTGAAATTCATGGACATTGGGAAGATTGTCCAGACTTTGTGCCCAACCTGTTGTAGTTTGGATCTGGGCCTACCCCCTCTTTAAGTGGGGTGCGTAGATGTTATCTGGCCGTTCCTAGCTGAAATTGTATGGAGATCCTTGGAGAGGGTTTTTTTTCCATACCCCCCTAAAGGAGGTGGTCATTCAACCACTCCTTAAAAAACCCTCCTTAGATCCTGATGATCCAGCTAACTACCGACCTGTCTCTAGCCTGCCCTTTGTGGGGAAGGTTATTGAGAAGGTGGTTGTGCTGCAAATGGATGATCACCTTGTAACTCATAATGTCTATGAAGCTCTTCAGTCTGGTTTCAGGAAGAGGCATAGCACAGAGACTGCCCTTGTTCTGGTATTAAATGAACTCCTAATGGCGAGAGATCGAAAGGCTCATACCATCTTGGTCCTTCTTGATCTCTCAGAAGCCTTTGACACTGTGGACCATGGGGTGCTGTTGGAGACCCTGCGGTTCCTTTGTGGACTGTTGGATACAGTCCTCAAATGGTTTTGTTCATTCTTTGTAGGCAAGTCTCAGAGGGTGGTCACTGGAATTTATTCCTCTGATGCCCTTCTCCTGTCTCGCTAGATGCCACAGGGATCCATATTGGCACCCATATAGTTCGCAGTGTATATGCCTCCATTGGGAGATATCACCTGGTGATATGGCTTGAGTTTTCACTGCTATGCAGATGATACTCAGCTGTATATGTCCTTTGTGCCTGGAAAGGTTGCTGCGATCTTTGTGCTAAATAGTTGCCTCTCTGAGATCAAAGACTGGATGAGCTCGAGTTGGCTGAGACTGAATCCGGATAAGACTGAGGTGTTGGTTTTGTACCTGGGTTGCCCAGGGGTGGGTTTGGAGTCTGGGCACATGTCCGGCCTATGGTATGATGCTGTCCAGCTCACTACCTCGGATCGGTTGCATAACCTGGGCGTTATTTTTCATGACATCTTGACCCTGAAATTTCAGGTGTCAGCTGTGGTTAAATCATCATTTTACCATCTGAAGAATATCACCCAGGTGAAACACCTGGTTCCACCAGGTGACCTCCCAACACTGGTCCATGCCTTCATTACTACCCATCTTGACTACTGCAATGCCCTCTACCTAGGGCTGTTTGGGGTTGATATCTGTCGCTTGCAGCTAGTGCAGAACGCTGCAGCCAGGCTGTTGACTGGAATCTCTAGGAGCAGCCATATCAATCAATCAAACAATCAAAGTCTTTATTTAATCAGGCGATCGCCGTTAAGCAAGCTCATTTTCCAGGTGGACCTGGGTTTCTTAACAAGGAACAAGGGACAATATACATGGGATGCAACACACAAGAAAATAGTAATAATACAAATAAAGTGAGATACAATAATGCAGTATATACAAAGTATCAGCAGGTAGCATTGACAGTAGTATATGTTTGGAACAGAAGATACAGCTAGTTTTGGGTAGGACACAATTTTTCATAAAAGTAAAGAAATATACATATCAGGTGCACCGAACACAAATAAAACCTAATATAAAAAGATACATAGTGATACGGTATGGAGAATTTAGAGCTGGAACCAGTGTCAAAGGAATGTGTTAGGGATAGATATGGGGGTAGAAAAAGGGGAGAGGGAAAAGTTGATTATAGATGTGATCGGTCTTTTAACAGTAGTAAATAGAGTGTGCTTGGACTTATAGGAGTCAATATTTAGGGTAGACAGGCACAGGACTTCTTATTATGATGTAGATATAGAGATCTAAAAGCTGCTGGACTGATGGGGTGAGTTAATTTCAAAGTTTTTTGCAGCTTGTTCCACAGTTGGGGGAGCACAAAGCTGATGGCTGCTCTGCCAATGTGAGATTTTGCTTTGTAAACATAAAGGTAGATATATGAGGTGCTTCTCAGGGCATACTTCCCCAGAGTGCACAAAGGTAAACAGACAGAGATATACTGGGGCAGTTTATTTGAGATAGCTTTGTATGTCCAAACTGCAGCATTTTTTTGCCATCCGTAAGCAAGGGATGACCATCCCACTTCCGTGTACAATGCACAGTGGTGGGTTGAGTATGGAAGACCCGTGATAAATCTTATGGCTCTGTGATAAAGCTTATCGAGTTTGGCTAGGGTACCTGCAGGTCCCTGACTATATAGAAAGTCTACGTAATCCAATAGGGAAAGAAAGGTAGTTTGAACCAGTTTCAGTTTAGTGTCTCTTGTGAGGAGATTATTAATCCTAAAGAACAGACCAAGTCTTTGTCAACGTTTCTTTGCCAGTTCTTCTAAGTGATCTGTGAAAGTAAGTCTATGGTATAACCAGACCCCCAGGTACTTGAACTTTGGTACGTAGTCCAGCTGCTCACCTAGAATGGTAGTGATCTGCGGGAGTGTCCCAGCAATTGCAGGATTTATTGCATTTTGAAGGGGTGAGGAACATTACTTTGCTTTTTTTTTGCATTTAAGAGCAGTTTCTGGTTTATAAACTGATGTTGCAGCCGATTAAATTCATTTTGAAGGGCTTTACAGGCCACTTCAGGTGTAGGGCTACTAGCATAGAGTACCATATCATCCGCGAATAGGTGTATCTGTGCTTCTTTGATGGGGGCATCTACGTTGTTAATATAAATGGTGAAGAGCAAGGGACCAAGAATGGAACTTTGCGGTACACCCCTCAATAGGGATTTTGGTGGAGAAACTTCCCCTTCTGCCTTTACTTGTTGAAGTCGTCCTGAGAGGTAGTTGGAGAACCATTTAGGGGATAGGTAATCCAAACCAATGTTCTGGAGGGACGACAGAAGCAGTCTGTGATCAACGGTATTGAACGCCTTGCTTAGGTCCAAGAAAACTGCGCAAAGTTTTTTTTGTGTAATTCAAGCTGCCAGTCATTTGTCACCTTGGCTAGAGCATGCCTGTGCTGATCAGCTACAAGTTTGGGTTGCTTATCTGCCCTGGGTACTGTAAAAGCCCTACATGAACAGGGACCTGACTACCTGAAAGATCTCCTGATTTCTACTCCCCCAATCATCCTCTCTGATCCACCGATGAGGGATTGCTAGAGATTCCCAGGGTTCACCTGAACAGTTCTGGAGCTCATGCTTTTTAATTTGCAGCATCAACCCTGTGGAATTCTCTACCTCATCGGTTAAGAGAATGCCTGACCATCAGCAGTTTTCAATCTATGTTAAATACTGATTTATTTTCACTGGATTTCCCAAACTGACTGTTTTTAAATAATTTATATTGCTGACTGTATTATATATGTGTGGGTTATACTATGTAAAACCTTGATTTTGAAAGGCACTATATAAATAAAGATTTGCTTACTTGCTTGCTTGCTTACCATTCTTCTATGTGGAACGGTGTTGAAATTCTTGCTGAAATCCAGGTAGGCCACATTCAGCAGTCCTCAATGATCCAACTATTTTGTCACCAGTCAAAGAAATCTATCAAATTTATTTGGGATGGCCTTCACCATGTGAAACCATACTGCCCTGGGTACTGTAATCTATTGAATACAAATATTCCACAATCCTTTCCTTTAATAGTGTTTCTATTAACTTATCCACCACCGATGTCAGTCTGAAAAGCTTATAATTGCCCGCCTCTTCCTTGCTACCACTTTTGTGAAGTGAGACTACATCTGCCCTTCTCCAGTCCTCCAGGACCATGCCGGTCTCCACTGATCTGTTAAATAGGTGCATCAGAGGTGTTGCTAATACCATCCTGAGCTCAATCAGGATATACCCCGTCTGGACCCATAGTTTTGTCCACCTTCAGGTTAGGGAGTCCTTTCTGGACTCTCTCTACAGAAAATGCAGTAGTGTCCATTTTCCTCTCATCAATGCTCCTGGATCTTTTTCGTGGTCCCTCCCCTTCCCCTTCTACTGTGAACACTGAGCAGACAAATTTGTTCAAGATATTTGCTTTTCCTTGATTTCCCTACATGCAGTCATGCCTCTCCCTCTATAACTATACAATTGTTCCCTTTGTCTTCCTTTTTTCACCAACATACCTAAAAAAAGTCTTGTCTCTTTTGATACACCTGAACTATTCTTTCCTCAGTTTGTGCCTTTGTGCTTCTTACTGCTTTTCCTGCCTCTCTCGGTTTTCCCTGATACACATCCCTATCCTTCTCTCTCTGGGTCTCCATATACCTCCTGAATGCTGCTCTTTTAGCCTTTATCTTTTCTGCTACCTCTTTCAAGAACAGTAGTGATCTCCTCTTCCTTTTACTTTTGTTTGCTTGCTTGAAACAGAGGTTATCATCTTCACTCTGCCCTCTTTTTGTTCTTCCCACTTTTCCTCAGCTCCCCAGGTCATCTCATCTGGCCAGGTCATTCCTGAGGAATTCTCTTGTCTTCTTAAAATCAGCCCTTCTGATGTCCAGGACCCTTGCCATTGTGGGGTTGGACTCTGTAGCTGTTCTTATGTAGGACTACACTGTAGTAATAATCACCATGTTCCCATGTGGCTTCTCTCCTTGACATCTGCAATACCGTCCCTGTTAGTGAGCAGCAGGTCCAGTATTGCCCCATCATGAGTGGGTTCACTTACTAGTTGCCACCTGAGGAATACACCCTGCAGGGAGTCTAGGATTTTCCTCCTTCTAGCTGAAGCTGCAGCAGGGAGGCTCCAATCTGCATCTGGCACATTTTCCCCATCACAAAACCTCCCCCTTTCTGTCATTTTGACAAATCCTTTTATCATTACCTTATCTAAGTCCTTCTCCCTGTGCTTTAGGCCTGTTGATCACTCCTGTCCCAATCGTGCCTCCATCTCCCGACTCAAGGTGACACAGAGCACTTCTGCCCCCCCCCAATTCCCTGTATTTCTGTTGCTTTTATGCTTTCATTCACATAAAGCATCACTCCCCCTCCTTTCCTTCAAATCACATCCCTTCTGAACATCGTGTAGCTTGGTATGACCATATGCCAGTCATGGTTGTTAGTACACCATGACTTGGTATTGGCCACAATATTCAGGTCAGATCAGATTAATGCCAAGATTAGTATGTAGTTAAATATAGCAGCAGTCACACTAACAGGCTGTGAGCCATTCTATTCACACTTTGTGTACTGCTACTCCTATTAGCGCAGCACTAACTGTTTGAATATATGGCCTTTGACCCCAACTGCCTGGAATTTGGGTCAGATGTTGGATTAGTTTTGACTGCTCATGATTCAACTGATCATAGGACCCTCATATTCAGAGACCACATCTTTCCTGTTTTGTGCCATTTGCACTGGATACCCATTAGGTGGTTCACCACCTTCAAGATTTCAATGTTAACTTTCAAGGTCCTTCATAGTTTGGGTCATTTAGGGCTGGTAGGACTCAGAAAAGTTCTGGCCTTTGTTTAATAAAACCAGGAGCATGGTGTGGGGGAGGATCCTGATTAGTTCTGATTATAGTAGTTCTGATTTTTTTTAAATATTTCAATAAATGTATTAAAAGGTGCATAGTGGGAGAAATATGTAGTATTCAACACAGATGGGGAAGGCAATACTTAAGGTAAAAATTTGAATAAAACATAAAGTAAATCTGCTAATGCTGAAGGGAGACAAATAAGCCAGGCACCCTAGTGGGGGGAAACTATAACACATGTTTAGTAGTTTTTCAGGTTTCTTTATTTTCTTTTTTGCTTTCAGGCAGGCACAGTTACAGGTAAAAACGCACTCACTATCTGATATATCCCTATTTTTCACTTGCTGAAGCTCTCTAATCTGCTTCTATTTGTATTCCCTTTGCTATCCCTTCACTGCCTACCAGCACAATGTTTGCTTCTCTCTCTCTCTCTCTCTCTCTCTCTCTCTCTCTCTCTCTCTCGATTCTGCAGTACAAGACAGAGAGCACACAGGGAGACTGCTTGTGTCTTACTGCATTCTCTTCCCTTCCCTTTCAGCCTACAGCACACATTAAACAAAACACTCCCTCATCTCTCTGTTTTGACTATCTTTCTTATTAAGTATTACGTATGTGCTGCTGTGTATTTTTTACAAGCAAATTGGAGCACAGCAGCAATTACTTCTCTGACCTCTTTCAATTCTCCTGTCTTTCTATATTCTCCTGCTTCTGTGCTAAATGCTTTTTAATGGGTTTGAGGTGCCACCACTGTTCTTCTTTTCTCTTTCAGCCTCTACAAAGTCTGTATTTTAATTATTTGTTCTTTTTTCGATGTATCTCTTTGCTACTTATTTTGTGCTGCACTTCTTTTTGCAGGCACAGTAAGGACAGGCAACCAGGCCCAGCAGAGCAACAGTTCACACTCCGCCTGCCTGATTGATTCTCTCTCTCTCTCTCTCTCTCCCTGATCTCACAATTCTCTTTCACTATTCTTTAGTTTGCTGATACTAACAATCTAATTGCCAGAAAATTAGGCCTTACAGTCTATCGAGTCTGCTCAAACCTCAGATCCCTAGTTGGGTACCGAGGCCCCCCCTTGTGTTCCAGAAACCTCGATCATCCATCCCCACCCTCCTGGGCCAGGCCATCATCTGATACATCCGTTTTCTCTATTTGTCCTACCCTCTCTTGAAGCCCTCCACCATGGATATCTGAACCATCTCACCAAGCAGCGTGTTCCAAGGATCCACCACCATCTCAGTGAAAAACCTCCTCCTCTTTTCCCCCTCATCCTTCCACCTTCCAACTTCAAACCTTGCCCTCTGGTGATACCTCCCTGCTTTAGTCTAAAGATCCCCTCCATGTTTACCCTATTTATTCCTTGAGGTACTTGAAGACCTCAATCATGTTCCCCCTGTCTCTCCTTTCCTCCAATGAGAACAGGCCAAGCTCCTCAAGTCTGTCCTAATACGTCAATTCCCTAGTCCCTATATCATCCTAGTGGCCCTCCTCTGTAACCTCTCCAGGTACTGTATGTCCCTCTTCAAGAGTGGTCTCCAGTACTGAACACAGTATGCAAGGTGTGGTCTAACCAGTCCATTGTAAAATGGCAGAATCACTTCCCTGCTCCCAGAGGTGATCCCCATTATAATGCATCCCAACATCCTGTTTGCTTTGCTAGCCACTCTTCTGCACATGCATCCACCATGATCTCTAGGTCTTTTTCCATTGTTGAGGCCTCCAGCGCCTCCCCTCCCAGGGTGTACTTGTGTTTAGGGTTTCCCACCCAAGATGTAGCACTTTGCACTTGGTGGTATTGAAATTTAATTTCCAGATGTGAGTCCACCTTTCCAGGGTGGCCAGATCCCCTTGCAGGGCCAACCTCCCCTCTTCCCCCTCAACTACTGCTCCCATCTTTGAGTCATAGCAAAAAGACTCATTTCACACCGTATACCCTCCCTGATGTCAGATATGTATGCATTAAACAGGATTGGACTCAGGACCAAGCCCTGCTGTACCCCACTACTGACCTCTCTAGGGTTTGAGAGCTCCCCACCGACCACTACTCTCTGAGTGCATCCAGCTAACCAGTTTCCTATCCATCTGACCATCAAAAGGCCCACTCCCAACCTCGTCAGTTTCTCCACTAGACCATTATGGGGGGCCAAATCAAATGTCTTGCTGAAGTCCAAGAATAGTGCATACACATACTTTCCCCTGTCCAGTTCCAATGTTACCTATTCATAGAACTCCAAAAGGTTGGTTTGACATGATCTACATGGCACAAACCCTTGTTGCCAACTATCCAGACCTCCCACCTCCTCCAAGTACACCCCCAATCTTTCCCTTAGTATACTCTTCATTATTTTTCCCACCACCGAGGTCAAACTGATGTGTCTATAGTTACCTGGTACTTCCCCCTACCCCCTTTATGGATTGCACCACATGTGCTTCTTGCCAATCCCTAGGTACCCTCCCTGTCTCAAGCGACCTATTGAAGAGCTCTGCCAGGGGTACAGCCAGTACGTTCGCCAATTCCCATAGTACTTTCAGATGAATGCCATCTGGCCTAGGAGATTTATCTTTCTTAGGGTCTTACGGGCTTGCCACACCCCTTCGGTGGGGCTAGCATCGTCTGTCCCCCCACCTTACTGGCCTTTTTATCTTTTTCCTGATGTGGCATCCCTGGGGTACCTCTCCATCCATCATGCTCCATTTCTGTTGCTTCCCCAATCCCACACACTACCGCTTCTATCCCAATCATGCCTTGCTTTGTAAATATCCCATCCTCCTCCCTAGGGAACACAGAGGCGAAGTAGTCAAGTCAAATCAAATTTATTTAAAAAGACACCCAATCCTGAAGGCTCTGGGTGCTGCACAAAAATTTTACAGCATTTCATACCATGTAAATGATAAATTAAAATTACTACATACATATAATCAAAATTACTCCTCAAAAGCTTGCAAAAATAGGAAGATCTTCAGGTGAACCTTAATAGCAATTATGGTAGGAGCCTCCCTAACTACAGAAGGCAAGAAGTTCCAAAAAGCGGGAGTGGCGACACTAAAAGCTCGGTCCTCCGCAGACTTTAGTCTTGCCCTTGGAACAGTTAGGAGGCCACCGCTAGAGGAGTGGAGATTACTGACAGAGGTGGAAAGTACCAGGAGATCAGACAGGTAACCAGGGCCCTGCCCGTGTAGGGCCTTATAGGTGAGAAAGCCCACCTTGAAGAGTACTCTCCATCTGACAGGCAGCCAGTGCAATTCACGCAGTATAGGGGTAATATGGCAAAATTTGCTTTGCCCGGACAAAAGCCAGGCAGCAGTGTTTTGCACTAGCTTTAGCCTATGAAGAGAACCTCCAGAGACCCCAAGATAGAGGGCATTACAGTAGTCAAGCCTAGAAGTGACTAAGGCACGTATCAAGATAGGGAGGTCCAGAGCCGGAACAAGGGGCTTAATCCTGGCAATGTTTCTAAGATGGAAAAAGCAGGAACGAACCACAGAGGATATATGAACCTCCATGGACAAGTTCCTGTCAAAAATCACACCAAGATTTTGCACCCAAGGGGAGGCCATCAATGACGCAGCTCCTAGCACAAGGCCAGTCCCAGAGCCAGAGGCCATCCCATCATGAACTCTGTTCGACTCCACTACCAGTACCTCAGTCTTGTCAGGGTTCAGTCATAGCCAGCTGGAATCCATCCAGTCGTTAATCTTAGCCAGACAGAAGTTTAGCACATCCACTGCGTTTGATGTTCCTTGGGCAAAGGATAAGTATAGCTGAGTATCATCGGCATAGCAATGAAAACTCAGACCATACTTCCTAATGATCCCCCACAGGGGCAGCATATATACTGCGAACAACATTGGGGCCAATACCGAACCCTGAGGGACTCCACATGAAAGGAGGCAGGGTGTAGATAAGAAATTTCCCATCACAACCCGTTGCCTCCTACTGGTGAGAAAGGACTCAAACCACTTGAAGACAATACCGGTGAGTCCACATAACTCCCTCAGGTGGAGAAGCAACACACAATGGTCCACAGTATCAAATGCTGAGGAGAGATCGAGGAGAACAAGAATTGTCCTGTTCCCCCGATCTCTAGCCCTGAGGAGGTCATTCTGCACCTGAACTAATGCAGTTTCAGTGCTATGTCTGGCCCTAAAAAGCTGACTGGAAGGGATCATACAACTCGTGGGTCATGAGATGTTCCTTCAACTGAAGCGATACCACCTTCTCAACAATCTTCCCCAAAAATGGAAGATTGGAGATAGGTTGGTAATTCGCCCTAATCTCCGGGTCCAGAGAAGATTTCTTTAAAAGGGGTCTCACCAGAGCCTCTTTCAAGGCATCTGGAAAGACACCCTGACTCAAGGAGCACCGGACAATCAGGGCAAACACCGGACCAACAGAGTCAATGCATCTCATTAAGAAGCTCGTTGGCACTGGGTCCAGTTCACAAAAGGTATGCTTCAAGTTGGCCGCCACCTCAATAACCTCACGAACCTCCACTGGCCTAAACTCTCCCCAACTAGGCGGAGTGCTCTTAGAACACAACTGACGACCACTGACAGCAATGGTATTACTGGCTGAAGAAACCTCCTGCTGGATCAAAGACACCCTGTCCGAGAAAAAATGAGCAAAATCCTCACAATCCTCATTTGAGGAAACTCTTCCAGGCTGAAGGCAGAGAGGATGGAGAAGCCTATCAACAGTCCAGAAGAGTGAGGCTGGTCAGTTTCTCCTGGCAGCAATCTCCCGAGACAAAAATGCTGTCTTTCTTTTGTTTGATTGCCTCCTGATATGCACGATAATGCGCTCACAGGACCAGTTTGTCTGTCGCCAGACGGGACTTCCTCCAGTGGCGCTCTAATCTTCGACCCAGTTTCTTCATTTCCCTGAGATCTCCATCATACCAAGGAGACCTCAGGTATGAAGTTCTGGGTCCTTCACGGATAGGTGCGAGGGAGTTGATGGTGCCAGACAACACCTTATTATAGGTGTCTACCCCAACATCAACAGCTCTGACGCATGCATCACCCATACTAGATAAATCAACTGCTGCCATAAAACCCTAAGGTGTAAGATCACATAAAGGGTGGCAGCGAATCATCTCAGCAGAGGAAGAACTTACGATGGGAACCCTAAGCGTGAACTTCACCGTGCAATGATCAGACCAAAATACCTGATCAATTGCAAGATCTACAATCTCAAGTCCCAGTGAGAACACCAGGTCCAATGTATGGCCATCGCGATGAGTAGGTGCACCAACAAACTGCACCAGCCCCAAAAGGGACATACTCTGCAAAAATTTGCTGGCGCACTTTTGAACTTTATCCTCAGCCCAAACATTGAAATCCCCCAGAAAAATACATCTTGGGGAATCCAATGTTTCGCTGGCAACAAACTCTGCAAATTCCTGCAGGAAGCCCCCCATTGGGCCAGGAGGGCGATAGATGAGGAGGATCCTGCAGCCAATGCCAAGTACTCCACGAATGGCCATACATTCAAATGAACCTGGGGTTCCCACCGGGTGCACTGTGAAGGTCAGGCTCGATCTAAAACAAATGGCTACACCGCCAACCCTGCTACTCGTTTAATACCTCCACCTGGTCCCTCAACTCTTCCACCCACCCACCTTCTGATCTCAATCTGCTGAACTGGCCAATAGTTTTTCTCCACTCCCTAATATACAGGAAGAACCCCTTTCCCTTCCCCGTATCCCCTGTGTCAGCCACTGCTCTTTACTGGACTTTGCCCCCCGCACCATCTGGGTGACTTTTCTAGATGCAAGATGGTACATTTCCTTCTCCCTATCCCCTCTCCTTGTTTTGTATTTTTTGAAGGCAGCCTTCTTTTCTCTGACCACTACCTGAACCTCACTGGACCACCAGCAAGGTTTGTGTGACCTTGTTCCCTTATGCTTCACCTTAGCCCAGGTCCTGACTGCCTCATGAAATCCCAATTTTAGGACCTCCCATCTCTTTTCTACATCTGCCATTGTTGTAATCCCCTTCAAGTGAACCTTGAGAATATTTCCAATGCCCACAAAGTCTGCCCCCCTGAAGTCCACAGTCAGTGTCCTAGATCTCTCCCCCCTCCCCCATGCTTATTTGAAACCAGACAGTATCGAGGTCACTCCCCATCAAGGCATCCTTTACAACCAGGTCCCTTACTGGATCCACATCCACCAGAACCACGTCCAGGAAATGTCCCTCCCTTGTGGGCTCCATCATGTGCTGTGTTAAGAACACACCCTGGATGCTGTCCAGCAGCCTCTGCTCCTTGGACACCTTAGACGACATGGTTCCCCAGTTTGTACCTGGCATATTAAGGTCCCTTATCAACACCACTCCCTCCCCTTTTGGTCCACACTGGACAATGATGTTGTCAAGCAAACCATCCTCCAGAACATCACCCATCCTGAGGGACCTAGATACTGCACCCAGCTTGACCTTACCTCCTGCCAGGGTTTGTAGTGTAACCCATAAGGCCCCCATCTTTCCCTCTGCCTCTTCTACCCTAGCAATTTCTATGTCATCTCTAATGAACATAGCCACTCCACCCCCTCTGCCCTACTTTCTATCCTTCCTAAGCATAGTGTACCCCCCTCATGTTTAGGTCCCAGTCATGGTTATTGTTGGCCCACGTTTCTGTGACCGCGACCACATCCACCCCCCCCCCCCCGAATAGCATGGTCTGGAACCCTGGCAACTTGTTTCACAAGATCCTGGCATTTACTAACAAAACTCCCACTCCTTATCCCTAAACCCCTTTGTCAAATCCCAACTGGGTTTACTTATACTTCCATCGTCCCTCTGCTTCTCCTGAAACCTCCTCCCCCAGTCTGTTTCCCCCTTCCACCTCTTGAGTTTGAAGGCTACTCCCCTCATCTAGAGGAGAGGGCTTCTGGTCAGCCCCTCCCTTATCCCTCCACCCTCACAAGTTTATACCCCACCTTTCTTGATTGTAGTCTGTCACCCTCTGTTTAAGGACTTCCTTCCCTAATGGGGTAAGATGAAGTCTGTCCTTGGCATGCAGTCCCTTATCCTCCCAAGCTCCTTCCCAGTTCCCATTTCTGTTTTTTGTAGCTTTAACCCGAGGTCCCTCACTCTGTCCCATCTCTCTCTCACTCCCATTCTGTCTCTACTGCGCCTCTCCCACTATCTGACCTCAACACTGCATGTTCTCTGGGTTATATACCCTACCTTCAAAAGTTTGTTTTTTTTTCCACTGGTGGTGAGGATTGTCAAAAGAAGCTCACAGTCTTCACCACCAGTGCCAGTGTCTGATGTGCAATGTGCCACCAACACATCTGAGTGGCACGTGATGAAGATAACTGTGTCTCTGTCTCTCTCCCCATTCCCATCATATAGTCAGTGTAGGAAGGAAGAGACTTCACATTCTTTGAACCACCAACTGACCAGCCGCAAATCATCAGTGGCGACTCTCTCATGGTAGGTGTCTACACATTGTCATTCTACCTGCATTAATCTCACATATGCACTCACAGACTCAGAGCACAAAACCAGATCGGCTGATTCAAGTTCATATTTATTTAAATCTGTGAGCCAGTCACTGATCCATGGGGTTCTGATTTTTGGTGGAACAGTCTGCCAAAGTCAGCTAGCCATCTGAAAGGTCTCATGTTCTGGTATGCTCCCAGATGCTCACTCTACTCAACTGAAGCACTGCTGTTGGCCGCCCTGATATCTCATTTAAAACCATTAGGAGGTACAGCTTTCTTAGTGGCTGCCCTAGCTATTTGGAACTCACTTCTATTAAAGATAAGGAGTTTCCCTTCAGTGTGAATGTTTAAGAAGGGACTAACGTACTGAATTATTTGAATAGCAGTGAAACAGGTTTATTCCATGAAACACAAATGGCTGGAATCTGAAAACTCTATGCAAGCCGTGCCAACAGTGGTTTGTGATGAATGCCAGTGAGTCAGGGACCTTGTGCCCAATTCTCTATTAGGCAGGCAGGCAGGCTCCCAGTGGCAACATCCAGCGGTTTGTGGCAACCATGGCCATATGCCAAACAGATGGCACATATGTATGGTGTGCCACAAGCTGCTAGGTGGCATGCTCCAGTCTGGGCTGGTCTGGTGGACTCCCCCAGCCCCAATATGCCCCTATATTAAGCTATTGTACCCTTATGACATGCTGAGACTCACTATCCTGACACTGACCTGCCTGTGCACTATTGCCCGACAGTTTCAGTGTCTGGATAGTGAGAATCCCGGCAGTAGGAAACCTGATGGATGTTTACAGGGATAAGGTAGTGGATGTGATGGCTTGCTACCTTACCCCTGTTGATGGTCTTCAAATCCTAGATGAATTGGGAGGCTGGCTGAGCTGTCCCGGTGGTGTTGAGGGCTAAACCACTGGCAGCTCAGCCAGCATCCTCTGGGAGGCCCGAGTTCTATTCTGTACTGCTTTCATTTACATTTTATACCCCTTAACTAATTTCTTTTAACTCCGAGGTCTGCTCTCTTTTGGAGTTAGTTATTTTAGTTATGGGGCCATGGAGTGAACCCCCCCACATGGGGGGTTCAGGGGTGGATCCCCCAAATTGTCTTTTGTATTTTTCAATCAAATGCCCAACACTGTATTGTTGGGCATCTGATTGATTTGGGAACATGTACAGTATTTCGGGCCAGTGAGGTCAGTATCCCGAGACTCAGGATATTGAGTTTAGGGATACCATAGTATATGCTAAAATATTAAAAGAAAACATTCCCTGGTGGTCTAGCAGACACCATCAGCCTTGATATGCCTGTCAATAAAAACATATAACACAAACATTCCTTGATCATCTAGCAGACCCCCCCTAGCCCTGATATGCCCATATATTAAAATATATAAGACAAACATTCCTTGGTGGTCTAGTGGACCCCCACCAGCACCAATATTCCTGTATATTACAATATATAACACAAACATTCCCTGGTGGTCCAGTGGACCACCCCTAGCCCCGATATGCCCATTTATTAAAATGTTACAAAAATCATTCCCTGGTGGTCTAGTAGACCCCCTCCCTATCCCAGATGTGTATATAGGGGACACGTGATGGGCAGGAGTGAGATATGGAAAATATTCTCACTCCTGCAGAGTGAGCTCTGCATTCTCACGAGTGCTGAAGGCACAAGTGAGAATGCACAGCTTACTCTGCAGGAGTGAGACTATTTCCCATATCTCACGATCTGCACATCATGTGTGCTATTTATACTAAAGAGGTGAGAGAGTATGAAGTGTCATGTTTTGCTGTTTCTTTTTTCCCCTGTAGCTATGTGCTTTTTTTTTGAGTTTTAGTCTTTAGTAACTAATTTTTGGTAGGCAGGTGAGTTTTTTAGGAGTACTGGGAAGTTAAGTGATTTGTTCAGATTTACACATTATGCAAATGGAGGCTGTGAGAATCAAACCCAGGTCTGGTCTGCTGACTGTATCAAGCTTGTTCAGAGCTCATTACGCCAAGATCTAGGTTATACTGAAAGCAGTATTCATCTGTGATCTGAGAGTGTGGGAGTGTTTCTGAATGGGCTGTGATTGTTAGAAGCACTGTGGAACACAGGTGATTGTGTTTGTTTGTGCTAATTGTGTTAGTTGCAGCTTTCAGTGACAAAGAAACTGCTTTGTAAATGAGTTTCATTTGAATTCAGGTTGTTTTTATGTTGGACCTGTCCACACTGCAGCCGAAACCAGCATACAGCAACATTGTGAGAGGTCTAAACCACATCCGGTAATAGTGCGTTTACACAAGTAGCGTTACAGGAGGCATTTTCGTAACCGTTGTTGAAACCACATATGAGGTGGTTTCAACAACTGTTATTAAACCAGTCCCGCCCTAGTACCATTACCAGCGGTAGTGTGGACTGCCGGTAATGGTCCCCTGCAGGGCATAAAGCACAGCGCGAGCTGCATTGTGGGATCGGGCACTGCTGTAATAGTCACCTGGATCCTGATGTGTGGACCGGTGGTGCTGGTCCCGTAACAGACATCGCTGAGGTGTGGATGCTCTGCACCGCTTCGCGACCATAATGGATTGCATCGTTACGGGCATAATGATGTATAATGGACAGGACCGTTGAGGTAGCACAGAAATGGGCTAAGAGTGTTGACCACTTTGGAACACAGGTAAGTGTGTTTTTCTATGCTATTTTTGCTAGTTTCAGCTTGCAGTGAGAAAGAAACTGCTTTGTAAATGAGTTTCATTTGAATTTAGTTTCTTTTGAAACTGAGTTTACCACAGAAATTGGTTAGAAGTTTGGCAGCTTTGGAACACAGGTAAGTGTGTTTTTGTATGCTATATGTGTTACTGTAGTTGCAGCTTGCAGTGAGAAAGAAACTGCTTTGTAAATGAGTTTCATTTAAATTCAGGTTGCTTATCTACTGAGTTTTGCATGGAAATGGCCTAGGAATGTTGGAAACTTTGGGATACAGGTAAATGTTTTGCAATGCTAACTGAGTGATTTGCAGGCTTCAGTGAGACACACAAACTGATTTTTGAAGCACTTTCATTTGGAATGCTAGCTTGAGTGAGTGAGTGAGTGAGTGAGTGAGTGAGTGAGTGAATGAGTGATGACATCAGCAGAATACACTGTATATCTCACTCCACTGATGTCATCAGCATTTATCTCACTGCAGTGAGCATGTATTTCACTGCAGTGAGAATATCTCAATTTATTACACTGGACTAGCTCTCACCCCCACTGTATGTATATATAAAAAAAAAATATAGATATATATATATATATATATATATATGTGTGTGTGTGTGTGTGTGTGTGTGTGTGTATCTTTGGTGTTCCAGTGAACTCCCACCCTGCCAAGTAGTGCTTACCACCCTACTACCCCATCCTAAAACAGAGCCGAGAACTGGCACAGCCCTTCTAACAACACCACATCTTGCTACCAACTGAGCTGTCAAGAAGAAGTGCGTACTATATACAGCACATGCTCATTGACTGATAGTTTCAGTGGCAGCAGCAGACGAACTTGGTGGTGTGAGGAGGGTTGTGCTAGGTGCCAACTCTGTTTTGGGATGGGGGAGCAGGGTGGTGAGCATTATCTGGCAGGGTGGGGGTTAGTGGTCCACTAGATCACCAGGAATATATATGTTACTTGGATCTGCCCCTAAACGTAGGACTCCGGTGTACACTGACACCCCTCACCATGATATCTGATACCTAGCACTCCCTAATGTCCATTGGCAACCACCTTCATTACTCCTTCCCATGTTAGGTAGTTCTCCAATTCATGTGGTTCCCCACTTCTTTGCCCCACACATACCAAACACTTTATAGTGTCCAGTGGCAATCTTCATCCTCTCAATTTCCATACCATTTACATCCTGGTATCTAGAGGTAACACCATCCCATCCTTCTTTCCTTCTTTCCTTTTGTCTTTATTTCCTTCCTTCGCTGCGGTCAGTCACTATATAACAAATACCACAACAATTCTTAACACAAACTCTAAATTAGCAGTACTAAATATATGACAGCAGAGATGAAGGACCCACCATGAAGGGAAAGTTATTTAGTTCATTTCATTTTTTTATTTGACCAGGACATACACCATTGAGAAGAACTCATTTACAAGGTGGTCCTGGGAGACATGTACAAAGGGTCAAAGGAGAACAACAATACTGATAGAAAAAAAATATACAGAAAATAAAGCAGTAAAAAAATATTACAATCGTGTCATAAAAATTATTATACAAATAATGCATATGACCTTAACAATCTACCATTGATAGTACATTAAAAGATGAGCCTACTTAAGGCCAGGTAATGCAAGGTGCTGGTAAGGACTAAGAGAGAAGAAGTAGGAAAGAAGATGAGAAAGGCACATATGGGAGAGGATAAAATAATAAAGGAAGAAGTATAATAGAAAAGTGCTAGAGGGAAAAGAGAAGTTAAGGTTGCTCATAAGATGATGGTAGTTTATACATAGCAGTGGCATTCATCGTTCACATGGCAACACAGCAAGGCCTTAAAATGAGGTAGTCCAACCCAAAGAGTCACTTTTAAGAAATTTGAAGTATATTCCATAGAGTGAGTAAGGCATTACTCAGTGCAGCTGAGCCAAAATGTAATCTGACCCTCGGGACATCTCGAGTGATATATGCATATCTTCTGAGCTGGTAGACATAAGGGCCCAGATATTCAAACTGCGCCTGAATGTAGCGCTATAGCAGGAGCAGGTGCAAGTCAACTGCGCCCATGTGCAATACATGTGATAGTCAAACACTGCACAGGTCAAGATGCACCTGCGGCATACCACTGAATATTGCGCCAACTGCACCATAGTGCAACCATGGATGTGCAGTGGTGCAGGTCAGTTGCACAATAGCACAATCAGGGATGTTCAGTGGCGCAGGTCAGATGCGCAATAGTACAACTAGGGATGCTCAGTGGAGCAGGGCAGCAGTGAAACAGCACAACCAGGGATGCTCAGGGACAGGATGCAGGGTCCACCATCCATGGTAGGGATGGGCAGAGGAGCACACAGCAGAACAGACATCATCCCTTACACCCCATGCAACGCACAACCTGATGAGAGCTGGAAGAACCACCAGCCCATGGACACCAGCAACAATCCCACAGCCGGGGCATGGTGCCCCAGCACACCCCTTAGCAAGCTGTGACCTGCACACAAGGATGTCCAGCCACCCCATGCCACACCATCCCACCAATGCAGAGCACACCCTGCACCGTGATCCCCAGACACCCTGCCCAGGAGTAGCACCCAACAGTGCAGGACACCCCATGCATGCCACCACCCCCACTGTGACAATACAACCCTGTGCACCACGGAGCCATGCAAGGCAGCTCCACCACAAGCACCCTGCAGTGGGTGCTAGCAGACACCGATGCAACAACTGCATACACAGTGCTGCCCTCCATGTCTCCCACGAGGTACAGCTGAGAGACTGAGCATGCGTCAGCACACGAGGTACCCCACATGTGACAGGACCTGCCCTGGACCCCACCACAGCACCCTGCACACCCTCCCAAGGACACACCACAACCCAGCACTGGCCACAACAGTCAGCACAGATACCCACAGTGGTGCATGGAAGCATGCACCACACAGGATGCAACACAGTGCATGGACAAACACCCCCCCCCATACCCAAGGGCACACCAACACAGGGACACAGTAGTGGGTCAACAAAGCCACTGGTGTGTGGCCATGGCAGCTGTGTACACACGGCCAGCACCCCTCCATGGCACAGGTGTACCAGCCACCCTGTGCAGGCACCATGAAGCTGTACGCTACCAGCATGCAGCCAGAACACAAGTGACAGACAGTGGAGCACATCCCCTGCAACAGACACAAGTGACAGCATGGAGGGAGGACAACAACAGCAGAGGCCACAGTGCCACCCGAGGCAGATGTGCACCATACAAGTGACAGGAGGCAACCCAGCAGTGTGCCGGGTACAGTGGTTGTCCAGCATGGATAGCCACCACTTATATGCCAGCAGACTGTGCAGATCACAGACATGCAAGGGTGTCAGCTGCACAGGCCATGGACGGTCTGACGGGGCACCATGGACACAGTGCATGCACCGTGGACCACTGCACACAGGCATCCAATGCACAGGGAACAACACACAAACCACAGACAGTGACTGATTCCCATGCCCACACCATAGGCGTTCCCCTCTGGACACACATACACACACACGCGCCCATGCCTGCACCACCCCTGATGCCATGCACACCACTGCAGCTGAGCACCTTTAGCCCACTTCAAATCAGAGACCACCACAGTAGGCATAACAAAACAAATGTATTATTGAAAGGTGGTAAAAACTATTTACAATTATGTACATAAGGGGGGAAGGGCCAAATACCAGGTGGGGGTGGGTAAGGGGCAGGGGTGAACAAATGGGAGAGGGAGGAAGGGGTGTGAGGGTGGTTCCAGGGGGTAGGGTGAATCCGGTGGCATGGAGGGCCTAGCATCTGCCCCACTCTTCACCCCTGTTGCGCCTCCTTGACCTCCATCTCCATACTCCATGCTGCTCCATGCACTGGAGTATCTCCATGGATGCCCATGCGATCTACAGGAGCTCCTGCATGGCCGTCTTGAGCTGCATCATCCACCATCCACCTAGGACATGGAAGCAGAGTCAAAATGTGTGAATGTCCATTCCCTGTGCAGCCCACCCATTGTGCATGGCGTACAGCTGTGTGCCATGCCCCTGTGATTGTGTGCGACCACCCACAGTGATCGTGTCCACAAGACCTGCCTACTCAGGTGCACACAGCCATGTGGACTGCTGCACACACCCACTGCACAAGTCCCACACAGCACCACCGTGGCTGTACAGTGACATGGCTATGTGGTGCAAAGGCAGTGGCACAGCCATGTACCTGGTGCATGCATGGACCACGAGCAATGCACATCCACACATGCAGTGCCACAGGACATTGCTGAGTGCACCATGTGGCGTGCACATCAGTGGTGTCAATGGATGGTGGCCATGCCCCTCCGCCTACCCCACAACACAGCATGCACAGAATATTCTAGAAGAAAGGCACTCACCTGCATCGGCTGGATCCGGGTGCTGATGCTGGATAGGCCCGGCAGCCCATGCCTGTTGCCATGCATCTACTGCCTCTCAGTGTTCCCATGCCTCTCTGGCTCATCACCACTCCTCAGGGCCTAGAGTGCAAACATGGAGAGGGGAGCATCAGTACAAACCAGTAGCAAAGGCCCCCCCAAATCTGTGTGATCACGCATAGCCCAGCCATGCTTCAACCCCACCACCACCGCCGCCCACACTGGACGCCCCCCCATGTGGTGGACACATACCCACCATGATACCTGTATGGATACTACCAGTGTATGGATGGAGCACCTACCTGGATGTGGCACTGCGCCTCACCTGGCACATGCCTGTAGATGGGCAAGTCTGTCTGGCTCCCTCCGCCGGAGATACCCATAGTGGTGGTGATACTGCTCAGCTGTTTGGCCAATCCCTGTGGCCTCCTCATGTGCCACTGCCACCTCCTTCCAAACAGCACTCCTTGCCCAGTCCAGGTGGTCATCATCAAACAGGGCCCCAGCATGGGGCTCCACAATGGCCACCAAATTGGCTAACTCCAGTGGGCTCCATAAAGTAGCTCTCCTCCTTACCATCACTGCTTCAGGTAGGATCACAAGATGGCGCTCTGTACCACACATCCCCCACATGCAGATACTGCGCGGTACAACGCTGCCATTCCCCATCATACTGTCACCAAACAGCACGATAGGGGTGCACCCATGTGGATGAATGGCACCTAGGGGCAAAGGTCAACCACAGGGTCAAGGGTCTTTTGTGCACTGACCACCACAATGCAATTGGGACTCCCTGCATGTAGCACAGTTTGGTGCCTGTGTGAGATGCCCTGCAGTGGCCTACCATGCTGTGGCACCATGGCATCTACGGCACTCCAGGGCACAAGCACCATACATGTGAACAGCGCACTAGTACCACTGGCACAGCAGTGGCCGAGCCCTGCACTGCTTCCTGCACTCAGCACATCAGCAGCATGGCAGGCATTGGCGTCAGCACCGCAGACATGCGCCATGTGGTGCCTACTGTGCACATCACCGAGCTGCGCCTTTGCCTGAGCACGCTCAACACAATTGCGCAAGGCACAATAGCGCGATATTCAGTCAGCATATGCAAATCAGCTCATCAGCAATTCCATGGTGCAGCTACTGCATTAGCATCCAATTAAAGTTGCGCCTCACCTCATTTGCATGCGTTGCACTATATAAATGCGACATGGGTCTGCAGAGGCCATAGTCTGGTATTACAGTATATTGTGGTGGGTTGCATGCTGCTTGCCAGTGTGAAATGTGGTGTGTGGGAGGTGCATGGGATTGCACATTCAGAGGTAACACCTGTCATTCCCACAGGATCAATAATGACTGAATATGAGGAGGAGGAGGAGGAGGAACAGAGACATGGGAGATGGAGGAGGCCCAACTTCACACGGGCAGAATCAGATGCCTTGTTTGTGGCCTACCTTAAACAGGAACCACTGCTCATCAGATGGCGGGGAACACCACAGGCCCGTGCTGTGGCATGGAATGAGGTGGCGCGAGCCATCAAACAGCATGGCAGCCACCAGCGGTCCATGCAGGAGTGCAAGAAGAAGGTGGACACAGACAGAAGGAGGATAAAAGATAAGGTGGATGCCATCAGGGCAGCATGTGCTGTGACTAGTGGTGGACAGCCTGATGTGCCACGCCTGACACCACAGGAAGCGTGGGCGACTGGCAGCATGTGGCGTTGTACCCTAGAGGGAGTTCCTGGTGGTGGCTTCCAGATGAGTGGCAGCCCATCACTGCATGGTAGGTCCTGATCGGTCACTGTGTGGGGGGTGGGCATAATGCCACAGGATAGGGCAGAGACATTAATGCTACTGTGTTCCCGTACAGCTCCTGAGCATCTACATGGGTCAGCGGTGGTGGATTCATCCACTGCGGGAAATACCCTGGACACAGAGGAACACCCATCCACCTCCACAGGTGTCCAAGGGTCAGGACAACAGTGTACCCACCTGTCTGTCCGGACTGAAGTTGGTGGTGCTGGTGCGGAGGAGGCACTGCCCGTGTCCCAGCATGACAGCGTCCATGGATGCCAGCATGCTGAGACTTGGACCGGTGTCGGATCCGTCACAGATGATGATGGAGCTAACTTCATGGACAGTGATACTTGTGGGCCACAGGATGGCCCCACATCAGGTAACAGCACTTGCATAGCCGTGGGTGGTGCCACCATTGAGGCCTGCGTGACATTACATTTCCAGCCTGTGCCTGTCTGCAACAGTGGGGCAGCACTGGTGTGCATCCAGGCTGGTGGGGCTGTTGCAGCCACTGCAGTGGCTCCGTTGAGTCCTGGTGAGTGGTGGCTGGAGGGGCAGTGTCAGCAGTTGGCAATGGCAATGAGGGGACAGTGTCAAGGGGGCAGCATCAGTGCACAACGTTTGGCCATTCCCCGGCATGTCTCTGGTGTGCAGCACCATCATCAATGGATGATACCCAGCAGGGCCAGGAACACCATGAGGGATGTCATGCTGATCCGGTGGATGACCTCTTTGATGAGCACAGCCGACTGCTCCAGGCTTCCATGGATCAGCAGTCGCAGCTTGTCAGGGTGGTGGATGCACTCAGTGTGGTTCTGCGCCAGGCAGAGGAGCAGTGCAGCAGAGACCATGCTCTGCTCCTGGCAGAGATGGCCCGTCAGCGGAAGGATGTAACCGCTGCCATTGACAGGCACACACATGCATTCACAGCTGTCATGGCCACATTGGGAACACAGTTTGTTGCCCATGTGCCGCAGACGCTGCACAGTGTCATGTCCACCCCCCTGTTCCTGGTGTCATGAGATACCATCCATGTCAACACCGGGTTCAGCTGTGGGCATCCCAAGCATGCCTGGCACAGGCATGTTCGGTGAGCTGCAGGCCCCTGCTCGAACATGGTCATGTTCCAGCAGCATCACCCCGGGGGAGCATCGGTGCCACCCCATGAGGTCAATGGTCAGTCTGTCATGACTGGCTGGTCTGGCAGCACTGTGCTGCATGACTGACCTGTCTTCCACCATGGCTACTGTCTGACACTGCCCTGTGTGCAGTGTGTCGTTCAACTTGTGATGCACGGGTGGGGTACCCAGCCCTACACACACACACACACGGTCCACACGCAGACCCTCCCAGCTGCTAGCTGCTGTGGCATGTGCATGATGATGCCTGCATTGCACTGTCCACCACTGTGCAGTGGTGCCCAGTGTCTGAGATGGGCACTAGGTCATGGTCGTCTGTGGACCTGTGTGTGGCTAGAGGTAGCTATCAGGGTCAGCGTGCCTCCTACCCCTTGTGGTGCATGTCTTGTGGGGGGGGTTGTGTGTGATCACATGTCATGTTAGGCCTTGCAAATCCCTGACGGCATGTGTGGTTCCACGCTCAGCCAATTCCCTTGCCGCCATGCACCCCTGGGATTTGTCCATGCGAGTCTGTGGGTTGTGCCCTTTCCATTGATGGTTGCACATGGCCCCATGACTTACCTGGGTTGGTTGAAGTGCTCCGCTGTGATGGTGTCCCAGTCCAGCTGTGACATCTGGAGCAGGCGGGGGTCCCTTCACCCAAGGGGTGGCTGCCCATCACCGTCTGCACCAGTGTCCTCATCGTCCCTATCGCTGTCCCCCTCCTTGACCTCTACAGCTATCCCACAGTCATTGGACACGTTGTGCAGGATGCAACAGGCCAGGAAGAGCCCACAGGCCTTTGAGGGGCTGTACTGTAGGGCACTGCCAGATGTGTCCAGGCAACAGAAACATGCCTTAAGCATCCCGAACACCAGCTCTATGACATTGCATTTGGTGGCATGTGCCTCATTGTACCTTTGCTGTGATGGGGTCGCAGGCCACCAGTATGGTGTGAGCAGCCAGGGATGGAGTGGGTAGCCACTGTCACCTGTGTGTAGAGGGTGGACATTAGTATGGTGGTCAGCATTGCTCTGCCATGGGCTGTTAAAGGCCAGTACCCATGGCACCTCTGACTATCCCCCCCCCCGGAATCCATGTCATCCTGTGTGTTTGCATACTCACCTACTAGGTGGTCAGTGGGGATGCCCCGACTCTTGAACCTGTGGCACAGTGCAGACTGGTGCCAAATGAAGGCATCATCTACTCCCCCAGGGTGCATGGCACAAACATTGGTTATGTGCCCCCCCTAGCATCTCACACCACCTGGCAGTTGATGCTGGCATAGCCCTTTCGGTTGATGTAAGCAGCACCTTCCAGGCCAGGTGGTGTGCAGTCAATGGCCCCGAGCACACCAGGCATTCGTGCTACCCTGTGGAACTCTTATATGTGTGCTGTGAGCTCCGCCAGTGTGCTGGGGAAACAGATGTACTCTGCAGCATGTGGCAGCAGTGTGCTGAGGGATTGTGTGAGTAGGCATGATGTGGTAGACTGGGTTTTGCCTGTTGCGTCACCTGTTGGTCTCTGGAAAGTGCCCGTGGTGAGCAGGCACATGACAGCTGTCAACTTTGTCTTCACTAACAGAGCATGGCTCCATCGTGTGGGTGTCTGCATCTCTTCACTGCACAGCTCACAGAGCCACCTCAGGATCACCTGGTTCAGGCAGTACCAGCCCACAATCTCTGTGTCACTTTAGTGCTTGAAGCTGGTGTGGGATCGGTACCGCCTGTTGGGGGCATACCACCAACGGGCCTTCCACGGTCGCACCCCCATGCTGCCTGCCTTCTCACACCCTTCATTACCACCTCCATCTGAAAGATGGCACTGTCCATGTCCCTGGCTGGTGTTCCCCGTCCCCCGGCAGCTGTTATCCCATTCCCCCCACTGTCCTTTGTGTTTCTCCCCCCTGCACCAGGTACACCTTCAACCTTTGGCTGTCCTGCCCACTGCCACTGCCCTCAGTCCACTGTGGCACTTCCCCTGTTTCTCCTGCACAGTGGCTCAGGCTCCCCACTCCGGTCCTGTTGCTGCTTGTTCCCAGGTGTACCCTGTCCTGCTCCTTTCCAGTCCCACTCACTGCTACCCTCTTTTCTGTTGCTGTCACCTTGCTCCCACCTCTGGCTTCCCTATAGCGTTCTTGCACCTCTCTATTGTTCCTTTTTATTTTTGATTATTTCCGCTATCGCACAACTTCTGCTTGCTCCCCTATTGCACATGGCGCATGCTGTTGAACATCACACTGCACCATTTATTCATGGTTCCTCCCTCTATGGCTGCGCATGCATTCATTACCAATGCGCTCTTGCGCATTGCAATTTGGGTGGCACAGCTGCCTTCCACTGAATATTGCAGAATGACGCATTTTTGGACTTGCGCAGGTGCATCTCTGTTGTGCATGGTGTAACCCTTTTGAAAATCTGGGCCAAGGTGTACATTTGAAGAGTGTGGAGATGTAGGGGGATGTTTATTTGAGATGGTGCTATACACCCAGAGGGTGACATTTTGCAGTCTCCTGGTAGCTAGAGACATCCAGCCAATAAGTGTAGAGGGAGAAATGATGGGTGTTGTAAGGAGCATTTTATATAAATCTAGTAGCCCTATTGTACAACATATCAAGCTTTACTAAACAGATTTTCAGCTATGACTGTAGAGAAAATCCACATAATCAAGCAAGGGTGTAAAAGTTGTCTGCACAAATCTTAATTTTGAGTCCTGAGTTAGAAGGTGCTTAATCCAATAGAATAGCCCCAAACGTTGTCTTAATTTCTTTGCTAGCTCCTCTATGTGAACAGAAAAGGAAAGTCTGCAATCAGTTCAAAAACATAATTATTTAAATTTATCCAAATTTTCCAATCTCTCTCCTAGGGTAGTTTTAATTTGCAGAAGACTGAATAAGGGGCAGTTGATAACTGTTTATTCTGTGGAGAGAGAAACTAACTTTTGCCTTTTTTGCATTAAGCATCAGCTTTAGCTGGATCAGGTTTTGCTGCAGTAGTTCAAATTCATGTTGTAACTAGACATGCTGACCCCAGGGTGGGCCAGGTGACATACAGCACAGTGTCATCTGTGAAGAGATGGACACATTCTGACCTAATGTTGTTCAATGTCTGATGTTATTGTTCTGACAATGTTATTGATATGTATGTGTATGTATGTATATATATATGTGCGTGTGTGTGTGTATATATATGTGTGTGTATGCATGTGTGTGTGTGTGTGTGTGTGTATGTATATATATATATATTAGAGGCAAAAAACTCCGTTTAAGGCATTAGTTAGGGTTGTTCCACAGCGACAAAAGTGAGGAAATTCGCTGTTAGGGTTGAAAACCCTAACTCCGAATTCACCGCCCCAGCACCACTCACACACAGACACACACACACAAACACATGCAAGTATGGGGGAGGACCAAGTCAACACAACCAATGACAGACATCCAGCAGCAGGTGACAGAAATAACAAACAATTGTCTAAATGTACTACGAGACATCCCCACCCACCTGACCAGGTACTGCATGCTCAGTGGAGATCAACAGCAAAACTGAGGCCATGTACACAAGCGTACACATCCCTGATTGCAGCTGCACAACGCATACCACACTTAGTAGTTGCATGGCCTTACCTACCGATGCCCACACCAGACCACACCACATGTGGTGGGCCACCTGAGCAATAGAGTTCAGCAAAACCAAGGAGTTGTACAGGTATAATATCTCTGATTATAACAAGGGTTTGAGAAATGCAGCTTTTTAATTGACTGTAAACATTGTAACAGCCTTATGTTTAGTTTTTATTAACATACATGTAGAGCCTAACC
The DNA here is from genome assembly GCA_016271365.2 of Neoceratodus forsteri. Taxonomy (NCBI): domain Eukaryota; kingdom Metazoa; phylum Chordata; order Ceratodontiformes; family Ceratodontidae; genus Neoceratodus; species Neoceratodus forsteri. The sequence continues at coordinate 562,925,220 of CM028135.1, read as the reverse complement.
ATATGATGAACATTGTTTAATGTTGTTTAAAGAACAGTTTTATTATGATAGCAACAAGCCACTCCCAGGTATTATGTTAATGGTCAGTTTATCACTGTCTAGTGACATGTGGCACTCGGCTATGCCTCATTCAACATTAAACCCCTACAGAGTGATTAACAGATCATTTAACATAACTGTCAGTCATGCCTTATTGCTTAATTGTCTTTATGAGTAGATACTCTCCCTCTGCTAGGCACTGCAGCAGGTTTGCAACACAGTGTCCCACCCAGTTACGCCATACACTGTCTAGTTACTGGAGAATGGCTGTGAATATGAACTCATGAAGATGAACAGTGTAACTTGATCATTACAGTCATCGAAACCTTAGTGTGATTATAAGTGACAGAGTCAGTGATAGAGAATAACCCCTGCTGTCCTAGTACACTTACCCCATTGTGAGTTAAATCAATACTAAAGACATTCTGTTTATATCTACACTATACCTACTTGATTGCTGTTGTACCACAATTAACATAGTTATCACTTTGATAGCATCAGTGACAGAAAACACTAGGCATACAGCCTGAGTATGAAACAACTGTTAAAAAAAATTACACTGTGTTCATAAGTGGCATAGATCACTCATTGCAACAATAGTAAATGTATTACTATTTGAATAAGTTAGTCATCACAGATGCAATGAGATTGTCTTTATCAAGTACAGCATACTCAGTAAGTGCCTACAGGAAAATCTATCCTATATACATCTCCGATACAGGTACGTCATTGTTGGCTCAGTAGTGCTATGATATTTAGAAGTTGCTTGGCCTGATCCATGCAATTACAGTGTTTCTTACAAAGAACACTTACTGCATCTTTAGCATTGAAACACACTGAAGGTCTATGTATGTACATCAGCAGTACACCTTCATCAGTAAGAATGCATCTGATACTGGCAGTACGAATTTCACAGCGTTGAACAGGCAATGCTTTTCCATACGTTTACACCAGCCTCTCTATCTTGAGTAAACCATTGCAGTAAATGTACTACTATGTAAATCAGATACTAAATGTAACACTACTTTTATCTTGAGCATGCTAGTGTCTTGTAGTTAATTTATGTACTTCTCTTAATTAATGTATACTCACTAGTGTTAAAACTTTCTACAACTGTCATCAACCTTCAGAATTTATATTATTCATGGCACAGTACCAGTTGTGGTGTGGTGTGGGCCTCGGTAGGTAAGGCCATGCAACTACTAAGTGTATGTACGTTGTGTCAGCTGCAATCAGGGATGTCGTTTGGTGTACATGGCCTCAGTTTTGCTGTTGATCTCCACTGAGCATGCAATACCTGGTCAGGTGGGTGGGGATGTCTCGTAGTACATTTAGACAATTGTTTGTTATTTCTGTCACCTGCTGCTGGATGTCTGTCATTGGTTGTGTTGACTTGGTCCTCCCCATACTTGCATGTATGTGTGTGTGTGTGTGTGTGTGTGTGTGTGTGCCTGTGTGTGTGTGGTGCTGGGGGGGTGAATTCGGAGTTAGGGTTTTCAACACTAACACTGAATTTCCTCCCTTTTGTCGCTGTGGAACAACCCTAACTGATGCATTAAACGGAGTTTTTTGCTATGAATTTCCCTTCTTTTTGAGAATGAGAAGTCAAACTAGAAAATAGAAACTTATCAGTACAACCGTGCAATCCCAGCACATCATTTACTGTATCAATACAACGGTGGTACTACTCACCCTTTGCCTGCCACGATCTCATCATATAATTTGGTGTATGTATACTATCATGGCAGTATATGTCCACCAGTCCATACAGTATCATCATGTAATTTGTCATATAGATGTAGTGCTCCGGGGCAGAGGACCTTCAAGATATACACTATCACCACATGATTACCTGCATGGATGCAGTGCTACTACTGCATACCCTTCTGGCCTTACACTCACATCACATGATTAGGTGTGTCAATGCACTGTTCACAGAGCACATACTATACACGCGACACTACCAGCAAATAATTACCATTATGCATACAGTAGTGGTAGTGCACAGCTTTGCCATGCTGTTAATCCACCATTTGATTTCATGTATAACATATCAATGGTAAGTCTTACAAAAAAGAACAGAACTAACGTTTACACCCACAGTAATGAAATGTGACACAAATCAATACTTGGATTGTCAAATGACCACATAATATTTTTTGTGTTGGGTATCTATCTACTTATGCATTACTATTACTGCTTGTGATTACATGTACTTAGGATTGCAATACCACATGAAAAACTATATTTGCCTGCTCGTTAACATTCTGTCATTTTGCAGTAACTGGTACTACTGTAATAAAACATAGAATCTGTTGCCATGTTTTTTCTGAAACACAGTTCAAGATCTCCATTTTTTTTCATGCTGAACTTCACTTGCTTAAGTTTTAAGATACTGTTCAAACAACTATGTACATGTTAATAAACCTTTCTGAAAACAAGTGATAATAAATAGTATGTATTTCACAATAAACACTTGTTGAACTGTGATGTGTGTCTCAGCTTGTACTACACAAGAAATGTAACTATTTGTTTATTTGACAATGATTGGTCAACAATTCTGTTGACGCTGTCCTTATGGCCTTGTAGCATTGTATTATGCCACAATGTTTGCCCAAGTGTAAATCTACTTACATACTTACTAACTCACCATCAACATAATGTGTCATAGTCATGTATTTTTATAATAATCTTTAACATGTTTGAAAACATAATAAATATTGAGCAGCATATTGCTTAATTCTACCGCTATCTGAAGTTAAAGATTAGCATAAGACTGTAAGTAAGTTTTCACTGAATTATAGAATATCAGCTGCAACACCCTTGCTTTAACATCTATTAAAACAATAGTTTGTCATGATACCTGTTCCATAGATATTACCCATAAAGCAAAAATGAAACTGAACCAAGTTTTCAACCCTAACAGCGAATTTCCTCACTTTTGTCGCTGTGGAACAACTCTAACTAATACATTAAACAGAGTTTTTTGCCTCTAATTTCCCTTCTTTTTGAGAATGATAACGAGAAATAGTGAATGTAATGCAGCGGTGGGGCCCCGCACTCCCGCCACATGATGTCTTCTGACATAGTAACAGGAACAGCAACGCAAACAGAAGTGCTAACAGTGGTGCACATGGTAACACAAGCGCAAATGACAACAGAAAGGGGTAACGCACAAGGTGGCGTAGACGGGAACGGACCGCCACGTGATGTCTTATCACATAGTGACATGGTGCCCACAAACGGAAATGTCAATGGGCATAGTGAAGCAAAGCGAAACAAAAGACAAACAGTACTGTAGACATAAATGGCAAAAATAACAAGCATAGCGGAAATGAAAAGCATAAAGGATAATGCACATGGTGGTGTAGGCGTGAGCAGTAGAAGTGAAATGGAGTGCGGAACATAGCCGAAATAGCGACGGTAACAGTAATGTAAGTGTACAGACTGGTTTTCCCCAAAAGCTGCATAGAGGAAGACAGTGAGTATAAAGAATGTATGCATAATAATGGGTCTCGGAGCAGAAAATGAGGAGTTGGAATACTAAATAGCATATATCTCAGGAACCGTACGACGTAGAAAACAATTTTAAAAGTCATATGATTTATGATTTTCCTGGCTAGTTTTGTACTTATCCCCCATTAGGGGTCTAAGCTTTTTTCCGATGAAAAGTCCGTATCTCGCACAGTTTCCGAGATAGGGGCCCTGAAAGACGCGGCAAATGCCGTAATGTTATCCTATGGGAAAGAAAGAGAAGCTCAGAGTGCCATAACTTTGTCTCCTTGTAATATTTTTTCACCAAACTACTGAAAGGCACATCTGTGGGATGTTGACTGTGTTCCCTGCAAATTTCAGTCCAAAAGACCAAACCGTTATTTTGCAGCAGGGTGCCAAAGGATTCCTGTCATGCGTCGGGTGCCGTAATGTTATCCTATGGGAAAAACTGTCAATTTTGGACTGCTGTAACTTTGCCGACATGTAATATTTTTTCAATGAAACACTGTAAGGCACATCTGTGAGATGTCGGCTGCGTTCCCTCCAAATTTCAGCCCAACTGTTCTTTTGCAGCGTAGTGCCAAAGAATTACTGTTGTTTTGGGCATAGTGTCGCAAAGTAGTGTCGTGATTTGTGAAAGCTTTCGCAAAAATTTGTGACACATTCATGAGTTCGACACTGCTTTGCGAAAGTACTTTTTTCAGAAATCTGAAAAACATATTTCTCAGGTGTTTTACCCCAAAATAAAGACATGGCTAGCATCCTCAGGACCCGACTAGGTGAAAACAAAAAGAATTAGGTTGCTAGAGGGTCGCAATTTTAAATGCCAAGCATTTTTCTGATCACTAACTGAAAACAAAATGGCGGATTTTTGACACTAACAGGGCCATTTGCAACACTAAAAAGTGCATTTGTGACACTGTCTAACTTTTTGTTAACTTTTCCCATTGACTTATAATGGGAAATTGTTTTTTGAATAAATTATGAACCGTTTAATATTTTTTCACCAAATCTTCAAAAGACACATTGGGGACCCCAGCCACACGTTCACTGAAGATTTCAGGCTGGTTGCGCAAACTGTGCGACCTGTACGCGCGACCGTAGAATTCCAGAAAAGCATAAACGTGCGCGCAGATCACACTTAACAACTCCGCTGCTGTGTATCTGACCAGTATGGAACTTGGCAGATCCCAAGGCCTATGGTTCTTGATCATGTATTCCAAATTTCAGGCAAATCAGTCAAACGGTTTCAAAGTTATTAAGGTGCAAAGTTTTGGGGTTTAACATAGAAATGGCTCCTCTACCATAATATATATATATATATATATATATAATAGATATATTTAATATAATCAAAATGTAGGGGCCCCAGGATAGAACCCTGTGGCACACCTCTCTGAACATATTTTAAGCGTGGAAAAAATCACCCTGAGCCTGTTGCCTGCGACCTAGTAAGAAACTGGAAAACCACTTCATGGCAGGTTCATCAAGGCCAATGTTATGTAACATGAGCAAAAGTAGATCGTGATCTACGGTATCAAATGCCTTGCTTAAATCAAGGAACAACGCTCATATACGTCAAGAGCAAGCTGCCAATCATTTGTAATTTTGGCCATAGCGAGTACAGTGCTGTGCTGTGTTTGGGACTAAAGCGAGAATGAAAAGAGTTTTAGCATATTGGTGGACTCAAGATATTCTCTCAACTGAAGGTTAACAATTATTTCTAATAATTTTGATAGGATATGTAGCAGTGAGATAGGTCTATAGTTGTTAAGATCACTAGGGTCGTCAGATTTAAAAAGATGGAGAATATGTGCTGTTTTCCACAAAGAAGGAAGAACCCCTTGTGAAAGAGAGAGATTGAAGAGATGGGTAATGGGAGATGCCTGGTAACAGTAACTCAGCTTTAGAAAGCAGGATTCTAGGAGATCTCCTCCTGAACTTTTCCTAATATCAAATGAAATTAGAAGATCTTCTACCTATTTAAGGGTAATAGTAGCAAAAAAAAAATTGGCAAAGCAGGAGGAGGCATTAGTAGGACAGTAAAGTGAGCTATTGAAGTCAGTTTGCTCAAAAAGTCTACTAACAGGGGATGTGTAAAAGGCAAGCCCTGTGGTAGCAAAGTGATTATTTAGTTGATCAAGGATACTGCCTTGACTAGTAAAAGTGTTATTGCTGACAATTATTTCATTGGGTAAGGCCGAAGAGGGGCTGTGCCCTTCAATTTCTTTTGGGAATTGCCATAATTTAGCTGCTTTGTTACTGTATATGAAGAGTCCAGAGATGCCTTAAAATATTTTGCTTCTTCAGCATGAATTACTTTTGTGCAATTGTTCCTGGCAGCACTGAAGGCTGCCTAATCAGATGACATTTTTGCTTTGCTTACCTGCTTCCAAATGGCATCTCTGTTTAGCAATGCAGATTTTAAGGCACTAATGAACCATGGGCAGGATATTTTTCTGGTCCTAATTTTGACCAGTGGGGCATGAACATTAGTGATTTTTAAAACAGTCATGAAATAAGTCAAAGGCCTCTGGGATCAAAGTTATAGTGGCTGCTGTTGGAGCTAGGGGTGTTAGGGTTGGGAGGTCATTAGAGGGAATAGAGTCTGCAGTGGGGATAAAAAAAAAAAGAAAAACTAAGACAGGAGTTGCTTTGTGCCATGATGGCTGGTTTTGTGATGGAGATGTTATTACAGATAATAATTAACTAATATGGCAGTAGATGCTGAATAGTAATAAATAAAATGGAACCGGTACGGAATAAACACAGCTTTAAAGGAAAGCATATATTCCAGGTTATTTATTATGAAATACTTATACTGAGGTGTGAAGCACACTTAAAGGCAATTGTTAGTCTATGAGGAAGAGCTCAAGGAGCCTCATAGAATCATAAGTGGCTTATAGGAAAACTGCATTGAAAGTAAATAATTTTCATGTGAAAGATGTTTTCATATTTGGATATAATTCTGTTAGTTCAGCTGTTCCCTCATCTACTTGTAAACTTAGTTTCTGATTTACACACTAGCGATAAGTAGTACAATTTTACTGCAAAACTGCATGATGTAGTTTATGTCTCCAGGAAGAACCACAACATTACATAGACTTTGACGGCAGATAAGGACCGCTTGGCCCACCTCGTCTGCCCATTTCCCTACCTAGAGGATAAGCTGCAGATCCTATTTAACCAACAGCCTATTTCTTCCTACCACACACAAAAAAATGCCTTATGTCTGTCCCATGCATTCTTGAATTCTCCCATAGTTTTAGACCCCACAACCTCCTCAGGAAGGCTGTTCCATGTGTCCACCACCCTCTCTGTGAAAAAATACTTCCTCACATTGCCCCGAGCCATCCTCACTCTATCTTCAGATTGTGTCCCCTTGTTCTTGCACATCTCTTTTTCTGAAAGATGCTACCCTCTTGGACTTTGTTGATTCCACTGAGGTACTTAAACATTTCTATCTTGTCCCCCCCCCTCCTTTCCTCAAGGGTATACTTATTAAGCTCCTTTAGTAACTCCTCATATGGCTTCTCTTGTAGACCCTGCACCATTTCAGTTGCCCTCCTCTGAACTGCCTCCATCCTGTTTGTGTCCTTTCGGAGATGGGGTCTCCAGAACTGGACACAGTACTCCAGATGGGGTCTCATCAACTGCCTGTACAGGGGGATAACAACTTTCTGTTTTCTGCTGGTGATACCTCTCCTTATACATCCCAGTATCCCCCAGCCCTCCCTACCTCCTTCTCACATTACTTGACAACGTTAAGGTAATCTGATATGATTACCCCCAGGTCCCTTTCCATTTTTGTTGTTGTTACTACCTCCCTCCCCACTGTGTAATCTTCCCCGGGTTTTTGTTTCTCAGGTGCATTACTTTGCACTTCTTTGCATTGAATCCAAACTGCCATACTTCTGACCATTCCTCCAACTTTGCCAAGTCCCTTCTCATCCTTTCCATGCCTCCTTGTGTATCAACCCTGTTGCAGATCATTATATTATCTGCAAAGAGGCATACCAGTCCCTCTGCAATGTCACTTATAAAGACATTAAAAAGGACTGGACCCAGTACTGAACCCTGTGGTACCCCACTAGTAACCCCTCTTCCTTCAGAGTAGACTCAATTTACAATTACCTTCTGTGTTCTGTTGTTCAGCCAATGTTTTACCCAGGCTACCACCCTGGGATCCACTCCCAGGCTAGTTAATTTGACTATTAATCTTTTGTGTGGGACTGTGTCAAATACCTTGCTAAAGTGTAGGTAGGCCATGTCCACAGCCCCTCCCTGGTCTACTACTTTGGTCACCCAATCAAAGAAAGTAATTAGATTTGTCTGACATGACCTTCCAGCTGTGAACCCATGCTGCCTTGGGTTCTGTGCCCCACTGACCTCTAGGTACTCAACAATTCTTTCCTTCAGAAGTGATTCCATCACTTTCCCTACCACAGAGGTCAAACTGACAGGTCTGTAGTTTCCTGCCTCTGTCTTGGTCCCACTTTTGTGAAGGGGAATCACATCTGCATTCTTCCAGTCCTCAGGTACCATGCAATACTCCCATGATTTGTTAAAAAGGGTAGTCAGTGGTGTCACTAATTATCTGCTTAATTCTTTTAGAATTCTGGGGTGAATTCCATCTGGCCCCATTGCTTTGTCCAACTTCAGTTTTAGGAGTTCTTTCAGAACCCTTTCTTCTGTGAAAGGACTGAGATCGACCCCCCTCTCCAGAGTGCTTCTGTTAATTGGATTAGACACCTCCAGTACTTCCTCTTTTGTGAATACTGAACAGAAATATTCATTCAGTATCCCTGCTTTTTCACTATCACTCTCTGCCCACCCACCATCCATTCTATTCACCCTCACTATCCCTCCCTTTGTCTTTCTACGCTCCCTGATATACCTATAAAAAGTTTTATCGCCCTTCTTAGCTGAGTTAGCTATCTTTTCCTCAGTTTGTGCCTTTGCTATTCTGACTGCCCTCCCTGCTTCTTTCTGCCTTAACTGGTACAGTTCTCTGTCCTGCTCCTTCTGTGTTTTCTTATACTTCCTAAATGCTATCTTTTTCTCCCTAACCTTCACTGCCACCTCTTTTGAGAACCATAGTGGCTTTTTCTTTCATTTTAATTTGTTTATTTGCTTCACACAAAGGCTTGTTGCTTCTGTGATAGCAGTTATGCTATTTCCCTATTGTTGCCACACCCTTCCTCCTAGCCTGTTTGCTAGTGCTTTTCTAAAGCACTCTCCCATCTTGCCAAAGTCAGCCATCCTGAAGTCCAGAACCCTCACTTTTGTATGGCTTGACTCTGTAGCTGACTTTATCATGAACCACACTGTTTGGTGGTCACTTGTTCCTAAATGGCTACCCACTTCCAGATCTGAGATCCTCTCACTGCCCCCATTTGAGAGTATGAGGTCTACTATTGCTCCCTCATGAGTAGGTTCCAAAATTAGCTGTCTGAGGTGTGCCACCTGAAGGGCATCAAGAATGACCCTGCTTTTGGATGTGGCTGCCTCAAAGGTGCTCCAGTTAACATCTTGCATATTAAGGTCTGCCATCAACAGTATCTCCTCTTTCTCTGCCATCCTAAGTATGCCTTCTATCATATCCTTGTCCATTCCCTCCCCCTGACATGGGGGTCTATATACAACCCCTGTGCGGATTGTGGTGCCATTTCTAGTCTCTAAGGTGACCCACAGTGCCTCCTCTCCTCCCTGTTTACTCTTTTGTCCAGTTGCTTTTATCCCATCCCTTACATAGAAAACTACCCCCCATGCCCTCCTAGTCTCTTCTGTAGGTTGTGTACCCTGGTATGTTAACATCTCAGTCATGGTTCTCTGTGTACCATGTTTCTGTGACTGCTACAATATCCAGGCATCCCTCTTCCATCAAGGCCACCAGTTCAGGGAGCTTGTTGCCCAGACTATTGGCATTGGTACTCATTACCCTCCATTTCTTGATGGTCTTACCCATTTTTGCCCCATCCCTGTCCTTATTACATTTGTCACTTTCTCCATTTACCCCTGCACTTCTCCCTATTGACATCTCTATGTTGGTGTCTATCTCACTTAGTACCCTGATATTTTGAGGTGCTAGAATTTCCCTGCTTCTTTCCAGTGCCTCCCCTTTTGGCTAATTTAAATGCTAGTCAATGAAGTATTTAATCCTATCACCTAGGATCCTGGTTCCCCTCCTGGACTGATGCAGACCATCATGCCAGTATAGGCCTGCACCCCTCCCGGTGGACCCCCCAGTCCCCAGTGAAGCCAAATCCCTGAGCTCTGCACCAGTTTTTCAACCACTGATTGAATCCCATGGTGTGGAGCATCCTAGCCTCATCCATGCCATAGACAGGCAGCACCTCCAAGAAGGTTACTATGTGTGCTATTTGTCTAAGGCCCTTCCCCATCTCCACAAATGCTTTTTGCACTGCTCTGATCCCTTTCTTAGCCAGATCATTTGTCCCTAGGTGGACAATGAAATTCAGCTCCCTCCCCTGTGCAGCTGCTCCTGTGATCCTGAGGATTTGCTCCCTGTCCCTCCAAGTCATGGCGCCAGGCAGGCACCTTACCTCACTCTCCCCTTCCTCTCCCAGTTCTACCTTCCTAACAATGGAGTCCCCCACCAGGAGTTGTTTTATTCCCCTGTGGGGCCCCATGCCACCCTCCTGTGGGTCTCCTTTGTGGAGGTTCCCAGCATTCTTCTTGGTCTCCACTGTGGGTGCCTCCATAGAGGAACCACACTTTTCCAGAATGGCATAGAAATTGTGGAGAGATACAACTGGATGCACCTCTGTTCCACTTCCCTCAGCCTCCCTGAGCCCACTGTAGTCTAACCACTCCTCTTTCTTGGCAACCTCTGAGGCAATGGCAGTGACCCTGGTGGTCCCTGGGTGGGAGAGAAGGTCCCACAAATCCTGGCCAACTCAGCCTGGAGATGAGCAACCTCCTCCCTCTGCCTAGAGAGGTGCCTGCAGATGGGACAACACTGCATCCTCCAGAACATCTCCCGGAAGACTGCTGTGCCACAGTCACTACACTGCACCACTCCCAACATGTCTCTTTTCTGGTCCCCTAACTGTTATTTGGAATACTTACTCTTTCCTCTGTTTGTTTCTTTTTTTTTCTTCTCTCCCTACTTACTTACTTTATCTGAACCCTTTTAGCTCCTGATCTTCCTTTTCTGAGACAAGAAGTTCCTATTTTTCTTAGTAGTCTCCTTACTTGCTCAGAGTCAGACCTCCAGCAGCTGGGGGGGGGGGACGGAGAGCTACTCTTGCCCTTCTAGGACGGTGAGTCTTTTGTGGCTCTGATATCACTCACTTCCTGCTCCCAAATAGGAAGTTCCTGTTGTCAGTTAAACCTGTGCCTATAAAAGTAGAACTGGTTTAGGGTGGTGGGGAGGGAAGAGGGGGCAATATAGTCTCAGTTGAGGAGTTTTAGTTATACCAGTAGCTCCTTCCTCCTGGTGTTATGTCTTTTCTCTGACAGAAGCTATATAGGGCAGTGTTTATATCTGGTCTTAACCTGGCTCCTTCTAGCTAAGCCACTCCCCCTACTTTGCAAATCTTTCTACACTTAATTTCACAGATAACAATTCCCTTCTGACACCTGTGACAGGCACCTAGATAAGTACACAGATAACAGATAACAATTTACTTCAACTACCTCTGGCAAACACACTAACTCCTTTTTTTTGTTTACCCTAAATTGAAGGTTCCAGTACAAGAGATCGAGTTCTTAGCCCCAGTAGAGAAGTTTTAGTTATACTAGTAGCTCCTTCCTCCTGGTGTTCTGTCTGTTCTCTTAACAAGGCCATGTTGCAAATTGTATCACATATAGTAGTTCCAAAATTATTTATCAGAAGTGTGTAAATCAGAAGCTCCCTTCTGAATTTATTGAAATGGCCAACACAGTTGCAGCAATTATTCAAGGCAGTTCTTTAAAGGGTAAGGGGGTATATTTTAGCATTCTCTGTTTACAATACTAGTTGTAGAATATGCAAAACAAGAGAAAGGAAGTGTGCCCAAGAACCCAGGTCCAATCATGTTAGGCTGTATCTCAGTGGTTAGAACACTGGGACAGTATCCTGGCCTGGGTTCAGTTCCCAGTAGGGCACATTATGTCTTACTCCCTACAATTTGTGAGTTCACATTTGCTTACCAATGTTCTCTCTCTATATATGCTTGACTATTTTGTTGATTTTCTGTCCCCCCTTGCTTTTCAAGTGAGCTCTGAATGTAGCATCCATATTGTGGCATAATAAGAGCTCCAACCAGTGATGTGATCATTTCAATTCAATTCAATTTTATTTTATTCAGGATAAAATCATTGATCAGATCTTGTTTCCAATATTGCCCTGGCATGTTACAGACAAAGGTTGTGCTAGATAAAGTTCATAACATACACAGCATTGTATGATTACACACTGTAGCTTTTACAAAGTTTCTAGTGCAAGATTAAGCCCAGTATAAGGTGTATATGAATGGAAGCAGTGTTTGATTACAGGGGAGTTTGCCAGGGCTCAATCCCCCTAGTTCTGAAGTAAGCCCTGGCAGCTCACGCATCACTACTATTGACTTAAATTGGGAAGGGGGACTCAATTTAAAGATAGTGCCTTTACAGGCCCCCCTAGCTCCCAAAACTCAGAAAGTGTAATTTCAACACTGGATGGAAGCACATGGTTTTTGTTACCTATCATACAACCATCTGTGAAAAATTACTATCAATTATAATCAATCAAAGGCTAATGTTGTTAACACTTCTTTTGTGGGCTGCTCCATTATAAAAAAATGAATGCATAGAAGAGCTGCTTCATTCTCATAAATATAGTAGAACCTGCAACTAATGGTATCAGCAGTAGGGGGCACTGATATCAACTGATGTTGTCACTGTTGCATCCTTTGTAATGGTAAAATGGGGAGTTACAAAGAGTTTTATTTTATTTTGTTTTCTATTTTTTTGAAATCTAGGATTATAAATACCTTTGAGCAGGAACTGCTCATTTACAAAGGTTCCACGTCGAAGGAATGTGGGTGTATTTACATACAAAGATCAACATAATACTACATAGTTACACAATAAAAAGAAGTAAGACACTGAGGCTTAGGAAATTACAGTAGTTCAAAATGTACCAAATATTAGGTAGCATGACATACCAGCCAAGGGCAAGCTCAGAAATAAGCACTGCAGGTGAGAGGGAAGGGGGTATGCAGGCACGAAGGCCATTGTCAGAGGGTAGAGGGTGAGGGTAAGAGCTCTAAAGGGGGGAGGGGAGGGAAAAGTCAGGAAATGCCCAGGGAGGAAAGGGAGAGGGGCAAGGGGTAGGCAGATAGAAGGGGGCAAGGCAGTGAAAGGTAGCTGTCAAGACTGGAAGTGGAGGGCAGTGAGCGGTGGGCCCCTGATTAGGCAAAGCAGTCACAATGACTAGTTAAAATAAGATGAAGTCAGAGTTTTCTCTTAAAAGGGCCAAGAGCAGCAGCAGTAAAAGTTTCTTTGTTGAGAGTATTGTACCACTGTGATGATCTGTGGGAAAAGGCCCTCTGGCCCATGGTAGTCTGGCATCTGGGGACAAGGATGGTTGGTTGTGAACTTCTAGTTTGCAGTGTGCTGTGGTGGTCAGTGAGGAGCTTTTTAATGCTCAGGGGCATGGCCCTGAAGAGAACTTTTTTGGCTAACAGGCAGGTTTGATACTGTATCCGGCTGATGAGAGGAAGCCATCCTGCCTGAGTGCACAGGTCACAAGTGTGTGTACGTCGATCAGCCCCAGTTAGCAGCCTGCATGCTTTGTTGAGTGCAACTGTAATTCTGCGGAGGGCAGAGGCGGAAGCAGAGCCATAAATCGCTAGCCCGTAATTGATGATGGAGATGACAGAGCTGTTGATAGCCAACCGGAGAGTGTCAGGAGTCATGCAGTGTTTGTGCCTGTAGAACAGGCCTATATGGATGTTGGTGGCTTTGGCGACAGAATCTATGTGCCGATGGTATGAGAGTGAGCTGTCCAATGTGACACCTAGGTATTTAAAATCAGGAATGTGTTCAAATAAGGTCCCTGTTTGGTTTAGGATGGAGTTGATTTTGAAGACAGGAAAACAGAAAACAATAAGAGGAATAAGCAAATACGAATTGCATATGTTGTTTTACATTCTTTATGGCTCATCAGCAAAACAAAATCAACACTCATGTAACATAGCACCTCCTAGTAGGTGTGAAGGAAGGGAGACATAGAGTGTGGAGCACTCAAAAGTAGTTAAATTTTACAGGTACTAACAAATAACAGAACTATGCATCAACATGTATTCTTGCAAAAACAGGGACTGGGGATATAAGCACACGAACATGATTTATTTGGAGTTCTTCAAGAAGGGGTAATTTTTCTGACCTGACAGATTCCAGTTGGGAGCTGCTTATCGAATGTGATCTTGAGGTATGCATCAAAATGAAAATAAACACATTATGAGGATGTAAAGGATTTTAAATAGTATGTAAATTATTAGATCAAAAAATACTGACAGGTAAAGTGTGGTGTCCATGCATATCTATTAAACTGTAAAATTGTCATTTCTGAAAATGAGTCCTTGGCCCTGTATATTTTACCTGGTTATCAAATAAAATAAAAATGAAATTAAAGAGAGGGTGATTAAATAAAGTGTTCTAGAGTAATACATTAATGGCCCTATGTTTTAAAGGGAAGGGAATCATTATGGTATCCCATATTTGCATTTTCTGTATAAATCTCTGTTTTTATGTTAACCCTTGTGCATGCATGAGAAGTAAACACATTGGTATGATAGGGGGTATTGAGAGGTGTGTCACTGTGAATCCAGTGCAGGGCAGTCTACAAGAGGAATGTCATTGACAGACCAGTCATAAGCCAGGCTGATCATTACTCTGTTCTTGCCTTTCTGGGTGGGCCAGCAAAATCATAGGATGTTTTTTTTCCTTTGATCTGCATAATGACACCCAGTAAGCAGAGCTGATCAGCATCCTGATCAGCCTCCTGTGTTCCCCCCACAATGTATCCTGAAATAAAGAAAACTGTCCCTCAATCCCTCCCACCCCTTCCTTCTGAATTTTCTGACACTGAGGTGCCCAGTCCCTAGTGCCTGCTTCTACCCCCACCCTACCCATTTTTGCTGTACAATACTGGTGAGCCCACCACAGTGCTGCCAAACATAACATTGATCCCAGGGTGCATAATCTCTAGTGTCAGTACCTGAAATAAAGAAAACCACCCTTGTAGTATTTTCTTTACTTTTATATACCCTGTAAAAAGGAAAACTGTCCATCAATGTCTGTTGCCACCACTGCCATTACCATCCACCTACCTGATCCTCCCACTCAGCATCCATTCATTTTCTGACATCAGGGTTCCCAATCCCCCTGCCAACTACTTCCACACACTCTGTCCATATTCACTGTGTGACACCAGGGAGCCCACTCCTACTGCCGCCAAACATAACACTATCAGTGGAGTGCCCGCTCTACAGTGTCAGTACCTGAAATAAAGAAAACTATCACTTGTAGACTACTTTTATTTTTATACACCCTGTAAAATGCAAAACCTTCCATCAATGCCACTGCTGCCATTACCCTCCCACCAAACCCCACCCATGACCCATTAATTACCTAATGGGAGTCCAACACTGTAATTCTCTCTGGATGGATGACAAGTCTTCACTCTTCAGTGCTGGACTGGGAACTGAGGAAATCAGATATGTGATTCAATATATTCTAATGAGATTTGAACTTGTCTTCATATTTTAATCATTTTTGAATATTATTTCCCCAAAATTTTCAACATGGCCTCTTTGAGACCCTGTCAGCTCTTCTATTAAAATAGAGAGGACTGAAGAGGTGGTGGCATGTGTTGCTATGTTAAAGAAAATATAAACTGTCACCAGATAAATTTATCAGATAGTCTCTTTCCACCTACGTAGTCATTATTGCTCCAATTGCAGTTCAAATACAGGCCAACAATTAAACTGGGAAATTGTTACACACCCCCATCCTGTAGTACAGAATAAAATGATTCGCTAATCAAGGAAACTGGACTAGCTTCCAGTATGGGAGACGCTTTCATCATGGGTGATTTCAGCATTCCTGGTTTAAACTGAAACACTTTAAAAGGCACTTCCCCATGAAAGGGACATAGTTCGTACCATTGTTTCAAATGTCTTACAACAGTTGGTAAACAAGCCTACTAGGGATCTAAATATCCCAGATCTAGGGATCACAAACATTAAAAATCAAATATCTAATTTAACCATAGTGAACCATCTAGGAACAAGTGACCACTGCATGGTCAGGTGTGCATTGATGGCCTACAAATCCCCATCCAAGAATCGTTCGCATTAATATACTGGGAGCAATTATTACAAAATCTAGATGTGGAAGAGTGCTGTAAAAAACAAAACACACAATTTTATGCCTAGAATCCAAAGGGATGGGGTCATAATGTTGCACAACACAATGCTACAGCAATATACCACACTGACAATATAGCGTTATATATTGCCAGCCGAAGTTCTCTATGTTTTGTGGGGGAAGGCTGTGCCGCCAAGCCCCCCCCCAACTAAAATAATTAACTCTGTGAAGGGGGGTTGTACACTTAAATTGCACAAAGTGCAAAATAATGAAAATTTTCATGCATCTGGGACCGGGATCTGATGCAAGTCCACAAACGCACCACCTCCATTACTGCCTGTGGCTCATCTTATCAAGCCACAGCAGCTGCTCGTTGGACCCTTCTCTCAGCAGAGGACTTATCCTCTGTGAGGGAACAGACACAGGGTGCACAGCTGCATATAGTCATTTAGTGGTTTTCCACCCTGTCACTATTCCCGTCTGTGCTGTCTCTGTTGTGTGGTTTTGACACGCACTGTTCTACATACGGCAAACTGTCCCAGTAGGGAAGCCAAATATGTCCCAATTAGGAAAAAATATAATAAAAAGGGTATAATACCACTTTGGCTGACAAAGTCTGCAAAAAGACAGATAAAAAAAAAACAAGGTATACAGAACACAAAAAAGAAATCCATGAGATGCAAACAAAAGTAAATATAAAGTGGAACAAAGAAAGTTAAAGACTATGTTTAAAAGGGGAAAACTTCATTTTGAATTTAATTTGTCAGACTCACGAGACAATAATAAAGCTTTTTTCTCTGATATAAATAACAGCAAAAGTAGTAATAGAATAACTGGACCCTTACTATACAATGGTGCGGTAATATTAAATGACATTGAAATAGCACACCAGTTCAATACGTATTTTTGTTCAGTGTTCAATAGTAAATATTATCATGGGGAAACTCAGATATTAGTGCTAACTCTAAGCAACATTTCACTGAGGCTGAAATACTGTACGTATTAAATTATATTAAAATAAACACTTAGCCAGGTACAGATAATTTACATCCAGGGATCCTAAGGGACCTGTCAGATTTTCTGGTTCACCCACTTACGGCTTTATTCAATAGGTCACTTGATTCTGGGATGGTTCCTACTGTCTCGAAAGGTGCAATAGTGGTGCCAGTCCACAAGCAGGGAATAAAAATAATGGAAAGGTAAGGCAATTTTATTTGTATGGTGCCCAATCCCGGATGCTCTGGGTGCCTCACATAGAAACAGAAAGGGACAAAGACAGACACAACAATAAAGTAAATGGAATACATAAAGATACAGCTATTACAATTCTAATATGCTGCATTAAAATAAAATTCTGAACTAATCAATACACAAGATCATAGTTCTTCTTCGGGGAAGGCAAGAGAAAAGTAATAGACCTTAAGGCTCCTCTTAAACACCTTGACCAACGGGGCCACTCTCATTCTAACAAAAGGTAGAAAAGGGTTCCAGAGGGCAGGGCCGGTGACACTAAAGGCACAGTCACCAGAGGTTTTCAACCTAACCCTTGGAACAGCGTGAAGGCCCCAGGCCTAGGAAAGGATGGAGTGGACTGAGGACGCAGGAGATCAAACAAGTAACCAGGGCCAAATCCAAGCAGGGCATTATAGGTGAGCAAGCCCACCTTGAAGATGATCTTGCATCTGACTGACAACCAGTGGAAAGCCTGCAGGACCAGGATTACATAACTTGGCCTAGAAATGATGGTCATCAACCTAGCCACTGCATTCTGCATTAGCTGTAGTCGGTGGAGGGTCTCTCCAGCAATCCCGAAGTAAATAGCATTACAATAATCCAGCCTGGATGTCTCAAAAGTGTAAACTAGTGTTGGCAGGTCTTCGGGAGAAACAAGGAGTTTGATCCTGGCAATATTCTGTAAGTGGTAAAAAAATACTTTTGACAAAAATAGACACTTGAGATTCAATTGTCAAACTGCCATCCAGATGCCTGCATCCTGGCTCAACCACCAGGACCTCCGTCTTGCCTGGTTTCAGTCTCAACCAGTTGGAAAACATCCAGTCATTGATCCTGGCCAGGCAGCTATTTAAGCATGTCCTCAACGTTGTGTGTTCCCGGAAAAAATACATGTACAGTTGGGTATTATCTGCATAGCAGTGAAAACCCACACTGTACCATGTAATGAGCTCACCAAGGGGCAGCATGTACACTGCAAATAACATCGGTGACAAGACTGAGCCTTGAGTTACCCCACACAGCATTAGCCTTGGAGAAAAGGAGCAATAGTTACAAATTACAGGCCTGTCAGTCTCACATCTGTGTGTGATTAGTTGTTGGAAAAACTACTGAAACAGATACTGGAAGATGAAATGAAAACAATGGTGCTGGAAGACCATTCATAACATGGATTTAGGAAAGGTCTGTCATATACAACTAACCTTATCACCTTCTATAATTCAGTCAGCTCAAGTATCGATAATGGGAAACCAGTTGATGTGATCTTGCTGGACCTTGGAAAGGCATTCGACACTGTCCCCCATAACTTATTAATCATTAAATTAAGAAATATGGAATTTAGCTTAGACATGGTGAGGTGGATAGAAGACTGGCTTAAAGATCACTAACAATGGGCCAGGGTTAATGGACATTTGTCAAATGAGAGCATCATCAGTAGTGGGGTGCCCCAGGGGTCAGTGTTGGGATCCGTAATCTTTGGGCTCTATATAGGTGAAATAAGCTCTAATATTAATAACCTGTTAACCATGTTTTCAGATGATACCAAGCTTGAAGGGGAGGTAGACAACCCTGAGAGATATGAATCTCTGACCCAGGACTTAAAATCTATACAGGACTGGGCTACACTAAATAATATAAGATTTAATCCACAAATGTGCACAGTATTGCACTTCAGGAAAAAATAATCCAAATCTCCCATATTTCTTGGATGGTGTCCAACTACATTCAGTGAAGAAAGAGGGGAACTTAGGGATCATAGTCAATAATTACCTATCATCTTTTGATCACTGTACTAAAGTCTTAAAAATTACCGACAGATTAACCCACTGCACTATTCTGCCTTTGGAGGCAGTACAGCGCAGTGGGTTAAAGCTCTGTTCTGCAGATCTGGAGACCTGGGTTTGAATCCCACAGCCTCCTAATTGTTTACCGTGTGATCCTGAGTAAGTCACTTAACTGCCTTGTGCTCCCAGGTCGCATCTGAAAACAAGCTTCAGCTCAATGTACTACTCTTGGCTAAACAATGTTCCCTTTCTTGCTACCCCCACCCCCATTAGTTTTATCCAGTGGAAATTTGGCTCTAGAAATAAGCAGTGTATCATGAAATTGTTTAAAACATACATAATACCTCATCTAGATTTTGGATCCCCATTTTAGAACCCCTATTAAAAGAGGGATATAGTCTTAGTTGAAAGGACCTAGAGGAGAGCAACAAAACATGGGATCAAAATGTTAAGCTATGAGGAAAGATTGGCTTCTTTGGGCTTGTTTAGTTTGGAGGAGAGAAAAAGGTGTGGGGACCTTCTATTATTATTCAAAATATTAAATAACCCTGCACTTAAGACCCAGTGTGGCCTATAATTTAATAACAGGTCTGTTTACTTAAGGTTCCATAACAGGCAATTGTCATTCCCTAGGGTGAACACGAACAAGATAATTAACTATTTCTCAATAAGATTGGCACGTTTGTGGAGTAAATATCCATATGATCTAATATATAAAACCTCATTCAGTAGTTTTAAACTAGGGCTTGACAAGCACATTTTTATGTCACCATTCAATTAATATACATCCACTAGGAGTAGGAGACATAGCTTATGGGACAGTAGCCTTCTTTATCTTACCAAACTGAATAACCAAGTAACCTCATGAGCAGTGACATTATGGAAATCTGTCCTGAAAGGTGATTTTGTGGTTGCTGCATGAAATCACCTTTTGGGGTTGGATTTAAAAACTTTCTCTACCTTTGTTCATGAGGTGGAGTTATAAGAAGACCATGTTGAAAATTTAGGGTAACAATATTTTAAAACAACAAAGTTATGAGTGCACACTGACATCTTTCAACACACTCTCATAACTTTTGTAAGTTTCAACATTTTTATCCCAACATTTCAGCATAGCCATTTTTTGTGCCACTTCATAAATGTGACAGCTTTCATTTTTCAAATCCTGTCCAAAATGTGTTTTTTGCACTTGTGGTGCAAAATAACCTTTCTGGCAGGATTTTAAAATGTTCCCCACCTTATTCATGAGGTGAGGTCATAAGAAAGCTATGTGAGGTCCAAAGAAGGCTATCTTGATAATCTGGGATAAAAATATTACAGAACATCAACTTAGCATACACTGTTTTCGCACTGGTGGTGAAAAATAACTTTTTTTGGCAACTATTTTACAAATGACACTTGTCATGTTCAGAAAAAGTAGTCATAAAAAGACTATATTGAAAATGTGGGGTCAAAATTTGCAATACATAAATAATAAGTTAAAAAGAAATGTTAAATTGTGCAAAATTTACTCATAACTTTATTTTTGCAGATTTTGGTCCCTAATGTTCAACCGATCCCTTTTGTTACCCAACCTCCTGAACATGAAAGGTGTAATTTTTCAAATCCCTTCCAAAACTTGTTTTCACCTTCACACTGCAAAATCGCCTTTTGGATGGCATTTAAAAGAATTCCAATTGTCTTGACTATAATGTCAGGTCATAAGAAGACTGTTAGAAATGTGGGGTCAAAATGTGGCTACCCACTCAAAACTAGAAATTGCTTCTCAGTTGGCCTATCATGGGTAAATACAATCTTATTTATTCTTTATTTATACATTACAAATTGGATTTACAACCTTTGAGTCAGAGACTCATTTACAAAGGCACTTCATCGCGGGGGGGGGGCAGACATCAAGACAGTTATTACAGTGCAGATTAAAACAAAGGATAACATTACAGGTGCAGTAAACGGAACATTAAACATTGATACACTTAGGTTACATAATGTAGTAGTTTGTATGTCACTTAGGATACATAATGTTACAAAATTGTGAGTTACACTCATGGATATAGTAGGTCCTCAGAGAAGACAGCATGTTACATCCCTGTTTGGACCTAGTAGGGAAGGAGTGGGTCTGGAGGAGGGAGATGCTGTCCAGTGGACATTGTCGAGCCAGGGGACAAGGTGGGCAGGTACCACAGGTTACAACACGGGGTTAGTTGCACCTACAACAGTGGGTATTAAAGATATGGTTTTGAAGGGCTGTTTTGAATGACCCAATTTTTGGCGAGTTGGAGATGCAGCTAGGGAGGGAGTTGAACCAGGTAGGGACTCGGTAGAGGAAGGATCTCTGGGCAAAAGAGGTCTTGGTTCTGGGCACCTTTAAAGTCATCTTAACAGAGCTACGGGTGGTGACAGATGATGATGATGACTGCTGTAGGGAGGTGGAAATCCCTGGGGGGAGAGTCCTAGCAGTGATTTCTTAGTGAGAAGGCAGGTGTCAATGAACACTGCTCCTGCAAGCCTGCCAGAGTTGAAAGCAGCATGCAGGTGTTGGGAGAATTCCAGGAGAGCCGTGGTTGTACTGTGTTCTGGGAGGAAACCACTCTGCTCTAGACACATAATGTTGTACTTGGTTAGGTATTCAGAGAGCTGGATCAACACCACTTTTTCAAGGGCTTTAGAGAGTGGGAGGAGTATGGAAATCGGCCGGTAATTGTTGGGGGTGGACCGGTCCCCACTCTTATGTATGGGTGTGATTTCAGCAGTTTTCCAAGCACTTGGAAACTGACCCAGACATACAGACTGGTTTAGAAGGTCAGTCAGGGGGACTAGGACTTCTTCCAAGACCATACGGAGGATCCTGGAGTTGGGGGGGGGTCACTGTTGGGTTGATTGCTGCCTAAGGCATTTAGCAGGTTCAGCCTGGCTTCTTGGGGGATAGGGTGTGTAGGTAGAATGGTGGGCAATGCAGGACTGGAAGGAGAGAGGTGGGGATTGGGTCAAAGAAGCTGCTGGGGAGGACCAAGCTTAGGTCAGAGAAGGCAGTGTTAAGTCAATTGGCTATAAGGAATGGATCTGTGGTGGGGGTGCCATTGATGGAGAGCTGAGATGGTGGGGAGAGGGGGACTTCCCATTTAGCACTTTCATATTATCCCAAACGGTCCGGGCTGAACCCCAAGTGGAAGCAAGGGTGGTCTGGTAGTGCTCTGCCTTGGCCCACCTAATGGCCCAAGGGCACTTACTGTGTTCTGCATTGTAGGCCTGTCTATCGGATGTCTTTCCAGATTCTACAGCAATGTGTCAGAGATTCTCCCTGTTTTTGAGTCTCTGGAGGAGGGGTGGGGTGATCCATGGGGCACTGCATTTTTGAAGAGGATCCTGGTGAGGAGGGTGAAAAGGTCATAAGCCTTACAGAAGTAATTTGTGAAGTGGTCAAGAGCTGAGTCAATGTCAAAAGCCCACTGGATAGGGGACCAGTCTAGCTGGGCTAGGTATTGTTTTAATTTTCTGAGGCTGCCAGGGCATAAATGGCAGCACAGAGTGGCCTGGGACACTGGCTTCAGAGTGGAGGATTTCCAGAGACAGAGAACCTGGGAATGATCGCAAAGAGAGTTGGGGAGAACAGTGACATCCTGGATTTTGTAGGGGCGGTTAAATATAACAACATCTAGGAGAGTGCTGGTACCAGTAGAGTGGTTGAATCTGGTGGGCTGGGTGACTAACTGGGACATATCCGGGGCAGCAAAGGAGTCCCTTATATGGGAGGCAGTGAAGGCAAGCCAGTTAACATTGAGATCACCTAGGATGACTTACTCCACCTTGTGAGGGAGAGATGTGAAGTAGTCACTGAGGGACTGGACAGCTTGGTTTTGATTCTTTGGGGGTGTATAGGAGACCATGATGAAGAGAGGGTCTCGGGCTGGATCAGGTGTGATTTTTAAGGTGAGAGCTTGGGCTCCATAATCAAGTTTAGGAGCTAGGAGTGCCTGACCTATAATGGAGTCCCATACGAGTAGTGTGCAACCACCACCGCATTTGCCTTCTCAGTCTGCCCTGTAGATGGTAAATCCAGGGAGGGTGATAGCAGAGTCAGGGGTGGATTTGGAGAGTCAAGTCTCTACCAGTGCAATTATGTCAGGTTGATGTTGAATGACCCTGCACTGGAGGGCAGCAGATTTCTTTAGGAGACTGCAAATGTTTAAGGATGCAAAGCGCAGGCCAGTTGCAGTATAGGGTTTAGAAGGGCTGGAAGCCATAGGTCCTGGGTTTGGGTGCACATTACCAGATAATAATAATAGCAGTGTAATTTTTCTGGTTAGTGGCTGGTGGTGATGGAGACCCTTGGGTCGACATCCAGCTGAGGACTTTACAATCAGGGTGCATGGGATAGATAAAGTGAGAAGGGTGGAAATGGCAGGGGACAGCTGGGTCCAGATTGGGCCTTGGAGGGTAGAGAGAGTGGGGGCGTAGGTAGGGTGGTGGTGTTGTGGGGTCATGGGTGTGTCGATGGTGGGGGAGGGGGCACTACAGCAGCATCAATGGGACACAGAGGTCAAGGTTGCAGCCCACAAACTTACAACTCTAAAAGAAGGGGCACAGGGCTCAGGGCAGATAGCAAAATCACACTACCTTAATAACCTCTCTCAAACTTAAACCAACTCTTAATAAATCTCTACATCAGACTAAACATTACTTAAAGAATGCAGTTTGTTTGAGAGGAAAAAGCCCGAAAGGGCACAGTAGTCCCCCTTGCTTGGAGGGTGAGCATCGGGCAGCTTCTCCTTATTCTGTTTACCAAACTACAGAATGCAATTTGTTTGAGAGGAAACAGCCTGGAAGGGCACAGCAGTGCCCTTGCTTGGAGGGTGAACATTGGGCAGCTTCCCCTTAGTCTGCATACCAAACTGAAGAATGCAGTTTGTTTAAGAGGAAACAGCCTGAAAGAGCACAGTAGTCCTCTAAATACAGTGTGTGTAAAATAAGGACACCACTGAAAATGAGAGCTTACATATTTTCTGAAATACAGTATCCTGGGTAAATACATAGTAAAAATGTATCCAGGCAGGACCCAATACAGCAGCAATGTAAGAGGTGAACATTTGGCATTGACAAATGCTTGTTCTTTTGACATGCTGAATTTTCAAGAGAACATACTGTAAATCATGTTAACTCTGTTTAATACCCCTAATGTATTATTTCATATGTTTTGAAATAGTATTAATGGTCTTATGTGTTTTCCTTTGTGTGGCCCATTCATAATTAAGAAAATTAGGCATGACAGAGTGTGCATTGTAGTGGGATAGCAGCACAGCTAGGGCGTATTTTGAGGCATAACACAATGCCAAGTGCCTTCAACCACCAACATGCTTTTATCACACTACAAGAGCACCCTGAGGTGTCTATGATTATAAAATGGGTACAATATTTTTATTTTGGCAGGGTAGAATGCACAAAAATAAAATAATGCTGAACATTTTAATGATTTCTTTTTTTAATTTTAAAGTTCAATCGCTCTGTCAAAATACTCCCAGCACATACCAGCATGGGCATGTTAGCTCAGTTTTAAATATTATACAAAGATATATATATATATATATATATCTATATATATATAGATATATATTATAGTGGCACGGTAGTGCCACTATAGTTAGGGTTGAGGAGCCATTTCTATGTTAAACCCCAAAACTTTGCACCTTAATAACTTTGCAACCGTTTAACGGATTTGCGTAAAATTTGGCATACACGATTAAGAACCATAGGCCTTGGGATCTGCCAAGTTTCGTACCAGTTGGATATACAGCTGTGGGGTTATTAAGCGTGATCTGCACAACATTTACGCTTTTCTTGAACTCTACTGTCGCGCCTACAGGTCATACGGTTTGCACGACTGGCCTGAAATCTTCAGAGAATGTGCAGCCAGGGTCCCTGATGTGCCGTTCAAAGATTTTGTGAAAAAATATTAAATGGTTCAAAAGTTATTCAAAAAACAATTTCCCATTATAAGTCAATGGGAAAAGTTAGCAAAAAGTTTGACAGTGTCGCAAATGCACTTTTTACTGTCGCAAATGGCCCTGTTACTGTCGCAAATTCACCATCTTGTTTTCAGTTAGTGATCAGAAAAATGCTTGGCATTTAAAATTGAGACCTTCTAGCAACCTAATTCTTTTGAATTCACCTAGTCGGGCCCTGAGGATGCTAGCCATGTCTTTATTTTGGATAAAACACCCCAGAAATATGTTTTCAAATTTGTGGAAAAAGTAATTTACTTAAGTAGTGTACACTCGAAAGTGTCACAAATTTTTTTGTGACACTTTCGCAAATTGCGACACTACTTTGCGACACTATGCCCAAAATAACAGTAATTCTTTGGCACTCCGCTGCAAAAGAACGGTTGGGAGTTTGGGGCTGAAATTTGGAGGGAACGCAGATGACATCTCACAGATGTGCCTTTCAGTGTTGTATTGAAAAAATATTACACAGCGGCAAAGTTATGGCACTCCAAAGTTGACAGTTTTTCCCATAGTATAACATAGCAGTGTCAGTGGCTTAGTAGGTAGCACACTCACCTCTGAGGCCGGGAGATCAGAGGGCTGTGGGTTCAGTTCTCACATCTGGCACTTGGGTTAATATCCCAGTACTGACACTGTAGTGCAGCATGAGAGGGGTGCTGCACTTCTGAGGTGCCGTCTTTCGGATGAGACGTTAAACCGAGGTCCCATCTGCCTGGATTGGTGGTAGTTCAGGTGGATGTTAAAGATCCCATGGCACTTATCGAAAAGAGAAGGGAATTTCCGTGTCCTGGCCAAATTTCCTCATTCACTAAAAATACCACCAACAGCTTAATCTGGTTCATGGTCAGTTGGCATTCATCTGTATCCCCTCCCCGGTCGTGCCTGAAAATAGGCAGAATTTGTCTAGTGCACTTACCCGGTCAACAAAAGCTAAATAAATAAATAAATAAATAACACGGGCGCCCGACGCATTATAGGGAATCCTTTGGCACCCTGCTGCAAAATAATGGTTTAGTCTTTTTCCTGAAATTTGAGGAAGACAGCCAACAGCCCACAGATGTGCCTTTCAGTGGTCTTGTGAAAAATATTACAGGGAGAGCAAAGTTATGGCACTCCGAGCGTCTCTTTTTCCCCATAGGATAGCATTATGGCGTCATTGTGTTTTTCAGGGCCCGTGATCTCGAAACGGAAAAGTAGATACGGATCATTAAAAAATGCTTAGCCCCCTAATATGAGCTAAGTACAAAATTAGCCAGGACAGTTGTAAACCATACGACTTTTAAATTTTTTTTCTACATCATACGGTTCCTGAGATATAACGTATTTAGTATTCCAAGTTCTCATTTTCTGCTCCGATACTCATTATTATGCATACATTATTTGTACTCACTGTCTTTCTCTATGCAGGTTTTGGGGAAAACCAGCCTGTGCACTTACATTACTGTTACTGTTGCCCTTTCCGCTTGCGGTTCCATACCCATTTCACTTACCGTTGACGTCTGCGCCACCATGTGCGTTATCCTTTGCATTTTCATTTGCGCTTGCGTTTCTGTTCTTTTTTGCCATTTGGGTCTACAGTAGTGTTTCTCTTCCTGTTTCACTTTGCATCACCATTCCCATTGACATTTCCGTTTGCAGGTACCATGTTACTATGTGACAACACATCACGTGGTAGATCCTTCCCGTCTACGCCACCATGTGCGTTACCCTTTCTGTTCTCATTTGCGCTTGTGTTACCATGTGCACCACTGTTAGTGCTTCTGTTTGTGTTGCTGTTCCTGTTACTATGCCACAAGACATCATGTGTCGGGGGTCCCGCGCTCCCACCGCTGCATTACATTCACTATTTCTCATTATCATTCTCAAAAAGAAGGGAAATCAGAGGCAAAAAACTCAGTTTAATGCATTAGTTAGAGTTGTTCCATAGTGACAAAAGTGAGGAAATTCGGTGTTAGGGTTGCCTCTAATATATATATAAATATATATATCCACATATATATATACATATATATATATATATATATATATATACACAACACACACACACACACACACACAATGTAATACACTCTGATAATGCACTAGTTAGGGTTAAACCAACAAAAGCAGGGACATGTGGTGTTAGGATTTAAAACCCTAATACTCCTCCCTCACCCTGCAAGCAGCAAAAGGAAAAAAAGTTATGGTTTTGGCTGTCCTGAATCTTTGCAAATCAGACTTCGCATCTTCCTTGGGTTATCAAACTTAATACTCCACCATTTTATCAGCAAATAAGCTCAGAAGTGCAGACTGTATGAGAATGGCTTGATCATTAGGGTTAGTAACCCCAAGGAAGACCCCAGGACTGACTTGCCATGACTCAGGACAGCCACAACAATATATTTTTTTCTTTTTACTACTTGCTGGGTGGGGGTGGGGTGTTAGTGTTGGAAACCCTAACACAACATTGCCCTACCTTTGTCAGTTTAACCCTAACTTGTGCATTATTTATTTATTTTATTTATTTAGGTTTTGTTAACCAGGTAGGTGCACTTGCCATAAAATGACTATTTTCAGGCACGACCCGGGAGAGTACAACAAAAGTTGAACAACAGCAACATGGGTATAATAATACAAATAGAGGAACAGTACAGCAGTACTACAAAAATACAGTGGGTAGAAACAACAGTAAATAATGGCAAGCATTATACAGATAATGGCAGTAAGATATATAATAAGTGCAGAAACCATGGACCCGACCTGTGGAGTGGAAGGGTTAATAAGATAGTAAGGTTATATAGAGAGAAATGTAAGGAATGTTCAAACATAACAAGAAAAACTGACAGAAGGAAGGTCAAGGGTGGTAATTAACAAAGTTTTTGCAAGGAATTTCATGTCATTTTATTTTATTTCATTTTTATTTAAACTGATAAACAAATTGTCAGACATGGCATTTTCCACAGTGACCCATAAATGGAAACAAATACAATTAAAAACACTAAGTAAAACATACACAATTGGAATCCAATGACAACATATTATACAATCCAGATCTAAATGAGGACAACTGTACACAACTCAAGACAGACTGAGGTAAATTGTTTTATTTCCTTAGTTTTTGTTAATTGTTAATTTCCTTACATTTTGAGACAGTAGAATCATATTGTCATTTATGCATGAATGAAAAGGACTATCTTGAACACATCCTTGTGATAACAGAAGTGCAGGACCCTCAGGCTCCCACCCATCCATGCCTCCATTTATTCACATGTGTATGTGTGTATAGAAGCTCAGGACCCTATAGGCCCTGTACTTTATTTCCTTCATAAAATAAATTTATGTGTTGCCTTGTAGTTTTTAGGGCTGTGGGCAGAGCCTACAGCCCTATTGGGATCAGACTGTAGCTCTAAAACAGCTAATCATGGAACTCCCTTTTTGTACTTTTGAAAGTATTCCTCCACAATCGCAAAATAGTGCACTTCCCCTCTGATTTTTACCATTTGCTGCTCTTTGTTAAAGGCATCCAAAGGAAGGGGGGATGCTGCTATATTGTACCTCAGAACTTCTCAGAATATTAACAAAAAAAACTTTTTTAACTGCTGTTTCTATCATCTGTCCAGCTCAGTCTAATATATTTATTCTATTTATTTCAGCAACCTAGGGGATAACCCATTATATGTTGTTTTGGAATTTACTGAAACTCTGAATGTCAGACTCCAGTGTCAGATTACAGACAGTGCAGATGCAGTCTGTGTTAGCTATCTTATACCTATGGGCATGACAGGTTGCATGCTGGCACATTCATACACACACAGACGCACACACATGCACAGACACACAGAGCAGCATGTCCTCTGACTAAAGAAATTCAAGAGGACTGAATTAGCAGCATGCCAGTTTTTGATGATTGTGACTAAACAGTACTAAATGGAATCAACAAGAAAATAACTTTGTTCATTTGGTACTGTAGCTCTTCACAGCCCTATCGGCTCTGGCTAGAGTTTTTTTTTTTGTAGGGATGGACCATTTTCAGTTATTTTTTCTTGGGGGTTTAGTGCTGTAGTAGTCATTAAGCTCTCCATCTATAACCCCTCCCCTCCCCAGGTCGTCGCACTATGAGATGAGCATCTTGTTGCTCAGTGTGCCTTTCCTGGTGAAACATTTCAATAAATAAATACATAAATAAATAAATGACCGTTCTATTGATATATACATTGTCTGTTAACTCCAAAGATTGACAGTGTTACAGTTTGTTAAAATTGTAATGTTATCCTCAGGGAACTGAATTTTGTTTTTTAACTTTGATGTGTGTTTTTTTAATATGGCCATTTTTTTTTGAGGGGGTGCTGTTATGTGTTAGCGTAGTAGTAGTACTCAATAAGACCTTTATTTTAATATGTAGAATGTCCCATACCTGCATATACTGATGAAGTCATGGCTTATTAAATTCCAAAATTTATGTTTTGTATGAATGGATTTTTTTTAAAGGTTACAGTATATTGTTCATACAAAAAAATGGTTCCTTTATGCAAAAAAATAATTTGAAAAAAAGAAGTCCAAATCCGTTTTTGTATGCAGGGATCCTTTTTTTGTGAGGTTGTATCATTCAGAGAAGAAAAGATTTTGTCACACAAAAAAAGAATCTAAAAAAAAACTAACTCCAAATTCTTTCTTTTGTATGGAGGAATCTTTTTTCTTGAGGTTGTGTTGTTCATACAAAGAGAGATTCCTTCACGTGAAAAAAAAATCTTAAAAAACTGAGTCCAAATAATTTTTTCATATGCAGGGATCATTTTATGGGTGCATAGGCGAAGCCATGCAGAAGTATTGCTGTCATCAGGAAAAAGGGGTCTTAATTGTTTTAATTGCTGCTAATGAACATGCCTTTGTTCTTATGCAGGAATGTAATGAAATCAAGTCCCTGTTTTTTTGCATTAACTAAACTGTGTTTCCTTTCCTTCCCCTCCCATCTTCCCCCCAACTGTGTGTTGTTAGGGGGGAGTGGTATCCTTCTGCATTCAACAGATCTACTGTCTGAGCTGGGTGTGGAATGAGAGATGTCACCAAGTAAAACACAAGTCCCTTTTTAAAAGATCATCAAAAGTACACAGTGAGCTTTCAAGCTGACATACAAACACACACACACACACACACACTGACTGACTTTCATCACCAAGTCATAAAAAGGGCATAACATTGCAAATTACTCTACTGAGCCAAATAGGTAGTAAAACAAATGAACAGCCTCCTAGTAAACCTCCATAAATCATTCAAGTAGGTCCAGAAATTGCTTTTTACTTTATAAAATCATAAAACTCGTGCACTGCATACTTTCAACAACTTCATGAAATAATCCAGCAGTGCAGGATTTATTGATTATTTGAGTCAAGGATTACAAAATACCTTTGAGCCAAGGTCTTTTACAAAGGTTCCACATCAGTAAATACAGACAATGAAGATCAAACAGGTTTCAAGGTACAGAATAACAAACAGTTACTTCAGTTGTCATAAATCTGATTTATACTGACAATACAGATAAACACTAGGAGGAGGCAGGCAACAAAGGGAAAGGGGCTGAAAGGAAGAGAGGGTGTGAGCAGAGTAGGACTGAGTACAGCAGCCTAAAGGGCTTTGTCAGGACAAACATGGGGTTAGAGCAATTGATGGGCATAGGACTGATGAAGTGCTAGTAACGAGGACAAAAGCAGTCAGCAGAGGTGGTCTTCAACAGTGCAGAGAACATTGCTTAAGAGGGGCAGTCAAAAGTGTTAGTGCCTATTAGGGAGAGCAGAGCTTAGCCTTGAAAGCACCCAGCACTGGTGAAGTAGAGATGTCACTAGTGAGACTGTGCAGCCAGGTAGGAGCTGTATATGCAAAGGACCTTTGGCCTTGAGATGTGCGACAGTGCAGGATTTGCAGGATTTGGGGCTTAGTGCTCCTGATGTTGCAATTGTTGATTTTGGGTTTGAGGAGGGGGCGGACTCCAGGGTGAGCCTTGCCCAACATAATTGTCTTTGCTGTGATGCAGGTTTGATACTTTATTCAGTTGTTCAGTTGCAACCATCAGTTTGAGAGTCACAAAAACAGATATGAAAACAAACATGTGTCAATGCTAAATGTTCATGGCTTGCATTGCTGATTTAAGAGGTCGTGCTTGTGCACATGTTACTATATACTGTATTAACCTAAGATAGACTATATGTGCTGTAATATGTCATTTGTAATGGCCTCCTGATTTTACACAGCTTTATACTGCATTTACCTGGTATAGTAGAGGTGAAATGCAACATCTCAGTTTTAGTGTGCTCCTGCTTTTATAATGTATTTTTCTAGGACCAGTCATTTTAGTTGAGACAGCTCCATTCATGGGGGTTCTGCTGTAGGGTCCTGTGTGCTACATAGTTTTGCAGTACTTTCGCCCAGGGTAACCCAGCTGAGAAACAATATCTCTTATTAAGTGGGTTCTGTTTTGATAAATTTTTATTGCATTTAGTTCGGATAACACAGCTCAGATGCTATCTTGTTTTCAGTGGGATCCTGCTTTCAACAGTTTTTATTCTATATTTACTGAAATATAGAGCCTAGTTTGGCATTTGGTTTATTACAAAAAAAAAAACTGTAATGGTTACTCATCCTAAAGGACCACTGCCTTAAAACTTTAAGCCATACAGTATTTTAAATGTTGGTTCAAATTTTTTGCTGAGGCCCATGGACTGCAGAGAAGCTGTCAGTAAAGTGTGCCTTGAGAAAGATGCATTAGATTTTCCAGGGAAATTAAATATGTGTTTTTTTTTTATTACATGAACTTAGTAATGGCCATTTGTATGCACATGACAAAGAATATATGTTTTAAAATAAAACTGTTACCAGCCATTCCTTTAGTAAGCAATAACCCATCACAGGGTATGTGTTTATAGGCATTTAATGCATGCCTGGGGTGCATTGTGAGGCACGAGGCTACAGGCCGAGTGTTCTCACAGTACCCCAGGTGTGCATTAAATGCCTATAAATGCCCACCCAGGAGTGAGTTTTTGCACTTATAACATGTGTGATCACAAAGAAATGAAAAATGCCACAGAATTATGTTTTCTTCATGTGTGAAGACAGAAAAATGGGGTGTGTGTCCTGCCACCTGACAAAGTAGTCCCTGTGAAGAAAACAGCAATGCAGGATTACTGTGCAGAAACAACTGTAACACAGACTGCCCTGATGTGCTGTGTCACATCTGCTATATGTGTTAATGTGTACTACACTGTCACTGACCTGTTTGCCATGATACCGATTGCAGCTGTCAGAAACCCACAGACACAGAGAGAGCAATGAATGTGTACACCTCTACTCGCTGTGCTGTCTGTCACTACCATCTCAACGCACACCACAGACATAGACAAAAAGATGACTGTATCTACTTTGCATGGCTCTGCTGCCACCTACTATGTATTGCATGCTGATGGTGTGGAGCTCCAACAAGAGGAACATCGACAGTTGTTTCACACATAAACCACAACCTGTGACTGTCAACAGAAGCTTATTGCTACTGAACAGCAACATAGCCAACTTGTCTTGTGGCTCTGCCCCCTTCTGGGAGACCCAACAGTGCATTTGACAGTGAGCTGAAGCATTCAGTCCACTTCTCAAACCAAGGACCTGTAAGTAATGATGCTTATTCTGAGGTACTGATCTACAAGCATCTCTGTCTCTTTGTGCTGTGAAATAGTGGGAGAGGGACACACACATATGATCCACTATGTGACACAGTATGTTGGCAACTGTCCAGCCCCATGACACTGTCTGCTCTGTTCAGGGAGATCTGCCGGGGGTGAGTGGGTGGGGAGACAGTACAAAAGTTGTCCTGACATACCTGCACTGCAGCAGCACAGGATGCTGTGTTTGGGAGGATGTCACTGTGTGCTGTGCCTTGCAGATGTGTCTCTTTGATGGTGGGGGGGATGGAACATGCTGTTATAGACAGAATTCCATATGTGTTCTGGCTTGGGGATGGCTGCCTCTTTGGGAGGGATACTCTTGCAAGACACATGAACTCCAGTTGACATTCCTAAATGACTGCACACCATCGGAGAGCAGCTCAGCCACGGCCCTGCTTTTCTGTGTGACTGTGCAACATGGAGATGGATAGGGAGACTTGCGCCAATAGGTGACACACTGCAAGTATGTTGCTGTGTCTTCTGCCATGGGGAGGTGCACGTCTTGGGGGGCATGAACACAGCAGGGACTTCACTGACTAAACAAAGGACTGCTGCCACAGTTGGAACTCCTGTGGCTCACTAACACAGGTTTCAACATGGCCGCACTACACATTTCAATTCTCCTAAGAATAACGAGGGCCACACTGCTGCAGGATACTACTTTAGGAACCATAACCCTAACTTTGTGTGCATAGGCATTTAATGCATGTTCAGGTGATCCTCTTCTACCAATGCTATTGCTCCCTTATCTGCACCCATGTTATATTGTGATTATATATTTATGCCAAACATGTTTTTGTTCAGAATATTAAGCAACAAATACACTAGATAAACCCTACATGATACTGCTGCTGAATATATGATACGAAAGAGAGAGAGAGAGAGAGAGATTCAGATCATTTTGCAGTTAGCAATAGATTTCTTTGACTGAGTAACCAGGGTGATAGATATGGGAGGGGCAGTGAATGTGGCCTACCTAGAGTTCAGCAAGGCCTTCAACACCTTCCCACATAGGAGGTTGGTAGATAAGTTGGGCAGCCTGGAAGTGGGCCCCAAGGTGATAAACTGGGTCATAAATTGAGTGACAGAACACAGAGGATGGGGCTAAATGGCAT
The DNA here is from genome assembly GCA_016271365.2 of Neoceratodus forsteri. Taxonomy (NCBI): domain Eukaryota; kingdom Metazoa; phylum Chordata; order Ceratodontiformes; family Ceratodontidae; genus Neoceratodus; species Neoceratodus forsteri. Next base: position 562,891,510 of record CM028135.1, on the reverse strand, counting down.
TCAAACTAAAGAACGTGTGGTGACCAGCAGGGTGCCATAGGGATCCATGCTGGGGCCAGTCATCATTAAAGTCTACATAAATGACATTGCAGATGGGCTGGAGGGAAGGTACACCTCTTTGCAGACAACACTAAGATCTGCAACATGCTCAACACTCCGGGGGGGGGGGGTTGTAACAAATGAGAAAGGACCTAAACATGCTTGAGGAGTGATTGAGAATGTGGAAGCTAAGATTCAATGGAAAAAAGTGCAAAATCATGCATTTGAGGTACTGAAATCCAAGAGAGGAGTACAAGATGGGGGGAGAGGTATTGACAGCCACCAATCAAGTAAGGAACCTGGGGCTAATCATATCTGATGACCTAAAGTTAACCAAAGCATGTGAGAAGGCTGCAGGGAGAGCCAGTGGGATTCTACAATGCATAGTGGGAGGTATCACCAGCAGAAAAAAGGAGGTGGTTATGCAGCTGTACAGATCACTAGTGAGACTTTATCTGGAGTACTGTGTCCAGTTCTGGAAGCTGCATGTTCAGAAGGACATAGATGAAATAGCAGCAGTCTAGAGAAGGGCGATAAAAATGGTGCAAGTTCTGCACCAAAAGTAATGTGAGAAAAGAATAGAGGACCTCAATATGTATTCCCTGGAGGAGAGAGGAGAAAGAGGGGAAGATATGATAGATACATTCAAGTACATCAAGGATATAAATACGGTACAAGAGGGTAGCAGCTTTCAGAAAATTAAGTGTACAAGAACAAGGGGGTATGATATAAGGCTTGAGGGGTGTTGGCTGAGGAGCAATGAGAGGAAGTAGTTTTTCACAGAATGAGTAGTGGATTCTTGGAATAGCCTCCCTGCAGAGAAGGTGGGGCCAAAAATGGTAGGGAAATTCAAGAATGTATGGGATAGTCATGTGAGTACTCTCGCAATAGGGAAGAGAGCGTAAGCTGCAGGTCAACTAGGGTCTATGGTATTGCATTAGGTAGGGAAAAGGGGCAGACTAGGTGGGCCACACAGTCCTTATCTACCATCATCTTACGTATTTCTATATTTCCTAAGAGAAACATTGCTTCTCTATGAACTTCTGATGGCTTGCATAGATTGTGATTTCCTAGTGTGAATATAACAAGCTGCAAAGTTCAAACTGTTGGAAATATTTTTACCAGCAGTAAAATCTTTCTCTCTACTAAGCAACCCATCATAAGTGGGTTGTATGCTCTTGTCCCTGAATGGATGATGATACTGAAGTTAAGTATGGGATCATTGTATATTAATAAAACAATATTATATTCATGCAGTTGTCTACTGGTGCTACAATAGTTGCACTTATTCAGAAGATGGGTGCTATGGGATTTCAGCCTATGATTTTTGGAAATTTATACCTGCTGGTGTTTGATTATAATATTGGTTCATGGAATGTTTTGGGTTGGTAGGTGAAAGGGGTTGTGGCAACTTGACTGCACATTTTTTATTTATTTCATTTTTTTCCTTAAACAAATGTTTTCAGGAGATATGGAGTTATGATGCCTACGTGCATACCCATGTACTTAACAATATGTTTACTGACATGCATAGTTTTGTTGATTTTATTTCCATTTTCACTCATTTCACTTACTGTAAACCCTCACTCACCATTCTCTCACAGCCTATGCTGCTTGATTCATGTTTATCCCACTGTTCCCATTATCCCACCACAATATATAGAATAGTGGATGTGTAGACATCCACAACAAGGCTGTGTTTCCATCGAGGGAGTTGATGACATCATAGAGACCTCAAGAGCTAAGCTCGAGAGGTCTCGTTGATGTCATCAATCAGCCCGATATGGGGAACAACACAGACTTAGTTGTGGATATTCACCCATCCACTGTTTTGTATAGTATATGGGTTTTTTGTTTTACATTATTTTTTTTCCGTTACTTGCCATAGGCGTTGCTTCCCTTCCCTCTAGTGCTTCTGATCTCTCCCGTTCCCGCTTATGTTCAGCCCCAAGCCTCAGCTCTCCTCTGCACATCATTCATTTTAAAATCGGGAGAAAAAGAAAGCAATTGTGTTTTAGAAAGGGAGCCATGTATGGCTCTCCATGTCCAGTCCTGATTTCTAAGTCAGTTGCTCACTGCTCGCCTCGCTAAATCGCAGCCAATATTTTTTTTCAGAGATGTCATCTGAGCCAATCAGGCAGCAGGTCTAAGGAAAAGTTGTTGTACTATCGATGTGACGCTCAGAACAATAGTACAACAACTTTTTTGACCTTTGAACTGTACTACAACAAGATTTCAGCAGTTGCTGAAATCCATTCACAATAGACAGCACTCATATAATATACCTTTATAGTATATGGTTAGGGCTTATTGTGGATAAAAAGCAATGGCTTTCCAAAAGCTGCTGTAGGTCAGTTCAAAGGTCAAGAAAAGTTGTTGTAGTATCGTTGTGACATCAGAACGATACTACAACAACTTTTCTCCCTTGAGCTGTTACCTGATTGACTAAAGCAGCTCAGTATTCAAAAAACAAACAGGGTAAAATGGTGGCACCACTTAGCGAGCAGAGGATCAAGCATTTCACTAAGATATTTTGGACACAAACTGCCATTGTTGGCTCAATGTGTTCAAACTATCAGTCTGGCATTTTTCTTTTTCTTTTTTTAAATAACCGGCACTTTCAAATATTGGGTGGTGAGTGGAACTGTAGCGAGGACCGGAGGCAAAGCGGGACTGCAGCCATGATGGGGAGCAAACGAGTATAGGAACACAAGGTATGAAACCTTGTATTTAAATTAAACTGTAGACATTTCTGTGAACCGTATACTATATAAAATAGTATATGGGTGACCGAGACAACAGGCTTTTGTTTCATTTGGGTTGATGATCAACAACGGACTCTTGAGTCGCTCTCGAGGTCTGTATGACATTATCACATCCCCTTGATGGAAACATAGCCTTGTTGTGTATGGTCATCCATACACTATTCTATATGTTATTATATTGAAACACAGAAACATAGAAGCAGCAGAAAAGGATCTACTGGCCAGCCTAGTCTTCCCTAATGCCCTACCTACTTTGCTACCATCGACCATAATTGATCTCTGGCCTTACCCCCCCCCAACCTGTTATCAAGATCTGTTTGTATCTAGCCCATGCATGTTTGAAACCTGTTACCATTTTGGTACCCACTACGTCTGCTGGGAGGCTATTCCAGATGTCCACAACCCTTTCCATAAGGAAATACTGTATTTCCCCCACATCCTCTCCAAGTCTCCCCCTTCCAGCTTCATATCATGCCCCCTTGTTCTTGAGCATCTCTTTCTGTTCAAGAAACCACCTTCTTATACTTTATTAATACCTTTGAGATATTTGAATGTTTCTAACATGTCTCCCCTTTCCCTCTTTTCCTCTAGAGAGTACATATTAAACTTCCTGAGTCTTTTCTCATAGGGCTTTCCTTGTAGGGCATATTGCCCTTCTTCATCAGTAATTAGAATTATCAAGCATTCCAGTACTACTGTTTTACTATTTGTTACTCATTGGTTAGTACTCATTGACATAGCAGCGTCAGTGGCTCAGCAGGTAGCACACTCATCTCTGAGGCTGAGAGATCAGTAGGCTGTGGGTTCTATCCTCACACCAGGCACTTGAGTTAATATCCCAATACTGACACGGTACTGTAACACGAGGGGGGAGCTGCACTCCTGAGATGCCATCTTTCGGATGAGATGTTAAACCAAGGTCCCATCTGCCTGTTCTGGTGGTAGCTCAGGTGAATGTTGAAGATCCCATGGCACTTCTCGAAAACAGTAGGCTTTTTATTGAAATTCACATAGTGCATACAAAGGTAGAATCATAACAATTTACATAAAAATAAAGCTTATCTTTCTTTTCTTTCCAATCTTTTGTGAAAAAAAAACTAGCACATAAGAATTATTTTATTTATACTTTACAAATATTTGAAAACCTTCCCACCATTGGTAAACCTTGTCACCTGAATAATGCAATAAGCCAGATTGATACACAGAATCCATTGCCTGCACTACCAAAAAAAACTGGATAAGACATCATTCTCTGTGAAAGTACCCACTGACATCGAGCTTGCCATAAATATCACAAACAACATAAAAAAACATAGAAGTTTCCAGGTGCAGATCAAACTTCTCCTTAGGAAGGAAACCAAATACCAAAGTGTCATAATTTAATAACAATAACCAATCCATCTGCCATTTAGTTCTTAAAAATGACCAGAGAGGTTTAGAATAAGAGCAATAAAACAATAAATGACTCATAGACTCTTCTTAATTGATACATGCTGTATATGGGCAATTCCTATCTGCTAAATTTTTATGTTTGACTTTCCCTCTAATATTTAGCCTACCGTATACTGTAAGCCATAAAACTTCCCACATTGTAGCAGGCACTCATTTGTTAGTTAGTTGCTTTATAATTTGTGCATTAATAGCCGGAGGACAATCTTTGAAACTAGGCTCAGTAGGATATACAGTAACTGAGATAATAGCATATTATAGAAATCTTTCCTATTATTATGCAAAATACAGGATCGTGAAATTTTCCATTTAAACTGTTTCTGGACAGCTGGTCAAAAATATTCGGGTAACTGCAATTGTGTATGTAGCTTTGACGCTACCTCACGCCACATAGCTAAATAATGTTTGAGTACATACTTCACTAGGCACATGACACCCGTTGTTATACTGGAAATACTATACCAGCCAGTATGGTAAATAAACAAAGAATGAAAAAAAAGACTGGATCAACCATACCTAGTTCACCTCTTTCTTTACCTAGATAAGTATAACAATGTTTAACTGGATTTAGCTTATTTCCCCATAGCATTTGAAAAAAAAAATCCATAAACAGTTGTTTCCAAAGAGGTAGAGAGTGGAAAGATATATGCCATTTATTGCAATTGGGGAATAATAAAGTGTTTCAATAACTGGATTCTCTTAAGTTTTGATAGTTTCCAAAATTGCAATCTTTTAACCTTACTATGAACTTTAGACAAAGCTAATTCCCAATTATGGAGAGGCAAATTAGTTGCCCTGAAGGTAATACCTAAAATAATTATTAGCTCTTTTGTAAGAGTAATTCCAAGTATACGACATGAAGAAATATCCCAAGGACCTATCATCAATCCCTTGCATTTAGCAATCTTAAGTTTTGAATTAGATACTATAACATACCTCCGTAGCTCATCCAAAAAAGAGGAAATTTGATTATAATGTGAAAAAATACAAATATCATCTGCATAGGCCTGTACAGAAAAATTAGCCAGTTCATATGACCTCATCAATTCTTTGCATCTGGTCGTATCAGTCAGGCATCGAAGTAGAGGGTCAATAGAAAAATATATAAAAAAGGGCTTAAAGGACAACCCTGCCTAACACCTGTAGAAATAACAAAACCTTTTGTTATTTGACCTCTTAATAAAACCTTTACAAAAACATGGGAATACAGTAACTGTATATGCCTGATTACTGATACAGGTACCCCATATTTAGCCAGCACAGAAAAAAGAAAAAGCTTATCAACATGATCAAATGCTTTCTCTTGGTTTATTGAAAATATAAACCCTCTAGAGTCCTGCATATGAAGAGTTTCAATAAAATCTCTAATGAGAATAAGCGCATCTTGTATTCTTTGATTAGGGATACCACAAAATTGCTGTGCAGAGAGCACAAATAACACATAATTTTTGAGTCTAGAATGAAGAATATGAGCCAGAATTTTATAATCTGAGTTTAGCAAAATAATCAGCCTCCAATTTACAATATCAGTTCTATCCCCAGCTTTGTATAAACTAATAATCCTTCCGAAAAAAATTAGGACTTTTATTATGTTCAAAAAAGAACAGGCAAATGGTTTGTAAAAAGATATTTCTGTGTCAGAAACTTTATAAAATTGGTTGGGCAGACCATCTAAACCTGGTGATGTATTACATTTAAGAGCTTTAATTGCTTCCACAATTTCATCTAAAGTTATGTTTTTAAGCAATAAAAGAGCTTCATCAGGACATATGGGAACTTCAATATTATGCAAATAATCTGCAATCCTTTGCTCAGAAGAAACATCAGTGGGTAACAGTGAGGAGTAGAGATTTTTAATTAGATCCTCTATATCTGAAATTCCTTCTAGTCTGTTACCACCTGGATCCTGAAAATACTCAATAGTCATATCATCGTACATTTTCTTACAAGCCTTATACAGGTCTCCTACAGGTGATTTCTGTGTACCACCAGAAAGCATTGCATGAATTGTGGAGGCTCTATCATACTGATAGGCTAACATGTTCTTTTTCAATTTATTTATTTGCGATAAGTAATTATATTTAGTAAGGTATGAAATAGTGTAAAGATGCTGAAGTTGTTTCCGAAGTGAAAGATATTTTAAAAATGTATTATTCCCTAGGTGTTTACTGTGATTACTGAACCATGTTTTTTCAATCCAATTTAGTATCAAACCATCATTCCCCAGGGTCATCATATAAACATAAAACTGACAATCTGGCAGATAATAAAGTTGATTCCCTTTTTGACTTCAGGATGCACAAGTATGGAAACATTCAACTTCCATCTATTTTTAAGTTTGTTCTTAAACTATAACAGGTATATTGAATTTTAATAATAGGTAGTCCTAAAATTCAATAGGAATAATGTAAAAATTACCCTTTGGCAAATTTCATGAAAGGAATAAATGATCAATAGTAGTCGTATAAATTCACCTAGTATATGTAAAGTGAGAACCTGTGTTGTAGGCACTACAATCTATAAGAGCTGCTGTTTTAATTACTGTAGTTTACATATTAGAGTCACAATAAACTTTTTTCCTTTTTCCCCCATTAATTTGTTCCCTAGTTATGCCACAATTAAAATCCCCTCCAATAAAAATCATATAAGAGGTTACCAGATATGGCTGAACTGCTCTCGGGAGAGATACCCTGTCTGCTTTAGTCTGAGGCCTACATACATTGATAAAACGGTAAGCCATTGATTTCCATTTGACATCTAACAGAAATAATCAACCCAGAATAAAATCCACTAATTGTATCAAAGAAATATTATAAGATCCAAAAAGAATGCCCACCCCATCCACACAATCCTGGCCAAAGGACCAATAGGAGGGCCCCCAAATCCAGTCTCTTTTAAATAATATTAAATGTTCTCTGGAACACATCCATGTCTCCTGTAGAAAAAAAATATATCATAGTGGCTATCATGAATAAATGAAAAAGCAGCCTGCTGCTTGATATAATTTAAAATACTATGAATGTTTAGTGAACCTATACAAAGAGATCCCATAATCTAGCAAGAAAAGGACATTGTGTCTATTTTTTCCATTTTTTTCTTCTTTTTAATCTTATACTCTCCCTGGTCTATTCCTACAGAAAGCTGGCTACTTCTCACTGATTGGAAATCTAAGTCCTCTTGCTCCATGTCAGAATCACCATCTGGTAAAAACAAAGCTGCATAAGAATTGCCAGTTTCAACTATAGCAGTACTTTTAACTAATACTGGGGGCTTTTGTTTATTGGTTCTAGAAGTACATCTTCTAGCCAGAGGTTATAAGTCAGTACTATTGGCTAAACCATACCCTGAGGTGTTTAGATCTTCACAGCAGACAGGAGTTAAAAGTGAATCACCCAATGACTTTTCACTAATAGGAGCTTTCATTGTTTGCTGCTGAGGCTCAGGATCAGAAAGAACCCAAGATGGGGAGGGAGCATTTTGTGTCTCAAATTCATGCTCCTTCTTCTGCAAGGAAACAGATAGAGGAGGAGGAACTAGAGGAAGGGAAGAAGAAGAGGGATTGTGAGGTTGGGGCATTTCAACTTCAGATGAAGCAAAACAGAGTCTTGCACTTGTTGCATTAGCAGCTCTGGGCTAGCACAAGAGGCTTTGTTTTTAGCAGCGCAAGGGCAATAACTAAAAACATGGCCACAATCCTTGCACAAATCACACTTTGTATGAATGTCGCACTGCATTGCTATGTGCCCCACTTCTCCACAATTGTCACAGTGTGCCTGGTCACAAGTGCTAGATAAATGAGTTTTAGATACACACTTATAACATGCTCTGGGTTGCCCTGCATAGAAACAGACCCCTCTGTCCCTTCCTAACATAAATGAATTTGGGATGTGTTCCATCCCTGTGTCAGTAAGCCTAAGCTTAACCTTGTATTTCCATCCTCCTGTCCAAAAAGATTCAGAATCCTAAAGAACTTCAGGGCTACTCAGAATTTCACATTTCTGGGACAACCAAAATGTAATGTCATCCACACGGACCCCCTCATTCCAAAACATTACAGTCACAAATTTTACTAATGGCTTAGTTAAAGGTATTACCAAGAAGGGGGCCCATGTAAGTGAAAACTTAACCTGTGCATTATGTTCCCAAAATAGTTGTAAGGCATATGCAGTCCTAAAGCTAACATCATAATTATCCTCCCCAGAGATATTAATGAAAGCAAATACTTCTCTAGGGAAAAAATGCTATGAATCCTTTAATAATGTCCATCCAACGTAGGACCGATCAGGCCTGTCTTCCAGGCCTCCCTTATAGCGAATAGTAAGTAGTAAGCAGTAAAGTAGTAAGTAGTAGTAAATTTTTTTTATTCATATAAAAAATGAATAAGGATATCTCCACAGAGCCGAAGCTCCTTTACAGTGAGATACAGGTGTCATTTCCAGTTACTCTCATAAGTTAACAATATATAACGAAGGAAAACACATATACACTATAATTATACATCAATAAATATAACACAGTTCTGAATCATAAAACAAACTAGGACAAGAAGAACATACAAAAAAACAATAACTAATTCACAGTATACATTTAATACAAGTTACAATCTACCATCTTAAGATTCAAACTATTTCCCATCATAACTAATATTTTCGATAAGCCATTGTTTAATTTGGTGCAACTGAAATTTTCCCTCAAAGGGTCTAAGCTTCCCAGGCAATTTATTCCATATAGAAGGTCCAATATTGAAAAAATGCTTATCCCCTCAAGCCGTTCTACGACTTGGGACTGCACAGTCCAAGTAATTAGCAGAGCGCAGACCCTCAATAGGTCTTTTTATTTTAATGGACTCAGCCATATATTTAGGGACTTTTCCTGAGATACATTTTAGCATTAACGTAACTGTACTAAGAGCCCACCTTTGAGACAAAGTATACCAGTCTAATTCTTTATACATATCTACTCTATGTGCCCTCTTTGCAGCTCCCAGTGTAAATCTAATTAATTTATTATACATAACATCAAGCTTATGTAGTTGATCTTTAGACGCACCCATATATATATCAAATTACCATACTCCAATATGGGTAGTACAAAAACAGTTACGACTAATTTTCTAATTTCCAAAGACATACTATTTCTTACTCTATATAATGACCCCAAGCACTTACCAACTTTAGTCAAGGTACTTTCTATATGACTGTCCCATTTAAATTTTGTATCTAAATACACCCCCAGATATTTATAACTAACAACTTGTTGCAAGATTTTTCCTGAAAATATTTTAATTTCTAACCCCTCATATTCAGTTTTAGACCCGTGACCCTTATGAAACACCATTACCTGAGATTTTTTTTCATTCAAAACCAATTTAGATCTAAGCAAAAATTCCTGTAACTGATCAAAAGCCTGTTGTAATACTATTTGAATAGTTCTCACTGATGAATCTGCAAAATATACAACTGTATCATCAGCATAAAGATGGTATTGTAGCTTTGGTTGTTCAAACCCCAAATCATTCATATATAAATTATATAGTATAGGACCCAAATGGATCCTTGTGGGACTCCTTGACACAATCAATTTCAAATCAGATGACCACCTCTAATAGTCACTTGCTGCAATCTTGAGTCAAGATAATTTCAAAACCAATTTATAACCGACTCAGACATACCACAGGTTCTTAGTCTGGACAGGAGGATGCCATGGTCCAGCGTGTCAAAGGCCTTTGAAATGTCAACAAAAATTGCTCCCACTGTCATCCCCCTGTCCATACTCTCCATTATATCTCCTGTGACCTTTATAAGGGCAGTGTTTGTTCCATGTTCGGGTCTAAAGCTGGATTGAAAACTGTTGAGGATTTCATAATCTTTCAGATATACCTGTAATTGTTTTGCATAATATAAGCATGGCATTCTGCCGGGGTGCAGCTTCTTTTTTCATTTTGGTAAACAGTTCTGATAATAAAGGCTTCTGGGCAGATGTAGTATCATGTGTCTCTGTATTTCTCATACTAGAGCTTTCTACCTCTACAGGTGCTTTAGTAATCGATGAGGTCAACAAATTAGGGACCATCAGGAGATTGGAATTATTAGAATTATTCTTATCTGTATTTTTGTCTTTTACATCCATTGCCTGTGGCTGCAAAGCTATGTCCAGTATTTTAGTGTTATTCGGTTTCCACTCAGGGGATGCCTGAGAAAGATTCAATGCAGGGTCCCAGTCAGGGTCAGAAAGCCAATTCCCTTTGGAAGTTTTAAGCCATCCTGCACTCTGTTGGGCCTTCTGGGGGGGTCCAAGTATTATCTGCAGCAAGTGGCAACAACAACTGGGCCATAGGCTGCAAAGGTGTTTGTTATTTATTTGTCTGGTGTTGCCCAGAACGCACTGTAAATGTTCAGAAACATGACTATAAAGTCCCTTTAAAGAAGACCTTGTACCTCCTTTAGATGAGAAAGAAAATGTAGTAGTCCCAGTTTGAACTGTTGGGCTAATTTGATATATTATTTTGTTGCCCTTAGGATTAGGACAATCGCTAGTAGACAGCTCAGTGGGAAAGTGAAAAACAAAACCGGAATCATTCATTAGCCGTGAGGAGTCTTGAATGGTAGCAGCTGACTGTGAATTCCTCTGAACCTGCTAGTAGCCAACTCCAGTTGCTTGGCTATTGCCTCACTCTGGATTTCACCAGCATGAGGAAATGAGTCCTTCACAATGGGCTCTCGGCACACACCCACCTCAGTGCTCTGATTGCCAGCCCTTGAATCAGTACATAAAGTAACTGTTGTTAAATGTAAAAGAGGCTGTCGGCACACACCAGTCGTGTCAAGAATGCCAGCCCTTGAATCAAATTGCTTAGGAGAAATAAGTTAAGTAACTGACTCACCCAGCACCGGCTGGCTTTCCACAGTGACAGCACTTACAGAAAGTTTGACAGACGATTCTGCTCCCTGAGCACTTAATCTTGTGCTCTCAGTCTTCTCCTGCTGTTCCAGGAGTGCATCAGGTTTCACTGGGCATAATTTTTTACTGATTTCACCATTCTCTGAGCAGAAAGGTTTTGCTTTACCTTTTGTTAAATTCACATCTTTGCCAATAAGAGATAAATCTTCCGTGGAAAGAAAATCATCACTCATTTCACCATCCAAATCCGTGACGGTCTGCAAGAAATCTTCAGCCTCTTGTGTGACTAGAATAGGAGAGGAGGCTCACTCTCCTACCTCTATGGCATCTATTCAGTCCAGCAGCTTGCTCCAAGTGGCCATCTCAACAGCCAAAAGGTTCCCCAACAGGAGAGTGGGGGAATTTCCCCGGTGCAATGGCCAAAGTTCCTCGATTCACAAAAAATACCACCATTAGCTTAATCCGGTTCAAGGTCAGTTGGCATTCATCTGTATCCCCCTCCACGGGGTCGTGCCTAAAAATAGGCAGGATTTTTCTAGCGCACTTACCCGGTCAACAAAAAATAAATAAATAAATAGTAGCACATACAGTACCATTTTCCCATCTCCACAGCTGGCCACTGAATGTCAGTTTATGATCACCTGCATACTGGATCAACTGTTGCAATATGCAGGTGATAGTAAACTGCCATTTAGCAGCCAGCCAGAGTGGTGAGAATACTGTATGCATAGGTTACTTCACAGAGGGCTGCAGTCAAACTGGGTAGCATCTTATAATAATAAATTTTTTATATTAGTATAGGTGGATACTTTCGTTAGCTGTATGTTTTCTTTTGCCAGTAGTGGTGGGATTCAAACAAGCTGTTCCTGGAAATAAATTCCCTATGTAGTGGGGTTTGAAAATGGCTTTAGCAATTGTTATAGTTGGATGTAGAGATGCAGTGAAGTTGTAATCCCCTAACAATGTATGGATGAAGTAGACAACTCCGCATTCATCTGGGACTATGTGAAGTAACCCATATGTCCATTTTTGTAACATGGATATACATATGCGTATCTATGGGTTCAGGGAAGGATGAGATTACCTGGCACAAGAGACCTAGGTTTGGCTACTCTGCACAGGGGCACCCAAGTAAATCCAACTACAGGAAGCAATAACTGTAAAGTCCAGAACCAGAATTGGGATTTTTCAGTGGGGCTTTATTTATTAACTCACTAAACATAAACAAAGCTCTGTATGGTCCCCCAAAGGGCTACGTAACTGTAATGCAGATTAGAGGTTAAACACAGTGGTCCATTTGAGGAATGAACACAATACAACAGTTGTCTGGCTTTGGATCCACCAGGCACTCAGCCCGGACTTTGCATGCGCATTGGATACACAGCCCAACTGGCCTGGCTCCCCTGCCAGCCACTCGACTGACGGTCCACTTGGTGAATGAACCCAAACTCTACTTGGAAAGACATCCCATCAAACAAGGAGGCTCCCAAACTGTGGCTCCCCACACCACTTGAAGTCTGTGACTCCTAGAGAGATTCTGTTTTTGTACTTCCAAATTGAAACTCCCATCAAACAAGGAGACTCCCACCCAACAAGGAGTAATTTCCCATCCTGTGGCTCCCCCACACCACTTAGAGTCTGCGACTCCTAGAGAGATTTTCAAGTTGCGAACCATGTCTGGGTACCCACCCCATCACTGGCCAAGCGCATGAGGCAAGTAGCAAAAACACAGAAGAAATCCGTAGAGGTGGACCTGGTTACTAAAGATGGGGGGTTTTCCCACCTCCAGCTCCCACAGCCAATACCCGGCCATTTCTCTGGACACACAGAACTTTAGACTTTAAAACGTAGATTGATGGCTGATGACCTGAAACATCCCTTCTACAATGAACTTTAACACTTTAAACAGATGACTGCTCTATTTGTTTGTTCTAGTTGACATAGTTCTCCCAAATAGCAGTCCCCAATACTTGAAATCCAACCAAAGAAAATAAGTTGTTTGCCCCCTTCCAATGGGGCCAAACACTCACCCATTCATTGCAGGTGCCCCACAGGTGAAGAAATGTAACCTTTGCTGTTATACATGAACAGACTGAACTTAAATTAAAACAGGCAGCTTTCTTCCCAAGGTGGGAGAAGGGGATTGCCCCTGGAACTCACAAAGAACTTTTTCTCACCCCCCCAGAGGAAGGGGGGTAATCAGACACTACTGGTGTCCTTCTTGTTTGCTTAAGGACAAACTGAAGACTGCCTTTGAATTCCCAAGATTCTAAACTTACTCTGAGCTGAAGATTCCAAATGTGGCTCATGCAGCTGTAACAATTCTATTATGATGTCATCCCTCTAGTCTCAGCAGTGACTGAGGACAGAGTGAGACAGTGTGAAACCCATTTAACTGGAGTTTCACAAGCTGCCTTCCCTGCCTACCACTAGGTCTTACTGGGATTCTAGTAACCCCGGGTAACAAAGGGGTTACACTCGCCCTTGACCAGGAAAATGACTGTCCCCAGTCATTATGCACCTGGCCTTAGGCCATCCCACCCTATGTGCTACCTGCGGAGGGGGGTGATCAGGCCCCCTCCTACCATGTGCGAGCACAGGTAGGCAACACTAAGGGCCTAGAGGCCTATAGCTGACATTTCAGCCTCTACTCTATACACTTACTATGGACACCTAGTGGCTCTGGTGGAATCGTCCAGAGCATAGCCCTGATAGATGAGCACTGCAGTCCCTATGGCCACTGAGGACCACAGCCTGTCTATCGCCCCTAACCCTCTAGGGAAAACCTATCTTCCTCTTACATAACATCCCAAACAAAAACAAAACCCAAGGGCCTCCCTGACCGTGGGCAGCCTGCAACTACAACATTAGGAACACAAACAGTACTTTAATTTCTACACAAGCACTGAACGAGGAACTCCGATGAGCCCCTCCTCCTCTTCTTGTCTTCTCTTTTGTCCTCCAGGAACACCTGCAAGAAAAGACAAAAACAAAAACAAAAAAACACACCCTAATCTGCATTTACGATCTACCTAAACAACAACAGTGACAACAACAACCCTTACCATACAGGAAAAACAGAACATTAAACAATCCCAAAAAGAAAAAATATTTTTTTTTTTTTTTAGAAAAGTAGAAAAGACAGTATATACATTAAGTACAGAAATGACATTGATAGCAATACACTTCTTTGGGGGGATGGAATGCCCTAAATGTCCCACTAGTGACTACAAGGCCTGAAGGCCAGTCCATTAAAGAGTCTCTCCTGGGCCGGAGCCCTGTGAACATAGTCTTTTAAGGCCATAATCCCGAAGGGGGAGAGTCTTTGCGGACAGTTCACACACTGTTTGAAGTCTGTAGTGTAAGGTGTGTATTGCAATGTCATAAAGACAGAATAAAAATAATTTTGATGACTCACCGGCCTCTTGAAGTATTCGTACATCACCAACCTGGTCCCTGCCGAAGACTCTCCCTGGCAGCATTTCTTCTGATACAGCTGGGCAGACATCTTCCAGGAACCCACAGGACTGCACATCTGGAAACAGCTTGGCTGATGTCATAACTGGAGAAGGAACCTTAGAACAGGAACAAAAAGAGAAACAGCTGGTCCGGCATCATCCGATTACCAGGCGATGAACAGGCAAACAGCTGGGCTGGTGTTCTCTCTGGATCTGAAGTCATCTGGTGATACCAGTAGATGGTTGTTGATTAGGGCAGTACACTGTGGACTGAAGAATATGGGGCACCTGAGTTTTTGTTTATTCATATTGGCAGTTCAATAAGGTGCTTCACAGTTCAGATGTGGCAGTATTGACTACCACTGATCGGCTCTCCATTTTGTAGGCTCGGGCTTAATTTCCGGGAGGTCCTTGCATTGAGGCCAATAGTAGAGGGGGTTAGGGGCTTGAATTATTGCTCCATCTGGATGAACATAATTCACACAGTGGGAGACTTCACGTCCCTCTTCGTCCGCTATTCTCACTCTGTCCATAAACAGTGTCCTGCCTCTCTTCTACTGTGTATACTTTTCGTGGAACAGTCTATTCTTTACATGCTGGTTAGCCCCAGGATGCACGTTTCATTGCTTCATCCCAGATCCAGGATTTCCTGCAGTTCTCAATCTCCTCCCAGACTCTCCGAGGAAAGGTAGGAAAGGTCATACCAAAGATTTCATTGGCCTTTCTATGAACCAGTCTCTCCTCTTTACTTGCTTTGGTCAATCTGAGACTGCTGGCCTGGCTTGGGGGTGGCCAGTCCTGGTTCTGCCAGCTTCGCATCCTCAGTGAAATTAAAAATGGATCCCTGACTTCTTTTTCTTCTTTTGGTGAAGCCAGGGTAGTGGCATCACCACCTTCTTGAACACATTCCTCCGAGGCAAGATCTTGAGGCTGTGTACCCGTTCCTATCTCACAAGGCCACTAAGGTTCCTCCTCATCTTCCTCTTCACTGAGGATCTGAGCCCAGGAGTGAGCAGTAGTTCTCACCCCCGAGACTATCCATTCATCACTAGGAGCGGAGGTCGACACCTCCCATTCAGTGGCCTCCCGCATCTCATCTTCACCTTCGAGACTTGGGCTAGGCCCCCCCCACACAGGGGACTATTGACGCTTTATCTGAACTTGCTTTCTGAGATCCAGCATCCAATGCTTCAATTTCAGCTTCAGTCTCTAATTCTGCACTCTTCAACCTTTGTGCCACCTCCCCCGGGGGACCTTCCTCCACAGGCTCTGCCTGATGCTGTGTGCTGCCAACTGCAGATTCTTGAAGTTGTGTCCATGTGGGAGCCAAATGAATTTGAGGCACTTTATAAAAGCCATATTTTTGTAGACAACCAGCACAGTGAGGAATCATGAAGACATCCCTTCCAGCACTAAAGCACATCTGGCATACACGCACTGGATAATTAGGAACTGCCACATCAGAAGGGAGTTGCCCTCTATAGCACCAATTTTCAATGTCTCTCAATCTATTTACTGCTGCTGTTACTGCAACCCAGGCATGATCCGGGGTAACGAGCTGGTCCTGAGGCCATAACTGCAGAAAAACAAACAAAAGTTCACTGTAACTGAAAGTCCCACTTTAAATGAACACACTCTGTAGCTTTAAAATGGCTCCTCTGCTGCTGTGTTTACTTTACAACCTCACCCTGTAATGGCGGCGGCAGCACTCCTGTGCATCAACATTCAGACTCTGGGTCAAGCCACTGCGCACCCCGATTTACATCAGCTACTAATAACTTTTATTTAAACTGCACAACTTGCTCTGTTGTGGCTGTTCTCACATTTGCAGGATTTTCCTTGGACTTTTCACATGCTGGCAACATTTATTTAATCACAGTCCCTTTTAAAACTTCAGGTTTCAGCACAGGATTGCCTGCTTTTACTAGTGTTGCACTTATTTTACAACCGACAGTCTCTCTCTGGCTGCAAACTTTAAACTGAGGCTACTTTCATTGCTATGCACACATTTACTGGCTTTACAGACTTGCACTTGTCAGCAGGATATCACACAATCACTACTTGCAAAGCGACTATACAGCTGCACTCACATTTTATATGGCATTACTGAAAATCACTGATTTGAGCAGTTTTAAATCGTTTACTCACTGTTATGGTAGCAGATTGCTGCGATGGAGGAAAACAGCCTGCAGCCAGATTTTTGAAGGCCTTGGATTTCAAACGGGTGGGCAGTCTCCGCGATCGTATTATTAATCACACAATTCACTGATCCCACGATCGATAAGCAGGTTGAGCCCGATTTTGAAGTAGAAAAGTCACTTTTCACTGTTTACAGTGCTTTGAACACTTCGTGAATGCTCCTCCACTGCCAGTACACGCACTACTCTCTGTCTCCCTCTCGAATGCTGAAGAAGACACATAAGAGCTGGCTGAGGGGCGGGACTAATGACAAACTGACCAACCACACGACGCCATGCAAATGAGCCTCTTCTTCCTCATGAGGGCTCCTCTCCTCACAGCGATCATCTAGCAGGCAAATTTAAACTGAAAAGATGCACTTTTTTTTTTTTCAACTGACTCCATGGCGGGAGCCCATTTCTACTATGTAACATTGCCATTAACTCTGCAGTCTCTAGTATTGCACAGAAAGCATTTCAAACATCCAGGGCATAATTTCTCTGTTGCTACCCCTAGTTTTCCACACTTTTCTTCACAGAACTTTATTTTAAAACTGACAAACGCTGTAAACTATGTTGATGCAGGACAAGGACACACTTTGGCTTTACAGCTCCTTGGTAAACAGTTGGCATTTTTTAAACAGCAGCACAAGATTCACAGCACACAGCACACACTAGGGAAATTGCTGCAACTTTTTGGGCTACCGACTGCCACATAGCCAAAACGCTAGCCTACTTGCCCAAGCACCTTCCTTCCCAAACAAATCCAAAGCGGTGCCTCCATTTTTGTAACCCATATGTCCATTTTTGTAACATGGATATACATATGCATATCTATGGGTTCGGGGAAGGATGAGGTTTCCTGGCACAAGAGACCTAGGTTTGGCTACTCTGCACAGGGACACCCAAGTAAATCCAACTACAGGAAGCAATAACTGTAATGTCCAGAACCAGAATTGGGATTTTTCAGTGGGGCTTTATTTATTAACTCACTAAACATAAATAAAGCTCTGTATGGTCCCCCAAAGGGCTACGTAACTGTAATGCAGATTAGAGGTTAAACACAGCAGTCCATTTGAGGAATGAACACAATACAACAGTTGTCTGGCTTTGGACCCACCAGGCACTCAGCCCGGACTTTGCATGCACATTGGATACCAGCCCGACTGGCCCGGCTCCTCTGCCGGCCACTCGACTGACGGTCCCTTAGCGAATGAACCCAAACTCTACTTGGAAAGACATCCCATCAAACAAGGAGGCTCCCAAACTGTGGCTCCCCACACCACTTGAAGTCTGCGACTCTTAGAGAGATTTTCAAGTTGCGACCCACGTCTGGATACCCACCCCATCACTGGCCAAGCGCATGAGGCAAGTAGCAAAAACACAGAAGAAATCCGTAGAGGTGGACCTGGTTACTAAAGATGGGGGGTTTTCCCACCTCCAGCTCCCACAGCCCATACCCAGCCATTTCTCTGGACACACATAACTTTAGACTTTAAAATGTAGATTGACGGTGGATGACCTGAAGCACCCCCTCTACAATGAACTTTAACACTTTAAACAGATGACTGCTCTATTTGTTTGTTCTAGTTGACATAGTTCTCCCAAATAGCAGTCCCCGATACTTGAAATCCAACTGAAGAAAAGAAGTTGTTTGCCCCTTCCAATGGGGCCAAACACTCACCCATTCGTTGCAGGTGCCCCACAGGCGAAGAAATGTAACCTTTGCTGTTATACATGAACAGACTGAACTTAAATTAAAACAGGCAGCTTTCTTCCCAAGGTGGGAGAAGGGGATTGCCCCTGGAACCCACAAAGAACTTTTTCTCACCCCCCTCAGAGGGAGGGGGGTAATCAGACACTACTGGTGTCCTTCTTGTTTGCTTAAGGACAAACTGAAGACTGCCTTTGAATTCCCAAGATTCTAAACTTACTCTGAGCTGAAGATTCCAAATTAGGGTTGCCACCTGTCAGGTTTTTTACCTGGTGATCAGGTTTTCTGGGTCCTTATCAGGTAATCCGGTTTTGCTGTGTGCTGGTCAGGTTTTTGAGCCATTTTGAGTGCACACATACTTTTGAAACAAATGTTGTCATATTATTCATTGTTTCAGCTGAATGTCCAGCTTACAAAGAAGTTCTGTTGTCAATATAACCCTTTGTTTGTGAAAAGTCAGCCTGGGAGGTGTAAAGTATGACCATTAACACCATTAGCACTTACTTAACCTAATCTTTTCCACTGCATCTTGTCTTTTATTGATATAACAAATGGCCTTCTAGGACAAACAATGCATGATGAGTCATACAAAGGGGTGGGGCTAGGGGCGGAGCTTAGGATCCAGTTTTTGCCCCATCCAAAGGTGGCAACCCTATTCCAAATGTGGCTCATGCAGCTGTAACAATTCTATTATGATGTCATCCCTCTAGTCTCAGCAGTGACTGAGGACAGAGTGAGACAGTGTGAAACCCATTTAACTGGAGTTTCACAAGCTGCCTTCCCTGCCTACCACTAGGTCTTACTGGGATTCTAGTAACCCCGGGTAACAAAGGGGTTACAGTGGATACTTTCGTTAGCTGTATGTTTTCTTTTGCCAGTTGTGGTGGGATTCAAACAAGCTGTTCCTGAAAATAAATTCCCTATGTAGTGGGGTTTGAAAATGACTTTAGCAATTGTTATAGTTGGATGTAGAGATGCAGTGAAGTTGTAATCCCCTAACAATGTATGGATGAAGTGTAGTCCACTCCGCATTCATCTGGGACTATGTGAAGTCCCCACTGAAATAAGCTACTTCACCTTTAATGACTTCCCGTTACTTTGCATTGCAGATAGACAATGCAAAGTCATTAAGAAACAAACAGCCCACTGATTAGTGATCACATGGCTGACTGTCTCTGCAGGTCTGTAGGTCATTTGATTCAGGGATGCAATCCAATAGGCACTGGCAGGATGTCAGTGTTTTACTTTTACTTCGTCTAGTGGAAAGAGTTTGCAGTCCAGGCAGTTCTACAGTGTGCAGTATGACTATGTTTTGTGTGTTTTGAAGCTCAAAAAAAGCAATAGTTCTTTTTTTGTGTGATAAATCTTTGTGTATGTAGTTGTTGTAGTCCTTCAGGAAAGTTTAATTTAATTAGAAAGGCTTTTTTTTGTTAAAAAAGTTTTTTTTTGTGTGTGTGTAGTTATTTTTAGGTACTGTACTTTATTTTACTAGTACTTGTACTTGTGTTTTCTTTTTAGTTTATTTACTTTCTTGAAGGAGGGTGGATGTGGTGGGCCAAGTGGTAGCAATCGTTGGGCCACGAAAGCAGGGTGGCCACCCAGGTAGAATAAATTGGCAGGCTTTGGGGGCCCGACCTGCACCCACAGAGAGCCTGGCAGCTGGGGTTGTCATCCAGGAGCAGGTGGAGCAGTGGCTGCTGCAGGATCAACAGGAGAAACTATAGCAAGAGCAGCAGGAACTGCAGAAGGTTGTCAGCCCTCAACCACAAGCAGCACAGCAGCAGGTGTGTCCTGGTTCCCCCTCACTGACTGTACCAGACCCTGTCCTCAGCTCCCCTGTGTGGGCTTTTATTTCTTTCTTCCCTGGTGATTATAGTGTGATGTGTTGCAATCTTTGTAATGTGGTGGTTCTCTGGGGGGCCCAAGGGCAGCCACCTGGGCATGGGTGGTCTTGCTGTTCACCACCATGCCCAGTGGGAAGCAAAGCTGCAGGAGGTAGCACCCCCTCCTGCAGCTGTGGTGGCACAACTAGCTCATCTGCCTGTGTGTCACCGTACTAGATGGGAAATGGCATCAGGTGAGGTGGTGGCAGGTCCCAGAGCTACTCATGATGAAGAGAGGTCACATCAGCAGGTGACACAGGGGGACCTTGCTGAGCTGCGTGCCAAGCTACAGGGGCCTAAAATATTGGTGGAGGCAGCAATGCAGCGGCTGATACGTGTTGAGGGGCAGAATTGTGAAATATTATGATTGCTGCTCACTGCCACCACCACTGTTACTATGCAGCAACAGCCCCCACACGCCCATTAAGAAAGTTATATTGATTTCTAAATTGAACCCTCCAAAAATGTATCCCTCCTCTTCTTTTAATTTTTGTTTTCTTAATATTTTTATTTTTCTGTATGAAATTTATGTTAAGGTAATGTTTTGTTTGTGATTTTTTGTACTTGTTACTTAATTTACTTTATTTGGAATTGTTCTTTTTGTTACATGAGTAATGGTGGCAAAATGGTGGATGCTGCATGCTTTCATTCCAGGTGAAACTGTCATGCCATCATGCACACTGCAATAAAAGTGTCTTGAAGATAGCTTTTTGGCAGCACAATTTCATCTGCAAAGAAAGCGCACAGTGTCTGCACGGTTGGCAACAACATGACATTACATGAAATAAAGTAAAGTAAAGATGATGATAGACAAGATGAGTAACAAGTTAATGATGAGGTGGGGGGAACAATTTGAGGAGGTGGGATGGTGAATCAGATTTACAAGTATAAAGGACAAGAAATATCAAGATAGCCAGTATTAACAACATCCCCCCAAAAAATAATCTTTGCTTTTATTTACTTTCTTAAACCATATTTTTTCTTACTCATTACATTTATGTTCAGTTAATGATTTCTTAGCTATGTGAATTTTGTTAATCCTGTATTTCTTCAGTCTTATACTAGTAAATCACATTCCCCACCTCCCCACAATGCCCCCCCCACATCATTATGCCTTCAGCAAAAGAAATTGTTTTGTTCTTAGTTTCATTTTATGTAATAAGTCATATTGCCGCCCACTTTGCAGACACTGCATGTTTTCCTTTAATTAAATATTCTGGCCCAGATATTCAAACTGCACCCAAAAAGTGCACAATAGCAGGAGCAAGCGCAAATCCATTGCGCCCACGCACAAGAGGTGCGATATTCAAAGACTTGAGCCAGCCAAGATGCACCTACAGCTGACAACTGAATATCGCACCACCTGAGCCATAGCGCAACTAGGGAGGGGAAGCTGAGCAGATCTGATGCGCCATAGCGCAACAAGGGATGTTAAGCTGAGTAGTCCAGAGGCACCATAGCGCAACCAGGGATGCCCCCCAGCAGCAGTGCAGCAATGCAACTGCACAACCAGGGATGTAGGGACCCACCACCCAGGCCACAGATGGGCAGAGGAACACAGAGCAGAATAGACATCGTCCCCCCTACACCCCATGCACTACACAACTAGGGAGGGCTGGAATAACCACTGGCCCATGGAGACAAGCAACCAACCCACAGCTTGGCCATGGTGCCCCATCACACCCCTGGCAAGCTGTGACTGGCACACAAGGAGGGCTGACCACCTCATGCCACACCATCCCCCCAATGCAGAGCACACCCTGCACCATGACTCCCAGACACCCTGCCCAGGAGTAGCGTCCACCACTGCAGGAAACCCCATGCATGCCACCACCTCCACTGTGACAATGCAACCCTGTGCAGCACAGAACCATGCAAGGCAGCTCCACCATGAGCACCCATCAGTGGGTGGCAGCACACAGCGATGCAACAATGGCATACACAGTGCCACCACACACAGCCCCCCCGAGGTACAGCTCAGAGACCGACCATGCATCGGCACATGAGGTACCCCACATGTGACATTGCATGCCCTGGACACCACCATCAGTGGTACAGCACCCTGAACACCCTCCCAAGGACACACCCTGATGCAGCACTGGCCACAACAGCCAGCGCAGACACCCAAAGTGGTGCGTGGAAGCATACACCACACCAGATGCAACACAGTGCATGGACAAACACCCACCCATACCCAAGAGCACAACAACACAGGGACATAGTAGCGGGGCAACCAAGCCCCCAGCATAGGCCCATGGAAACCGTGTACACACAGCCTGCAGTCCTCCATGGCACAGGAGTGCCAGCCACCCTGCGCAGGCACTGTGGACCTGTACACCACCATCATTTGCCCAGAGCACAAGTCACAGACAGTGGCGCACATCCCCTGCAACACACACAAGCCACAGCATGGAGGTGGGACAACAACTGTGGAGGCCACAGTGTCACCCAAGGCAGACATGCACCACACCAGTGACAGGAGGCAACCCAGCATTGTGATGGGTATAGTGGCTGCCCTGCATGGACAGCCACCACTGACATGCCAGCAGACCATGCAGATCACAGACATGCAAGGGTGTCAGCTGCACAGGCCATGGACAGGCTGACGGGGGCGCCATGGACACAGGGCATGCACCATGGACCACTGCACACAGTCATCCAGTGCACAGGGCACAACACACACACCGCAGACACTGACTGATAGCTACTCCCACACCATAGTCACCTCCCCACGGACACACAAACATAAACATGACTGCACCACCCCGACACCATGCACACCACTGCAGCTGAGCACCTATAGCCCACTGCAAATCAGAGACCACCACAGTATTCATATCAAAAGATTTGTATTCAAACATATCAAAAACAACTATTTACAAAACTATGTACAAATGTTGGGGGGAGGGCCACAAACAAGGTGGGGGTGGGGAAGAGGCAGGGGTGAACAAATGGGGCAGGAAAGAAGGGGTGTGAGGGTGGGTCCAGGGGGGTAGGGGATATCAGGGGCAGAAGGAAGATCAATGGGAGCCCCGCTCCCCTCTTCGGCTGCTCTGCCTCCTGTGTCTTCTCCAGACCCCAAGCTGGTCAATCCTTTACAGGATCTCAAATGATGCTCGTGCCACATTGAGGATCTCCTGCAGTGCCTCCCATATCTCCTGCAGCTGGCAGACACCTAGGACAAGGGATCACAGTCAATAGGTATGAATGCGCAGCCCCATACAGCCCACCCACTGTGCATGGCATACGGCAGTGGGACATGCCTCTGTGATGGTGTGTGACCACCCACAGTGATCACGTCTACAAGATGTGCCACCCAGGTGCATACAGCCATGTGGACCACTGCACACACCCACCAGTCAAGTCATGCACAGCACCACCGTGGCTGTTTAGTGACATGGCTATATGGTGCGAAGGCAGTGGCACAGCCATGTACCACGTGCACGCATGGACCACCATTGACAGACTCCCAGACATGCAGTGCCACTGGACAGTGCTGACTGTGACAAGTTGCATGCATGGCAGTGGTGTCAATGGATGTTGGCCATGCCCTGCAGTCCAGCCTGTTATACAGCATGCAATAGTAATTATGGAGGTATGGCACTCACCATCATCAGGCCAGTCCCTTGGGCGCTGTGGACTGTCGCCCCTCCTATCAGCCCTGTCATCCTGCTGGCACCACATCTCACTGGCCAGATATCTCTCTTCCGGCCCTGTGGTGCAAACATGGAGAAAGGAACATCAGTACAATCCTGTAGCAAAGTCCCCCTGCCCCCATGTGTGTGCACTCCCACCCAGCCAGACCCACCCACCCCACACCCTAATAACACCACCACAGCCAACACGGACAGTCCCTCCCCCATGTTCTGGACACATACAACCGTGATACCCATATGGAAGATAAAAGTGTGTTGACGTAACACCTACCTGGCCGTGGCACTGTGCCACTCCTGGCACATGCCCGTAGGTGGGCAAGCAGGTCCAGTTCCCTCCTCCTCAGGTCACCATACCTGTAGCAGCACTGCTCCATCATCTGCACCCTTCCTGTGGCCTCCTCCAAGGTGTTGGCCACCTCCTCCCACACCTGGCTCCTGGACCTGTCCAGGGGTGCCTCCCTAAACAGTGGGCCATAAAGTGGCTCAACAATGGCCACCAGCTTGGCAAGTTCAATTTGGGTCAACTGGGCAGCCCTCCTCCATGCCATCTCACTTGCTCAGTCAGCTCAAAATGGTGCTCTGCAGCATGGCTCCACCATGTGCAGATGCTGCATGGTACAGCGCTTCCATTCCCTATCACACTGTCACTGAACAACACACTAGTGGTGCACCCATACCTGACGCCTGACACCTAGGGTGCAAAGATCAGACACAGGGTCAAGGGTCTGTGGAGCATGGATAGGCACAGTGCCATTGGAACCCAATGCATGTAGTACAATTGGGTGCCTGTGTGCTACTGCAGTAGCTGCCTACCATACTGTTGTCCCAGTGCGCCTATGAAAGCCCAGTGCAACAGCGACATATAGGTAAACATCGTTGTAGTGCCACTGTCACAATGGTGGCCATGCTCTGCATTGTGTCTTGCACACAGCATGTCAGCAGCACGGCAGATGCCTGCATCAGCAACCCAGGCATGCACAGTGAGGTGTGTACTGCGCATGTCACAGAACTGCACCCTTGGCTCAGCACGTTCAACACAATTGCACAAAGTACAACAGCATGATACTCAGTCGTCATATGCAAATCAGCTAATCAGCCATTCAATGCAATGCATTGCAATTTGCATCCACTTAAAGTTGCGCCTCGCCTCATTTGCATGGTTTGCACTATAAAAGTGTGACATTGGGCTGCACTGGCCATAGTCGGTTACTGCAGTCTATTGGTGAGTTGCATGCTGTTTCGGAGTGTGGACTGTGGATTCTGGGACATGCATAGGACTGCACAGTCACAGGTAACAACTTTTATTCTCACAGGCTAAATAATGACTGAGCGAGTTGTGGGAGAAGAGGAACACAATGATGGGAGGAGCAGGAGGCCTAATTTCACCAAGGCCGAGACGGATGCCCTGTTTGAGGCCTACCTGGATCAGGAGCCGCTTCTCAGCAGACGACAGGGAACACCATAGACCAGTGCTGCTGCATGGGAGGAGGTGGCACGTGCAGTGAACCTGCATGATAGCCACCAGTGCTCCGTGCAGGAGTGCAAGAAGATGATGGGCACAGACAGGAGGAGGAGTGGGAGTGGATAGGAGTGGGTAGAGGGGACAAAACCTTTTACAGGTACATAAGTGAAAAAAGAAAGGCAAAGGGAGGGGTAGTGAGACTGAAGGGGGAGGATGGGGGCCACATGGATGATGACAACAGTAAAGCTGACATATTGAACAGGTACTTCAGTTCAGTCTTTACTGAGGAAGAGAAGGATAATGGGTTTGAAGGGAGTACAAGGGGTGAGAATGGTGCAGAAATGGACACAAGTCTCTTTACTCAAGAAAGGGTCCTGAAGGAACTGGAAATAATAAGAGTTGATAAAGCAATGGGGCCAGATGGGGTGCACCCCAGGGTCCTTAAAGAACTAAGAGAGGTGGTGGCTGAACTCTGGTTATCCTGTTTAGCCGATCACTGGAAACAGGAGAGGTACCCAAAGACTGGAGGACAGCAGATGTAGTCCCCTTGTACAAAAGTGGGAACAAAGAGGAAGCGGGAAACTACAGACCAGTCAGCCTCACCTTGGTAGTGGGGAAGATCATGGAAGCACTACTGAAGGAGAGGCTGGTGGAACATCTGGTTGTCAATAGACTACAGGACCCAAGGCAGCATGGTTTCACCAGCGGGCAGTCATGTCAGACCAACCTCATTGATTTTTTTGACTGGGTGACTAGGGAGGTGGATCAGGAGAGGGCAGTGGACATGGTCTATCTGGACTTCAGCAAGGCCTTTGACACTGTGCCACATAGAAGACTATTACACAAACTGGGGAATATGGGTGTTGGCAGGACAGTAGTGTGGTGGGTAGGAATCTGGCTGTGTGGCAGGACACAAAGGGTGGTGGTGGTAAATGGATGTCACTCCACAGAGGGAAGAGTGACCAGTGGGGTACCACAGGGATCAGTGCTGGGACCGGTCCTATTCAACATCTTCATCAGTGACATTGCGCAGGACCTAGAAGGCAAAACTTCACTGTTCAGTGATGATACAAAGCTCTGTAACAGAGTAGACACACCAGAGGGTGTAGACAGAATAAGAAGGGACTTGCAGAAACTTGAAGAATGGTCAGGAATTTGGCAGTTGAAATTCAATGCAAAGATGTGCAAGATAATGCATATGGGGCACAAACACCATGGCACAATATATCAGTTGGGGGGGTGAGGATATAGCATGCACCAAGCAGGAAAGGGATCTTGGGGTTATCATCTCTGATGACCTCAAGGTAGGGAAACAGTGTGACAAGGCAGCAGGTAAAGTAAATAGGATGCTGGGATGCATAGGCAGGGGCATCACCAGCAGGAAAAGGGAGGTCATAATTCCACGATACAAGACTTTAGTGAGGCCCCAACCTGGAGTACAGTGTACAGTTCTGGAGACCTTACCTACATAAGGACATAGACAGGGTAGAGAAGGTTCAGAGGAGGGCAACAAAGATGGTACATGAATTGCATCACAAGTCCTATGAGGACAGGTTGAAGGGACTGAATATGTACTCCCTGGAGGAGAGGATGGAGAGAGGGGATATGATAGAGACATACAAGTATCTTACAGGGAGGAACAGGGTGCAGGAATACACTATTTTTAAGTGAAAAAGATGTTCCAGGACTAGAGGGCATGGGATGAAGTTGGAGGGAGGACAATTCAGAGGAAATGTGAGGAAGAATATTTTCACAGAATGGGTGGTGGAAAGTGGAACACCCTGTCAGTGGAAGTGGTGGGGGCTGAAACAATTACGGGATTTAAGAATGCATGGGATAAACATAAAGGAATTCTAGAGGTCAGGGCTAAGGGGCAACAGATTTATAGGAAAACAAAATGAACTTACAAGCTCAAATGGGCAGACTGGGTGGGCCACAGGTCCTTATCTGCTGATACTGTCTATGTATCTATGTATAAAGGAGAAGGTGGCTGCCATCATGGCATCATGAGCTGCGGCAGGTGGGGGACAGCCGGAGGTGCTACACCTGATGCCACAGAAGGAGAGGGTTGCTGGAAGCATGCAGCGTTGTGCCATTGAGGGTGTTCCGGGTGGTGGCTTTCAGACCGGTGGTAGCCCTTCACTACATGGTAGGTCATGGTCTGTCTATTGGGGGGGGCAGGGTAGGTCACATGCAGTAATGTGACTTTGTTTTCCCTTACAGATCCTGAGCATCTGCATGGGTCAGCGGTGGTGGACCTGTCCACTGAGGACAGTCAGATGGAGATGGAGGAGGGCCCATCCACCTCCACAGGTATACATGGCTCAGTGCGACAGTGGGCCTGCCTAGCTGTCCACACTGATGTTGTTGGAACAGGTGCAGAGGAGGCCTGCCAATGTCACAGCGTGCCAGCATCCACGGATGCCAGCATGCAGTGACTTGGGCTGGTGCCAGGTCCGTCACTGATCATGTTGTCACTAATGGCATGGGCAGTGACATGTTTGTGCCATGGGATGGCCACACAGCAGGTAACATCATGGCCATGGATGTGGGTGGTGCCGCCGTGGAGGCCTGCGTGTCATCATAGTCCCAGCCTGTGCCTGTCAGCACCAGTGGGGCAGCACTGGTGTGTGCACAGG
Organism: Neoceratodus forsteri; assembly: GCA_016271365.2. Classification (NCBI taxonomy): domain Eukaryota; kingdom Metazoa; phylum Chordata; order Ceratodontiformes; family Ceratodontidae; genus Neoceratodus; species Neoceratodus forsteri. The sequence goes on along the minus strand of CM028135.1, from coordinate 562,863,368 downwards.
ACAGTGGGACTGTTGTGGCCACTGTGGCAGCACCAGTGAGCCCTGGTGAGCGGCAGCTGGAGGGGCAGCATCAGCAGTCGGCCAATGGGCATTGGGGTACAGGGTCAGGGGGTGGTGTCAGTGCACTGCCTAGTGACATGCCCAGACCTGTTCCTGGTGTGCAGTGCCCACCCTCAAGGGGTGCTGGGCATCAGGGCCATGCACACACTGAGGGACAGGATGCTGAGGATGCAGATGACCTCTTGGATGAGCACACCCGCATACTGCAAGCATCAGTCAACCAGCACATGCAGCTTGCGACGTTGGTGGATGCACTGCATGTGGCTCAAAAGTGGGCAGAGGAGTGTCGCAGCAGAGACACCACTCTGATCCTGGCAGGGATGGACCGGTTGCAGGAGGATGTGACCACTGCCATTGACAGGCACAGGCATTCACTGCAGTCATGGCCACAATGGGCACAAAGTCATGTGCCCATGCGTCGCAGGCACCACACAGTGCACTGTCCACCCCCCATTCCCGGCGTCATGCTACACCCTCCTTGTCAACACCTGGTTCAGCTGTGGGCATTCTGAGCATGCCTGGTGCAGGCATGTTTGGTGTACTGCAGACCCCTGCACGAGCTTGGTCACGTTCACACAGTGGAACCCCTGGGGAACCATCGGTGCCACCCCATGAGGCCAGTGGTCAGCCTGTCAGTGCTGGCAGGTCTCAGCTGGGCTGCCCATGCATCCATGGCAGCCAGGGTGCTGTGGCGTTTGACTGACCTGTCTCCCAACATGGCTACTGTCTAGTGCTGCCCTCCTGTGCATTGTGTCATTCAGTGGGCATTGCACGGGTGGGTACTCGACCCTGCACGTGGATACACAGTCCATCTGCACACCCTCCTGGCTGCTGTCCGCAGTTGCGTGTGCATGTTGATGCCTGCATTGTGCTGTACACCAATGTGCAATGGTGCTTAGCATCTGACACATGCACAAGGACAAGCAGTGGGCGTGGTGGTCTGTGGACATGTGTGTGGCTAGGGGTGGTGTTCTGGGTTGGTGTGCCTCCTACCCTTTGTGCATGTCTAGTGCGTTTTGTGTGTGCATGTGTGTGTGTGTGTGTGTCCATCTGCATGGCATGTTAGACCTCACCCATCCCTGGTTGTGTGTGTGGTTCCATGCCTGGACACTTCCCTTGATGGAATGCACCCCTGGTGAGTGTATATGCGTGTTTGTGGGTTGTGCCTTATCCACTGTTGGTTGCACATGGCCCCATGACTTACCTGGCTTGGCTGAAGTGCTCCTCCGTGATGGTGTCCCGGTGCAGCTGTGCCTGCCAGAGCAGTTGGGGGTCCCGTCGGCCAAGGGGGGCTGCCCATCACCATTGTCACTGGAGTCTTCATCGTCCCCATCACTGTCTCCCTCTTCAACCTGTACGGCTATCCCACATTCATTGGCCATGTTGTGCAGGATGCAACAGGACAGGAATAGCCTGGAGGCCTTTGAGGGGCTGTACTGTAGGGCACCTCCGGAGGTGTCCAGGCAACAGAAATGTGCCTTCAGCATCTCGAACACCTGCTCAATGACATTACATGTGGTGGTGTGTGCCTCATTGTAGCGTTGCTGCGATGGGGTCGCAGGCCACCGGTAGGGTGTGAGCAGCCTGGGATAGAGTGTGTATCCACTGTCACCTGTATGTAGAGGGTGGAGGTTAGTTTGGTGATCAACATCACCCTGCCCCGGGCCATGTAGGCCACTACCCATGTCACCTCTGACCATGCCCTCCCCCGAGGCCCTATGATTTTCCATGTGTTTTGCATACTCACCCACTAGATGGCAAGTGGGGACATCCCCACTCTCGAATCTGTGGCACAGTGCCGACTGGTGCCAGATGTAGGTATCATGTGCTTCCCCAGGGTGCATGGCACAGACATTGGTTATGCGTCCCTTGGCATCTCACATCACCTGGCAGTTGATGCTGGCATAGCACTTGCGATTTATATATGCAGCCCCCTCAGGGCCAGGTGGTGTGCGTATGGCCACATGGGTGCAGTCTATTGCCCCTAGCATGCCAGGCATACATGCTACCCTGTGGAACTCCTGTATGTTTGCTGTGCACTCTGTCAGTGTGCTGGGGAAATGGATGTACTCCACAGCATGTGGCAGCAGTGCACTGAGGAATTGGGTGAGGTGGTGTGATGTGGCCAACTGGGTTATGCCTGTGGTGTCCCCAGTTGGTCTCTGGAAGGTACCCATGGCGAGCAAGCACATCCAAGCTGTCACTTTCATCTCCACTGACAGAGCATGGCTCCGTCGTGTGAGTGCCTGCATCACATCACTGCACAGCTCACAGAGCCACCTCAGAATTGTCTGATTCAGGCTGTACCAGCCCATAATCTCAGTATCACTGTACAGCTCAAAGCTGGTGCATGCTCAGTACTACCTGTTGGGGGCATACCGCCAATGGACCCTTCCATGGCCACACCCCCCCTGTTGCCCACCTTCTCACCCCCCTCATTACGTCCTCCATCTGGATGGTGGCACTGGCCATGTCTCTGGCTTGTGTTCATCTCCCCGGCAGCTGTTTTTGTATTCCTCCCACTGTCCTGGCTGCTACTTCCCCTGCAGCAGGAACACCTGCCTGTGCTGGCCTCACTGCTGTGTGGTGTACTTCCCCCTTCTGCACTGTGGCTCCTCACACATTCCCCTGTGCCTGTTGATTCTAGGTGCCCTTTCCTGGCCTGCCCTGTGTGTCTCTGCTGCCCAGTGTTTCCTGCTGGACTTTGCCCTCATGTGGCTTCCCTGTAGCGTTTTTGCGCCTTTCCCTTGCTCCCTTTTATTTTGGCTCATTTCCGCTGTGGTGCAACTTCAGCTGGCTCCCATATTGTGCATGGCGCATGTTGTTGAATATCACACTGCATCATTTATGCATGGTTCCTCCCCCTTCAGTTACGCATGCATTCATTATCATTGCGCTATTGCTCAGCATGATTTGGGGGGCACAACTACCTCCTGCTGAATATCTCAGAATGGCGCATTTTCAGAATTGCGCAGGCAACCCTATTGCGCATGGCTCAGCTCTTTTGAATATCTGGGCCTCTGTCTCAAAAACGATGTCTTCAAGACACTTTTATTGCAGCATGAATAGTGGCACCAGAGCTTCACCTGTAAAGAAAGCATGCAGCATTCGCTATTTGGTCACCCATCAGTCATGTGAAAAACAAAGTAAATTAAGTAAGAACTATGAAAATATTTGTTAATTTTCTGAAAATTTACTTAAAAGGAAACTAACATTCAGGACTATGTTTATCAATATTGTTAGCAATGGAAATTTGCTTTACACTATCTATTGACCTAACCCATAACTCTTTTTTTTTTTTTTACATCATGTTCTGTCATTTGTAGGAGTGTGATCTAGTGGCTAGAGCAGAAGTTTGAAACCCACGAATGGGTTATAAATAATTCTGGACCTAAAAGTGTTATGGGTTCAGTCAAAATAGATTATGTGAAGCTGTTTTTCATTGGTAACAAAACTGATAAATGTAGTCATACGTGTTACTTTCTCTTTAAAGCACCAGCGCAATTATCACAAACAATATCATTAGCACACCTACCATGCCCCCCCCACAAATGTGCTATCTTTTGCCCCACTCTTTTAATGTCACGAAAAGCCAGGTTAAAAATGAAATGCCAGAAATGTGTTGCACTGTGTTATGTCCCCAGAGATAAAATGCTTCCTTTAAGTTAAATACATTTGCCGCACACACCTGAGAAGGCGGTGCAAAGCACATGTGATGATTGCCAGAGAACTTAAACATATTTACTGGACTAAGAATTTTTGTGCCTACCACTCCACTGCTACAGTAAGCAACATCATTGCCAATAAGTTGTGACACCATCTGCTGCTGCTGTTCTTCTGCTGATGTAATTGAGTGAAAAGTCCAGAAGAAGATTAAAATGCCAGAAATGTGTCTCTTTGTCCCAAGTGAGAGCATTGCCTGTGTTGACACCTGCTGCATCACCAATATATGCTGCTCATTGTGCGTGCCACTGTAATTTTTTTTTTCAAACACACAGCCATTTAATTTCTATCTATATAATCTTGTTCTATGTTATAAGCAGTCCATCATATTGTTCCTTTACAGGGAATCTTCACACTTTACCGTGATGTGCATGATGATCAAATCACATGAACATGCGAGTAACAAATATGTTATGACTAGAGCCTGACAACTAATGTGGTATTGTCAAATTTGTCAAATTCAATTTTTTTTTTTTGGGGGGGGAGGACTGTGGTACACTGAAAGACAATAATTTCTGATTACTTTTTTTTTTCAGGTTGTTGTATGCACCGCATCAGTGGTCCACCACAACAAGTTTCGGATGCCTGCTGCTGAATTTGGCTGCATGGAAACTGTTAACCCTGGAAAAGTAAGTATTTTTGGGGGGGAGGGGGGCATTATTTCAAAAAAACTAAAAAGAAAACAGTTCATTAATGTTTTGGTCATCTTTACAGGTCTTCAGCTTATCATCAGAACTGAAAAAAATGTAACTGCTGTGATTAATGAAGAACGTGATTTGACTCATGATGAGTGACTGGTGTGACATGACTAATGAACTGTACGCAAATACCTATGGCTGTACTTCCCTGACCTGTACAACATTTTCACTGGGATATTATATGTGGGATTAAATAAAGCTGGCTTCATGTTGTAAGGACAAAGATTCAGGTCCATCTGCTGAGACATTGTATGCTATAACTGGGTGTCCCTCAGTTATTTTCCTGATTCATGATGAAACCAAAGACTTTAAAAAAACAGGGAAACACCTCAAAAACCCTAACTTGAAAATGTATATCAATGAGTACAATGGTCAAACTAAGATACTATCTACAAGATTAAATAGGGCCGGCTTCTTGTGAGCACAAAGATTGAAGTGGGGCATCATACAGAATGTGAACATGAACAGAAGCATTGGAGTAGATCAAGGATGTTGAGTGACATGACATGATATAACTGGGTGTCCCCCATTCATTTTCCTGATTTGTGATGAAACCAAAGATTTAAAAAAAACAGAGTTGCATACAACTTACACTCCAAAAACTTAAAGTTGTGTAATTTGTGAATCGTGATCATGAAGTGGAAGAAAGTGATTTGTATTGTGAGTAATTCATGATGATTGCCCTGACTTAAAAATGCACATAAATGAGTACAATGTTCATGCTGAGATATGCACCACACCAGTTTTCTGAAGGGAAGCCAAACAAATAACAGTGACTTAAGTTGCAGATGGAGATTGGGTTCTAAAGAGATGCAGATGCACAGACAGATGGAAACTGCACTCAAGATATGCGGCCACACAGGCACAACACCACCTTAACCAGTGGTCAAAATCACAAATCCCAAACTGGAACAATCATACCTTTAGTGTGTGGGGGGGGTCAGCTGCTGTAAAAGTCCACTACCAACTGAGATAAAACGAAGCAGTAAAAAGTACCACAGATGGATAAGAGATTCAAATTAGAGTCCTGTGATTATGGTGCGGCACAGTTAAATGTGTGTGACTTGATGGCATACACACACACACACACACACACACATGCACACACTCCAGGTAATGTGCAGACAATTTTTAACTTCCGTGCAGTGCAACCAAATCTTTTAAAACATCTAAAGAAATGCACAGCACCACAACAAACACTAAAAAATTATCAACACTTACTAAAAGTTTTACTGTGTGTACATGGACACACAAATACTAAAACACTTGCTACTCAAAAACAGAAAGACTGCCTTTCTCACTGAGTCACTGTGAATCTCCCTTCATCACACCCTTCCCCCAGAACACACTTCCACAGTGTCTGTCAGTACACAGACTGAATCTTACAAATTAACATTCAAAATGTACACAAAACCAATAAACACTCAATGATATAAGCAAAGGAGGGTTTCCTACAATCGATGTACTAAATTTTGACCAAAAAAATTGGATTAAAAATAGTTTTTAATAGGTTTTTCAATGGTTTGATTCTCACTGCTCAGAAAGCAAACTGTCTCCAGCTTTCCACTACATACTCTACACAGAACTGAGGCTGTGCAAGACAATCTAGAGCCCATGTGACCCGTCATCCCCCATTAGTCAATGCAAACTTCACCTTAAAGGCCAAAAATAAGATGAAATCAAAACATGAAGTTCATTGAAAACAATGGTTCTTCACATTATTCATTATGGTGAATTACTTTACTTCATATTGCAGAGTACTTTGTGTAATTATCTATATATGTGAAGTGCTCCACGGAGCTAAATGCATGGACTTTGCCCACCACTTGTTGAATGGTGGGTGGGGGATTGGCAGTTGGACAGTATTGTCTACTTTTTATTTAGAAAATGGCCAAGAAAATTCCTGGCATCTGATTGGCTAAAAAACAGAGGTGTGCAAGTATTTTTTAATAGAACCCTTATAAAAACTAGTGCCAATTTGGGTGCCCCATTACTTTGAGTATCATCGGGTGCCTTGAATTTTCAAACTGACCAGCAGCAATTTTTCTTCTGTTGCTTAACGGGTGAGTTGGTATCTGGCCAAGCCCCCCCCCCAAGTTGGTTCACACAGCTCCATTCCCTCAGAAGCCCTTTACAAAATCACACAAGTGACACTGTGCTTTTTTGTTAATGTGTAACCCCCCCCAAGGGTGCAGGCTTACATTGTCTTGCCTGCCATTCTCACCACTGCGAGTCCTGGTACTCATTCTGTTTCCTAGTCTTCACTTTGCCCCAGTAATGTGTTTCCTTTAAGAGAGGTGGCAGAGGAGCAAATCTGCAGACCCACCAGACAGCTGCACCTGGAACATGTGAGCTGGCGGTCCACACATGCATGAGAGGGCGCTTCCATTTTTAAACCATTCCTGTAGCAGAATGAAGGCTCCCTCTATGTCCCTGATACCCAGAATCTGCTAATCATGGTCCAGAGACATAGAAGGGGTTGTTGAGGACTCCAAAAGCTAACTACAGAAAATGCACCAAAGTTTTCAGTGGGACTGCTTAATAAATATTAATGGCACACATGAATATTAATGAGTTCCCCTGCTTGCTAGTTGGGGACAGTGTAACAGGCAGCAGTGAGAGGCAGCGGTAAAACACTTTAAAATTAAACACTAAGTCATGGAGTGGGGGCTAGGAGACCATGACAACCAAATCAAAAACAGACAACTAAATGTAGGCAGGAACTATTTTATTTAAAAAGTATGACTTTTAACATTAAACATAAATATTTTTTTCAAACACTTAAAATACAGTGGGCCATTTTCTGGCATGACCTGGGTTCACACCCTGAGCCCAGATGTCAGGAGTGGAGACTGGCTGGGATGGAGTTCAGAACATCCATTGGACGCTTCCCTCCCAGGGAGTGGGTGGCCTGCAGGCACCTGAAGGTGGGTTGGGTGACATGCTAGGAGGATGTGCAGCCACAACATGCCTGCCACATGTCCCCACCTTAGGTCACTGATACTCAGGCTCAATCAAGGTGGAGGGATGGAGGGCAAAAAACAGAAAATGTGCCCCCCAATCAACCGGGTGATGGCCTCCAGTCCCACAATGCCATGAAGCCCTGCATAGTGTCTGGGCTGACCCTGCAGCACCTGGAATACACAGTTGTGGCTAATGGGCACTCTCCCCCATAAGGCAGAGACCCTCCGGATGAAGACATATGTCAGGTTACCCAGGGGAGGCTTCTAGGGGCTACCATTCTGTCCCTCCTTGAAAATGAGCTTGCTCAATGGAGTTTCACCTGGCTAAATAAAGATTGATTGATTGATTAATTGATTGATTGATTGATCTTCAGCAAGGTTATGATATCAAAAATGATCCTAACAGATAGTGGTATGTATTTTTGCTCTATGTTACTAAAATGTCTCTACCAAGCTCTAGGGGTGAAATCTGTGTATACCTCCCTGTACCACCCACAAACGGAAAGGGTTTGGTAGAGCATTTTAATAAAACGCTAAAGAAAATGGTAAAGAAATTTGTAACAGATGAGGGAAAACACTGGAAGCACTACCTAACACTGCTTCTGTTCACCTACTGAGAAGTACCCCAGACGTCTAACAGTTTTTCACCATTCAAGTTAATGTATGGGAAAACCCCTAGGGATCTTCTAGATATAGCAACTACTGGTTTTTCACCATTCGAGTTAATGTATGTGAAAAACCCTAGGGGTCTTCTAGATGTAGTGAGGGAGCAGTGGGAAGACAGTAACACAGCAGAAACATCTACCATACTGGAATATGTCGCTCAGATGTGCAAAAGAGTTGCTCACTATGTTCAGTTAGCACATGCTCACAATAAAATTAAAGAGCATTATTAGAAAGAAAAGTATGACCAGGGGGTGGGCAATAAGCAGTTCCTGCCAGGAGATCAAGTCTTGTTATTATTACCCTCATCTGACAACAAGCTCACTATGAAGTGGCAGGGGCCATATGTCGTATAAAGACTTTCAAAATAGAGATACCAGACAGAAAACAAAAATCAAAAGTGTACCATGCAAATCTGTTGAAAAAACAGTGTGAGCAACCTATATCTGAGGTACCCTTGAATATGTATGTGTGTCCCACTCAGTCTGAAGAGACTGACATAGATCTTGCATATAAAAGTTTGGACATAGAAAACAGTCAAGAGTCAATGGCGATTAATCCCTTGTTAACGGAAAACCAAACAGCAGAATTAGATACCCTAATACAGCAATTTCATAGCACTTTCACTTGTATGCCAGGGAGGACTACTGAAATAAAACATCATATTCAGGTATCACAGGATACCCTTATCCAAGTGCAACCCTACAGGCTGCCTGAGAGGGTAAAAGATGATGCTGTGGTAGAAGTTAAAAAGATGAAGTAAATGGGAGTAATTGAAGAAGCTAACAGTGGGTGGGGGTTCCCTATGGTAATTGTCCCCAAAAAGGAGGATGGAGTCAGAATCTGCTTGGATTTCCACTAATTAAATTACATATCCAAATCTGAACGATACCTGATGCCATGCATCAATGATATTATTGATCACTTAGGACATGCCCTATACATCAGTACCCTAGACCTTACAAAAGGGTACTGGCAGATTCCATTGGAGAATGAGGTAAAAGAAAAAACTGCCTTCAGTACCCATTGGCTTATTTCAATTTGTAACGATGCCATTTGCCGTGATGGAGCCCCTGCTACTTTTCAGAGGCTAATGGATAGGGTTCTGAGACCACATATGTCCTATAGTGCTGCCTACCTGGACAATGTTAACATATTTAGTCCCACTTGAGAAGAACATCTTAGCCATCTTAGCTCTGTTTTACATGCTATTGCAGAGGTAGGTCTTAATGTAAACCCAACCATGTGATCATTGGATATGACAGAAACCCAATACCTGGGCTTTGTAATGGGAAAAGGTCAAGTCAAGCCAGAAATAGGGAAAGTGGACGTTGTGGCCAAAAGTCCACAACTTACCACTAAAACACATGTTAGGTCTTTCTTAGGATTGGCTGGCTATTACCAGTGTTTTATACCCAATTTTGCCAGCATAGCAAGTCCCTTAAAAGAGCTAACCAAGAAATGTAACCCCACAAAGGTAGTGTGGTCTCCTGCATGTGAGGAGGCATTTTGTGCCATTAAGGCTGACTTATGTTCTTCTCCAAGATTAAAAAGTCCTGCATTTCCCAAAAGTTTTATAGTCCAAACTGATGCCTCCAATACTGGTATTGGAGCTGTATTGACTCAAATACATGGTGAAGAAGAACATCCAGTAATTTATGTCAGTAGAAAATTACACCAGCGAGAGACCAAATATTCTACTGTAGAAAAAGAATGTTTGGCACTGAAGTGGGCAGTGGAAACTCTGAGATACTGTTTGTGGGGTACAGAATTTGAAGTGTGGACCGATCATAATCCTCTTTGTTGGATTCACATTATGAAGGAGAAGAATCTGAGGATTATGAGGTGGTACCTGGCTTTACAGCCATATAAGTTTTTGGTTAAACACAGGTCTGGGACCACAAACAGTAATGCAGATTTTATGTCTCGATTTGGTGCAGTCATAACTGCACAGACAGAAGTAGACCTCAGGGTAATGACTGATAAAGAATCGGAGGGAAACCTCTGAGTTTTTTCTTTTTTTTTTTTAGTTTAAGGGACCCTGAGGTGGAGCTTTGGGAGTGGGTTGGCTAAATCTCCTTGTGAAAGATCTACTTCATTTGTCTGTAATGAAAACAGTAAAGAAAAATTATTCCTTTAGAGAAAGCCCTGTCCAATTGCTTCCTCTTAAGTGGGGAGGAGTATGTAATAGGGGCTGTGTATTCTGGTATGAGCAGGGCTTTTCTTCTTTAAAAATCTGTTGCAATGGTAATCTACTTCATAACTATCTATTTCTCTTTTCTGTTATTTTCACCAGCTATCAGGAAGGCCACCTGTAGTTGTCCTTAGTATCTCTATTATTTCTCAGTGTCCTAGCTCCTCCATGTTTACACTGTGTCCCTGATTGCATTTTCAAGTTACTTGAGTGTAGCGCTGCTTGATCATGCACAATTCTATGTCCTTGAAGGAGCGCACGATCATATGCATGAAACTGTGCATGATTGCCTGGGCAAACATGTGGAAGCTCCTGTGCAGTCCCACAGAGCTCATTTGCAAAATAGAGAAATGGGTTTGTTTGTTTTAACATTCAGCATCTTTTAGTTAAGACACACCCGTTTTCAAATAAAAAACACTTAGATGCATTTTTATGTAGGCTGAAAACAGCAATTGCAGTGTTATAGAAGACAAGCTGAGTGTTTTTTCTTGCTGTTTAGGACACTCGCATAGCAAAGTAAACTGTAGGGATAATTATCATAGGGAAATATGTTTGCATAATTTAAATTTGCATTTTGGACCTGCAAACAATATTTCCTGCAGTTTAAGTCCTGTTATACTGCTTGGTGCTTGCTAGTAGTTCAGTATGTTAGCCTGGAAGTCAGTGTGTTTGGCTCCTCAGGCTCTAGCAACCCATTTGGTTGTTCTATTTTTTTTTTTCAGACTTAAAATTACTGCTAAAAGTATCCTTTGTATACTAGCAAGCTTTTGTATTCTAGGTTTCCTTGTTTTAGGCAATATTCCTTTCAGTGGAAAACTTTTTAATACTGCTATATCAGAAAATGTTGCCTTACCTTTTGTTAGTGTTTCATACAACCAGGATTCTCCCTCATCCTTCTGACTCATCTATAGGCCCAGGCGACCATTGTTTCTGCTAGTTCATAGTCAGAGGTGATGGGAGGGGCCCAACTGCTTGGAAATGCACTCTTAGAAAGGTTTTTCCTTATTATTAATACTGTTTGCTTATGCTATGATGCTAGTAAGAAGCTATTTTAGGTTCTCTTTAATGCTAGACTGAAAAATAAATGTTTTGAATGATTTTGAGTCCCTAGATGTTAAAAGGGGAGGAGTTTAATAGATCACCTGATTATTCTTCTGTATAAAAAGACCAGGTCTGGGAACATTTAGTTAGTAGGTGATAGGGTGCTGACATTATCTGACCCCTAGCTCATTTCTAGGTGAAATTTATTTTCTTTTGAAGCTGTATTGAAGAGTTATGCCTTTATTTAATGTCTTCTTACAGTATACCTTGAAACTTTTGTTTATGTTTATTTTTACAAAATCAGTCCACTTTTTCTTTATACCATTGTATGAATAAATACTTATTTTATTTGACATCCTGACACTGTGTTGGAATTCCTTACTACCCACATTTACAGCTAGAGAGCAGCATTGTTTTTCCCTGACTATACTGACACCACAAACTCCACTAGATCTACAGCCCTCCCCAACAAACACACACACACGGTGAACTATTGTCAAGTGCACCTTGTCATTCTGTGGGAAGTTCTACATTTCTTCCCCAGTGTCTTTGTCCCATATGCTGTACTTTACTGTAACACCACAGTGCAGTGCTTGCCAATTATGAAATTTGACTTGAAGCATCTCAGAGATTCATTCATACATGTATATAACTGTTCCATTTGTATTGTCGTCTCTGTCTCTGAAATGAACCTGTACGTGGCTCAAACATGAAATGAACAAAAAGAAGTACCCAGTGACACTGTACAATAAAAAGTGGGTGGGTGTTTCACATGTTGCTCATTTGTTCAACACTTCATTCCACAGACAGACAGTGCAGTTAGCTGTTTAGGAAAGCATGAGGCTGTGTCACAGTACAACCTGTGAATTCCATGAGTTCCACTTAGTAAGGTGTTTAAGACAGAAGACTTTCTCCCGAAATCAGATACCTGATCCCATCAGCACAGAGAGCAGGCATATGCTAAACTATTGTTGAGTTTAGACACATAAAATTGTGCAATTTGCCTCAGTTCATGATCTAGTTGATACATTCCACTGCTACTGCAGATCATTTGTTATATTTCTGTCAGGGACAAAAGTAGGAGGATCAGACAGAAAATATTGAGTAGCGCATTTAATCTGTAAACCACATGCCCTAAATTCATTTACGTGTTCCTAGCAGCATAACCTTCAATGTGGATACGAATATATGTTGAGGCTTTTGTCAATGATTATATTATTAAATGGCATTTTAATGCAATACATCTAAGCAAACACAATCCTGTATTTCCTCGGACTGTTAAAATTGTAAACTGTTTTTTGTTTCTTTCTTCATATTAAAAAGCAGTGTCAGAGCATCTTTTTAGTATAAACAAAGTGCAAACTCAAACTACAACCCATGAGAGCAGCTGTTACAAATGTACAGGGATTAGCAAAAGCATAACCTAGTCTACACTGCTGAAGCTGCTTGTGTTACAGAGTTTACGCATAGGATATGATATAAACAAGTTATTGATTAATGTATGCCTGGCACATCAGAATCCATTACTTAAAACATTTCCACCTTAAAATGAATGGGTGGGCTAAATAATTGCATTATAACAGATAAACCAGCTCTTGACCAGCCAAACTGAATTGTGCATGTTAACTTATTCCCATCCTGTATGTTTGCATTTAAACATGAAATGGAGTCTATTTAAACTTTCTCCTCTACTCACATTTATAATTTTCCATAGAAAATTCATTAAATGTTATGTTTTAACTACATTTATTGCACTGTGTGACTAATATGCCCTTTTCCTAGGCTGGCCATTCTAGGGTGTAGTAAGTGTAAAAGGCAAAATAAACCACAAACACAGAAGGAAAAGACCAGTGTTTTGTAAGTTTTCTTTCAAAACATTGGTGTAGATTTGATTTTGTGTACTAGAAAGGGATTACATGAAGAATTTCTGAGGTAGACCTGCGTTCTGCTTGTGCTCAATGAAAAATTACTTATCAAGTTCATACTATAAATAGGAGGAAGTGATGACTGGTGTTTGAGAAGAAAACAGAGTTTTGAATCAGAAAAACATTTTCATTACCTTTTGCTTCAAAACAGCAAATGTCAGAGATTAAACACTTATGAATCTGAGACTGAAACATTAACTGTCATTTTATAAGTCAATAATCACTGTGGTCAAATCACATTCAATGCTCTACCAGTAAAGTATACAAGGTTGTTCTATACAGTAAACTGTGAGAGTCTGTGAGCTAAGATTATTCGTTTAAAAGGGCCCATTAGTTAATATCACCAATACACTATGGTATAACAGCATTTGGTGTCTCGTACAATATTTGTTCCTTTTCTGCTTTTATAAAGTTTTGTAGAAATGAGCTATAATATTAAAAATATATATTTATAATGTATGGAAAGTGTTTATTAACCACTGTTTTCAATCAGTTTATAACCTGATGATCTCATAATTATGACATCAGTATGCTGTAAAACTTGCTTAACTATGGCATAATGATGGGATTACGGGATAGAATGTAAACACCTCTCAAAATTATTGGAAAGGAAAGGTGATCTGCTGCTTGGGGATTCATTCAAAATACATGCCTTCTATTCAGACAGTTTCAGACCCGCTGCCATATAAACCGCAATGGCTAATTTCAGCACTTTAGTTGCTCAACATTCAAACCAGGAGGCATTTATAGCCAAGTAGTAGAACAAATGCAAATTGAAAAAAACTGTATTTTTTCCCCACAGTGACTAGTTTTTCCATACACTATAAAATACAATGCCTGAGTAACAGCGGTCAACCACAGATGTAATCACCCCTCATGGTTGCCATGACAACTGTAAACCTCTTGAGCTGTGCTCTTGAGGTTTACTTGGTTGTCCTGGGGAACTGCTTGAGGTGATTACATTGTGATTAATCACTGTTACTCAGGCATTGTCCTTTATTTAACAGGCATTGTATTTACAAATTTCTCAACAGAATGGCTGTAGAATGTTATCAACATGTAGTGGCAGAAGAAATATATTTAAAATATCTGATCTTCAGGAACAATTGAGGTCCCGGGATCACCTTTGGCATCTGGCCAGCTTGACTGGCACCCTAGCTGATACACAGGCTTACAAAGCAGCAAGGAATGCCTGTACTAGAGCAATTCAAAATGAAAAAGCAAGATACTACAGGAGTGCACTCGTTAACTCATGGAACAACGAGAATACATTTTGGGCAAATCTTTCTGAAGTTACAGGACATATAACCAAAGTACCACCCTCTATGCTTAGTGTAAATGGCAGTCTCACTCTGGACCAGGTCACCATGGCTAACACTTTTAATGCGGCATTCACTAATCTTAGTCATGAGCTTTCTGCAACCTTCTTTGACCCCCCAATAGATTCTCCATGCATGGACAAAGCAAGAATAACACAGGGACATCCACCTTTCTACTTTAACCCTTACACTGCCAAGGTTTTTCTGAAAATTGCATATCCCTGCTGCCAGAGTTTTTTTCAAAGGGTTTGTACACTCATCGGTTATAACGTTATTACATAATTTTTCTTAATTCCCTGGTAAACTTTTTTTGTCAGGGTTGTAAGAAACTAACACAACTATAATTCAAATTGAAAATATAACTTTTCCAACAAAGACATTTGGAGATATATATGTTTATTTAGTGAAATTTCGATTGTTTTTACGAATTTGTATTCTCAAAAAATATTGAAGTTTGTAAAAACGTTAAAATCGGTTGCATCACTGATAAAATTGTTGTCTAAAATGTAACTAATTTTCACTTTCAGGCTACAAATTCTTCATATAAACACAAATTTCACATTGGTTTCTCACCTACAGATTATGAGAGTGACCAGAACGGACCACCTATGGTAGGGCCATGCTGGCCTATGGGGGGGTACCTATTGGATTATGGGGTACACGTCACAAAATCCATTAAGAAAAATTAAGAAGTAGCCTGTTTCACATGATAGGGAAGTGAGTGAGTAAATCAAGGGCCAGATTGCACCTATAGCTACCTACCCAGGGTAACATGACCAAAAACAAGATGGCTGACACCATTCAGCCATTTTCTGTGTCAAAATGCTTGTGACTCATTTATTGAGATCACTAGATCATAAAAGTGGTAAATGTCAATGGATTACACCCTTTCTTATGGCAGCTGTGGCTTGGATGAATTTTCTGATCCCTAATTTCACATTACAGACTGATTTGCAAATAGCGAGGGGTGCCATACCCAACCACCCCTGGTATGTCCATGCTGGCCAATGGGGTGACCACCTATTACATTATGGGGTGCTTGCCAATAAATTCAAAAAGGAAAAGTAAAAAGTAGCTTGTTTTACATGGCAGGGAAGGGAATGAGTAAATCAAAGCCCAGATTGTACCCATAGCTACATCCCCCTGGGTCACATGACCAAAAACAAGATGGCAGCTACCGTTTCATCATTTTCTGTATCAAACTGCCTATCTTACACATTTATTGTGATACCTACATTATAAAAGTGGTAAATGTCAATGGATTACACTTTTTCTTACATCTGCCAGGGCTTGGATGGAATTTATGATCACTAATTTTACTTTATAGACCCACCAGCATATAGCTGGGGTGCCATACCCAACCACCCCTGGTATACCCATGCTGACCAATGGGGTGTCCATCTATTGCATTATGGGTTACATACCAATAAACTGAGAAAGAAAAAGTAAGATGTAGCCTGTTTTACATGACGGGAAAGTGAATGAGTAAATCAAGGCACAGACTGTACCCATAGCTACATCCCCTGGGTCACATGACCAAAAACAAGATGGCTGACACCATTCAAACATTTTCTGTATCAAACTGCTTCAGTTACACATTTGTAGGGATAACAACATAATAAAAGTGGTAAATGTCAATGGATTACACATTTTCTTACATCTACAGAGGCTTGGATGAATTTTCTGATCCCTAATTTCACATTACAGACCCACTTGCAGGTACCTGGGATGCCATTACCAACCACCCCGGTATGCCCATGCTGGCCAATGGGGTGTCCACCTATTGCATTATGGGGTGCATGCCAATAAATTCAAAAAGTAAAAGTAAAAAGTAGCCTGTTTTACATGACAGAGAAGTGAATGAGTAAATCAGAGCCCAGACTGTACCTATAGCTACATCCTCTGGGTCACATGACCAAAAACAAGATGGCGGCTACCGGTTCAATCATTTTCTGTATCAAACTGCTTCTCTTACACATTTATTGTGATAACTACATTATAAAAGTGGTAAATGTCAATGGATTACACCTTTTCTTACATCTGCCAGGGCTTGGATGAAATTTATGATCACTAATTTTGCTTTATAGACCCACTAGCATATAGCTGGGGTGCCATACCCAACCACCCCTGGTATATCCATGCTGACCAATGGGGTGTCCATCTATTGCATTATGGGTAACATACCAATAAATTGAGAAAGGAAAAGTAAGATGTATCCTGTTTTACATGACAGTGAAGTGAATGAGTAAATCAAGGCACAGACTGTACCCATAGCTACATCCCCTGGGTCACATGACCAAAAACAAGATGGCTGACACCATTCGAACATTTTCTGTATCAAACTGCTTCTGTTACACGTTTGTAGGGATAACAACATTATAAAAGTGGTAAATGTCAATGGATTACACATTTTTCTTACATCTGCAGGGACTTGAATGAATTTTCTGATCCCTAATTTCACATTACAGACCCACTTGCAGATAGCCGAGGTGCCATAACCAACCACCACTGGTATGCCCATGCTGGCCAATGGGGTGTCCACCTACTGCATTATGGGGTGCATGCTAATAAATTCAAAAAGTAAAAGTAAAAACTAGCCCGTTTTACATGACAGAGAAGTCAATGAGTAAATCAAGGCCCAGACTGTACCCATATCTACATCCCCTGGGTCACATGACCAAAAACAAGATGGCAGCTACCATTTGATAATTTTCTGTACCAAACTGCTTCTGTTACATGTTTGTAGGGATAACTACATTATAAAACTGGTAAATCTCAATGGATTACAACTTTTCTTACATCTGCAGGTGCTTGGATGAAATTTCTGATCCCTAATTTCACATTACAGACCCACCTGCAGATAGCTGGGGTGCCATACCCAACCACCCATGGCATGTCCATGCTGGCCAATGGGGTGTCCACCTATTGCATAATGGGGTGCTTGCCAATAAATTCAAAAAGTAAAGGTAAAAAGTAACCTGTTTTACGTGACAGGGAAGTGAATGAGTAAATCAAGGACCAGACTGTACCCATAGCTACATCCCCTGCGTCACATGACCAAAAATAAGATGGCGGCTTCGTTCCATCATTTTCTGTATCAAACTGCTTCTGTTACACATGTATTGTGATAAGTACATTATAAAAGAGGTAAATCTTAATGGATTAGAACTTTTCTTACATCTGCAGGGGCTTGGATGATTTTTCTGATCCTTAATTTTTCATTACAGACCCACATGCAGATAGCTGGGGTGCCATACCCAACCTCCCATGGTATATCCATGCTGGCCAATGGGGTGTCCACGTATTGCATTATGGGGTGGATGCCAATAAATACAAAAAATAAAAGTAAAAAGTAGCCTGTTTTACATGACAGGGAAGTGAATGAGTAAATCAAAGCCCAGACTGTACCCATAGCTGCATTCCCTGGGTCACAAGACCAAAAACAAGATGGTGGCTACCGTTCAATCATTTTCTGTATAAAACTGCTTCTGTTACACATTTGTAGGGATAACTACATTATAAAAGTGATAAATGTCAATGGATTACACATTTTATTACATCTGTTGGGGCTTGGATGAATTTTCTGATCCCTAATTTCACATTACAGACCCACCTGCAGATAGCCGGGTTGCCATAACCAACCACCCATGGTATGCCCATGCTGGCCAATGGGGTGTCAACCTATTGCATTATGGGGTGCATGCCAATAAATTCAAAAAGTAAAAGTAAAAAGTAGTCCGTTTTACATGACAGGGAAGTGAATGAGTAAATCAAGGCCCAGATTGTACCCATAGCTACATCCCCTGTGTCACAGGACCACAAACAAGATGGCGGATACCGTTCCATCATTTTCTGTATCAAACTGCTTCTATTACACATTTATTGTGATAACTACATTATAAAAGTGGTAAATGTCAACGTATTACAACTTTTCTTACATCTGCAGGGGCTTGAATGAAATGTATGATCACTAATTTCACATTATAGACCCACCAGCATATAGCCAGGGTGCCATACCCAACCATCCCTGGTATACCCATGCTGACCAATGGGGTGTCCACCTATTGCATTATGGGTTACATACCAATAAACTGAGAAATGAAAAGTAAGATGTATCCTGTTTTACATGAAGGGGAAGGGAATGAGTAAATCAAAGACCAGACTGCACCCATAGCTACATCCCCTGGGTCACATGTCCAAAAACAAGATGGCGGATACCGTTCAATCATTTTCTGTATCAAACTGCTTCTGCTACACATTTATTGTGATAACTACATTATAAAAGTGGTAAATGTCAATGGATTACACCTTTTCTTACATCTGCAGGGGCTTGGATGAAATTTCTGAGCCCTAATATCACATTACAGACAGATTTGCAAATAGCCAGGGTGCCATACCCAACCACCCCTGGTATGTCCATGCTGGCCAAAGGGGTGTCCACCTATTGCATTATGGGGTGCATGTCAATAAATTCAAAAAGTAAAAGTAAAAAGTAGCCTGTTTTACATAACAGGGAAGAGAATGAGTAAGTCAAGGCCCAGACTGTACCCATAGCTATATCCCCTGGGTCACATGACCAAAAACAAGATGGCGGCTACTGTTCAATCATTTTCTGTATCAAACTGCTTCTGTTACACATTTCTAGGGATAACTACATTATAAAAGTGATAAATGTCAATGGATTACACATTTTCTTACGTCTGTTTGGACTTGGATGAATTTTCTGATCCCTAATTTCACATTACAGACCCACCTGCAGATAGCCGGGTTGCCATAGCCAACCACCCACAGTATGCCCATGCTGGCCAATGGGGTGTCCACCTATTGCATTATGGGGTGCATGCCAATAAATTCAAAAAGCAAAAGTAAAAAGTAGTCCGTTTTACATGACAAGGAAGTGACTGAGTAATCAAGGCCCAGATTGTACCCATAGCTACATCCCCTGTGTCACAGGACCAAGAACAAGATGGTGGCTACCGTTCCATCATTTTCTGTATCAAACTGCTTCTGTTACACATTTATTGTGATAACTACATTATAAAAGTGGTAAATGTCAATGTCTTACAACTTTTCTTACATTTGCAGGGGCGTGGATGAATTTTCTGATCCCTAATTTCACATTACAGACCCATCTGCAGATAGCCAGGTTGCTATAGTCAACCACCCATGGTATGCCCATGCTGGCCAATGGGGTGTCCACCTATTGCATTATGGGGTGCATACCAATAAATTCAAAAAGAAAAAGTAAAAAGTAGTCCATTTTACATGACAGGGAAGTGAATGAGTAAATCAAGGCCCAGATTGTACCCATAGCTACATCCCCTGTGTCACAGGACCAAAAACAAGATGGTGGCTACCGTTCCATCATTTTCTGTATCAAACTGCTTCTGTTACACATTTATTGTGATAACTACATTATAAAAGTGGTAAATGTCAATGTATTACAACTTTTCTTACATCTGCCAGGGCTTGGATGAAATTTATGATCACTAATTTCACATTATAGGCCCACCAGCATATAGCTGGGGTGCCATACCCAACCACCCCGGTATACCCAGGCTGACCAATGGGGTGCCCACCTATTGCATTATGGGTTACATACCATTAAACTGAGAAATGAAAAGTAAGATGTATCCTGTTTTACATGAAGGGGAAGTGAATGAGTAAATCAAAGACCAGACTGTACCCATAGCTACATCCTCTGGGTCACATGAACAAAAACAAGATGGTGGATACCATTCAATCATTTTCTGTATCAAACTTCTTCTGCTACACATTTATTGTGATAACTACATTATAAAAGTGGTAAATGTCAATGGATTCCACATTTTCTTACATCTGCAGGGGCTTGGATGAATTTTCTGATCCCTAATTTCACATTACAGACCCACCTGCAGATAGCCGGGTTGCCATAGCCAGCCACCCATGGTATGCTCATGCTGGCCAATGGGGTGTCCACCTATTGCATTATGGGGTGCATGCCAATAAATTCAAAAAGTAAAAGTAAAAAGTAACCCATTTCACATGACAGGGAAGTGAATGAGTAAATTAAGGCTCAGACTGTACCCATATCTACATCCTCTGGGTCACATGACCAAAAACAAGATGGCAACTACCATTTGATCATTTTCAGTATCAAACTGCTTCTGTTAAATGTATGTAGGGATAACTACATTATAAAAGTGGTAAATCTCAGTGGATTACAACTTTTCTTACATCTGCAGGGGCTTGGATGAAATTTATGATCACTAATTTCACATTATAGACCCACCAGCATATAGCTGGGGTGCCATACCCAACCACCCCTGGTATACCCAGGCTGACCAATGGGGTGCCCACCTATTGCATTATGGGTTACATACCATTAAACTGAGAAATGAAAAGTAAGATGATTCCTGTTTTGCATGAAGGAGAAGTGAATGAGTAAATCAAAGACCAGACTGTACCCATAGCTACATCCTCTGGGTCACATGAACAAAAACAAGATGATGGATACCATTCAATCATTTTCTGTATCAAACTGCTTCTGCCACACATTTATTGTGATAACTACATTATAAAAGTGGTAAATGTCAATGGATTCCACATTTTCTTACATCTGCAGGGGCTTGGATGAATTTTCTGATCCTTAATTTCACATTACAGACCGACCTGCAGATAGCCGGGTTGCCATAGCCAGCCACCCATGGTATGCTCATGCTGGCCAATGGGGTATCCACCTATTGCATTATGGGGTGCATGCCAATAAATTCAAAAAGTAAAAGTAAAAAGTAGTCCATTTTACATGACAGGGAAGTGAAAGAGTAAATCAATGCCCAGATTGTACCCATAGCTACATCCCCTGTGTCACAGGACCAAAAACAAGATGGCGGCTACCGTTCCATCATTTCTGTATCAAACTGCTTCTGTTACACATTTATTGTGATAACTACATTATAAAAGTGGTAAATGTCAATGTATTACAACTTTTCTTACATCTGCCAGGGCTTGGATGAAATTTATGATCACTAATTTCACATTATAGACCCACCAGCATATAGCTGGGGTGCCATACCCAACCATCCCTGGTATACCCAGGCTGACCAATGGGGTGCCCACCTATTGCATTATGGGTTACATACCATTAAACTGAGAAATGAAAAGTAAGATGTATCCTGTTTTACATGAAGGGGAAGTGAATGAGTAAATCAAAGACCAGACTGTACCCATAGCTACATCCTCTGGGTCACATGAACAAAAACAAGATGGTGGATACCATTCAATCATTTTCTGTATCAAACTGCTTCTGCTACACATTTATTGTGATAACTACATTATAAAAGTGGTATATGTCAATGGATTCCACCTTTTCTTACATCTGCAGGGGCTTTGATGAATTTTCTGATCCATAATTTCACTTTACAGACCGATTTGCAAATAGCCAGGGTGCCATAACCAACCACCCCTGGTATGTCCATGCTGGCCAATGGGGTGTCCACCTATTGCATTATGGGGTGCATGCCAATAAATTCAAAAAGTAAAAATAAAAAGTAACCCATTTCACATGACAGGGAAGTGAATGAGTAAATCAAGGCTCAGACTGTACCCATATCTACATCCTCTGGGTCACATGACCAAAAACAAGATGGCAACTACCATTTGATCATTTTCAGTATCAAACTGCTTCTGTTAAATGTATGTAGGGATAACTACATTATAAAAGTGGTAAATCTCAGTGGATTACAACTTTTCTTACATCTGCAGGGGCTTGGATGAAATTTATGATCCTTAATTTTTAATTACAGACACAACTGCAGATAGCCGGGGTGCCATACCTAACCACCCATGGTATGTCCATGCTGGCCAACAGGGTGTCCACCTATTGCATTATGGGGTGCATGCCAATAAATTCAAAAAGTAAAAGTAAAAGTAGCCCATTTTACGTGACAAGGAAGGGAATGAGTAAATCAAGAATCAGACTTTACCCATATCTACATCCCCTGGGTCACATGACCAAAAATAAGATGGCGGCTTCCGTTCCATCATTTTCTCTATCAAACTGCTTCTGTTACACATGTATTGTGATAACTACATTTTAAAAGAGGTAAATCTCAATGGATTACAACTTTTCTTACATCTGCAGAGGCTTGGATGATTTTTCTGATCCTTAATTTTTCATTACAGACCCACATTCAGATAGCCAGGGTGCTATACCCAACCTCCGATGGTATGTCCATGCTGGCCAATGGGGTGTCCACCTATTGCATTATGGGGCGGATGCCAATAAATTCAAAAAATAAAAGTAAAAAGTAGCCTGTTTTACATGACAGGGAAGTGAATGAGTAAATCAATGCCCAGAATGTACCCAAAGCTACATCCCCTGGGTCACATGACCAAAAACAAGATGGCGGCTACTGTTCAATCATTTTCTGTATCAAACTGCTTCTGTTACATGTTTGTAGGGATAGCTACATTATAAAAGTGGTAAATGCCAATGGATTACACCTTTTCTTACATCTGTCAGGGCTTGGATGAATTTTATGATCCCTAATTTCACATTACAGACCCACCTGCAGATAGCCGGGGTGCCATACCCAACCACCCATGGTATGCCCATGCTGGCCAATGGGGTGTCCACCTATTGCATTATGGGGTGCATGCCAAAAAATTCAAAAAGTAAAAGTAAAAAGTAGCTTGTTTTACATGACAGGGAAGAGAATGAGTAAATTAAGGCCCAGACTGTACCCATAGCTACATCCACTGCATCACATGACCGAGAACAAGATGGCGGCTACCATTTGATCATTTTCTGTACCAAACTGCTTCTGTCACACATTTATTGTGATAACTACATTATAAAAGTGGTTAATGTCAATGGATTACACATTTTCTTACATCTGCAGGGGCTTGGATGAAATTTATGATCACTAATTTCACATTATAGACCCACCACCATATAGCTGGGGTGCCATACCCAACCACCAAAGGAAGGCCATGCTGGCACATGAGGGGCACACCTATTGCATTATGGGTTACATACAAATAAATTCAGAAAGTAAAAGTAAGATGTAGCCTGTTTTACATGACGGGGAAGTGAATGAGTAAATCTAGGCCCAGACTGTACCCATATCTACATCACATGACCAAAAATAAGATGTCGGCTACCGTTCAATCATTTTCTGTCAAACTGCTTCTGTTACACATTTGTATGGATAACTATATTGTAAAAGGGGTAAATGTCAAGGCATTACACCTTTTCTTACATCTGCAGGGGCTTGGATGAAATTTCTGATCCCTAATTTCTCATTACAGACCCAACTGCAGAAAGAAGGGGTGTCATATCCAACCACCCATGGTATGCCCATTCATGTCAATGGGGTGTCCACCTATTGCATCATGAGTTACAAGCCAATAAATTCAAAAAGGAAAATTAGAAAGCAGCTTGTTTTACATGTTAGGGAAGTGAACGAGTAAATGAAGGCCCAGACTGTACCCATATCTACATACCCTGGATCACATGACCAACAATAAGATGGTGGCTACCGTTCAATCATTTTCTGTATCAAACTGCTTCTATTCTAAAACCTGTGGAGAAAAACTCTACCCTTTTCCAATTCAAAATACCTGTGGAGAAAAACCCTATCCTTTCCCTATTCTAAAACCTGTGGAGAAAAACCCTACCCTTTCTCTATTCTAAAACATGTGGTGAAAAACTCTACCCTTTCCCTGTTCTAAAATCTGTGGACAAAAAGTCTATCATTTCCCTATTATATAACACATCATGAAGTCCACTATCGTTGACAGGATGGTGTCTAAAGTCCATTAGGGAAACGTCCTGCCGAGTCTTCTCTGAGGCATTGACAGTTGCAAGATAGCTGATCAGGAAAGGAGACATAGGAATCTGTGGTTGCAGGAGCCTAGTTTTCAGATCTGAAACCAGTTCTGACCTGGCCCCCTGCCACCAAGAGTGAATCAGGGTCTTGAAATCCGAAGTAGCCAGGGAAGGGGAGGTGGATCCTGTTGAGACTGGGGGGAGGAGGAGATGGGGCGTCCGGTGGAGGATAATACCCTTGAAACCCCATGTAGTTGGAGTAAGGGTGAAATTCAGGGTAGAACTGCCACAAATGACTCCATTCTGGAGTGGAGCATCCTAGGTAGGGATCCCTTGGATACCCAAAAGGGTAATGTGGGACAGTTCAAGGTCGATTATAAGCCCCCCAATGTCAGACCTGGCATCAGATGAATTCACGTTGGACCCGCCATTGTGTAGCTGGGGGAGGGTCTGGCATCGAGACAGCCCATGGCAGGGTCACCGACGTTGTAACTGGTGCAACCTAACCTGGCACTGGAAGGTGTTCTGTTGGTCACATGACATTGGGCAGGTGGTCCCCCTTCAGGTATTGCTAGAAAAGTCTGCCGTGCGGCCCGATGCCAGGTGGTGCAAGTCCTATATGTGATGACCTACTGATGGAACCCTCTTGAAGTAAGATCTGTCTTTTCCTATATCTATCTCCAGCCTTTATGCATGTGAACAGTGCAAAAACCTATCTAGTATTACCTTTTACTATTATGTTTTAGGTCACTGTATTGCCCTTGGAAAATTAAAACTTTTTTTTATGTTACCTATCCTACTATGCCTTAGTCCCATATTTTGTGATATTTTTTCCCCATACATTATATAAAATAGTTGGTGGTTGTCAATACACAGCAATGATACACCTTCACCCTAAGGTTCACAGATGAAATACGAGATATACGTCACCCATGAGTTTTATATAATTAATAGAAAATGGACCTAGTTTCTTCAGTATCTCACAGTTACAGTGAGAACAGCAAATTAAGTAAGGTGTTAATGAAAATGGTGTCTATTTAGGCCACCATACGGTATCTTATATAGTGTACTATACAGTAGGAAAAAAACAAAATAGTTTACTATGTTTTATTACCATTAGGATTTACCATCAGTTGTCCACATTTCACCGATGCGACACTTTTTCAAGTGTATGGATCATCATACACAAAGAGCATTCCATCAGACATGGTAATGCCAGAAACATGTGGCAAAAAACCCTCTCCATTCCCTATTCTAAAACCTGCAGAGAAAATCCCTATTTTTTCCCTATTCTAAAACCTGTGGAGAAAATCCCTATTTTTTCCCTATTCTAAAACCTGCAGAGAAAATCCCTATTTTTTCCCTATTCTAAAACCTGTGGAGAAAAACCATATCCTTTCCCTATTCAAAAATGTGTGGAGAACACCCCTATACTTTCCCTGTACTAAAATCTGTGGAGAAAAATCCAATCCTTTCCCTTTTCAAAAACCTTTGGAGAAAAACCCTATCCTGTCCCTATTCTAAAACCTGTGGAGAAAACCTCTACCATTTCCCTATTCAAAAAACCTGTGGAGAAAAACCCTATCCTTTCCCTGTTCTAAAACCTGTGTAGAAAAACCCTACCCTTTCTCTATTCTAAAACCTATGTAGAAAAGTCCTATCCTTTCCCCTTTCAAAAACCTGTGGAGAAAAACCCTATCCTTTCCCTATTCTAAAACCTGTGGAGAAAACTCTACCCTTTCCCTATTCAAAAAACCTGTGGAGAGAAAAACTCTATCCTTTTCCCTGTTCTAAAACCTGTGGAGAAAAATCCTATCCTTTCCATCTTCAAAAATCTGTAGAAAAACCCTACCCTTTCTCTATTCTAAATTCTGTGAGTAAAATCCTACCTTTCCTTTTCTAAAACTCTGTGAGAGAAAAAGCCTATCCTTTCCTATTATATAACACATCATAGAAGTCCAATGCATCCTTGACAGGACGGGTGTCTAAAGTCCGGTAGGAACGCGCCCCGCGAGTCTTCCCAAAGACATGGACAGTTGCAAGATAGCTGATCGGGGGATGAGGAGTGACAGAAGTTGTGGTTGCAGGAGCCTAGTTCCAGATCTGAAACCACTTCTGACCAACAGCCCTTCACCAAGACTGAATCAGGTCTTGAAAATCCAAAGTAGCCAGGGAAGGAGGTGGATCCAGTTGAGACTGGGAGGAGGAGGGAGGAGGTGTCAGTGGAGGATAACAACCTTGAAACCCCATGTAGTTGGAGTAAGGGCAAAATCCAGGGTAGAACTGCCCCAAATGGCTCCAATCTGGAGTGGAGCACCCTGGTGAGGGATCCCTTGGATACCAAAGGGTAATGTGGGACAGTTCAGGGTCGATTATAAGCCCCCCAATGTCAGACCTGGCATCAGATTAATTCACGTTGGACCCGCCGTTGTGTAGCTGGGGGAGGGTCCGGAGTCGAGACAGCCCACGGCAGGGTCACCGACGTTGTAACTGGTGCAACCTAACCTGGCACTGGAAGGTGTTTGGTTGGTCATGTGACGTTGGGCGGGTGGTCCCCCTTCAGGTATTGCTAGAAAAGTCTGCCGTGTGGCCCGATGTCAGGTGGTGCAAGTCCCATATGTGATGACCTACTGATGGAACCCTCCCGAAGTAAGATCTGTCTTTTCCTATATCTATCTCCAGCCTTTATGCATGTGAACAGTGCAAAAAGCTATCTAGTATTACCTTTTACTATTATGTTTTAGGTCACTGCATTGCCCTTGGAAAATTAACACTTTTTTTATGTTACCCCTATCCTACTATGCCTTAGTCCCACGTGTTTTGTGATATTTTTCCCATACATTTATATAAAAATAGGTGGTGGTTGTCAATACACAGCAATGATACACCTTCACCCTAAGGTTCATAGATAAACATAAAAGATATATATCACCCATGAGTTTTATATAATTAATAGAAAATGGACCTAGTTTCTTCAGTATCTCAAGGTTACATTGAAACAGCAAATTAAGTAAGGTGTTAACGAAAGTGGTGTGTATTTAGGCCACCATACAGTATCTTATATAGTGTACTATACAGTATGAAAGAATCCAAAATAGTTCACTATTTTTTATTACCATTAGCATTTACCATCAGTGGTCCACATTTCACTGATGCGAAACTCTTTCAAGTGTATGGATCATCATACACAAAGAGCATTCCATCAGACATGGTAATGCAGAAATATGTGGCAAAAAAAACTCTCATTTCCCTATTCTAAAACCTGCAGAGAAATTCCCTATTCTTTCCCTATTCTAAAAACCTGTGGAGAAAAAAACTCTCCTTTCCCTAGTCTAAAACCTGTGAGGAAAAATCATATCCTTTCCCTATTCAAAAACCTGTAGAGAAAAATCCTATCCTTTTCCTTTTCAAAAACCCGTGGACAAAAACCCTATCCTTTCCCTATTCTAAAACCTGTGGAGAAAAACCCTAACAGTTCCCTATTCAAAAAACCTGTGGAGAAAAACCCTATCCTTTCCCTGTTCTAAAACCTGTGGAGATAAAACAAATTCTATTCTTTACCTTTTCAAAAACCTGTGGAGAAAAACCCTATCATTTCCCTATTCTAAAACCTGTGGAGAAAAACACTACCATTTCCCTATTCAAAAAACCTGTAGAGAAAAACCCTATACTTTCCCTGTTCTAAAACCTGTGTTGAAAAACCATACCCTTTCTCTATTCTAAAACCTGTGGAGAAAAACCCTATCCTTTCCCTATTCTAAAACTTGTGGAGAAAAGCCCTGTCCTTTCCCTATTCTAAATTCTGTATATCATCTTCAGGCTTGTGACCTGTAGATAAAAAACTGTCTGATCTTACCCTATGCTACTCTGCATCAACATTTTACATACTCTGTGATATTTAATTTAACCAAAAGTAATGTAGCTCACCCTCACATAAAGTCATCTCTTGGAGTGCTCAGAACTAGTCCATGCATTATAATTCATTCCAACTGATGAGACGGTGAGGTGAAGTTTGTTGTGGTGCATTGCGTGCTACTAGGTCTACAAGGCTATTATGTATAACACGAGGTTTCCACAGCCTATTAGACAAACTAGTTTGTCTCTTACCCGTAATCCAGAAAGTATCAGTTGAGTAGTATCATAGGAAGTCCAAGATGTAAAATATTGCAATGTAGCATCATTGCAGTAGTTTCTCCTGGAATGACAAAGGTAAAAAAAAAATAAAGGTAAAAAAGAATACACCACCCTTTTGCTAGATATGGGTTGCAAGTGTGAATCACTGGTGAGGTACCCAACTGGACTAACACTGTTAGCAGTTTCATGAGGTCAAACCCTGAATTATTTTTGAAACATGAATACATACTGTACATCAATACAGACATATAAAAACCTAAGCTAAACTGTAACTTACCATTAGTGATATCATGTAGTAACCTACCTTATGCACTTATTATTTCCAATTTATTTCCCGTTCTGACTGTTGCATGAGTATTTCTGAAGCCAGAGGACATATTTCGTACAACACACTGTGTATATAGATTACAGTGATTGTCATATGGAAGACAACCCCGACGACAGTCGATAGAGCATTTGGAACGTATATCCATATACGTTCTTCGCTTTTAAAGAATTTTAGTCTATATACTGCAATCTGAAACACAGAATTTAAAGACATTATACCAATGACTACCTGAAAGTTATAGTCCATTGGATTATATACTGTACATTCCCCTGCCACTGCATCTATAAATTGCTTACCTCTATAGGATTGGACCTACAGTCCTTGCAATGTCACTGCAGAAACATATAACTTCCCGATCCGATTAAGTGACTGAACATCCTGCTGATACAGTTCTGGGAAGAGGACGCGGTCTGTCATGTGACCATGCCGGCTGACATTCCTCTCATGAATACCTCATCTCTGTGTTGATCTTACTCCTTGTTCTGTCCATTTCTTCATATCAGAAACCTCCACTGCCGACACTGAATAATGTGGAACCAAGGATCATGGTTTCGGCATTGATTGCTTCAGTCAAAGCGATGTCATCCTTCATCTTCTGTAGCACTCACTGATGTCTTCAATCCTAAATCATTGCCTCCCAGGGTGGATGATGATGACATCTGGTTTGGATCCCCTCAGGCACTCCGTCTCAACGGTACCACAATTGATCCCAACGCATACCTCTCACCTAACCAACGAACATTGACTGGAGTATCGAAGGTCAACACTGGTCCCCAGTTCGAGACCACTCAAATCCCTACCCAATGCACGAAGGGTGTCAGCAGATCCATACAGTCTTCTCTGGACACTGCATATCTGAATTAACAAAACATACATATTATAGCATCGAGTGTATCCAATCTATGACAGGTAGTAGTGCTCAATTCCTGACATTTGCTGGCAAAGACAACATGTCTGGTATCTTCCAGGAAATAAAAAACATTTAAAAGTGATTACTAATAGTGGCACTTAGAGCAAAATTAGCCATTTGTGGTACAAAGTCTCAAAACATTACTTGATTGGTGGTTTGAGAAACTGATGGTTACCAAATGGGAAAGGTATTTTGGGTAGTCAGGATTTGTTCTTGAATAAAGCAGTACATGTTGTTCAGCTTCCATGTCATCCCTTGTGTATCCCTAGGTGGCACTATCTCAGGGTACTACCCTGCCTGCAGCTAGTTGAAGGTTAAAGGCATGTACTGACACGAGTTTCTTCACCGGAGACTTGAGGTTGTTAGTAACAAAGGCTAACCTGGATACAGCCTTCTGGGACATTGTAATCCCCTTACTCTTCTAGTAGCATAGACAATATGCAACAAACATTTCACGAGTAGCCCTATTCTGTATACACTTCACACTGTTTGCACTTACCACCAGGGCTGGTTCCACTAGCCCTAGAACCTAGAGACCCCAAAAAAGGTTAGGCACAGTATATACAGAATAGTGCTTTTGGTACAAACTGGAACCACAGTTTGATTAAAGAGAAAAGAAATCATTTAATTGGCAGCAGCCTAGTAAAGTTATTATCCAGAAATGATATGCATTATTCTAAATAATCCACATTTAACTGTAATGAATAAAACTTAAATCTGACTATGTTTGCATTGTTTGTGTTTATAGGCGGCATTCTGGGATGCAGCACTCAGCATTCCACCTATCTTACATCTCGTCACTCCACCATCTCGGTCTCTATACCGGGAATCTATATGATTAATAACCATTCCATGGTGTCAATGGACACCCATGTCTTCCACACTGAAAACAGCAACTATAAAACGATGCCATGGTGTCCAATGGACATAATGCTGACCATGATAGAGGAAGTCTTGTGCATTCCATTCCAGGATGCAGCACTCAGCATTTCCCACCACCGTCGTCTCCCCATCTCGGTCTCGATACAGGAATCTATACAAGTAACATTCCATAGGTCAATGGAACACCTCTTCCACGAAACAGCAACTATAAAACATATGGTGTCAATGGACATACATACTGACTATGTTAGAGAACTTGTGCGATATTCGAGATGCAGCACTTGGTTTTCCCACCTATCCTACATCGATCCTCCACCATCTCGGTCTCGTACAGGGATCCATGCAATTAACCATTCAATGATGTGTGGACGCATGTCCTTCCACACTGTGAAACAGCAACTATAAAACTTGTGCCATAATTGTCCAATGGACACGCAATACTGACTATGATAGAGAAGTCTTGTGCAGTCATTAGGATGCAGCACTTGGTATTCCCACCTATCTTCTAGATCACTCCACCATCTGAGGTCTCAGTACTGGGAATCTATGCCAAATTATTCAATGGTGTCAATTGACCTCATGTCTTCCACACTAGGAAACAGCAACTATAAAACATACCATGGTGTCCATGGACAGAATAATGCTGACTTCATAGAAGTCTTGTACAGTCCATTCCAGGTTGCAGCACTAAGCATTTCCACCTATCTACATCTTGATCCTCCACCATCTCGGTCTGTATACAGAGACTATTCTGTGTAAGCTGTAAGCATTTTTGGTGATCCGAGGACATCCGTAGTTCATCTTTGAATGGTATTCAGAAGCATTTATCTACACAGGCCTTTCCACTATGCGCACCAGTAAATCGTTCCTTATGCTTCCCTTTCTTTGTGCACACAACACATCTTAAGACAAAGTACAATAACTGGTGTTCTTGGTACCTTTGATGGAAAGTGCTTTCCTTGCAGTGTTGGCATGGATCAATTTTGCCGATTACCGTTTTTGACTATGCTGTGGATGGTCATCAGTTTTTCTTATCGTTACAAGTTCTTTAATCACCAGTTCATTGGAATTCGTGCATCATCTTTGAGAAAATTTCTTACATTATGTACCCTGAGTAACATAGCATTATAAGATAAAGACTCTTCTGCCATACTTGCATCGCCGGTTAAAATTGTAATACTACCAGCTGGTTATTTTGTCAACTCCACCCATACATCTGTTGTAGTCAGTATACATTTGGTTTTTGATCGACTCCCAGTCTTCCAATCCTTTCTTCCATGTCGACAAATTCTGTGCAGGATTTGTTGACAGCATGTATATGTCCCTTGTCTCCACTTCACCAGCATTGGTGTCTTCCTGAATGTAACCGTTTTGTTCACCTTCAACTTTATGTCTTTGATTTGGGAAGCATTCCTTGCAGTTCAACATCACAGTTCAGTTGCACCAACTCAGATAAAAATAGATCTGTGTAAGTTGCGGTCCAGTGTAGTATCTGTCTGTGTAAATCCTGCAGCCTTTCCTCTCGTTCTTCTCTAACAAGATGAAACAAACTCTGTGTATGTCCTTTGCTCTGTTCTTGTTGACTTTGCCTGTATAGGTGCCAGTTGCATATATATCGAGTTTGATTCATTATAAGGTGCTTTGCCAGTTAAGTGCTACTGGTTTTGTGGATTAAATGTTCTGTGTCAGATTTACCTTCCCACAGACATATACAACTACATCCAGGGAAGGTCGGTGGAAGATAGGTTTCTTACCATCTCTTCAGGAATCGCTCATGTATCTCTAATGAAAAAATTGATCATATCCTCCATCCCTCTAGGGTTCCGCAAGTTGTCAGCTATGTGGAAAAAAAAAATCAGGTTGATCAGTTCCTTGCCATCACACTGCTCCACAATGGTGTGTGGGTATTCATCAATCCCAGTCTTTACTGCTCCTCCTACCAATTCCCAATGTATAATAAAACCTCTTCAGTTCTTCTTTATCAGTCTCACCCAAGCCTGGCCCTTAATATGTTGGCAACTCATCAATTGGATGTGAAAGAAATCATCTGCATATTTGTTTGTTTCCCTTGCAATAACTCCAAATCTTAATCGTCAGGCAAAACAGTTGTACAAATCAAGTGGACTTTCTGGGACTGGAACTTGGAGACCTGGGTTACAGTGAATAGGTGTCATTGTCCTTATTGTTGTCACCTCTTCATTCATCTTCTCTTGTAATGCTTTGTTCTGCTGATGGCGAGCCTTTACCATGAGTCTTGGGCATTACCACTGATGTTGTGAGGTCTCTTCACAATCTTCCTGCTCCATCCGGCATGTAATCTTGATCAGTATTCATCTTCAAGTTCATTCTGCACTTCCACCAGATCCAGATTATACAACCTTTCTTTAACATCCTCTTCACTATCCGATTCTGAAAATCAGATTCACTACACATCTGGATCTGACCAAAACATCAATGCCGTCAATCTGCTTTTCCATGATGATTATTCTGTAGGTGTATAAAAAAAACACACACATATCATTGTTACAATTATCTTTTTGGCGATTCTAACAACTATGAAAAATGAAGCCTCTGTATATACAGTTGAACAATAACCCTCCTCCCCAACTCCCACTGTGCAATGATTAATATTTTCAAATGTACCTAAATTATTCTATATTCTGTAGATTATATCAAATATACAAGGTTATCAATTAACCTGAAAGAAAAAAACATAAGTTATATTCAAAGTTTTAACATGTATATCTTTAACTGAATACTCAAGCTCATTTGACACATAGGAAGACACAGTGATAGTAATGAAAATTCACATCCAGCTCGGTGCAACATCAGTTAAGCATTCCCTAATGTACAATGTCATTGTAGTATGTATTAATGCTCTTATGTTACTTAATTTATAAACAAAGTGTTTTACCTTACTACTCAAGAAAATCATCAAATTGAAACCTTTCTTGTTTGGAACTTACAATTTAATTAACCATACAATACCAATATCCACACAGGAAGACTTCACATATATCAAGTCAGAACAACAATTCAATGCAATGATATCCTGCTGGCTTTGTATGTTCATAGAATTTGATGGCAGATGAGGACCATGGCTCATCGTCTGCCCATGTTCCTTACCTACACTGGGCCACCCCAACTTTCAAGACCAGTCAAGTCATGGCCACACCATATGCACCCAACCACCTCCCAAAGTTGCCCGCTTAGGATGCATCATCCAATCCCCTCAGAGTAGGCTTTCTCAAGAACCACAGGATCCCTGATCGGCAGCTCTAAAGAGAAAGCACAGAGGCATTAGACCTCTATCACACACACTTTTAAAGCAATAAGATACAGGATACCAGCCCGGCAGGCATTCAGGCACAGGGTTACAAATAAGATCAGGCTTTTAGTCACGACACAAGATCTGTGCAGTAGTTACGGAGGGGAAGTCAGTACAGTACTCCATGAGGAAAGTAGAGAGGAGATCTAGGAGATTTGATGGGAAGACGGGCCTTTTCTGCCACACATTTTACGATTATATGATGCACACCAGCCCCCATTCACTTCATCAACAAATCAAAGAAATTAACCAAAACATAGAACATTGTTACAGATGTGTATCGCCAGGCCCATCTAGACGACCATAATCCCATGCAAGCTTGCACTGACCTCATGAACCCTTGGGCTGTACATGTGTATGCAGTTCTTCTCACTGACCGACATGAACAGCCAAGTGGAATAACCAGAATAACAAGGTAAATGAATATGGGTATGATGAATAACATCAGTCCGCATTTTCACCACCTTCATGTGTGTTAATACATCCAATGTTACTCACCCATAAACAAACAGTGTTTCTTACAAAGACCAGACCCGCTCTGACCTCATGAACGCTGGGTACTGTACATGTGCGGTTCTTGCACCGACGACATGAACACAATTGAAATATCAGATTAGAGGAAAACGACTATAGTGTTATATCAATAACATCAGTCAGCATTTCACCACTCTTTGTGTGTTAATGCATCTGATGTTACCCAGTCATGACAAGTAGTGTGCCTCACTATAATGACCAAAGACCTGGCCTCACCCCAGACACTGGGTACTGCAAGTACAGAAGTTTTAGAAATGCTGACATGAACAGACAGGTAAAATAGCAGAATGTCATGGTAAATGACTATGGGGTTATCGCAGAAACATCAGTCACATTTCACCACCATCAAGTGTGTTGCAATCCTCTGATGTTACCCAGTTATAAACGAATAGTGTTTACCTTACTACCGAAAAATCACCAAATTGAAACCTTCTTGTTTTGGAACTTGCAACTTTATTAACCATACAATTTCAATATCCTACATAGGAAGAACTTCACATATATCAGTTAGGCGAAAATTCAAAGCAAAACTGATATCCATCAAAAGTCAAGTTTAAAGTTACAAAAAGTGTCTGTGTGTCAGTGAACCAATAAATGTAAATGAACCATTGTTCTCTTCTGATTGGCAAGGTCCCAATGAAGATGATGCACGAAAAACTCTAGGATCAAGTCAGACAAGGTTATTAAATTGACTCAGACACTTGCAAGAAACATCATACATGTTAATTCAGTGATAAAATCAACAACTTCATATCTATTAATAAAGCATATACATCAAAAGTCTTACTTATAGTTTGTGAATTCAATTGTCAGTTTTTCTGTCCGAACACCCCACCTTCAACCGAAGAATCACAGAAAAATCATTTATTAGTGTCCAGTGGTTGCCCTCCTCCAACAACCTGCACCATCATAAATAATGCATTCCTTCTTCTCCAGATCCCCACACCCCAAGACCAGGCACCATCACACTAAAGCTATTCACTGCTTCTCCTCACCCTCCAAGACCCAGAAAAAACACACAAAACCCATTTTCTGGGTGTCCAAGACCCCCCACCATCTCCTCCAAAGACACAAATCATCACACAAAAGCATTACCTGGTGTAAGGAGGATTCTCCCCACACTCCAAAACAGTATAATCACAATTCATGTATTACTTTGTCTCCATCCCCACTCTGAGACCTAGCAACACCACACAAAACCCATCTTCTGATGTCCAGGGCCCATACCACCTTCAAACACCAGAACCATCACATATAATGTTTTCCTATTGTCTGTCAGTCTTCCAAATCCCTCCCATGGGCACCACAAAATGTAAAGCATATAACTGACTTTGACTAGTAATCAAATGAAGTTAAATCTTCCAAAAACTGGTGACAAATGGCAAACCAAAAAAGCCCTCCATATCAGTCACCACCACCACAAATGCATTCAGTGTTGTTTAATGGACCCCTGATTCCCTTCCAAATCAGGCAACATTACAATGTAAGCATTCTACTGTGTCAAATTCACCAACACAAGCCCTCCCATATCAGGCCACACCATCAAAATTGCTTTGCCTTTTGTTAAGCAGTCCCCCAATTCCCTCCCATAATAGGCGCCACCCCAGGTTAAGCATTATCTGGTGTCCAATGGCCCACAACAAGCCCTCCCATGTCAGGCCAATGTTCCCCCTGCACCCTCCACCACCAAAAATACATTTCACATTGTTCAATGGACTCCCATTTCCCTCCCTAATCAGATGCCACAGCAATTTAAACATTCACTGGTGTTCAGTGGTCACCCACAAGTCCTCCCATATCAGGCCCCACCACCAAAAATGCATTTCCTGTTGTCTAGTGGTCCTCCAATACCATCCCATATCAGGCGTCACCACAAGTTAAGCATTCTACAGTGTCAATGGACACACCCAAGCCCTCCATACATTCCTCACCATCAAAGACATTCAGGAAATGCATTTCTGGTGGTGTGCCATTCAACATTGTTCAAAAGGACACCCAAGTCCCTCCAATAAAAAGGCACCAAAACAGGTTAAGTGATTTTCCAGCTTTGATGAGGACAGCTACAACTCACATGCTGTAACTACCATCAAAATTAGTTATTCTAGTCAGGTTTGAAGTTAAAATAGTCAACCATACCTTAGTTATATCCATCATAACTTTTACTTATAGATGAACTGCCAGATCATTTCAGAGCCTCCCAGTCTTGCTGACCTCTTCCATCCCCGCTCAACCCGCGTAATAGCGTGTGATATGGAAACGTCCTATTGGGAAATCGAATGGGGCAGTTTTGCCTTCTGTTTTCAGCTAATCGAATGGCTTTTTAGTAACCAATAAGATGTCACTGCTTGACCAACAAGCGCCCTTCTCAGCCCAGTGGTATCGCTTCATTAATCATTAAAAGCCATTCATTAGCGAAAAACAGAAGGCAAAATCAAGCCCCATTCATTTCAATGAGTTTACTCCATGATCTCCTGGTCACACATGTTTATGTGCGCGAAGCGCTGAAAGGGTATCCAGTCAGATAGAGAATGACTCAGAAAATAGTCGAGCAAATCCATACATAAATAAATTCAAGAGAAGGACATAACCAAAGAGGTTAGTTTCACTTCAATCCTGACTAGAGTAACTATCGTTGAGGGTAGCTATCACAGTATATGAGTAGCCACACATCAGAAATTTAATTCTATGATTCCCAGGATGCTAATGACCCCCACCAATCATTCCATATCAGGCGCCACCAAGAAAAGCACATTCCCTATTGTCCAGTGGTTCCCCAACTCCATCCCACGTCAGGCGTCACCACAAATTTGCTACCATTTCAGAGACCACAAAATAATACTCAACCTGAGTGTGGTCTCTGGGGTAATAACAAATATAAACAGACGACAATGTGGAATGCATTTTGGTGGTGGTGGCTGATATGTGATGGGATTACTGTGGAGCATTCTACACCACTGGATGCTTAACATGTTGTGATGACTTATGTGGACAGAATATGGGTCCATTTAAGAAAATTGGATCATTTTTGGTGGTGTGGACTAGTATGGGAGGGCTTGTCAGGTCATGTACACCAGGGAACACTAACATGTTGTAGAGCCTTATATGACAGGGAATTGTGGGTCCATTGAACAACTTGGCATGCACTTTGGTTGTGGCCTGATATGGGAGTGCTTTGTGGTATACTGGACACCATAGGATGCCTACATTGTTGTGACGCCTGGGATAAGGGAGGGTATTGGGGGACCACTGGACAACAAGGAATGCATTTTTGATGGTGTGGCCTGATATGGGAGGGCTTGTGGGGATCATTAGACACCGAGGAATGCTTACCATGTTGAGGTGCCTTATGTGGGAGGATTCAAGAAAAATTGGACTTCATGGAATTTTTTTTTTTTTTGGTGGCAGGGCCTGATATGGGAGGTCCCTCCCTCATAAGGCGCCACCACCAAAAATGCATTCCTGTTGTCCAGTGGTCCAATTATACCCTCTCATTTCAGGCATCACCACTGGTTAAGCATCTCCTGATGACCAATGGCCCACCACAAACACTCCATGATCAGGCACCACCACCAAAAATGCATCCCATGTTGTTCAATGGACCCCAAATTCCAATCCCAAATTAGGTGCCACAACAAGTTAAGCATTCCCTGGTGACAAATGGCCACCCAGAAGCCCTCCAGTATCCTGCCCCACCACCAAAAATGCACTCTCCATTGTGCAGTGATCCCTCAATACCCTCCGATATCAGGAGTCTCCACACTTTGAGTATTTTATGGTGTCCAATGGACTCACACAAGCCCTCCCATATCAGGTCCATATCAGGTCCCACCATCAAAAATGCATTCAATGTTGTCCAATGTTCCCCCAAATCCCTGCCATACCAGGTGACACTCCATGTTACACATTCCATGTGCTTCCCCACACCATCCCCCGCCACTTCATCATGGCACATTTCAAAATAGAGAATAAGTTTGAACAGGTGAGTGTGAGTTTTGGGTGAAAATAGAATATAGAGGTACATATCAAATTAATCTTCCTAATACTTTTGATAGAGGACAGGGGTGTTTGTTTTTATCAAGGGACAGACCAAAACTTGCTGAGGTTTGTTTATGCATTTTAGAAATGCCTGCAAACAACACTGTTTGGCATTTGGAAATACTAACTTCTCGTGCCTAAAATCACTCATGTAATGTACTTGAGTATCATGGGTATTTTCTGTATACATTGCCCTGGGTCTGTCAGAACAGAGATATTGGCTATGATCAGGCCCCATCCAAAAAAGGGATTCCCTATTCTCCAGTGATCACCCATTTAACTTGCATACCAAGCACCACTACAAGTAGTTCACCTCCTGGTGTCCAAATAGCCCACCAATGCCCTCATATACCAGGTCGCACCCCTCAAAAATGATTCCCAGTTGGTCAGTTATCTCCCAGTTACATTCACAACCAGGCACAGCATGAACCAGAATTAGAGGCACCTGTCCCAACCAAGCCCGCCTGTACCTGACACTACCAATAAATACGTGGAGAGTTACTTACCAGGGTACTATGGAGTGAGAAGCAGGAATCTTGAAGGGACAACGTCTGTCAGAACTTAAAAATGAAATATAGGAATGGAGTCACAAAGGATCAGTAGTTCTTAGAGAATTAATAGTATAGAACATATTCACAATGCAGTAATACTTATTTGATGGGGAAGGAGTCGTCATCCTTTCAGGCATGTGGAAGAGAAACAAAAATAGGTTAATATGAGGAAGATACAGTAGGGAGAGAAGAAAACGAGAGTTCATAAATACAAATGGTGTATCAGACTACATTTGAGTAAACAATGGCGCATAAGATAAAAATTTACTGCTAAAGCAGAGTGTGAAAATAGAGTTTGAGAAATAAAATTAGTTAACAGGATAAGAGAAGAGAATATGTTGTTAGAGGAGAGGATTAGAAAGACCACTGCTCTCTGCCTAGATGGTCTAGTTTCCACTAATTGAAAGTAGTATCTTTGATGGGATACGAAATATTCATTTTTGGTCAGTGACCCAGTGTTGGTTAGGAAATCAGGTTAATTTACTGGCCCTTTCATGCAGTCCCTTCTTGCCTCCACTTCTGTAAATGGAGCTCCTAGTTCAGTTCGACTGTCAAGTTGTCGCAATATGCACCTTCACAGCATGCGCTATCACAAATTTATTAAATTAATGCTCACCCTATTTCAACAGTTACTAAGCTAAGATTGGTACACAGTAAAACTATAGGGTGAGCATTAGGTTTCCCTACCCCAAATCCCCAAATACACACCTCCCACACCTGTTCCAGCATGCAGGGTGAATGTGTGGCCTTAGGGTTGGAAGCTGATGGCTGGGAAGGGGTCATAGGCTTGGGAACCCTAAGACTGCATTTACCTACTTTTGAACAAACAGCATTACCACTGCCCACAACCCTCTGAAACTCTGCACCATCAAACAGCTATGCCTACAGTAAATGGTTTCCTCACAACACTCCACTTCATAGCACCATTATATAAAATGCATTCCATGGTGTCCATGGTCCCTCCACCCCCACACTCAGAGACCCAGCACCATCACAGAAAACCCATTTCCCTGATGCCCAGTTGTTCACCCCCACTCTCCCAGACAAGACACAATTTCAGCAAAAGGAATTCTTGCTGTATGTGGGTTCCCCTGCACGCTCATAAAGCTGAAAAAACTGGAGTACCTGCCACAATGATGCCAAGAATAAACTTCATTTATGATTTCTGTAAATACATAATGTCTATTTCATCCCCAATAGTCTCTATCTCTCTCCTCTCTGCATGGCGTGAGTCACATCTTTATTTTTCCCAACCTGCACTTACGCTGTCCATTCACATACAGCTGCACTGAGGCCAGGAATAAACTTCTTTTGAGTTGTATGTAGTTTCTGTCTTGGTCCCCCTTGCATGGCATAAGTCAGATTTATTTTTTCCAGCCTGCCCTTGTATAGCCTGTATACACACACATCCACACTGAGGCCAGAAAAAAAACACTTCATTTGTGATTTCTGTGACTGTAACATTTATTTTTGGTTCCCATTAAACTCTATCTCTATCCCCTTTTCAATGTGTAAGTCACATATTTATTGTTTCCAGCCTGCCCTTAAACTGACTGTACACACACATCAGCACTGATGCCTGGAATAAACTTTGTTTTTGATTTCTGTGACTGTAAAAAACTGTTTTTAGTCCCAAGTAGTCTCTCTCTCTCTCTCTCTCTCTCTCTCTATTCTCCCTCTGCATGACGTAAGTCACATCTTTAATTTACCAGTCTGCCCTTACACTTTCTATACACATATAGCTACACTGAGGCCAAGAATAAACTTATTTCATGTTTTATGTGACTGTAAAATTTTTTTTTATCCCCAAAGTGAATTTTATTTTTCCAGCCTGCCACACTGAGGCCAGAAATACATTTCATTTGTTATTTATGTGCCTGTAGAATTTCTTTTTGGTCCCCAGTATTCTCTCTCTCTCTCTCCCCCCCCCTCTGCATGTCATAAGTCCCAGCTTTATTTTACCAGTCTGCCCTTGCACTATTTATACACCTACAGTTGCACTTAGTCCATGAATAAACTTCTTTTGTGATTGCTGTGACTGTACACTGTCTAAGAATCATAAATTAAAAAATAGCTGAAGGATCATCTTCCATAATAGACAAGGTGACAAACACATAGATACATACAAATTATTCTACTTGCAATAATATTTTCAGTGCAAGTTTGACCTGACAATTAGGAGCTGCTTTGGGGTCCAAGCTAACATTTTTAATTTTTTATTTCTTTTTTTACACTGGTGAGAAATCTGAAAATCAGATTAAACAATTACTAACCAATCTTAACTGGCTAATGGATTGCTTGCAGAATTGGACTTGCTTTTTGTACTGACTTGATCGGGAAAAAAAGGTTGCCTGCTTCACTTGTATCTACCTTGTTGCATACAGCCTGTAGCTAACAAAAAAAATGCAGTTGAATTGGGTCGATCCCTATACTGACCAACCACCACGCCCATCACCTGCATTTTTTTGGCAAAGAAATTACAACCCTCTACATCTACTTGTAGCAATGTCTACAATAAATTCATTATACTTGGTTCGGTTAGCACAAACAGAATTCATTAGAGAAAAAAATAAAAAAATAAAATTTAGCTCAAGATCAAGCCTGACTTTCAAACTATAAATCTCATGTATAATTGACTTACCTTATTCTGTTTTCAGCAATAAGCCAGGGACCACAGCTTTCAATATTTTAGATTACACACAGTCTGCGTCTGAAACTAGCCATACAGCATAAGGAAGTTCAGGAAGTGCCAACAATATCCAGGATACAAAAATTAAAAAAAATTAAAATATTTTACAGCTTCTGCACATTAGACATTTCTGAAAAAAAAACCCCAGAAAAAAACAAAACAAACATGATTTGAAAATGGAGTGCCTGTGAAGTATAAACAAAAAAAATCCTCCTTCAACTTATCTCTTTCCTCTCGATCTACAGGAGAGAACATGATTCAGTTGCGCAACTTTTCCCCAAGTGATATACTCACCCCATGTTGGCAACCTAGGGTCAAGGCACACT
Organism: Neoceratodus forsteri; assembly: GCA_016271365.2. Lineage (NCBI taxonomy): Eukaryota > Metazoa > Chordata > Ceratodontiformes > Ceratodontidae > Neoceratodus > Neoceratodus forsteri. The sequence continues at coordinate 562,821,254 of CM028135.1, read as the reverse complement.
AAATAAAATGAAAATACATACTCCCATTGAATTATCAGAAATTAGCTGAGTAATGTAGGTTACATGCAAAAAGGGGCCAACATGAATTCACAGAGCAACTGAACAGCATCAGGGGGTATGGGGAAGTGCCTACAAGATCCAGTAATAAAAAACAAATCTTACAATATTTTACAGCTTCTGCACAGTACACCTTTCTGAACCACATAATAAAAACAGCAAAAAAAAAAAAAAATCAGACATCTACACAGACAAAAGGAAAATGGCAAATTCACTGAGCTAAGCAGTGCGCGCTATTTGCAAAAAGTAAATGCAACTAATAATACTGCATTCACAACGATGTTTACAATCCAATAAGATATATACAGCACACAAAAAAAGTAAAATGAGGCATCCTTGTAACAAAATACAGTGAATGAGTTCCAGTATCAGTCGTAAGCAAGTAGGTGGCACCAAAGATATGCTAAGATGGTAGAGAAGCAATGTACTGTACAGTACTGTATGTTTCCCTGCCACATTTTTCTCTTCGATTTTCCTTGTAGATCTGCTTGCAGTTTGCAGATCTGCTTGCAGTTCTGTCTATCGGATGTCCCCAAGATCTGTTTTCATTTGATAAAGTGGGTAAAGCTGCAGACCGCAGGCAGGGAGTTTTGAGAAAGCGGAGGGAAAAGGCATAGAGTCAGGTGGGAGAGGGAACTGCAAAAAAAAAATCACTGACACTGCATTTTCAAGTTCTCAAAGACCCCATCTACAGCTACAGTGCAAATCTGTATTGTAACATATTACAGCAAATGCACTCTTGATTATCCAATCTTCCGTTTATCCAAAACGATCAGATGTCTCCCAATCAGTACGAATAAATGAGGTTTGACTGTAAAACTGTAAAAATCCTCTTCCAACTTATTGCTGGCCTCCTGATATACAGGAGAGAATGTGGCTCAGTTGCTCAATTTTTCATGCTTTATTTACTCACCCCACATCGGCAGCCTAGGGTCAAGGCATACTAAATAAAACAAAAATATGCTACTGGCATAGAATTATCACCTGAGATGGTTTTGGCAATGCTAGATAAATAGGAGATCATGGAGAAACGAGCATTCAACTGATGAAAAAATAAAACAAAAGGGTGAGGTTTTGAATAGCACTAAATCATGACCATAAACTATAAAACACAAAATTAGCATGGCTGATGTATTCCTGAAAATTTCCTCTGCCATAACACCAATACCTATCAGGAAAACAAGCCAAGAACAGCCACATACTTATTGAAAACTGCGATGTAGATTGCCATTGGAAAAAATTAGGAAATAATGGAAACTGTCAAAATTAGCCTAGCAACCTCATCTTATAAAAAATAACAAGAGAGAACGATTCTGATGAGATCGTTCACACAGATCGCAATGCATTCCTTTAGACAGATCACAATTCCACCACTAAGTACTTTGTCCTCACGGAGTGCAGTTCAGAGCGGGAATGAAGAGCCACAAGGAGAAAGAGCTGAAACCCGTCACTAAAAAATCACATGGTCAAGCAGTTTTGCCCTGTCATTGGTGAATGCACGGAGCAGAAGATACATTCAGATCTTCTACATATGCTGCTGCTGGGCAGATTAAGATAGCAGTTATTTTTACCACGGTTTTGTTCAGTTAAAAAGAAATGAACTTCTGGACATAGCAACCCGTCGGCGGCAGTCAGTGACATTTCTGAGCATGACGTAGAAACCCGTTGGTGGCTGTGGGAGGGTTAAAACCATTTCAGAGGCCCTAGCCAAAAGAAAACTGCTCAAAATGCTTGGAAGGTCCAGATTCAGTGGCGACTCCCTAGACCTGAAACTCCTTGCCCTCACCATTGATAAAGTCATGACCCCACTCAGCAAAATCCTCAACCGATCCCTAATGCTTTCTCAGTTCCCCCAAATATGGAAATCTGCTGTTGTGACACCAATTCACAAAAGTGGGGATAAGACTCTAACCTCTAATTATAGACCCATCTCCATTCTTCCCCCTCTCTCAAAAGCACTGGAGAGAATAGTTGCCGATCAACTTACAGAATACCTTGCTAACCACAACCTGCAATGTCAGGAGCAGTATGGTTTTTGGAAAGGACATAGTACCACCACCACTCTCCTTGAGTTCACCACTTAAATCCATAATGCTCTGGATCAAGGACATCTTGTCGGCACCACCTTCATCGATTTGACAAAGGCGTTCAACACTGTCAACCACTCCCTGCTGTTTGAACAATTGTCTTGCCTTGGCCTCTCAGATGACGCCACATGTTGGTTCCAAAGCTACCTTAATGACCGAACCCAATAGGTCAGAGTTGATGAGTCCCTCTCACCCTCCTGTCCTATTCGCTCTGGAGTTCCCCAAAGGTCCATCTTAGGTCCATTGCTTTTCAGTATTTTTCTGAACAATCTCCCTGCATCATGCCCTAATAGACTTGTTATATGCAGATGATGCAGTTATTTTCACCTCCCCCCGACCCCTCCCTCCTACAATTGCAACTGCAAACAAGCTTTATATAAGAGGAGACATGGTTTAAATCTCAAAAACTCAAACTAAATCACAAAAAAACTAAAACAATGATGTTTCATGGCATCCATAACAAACATAAAAACAAATGTCTATCTATCACAAACAGTGAAGGGAAATTGCTCGAACATGTTCAACTCTTTAAATAACTGTGAGTTACCCTCAACAGCACATTGTCTTACTCTGAACACACCAAGAGCATTGCCAAGATTGTGAACACCTGCATAGCACTTCTCTTTAGACATCGGAGCTGCCTCACCAATAAAACCCTAAGCATTGCCATTCAGAGCTCTGTTATATCAATAATCGACTATGGGCTTGTGATCTATGGCTCTACCACTGACACCGCACTTTGAGGAATAGCCATTGCCCTTAACAAGGCATGTAATCTACTGACCTCTGCTCCATGCCTCTCACATACCTGTGACATCTACAAGCAAGCAAACTGGCTCCAACTCCCTGGCAGACTCAACTACCAGACCTGTATGCTAGCAAAAAAGATTACCTTAAATCTCCTACCCTCGAGGGTTCAGTCCTTGCTGACCCCCCACTTCAGTCCCCATCTAACCAGGTGCTCAGAATATCTTACTTTTTCTGTTCCACACTACCACACTAGCCAAGGACAATGCTCCTTTACACTCAGAGTCTCATCCTGGTACAACTCGCTTCCGCCTGCTGTTACCAACAACACTGCCTTAGGCACTCTCAAGTGCAACCTGCATCATCACCTTGTCACAATGGCCTCCTGTGAACGTTTCTCCTAACTAAACTTACTCTTCTTCCCTCTAATCCTCCCCCAAGTTCCTCCCACCTTTAACCCCCACTATCTCCTATCTCTTCTCTTTTTATTTCCCCACTATTATCCACATTCTCTTCCCATAGCTTCCTGTACATGTATCAAACATCTCTCCTAGCAGTTTCTAATTTATTCTAGTGAACCATATTACAACTGTGTTTTTTTATTGTACATATGTTCTTGAATAATATACACAAATTACTGCAACTTAATATACATACTGTGAATCATTGTACATAATACAGTAATTCCATGTGATAGCTTTAATGTACTCGACAAAGCCTATGGCTGCTTAAGACTACTTTACTTGTTACTGTCCTCACTGTGTTCTGTATTGTTTCCCCGACGTGGAACTTTTGTTAGAGCCATGGTTCAAAGGTGTCTTCTGAAATAATAATAAATAAATTGACACAACATATGCTTATTACAAAGCTGATTACAGAGTTTGCCCTCCTTTCTCAGTGCTCTCCTTCCATCTTCCTTTTGTCTCTGGAGTCCCTGTTCAAATCTGAATCATCAGCAACAATTCCAGTCTTGATAAGTAAAACTGAATTCTCTGTACCAACAGTAGCTGAAACAGATACTTTTCAGCACTGTCAGTAATATGCTGCCCTGTATTTCAAGCAGATATGGAACACTTTATTGAAGAAACACTGTATAGCCGACCATACAGGACATACACAGAGAGTGGGGTAGCACAAACTAGTTGTGATTAAAATATTTATTTTTATGGTATAAGCTTACTTCCAGACATAGGGAATACCTTCCTTCCTTTCTTTCTGAAACAGAAATGGTCCTGATATTGTATGAGTCATTTCATTTGTAAGGTGTAACTTTCTCATACATTTTAAAGCAACATTTGTTTTTCAGTCTATTAGATGGTAGACAATTTTTGTCATCCACCATTTATTGAGGTCAGTATTTGAGGTACATAAACCAGCAGTGCAAGAGTTTGTAAAAATGTTTACCTATATTTTGTTTTATTCTATTTTAGATTTTCCTTCATTTATTGACTTGTATGATACTTTCACAGCACTGCAAGAATTTGGTGAAAATTTTGACTTTCAGATTTTTATGGTACTTCAGATTTTCCTTCATCTATGGACTTGTATGATACCTTCTTTCCACAATCTGAGTTTGCTTTACCACATTTTTTGACATCTGAAGTAATAAAAAGAGCAGTCCTTTTAATATGGCTTGTGCCAGATTTTCAAGAGCATTCTCAGCTGTTCTTGTACATCAACTGCTTAAAATCACTACAGTTGTGACTAAAATGAACTAGCATGCAACAGGCAGTGCTCACTCACCTTATGGAACAGTAGGTGTTCAAAAAACAGCTGGGAATACGGATTAAAATCTGGTCTGAACCATATTAAAAGGAGTGTTCCTTTTAGTGGTTCAAATGTGAAAAAAGTACTGAAACAGAATTGAAATGGAGAAAGAATGGTACAAGTCCATAGATAAAAAAAAAAAATCTAAAATAGCATAAAAAAGTATAAGTCAAAATTTTCAGCAAATCCTTGCACTGATGCTTTAAACAGAAGAAGGCCCCAGAACCCCTCGAGGCTTCTTTCACTTCTCAGTGGTAGTTTTGAATTCAGTTCCCTACTTTCATAAACTATAGCTATCTATCCTGTTTTTAAATAGTGCTTTACTGCCAATTATTTTCAGTAGTAAATTATTGCATCCACACATGACTATCTGAGTATAAAAGTACTTAATTCTCTTGGTTTTGATCTTCGTATTTCTGAATTGCTTAGTACAAGCTTATGTTCTCACATTGTCTGTATATTCTCTGTTTAGATTATTCCTCAGTTGTTCAGCTTTGTTGATGTCCTACATCAACAGTACTGTAGATCCTCTTTTTATGTATAATTGTTTGGAGTGAATGAACCTGTCTCTTTTAATCTGCTTTCATAACTCATAGTTTCCATACCTCTTCTTATTAGAAACATAGAAACATAGACTTTGATGGCAGATAAGGACCGCTTGGCCCATCTAGTCTGCTCATTTCCCTACCTGCAGGATAGGCCGCAGATCCTAGTTAACCAACAGCCTATTTCTTCCTACCCCCCACAAGAATCGCCTTATGTCGGTCCCATGCATTTTTGAATTCTCCCACAGTTTTAGACCCCACAACCTCCTCAGGAAGGCTGTTCCATGCATCCACTACCTCTCTGTGAAATAATACTTCCTCAAATTGCCCCTGCCCCCATCTTTAAATTGTGTCCCCTTGTTCTTGCATGTCTCTTTTCTGAAAGATGCTATCCTCTTGGACTTTGTTGATTCCACTGAGGTACTTAAAAGTTTCTATCATATCCCCCCTCTCCCTTTTTTCCCCAAGGGTATACATATTAAACTCCTTTAGTCTCTCCTCGTATGGCTTCTCTTGCAGACTCTGCACAATTTTAGTTGCCCTCCTCTGGACTGCCTCTATCCTGTCTATGTCCTTGCGGAGATGGGGTCTCCAGAACTGGTAGTAGTACTCCAGATGGGGTCTCACCAATTGTCTGTACAGAGGGATAACAACTTCTTGTTTTCTGCTGATGATGCCTCTCCCTATGCATCCCAGTATACCCCCAGCTCTCCCTACTCCCTTCTCACATTGCTTGCTAACCTTAAGGTCATCTGATATGATTACCCCCAGGTCCCTTTCCTTTTTTGTTGTTGTTACTACCTCCTCCCCCATTGTGTATTCTTATCCTGGGTTTTTGTTTCCCAGGTGCATTATTTTGCACTTCTTTGCATTGAATCCAAGCTGCCATACTTCTGACCATTCCTCCAACCTTGCCAAGTCCCTTCTCATCCTTTCCTCACCTCCATGTGTATCAACCCTGTTGCAGATCTTTGTGTCATCTGCAAAGAGGCATACTTTTCCTTCCAGTCCCTCTGCAGTGTCACTTATGAAGACATTAAAAAGGACTGGACTCAGTACTGAACCCTGTGGTACCCCACTAGTTACCCCTCTTTCTTCAGAGTGGACTCAATTTACAATTACCTTCTGTGTCCTGTTGTCCAGCCAATGTTTTACCAGGCTACCACCCTGGACCCACTCCCAGGCTGGTTAATTTGACTATTAATCTTTTGAGTGGGACTGTGTCAAATGCCTTGCCAAAGTCTAGGTAGGCCATGTCCACAGCCCCTCCCTGGTCTACTACTTTGTTCACCCAGTCAAAGAAATCTATTAGATTTGTCTGACATAACCTTCCCGCTGTGAACCCATGCTGCCTTGGGTTCTGTGCCCCACTGGCCTCTAGGTACTCAACAATTCTTTCCTTCAGCAGTGACTCCATCACTTTTCCTACCACAGAGGTCAAACTGACAGGTCTGTAGTTTCCTGCCCCTGTATTGGTCCCACTTTTATGAAGGGGAATCACATCTGCCTTCCTCCAGTCCTCGGGTACAACACCATCCCCCCATGATATATTAAAAAGAGTAGCCAGTGGTTTCACAAGTTTCCCCCTTAATTCTTTTAGAATTCTGGGGTGAATTCCATCAGGCCCCATTGCTTTGTCCACCTGCAGTTTTAGGAGTTCTTGCAGAACCCTTTCTTCTGTGAAAGGACTGGGATCAACCCCCCTATCAAGAGTGCTTCTGTTAATTGGATTAGGCACTTCCCCCTCCTCTTTTATGAATACTGAGCAGAAATATTTGTTCAGTATCCCTGCTTTTTCACTTTCCCCCTCTGCCCACCCACCGTTCATTCTAGTTCATTCTATTCAGCCTCACTATCCCTCCCTTTGTCTTTCTATACTCGCTGATGTACCTATAAAAGGTTTTATCCACCTTCTTAACTGAGTTGGCTATCTTTTCCTCAGTTTGGGCCTTTGCTATTCTGACTCCCCTTCCTGCTTCCTTCTGCCTTAACTGGTACAGATCTCTGTCCTGCTCCTTCTGTGTTTCCTTATACTTCTGGAATGCTATCTTTTTCTTCCTGACTTTCACAGCCACCTCTTTTGAGAACCATAGTGGCTTTTTCTTTTGTTTTGATTTGTTTATTTGCTTCACACAAAGGCTTGTTGCCTCTGTGATGGCAGTTTTGATGATTCTCCATTGTTGCTCCACACCTCCTTCTAGCCTGTTTGCTAGTGCTTTTCTGAGGCACTCTCCCATCTTGCCAAAGTTAGCCTTCCTGAAGTCCAGTACCCTCACTTTTGTATGGTTTAACTCTGTAGCTGAGTTTAATGTGAACCCTACTGTTTGATGGTCACTTGTTCCCAGATGACAACCCACTTCTAGATCTGAGATCCTCTCACTGCCCCTATTTGAGAGTATGAGGTCTAAGATTGCTCCCTCATAAGTGGGTTCTGAAACTAGCTGTCTGAGGTCTGCCACCTGTAGGGAATCAAGAATGGCCCTGCTCTTGGATGTGGCTGCAGCAAATGTGCTCCAGTTAACATCTGACATATTCAGGTCTCCCATCAACAGTATATCCCCTTTCTCTGCCATCTTAAGAATGCCTTCTATCATATCCTTGTCCATTCCCTCCCCCTAACATGGGGGTCTGTACACAACCCCTGTGCAGATTGTGGTGCCCTTTCCAGTCTCCAAGGTGACCTACAGTGCCTCCTCTCCTGCCTGTTTACTCTTTTGTTCAGTTGCTTTTATCCCTTCCTTTACATAGAGAGCTACTCCTCTCCCTCTTCTCCCCTGCCTATCTCTCCTGTAGGTTATGTACCCTGGTATGTTAACATCTCAGTCATGGTTCTTTGTGTACCATGTTTCTGTGACTGCTATGATATCCAGGCATCCCTCATCCATCAAGGCCACCAGCTCAGGGAGCTTGTTGCCCAGACCACGGGCATTGGCACTCATTACCCTCCATTTCTTGATGGCCTTACCCCTTTTGACCCATCCCTGTTCTTATTGAGTTTGTCACTTTCTCCATTTACCCATGCGCTTCTCCCTATTGACTTCTCTATGTTGGTGTTTGCTGCACTTACTACTGATACTTTTTTGGGGGGGCTAGGATTTCCCTGCTCCTTTCCAGTGCCTCTCCCCTTGGCTAGTTTAAATGCTTGCCAATGAAGCATTTAAACCTATCACCTAGGATCCTGGTTCCCGTCCTGGACAGATGCAACCCATCATGCCAGTATAGGCTTGCATCACTCCAGGTGGATCCCCAGTCCCCAATGAAGCCAAATCCCTGAGCTCCACACTAGTTTTTCAACCATTGATTGAATCCCATGGTGTGGAACACCCTATCCTCTCCTACGCCATAGATGGGCAACACCTCCGAGAAGGTTACCATGCATGCTACTTGTCTAAGGCTCCTCCCCAATTCCACAAACTCTTCCTGCACTTCTCTAATTCCTTTCTTAGCCAGGTCATTTGTCCCTAGGTGGACAATGACATCCAGCTCCATCCCCAGTGCAGCTGCTCCAGCAATCCTGAGGATTCGCTCCCTGTCCCTCCAAGTCATGGCACCAGGCAGTCACCTTACCTCCCTCTCCCCTTCTTCTCTCTCTCTATTCTAGTAGCCAGTGTTGGGTAAGTTACATTTTCTATTACATTCTATTACTTTTGGAAACCTGTTCCAGAAAGCTCTGTGAAGTCACTAGCAAGGATGGAGAAGTACTGGAAAAAGTAATACACCTTACAGTTACAATTACTTATGTCTCTTTATACAAAAGAAATATGTAACTGTAACTGATTACATTTATTTGAAAGTAACTAGTACCTAACCTATTACTTTCAAAAAAAATAATCTTTTATAGTTATTTATTTGTTTTGTATTGTTTTTGTATAAAAATAAACAAGTAACTATAATTGTAGGGTGTATTAATTTGTCTAGTACTTCTCCATCCTTGCTAGTGACTGCACAGAGCTTCCTGGAACAAGTTTTTAAACATAATAGAAAGTAATAGAAAAAGTAACTTACCCAACACTGCTAGTAGCTCTTCTTTGCACCCTCTCAAAAACTTTATGTCACCTTTTTATACGGTGCCCAGCTCTGGCTACCATAGTATAAATGTAACCTAATCTAAATGTGGCACTCCGTACAGTGTAGTGGTTAAGTGCACTGAGCTGTACACCTGGAGAGCTGGGATTGAATCATGTAGCCATCACTTGCTTGCATACTGTGTAACTGTAAGCAAATCACTCAACTTCCCTGTGTTCCTAGGATGCACCTGGAAACAAGCTTTGGCTTAATGTGCATTTCTTGACCAAAAATTGTAAAATAAAGAAAAGAAAAGAATCAGGGTTGTTTGCAGAAGAATCACTGAACTGCTCCTGGACACAAAACTGCTGCTCATATATTCAAAACTTTTATCTGCCCTAACAGCTATTGTTCAGTAATGGGCTGTGCTACATAATTTGTTTGTTCTTATGATTCCAAGACCTATTTTTTGTTTGTGACTTCAGTTAACATTCCATTAAAATAGTGATGCAAGCATTTGTTATTTTCTTTCTAAAGTGTATCATTTTGCATTTCACTACAGCACATTTAGTTGTATCCCTTATTTCTGTGTCCATGTTATAATATAATCCAAGTTTTCTGGGAGTGATTTGTTTTGATCACCTGCTTCAAGAATGACTCCCAGGTGGAAGTCATCTACAAATGTGTGTAACAAGTTATTTAATTTTGCACCCATGTCCGTTATTTAAATGCTGAACTGCATTGGTCCCAACACCAACCCCTGTGGGACTCCTCTCCACACTGTACTAAATCAGACACAAATTCATTAATTTCTACCTTCTGGCCTTACGTTTTTCAGCCATGCATTTACCCAGTAAACAATTTGTTTCTGAATTTCTAAATTATGCAAGATTTGCACCAGTGAGTTTGTGGACTCCCACAAACATTCTAAAGCTGTTATGCTAATCATGATGCAGACAAGCCTAATAAAATATTCCACATGCAGCACAGCTTATCATTTGAAAACTGCACTCAAATTTCATTCCCACTAGCTACAGTAAGGGGAGAAGGTTGAAGGTATGACAATTGAGCCCATTATTAGACTGAATTGGAATTATATCTAGCCACTCAGAATTCAGTACAGGAGCTCAACTGGTGAAAGTCCCTGAGGGAATTTAGTGGACTGGACTCAAATAGTAACTCAGTCAGACCATTTATTTCTTAACAAATGATTTTATAAACTGTTTTCAAAACTCAGGTTTCAGTCACTAGATATTAGAAATTCTCAAATTGCATTTGTAAGAATGGTTCAAGAGATTTTCTAGTTTGCTGCAAAACAAATTTTAAATTTCACATTAGCAGAACACAGTCACATGCCACCACCCTCAACATTGAATTCCAGGACCTTCCATTTTCACAGATGCATAGGCAGAGCTCCACAGACGTTATGCCATCATCAGATTTATATAAAAGCATTGTAGAAGCACATGACTGGACCACTGTCCAGTGTGCTTCCACAGTACTCTGGCGCAATTTAAAATGATTGTGTTTCTGCAGCCCTTCCCCTCTACAAACTGCATAAATACTCCCTTTCTGGCACACTACTTTTTCTTTCTTCAATTATGGAAGTGACGGCTGCCGAGCGCAATATGGTGACACTGACTCATACTGCGTACGTGTGAGTATCGTGCATGGGTATCTATATCAGCGCCACCATGTTGTGAACAGCTGACTATGAACCAAACTTCACAGTGAGAGTATTATGCATGCACAGTACTGTAATTTGCACATTATTTCTTATTGTGTGGCAGTATCGCTGCATATTCTTTCCAATGTTCTCATTACTTCTAAAAGCTCTGCACAGCCATATCAGCTCTGACCAGAGTTTGTTTATAATTGCTGTGATTTTTCTGGAACCAAGTGTTAGTGTGTTTGTATGTTGGGGTGATTGCAGTGTATATAGGGATGCAAGTGTTTTTTGTTATTTTTTTTTAAGCATTAGTGTGGAAATCATTCAGGGTAGGTTGGATGAATAAAAAAATTACTGGTCCATCACCATACAGTTCAACTAGGTAGTTAAATGCAAAAACGCAAATCCACAATGAAAGCTGTATTTAAAAAAAAATTTACTTTCAGCTCATAACTATTTGCTGGTTGCAGACAGGAGGTTGTGGAAGTAATATTTTTTTCAATGCAGCCTTTATTGTGGATTTGCATTTGTGCATTAAATTACCCAGTTGAACTGTATGGTCAAAGTCTACCCTGAATGCTCTCCACTCCTGAATCTTTGTGACTATCTCAGGTCTTAGCCAGCCTTCAAAAAGCATCACCCCTGCACCACAGTGCAAAAGCCTTTGTTGCTTTTTTGGTGCGACATGACACTATTTACGTAAAGAAAACATCAGTGGATTCAGTGTGCAAGAGGGTGATGTTTAAAAAAAAAGCTCCACAGTGACAATTAACACTCTTTCAGAGGCATGCCAGGATGAGCAAGTTTTATAAAAAAAAGCAGCAGTCCCTATTTTTTGTTTGTTGTGTATTTTTGTGTTTGTGAAACACAGTACTGTTACATCCCCTGCATGGCTATATGGGGGGGGGGGTCTCCTGGAAATCTCAATTAATCTTCTTTGCTGATTTCACTCTTTTTTTACCTGGCAGCAATATGTGCAATCGCACTGAACTATCTAACATGCAGATGCTACTTTTAGTTAGACAGTGCAATCATGAATCAATGCGCAATTATTTTTTTTATTTAAAAAAAACTGCAGATATTATCACTCAGCCTATTATGAGTGATTCAGCTATTCTACAGAGAGAACACTTTTTCATGATCCAGTGAGAGCGCCACCTATGAAAAACAGCTGATTGCTTTCGTCCATGTTCACGTGCAGGAAAACAGAAGAAATTCCCATTGTAGTCTTCATTACTTCTGTGTTTTGGCTACACATTAACCCCTATGTAGAAGTATAGATGTCTAAGCCCCATAGCTGCACACTACTCTATAACTCGAATTGACCTCAGGAGAGGTGTCCATATTAAAGCTCAGCCCCCTGATCAACTCTCACAATTATCCTCAGCAGGGCACACAGCTTAGTCTTTCCAGGAGTAATTTTATCAGTGGTCCACTTTCCAATGTCCTGTCTGCTCAATGTACTGAGCAGATTCTTCGGGGTAGTTCTTTGCTTCCCCCTGCAGTTTTGAACAGATACCACTTCAATATGGTATCTACAGAAGTGTAGGGAAAATGCAAAATATACAAGCTTAGGACATTTATTATCATGCATGCACCTGGTGTGTGCCTTGCATGCCATTAGAGAATTGAAAGTCTCTGTAAAGTTTATCTTTTGCTGTTTTTGAGATATTCTAGCAGCCTGTGTTAGTGATGCATTTGAATATTTTCCCAATACATCTATCTTCTGGTCAAATTTTACACTCAGCTGGATCATCACCCTGTCATCAATCATCTCCTCCTCCTCCTCCTCCTCATAGTTGACAAAATAGGTGACTCCAACAGAGAGTTCATCCTTCTCACCGCTGACAGAGTCCCCCATGGGCAGCTCCATTGGGTCCTCCATAGACAGCTCACTACAATTTAGGTGGGTGATGCAGTCCAGTTGATTTCCCATCAGTGACATGACACAAGACAGGTCAGGAGGCGGCAGACAAGCTAGAGTCTTAATGTACAAAATGTTTCATGTCTGAAACACTGGACTGTTGTACTTGGCTTATCAGCTGCAGCCAGAGCACTTACAATTTCAAAGAGCCCCAGCCCCTAAGATTATTATTATAAGGACCATGTGGTGAAGGGCAAGGAGGTCAAATTGCCAATGTATGCGCAAAGCAGGGCAACCCTTGGAGACCTTGGTCAGGGCTGGCCTTAGACAGTTGCAAAATGTGCAAGCTCACAGGGTCTCAAGAGCAGAGGGGCTCCCCCAAAATCTCAGCTGTCCAATGGGCCTCCTTTATCCTGGTCCTGTATGTACTAGTTTAAATAAAGTACAAAAGTGGCATAATACTGCTAAAAATTAAGCTACAGGGAGGCCATGATAAGGATGAAGATGTTCCTTCAAGGCTTCATGACTTCTGATATGGGGTCCCAGCAAGCAGGTTTGTATAGGGCCCTGGAATAGCTAGGGCCAGCCATGATTCCTTGATGCAGAAATTTGTGACACCCCTGCTTATAGAACTGTTGCAAGCAGGTGACAGGGGTGTCTCAGAAGCAGTGAATGAGAACAGAGGAGCTGGTGGAGTATCAGGACCATCTCTGGGCAGTGTGATGTGATACATTTTTGGGGTCCAACCCCAGACCTATTGTTCCAGTATGTATAGGTTTAGGTGCAATACCACCTGGTTATTGATGTTTTGAAGGGGTTGAACTCTGATGGTAAATTGTGCATACATTGGTGTGTGACTATTGTTATATTGTGTATGGGGAATTGAGGGAGGCAGATTTGCAAATGTCTCTGAGAGAGTAGGTTTGTGTTGCTGCTGCTGTAAAGCTGTGGATATCCCCATATACAACATAACAGTAGTCACACATGATGCATGCAAAATTTACTGTCAGTGATCAAGCCTTGCAAAACATCAATAACCAGGTGGTGTTGTACCTAGACCTATGCATAATGGACAATGTAGATCTGCAGTTGCACCCCTAAACTATAACACCTCACACTTCAGCAATAAAACAAGCCAAAGTAAACTATATCAATTAAAGCATTAAATTTTTTGAAGGACTTCAGTAACAAAAAACTAAGAAAACAAAAAAAATTGTGTCTTGCTAAAACACAACAGCCATGTAGGCTCTCACTACAGTTTGTTTTGTGTGGTTGTGCCATTCATACGAAAAAATATTCCTTCATGGAAAAAAAAAAGAGAATTTGAAAAACAAACTATGTCAAAATTATTTTTTTTCTATGCATGCAACCTTTTTTCCTATGCTCCTATTGTTTTCTTGTATGGTCATATGAAAAAGGAAATTCAGAGCATGAGAACAATTTTAAAATGTGTTAAAACACAGTTCTGGGTGATTTTTCCAAAAATGATCTGCAGAATCCACCTAAGGGGTCTCAATTAGCAAGGCAAGGCAAGGAAATATTATTTGTATAGTGCCCAATCCCAGAGACTCTGGACACTTCACATTAAAATAAGAAATAAAACAGGTACAGACACAGGTAAAATCACATGATACAACAGAGTTATAAATACTTTAAAATAAATAAATAGACAGCATCCTAAAACAGCACTGATCAGACTACCTTGCTTGCGAAGGCCAGGGTAAAAAGGTGAGCCTTGAGACCCTTTCAAAAGCCTCAACCAAAGGGGCCTTCCTAGGAGGTGAAGGTAGAGCATTCCAGAGGACCAAACCAGTGACATTAAAAACTCTGCCACTGGACATTCTCAGTCTGGTCCTGGGATCCTCTAGGAGGCCCCTGGTAGAGGAACGGAGAGAGTGGGCTGGGGTGTAGGGTGTAAGGAGCTCAGCCAGATAGCCAGGGCCTAACCCATGCAGAGCCTTATAGGTGAGAAGATTTACCATGAAGATAATCCTCCACCTGACAGGCAACCAGTGTAAGGAATGGCTCACCACCAGAGTCACATGACTTAACCTTGAGAGGCCAGTCAGCAACTGGGCAGTAGCACTCTGAACTAGTTGCAGTTGAAGGAGGGTACCTCCAGAGACCCTGACATAAAGAGCATTACAGTAGTCATGTCTGGAGGTCATGAAGGCATGAAGCAGGGTTGGTGGGTCTTTGGGTGGAACCAGTGGTTTGATCCTGGTGATATTCCTCAAATGGTAAGAACCGTTTTGGATGACAGTTGACACCTGAGATTCAAGTGTCAGTTTGCCATAAAGGATCACGCCAATATCTCGCACCCTAATCAAGACCAACAACTGCGATGGACCCAGATGAAGACCCATCATCCTAGTGTCAGTGACACTCAGATGGCCTGGCTTAATCACTCATACCTCCATTTTGTCTGGGTTCAGTCTCAACCAGCTGGAGCACATCCAGTCATTGATCACAACGAAGCAGTTGTTAAACACTTCCACGGTGTCCGATGTTTCTGCTGCAAAGGACAGATACGGTTGAGTACCATCTGCATAGCAGTGAAAACTAACACTGTAATGCCTGATGAGCTCACCAGGGCAGCATGTATATGGCAAATAACAAGGGTGACAAGATCAACCTCTTCGGCACCCCACAAGGCAGGGGGTTTGAGGTGGAGGAGAAATTCCCCATAACCACCTGTTGCTTCCTGCACAAGAGAAAGGACTCAAACCAGTGCATAACAGTGCCAGCAAGTCTACAATACTCTCTGAGGTGATTAAGCAGCACCATGTGATCTACCGTGTCAAAAGCTGAGAAGAGAACCAGAACGAAAACTGACTGTTCTCTTCTGTTTCTCGCCCTGAGGAGATCATTATGCACCTTAACTAGTGCTGTTTCAGTACTATCCTCGGCACTGAAAACTGACTGGAGTGGCTCATAGATGTCAAAGGTTACGAGGTGCTCTTCCAGCTGCAACACCACAATTTTCTCGACAACCTCATCCAAAAAGGGGAGGTTGGAGATAGGATGGTAATTCACCAGAATGTCCAGGTCGAGAGATGATTTCTTTAAGAGGGGCCTCAACAGAGCCTCTATCAAGGCATCTGTAAAACCTTCCTCCATCAGCAAACATCTGACAATTCCAGGGAACACTAAGC
Organism: Neoceratodus forsteri; assembly: GCA_016271365.2. Lineage (NCBI taxonomy): Eukaryota > Metazoa > Chordata > Ceratodontiformes > Ceratodontidae > Neoceratodus > Neoceratodus forsteri. The sequence goes on along the minus strand of CM028135.1, from coordinate 562,805,358 downwards.
CAATGGATTCAACACATCTCATCAGGAAATGTATTGGTGCTAGGTCCTGTTACAATATATGTGCTTTAGCACAGAGATAACCCCAATAACCTCAGCCACCTCCACCAGTTTAAACTCCTCTCAGACAGCCAGAACACCTTGATTTACCCCTAGGCTGATCACTGTGGACTATAATAGGGTCCACTGATGGGATTCTCTGATACATAGAGGAAAACCTATCAGAGAATAATCAAGCAAACTCCTCACAAAATGTGACTGAAAAGGCTTTTTTCGGTTGTAGACGGACTAGGCGTAACAGTCTGTACACAGTCCGAAAAAGCCAGGCAGGTCAGTTCTTCCATGCAGCAATTTCCCTGGACAGGAACTCTGCCTTCTTAAAGGTGATTGCCCCCTGGTCCTCAGAATAATGAGCACACAGGGCTAGCTTGTCCCCATAGGATCTGGTCCTCTTCCAGTAATGCTTCAAGCTCCAACCCTTGATCTTCATTGCCTTGAGATCCCCGTCAAACAAGGGTAATCTTAAGTGAGAGGGTCTAAGTCATACACGGACTGGTGCAATGTCATCAAGTGCCCCAGAAACCACCCTGTTACTAGTGGCAACCACCTCGCCCTTGCCAACTGCACATGCATTGACTACACTAGATAAATCAACCACCGCCAGTAGTCCCTCTGGGGACAGGGCCCATAAAGGATGGTAGCTGACCATGTCAACAGGTGAAGGACTATCAGGAGGACCCTGAATAAGAACTCAACTGTATAATGATCAGACCACATGACCTAATCAGTCTTGAGGTTAGTTACATCATGTCCTAGAGAGAACACCAGGTCCAGTGTGTGGCCATGGTGATGGGTCATAGAAGTAAGGACTTGTGACAAGCCCAGTGATGACATTAACTGGAGGAGGTCTGACCCAATTTGTGAGGATTCATCGTCAACCCAGGCATTGAAGTACCCCAAAATTAAACATCTGGGAGACTCCAACACCTTGCCGACAATGAAGTCTGCCACCTCCTGCAGGAATTCTCCCCCCACCCCAGGAGGGCAGTACATGAGTAGAATCCTACAACCTGCACCTGGATCCCCATGCACAGCCACTGGCTCAAAGGGCCTGGTAGTCCCCACTGGGTGCATGGTGAAGTTCATGCTGGCTCTAAAGCAGATGGCCACACCCCCACCCCTGTGTTCCTGACTTGGGCAGTGTACCACAGCATACCCAGCAGGGATGGCTGCCTCCAAAAAACAGGCCTAGCAATGTCACTCAACCAGATCTCTGTGATGAAGGTCAGATCGACTGAGGAAATCAAGTCTGCCATAATTGTAATCTTTTTCTGCACCAATCTGGCATTACATAACATCACCCAAAGGGGATTGGAAGTCAATGCAGCCCCTCTGGCTACCTGTCCACTCAGTCTGGTGGGAACTCTGGGGACATAAACCAAACACATTGGGCCTCTCTCCAGGTTCCATCTAAATCAAGGGTGTCTCCCGAACCCTACCACTTCAATACTTCTTAACCCTCCTAAACCTTAACACACTGCAGCTGCCTACCCCTTCTAGCCCTGAAGAATTGACAAAGGGGAGGGGGTCACTCAGCTGGGTGGCATTGTAGGAGATTCACAGGGGTCCAGGCCCTGGCACATCCCGAGCAACCAATGCTAACACACACACACACACACACACCCTCTAACTCTAATTATACAAACTCTATATTAATCATACACACACACCCAAATCACACTCCCCACACACCAACTCCCAACAAAATAATCCACCTTCCACCCAATCACGAAAAATAAAATTAATTGTTAAAAAGTCAACTGGTGGGCATGGCTTGGGCTCCAGCCAAGATGGCAACTTAAGCATTTGACTCCAGTGTGCTGGGCCTATTTATCCTTTTTATCCCCTGAACTGTATCCGAGGGATATTCAAAATTACCAATCTTAAAGCCAACTCCTTCAGCAATACAAATATTGACTTGTGCCTACCTTAATATCTGCCTGAACATTTTCTTTAACACATTTTGTTTGGAGAGGAAGGACACACTCAGTATGGCTAAAACTTCTACGCCAGTGGGGGTGGCAGGATAGGCCTTCGATGGGAAAAAAAATGATGGGCATGTTTTCTACATTAGTGCAAAAAATGTTTGCGGTTACTGTTGCCTCCAATGCCACCACATTAGCAGTCCATCAGTTAGACACCCATATCTTCCAAACCAAATGCCAGGCTGTGGCGAATTCAGCAGTGATCACCAACATCCACTCGATTTTGTGGGAACAAAATCACAGTATTTGGGAACTCCAATCTAAAGTCAACAATCTGGAAAACAGAAGTCAGAGAAATAATCTCTGACTATTAGATTTTCCAGAGGGTGTTGAGAGAGGTAATCCAATGGAGTTTCTATATGAAGTACTGCTTTGTGTCGTACAGCAGAAACTTCCCCAGGGCTTCATCATTGAATGGGCACATAGAACTTTAGGACACGCACCCAAGCCCAGAGAGCAGCCCAGGTCTCTATTAGCCCATATTCTTAATTACACTGACAAATATTGGGTGCTCACAAGGGCCAGGGAGCTTAAATCCCTCATGTGGAATGGACATCGAGTCTTAATTTTTCAAGACTATTCTCGAGACCTGGCTAATCAGAGAAAGGAATATGTTGAGGTGCAGCACCAGCTCCATGCTCTGGGAGTTCCCTTTTCCTTAAGATATCCGGCCACAAAGAGGGTGGTGGTTAATGGGCCACCCCTGCTTTTCTTGACCCCAGAGGCCATTCAGGACTATATACATTGCACCTGGCCTGCCAGCAGAAATGCTTCTCCTCCCCGATCGGAACCTCAGTCACCCACTGGGAGTCAAGGGCACCCACAGCAGCACAGAACCAATTCGCTGACTGAGCTGGACATGGACACACATGTTCAGACCATATCCTTTACTGCAGCCCTTCCAGTTAGGAACCAAAAAAGGCAACAAAAGGAATGCCATGCTAAAAGGGAACGCTGGATGGAACAGATGGATGTGGGGGCCCATGGCAGCAAGGAGGACCCTGTTCCTCGGCAGCACATAGTTACAAGTTCTTATTTCAGTAAGAATAGGTTCAAGTTACTCACAGAACTGCCCGAGAAGCAACAGTCTTGGGAGAAGTCATCTCGGTTGCCCAAATTTGATGTGATGTCAGACTCTATAGATTCCTCAAGGACCATGGTGAAAGAGCATGGGGCATCAGCTGATCCCTCTCTAAAGGACCTAACAGATAACTCCATGGATATTTCTTTGCTTGGACTTGGATCTAGCCTTCTGAAGCAGGCACTTTCTTGAACTGACCACTGGAAGACATTTTCTCTTCCAGACTGGACTGAGACATATTAAGTCAGAAAAGTGTTTTTTTATGCTTTCTATCTGGGGCTGTGGAAGCATATGACTGGTGTGGGTAGGAAAGGTATTCTAGTTTTATACTGAGCTTTGGGTCTTCCTGATGGTAGGAGCTCTTGGTCAGACTACCTGCCTCTCTATTTACTCCTGCGTTGGCACCCGGTTGCTCAGGAGAGGGTATAATATCCCAACTTTTGACTGTACTTATACTGCATTTTGATATATGTAGCACTATGTTTTTCCCATGGGAGGGATTAGGCCTAATTCTGTGGTTTTACTCCTGGACAAGGTAGTGGTGTAATCCACCTCATGTTTGGCTAAAAGATATGCTGGGGATAGTTGATCATTTGCCCCCATGAGGGCCTGATGGGGCCCCCAGAAAGTAACAGCTATTGCTGTGGTGGTGATGTCTTCTGATCCCTCAACCCTGTTATCCTGCTAATACCATACTCCCGTTGGAGTTTTGGACTGGCAGAGGTTGCGTTTATGCCGCAGGGGTCCTACTTGGTTATGATGTTATAATGGTTAAGAGAGATATAAGCATGCACCCAGAATGGTGTGATACATTGTTTATATACAGTGGATATTATGGGTAGTTTGTTTTTAATGTGCTCACCTTACAGGGGACAATTTGAAGAGGGGTTCCTGACTGCATAAGGTAAATATGGGTTTCTTGCATCCTTTGTATGGCGGGCATGCAGCTCAGACATGAGTGGAATCACACACACACTCCCCTTTGTCCTAGTGTTGTAATTACATGGTATAGGCAATGAGCACACATAATATTTTGATTCTAGGTTTCACTCCCTCTGTAAACAAGGTGGGTATGGATTACCTCCCCGTATGTTTTTTTTTGTTCGGGGGAGATTTCTGGTTAACCTCCCAGGCATCGGATCTGGACCTTTTGCTGGCCTGTATTCTCAGTTAATAAAGGTATGGGAATCCCATGTCCCTACTGGGCTGGATCCTAGTTATGCCTCCCCCCCCCCATTCTGGAGATGACTATGGCTGTGTAAGGGGAGTTTCCCCAAGCCTGAGATAACCAGTCTCTCCTGTGCACAGCTCTGCACTGTTGTAGATAGTTTTGATAGAGTTTATAGTTTAAAGTGGAGTAGCAATCTAATATATTGGTATTTGTTGAAGTCATATAAGCACCTGGCTGAGTTTACATGGGAAATGGTCCTGAAGGCATACTTACTTCTGGGATTCTGCTCATTTGTGTTTCTATGTGATAATACCTTGGCACCTCTCTTATTTTTATTAGAGTGCTATGCTCTCATCAGTGGGCTACATAGAAATGTTTAGAAGTCCTCAGTGATAATGGATCATGGCTGAGGTCCAATGTTATATATGGAATGTTAGGGGCTTTAATACCCCTATAAAATGGAGAAACGTTTTGTCTCATTTGAAGAGGGTTAAGGCACAACTTGCCTTCCCACAGGAGACAAAGTTAACTGGGGATGACCATTCATACCTGGTGAAAGATTAGGTTGGAACAGAGATACATGCCAGTGCCCCTTCCAGAAAAAGGGGGACAGTCATCCTTATTCATAAAAATCTTCCCTGGACATTGTCTACCTGTCGTAAAGACCCACAGGGCAGATGAATTATTGCCCTAATGAGCACAGTGCATGGGCCTATTCTGATGGTAAATGCTTATGTCCTTAACGAAGATGACCTGGTTTTTTATCAGGACTTGTCCGATAGGATAGGGGCCATGAGGGGTGAGGATCACCCTATTTTGTTGGGGAGAGACCTGAGTTTGGTGCTTGTCCCTATAATAGATAAAAATATACTAGGCAAACACTCCCATCTGAGGAGTACCATAGCGGTGCAAAAATGAATGCAGGAACATAGCCTAGTAGATATTTCTTCAGCTTCAGAGACGTGGCACCAACAACGACAGTCTATAGGCAACCACCGTTTGCTCTATATATACTTCATATACTTAATTGAAGTGGAAAGTGAGCAGCTATGTGCAAAGTCACCCCAGAGCTGTGGTATAAATCCAACAAATCATCCTTTATTCACCCAGGTGCTTGCTGATGTTCACGAAAGGGTAAGCAGTATCTAGAAAGTGGAGTGTTGCATTGTTGTGAGCAACGAGCAGGATTTTATGGCTTTTTTTCCACCTCTTTTCTATGAATAAAGGATGATTTGTTGGATTTATACCACAGTCCTGGGGTGAGTCTGTGCAAAGTGTATATATAGAGCAAATGGTGGTTGCCTATAGACTGTCTTAGTTGGTGCAGGGTCTCTGAAGCTTCTTTGAGCCGCAGACTTTCCCAGCTGTTTTCTATGCAATGCTTAGGGATTCTCTTCCTAGCCAAGTAGAAACCCCAAAAAACAAATGGGAGAAGGCCATGGTTACTTCTATATCAGATGCCCAATGGACTCAGTGTTGGGCTCTTGGGCATAACATTTACACTGATGCTCATAGTAGAATGATACAGAATAAGCTGCTTCATTGGTGGCATAGGACACCTGCTGTACTGCATAGGCTTAAATTGTTTAGAGATGACTCATGTTAGAGGTGCCAACATGCAGGAGGGGATCTGTTGTATATTATATGGTCATGTCCACTTATTCAAGTATTATGCTGCAAAATATGCCAGCTGGGTGAGGAAGTTCTGGGTAAACATATCCCCTTGTCACCTTCATTAATGTTGCTTGGTATTAGACCAGTGCAGTGCAAGCTATGTAAAACAGAGTTTAAATGGTGTATGTTGTTATTTATGTAGACCAAGTACTTGCTTCTTAGTGCTTGGCATACCCTTTGGATCCCTAAAGTGGGTGACATTGCTAACTCCATGGGCAATATATTTGAACTGAAAGGCGATCTTCACTTACTAAGCCCTTCCTTAGGGGATGATTTTAATAATGTGTAGATGTCATACATGGAATATTTGGCTCCAAGAGCAGGGATACGGTAGGCAGGTCTCTGGGCTGAATAAATTAGTTGCTTTTCTCAGACAATGATCAGTATTCAACATTTCCCCAATCTTTGTAGGTGCTCTGTTTGTTAATTTTTCTATTAAATGTTACACCTGTTGAGTTGTTGTTTGTACACAGTTGTTTTTTGGTTTTTTCTGCTTTTTTGCTTGATATTACCATGGTAATTTGGGTACATCTGTTTCTTTTTCAGATGGTGGAAGGTACAAAACCTCATGGATGTAAGATATCTGGATCACAGTAGCTGCCTTGATATGCTGATAAGACTTTGTCATCTTTAGTGTGGTTCTGCTCTCTCCTCAGAAGTGTGGGTATGTACCTATTGTTATATATTTCTCTGTATGTCTACCAAGAGGATGTATGTTTACTTTCTTGTTCTCTGTATCGTTCACTCATATGTTGTATTTAGGCTAATAGGCTTTCTATTTTGATCCTTGTAATGCCATGGTATACAATTTTATGTTTGTAGCTTGTAAAAATTGAAATCTCAATAAAAATCTTAAACCACTATAAAAAATTCAACAGGGGAGAATACAAGACAAATGAGTGGGTGCTGTAGCAAATTCAAATTAAATCAAATACAGAATAATTTGAATAAATAAAATGTGACTGTCCAGTCCAAAGATCCAAGCCTTTCTGGACTGGTCACTGTATCGGACTGCAGTGAGAACTTTGGTGCTTACACCACCAATGTTCATACATTTTGAATACTGCACAAACACCACTCAAGAGACAGCTTTCAGAATGTCAAGGAGCACCTTCACAAATGTAGATTCAGAGGCAGCTCCACTTTCACTTGAGCAATCCTGAACAAAAGTCTTTTAAAATATAGGCAGTCACCCCCATAGGCAGGAAAATTGAAAGAAAACTGTAGATAAGCTCTCACCAAGTCCAAAGCTCCAAATCCTCAAGCTCCAAACCACAGATAGTTCCAGCAAGAGCAGAGTGAGCAGAGTGAGCAGTCAACCCACAAAGAAACAGACTGAAAGTCCAGCTGGACAGGAAGAAGTCCCTCTGGAAAGCGTTTCTCGCTCCCAGCAGACAAAAACAAAATGGGCCACCTCCCCAAGGCCCAGGGTGCACCTAACAGCTGGAACTCAGGTCAGTGAGAGACAGGTGGGGTTCTTCTGGGGGGCAGTGGAGCTCCCACCTCCTGTCACACCAGTTGCCCCCACCACTCAACTGCTGTCCAGACCATCAAGACCCTCAGTGTGCCCCTGAGGTGGCCTCCAACAATGGATACCAGACTTTTCCCCAGCCGCAGTCCAGTCCAATCCAACAAGCAGCAGCCAGTCAGTGACTCCAAACCAGAAAACTGGTGTTCTGAACTTCCAGCAGTGCTTGCTCCACATCCTTCTGCCAATAGATGAGTGCCTCGAATCCTTTGGCTGCACCAAAATTTGATGAAGGCTAACATTTTATTGAAGGCTACAGCACAAACTCTATAGTACTCTCTAGAGTCACCCTTTCTTAAAACAAAGTCTGCACTACTATGTTAAATCATTATAGTGCTTTGGCTAATGCTAAAATCTCCTACACTGGTACTTACTAAAAATAAGTAAAATTTAAAAACAAAGAACTCTTCCCAACAACTAGACTTAATGGCTATAGTTCTAAATTGCAAAATGCTAACTTAAAATAATTTGAGAAGGGCTTCAGATGGTTTTGCAACTCAGGCATCAGAGCCCAACTGATAGCAGTACAGCGTGACCACCATCTTAGCCTAGCAAAATCCCATCCTTTACTCAAAAAAAAATCATACAGCAAGTTACAGGTGTTGTTGTCTCTGCAGGATATCCTTTTCATGTCTTTTCATTTTTTTTTTTTGAAAAAAACAGAAACAAGATGGCACCTATACAAAAAATTAATTTTAATCATGAAAAATGTCTACCCCCAAACAAAACAGAATAATTTTTTGTATGTGCCAAATTCTTTTTTCTTATAAAAATGGGCAAAATAAATCCTAGACTGTGATTGGTTGATCACCTGCTTCAGCCATGTCCTTATCTGTTGATAACAAGCTGCACTACTAGTGCCAAGCAAACCATAGCACACAAAAAAATCTATACGCTTCACTGGTCTCGATGCAGTCTGTCACCTAGCCCCTGAGGAAACCACAATCTGTGCACTGGGAGAGCGATGCCACCAACAGGAGAAATAACCATATATAAAAAAAAAACAGTTCCTGAATGACAAAAACAGTTTGCAGACTAGTTCATACCTGTAATTTATATTTTTCTATTTCACTGCCCATCTGCCCCTGGCCGCCAGTGTACAGCTCTCATTCTCAGGATTTGAAATGGCACCAAGAAATCCATGACCGTTACCACAATTGTCATCAGCCCATTTTCACAAACTTCACTCTTCCATTTCCTAGACACCTGGCAACATCCATAACATGACATAGTTCATATTCTTGTAACTTTAATGGTGCCATAGTCCACACTTTATTTTTTTATAAAACTTGAAACAGAAACCTATCAGGCAGCCACTACGGGATACACTTGCTGACATATGAGGTAGCTGCAATGGGACATGCTCATTGTCCATGAAGCAGACCCATGCTGAAAGTGTCAAAACTGAAAAGTAAAGTGAAAAAACCAAAGAACTAAGGGCCAGATATTCAAAAGGGTTGAGCATGCTCAAGTCCTACATTGCACCATTCTGCGATATTCAGCAGGAGGTAGTTGCGCAACTGAAAACAGGCTGAGCAACAGCGCAATGCAAATGAATGCATGCTCAACAGGAGGGGGAGGAACCATGCATAAACTGCACAGCCCAATATTCAGTCGGGCTGTGCAGAGTTGTGCAGGCGCAACCCCCAACCTGCGCCTGCACAACTTTGAGCCAAAAAAAAAAGGCTTAAGTTGACGGCCACCCACAGGTGAGCTGCTGCATTGCAGGGCACAACACAGCAGCTGCCACCTGTGGCTGGCCCCAACCAGTCCCTGTACCCCCCAGCCCGGTAGGGGCATCAATGTAGCTCCCCCTCCTCCCATTCACATCCGGTGGTCAGTGGACGAAATGCCCGATTGCTTGGGCAGAAAGTATCAGAACCCCCACATCCCATGTGCCCGATCTGCGGGCAGAAAGAATACAGACCCCCTCCCACATTCCATGTGCCTGATCGTGGGCAAGAATACAGAACCCCGCTCCACATCCCATGTGCCCGATCGTGGGCAGAATGAATACAGACCCCCCACATCCCATGTGCCTGATCAGGAGCAGAAGTAAGTGCCCCCAAAACATCTCCCTGGTGTCTAGTGTGGTCTCCACCCACCCACCCACGAAGCCCCACCACCCGCTCCCCGGCGGCGGTGAGGCAGCAGCATCCACCCACCTGCTGTCCCGCCGCCCGCCCGACTGATTGGCAGTAGGGCTGCGCCCAGTGGTGCAGAGCTAGAGCCAATGGGCATGCAGCCCATACCATACAGTGACAGTCCAGATTTGTGAATGACATTCATTCACAAATCTGGACTGTCGTATATAAACATGACACCGCCAGCTCTAACTCTGCACCAAGGCGTCTGCACCAATCGACTCGATCGGCTCGGTGGCAGCAGGCGGGTGGGATGCTGCCACCGCGGCTGCCGGGGGAGCGGGGTGGTGGGGCTCGGGAGGGTGGGGTGGGGCCACACAGCACCAGGGAGATGTTTGGGGGCAATTTACTTACTGCCCGCGATCAGGCACATGGGATGTGGTTGGGGTTCTGTATTCTTTCTACCACGATCAGGCACATGGGATGTGGGGGGTTCTGTATTCTTTCTGCCCGCGATCGGGCACATGGGATGTGGGGGTTCTGTATTCTTCTGCTCCGCGATCGGGCACATGGGATGTGTGTGGGGGTTCTGTATACTTTCTGGCCCGCGATCGGGCATTTCGTCCACTGGACCACCAGGAGATGTAACGGGAGGAGGTGGGGAGCCACATTGCCGTCGGATTAGCCGCAGAAGCGTTGGTCCCCGATGGCTGCTGCCTGGCAGGCGCCCAGGCGCAAGTCCTCGATGGCGCACTCACATGCTAATGGCATGCAAATGGGCTATAATGACATGCCATGGCCCCTGCACCTTGCATGTATTATGGCCCCATTTACATGTCACCTTTTGGAATATCGTGATTTTGCACATGGCCAATGGTACTTGTGCCACCGCAAGTTGATCGCCCACTCTGTGAACTTGCGCCTGCTAGGTTCCACCGCGCCCATGCACAGTGGCTAGAGTTAGAGTTGGTATTCAAAGAGTTGCTCAATAGCGCGACTCCTTTGAATATCGCATGGGACATACCCCTGCGCATCTATTTTGCACAGCGCAAGGACGTGTGCCTTTGAATGGCGCAGTTTGAATATCCAGCCCAAAGTGTTCAGGAGAGACGGAGTTGACTGAGATGTGAGGAGTTTCCCGAACACAATACAGAAACTGCTCTCTAGGGCACCTGATAAGGGACACAGTGGCTCACTGTAAAGCTGACAAGTGGATATTAAACAACAAAGCATCATCAAAAGTAAAATGAATTAAAAAATTAGAACAGACACAGAAATGCCCTGTAGTAGCTAATATTTTTTATATATACAGTGTGTGTGTGTGTATCTCTCTCTCTCTCTCTCTATATATATATATATATATATATGTATATATATGTGTGTGTGTACACATACTGTATATATACATGTGTGAACATATATATATATATATATATATATTCTTTGAAAACACTTGTTACTGCATCACATAGGGTTGTTTCCACACTGATAAAAGTGTTTAAATTCCATGTTAGGTTACCCCCACCCCCATGCCCCCTCCCTCAAAACCCTAACTACACATTCCCCATCCCCACCCCCACCCCACACACACACACATATGCAAGCAAGGGAAGGGCCAAGACAAGACAAGCAACCATGGACAAGCAGGAACAGGTAACAGAAGTGACATACAACTCTGTAAACATTCCATAAGACACAGGCATTGTCATTGTCCACCAAGTGTATGGGTTCTGCAGCCATCATGGTGGCTTGGAGTTACACACACATGCTGGGCAATCATGGCGCAGATGCCCATATTTCAATAGTTAACAGTTGATGAAACACACAGCATGTTATCCACACATAGTGTATTAGAGATGACAGTTTCTGTGAGCCTAGCAACAGTCATTGTATGTTTGCATTTTGTTTTGTGATACAGTAAGTCAGTCCTAATAACAAACAGTGGTAGTAATAAAAGTAATGTCTTGTAGCATAGTTTACAAGTAAGATGTAAAAGCAACAGTTGTAATATGCAAAGGTAACCATAACATACTGTTAATGAGTATTTCCAGGAAACACAGCAGCATAACAACATGTGTTGGTGGTAGTTTCTCACTGGAGCAGTATCTCCAAAGTACTGTGTAAGTGTTAAGTGAATCTATGCTGCTACCACATGCCTATGTGGTAGCGACAATACTTGCAGTTACCCAATTGTTGGATCATGACACATAAAAATCAATATTTTGATAATGTGTACAGACTAAGTGTCATTGTATTAGGAAGATATGCCAGCAGTAATGTATCATCATTATGTGCTGGCAGTATAGAGATGCTTATACTGCATTTGTTTTTTCCATTATATAGTGTTATGTGAAATTAGTACAGTGTTGTGAGTATTGTGCTTACAGATGTGCTGGAGTGGTATAGTGTTGCACAATGTTGCATTTGTCTTGGATATGTGTGTGTGTGGGAGGGTTGGGGGAATGCAAAGTTAGTGTTTTAAGGAGCAGGCGTGGGGGTGGGGTGTTGAGGTGGTAACCCTAATGTGGAATTTCCACACTTTTGTAGGTGTGGAAACAACCCTAACTGATGCATTAACAAAGTTATTGCAAAAAATGTCCTTTCTTTTTTTCAAATGTAATGTAAGTAGTAAATGAAATGTGTTGGTGGGAGCACGGGGCCAAAAGGGCCATGCGCTCCCACTAATCTGCCCGGTTGTACATAATGATATGTGTCTGTTAGAGCTCTGGCCCTCCGGGCCCTGCACTCACACTTACACATAAGTATGGAGCCATACAGCAGTCCTGTAAAGCAAGGAGTCCTTATAACAGTAATTTGCCCATATCTGGGGAACCGTAGCAGTTAGAAAAAAAAATTCAAGTGTAATTGTAATCATGAGAGTGAGTCGTTTTCACAACATTGGTCACTTGAATCTGTATCTTCCATCATTTCCAAGATATGGGCACCAAAAATCACTATGAGTGCTATCTCTGATGGCATAATACTAGCCTACAGACATGAAAATGAGCAATTGGAACAGTAATTCCCAAATATCTCAGGAGCCATTCAAAGTAGAAAAAAAATTCAAATTTCATGGTTTTCATGGCTTTCCAACCTACTTCCGCATGCAGTCCCCCATAGGGGGACAAAGAATGATTTTGTGAAAAGTCCATATCTCGAGCCGTTTTCAAGATACGTACCCCAAAAGCCACCACAGGAGCCACAATGTTATCCTATGGGACATTTTCTGAAATTCAGAATGCTGTACCTATGGCCCTGTTGACTGTTTCTGTACCAAAACACCAAAAGGCACATCTGTGTCACAAGGGCTTGCCACCCTGAAAATTTCAGGCCACTAGCACAATCCATGTTGCCACAATGAAGTGACAAAGAAAACAACCACTGCAATGTTGTCCTATGGGAACATTTCTGAACTTCGGAATGCTGTAGCTATGGGCTTGTTGAATGCTTCCATACCAAACCACCAAAAGGCACATCTGTGTCACAAGGGCTTCCTACCCTGAAAATATCAGGAAAATGGCACAATCCACCTTGCCACAATCAAGTGACAAAAAAAAAAAAAAAACAACACATACCAACATACTCCTATCTCTATAATAGGAATGTTAGAGCGCACAAAAAAATATTACCATGGTCATATTTAAAGTTAGTGCGATTGTTTGCGAGGCAACATAAATGCTTGTATGACCAAAAAACAGAAACAATTTTAAAAACATATTTCCAGACTAACTGGTGAAAAACTAATCCCAGGGGCATGTTCCACGATTAGGTAAACACAATGGTTGGTATGTTGAAAAGTGCAGTATTTTTTGAATTACAGCATTTGTTTCTCTCTCACTAACTGAAAACAAGATGGCGGCAGCACAACAACATTCTGGGGCAAGCTCAATGACAAATTTTGATCGCAAATATTTTCGCAGTGCACATATAAATTTTTCAGTAGCCTATAATGGGACATGAAAATGGCATAACTTTTCAACAGAGCAATATTTTTTCACTGAATCTTCAAAAGGCACCACTGCAATGCAGGACACATGTAAGCAAACCAATTTGAATCCACTCAAATTAATTCTTCAGTGCATTATGGGTGGACAAAGAATTTGTGACATTGGGGAAAAATCACTTTTTGAGTGCACTATGGTTCCACAACAGTACATTCGACTGAAGCAAAAATTTCTAGATCCAGAGACCTATGGTGCATCTTTCTGCATGCCAAATTTCAGGCAAACCAGAGAAATGGTTCAAAAGTTATTAAAGTGCAAAATTTGAGATTTAACATAGAAATGGCTGCACAACTCTAACTATAGTGGCACTACAGTGCCACTATTATGTATATATATATATATATCCTGCAACTGTGCAACTATTTTGAGCAGTGCAGGTGCTTGCACCACAAAATGGCGCAGTTTGAATATCTGGGCCATGGTCTTTTCATCAGCCCAGGAGAAACAATATTTATGCATAATTCTCTACGTTCTCTATTTCTGTTAAGGAGCATCTATGCACACCAGGAATGCCTATTTTAACCTTTCAAATTATATATTTTAAGGTTTGCTTGTCCACCATACATGTTTCAGAGCATTGTTTTTAGAATAAAATGAACATGGTGAGTGGGATAAGAGTTGGTTATGCATGCAAGGTATTGACTGGGTTAGTCCATTGGGAAGAGCTGGGGACACTTTTGCCTGTAATGACAGCTATGAGTCTATGAATGGCCATTTAAGAGCCTGGTCTGCAGTGGTGTCCAGAGAAAGTACACTGTTTTGAGACTGGGAGAGGGAGCAGCTATGGTGAGGCTGGACTAAAACTCACCACCTGTGGGGCAGACCCTGCATACTTCTCAGTATTTTGTTACTGAAATGCTGGATGCAAACACTCAAAATGAAGAGGAATGAGGGGCACTGATCCTAATAATGTGGGGCAAATCAGACATGTAGATGAGTCAGAATACTGGAAGCTAGTGACTTAGCAGCACTTTATCCTTGATCACAATCTAGACACCAGCTGCAAGCCATAACACTGGATTAATGATGACTGACATGAAGTCTTTTTTTGGATCCTGTAATTTACTTCCAGATAAATGCAGTTCCAGACTTGATAAGTTATTTGTTCCTGATAGCTTACAATGTTGTTTAAATGAAAATTACATTCAATCACAGTAATACTATTGTGGAGCAGTAGTGCCATTATAGTTACAGGTGAGTAGGCTGTTTAATGATAAACCCCTAACTTTGCACTTTAATAGCTTTGTCCCCTGAAATAGATTTGAACACAGTTTTGAATGTGCAGTCTTGAGGGAAGGTTTCTTGATATGGCAAGCTTTGTTCCAGTCAGATGTGTGGATTTCTAGATCAAGATAGTGAAAAAAGTGAAAGAAAATAGTTTTTTCCTTTTTTTTGTTTGTTTGTTTTGTCATTGTTTGAAGCCCAGCCATTTTGGAATTTTGGTCTTAAATTTTTAGGGTAGAACACGCTTGCCTCTGAAAGGTGCATTTCCTTACTTTGGTGAGAAAATATTAACCTGTTCCAAAGAAATAAGATTTGAAATGTCAGTTCCCAGCATGCTCAATATGCTATTTTGAATAGCTGTGTCATATGAAGCAAGAATAGGCCATACAAAACAAGATACTGTTTCATACAGGGGCCATCTTTTTTCAAAATAAAAAAAATTCTTGTTTCATATGGTACTCATCTTGTTTCCTTTTCTTAAAAAAAATTTTCTGAAAACCCATAAAAATCAAATCCAGCAGAGATAACAACACATGTTTCTTGCAAATCAGGACTACATTAGATAAATTCAGCAGTTGGTTTTTGGAAAAAGGACCCAGAAATGTGTTTTTGAAACATTTTAAATATCCTGTTCATGAGACAAATTTCTTGTTTCGTATGGCTTCACAAAACAAGAATTGGGCCATACGAAAACAGATCAGGTTTATACCAAACAAGAATTTGGACTTACTTTTTCACATTTTTGTTTTGTATGAGCTAATCATGTTTAATGAGAATAACACAGTCTCATGAAACAAGAATAGTTCTTATGTAATAAGAATTTGGAATTTGTTTTCCATATTATTGTATTGTATGAACCAGTCCTTTTTTGTGACAATGACACATTTTCATGAAAAAAGATTGGTTCATATGAAACAAGAATTTGGACTTAGTTTTTTTCAGAGTCTTGTGTCATATGAACCAGTCATGTTTCATGAGAATGACACAGTCTAATGAAACAGGATTGGTTCATAAGAAATAGCAATTTGGACTTTTTTTGCACATTTGAACTTTAACAAGTCACAACTCTGTCACTATTTAGAGTTAAGGGACATTCTATGTATCAAAAAAACAGTCTCACGGATTACTACAACACTAACACATAATACCCCCTCAAAAAAGTTTAGGCACCATATAAAAAAACATAAAAATGAAAAAAACTAAAAATTCCCATGGTATAACATTGCAAGATTAACAAGTTGGACCTCTGACAATCTTTTTAGTTGAGGGAAAAGCTATATATCAAAAGAATGTTCTGAATAAGTACTACAAGACTAAGGGCCAGATATTCAAAACTTTGTGCCGGGCAAAAACTGTTTGCACAGGTTTAGCGTGGGATTAGCGCGGGTCTGCTATATTCAAAAGGCCAAATAGTGCAGGCAAACTGCATTAGCGCTGGGCAAAATTATAATGTATGCAAGGGGCAAACTGACATGAATACAGGCGCAATGCTATATTCAGCGACTAGTGCCGTGTTAAGTGGTTTTGCGTGACTTAGCACAACACTTAGCGTGGTGTACATTACCACCCAGAAAAAGCTTGTCTTAACCCTGAGCAATCAGCTTTGCATGACACTATGGCTTTGTGCGGTGTTTGCGCGGATTTAGCGTGGGCTTTGTGCGACCCTAACAAAGAAATATGACACATAGATGAAGCCAAACATAGAGGAAGCATGCTGCTAACTGATGGCATCACAATGATGCCATCATCTGCCACCAGTCCTAGCCATGCCAGGCAGTAAGTGGTGACCCTGCTGCCAATGGACAGCATGGCAGTGTGGTCATACAGCACACACCTGCGGACCACACTTCTGTGGACACCAACAGATGCCAGCACACACATGCAGCACTGTGGGCATGGATGATGCTGAGGGGAGTATGTATGGGTGGCGAGGCTGTGCCACAGATCAGGTGTGGCCACAAGGCTGGGACACAACATGCAGTGCACATGGGCCAGTATTGGGAATATCCCAACACCAGTGTGCCTTTTGGATAATATATGCCCCCCCGGCCACATACCTCACAGCTGTACAACTGCCACAGCACACAAAGCCAGAAATGTACATGTCACTGTGAGCATCCCATGCCACAGGTACAGCATCTGTGGGTCACACAACAACGTAACAGTAATGTCCACTGTCAGTAAACACCTGCAGGTTGGGCCTCTCACTGTGTATAGTGCAGTAATCATCACTGCCCTACACACCATAGGCAATGCTGTGTCCACACACTACTGGCCCCCTTGCTACTGTAGTTTCTGCTGTGCACTGTAGCATGACCTACAATGTGACAGTTGCATGCAGCACCACCACCATTTGTGCCTATGCTGTGTTGTCTTAGTACAGCTGCAGGCAGCAGCGCATGTGGAAGTAGTGTTCAAAACTGTATAATATTCCCCAAGCTGTTTGCACAGTGCTAACACGTTTACGCGGGTTTAGCGCAGGGCTAAACAGTTAGCCCGGTGCAAACTGTATGCAAATCAGGGCATAATGAGATGCTAATCTGGATGTTTGCCCACAGACTACCTAAGTAGGCTCATTTGCATGTCACTTTTGAATATGGCAAAGTTTAGCACCGGGCAAACGTGTTTGCTCTGGGCTAACGGTTTAGCCTTGCACTAAACTCCACAAGAACGTGTTAGCTTGTGCTAACAGTTCGGGAATATTTTACAGTTTTGCACACTGTACTTCACATACACTGCTGCCTGCAGCTGTACTGTGTCCATGCATTTGCTACACACACTGGCCACATAGTTCATCTCTACCTACCTTCACATCGCTGTGCACTGTGTTGCTGTTGTGGTTTGCACTTCCTGGTTGCCATATTCAGAGCTGTCTTATTCCAGAGCTAAGTTTGCCCTGCACTCCCAGCCCAGTTTGCCTGGCCTCATTCTCATGCTATATTCAGAAGCTGTTTGCCCTGGGCTATTCCTTTTGAATATAGCTTGTTCTGTGCTCCAGGCTAGGTTTGCCAGCCAGGCAGTGCTAATTTTGCCCCTGGGCAAAGTTTTGAATATCTGGCCCTAAGTGCCTAAGGAATATCAAGTGAAAATATACATATAAATATAATAAAACATGAATATTTTCATAGGATAATACTGCTACCTTATCAAGCCATAACTCTTTCAATATTTGTAGTTAAGGGACAAAGTATATATATAAAAAGGACTCAATGAGTAGTACAACACTGACACATGTTACCTATGAAAAAATTCAGGAGCCATATAAAAACATAAAAGCTAAAACATTTAAATCCTTATACAATAACATTGCAAATTAAACAAGCAGTAACTCTGTCACTGTTTGGAGTTAAGTGACAATCTATGTATCAAAAGAAAGGTACCAATTAGTATTAAAAGAATAGGGGCCTGATATTCAAATGTTAGCACAGGGCACAAATTTGTTGCACTGGACTAGCACTGAATTTGCACCCAACTGCTATATTGAACAGGACATTTAGTGCCGGTGCTAGGTGTTAGCACTGACACTAAATTACTATGTATGCAAGGGAGGAACTGAGGGGAGGGGCCCCGAATGCTGGTGCATTAGCATATTCAAAAGTATAGCACCGCACTACAGGCATTATAGGAACCTATAGTGCGGCACTGAATACCGCTCAGTAAAGGCCGACGGTAATGTGCAGGCGGTAATGTGGCGGTGGTGCCCCTCTCCCAAAGCACAATTCCCAATCCCCAGTATGCACCCCGTGACATAATTTCCCTAGTAGTCTAGTGGTCCCCTCACCCCCAGCACATATCCCGACTCCCGGTGTAAATAAATAATTCATTACACTGGTAGTCTAGAGGTCCCTCCACCCCCAGCATGTATCCCGACTCCTGGTGTAAAGAAATAATTATTTTCCCTGGTAGTCTAGTGGTTTCCCCCAACCCCAGGACATATCCAGACTCCCAGTGTATATAAATAATTCATTTCCCTGGTAGTCTAGTGGTCCCCCCACCCCAGCATGTATCCTGACTCCCAGTGTAAATAAATAATTAATTTCTGTGGTAGTCTAGTGGTTCCCCCACCACCCAGCACATATCCTGACCCCCGGTTCAAACAAAATATAAATCAGTGCCCTGGTAGTCTAGTGGTCCCCCCAACCCCCCAGCACATATCCCGACTGCTGGTTTAAATAAGAAATAAATTGTTGCCCTGGTAGTCTAGTGGTGGTGGTGTGAGGAGGGCTGAGCTGTTCGCTGGCTGTGTTTTGAAACACTTTCTGGATGGGCAGGGTGTCAGTGTCACTACCAAGTGGGGATACCATTAGACAACCAAGGCAATGATTTATTTCTTATTTGAACCAGAAGTCGGGATAAATGCTGGGGGGGTGAGGAACCACTAGACTACCAGGGAACTAATTATTTATTATTTAAAACATGGGTCATGATACATGCTGGGGGGTGGTGGAACCACTAGACTACTAGGGAAACAAATTATTTGTTCTTTAAAATGGGGTCAGGATACATGCTGGGGTGGTGGGGGACCACTAGACTACCAGGGTATCAGATTAATTTTTATTTGAAACAGGAGTTGGGATATGTGGTGGGGGTTGGGGGACCACTAGACTACCAGGAAAATGGATTAATTTTTATTTGAAACGGGTGTCAGGATATGTGCTGGGGGGCTGGGAGGACCACTGGACTACCAGGGAGTGGAACCAAGACACGTGGGAACAGGGGCCATGACAGCTGAGAAGAGCTGCCTGGCCCAGCCTGTCTTCCCAGGTCCCTGTATACTGGATGGCTGCACTGCACAGCCCAGTGACCCTACAGCTGACGTCCCCCCACCGCCAGCATGTTTGCCTTATGCCTGCCCCATGCATACTCGTGTTCCATCCACACCTGCTATGGGCTGCCCATGTTGGTGTGGGGTGTGGTACCATCCAGGGCACATGTGGCCACTGGTAGTGAGTGTGTGTGTGTGTGTGTGTGTGTGTGTGTGTATATATATATGTATATATTCATGTATCATTGTATCTGTCTACAGTTATAGATTGCTACAGATCTACATATATAGATATATCTATCTATATAGATAGATAGATAGATATATCTATATATGTGTGTAGATCATTTTGTACTGCTTGCAGTGCTGCATAGGGTATGTTGTATGAACTGCTTGTACCTGCCAGCACACAGTTCCTGCTGCTTGCAGCCTGTGCTTCTGTTCCGACCAACAGGGGATGCTGTGGGCATGCCTTGGCCTGCAGCATCCAGCCTGTACTTCTATTCTGACCAAAAGGGGGAGCTTTGTGCTCCATGCAGTAGTACTGGGCAAACAACATGGTAAAGTATGCTAAGCAGCACTTAATGAGATGCAAATGTACCTGTTTGCACACGGATTATCAAAGTATTCTCATTTGCATGGTAGCTTTGAATATAGCTCCCGTTTGCCCCAGGCTAACCAGTTTGCACTGGGCTAATGTGTTAGCACTGTGCAATCAGGTTAGCCCCGGGCAAACCTCACTTCAGCATAGCACAGTTCTGCAGTGTGTGGCTTACACTGTTGTTTGCAGTCATACCTCTCAGCTGTCCCTGATTTTCAGACATCCCTGATTTTACCTCAGTGTTTTACTCTGTCCCTCCTAAAACTTGTGTTTCCATGACCAAACAGTGGGGGTTGTAAGCATAACATAATGTCAAATATTAATGTTACAGTCGTGATCTTCCTTAGAAAATGCATTTTACACTGCTCCACATTTCCTACTAGCTTCCTGAGTGGATTTCACCAATTTTTAAAATGTGTCCCTGATTTTAAACCTTTGCCCCTGATCGTTTTAAGCCTTGTCCCTGATTGATGAGGCGGGGAGTTGAGAGGTGTGTTTGCAGTAGCTTTGAGACATCTCTGTGTAATCACAAACAATGTTCTCCACCTGCAACACTGGCTTGCTACTGAGTCTAATGAGCTGCAGTTGCGGTTTGCACTTCCCTGTTGCTGTATTCAGTGCTGTCATATTACCTGGCTATTTTTGCCCTGCACTCCCAGACTAGTTTGCCCGGCTTCCTTAGACTGCTATATTCAGCAGGATTAGCACTAGGCTATCTCCTTTTGAATATAACTTGCTTTGTGCTCCAGGCTAAGTTTGCCCACCAGGCAGTGCTAATTTAGCCCCGGGGCAAAGTTTTGAATATCTGTCCCCAAGACTCTATAACATACCAACTGAAAATGTGTGTGTATATATATATATGTATATACATTATGGCCCAGATATTCAAAAGGGTTGCGCCATGCGCAATAGGGTTGCACCTGCACAAGTCCGAACTTGCGCCATTCTGTGATGTTCAGCAGGAGGCAGTTGCGCCACTGAAAACAGGCTGAGCAACAGCGCAATGCAAATGAATGCATGCTGAACTGGAGGGGAGGAACCATGCATAAACTGCACAGCCCGATATTCAGCTGGGCTGTGCAGAGTTGTGCAGGCGCAACCCCCAATCTGCGCATGCACCACTTGGAGCAAAAAAAAAGGATCAAGTCGAGGGCCACCCACAGGGTGAGCTGCTGCATTGCAGGGCACAACACAGCAGCCACCTGTGGCTTTCCTCCCTGTGCCCCCTGCAGCCCGATCGTGGGCAAAACAGTGTAGAATCCCTCCCCTCCCCCACCAGCCCGATCGTGGGCAGCAATGTGGCTCCCGAACTTATCCCTGGTGGTCCAGTGGACAGTACATCCCGATTGTGGGATGGTATTAGGAACCCACCCGAACACATCCCTGGTGTCTAGTGTCCCCACCCACCCACCCATGAAGCCCCACCACCTGCTCCCCAGGCAGCCAGCGGCGGCAGCATCCCACCCGCCTGCCACTCCACCGCTCACTGACTGCCCGGTAGACTGCATGCCATTGGTGCAGTGCAAGAGCCAATGGGCATGCAGACCATCGTACAAGACAGTCCAGTTTTGTGAATGACCACATTCATTCACAAAACTAGACTTCTTCCTTCTGACATGAGCTCACACCAGTGGCTCTTGCACTGCACCAATGGACATGCAGCCCTGCTGGGCAGTCAGTCGGCGGTGGCGGGCACTAGACACCAGGGATGTGTTCTGGGAGGTTTCTAATACCATCCGCAATCGGGATGTACGGTCCACTGGACCACCAGGGATATGTTTGGGGGTTACTTATTACCATCCCGCGATCGGATGTACGGTCCACTGGACCACCAGGGATACGTTTGGGGAGCCACATTGCTGCCCGCGATCGGGCTGGTGGGGGGGGAATTAAACTATGTCCGTGATCGGGCCAGTGGGGGGTGGTGGGGGAGATTCTACACTGTTTTGCCTGTGATCGGCCTGCAGGAGGCGTTGGCAAGCGCAAGTCTTCGGGGATCGGCGCACCTGCATGCTAATGGCATGCAAATGGGGCCATAATCAGATGCAAATGGCACCCCCTGTGCCTTGCATGAATTATGGCCCCATTTGCATGTCACCTTTTGAATATCAGGATTTTGCGCATGGCGCAATGGTACTTGTGCCACTGCAAGTCGAATGCTGCACTCTGTCAACTTGCGGTGGTGCATGTTCCACTGCGCCATGCACAGTGGCTGTGGCCGGCAGGGTGATATTCAGAGAAGTTGCTCAAAGGCGCAACTCCTTTGAATATCGCTCTGGACACACACCTGTGCAACTATTTTGTGCAGCGCAAGGGATTGTGCCACAAAATAGTGCAGTTTGAATATCCAGCCCTATATATATAAAATGGGTAGGAAAAGTTATCCCTGCAGGTTGGTTGAAACACATCAAATGAACATGCGTATATCAGAGCACGACTGCACACATGCCATTTTATCCCCCTCCAAAACAATTTTGATATTTTATAAGATAAATAAAGCAGTCTGTGGTATGCGGTCGCATTCTGATATACTCGTGCCTTGGGTTGTTGATGCCCTTGGCCTCCAGCCCCGTGCGTAATAATACACACCAGGGCATGCATATATCAGAGTGCGACCGCACACCTCAGAGTGGTTTATCTAATATATATATATATATATATATATAAAATATAGATGTCAATGAGTACTGCAATATTAGCACATACCCCCCCAAACATTCTTGGGGTATACACTGCTCCCCCAAATTACTTCTAATCTTCACCATAGCACCAAATCCATGATGAAATCCGATCATCATCAAAAATGTACCACAGGTGTATCTCATCTTCCACTGCAACCTTAGCAAATTTCATAGCAAGCCAACAAATCAATACTGACTTATGGTTAAAAAATTAAAAAAACACATTATTGCCCATATACAGTCAACTGCTAGCAATTAAGAGAGACACATGTATATTTTTCCTTTTAAGTGAGCCCCACAATAAAACAATTACAACCAAGCACATAAATAGACTTTTCTGGAGGCATGGAAGCACAGGGCTTGGAAGGCCTTTCTCTTCCACAGCCAGATGGATGTGTGTATCTATAGAGGGATGGAATTACAGGGACTTCTGGGCCCTGCGCTTCCATAGTCAGATGAATGTATTCACATAGGTCCTAAAGGGACCTGAGTGAATGAGTATACAACTGTTCTATCTCAGAAAGTAATGAAATTCTTTGAAAAATACTGTTAACGCACCAGTTAGGGTTTAGATTAAAACAACAAAAGTAGGGAAATGAAGTGCTGGGATTTCTAACCCAAGCTCCCCACCTCTACCCCTAAGCAGGAAAAGAAAAAAACACTATGGTTTACGCTGTTCTGCTTGTTGGGGAATCATGGGTGGGGTCTTCCTTGGGGTTCTCAACCCTAACACTCGCACCATTCCATGGCCAAGTAAGGTGATATGTTTTCTTCATTCAGGACCTGTAGGTTGTTGACTACATGTGAGGATACACAGTTCCGTATGTTTGAAGACTATATCCTACTGGGGTAAGCAGGTGAGTGGTAGCGTTGAGAATCCCAAGGAAGACCTCACCCCTGATTTACCAACTGTCAGGACAGTGAAAACTGTAATATTATTCCTTTTTCCTGCTTGGGGTGGGGGTTGGGAGTTAGGGTTGCAAATCCTAATGCCACATTTCCCTATTGTTGTCACTTTAATATGAACCCTAACTAGTTCATTAACATAGGCTTTTTGCAAATAATTTATTTATATGGACTTTTTGTATTCCTATTAGGTGATTTCTTTATGCTAGACAATGGGCCTCATATTTGGCCAGCAGTGCCTATGTTGTACTAGTGCTAGTGGTAGTACGCTGCCACCAGAATTTTCACAGGAATTGCCACAGTGCTAGCATCTTTGGATATTGGGTTCTACACGTGCAGTGCAAATGCAGTGTGAATAGTGCCAGTACAGTGCAATGTACTTGTGCAACACTGAATAGAACACTGAGTATAACTCATAATGCAGGGGAGTATTTGTGGGTGTAAGGAGTGCTCCAGTGAAAGACACACAGCACAGTGGCATAAATGTGAAAAATAGACTTAACTGTACAATAAGGGTAACAGGCCATACAAAACAACAGCGATGGGGGGAGAGAAATGAAAGAAAAAGGGCAACCACCCATGGGGGGGGGGCAAAAGAAAAAGGGCAACTGCCCAAAAGGGGAGAGAATTGAAAAATGGCAACTATCCATAATGGGGAACAAAGAAAAAGGGCAACTGCCTGTAAAGGGAGGGGGACAAAAGAAAAAGGGCAATAATCCACTACAGAAAATAAACATAGGGCAGCCACCCATTACAATAAAATTAACACAGAGCACCTGCCCGTTACAAAAAATAAACACACGGCACCATCCATCAAAAAAAGGGTACCTTCCCAACAAAATAAATAAAAATGGTAACCATCTGTAAAAAAAGGAAAAGAATGGCACCTGCACACACACACAAAAGAAAAGAGCACCGGCCTAATAAAATAAAATCAAGAGGAAGCAGGAGGTGGTGATAGTGGCTGCTGCTGCTGCAGATGATGATGATGATGCTCACAGGCAATCATCACTTGCAGCTCACACACCCATCTGACCAGAAAACAAACAAGCAGATTTGGCATCTGAAAAGCTTGTCACGCCCCTCTCTCAGGATGGCATCTTGCCGATGTCCTGTGGTACTCTCAGAACTAATGGAAAGGAATACACGGTGGAATAATGTTCATAACAGATGTAGAGCCACCTGACACGTAGGCTGCCATGCCACACATAGGTGGAGGGAGACAAACAGCCAAATGGAATATGTGTGGAATACCAAAGACAGCACTGTGGACCCAAACAGTAGAGGACTGTACATACAATCAGTGTACCACAGTGCAACAGAGCATGAGCAAGCTGTGCAAGGGACACACAACACTGGCAGGCATGCCATATGTGGAAACACAGCACAAACAACAGCAGTACTAAGCCAGAGTGTGATACACCATGTAATGGGCCAAGGGGCTTGAAGCCACACACACACACACACACACACACACACACACACACACACACAGTGCCCTGTACACCAACCATGCAACACACAGGACAACAAAGGTGTGCAGGACAACAGACACTCATGAGTCACCCTGGTTTACCACAGTGGCAGGCCTTGCATACACATGTTACCCACAGCACATCTGTATGTAGACAGCACCATCATGCTACAGTGTGTATAGCAGCCAGGGTAGGTGTTATACATGGATGAGCACCTTACCTATTGCACTTCCTCAGCATAATAACTGTGTGAGATGCAGAGCAGCCTGTAGGCAACCCCCTTTCCCAGCAGATGTAGGTCCCATCTGAGGTACAGGGTTTCCACTCAAACAGAGCCAGTACAGGACAATGGCCCTGTGAAGACCATGTTGAATCTGAATGTATGCATGGCCCTGACAGTATATCATGGAGTAAACATACTCTGGATATCACTGTGTTGGTTAGATAATACTGACCATGCATCATAATGTCAATCACCTATGGTAAATTAAACATGCAACCTCCACCAACACTACTGCATTGATCCTATGCCTCATAATCCTAGTTCTGTTGCATTGCAATGGTATGACACCCAGTGCATATGTCACTGAGGATAGCACAGATGATGGCAGACTGCCACGTGAGCTGTATGATGTTCACTGCTTGCAGTAGTGGTGTACTTCATACCTTTGCAAGACATATGCATACCTAGTCCCAAATGAAAACAGGCATGCTGTCTGGGGTTGTGAGCATTACCACACACACCATAGTGTACCCGATGTGTGGCACAGGGGACATGCCACCTCATGGTATAATGCATATTAAGGCACATATACACACACACACATATATATACACACAAAAAACATTATGCCTTCCACAACGACATACACAACGGTATACTGCAAGACTGACACACCACAGTGTCAGTGGTATGATAATGTCCCAAGGTCCTGTTCAGTCTCCCCAACCACAACTACATGGATCTGTGCATGCAGCCTGTTGAAACACATAGGGACATCCCCCCACAGAAGAAGCATGCAGCATAGAGAAGACATGCAACCCAGATGGCGAAACACACAGTGCAGAGTACAGATGTGTGTCTGTGGAACATCCCTTCAAGGGCTGGTCATGCTGGGTCCCATCATGGCTTTGTGTTACCACTCACCATTTCTGGTCCTGGCATGCATTACATGACATATGCATACCAGCACTCATACTACAGGATGTGTACCCAGAACAGAAGGTAGACTGTGCAAAGTGCCATAGGGTACAGAAGCCAGCACAGCTACATGAAGACCACATGTCACATCACAGAATCATCCTCCTTGTCACCACTACCATGTTACTGTGTTACCACACACCCTTGCTGCCATGACAGGTGCATGTCTCAATGATTCAGAGTGGTTCTTGTAATATACAGTGAGCTGGGGACAACACATTGGACAGTGGTCACCTACATCTGTATTGGTAACATCAGGCTATACAGTGGAACATGTCTCAGAGAACAGAAGGGACACAGCAGGCGCACACAGGTACAGTGCGCATACCATTTGGAACAGTAATCAAGAGGTGTATATAAGCATGGAAACATTACCACACACAGGACTCAACTCAAATCATACATACAGCTATCTATACACATCTAGCCTTCACACAGTGCCACGCTCCACTATCACCCTCAACTGCTGCAGGCAGCATAGTTCCCTGCAGGTCAAATCATTATACCAGTGCCAGCATTATCCCCCAGTTTGAATGAACCCTGTTTGCCTTGTCAGTAACCTCCTCACAGAGGCCCACACTTCACACCTGGGACTGCGAGCCTCAGTTCTCTCACCCAGTAGCTGGTCCTCCTAGCCCACCACCAGGCCAATCACATCGTGCAGTTCTGTATCAGATATCTGATGTCCCTATGCATAACAGCCTTGCTCCTTCTGTCAACCATCACTGCACTGTCCCTAGTCCTAGCCCTCACACCAAGTTAGTGAAAAGTGCTTGGCTCTGTGGGTATGTCCTTCGATTTGTGCAACATGTTTTGGCATTAGTACAGTGCTAACATTGATTAGCACATCGCTATGTGTGTTTCCCATGCAAGAAGCCTATCCGTAAACAGGTGGTATGAGGTGGCACATGTGCTTGATGACGCTGTATAATGATGTCACTCATGATGTGTGATGTCATGTCTACGCCACATATGGAAATGGCGTTAGGGCAGTATCAGCAACAGTGCTAGTGCAAATAAGATAGTGTTTGGGCAAACCTGCAATATTCAAACATTGTATGGAAATGAGCTAATTTCACACTGTAAGGGTAAAATCCACATTTGCTTGTCATTAATGGAATGCATTCCTTCATGTGTATGCCTGTTTGTGACCGGAGCATAGAAAAGTAGTAAAGTACACCACTCAGATTTCACAAAGGAAGCGCAGGTGGCAAAATATACTGAAAGTGTACTGTAAAATGGCATAGAGTAAGGATATACTGTAGGTTATCAAATCACTGTGTTTATGCTGTATCGGTGATTCTGAGCAGAGTCAATGCTCTCAAGTGGAATGCAGAGGGTGCAAACAAAGGGTGTCAAATCTCAGAAATTGAGACGGGCTCCAAGGTTGCTGTACTCCACAGGACAGAATGGGCAAAGTCGCAACAGAGACAGGAACTTAGTCCAGTTCTTTTTTTTTAGCAAAATGTGTGATACAGTGCAGTCCCAGCAAGTCACCTAGTGAAAACATTTTCCCCTGAAGAAGCCTATTTGGTGCATGAAGTGCTGGAGTGGAGACCGTTTTTACTAGGTGACTGACTGGGACTGCACTGTATGACACAACCTTGGAACCTTATGCTGTATCAGGACCAGATTACTGATGTATCTACCCTCTACCCTCTAGAGCTCCTAGCATTTACTGCCATTTGTTTAATTAAATAGAGTATCTGTGATAAGGAAAGTATATTTAGGAGGCACACACACTGAAAGTGTATCAAATTTACTTGGCATATTTACATGACTGTATCACCCTGAACTCTCCACTATTGATCTCTCCTGTTGGCCAACTTATCAACCTTATAGTTGGGCAGCCTGTACCTCATCTAGACCCTGACTGCTGGATGTGTTGAAAAATGGAGTACGCTACTGCATGGTGCTATTCATTTATGCTGGTAGTGTGGCAGTTTGCTGTGTACTCACCTGCCATGACATACATGGTTTGTCTCCTGTGTGATCACTGGCAATCAGGTGTGTGTGGAATGCACTGCATTGGGGGTGTATAGCCACCGTACAGCATGGGCAGCATGGTTGGCAAGACACAGTGCACTGGACAGCCATGCTGCCATGTTTGAATATAGGTATGTATATTACTCTGCAATATCACTCCTTTTCTCTTCTCTTCTCTTCTCTTCTCTTCTCTTCTCTTCTCTTCTCTTCTCTTCTCTTCTCTTCTCTTGCTGAAACTGGCCTGGGAACATAACACCATCTGCTGCCTCTGAGGCCCACTCATGCTGGGGGAGACAGAGACCAAGACAGTGATGAGAAAGACAATGAGACATTTGCTGAAGAGTGGAGGACAAAGGGATCCAGTTAATACTTGGGGGGTTGCCTGCTCCTACTGGCTCCAGTGCAGAAGGGGCCCGGCCCACTTCTATGGCACAGTTATTGCCATGATGCTCCCTTTGCTGAGCCACAATTGTTCTACCCCTGGACTGCACACACAGCATGGCCCATGCCTTGTCTTCCCTTGCCACTAACACTGTCCTGCCCATAGCCCAATCCCAAGCCAATCCCACCAGAAGAGCCACCACTGTGCCACCCCAACCAGCAGACTAGTGAACAGCACTGAATATGATGTATTCCCAGAAAACACAGCATTCCACGGTGCTGCCAGAACCTCTTCCTCAGGACAGCACAACAGCAGGAGCTAGCCAATGGACAGCTGCTGCAGTCACCTATGGGGTCAGAGGAGGGCGCGCAAGCTGAAATGGCTCATCTATGATGTATACTGCAGGACAATGAACAGCATGCAGAGGCTTGCCATACAGAGCACATTGGAGCCTTGGGTTGACTGTGACTGTTCATGGATGTTGACTTCAGGAAACTGGAGCAATCCTTTTGAATAGCATGTGGGATGTCTGCCACTGTACTGGAGGCCAAACCATGGTCTCTGGCACTGCGCATGTCAGCCATAGCACTGGCCATTCCAGAGGTGGGAGTGTCCCCATGGCAAACTTTTCATCATACTGCCACCTCAACACTGCAGGTATCAGAATGCCCAATATACAGAGGATGCCCAGGACACCATACACCCCTAGTCATGGCTTGGTCCTTGGCAGGATCAGTACCTCCCAGACCATGGACATTGTTGAATCACACCATACCCACACATGGTCCCCATTGTGTAGATCATGACACCACCAGTGCCCTCCCGGATACAGAGTACATGCAACATCCATCTATGAAGACACAGTACGTGGCGTACCTAGGGTGCGCATAAGCCCACCAGCCCTATACCCCATTATTCACCTGATGCCCTCTTCTCACAGTACCCATTTTCACAACCTCTGCTGCTGGGATGGCATGTAATTTTCCTTCATCCTTCTTTAACACCCCAGTATGTCATGTTATTTTCTTTCATCCTCTTTAAATCCTCCCCCACCAGGATGGCATGTCATTTTATTTCATCCTTCTTTAAACCCACCTGACAGGACGGCATGCTATTTTCCTTCATCCCACTTTAACCCCCCCCCCACCTGGTTGTCTTTTTATTTTATTTTTTCCTGGCCATCATGCTTATTCTTTCATTAATACAGTGCTTGATATCATTACAGTTTCATATGTGGTGGTGAGCTCAATACTCCGTATACCTCCTGACCATCATGTGGTCACACCTGTTGAGATGCTCCAGCCCCTCATGGTCCTCTGGCTCAGCATCCAGTACAGGGTGTTCCTCTGGGGCTGACAGGCATATCCCATGGTTGAATGCCATGTTGTGCAGCATGCAACAGGCTAGTAATATTGCACCTTGAGCATGCCAATGGCCCACTCAGTAATGTTGTGTGTAGCAATGGGTGCCATGTTGTACCTTTCCTCTGTAGTGAATGTGGGTTGCAGGACAGGTGTGAGGAGCCAGGGATGCAGGGGATATGCACTGTCCCCTGTGTAGGTAAACAGCATGGGTTAGTGATGTCTTCTGCAACATGTGGAGGAGAGACACTTTTGGGGTATACTCACTGTTGAGGTGCTCACTAAGGATGTCCATGCCTTTAAACTTCTGGCACAGGATGGAGTTGTGCCAGATAAAGATGGCACTGCAGGGGAACCATGGTAGCACAGTGATGATGATTTTCCCTATTGAATCGCACACCATCTGGCAGCTTATGAAATAGAACTCTTTCCTATTCACATGGGCCTCAGATCCATCACCAGTAGATGTTTGTTAACCTGGATGCCGTCAAGTCCACCAAGTATGGCTGGTAGGTGCACAACTTGATAGAATTGCTGCCTGGTTGCTTTTCACTCTACTGGGTGAGGAATGCAATGAACTTCTTAGCATGGACCAGTAGGGCATCTAGTACATAGCCCTACAGGTGCAAGGTAGCAGACTGTGAAACACCAGTGTTGTCCCCACCAGTGTCTATAAGATTCTGATGGCTAGGAAGCACAATGATGCTGTAACCTTGAGCTCTACAGGTATTGCATGGCTGCACTGGGTGTCTGTCAGAAGTTGGTCATGCAGTAGTTCACACAGCTGCATGATTGTGAGCCTGTTGAGCCTGTAAATCACTCGGTTCAAAAAGTTAGTGCTGCAATTGGAATTTGTGTGGGTCTGTGCAATAGCCCTCTGGGCAGACAGCCCTGTTTAGAACACACAATGTCATGGATGGCTATTTGCACTTGGATCAATAAAGCACAGGTTCTTCAAGAATAAGGTGATTTATTACAAATAACAGTAAACCTGACAGAAGGTCCATAGTGAACACTTTACCATCTTCCCCAGCGCTTTGACTCCGAATGAGTCTTCCTCAGGAGGTGGGGCTTGGTAAAAGGACATACAAATTTATTGTGCAGCTAAACAAGTATGCTCAATTAACTTAACTGATTACAAGCAAATACAAAACCATGCACCTCTGTTTAAAATAAAATGTCTGACATCCCTTACTTATACACTAGGTGGAGCTACAGCTTAGTATTAGAGTGCCTGTTATAAACAATGATTTATAAGCAAAATATATTTGATATATCATTAGTTTTGAAAGGAACATAACAAAATTACTTATAAAGAATACAGGAACAAGACAACCCACTTAATGTTTGGGGACCTTCATATGAAAGAATTTCAGTTTCTATAAAGGGAGAGTCAGTGGTACTATAGACTGTGAAGTGTAAAGCAATTAGGAATTAATGATAAATGAGATTTGAAATCTTTTTTGAAAAGAAATGAAATGTAAATGTACTACTTCTAAAATTACATTTTACTTTGTGCTCTCTTGCTATTTCTTTTTAGATTTCCTAATTTCACATCTGAACCTTCAGAGATAACTTCTGTGACTGAAACTCTTTCACATGCAGGTCCCCAAACATTAAGTGGGTTGCCTTGAAACCCTTATCTGATGCCTTGGCTAGTTCTGGAGGTTTGGACAGTTGTCCCTGTATTCTTTATAAGTAGTTATGTTCATTTCAAAACTAATGATATATCAAATCTATCCTGCTCATCTGTGCTGGCTCTGAACGGCCAGCAGCACAGCGCTTCTCGCCCCTCCATGGCCTCTGGGCCATCCAAGTAATGCTGGGAGCATGCTGCCTATATATAGGGGCACCAGAAGTTGAGGTGGTGTGAGGAGGGATGTGCCACTGGCAGTCTAGAGCAGTGGCACCAACAAGCAGGTACGTGGGAGGAGGGTGCTGTCGATGCCATGGGGGTGTGGGGGAGCACTGCAAACCAATGAGAGTCAGGGGTTTGGGATTGGGGCTCAGGGATTGGTGGTATTCCGATTTTGCACCACTGCAAAGGGGCAGTCATGATGGGGCTGTTGTATGTAGGAGGTATTTACCACCAATATAGGGTTGGTTTTTTCGGGTTCAGGGTGGTGGGTTTCATGGTACTGAGATGGTGTCCCATTCAGGGATGCGTTGGTGGGGGGGATGGGGCACAGCTTTGTACTGTGGGGTGGGGTGGGGTGGCATAAGGAACTAGGGAGGTCACCCTGCTGAGGGGGGTGAACACATACTGCAAAGAGGCTGTGCTAAGGGGGGACTGCTGGTACCATGTCAAGGTGGGGCTGACATATGGGGGAGGTGCTTTCAAAATTGAGGACAGTGCAGATATGTGGGGAGGGGGCTGCCATTCGGCTGCCAAGGCCACTGTGTGCACAGGGCTGGGCACATAGTGCAGTTACAGCAATGTCTTCCCTGGTGTTCCCTGCACCAACTACACTCCCTGTGCACAACGCTACATGAATTAGTGCATGGTGCAGAGTGCAGACACACCCCCAGAACACCCTTGGCATATTGCTGTCCACACGGATGGGGGATCGGCTGCATATCTGCCTGCACACGAATAGTGCATGTTGCCTCAGCTCCTGAGCATGGATTTCAGTCTTAGGGTTGCCTAAGCACCTCAGATATGCAGCACATAGTCACCCTTGTTGTTCACGCATAGGTACAATTATTTGCCAGATAGTATGTTTTGTATGCCCTGAGCACTTTTTTCTGAGTGAATTGATTACTAGTAATACAACTGAGAAGTCAAGTAGTTCTTGTGATTTACTAATAGCTTTTACTATCATGTAATTGACTCTTCGCCCAGTGGCATTGAGTGTTAAGTCACTAGATGCCACACCTGCCACCACACTGACAACCTGAGTTGGGACTGAACCAGAGTCAACGTGGACTGGTGGGGCAGGAAGAAGATTGAGCATCCCAGAGGATGCTCCCCTCTTTCAGGGAGGGAGGACAGTCATGCTCTGGCATAATATTTCCACCTGGGTGACCCGGTGGCAGTGCTTGAAGAGACTTATTGGGTAGGGTACACCAGTGGTGACACATTCAGTGCTCACATGCGAACTTGCATACCACCCCAAAGCCAGCATCAAAGGGAGAAACGAGGGAAAATCCAAGACAGAGCAATGATGAGAAGCCAGACACCCTGCAAGGCCCACACCTGCAATAGGCCCTCCTCCATGAGCCAGACCTGTTCTCCAGCAGGTAAGAGGTTCAGAACTCTGTAACTGAATAAGTGAATATTAATTAGGAAGGGAAGCATTAACAAGGGCACTAAATGAAAAAGAAAAGGACTATTTCAAAACAAACTTACAAAACAGGATTAACCTGACATCACACATGCCCAAATTCTGAATTTCATTAAAAAATGTAATAGCAAAGTTTGTGGTGCTATAAAAATCAGCTCTGTATGTGACCCCCATTCTGCTAATACAAATGTGCCAACCACTGACATCACCAGTTACAAACAGTCAGAGATTCCTGATGGTGTTGTCGCTGCTTACACAGGCAACTACAACAGAGCTAACCAGGATGCAGTGCCATAACATACAGTAAAAATGACATGTCACAGAATACTGCATGACAAAAGGGCTTAATTGCCATTGAATGGCACTGTTTGTGTCAGCATACTGCATCGATTTGCAGTAATACTGCTAGGTACTGCATTGCATCCTGGATGATGCCCCTGTGTATTGATTAAAATTGAGGAGCTGCTCCATCTTCATCAGAGTACTGTAACAGCCCATTCAAGTGGTGGGATCAGCATCAGAAACCATTGTCTAGCTGCTACCAATAACGGCACTGGTTTTAGCATCTACAATGGTGCAATAAGAGGCGACATACAGAGCTGGTTTTGAAGATCAGGGACACAAACACAACAAACAGTGAGACATATAGAAGAGATCAGAGGGCAAACATATATGAATTATAAATGCTGCAAAGTTTTTATTCCCTTTTAACATCTGCCCACGGGAACTATTGTCCCTAATGCATCCATGCGGTGGACAAGCTCCCAGAGTACTTGATTCTCTCCTCAACTCTCCTAGTTTCTTTTTTTTTTTTTTGAACTTTCTTTATGCCCCCTGTCTCTCTGGCTCCTGGATTCTCTCCAGAATGGTTGCTCAGTCTGGTCTTACTCCCAACCACCTGAAGCTTCCAGTCCTGCCCAGTATGGGCCCATCTCCACTCCACTGCACCTGACTGCCCGACCCCCCCCCCGGCTCTGAGTCCCCTGGGGTGGGACCACTGACTCCTGCCTGGTGCTCTATCTAGAATTTAGTGGAGCAGCCAGGGCAGGGAGGGAGTACCAGTCTAGGCTAGAAAGCCCAGTGTTGGGTGTGGGGGCCAGCCTCTGGACCCTCCTTCACCTACCAGGAGCCAGGGCTCTTCCACATTTTCTTTGTTCCCAACTAACGAGGGACGTGCAGTGCCATCCAGCGTGCAACGTGAGTGCTGCCACACATGTCCGAAGGACGGCCACCCAATGTTCCCCCTGCTTGTCGGTCCCCGACTGCAGTGTGCCTAATCTCTACCAGGTGTCACTAACGTCACAGGACAGGAATCCCCCCTCCCTCCCAGGAGAGGAGAGCCATCCATCAGATGCTCAGTTCTCTCCTACCTGGCTGACCCCCAGCTCCCCAGGCTCGTTCCCAAACCTGGGTCTCTGGCGTGACACGAGGAAAAGTAGATACCTCAACCCTCAGCACCACCGGGCCCACTTACTCACCTCCTTTCTTGATTTCTCTGCTACCTCAGCCATACCAGTCTGGTTTCAATAAGTTACACTTCACCATAATTCTCTACTGAGATTCACTGACACAATCCTGAAGTTGGTAAATAATGGACACACTACCTGGGCCATCTTTGTTGACCACGCCAAAGCCTTTGACAATGTCTCCCTTTCCCTCATATTGGAAAATCTGTTCAGTTACCATGTGGTGGACAGGTTCTGGGTCATCCAG
Source organism: Neoceratodus forsteri (assembly GCA_016271365.2). NCBI lineage: Eukaryota > Metazoa > Chordata > Ceratodontiformes > Ceratodontidae > Neoceratodus > Neoceratodus forsteri. The sequence continues at coordinate 562,770,195 of CM028135.1, read as the reverse complement.
GTAGGGCGTTCCATTTCTTCACCCAGCTAAGTCTAGATTTTCTCAAGGGTCTGTCCTTGACCAAATCCAGTTCTTGATATTCCTGAATGACCTCACAAAAATGTTTGGCTTTTCATACATTATGTGCCACGACAGCACTCAGCTGTTTACCTGTGATCCCTCATACTTGTATCAGGCTGTGCAACTCCAAAGCAACTTCAGCTATGTCCAAAAATGGTTCAGCACTCAGCGGCTAACCCTAAACGACAAAATGATGTTCTTAAGTACATTTGTCATTAGGCAGCTTCTCGTTAGTATTCAGTCTCCCTGGTATTCATGAGCCTGGATGGCTTGCAGCTGGAGGAGGTTTCTCCATTTAAATGTGTTGGTGTAAGGCTGGACATTCACCTGGATACTTGTCACATTGATGCCAAGAACAAATGCCTTCTCCAGAATTGGGTGAGCTCTATAGGAACAAAGCCTGTAGCCCAATCTCTGCCAGGCAGGTGATCATAGTGAAAATGATCCTGCCAACTACAGACACTGGGTATGTGGTGAATAACACTACTACAAAACCCACCCTGGCAAACAGGATTATCTCTTTTTATGCCTTCTGTTGCTTTGGCCTAAACTTCCCTTCTGGCAACTATGACAGCACCCTTTGTCTTCCTCCTTTTTCTTCCCACACTGTATGGTAATCACCTTTCACACTGTACTTCACACATCTCTAAATTCTGGATTGGTTCATTACCCTACTATTTTGGCTCCCTCCTCTCTACTCCTGTCCTCCTCCCTCTTACTTCAGTCCCTCAATTGATACCCACTTTTTCTCCCTCTCTTGTGTCATGACCACAGGAGGCCTGCCATTCTTCTTTTACTATCACCCTTGCCTTTGGTAAAGAATCCCAATTCCTAGCCACTCTTCATTTTCCTCTACATCTGTCCTGAAATCCCTGATTTATACACACGCCTTCTGAACCTGCTTCTGCTCCCAATCCCTTTCAACCCGCTGGAATGCTGTCTGCTACATTATGTTGCGCTAGTTATCTCAAATTTGGTTGGTTTAATTGACGATCAGGTGCACTGTTCTAACTAACTGACAAACTAACCAACCATCTATAATACTCAGTTCTTTTACCTAATTCCAGTCTGAACAATAACTGGTTACATTAGCTGTGTGGACTCTTGTTGAACCTGTGCATTCTGGCCAAGGGTAAAACTTTAAATGTTAAGGCCAGCTAATGCAAGGAAAGGGACTGTCCTACATTTTCAGAGTTATTGCTCAGCATTATTGCTTTACATTCTTATTATATGGTTAACTAGTATTATGAAAAATTATCCAAACAAGATGGAAAAATCTGAATTTTCAAACTATACTAACTTTTCATATAGAACAAATAATTTTAACTGAGAGATAAAACACACACACAAAAAGAACAAAAGGCCACTCACCGACCTGTAGTGTACTCATTAGAGAAGCTCCAGATTAGCAAAAGGAAAAACCAACTCACTCATAACAGACTTTAGAACAAAAAGACTTTACTATGAGTACAAATTGATTTATTGCTGTACAAACTTTCTTAGTACTGTATGCCTGCTAAAAACAGAATGAATCCATATATTAGCTTGTCACTGTGATATATGTGCAGTTTTTAACTAGATCTGCAATGTGCTGATTTATTTTATTTATTCACTATCCACTTTGTATGGCACATTTTATTATAGCTAATTGTTTGATTGTACAATTACTTTTTATTTGCACTCCTTTCAAAATCAGTTTGAATTTTTTCTTGTGATGTGTATCACGTTAGATGATCAGTATTTGAGGAATTAAAAGAGGGCACCAATCACTCTTGACAAAGTATCCTGGCAGGATGTGAAATTTGGTAGCCAGTCAAAAGTGCTTGTCAATATGAGTGCAGTAAAAGTGCATGAGCAAATACAGCTACAGGGAAACTATAGCAAGGACATTACAGTGCTTACTCTACCTGTAGCCATGTTCACTCAAACCGAGCAGGATAAGTTACTGAGTGTGGGCAGTTTCAGTTTGCTGGCTTTGTGGTGTAGTGATTACAGTAACAAGCTACAAGTTCTTATACTGTGCCTGGCCATGGTTTGAGCCCAGCAGAAGTATGTTGCATATATTTGTATTTTTATTACCAACTATTCCTCCCTGCTGCATTTGTCATACATTTGTGCGGTCGTGGAGTAAGTATATTTTAGTACGGGGACTGGGGCTGGTGGAGCCCCTCATGTGGGAGGTGCATGGGGCTAGCCCCCTACCTAAAATTGTCCAATACACCTCTTCCCCCTCGCCCCACTTATGTGTTGTCAAACCAAACAAAGTTGTGTCTTCCACAGAAATGTTTGTGTATCTAGTGCTGTGTGGCTCCTTGTATAATTTTTGAACCTGCCCAAAACCCCCAACATTTGCCCACCACCAGTCAAAGCATTGTGTCTGTCCTAATTGTTCTTGGTCAGCACTGTTGTTTCTTTTGCTGTCTACCCTGTGCTGTGTTCGACCACAGTTTTAATGTTCAGTGATTTTCACATAGAACTGTGTCATTTTAATGTATTTATTTGGTTAAATACTGGTAACAGGGAAAGGCACACTGAATCAAGACTCATTTTCAAAGAAGCATTCTAGCGTTGAGGTTTAGGGCTTTGAGCTGCAAACCTGGTGACGTGGGTTTGAATCCCACAGCCCCCACTTGCATACCGTGTGACCCTAAGCAAGTCACTTAACTTCCTTGTGCTCCCAGGTCTCACCTGGAAACAAGATTCTGCTTAGTGTGTCTTTCCTGGTTAAAAGATTTCCCTTTTCCCCTTTCTTTCCCTGGGAAAGGCATACTGAACCAAGGCACATTTCCAGATCCAACCTAATGAAAGAGGAAACTATCAAGCAAACAAATAAGATATGTGGTTACAAACAAAGTGCAAAACATCAGTAGTACAAACTGACAAAAATTTGCAATGTTTTCAAGACATATTTAACACAAGCAGGGAAGCTCTCAAGTAACTGAGACAAATAATCAAACACGTGGTAGACAATTGCATTGCAGAGAGAGAGGAGGCAAACAACCATCTCAAGGGGAGGTGGTTGAGAATTGGCAAGGGGAGAGGGAAAAGACAGGTCAGGAATGGAACTGACAGGTGCAGGAGGGAGGTGGGAGGAGTTTAAATTGGTGGTTTAGAGAGGTTTGGAAGCATGAGTGATTGAGTGCTGGAGGGAAGAGGTTCCAGAGAAAGGGGCGAAGATAGAAGAAAGCTGACTGTCCAGCTGAGAAGTGAGGGTGGGGGACGGAGGAAGAAAGTGCAGAGATCCCTGGATTGAAGGGGGTGACAGGCAGATGGGGTGGAAGAGATTAGTGATGATAAGTATGAGGGCAATTCCTCAAGCCAGTATTTAGAGATGAAGAAAGCACAGTGAAGCAGGTGATGGGATGGAAAGGGAAGAATGGATTGGGAATATTAGAATGTGCACTGATGGGTATAAGGAGGTGAGTTACAAAATGACAGAATGTGTTACAGAGAGTGTCCAGACTGGCAATGGAAGAGGATGGAGCAGTACAATATACCACATTATGAGAAATCCAGTTCTTGTTCTTGCAATGTTAACTAACTGTATACATCTGTTTACAGCCTGTGATGTCTATTGTTGTATTTTAAATGTCAGGCATGACTGAAAAAGGGCTGTTCCCAATTCACCTCCCTGTTAAAAATAAAAAATTGGAAGCACCAAGGAAGGTCAACTGTAAAAATGCCGACCTCCCGCACAGCAATGGTACAATAGTGACACAGGTATAGTGCCGCCCAATCCCCCAGTGTTTTCTGTGGGGAATGTGTCCCCCAGACTTTAGGATTCTCAATTCCAGGTCAGAGTTGGTCTGGGGAGGGGACATAACTGTGCTGGAATGCGAGACACGGAAACGGACCATTACAGTGACTGTCGCTGAAATGGTCTTTTTCCGTGTTTCGCTGTTGGGGTGTCGAGCAAGAGGGGCCACCCAAAAAATGAAATGAAAAGAAACATCAGCATAATCCAAGACTGGCAGTACCATTTTGATAACCACTTGCCAGCAGACATGCCGGGACAAGCAATCTTTATTATGGTACCAGACTCCATGTTAGGGGTGACATTTAGCATGGATAGCATCAATTTGGGCAGAGAAGTCAAGCCTCCTATGAAGCCACACACCATGGTACTTATAGGAGTGGACCACATCAATGAGAGAAATCTCTAGGGAGGTGAATGAAGGGAGGAAGGCAAGCCTGGGCAGTTTCTGTTTGGAATCATATGTCATCGATACTGTTTTCTGATGTTGAATCAGAGTTGGTTGGCCTGAAACCAAAGCAGGACATTGTGGAAATCTTGCTGGAGCATGACTTCAACAGCCTCAGCTGATGGGCCTTAGGTGTAGATAACTGTGTCATCTGCATACATGTGAATATGCAAGCTGACACAGGCTGAGGGGGGGTGGTTTGTTGAGGAAGATGGAGAAAAGGAGTGGGCCCAGGATGGAGCCTGTGGGACACCAGCCTGAATAAGGAGTGGAGAGGACAGGATATCACCAACCAGCACTGACTGCTGTCAACCCTAGAGGTAGAGTGGAACCACCCAACAGCGAGTCTGATAAGTCAGAAGAACTCTGCATATCCAGGAGAAGGATGGGCCACCAAATAAAAAGGCTTTGGCTAGATCAATAAAAATGGATGCCATAATGTCCCCTGATCCACCCAGAGGGATGTTATCAGGGACATATAGGAGAGGTGGAGATGGTGGAAAGGTATTTATAAAAACCAAACTGGAAAAGGAGAAAGAAGTTGGAAGAGTGGAATAAGTCAGACAGATGAGTAAATATTGGGTTTCTTCTGGGTACCCACCTCTTTCACAGGTCTGCTGTTGCTTTTGCTGCAAGATTCATTGTTTTTTTTCCATAATAAAGCAATGTGTACACATAGCAATGTTTTTTTTTCTCCTGTGGTCTATTGTGAATCCCTGGTTTCTCCTTTTCCTAAAGGGAGATCAAATACTTTTGAAAATAGGTCTGTGAAGTAACCTGTAAATTATCTGTATGCTCCACTGCATACAAGTTTACTTGTAAGAGATATTGTTTTTCCTTGCCTTCCCCAGTACATGACAGTTAATCAATAAGGCACGACAGGCTGTGGTATATCATGAGATATCATCATGCCTTGGGTGGTTGGGCATGAGGCCACAAGCCGAGTGATGATATCCCATGATATACTACACACTGGAGTGACTTATTGCTATTATGAACTGAGTTTCAAGTTTTTTAAATAAAAAAAGCAAAGAAACAGGTTTTAAAACATTTTATGGATGAGATTTTGGGAGGTGTAGGAGTACATTTTGAAAAAATAGTTCTCAGACAGTAGAGAGCAAGGAGGCTGGTGGCACTGGAACTTTTCTGAAGCTGTGATGATGCAGTCCGATATCATCACAGCTTCAAAGAGCTCTCAGCCAAACAGATTCCTCTATGTATGATACTCAGTTCATAATGAGTATTTTGGTCCACCCATACTAAATAAAGTACAAGTACAGGTAAAAGTGTGCAACAATTGTTTTGCTCCAACACAGAGCACTGCATTGGGAATACACAATGGCAGGGGAGCAAACTGAATTGTGTAAGAAATTGAAGAGTGGATAATATTGTATTTTAGTTGCTATATAGCAATTATTTTAGAAAGTGTATTTCACACAAACAAAATTGATTATTGTTTTGTAAGTGGCAAAGCAAGAACTAGAACTATGCAAAATGTCTGCACATTTCTCTCATCTAAGTATGCAAAAAGTTGAAGCATCTTTGTGACATTTTAAAATTTCTTTATGCTTTTCCAGTAATACAAAATGATTTAAAAATGCAAAGAATGTGGAAACAAATGTGAAATGGGGACTATACCTAAAAAGGATTGCCTGCACTTCATTGACTTAATAAATGAACACCACAGAGTATGGAAAGAATCTGGAATAGTGGTATTTTCCCCGCATTCAAACAACTTAACATGCAAGCAAAAGCCAAAATTGAATTGGCAGTGTCATGAAATGCCACATAATTTATAGAGTGACAAATACAAACAAATCCACAGACTTTGCATGTGAAAAAAATGTGCACAACTCTTGCTAAATATTTTATTTCATTTATTCATACACTATGGAGAAGATAGGAAACAGAAATTTATAAAATGTCTTATATTCCTCAAATTTACACTTTGAAGATATGTACTGTACATGAATTTCTAGAAACATTGGCAGGGGGCAGTGTCACAAATCAATCATCCTTTTGTAAATGTAGTCATAGTGTTGATGCTAGGGAAAATCAACAAGGTGTCTAATCCCAACTCGGCAAGACACTTTCAAACCTGATAGTATTAGTATCCAACTAAAATGGTGACTCTTATAGTGTAAACCGATTCAGACCAATACTGGTACAAAACCCTTGACACTTTTACATTACAATCAATGTTTAAAATACATTTTTACAAAAAAGATTATATTGAGAATATGACAAGAAATATGCTGGGAAATACTACAAAGAATGAGCTACAGAGTGATAGCCAGATGTAATATTTCAGGCATGTAGAAAGATGGAAAATATTGGGGTGGGTTGGGTGTCAGGTGGAGCATGTAGGGAACTATTTATGAAAACAGACAATACAAAAAAGATTATACAATGGCAAGAAAGAATCCTGGTCTCTGATTGGTCAGTTTGGGGCTGGACCTGTGGCATTATCCCAGCATGTTGCCACAGGTCTAGTCTCAGCACTGTGAACCAATATGGATGATGACCACCATGATGACCTCTTTTTTTGCATCTTCTTTGAGAAACAAAAATATTTTTCCACACTAACAGAAACATTCTTTAAAATTATTTTTTTATATAACAACAAGCCATTGTATAATGGGAAGGGGGAGGGGAAATTGTTTAACCAGAAAAGACACACTAAGCCGGAGCTTGTTTCCAGGTGTGAAATAATAGGAATAATGCACCCCAGGGTGTGTGTCGTTTGGGATAACGCCACGCCTGGGGCATTGGATGCACTCAGCCTGTGGCCTTGTGCCCAACCCCCCCCCAGGCGTGACGTTATCCCAGCACAACACACACCGTGTCATGAATTATTCCTTTAATATTTTGGCCAAAACATTTTCACAACATAAACTTTTTGAAATAAAGAAATATCTCTCCTGTTCATTGCTTTTTGGAGTTTAATCTCGAAACAGAAGTTAATAAAACAAAATTCAAGTAGTAATAAAAGGTAGGTTACGATGAATGATTTTTATTTTCAAGCAGAGATACTGACATATATTGTGAGACTATTGATAGATGCTTTTTTATTACTCTTCCCCTTTTTGCCCCTTATGGTTTCCCCTGACCCCACCTCAAAGTCGGGGTCACTATAGCTGTACCGTTCCCCTAGCTTGAGAGTGATCAAGTAGGTGCCTTCACATCTGATGTTGATGACACTCCTTGGTTGACCAGCAGGGAGTGCATGAATGTTAGGTATAATGTGCCCTCCTTCTCAGCCTCCAGCCAACCACAGTGGTGCAGGTTAATTCTAGTGGGTATGCAGAAACCCAGGCCTCCCAATTGACAGCACAGAATTCTGCCATCAGTCCACTTGGCAAACCCAGACAGATGCTTGTGACAACAAATGGGAAATATAGATGTTGTTGGGGGGGATTTCTGCAGGAAGTCAAGGATTTCATTGCCTAGAAGGTGTTGAAGTAACCCAGATGCTTGGTTCTGGGTGACTTCAATGCCTGGATTGATAATGAACTTTCACATTTTAGTTATGACTTCCTCCAGTTAATGACTTCACTGGGCCTGGTACAAGCAGTTGCTTATGTAACCCACAGCCATGGTCACAGCTTGGACTTATTTTTTTCACTGGGGCTTGAGGTCACTGACTTTAGGACTGATGTGGTCCTTTGGTTGGATCACTGCACAATAAAGATTTTATTGACCCCAACCCTTGTTAGTCCATTCCTTGTAGAGATGGTCCGTTACTGCCATTTGAAAGGATTATTCCCAGAGGGACTGATGACAATAATGGATCTATCTGGTGTGAGTGCTGCATGTGCTGCAGGTATGGGTGAGTTGGTTGCAGCCTATAATGGGGCTGTAGCCAAGGGACTCAACTCTGTTGCAACAGTCCATGTACCACCCAAGTCTACTCGCTTGAGACCCCTGTGGTTCGATGGGGCTTTCTAGAAGATGAAAACCAGGGGTCAGAGGATGGAGCACTGTTGGTGAAGGTCTCTGTCTGAGGAGGACAAGCTGGCTTTGAAAATTCACTATGGTGAATATCAAAGGACAATTGACCATAAGAAGGCAGTGCTCCTATCCAGGGAGATTGCTGCAGGGAGGAACAGACCAGAACTGCTTTTTCATGCTGTAGATAGGCTTCTCCATCCTGCCCATCTGCAGCTGAAACAAGCATCCTCGGTCACCCAGTGTGAGAAGTTTGCTCTGTTCTCCTCTGACAGGGTGTCATCCATTACTTCTGGGATTTCCAAAATGGGGCAATTGCTGCACACATGGTGGTGAGTTGTGTGTATTCAGAAACACTCTTATTATTTGGAGTGAGTTTAGGCCAGCTAAGATGGAGGAGGTTTGCGAGGTGATTTTTGAAGCTGTGGCCCACATACTGTGAATTGGAAAGGGCCCGTCTCATCTGACCCACTGAGGAAGACCCATGTGACTGGGTCGATACATAGAGGTGTTAGCCCAGTTTGTTTACCATGTTATGCATCGTAGTTAAATGCATAATCCCTTTATTATTCTCAGCCTGGTGTGTGCCGAGCTTTATTTTTCCTCTTGTTTGCCTTGTTGTGGTGCTGATGCGCACTTCTCTATTTGTCTTTTTATCCCTTCTCATCTCTTAATGGAATGTGTTGAGTCCATTGGTCCAGCGTTTGCCGAGATTGTCTGGTGTTCACTTTTGGAAGGATGTTTCCCATGCATTCTGAAAGGGGAACTGGTGAGTTCCCTCCTAAAGAAACCATCTCTCGATCCTGACAGCTTGAGGAATTATAGAGCAATCTCTAACCTCCCATTTTTGGGTATGATTATCAAGAAAGTTGTGGCTCTGCTACATGTGGAACACCTCGTGGCCTATGACATTTATGAGCCCTTCAAATCAGGGTTTAGGTCAAGGCATAACACTGAAATAGCATTAGTCAGAGTGAAGAATGATCTCCTCAGGGTGAGAGATAGAGGGGAGTGGTCAATACACGTTCTTGATCTTTCCTCAGTATTTAACACTGTGAACCATGTTGTGCTGCTGGATCACCTAGGGGAGCTCTGTGGACTTACCATTACCATCATCAACTGGCTTGAATCCTTTCTCACAGGAAGGATGCAGAGGGCAGTGATGGAGAATTTCTCATCCTGCCCAAAGCTCCTGCTTTCTGGAGTCCCCCAGGGTGCTATCCTGTCATCTATGTTGTTTGTGGTGTACATGCTTCCCCTGAGTGAGATCATTACATGGTACAGCTTGGGTTTCACTGTTATACAGATGACACCCACCAGTATGTGTCATTTGCACCCAGGCTGGGTGACACCATGGAGGTGCTGCATAAAGATATGGCCAAGATTCAGAACTGGATGTCCTCTAGCAGGCTGACACTCAGTCCTGACAAGATGGAGGTGTTAGTGATTGACTCTGGTTGTCATCGGGATGTGGGTGCTGCTGGGATGGGAAAACGGTTATTCCTTGGCCCCACTCCCTTGGCGGCATCTACCAAGATGAAAAATTTGAGCATCATCCTTGATGACGAACTGGCATTTGAGGCTCAGCTGTTGTCCGTTGTCAGTAGTGGTTTTTACTACTTGAGGAATGTTGCCCAGATAAAAGCTTTGATTCCACCTGATGACCTGCCCTCACTGGTATATGCTTTTGGGACACTATGACTTGAATACTGCAATGCTGTGTACCTCAGGATCAATTATGGAGTTCTACAGTACCAGCAGTTGGTGCAGAATGCAGCAGCCAGATTGCTGACAGGTCTTCCAAGGTCTTATCATGTGACCCCCGTTCTGTGTAAGATGCACTGACTGCTGGTGAGGTGGAGAATCATCTTCAAGGTGGGCTTGCTCACTAATAAGGCCCCACAAAGTCTGGACCCTGACTGCCTGAGTGACTTCCTGACTCCTGTCTATCCCATGCACTGATCCACTTCTCCACCAAGGACCTCCTAGCAGTTCCCAGTGCCTACCTAAAATCCTCTGGAGACTGTTCATTTGAGGTGGTGGGACCAGCTTTGTAGAACTCGCTCACAAGACCCTTGAGGGAGGACACATTTGTTGAGATTTTTAAGTGGTGGCTGAAGAAGCATCTTTTTAAGAAAGCATTTGTAGATTGCTTACAGTTTAATGAGCAGCTGGTACCTTCAGGAGAACTTTAACAAAACACAATATGTAGACATAGTTTAACTTGTTTTTCACATTATGTCTGTTTTTCTCCTCTCCATTATTTAGTAGTGAAGTGATTTGTATGCAGGATGTTTTCTCCTGAAGAGTTTATCTATTCCTGTTGCTTTCTCCTACCCAAGGTCATAATGCACTGCTTGTGACATCACAGTCACTCCCATAGTAACAGATTGTGATGTCACAAGAGAGGATTATGACTTGAAGTAGGGAGTCAGCTGTAGAAGCAGGTGGACTCTAAGGGAATTCTAAGGGATAAAAGTCACATATTCATGCACATTTCCATAGTAATAAATAATGTGGAAGACAAATCTAAGGAATATAAATAGAATGCAAATAGAATTGTACCTAATTATCATGTTTTTTAAAGTTCTTATTATGGCGTCAGCAGCTCTTTAAACATATAAACTGCTGTGTTGTCTATTTAATTTAAGAATTATTTAGGTTTATTTGATGTTGATTGTTTCTATTTTATTTTATGTTTTTAAATTGTTGTATGTGTCTCATTTTGCCTGCATGTACAGCACCCAGAGCATCCAGGATGGGGCACTAAACAAATAAACTTTACTTATTTTGTTTATTAAAAATATTGCCCATTAAGGAAATCCTTCAAAGTACACAGGGCTAGAAATTCATTTAAAAAGTGGTGTTCCACATGGAATATCATTTCCCCCAAGATTTGGTATTCCATCTCAAAAAGTGGTATACCAACCCTTTTTTTTGTATACCCTGATACATAGAAATATAGACTTTGATGGCAGATAAAGACTGCTTGGCTCACCTAGTCTGCCCATTTCCCTGCCTACTGGATAAGATGCAGGTCCTAGTTAACCAAGAGCCTACTTCCTCCTACCCCCCCCCCCACCAGAATTGCCTTATGACTGTCCCATGCATTGTTGAATTCCCCCACTGTTTTTGACCCCATGACCTCCTCAGGAAGTTGTTCAATGCATCCATCACCCACTCTGTGAGAAAATACTTCCTCACATTGCCCCTGAACTGTCCCCCCATCTTCAAATTGTGTCCCCTTGTTCTTGCGTATCTCTTTTCTGAAAGATGCTACCCTCTTGGACTTTGTTGATTCCCTTGAGGTACTTGAAAGTTTCTATCTTGTCCCCCATTTCCCTCCTTTCCTCAGGGGGGTATATTAACCTCCTTTAGTCTCTCTTCATATGGCTTATGTTGCAGACCGTGCACCATTTTAGTTGCCCTCCTCTGGATTGCCTCTGTCCTGCCTATGTCCTTGTGGAGATGGGGTCTCCAGAACTGCACACAGATGCTGTCTCACCAACTGTCTGTACAAAGGGATAACAACTTCTTGCTTTCTACTGGTGATGCCTCTCCCTTTTCATCCCAGTATACCCCCAGCCATCCTTTCTGACTTTGCACATTGCTTACTCACCTTTAGGTCATCTGATATGACTACCTCCAGGTCTCTTTCCATTTTTGTTGTTGTTGATACCCCCACCACACACACTGTGTACCCTTCCCCTGGGTTTTTATTTCCCAGGTGCATTACTTTGCACTTCTTTGCATTGGCTCTAAGCTGCCATGACATTTCTGAACATTCCTCCAACCTTGCCAAGTCCCTTCTCATCCTTTCCACCCCCCTTGTGTATCGGTATACCAACGCTGCAGCGACTCCCCTACTGTGAAGACCATCACAGTGACAGGATTTAGGCAAAATCTGCATGTCTCTGTGATGGTCTCTGCAAGTCCAGGAGACTGCCTCGCAGGATGTTTGCCCCTTCCCCGGTCCAACTCCGACTTGGTGTTGGAATCCTAGAGACCTAGCGGGTGTGGTAGGTGGAGCCCCCCACATGGAATGGTTCGGGGGCACAGCCCCCCAATAGAAACATGGAGGCATCCCTGACACTGCATTGCCGACACTCAGTACTGCGGCTGTCGCTGTCGGGGATGTCTCCATATGGGATGTCGCTGAGGCATGGTAAAACCTTGCATATCAATCCTCCTGATGATGCACGGTGTGCGAAACTAGTAAAGGCTTTCTTCCCTGTACTGCTGGGCAGCTGTGTGATTTGTATGCACTTATTAAACTATATGACAAATATACCTTTGGTGCCTTTACTGTTTCACCATATATCAACAATGTTGCAGATCTTTGTGTCGTCTGCAAAGAGGCATACTTTCCTTCCAGTCCCTCTGCAATGTCACTTATACTAACATACTAAAAGCCATCAGAATAGGCCTAACGGTCTCTCGCATCTGCTCGGTAGGCAGCCCCTATTGGGCGCTAGCTCCTCCACCCCCCCAGCCCCTGAGAGGGTCATCTTTAGCTTCAGTATACCCATGCGCCTGTCCCACCCCCTCTTAAAGCCTTCCACTGTGCCCTCCTCCACTAGACTCCTGGGCATAAAGCATTAAAAAAATATATACTGAGATATACCATACTTCATCTTGTACCTAACAGTTCTCCTTAAATTAATAGCACAAAAAAAGTTTTAAGTGTTCTATGGCAAAATACAATAATGCACCCACATTTCAGACCCAGAGTATACATTTTTTGCCCAAAAACTCATGGCACAACACATTTACAAGCACATTTAACACATATGTCTCTCAGTACACACAAGACAGTCAAATCAAAAATGCTACTTTGAACTTTTATACTACAAATACAGCAGGCAAATCAATACAGCAGCAATATACACATACATTGATTGTGTTCCCCTTTTCATAAAATATTGGAGCTCATTTGTCTAGGTCTAAAAGCTACTGCAATTCAAACAGACTACTGCAGTTTCAATTTCTCTTAACTTTGCCATTGTTTAATTGGCCCAACATGTTCAGTTGTATCTAACAGGGCACTTTTCAACATTACATAAACCAGTTCACTTAAATTTTAGACTAATAAAAAATCGTAAAAGTATGGAATTTCAGTAGTTAAGCAGAAGCAGTTTCCCTTACCCTGCCACCAAAGTGTGCAACATCCAAATGGCAGTCTTGCTGGCTTGAGAGGCAGGACGGTGAACACCAAAATAAATGTCACACACTTAAAAGTTCGTAAATGTGGATATTCCATACCTTTATAGTGTGATTTGCAAGGTGGTGCATTTTATTGTGCTTAATTGCCTGGAGTGGAGGAGGCGGTGGAAGTGGCTGCTGGGGCGCGGGGGTCTGCTGTCTACTGACTGCCCTGGACTGCAATGGTGGGACAGAAGCATGACGCCGGGCCACAGCCTGTGGAAGTGAGGAGCAGAGGGTGAGGAAGTCAAGACCAACGCTGTTTGGGGGCGAGTGACTCAGCTAGGGGCCAGGGGTATTTTTTTATTTTCCGACAAGGACAAATTGGAGTGGAGAGCAGTGGAGACTCAGGAGAATGAAGAGTCAGGAGATGTTGGAAAGACACGCAGCATTCTGCTTGTCTGAGGCCTCTGATTAGGCACCAAATAATCTCTGGAGCTGCAGAATGAAGGAAAAAAATAAGAAAACCACAACAGGACAAAAAACAAAGCGGGTGCCCCCAAAAATGGCAGCTGCTCGAACTTGGCTCTCCTAAAGCAGTATACACCGAGAATTACCAGGGGGATGATTTTGCTGTTCTATGCTGGGTTTTTTTGGTGTGCAGAGAACACAAAATAATAGGGAATTTTGAGCCCTGGTACAGGACATGTGTGATGTTTTATGTCGAGCTAGACAAGACACTGGTTTAAACAGAGGATTAAAGTACACTGAGAGATGTGCCAAAGTTTTAATTCACCACCAAAGTTGCTGCGAAGTGGCTGAAATTGGTGACATTTTCCATACCCTCAGCAAATTTTACTTCACCCAAAATCACTGAGTTTTCCATGCAAATGGCAGAATTCTGCCTGCAAAGTGTGGAATTTCATCCAAAAATGGTGGAATTTCACCTGTGACCGGTGAAATTCTGCCATTTGTGAGTGAAATTCTGCTATTTGCTGGTGAAATTCTGCACTTCGCAGTCAAAATGCCATCATTCACATTGAAATTCTGCACTTTGCGGATTGATCTGCACTTCAAAGATTGCACTAAATTAGCGAATTAATTTACAGAACAAACTCAGCCAACTTCACCCATCTTTAAATATAATATTATGATACTAGTAATGACAGAGGTTTTGTACATTTCCAGAATCTGAATGTAAAAAAACAAAACTAAGCAGAAACCACTAAGTATAACTAATATCTAAAAATATATGGAAAAAAAATAACATCAGTGAAAACATACTGTAGGAGTTGTATGACACCGAAAAGTTTTCTTGAGAAAGTACAGTTATGTAAGAACTTACCATAAGAGTAGATCTTTGAGAGATGCTCTTGCAGTAGGTAATAACCATTAAGACTAGAGCCACCAGGTGCTAGGACCACACGGAAAACTTTAGCTAGCAATGTATGGCGGGGGGCCCACTCAACATCACATGATGGATATCAGTGGGACTCTATATAGTGGGCGATCCTCACATCTGCCCTGCAGTTCTCGCACTGGAGACCTAAGAATGTGCAACAGGAGAAAGGAGTGGGCTCCTGCAGCTAAAAGAAAGGCAAGGAAGAAGTAGCCACAGAAGCAGGGGAAAAGTGGGAGGGAAAAAGGAACCTTCTAACAGAGCCTCTCTCGAAGATCTACTGTTATGGTAAGTTCATATGTACAGTAGTAGCCACAGACATTGCCAGCTATTTCCAGCTATTTCGTGAAATTTCTAAAGAATTTCTCTCTGTTGCCCCAACTGTGGAAATGCAGAAAGCAGGAGATTTCTCTAGAAATATCACAGAAATTTCAGGAAATAGCTGGCAATGTCTGTGGATACTACTACTGTAACTGTACTATCTTACTTCGAGAGGGCTCTTGCAGTAGGTAATAATCACTAGGACTGAGTCCAAGCAGTGGAAGTGAGACAAAGAATGAGAAACACGGGAGGCAGGAAAGGTCTGCAGTAGGTACAGATTTTAAGAAAGGAGGATCTGAAAGAAAGCTAGTCCAAAGCCTTCCCTGCGTCTAGAAGCAATGTCAAGACTGTAATGCTTAGTGAAGGTGTGGACAGAGCTCCAAGTGGCTGCCGCACAAACGTCAGTGGCAGAAACATTTCTGAAACAAGCAATAGATGCAGCCATGCCTCTAGCTGAGTGCCCTTTAACTTCCCCTGAGAGTGGCTTTTTATACTCCTGATAACAAAACGAAATGCATTTTTCCAACCATTTCGACAAACACTGTTTGGAAACTGCAGCACCCTCTGTTTTGGGTGCAAAGGAAATGAAAAGCTGATTCATTTTGCGAACTGATTTAGTCCGGTTCATATAGTAGTTCTGTGCACATCGAGAGTGTGCAGAATGGCCTCCCCTTAGTTAGAGTGTTCAGGATAGTACACTGGTAAGTGTACCGTCTGATTCAAAGTAAACTCAGAAACTACCTTTGGTAGGAATGTAGGATTTGTACAAGAGCCACCGGTCTCTGTGGAAAATCAAATAAGGCTCCTTACACATGAGGGCCTGAAGCTCAGAATCCTTCAACAGAAGTAATGGCAACTAAAAATAGCACTTTCCAAGAAAGACAGCACAGTTCACAGCTTGCAGCCAGTACAAAGGGAGGCAAAGTGAGCTTTTCAAGAATAAATTTCAGTTCCCACAAAGGAACAGGGTTCTTGACCAGGGTTTCAGATGGATAATCCCTTTCAGAAAAGTTTTGAAACCTCCAACTGAGCCAGAACTTTTGCCATCCATGTAGTAGGCAGAAATGGCAGACAAATGAACCTTCAGGGAAGAGTAACTAAGGCCAAGGTCAGAGGGTGTGCTAGGTACACCATAACCTGTGGAACTGGGCAAAAGAAAGGGTCCCAATCCTTGGATGTTGCCCAAACTGAGAACCTCTTCCATTTCATAACATATGTGGTTCCTGTGGATGGCTTTCGGGCCTCTGCAAGGACCTGTGCAACTCTGAAGATACCCCAGAGCTTGCAACAGCAATGTCAGTAGGTGCCAGGCGTAAAGGTGAAGGGACTTGAGACTTGGATGTAGTAGCATGCCCTGATCCTGGATCAGCAGGTTCTGGCAGAGGGGTAGCAGTACTGGAAGCTCCACCAACAACTGCTGGAGCAGAGCTGACCAAATTTGGAGATGCCAATAAGAGGCGATCAGAATCTTGTGAGCCCCTTCCGCCTGTAGCTTCATAAGCACCCTGTGCAGAAGTGGGAAGGAGAGAAGGTGTACAAGAACCTCCTGTCCAGCACAGAGACAGCACGTTCTCCAGAAAACATCAGACC
The DNA here is from genome assembly GCA_016271365.2 of Neoceratodus forsteri. NCBI lineage: Eukaryota > Metazoa > Chordata > Ceratodontiformes > Ceratodontidae > Neoceratodus > Neoceratodus forsteri. Next base: position 562,753,533 of record CM028135.1, on the reverse strand, counting down.
CGGAAATGAGCAAGCAGAAACTGGGTAGTTTTGCACTGGTTGGGGAGGCAAACAGATGTAGTTCTGAATGACCCAAAGATCGAATAGATTCTTGACTATGGATTGTCTCAGTTCCCACACATATGCCCTTGCCTGTGTGTTGCTGAGACTGTCTGCCAGGAGGTTGTGAACTCCTGGAACGTGCACTGCTGTCAGCTGGATGCTGTGCTGAACTGCCCAATACCACACTCACATCACTTCCCTAAAAAGGGGGTACGATTATGTGCCTTCTTGTTTGTTCTGGTACCACACCGCACTCACATTGTCCTTCTGGACAAGGAGTGTGCCTGAGCACATGAGGGGCTGAAAGGCCTGAAGGGCATGCAGCACCGTGCCCATCTCTAACACACTGAAGTGCAAAGACAGCACCCACTGAGACCAGGATCCCTAGGTCCTGTGATCCCCAGGTGAGTGCCCCAGCCCTGGTCAGGATCATCCATTGTCAGGGTCTGGGTAGGGCAGGGGGACTGGAAAGGAGCATCTTGACAGAGATTGCTCAGATCCTGCCACCATAGGAGGTCCCAATGTACAGGGTTGGATACCAGGATTCTGTGGTCTATGTTGCCTGATCTCTGCTCCCACTGTACTCTCAGTGTACACAGCATAACTCACATGTGGAGCGTAGCTAGAGTAACAGTGGGAATAGTTTTGGCCATTAGACCCAGTAGGCATAAGATGGACTGGGCTATGGTCCATCGACTGGTTGCCACTGGGTTGGCCTGTTGTCATAAGGTCTCCTCCCTGTCTAAAGGGAGGAAGGCTTGACCCTGAACTGTATGCAGCACCATCCCAATAAATTGATGGTGCTGCAAAGGAATAAAGTGGAACTTGGGATAGTTCACCATAATACACACTTGCCAAGAAAGGTCCAGGGTGATGGACAAAGAGGCTACCAGGCTGTTCCCTGATGGTGCCAACAGACGCCAGTCATTAAGGTACGGGTACACATACAGGCCCTGGTGGAGTAACACCATTCTCACCAGCGCTAAGCACTTGGTGAACACCCTGGGCAGTCGAGAAAAGGCCAAAGGGAAGCATCTTGAACTGAAAATGTTCCTCCTGGAAAGTAAACCTGAGGAAGCAGCAGTGGGAGGTAAAAAAAAAAAGATATGCAGGTAAGCATCCTGTATATCAAGGGTAGAAAGTCAATGTTCCTCGTGAAGTAGAGGCAACAGACTCGGCAGGTTCAGCATACAAAATCTTTTGTACTCTATGCGCAGATAGAGCGAGCTGAGATCCAAGATCGGATGGATGTCCCATGTCTTTCTGGGAACCAGGGAGAAGTTGGAGTAGCATCCCCTTCCCACCTAGTTCTGAGAAATTGGCTTTATGGTGGATTTTTGCAAAACAGCCTGTATTTCCTCTCTGATGAGAGGAATGTGACCTTTTGGGTAGTGAGAGAGACCTGAAGGATTTGTTCAAGGTCTTTCGGTGAATTCCATGGTGTGGGCTTGGATAACCTGCTGAAGGACCGACAAGTCTGGGATGATCACCTCCTATCTGGGTAGATATTTGTTGAATCTGCCTCTACCTATTCCTCTGAAGCTGACGGCGGAAGCTGAGGGCCCTGATGCAAGTCAGAAGGTGTTGGGGGGTGGGAAGCAGTGCCACAGAAGCCTTCTGTGACTTGGCTGGAGGGGTAGTCTCTGCCAAAGGAACTAGACATTTGATCTAACGTCAGGGAGGCTGTTGCCTTTTTTGATGCCTTTACTGGTGACAAAAAGGCTGCTTAGGTCTGGAGTTGGAATGATACATGGACTGGACAGAGAGCAAGGCCTTGCCACTGTCCTGTAGCTCAGTTATGATGTCTTTGAAGTCACCCGGAAAGAGAACTAGACCTCGGAAAGGGGCATTTTGAATGGCCTCTTGGACATCTTGGGTCAATCCAGATACCCGCAGCCAGGAGTACTGACATATGCTAACAGCAGTAATGGTGCTCTGGGTAGAAGTATCTATGGCATCATATGTAGCCCTTAGGGAATGATGGCAGGAGATTTCTGCTGTCCTGTCCATTTGGGCAATCTTAGTTTTAGCCTTGGAGTTGGTAAAGCATCGAACTCCAACTTAACCTGATCTAGGATAGATTTCTGTTAAATGATCACGTGTGCCAGATAATTCCAGGCTCTGACGGCCAATGTGAAGGACAAATATGCTTTATATCCACACTGGTCTATTTGCCTTGACTTTTTGTCAGGAGGTAAGGTGCTCATATGCTTTGGCTTAGCTGTACGGTGATGAGCTGCATTAATAACCACAGAGTCCACTTAGGATGAGAACTGAGGTGGTTTTGGCCCTCAGGGGCCCAATATAATCTGTTGACCTTCCTGGCAACATGGCCACTGACAAAGGCTGCTGCCAAACCACGGAGGCCAAATCCTCATGCGAGCCTATCCATTGAGGAATGAGAAGTAGTGACAACTCTGGCATGTCTAGGTGCACCACCAGTCTCTTACATTGAGGGTCTTGGTCCTCCATCTTCTACCCATTTGCCTCTTGAATTTTCCAAAGGATCTCTGTGAAAGAGGGATCCTTCGGGGGCTTGGGAAAGTCCATGGGCTTGAGATCCTCCGGGGGAGGGGTCTCAAAGCCTGAAGTGGAGGAGGCTGAAGAGTTTGAATCTGATGAAAGGCTTCTGTCTGGGGACAGATCCTATGGAAGAAGGATCTCTTTAGAGGAGACCATGAGGCCCCTATTATCACCTGCTACCGCAGTAGGGTGAGAGGCCTAGCCTGAGGTAAAAGGATGAGATTCCACTGGTGAAAGGTAACCAGGCATAGGTTCCAATCAGACTGGTGGGGAGGCTGTGACCGGTTGATGTCGGTCCAATTTAGAAACCAGCTGGGCCTTGGTCTTGCTGCATCAAGACTGAAGCACTGCCCTAAGGTCCACCTGAGGCTGAGAAGGTGGAGGATGGGGCACAGGAGGCTGGTACATGGGTGGGCAGCCTGGAAACTAATAATCCTGTGTTGAGTAAGCAGGTGTTGAGTAATGATAGCCCAGAGTACCATAACTGAGCTGGGATAGCCTGGCATTGTAAACTCAAGAGTGGGGTATCCTGGCATCTGGTACCCTGGTGGCAGATACCCTGGAGAGTGGTAGTGAGGCACAGGGAAGCTTGGCATCAGAAGGCAGGGCAAAGGCCCTGATGGCAGAGCCAAGGGTGCTGATGGAGGCCCTGATGGCAGATAAGCAGGCGAAGGCCCGATGGAGGGGCCAAAAGACCAGATGGGTGTCCTAACAGAGGGTAGGAAGGGCATGGTAAAGTCAGGTCTGGTGCCAAATCAGCAGGAGGAAGTTCTGACATCAGCCCCAAAGAGACAGAGGGTCCCACCTGGGTCTGCGGTGGGGCAACAGGCCAAGACAGGTGAGTCTGCAGCACAGGAGTTGTCGGCTCCTGAGGGAAATCCGGTGTTGAGCATTCCAGCTCTGGTACCTGGGTGGTGTCAGGTGGATGCTCCTCCAACTCTGGCTCAAGAAGATCAGGCGAGCCAGGAGCCTCCACCCAAAGGAGGCAGGCAAGGAGAATCCTGAGAGGGAGAACCCATTGGGGAAGGCTGCGGGCAAAGTGGCAGCAGGCACTGATCTGGCAGATCATCATCAGGCCTGTTATCAGGGCCCAATGAAAGTGCCATGGCTGGGTGGATGCCAGAGGAACTGGAACACTGCTTATCAACCTGGGCTGGGTGGTTGTCAGAGGAGCGGAAGACCGACTTATCAACTGCACCACCAGACTTAGACTTGGTGTTCTTGAGGGGTCTAAGAGTGGCAGAGTTCTCTGGAACTCTGGAGATGCCCGCCTGAACCATAACCAGCTCAGGCGGGGGGACCAATGGCTGCACTGCGGAGGAGGAAGCAGACTTGGCCAGTGGAGCATTACCCAAGTTAACTAGAGGTTGCTCGACATCTGCGGCTCTCAAAGAAGACTGCGGGTGAGAAGGAGACCAATCATGATCCCTGTGTTTCTCCTTGTCCTTCTTCTTCTTGTGGGAGTCAGACAAACCCCCAGTGAGGAAGATGATGCCTCAGCTTCTGTAGCACCTTCTCCATTGAAGATATCTTCAGTTTAAGAACATGGGTTTCCAGGGCCAGTGCTAAGCCAGTGTGTGATACACCATGTAATGGGCCAAGGGGCTTGAAGCCACACACACACACACACACACACACACACACACAGTGCCCTGTACACCAACCATGCAACACACAGGACAACAAAGGTGTGCAGGACAACAGACACTCATGAGTCACCCTGGTTTACCACAGTGGCAGGCCTTGCATACACATGTTACCCACAGCACATCTGTATGTAGACAGCACCATCATGCTACAGTGTGTATAGCAGCGAGGGTAGGTGTTATACATGGATGAGCACCTTACCTACTGCACTTCCTCAGCATAATAACTGTGTGAGATGCAGAGCAGCCTGTAGGCAACCCCCTTTCCCAGCAGATGTAGGTCCCATCCGAGGTACAGGGTTTCCACTCAAACAGAGCCAGTACAGGACAATGGCCCTGTGAAGACCATGTTGAATCTGAATGTATGCATGGCCCTGACAGTATATCATGGAGTAAACATACTCTGGATATCACTGTGTTGGTTAGATAATAGTGACCATGCATCATAATGTCAATCACCTATGGTAAATTACATGCAACCTCCACCAACACTACTGCATTGATCCTATGCCTCATAATCCTAGCTCTGTTGCATTGCAATGGTATGACACCCAGTGCATATGCCACTGAGGATAGCACAGATGATGGCAGACTGCCACGTGAGCTGTATGATGTTCACGGCATGTAGTAGTAGTGTACTTCATACCTTTGCAAGACATATGCATACCTAGTCCCAAATGAAAACAGGCATGCTGTCTGGGGTTGTGAGCATTACCACACACACCATAGTGTACCAGGTGTGTGGCACAGGGGACATGCCACCTCATGGTATAATGCATATTAAGGCACATATACACACACATATATACACACAAAAAACATTATGCCTTCCACAACGACATACACAGCGGTATACTGCAAGACAGACACACCACAGTGTCAGTGGTATGATAATGTCCCAAGGTCCTGTTCAGTCTCCCCAACCACAACTACATGGATCTGTGCATGCAGCCTGTTGAGACACATATGGACATCCCCCCACAGAAGAAGCATGCAGCATAGTGAAGACATGCAACCCAGATGGCGAAACACACAGTGCAGAGTACAGATGTGTGTCTGTGGAACATCCCTTCAAGGGCTGGTCATGCTGGGTCCCATCATGGCTTTATGTTACCACTCACCATTTCTGGTCCTGGCATGCCTGCTCAATCTCCTTATCCCTGACCTGGCCCCACTGAGTCCTGGTGTCTGTCGGGGAAGACAAAGGAGATGTGATCAATAGCATGCAGTGGAACACATGGCTTGGTACCATAAACACTGAACATTACACACTCCTGTATACTGATGTACATTAACAGCCAGATGTGCATGGTGTGGATGGAAAGTTCCATGACAGGCAAATGTCCTAGCATTATTCACACTCAAGGCACCCCAGATAGACAGGTGTCTCAGGGCCCAGGTGTAGGCAGAACACTATATACCATTGTTGTAGCTAAGGCTTAGCACTGTGTACGTATGCGTGTGTAGTTCCCACATCCAGCTGTCCTCACTATCTGTATTCAACATACCCATACATGTCTGCCACAAGCCATTTACACCTTGGAGTATGCAGTAGGATGCATGTAGCCCCAGGTCCCTTAGAACAGGGGCACAGAAAACATAGCTGTGCAACAGTAGGAAAGGGCATTGTATAGAAGGTGTAGTCAAACACCATGGCTGGTCCAAGAGTGGCACCCCTTTGCTGTACAACAGTACACCATGCATTACATGACATATGCATACCAGCACTCATACTACAGGATGTGTACCCAGAACAGAAGGTAGACTGTGCAAAGTGCCATAGGGTACAGAAGCCAGCACAGCTACATGAAGACCACATGTCACATCACAGAATCATCCTCCTTGTCACCACTACCATGTTACTGTGTTACCACACACCCTTGCTGCCATGACAGGTGCATGTCACAATGATTCAGAGTGGTTCTTGTAATATACAGTGAGCTGGGGACAGCACATTGGACAGTGGTCACCTACATCTGCATTGGTAACATCAGGCTATACAGTGGAACATGTCTCAGAGAACAGAAGGGACACAGCAGGCGCACACAGGTACAGTGCGCATACCATTTGGAACAGTAATCAAGAGATGTATATAAGCATGGAAACATTACCACACACAGGACTCAACTCAAATCATACATACAGCTATCTATACACATCTAGCCTTCACACAGTGCCACGCTCCACTATCACCCTCAACTGCTGCAGGCAGCATAGTTCCCTGCAGGTCAAATCATTATACCAGTGCCAGCATTATCCCCCAGTTTGAATGAACCCTGTTTGCCTTGTCAGTAACCCCCTCACAGAGGCCCACACTTCATACCTGGGACTGCGAGCCTCAGTCCTCTCACCCAGTAGCTGGTCCTCCCAGCCCACCACCCGGCCAATCACATCGTGCAGTTCTGTATCAGATATCTGATGTCCCTATGCATAACAGCCTTGCTCCTTCTGTCAACCATCACTGCACTGTCCCTAGTCCTAGCCCTCACACCAAGTTAGTGAAAAGTGCTTGGCTCTGTGGGTATGTCCTTCGATTTGTGCAACATGTTTTGGTATTAGTACAGTGCTAACATTGATTAGCATCTCTAGTGTGTTTCCCATGCAAGAAGCCTATCCGTAAACAGGTGGTATGAGGTGGCACATGTGCTTGATGACGCTGTATAATGATGTCACTCATGATGTGTGATGTCATGTCTACGCCACATATGGAGATGGCGTTAGGGCAGTATCAGCAACAGTGCTAGTGCAAATACGATAGTGTTTGGGCAAACCTGCAATATTCAAACATTGTATGGAAATGAGCTAATTTCACACTGTAAGGGCAAAATCCACATTTGCTTGTCATTAATGGAATGCATTCCTTCATGTGTATGCCTGTTTGTGACCGGAGCATAGAAAAGTAGTAAAGTACACCACTCAGATTTCATAAAGAAAGCGCAGGTGGCAAAATATATTGAAAGTGTACTGTAAAATGGCCTAGAGTAAGGATATACTGTAGGTTATCAAATCACTGTGTTTATGCTGTATCGGTGATTCTGAGCAGAGTCAATGCTCTCAAGTGGAATGCAGAGGGTGCAAACAAAGGGTGTCAAATCTCAGAAATTGAGACGGGCTCCAAGGTTGCTGTACTCTACAGGACAGAATGGACAAAGTCGCAACAGAGACAGGAACTTAGTCCAGTTCTTTTTTAGCAAAATGTGTGATCTGAGTGCAGTCCCAGCTAGTCACCTAGTGAAAACATTTTCCCTGAAGAAGCCTATTTGGTGCATGAAGTGCTGGAGTGAGACCGTTTTTACTAGGTGACTGACTGGGACTGCACTGTACAACCTTGGAACCTTATGCTGTATCAGGACCAGATTACTGATGTATCTACCTCTACCCTCTAGAGCTCCTAGCATTTACTGCCATTTGTTTAATTAAATATAGTATCTGTGATAATGAAAGTATATTTAGGAGGCACACACACTGCAAGTGTATCAAATTTACATGGCATATTTACATGACTGTATCACCCTGAACTCCACTATTGATCTCTCCTGTTGGCCAACTTATCAACCTTATAGTTGGGCAGCCTGTACCTCATCTAGACCCTGACTGCTGGATGTGTTGAAAGCGAATGCGCTACTGCATGGTGCTATCATGCTGGTAGTGTGGCAGTTTGCTGTGTACTCACCTGCCATGACATACATGGTTTGTCTCCTGTGTGATCACTGGCAATCAGGTGTGTGTGGAATGCACTGCATTGGGGGTGTATAGCCACCGTACAGCATGGGCAGCATGGTTGGCAAGACACAGTGCACTGGACAGCCATGCTGCCATGTTTGAATATAGGTATGTATATTACTCTGCAATATCACTCCTTTTCTTTTCTCTTCTCTTCTCTTCTCTTCTCTTCTCTTCTCTTCTCTTCTCTTCTCTTCTCTTGTCTTCTCTTCTCTTGCTGAAACTGGCCTGGGAACATAACACCATCTTCTTCCCCTGAGGCCCACTCATGCTGGGGGAGACAGAGACCAAGTCAGTGATGAAAAAGACAATGAGACATTTGCTGAAGAGTGGAGGACATAGGGATCCAGTTAAGACTTGGGGGGTTGCCTGCTCCTACTGGCTCTGATGCAGAAGGGGCCAGGCCCACTTCTCTGGCACAGTTATTGCTATGATGCTCCCTTTGCTGAGCCACAATTGTTCTACTCCTGGACAGCACACACAGCATGGCCCATGCCTTGTCTTCCCTTGCCACTAACACTGTCCTGTCCATAGCCCAATCCCAAGCCAATCCCACCAGAAGAGCCACCACTGTGCCACCCCAACCAGCAGACTAGCGAACAGCACTGAAAATGATGTATTCCCAGAAAACACAGCATTCCACGGTGCTGCCAGAACCTCTTCCTCAGGACATGACAACAGCAGGAGCTAGCCAATGGACAGCTGCTGCAGTCACCTATGGGGTCAGAGGAGGGCGCGCAAGCTGAAATGGCTCATCTAAGATGTATACTGCAGGACAATGAACAGCATGCAGAGGCTTGCCATACAGAGCACATTGGAGCCTTGGGTTGACTGTGACTGTTCATGGATGTTGACTTCAGGAAACTGGAGCAATCCTTTTTGAATAGCATGCGTGGGATGTCAGCCACTGTGCTGGAGGCCACAACCATGGTCTCTGGCACAGCGCATGTCAGTCATAGCACTGGCCATTCCAGAGGTGGGAGTGTCCCCATGGCAAACTTTTCATCACACTGCCACCTCAACACTGCAGGTATCAGAATGCCCAACATACAGAGGATGCCCAGGACACCATACACCCCTAGTCATGGCTTGGTCCTTGGCAGGATCAGTACCTCCCAGACCATGGGCATTGTTGAATCACACCATACCCACACATGGTCCCCATTGTGTAGATCATGACACCACCAGTGCCCTCCCAGATACAGAGTACATGCAACATCCATCTATGAAGACACAGTACGTGGTGTACCTAGGGTGCGCATAAGCCCACCAGCCCTATACCCCATTATTCACCTGATGCCCTCATCTCACAGTATCCATTTTCACAACCTCTGCTGCTGGGATGGCATGTAATTTTCCTTCATCCTTCTTTAACACCCCAGTATGTCATGTTATTTTCTTTCATCCCCTTTAAATCCTCCCCCACCAGGATGGCATGTCATTTTATTTCATCCTTCTTTAAACCCACCTGACAGGACGGCATGCTATTTTCCTTCATCCCACTTTAACCCCCCCCCCACACCTGGATGGCTTTTTATTTCATTTTTTCCTGGCCATCAAGCTTATTCTTTCATTAATACAGTGCTTGATATCATTACAGTTTCATATGTGGTGGTGAGCTCTATACTCTGTTTACCTCCTGACCATCATGTGGTCTCACCTGTTGAGCTGCTCCAGCCACTCGTGGTCCTGTGGCTCAGCATCCAGTACAAGGTGTTCCTCTGGGACTGACAGGCATATCCCATGGTTGAATGCCATGTTGTGCAGCATGCAACAGGCTAGTAATATGGCACCTTGAGCATGCCAATGGCCCACTCAGTAATGTTGTGTGTAGCAATGGGTGCCATGTGGTACCTTTCCTCTGTAGTGAATGTGGGCTGCAGGACAGGTGTGAGGAGCCAGGGATGCAGGGGATATGCACTGTCCCCTGTGTAGGTAAACAGCATGGGTTAGTGATGTCTTCTGCAACATGTGGAGGAGAGACACTTTTGGGGTATACTCACTGTTGAGGTGCTCACTAGGGATGTCCATGCCTTTAAACTTCTGGCATAGGATGGAGTTGTGCCAGATAAAGATGGCACTGCAGGGGAACCATGGTAGCACAGTGATGATGATTTTCCCTATTGAATCGCACACCATCTGGCAGCTTAAGAAATAGAACTCTTTCCTATTCACATGGGCCTCAAATCCATCACCAGTAGATGTTTGTTAACCTGGATGCCGTCAAGTCCACCAAGTATGGCTGGTAGGAGCACAACTTTATAGAATTGCTGCCTGGTTGCTTTTCACTCCACTGGGTGAGGAATGCAATGAACTTCTTAGCATGGACCAGTAGGGCATCTAGTACATAGCCCTACAGGTGCAAGGTAGCAGACTGTGAAACACCAGTGTTGTCCCCACCAGTGTCTATAAGATTCTGATGGCTAGGAAGCACAATGATGCTGTCACCTTGAGCTCTACAGGTGTTGAATGGCTGCACTGGGTGTCTGTCAGAAGTTGGTAATGCAGTAGTTCACACAGCTGCATGATTGTGAGCCTGTTGAGCCTGTAAATCACTCAGTTCAAAAAGTTAGTGCTGCAATTGGAATTTGTGTGGGTCTGTGCAATAGCCCTCTGGGCAGCCAGCCCTGTTTAGAACACACAATGTCATGGATGGCTATTTGCACTTGGATCAATAAAGCACAGGTTCTTCAAGAATAAGGTGATTTATTACAAATAACAGTAAGCCTGACAGAAGGTCCATAGTGAACACTTTACCATCTTCCCCAGCGCTTCGACTCCAAATGAGTCTTCCTCAGGCGGTGGGGCTTGGTAAAAGGACATACAAATTTATTGTGCAGATAAACAAGTATGCTCAATTAACTTCACTGATTACAAGCAAATACAAAACCATGCACCTCTGTTTAAAATAAAATGTCTGACATCCCTTACTTATACACTAGGTGGAGCTACAGCTTAGTATTAGAGCGCCTGTTATAAACAATGATTTATAAGCAAAATATATTTGATATATCATTAGTTTTGAAAGGAACATAACAAAATTACTTATAAAGAATACAGGAACAAGACAACCCACTTAATGTTTGGGGACCTTCATGTGAAAGAATTTCAGTTTCAATAAAGGGAGAGTCAGTGGTACTATAGACTGTGAAGTGTAAAGCAATTAGGAATTAATGATAAATGAGATTTGAAATCTTTTTTGAAAAGAAATTAAATGTAAATGTACTACTTCTAAAATTACATTTTAATTTGTGCTCTGTTGTTATTTCTTTTTAGATTTCCTAATTTCACATCTGAACATTCAGAGATAACTTCTATGACTGAAACTCTTTCACATGCAGGTCCCCAAACATTAAGTGGGTTGCCTTGAAACCCTTATCTGATGCCTTGGCTAGTTCTGGAGGTTTGGACAGTTGTCCCTGTATTCTTTATAAGTAGTTATGTTCATTTCAAAACTAATGATATATCAAATCTATCCTGCTCATCTGTGCCTTGACTCTGAGCGCCAGCAGCACAGCGCTTCTCATCCCTCCATGGCCTCTGGGCCATCCAAGTACTGGAGCATGCTGCCTATATAGGGGCACCAGAGTTGAGGTGGTGTGAGGAGGGATGTGCCACTGGCAGTCTAGAGCAGAGTGCACCAACAAGCAGGTACGTGGGAGGAGGGTGCTGTCAATGCCATGGGGGTTGGGGAGCACTGCACACCAATGAGAGTCAGGGGTTTGGGATTGGGGCTCAGGGATTGGTGGTATTCCAATTTTGCACCACTGCAAAGGGGCAGTCATGATGAGGCTGTTTCATGTAGGGGGTCCTTACCACTAATATAGGGTTGTTTTTTTCGGGTTCAGGGTGGTGGGTTTCATGGTACTGAGATGGTGTCCCATTCAGGGATGCTTTGGTGGGGGGAAGGGGCACAGCTTTGTACTGTGGGGTGGGGTGGGGTGGCATAAGAACTAGGGAGGTCACCCTGCTGAAGGGGTGAACACATACTGCAAAGGGCTGTGCTAGGGGGACTGCTGGTACCATGTCAAGGTGGGGCTGACATATGGGGAGGTGCTTTCAAAGTTGAGGACAGTGCAGATATGTGGGGAGGGCTGCCATTCGGCTGCCAAGGCCACTTGTGCACAGGGCTGGGCACATAGTGCAGTTACAGCAATGTCTTCCCTGGTGTTCCCTGCACCAACTACACTCCCTGTGCACAACGCTACATGCATTAGTGCATGGTGCAGAGTGCAGACACACCCCCAGAACACCCTTGGCATATTGCTGTCCACACGGATGGGGGATCGGCTGCATATCTGCCTGCACACGATTAGTGCATGTTGCCTCAGGTCCTGAGCATGGATTTCAGTCTTAGGGTTGCCTAAGCACCTCAGATATGCAGCACATAGTCACCCTTGTTGTTCATGCATAGGTACAATTATTTGCCAGATAGTATGTTTTGTATGCCCAGAGCACTTTTTTATGAATGAATTGAATACTAGTAATACAACTGAGAAGTCAAGTAGTTCTTGTGATTTACTAATAGCTTTTACTATCATGTAATTGACTTTTGGCCCAGTGGTATTGAGTGTTAAGTCACTAGATGCCACACCTGCCACCACACTGACAACCTGAGTTGGGACTGAACCAGAGTCAACGTGGACTGGTGGGGCAGGAAGAAGATTGAGCGTCCCAGAGGATGCTCCCCTCTTTCTGGGAGGGAGGACAGTCATGCTCTGGCATAATATTTCCACCTGGGTGACCCCAGGTGGCAGTGTGCTTGAAGAGACTTATTGGGTAGGCTACACCAGTGGTGACACATTCAGTGCTCACATGCGAACTTGCATACCACCCCAAAGCCAGCATCAAAGGGGAGAAAACGAGGGGGGAAAATCCAAGACAGAGCAATGATGAGAAGCCAGACACCCCGCAAGGCCACACCTGCAATAGGCCCTCCCTCCATGAGCCAGACCTGTTCTCCAGCAGGTAAGAGGTTCAAGAACTCTGTAACTGAATAAGTGAATATTAATTAGGAAAGGGGAAGCATTAACAAGGGGCACTAAATGAAAAGAAAGAGGACTATTTCAAAACAAACTTACAAAACAGGATTAACCTGACATCACACATGCCCAAATTCTGAATTTCATTAAAAAATGTAATAGCAAAGTTTGTGGTGCTATAAAAATCAGCTCTGTATGTGGCCCCCATTCTGCTAATACAAATGTGCCAACCAGTGACATCACCAGTTACAAACAGTCAGAGATTCCTGATGGTGTTGTCGCTGCTTACACAGGCAACTACAACAGAGCTAACCAGGATGCAGTGCCATAACATACAGTAAAAATGACATGTCACAGAATACTGCATGACAAAAGGGCTTAATTGCCATTGAATGGCGCTGTTTGTGTCAGCATACTGCATCGATTTGCAGTAATACTGCTAGGTACTGCATTGCATCCTGGATGATGCCCCTGTGTATTGATTAAAATTGAGGAGCTGCTCCATCTTCATCAGAGTACTGTAACAGCCCATTCAAGTAGTGGGATCAGCATCAGAAACCATTGTCTAGCTGTTACCAATAACGGCACTGGTTTTAGCATCTACAATGGTGCAATAAGAGGCGACATACAGAGCTGGTTTCGAAGATCAGGGACACAAACACAACAAACAGTGAGACATATAGAAGAGATCAGAGGGCAAACATATATGAATTATAAATGCTGCAAAGTTTTTATTCCCTTTTAACATCTGCCCATGGGAACTATTGTCCTAAATGCATCCATGCGTTGGACAAGCTCCCTGAGTACTTGATTCTCTCCCCAACTCTCCTTGTTTTTTTTTTTTTGAACTTTCTTTATGCCCCCTGTCTCTCTGGCTCCTGGATTCTCTCCAGAATGGTTTCTCAGTCTGGTCTTACTCCCAACCACCTGAAGCTTCCAGTCCTGCCCAGTATGGGCCCATCTCCACTCCACCGCACCTGACTGCCCGACGCCCCCGGCTCTGAGTCCCCTGGGGTGGGACCACTGACTCCTGCCTGGTGCTCTGTCTAGAATTTAGTGGAGCAGCCAGGGCAGGGAGGGAGTACCAGAGTAGGCTAGAAAGCCCAGTGTTGGGTGTGGGGGCCAGCCTCTGGACCCTCCTTCACCTACCAGGAGCCAGGGTTCTTCTACATTTTCTGGGTTCCCACCTAACGAGGGACGTGCAGTGCCATCCAGCGTGCAACGTGAGTGCTGCCAAACATGTCAGAAGGACGGCCACCCAACGTTCCCACTGCTTGTTGATCCCCGACTGCAGTGTGCCCAATCTCTACCAGGTGTCACTAACGTCACAGGACAGGAATCCCCCCTTCCTCCCAGGAGAGGAGAGCCATCCATCAGATGCTCAGTTCTCTCCTACCTGGCTGACCCCCAGCTCCCCAGGCTCGTTCCCAAACCTGGGTCTCTGGCGTGACACGAGGAAAAGTAGATACCTCAACCCTCAGCACAACCGGGCCCACTTACTCACCTCCTTTCTTTATTTCTCTGCTTCCTCAGCCATACCAGTCTGGTTTCAGTAAGTTACACTTCACCATACATCTCTACTGAGACTCACTGACACAATCCTGAAGTTGGCAAATAATGGACACACTACCTGTGCCATCTTTGTTGACCACGACAAAGCCTTTGACAATGTCTCCCTTTCCCTCATATTGGAAAATCTGTTCAGTTACCATGTGGTGGACAGGTTCTGGGTCATCCAGGTAGGGCGTTCCATTTCTTCACCCAGCTAAGTCTAGATTTTCTCAAGGGTCTGTCCTTGACCAAATCCAGTTCTTGATATTCCTGAATGACCTCACAAAAAAGTTTGGATTTTCATACATTATGTGCCATGACAGCACTCAGCTGTTTACCTGTGATCCCTCATACTTATATCAGGCTGTGCAACTCCAAAGCAACTTCAGCTATGTCCAAAAATGGTTCAGCACTCAGCGGCTAACCCTAAACGACAAAATGATGTTCTTAAATACATTAAACATTAGGCAGCTTCTTGTTAGTATTCAGTCTCCCTGGTATTCATGAGCCTGGATGGCTTGCAGTTGGAGGAGGTTTCTCCATTTAAATGTGTTGGTGTAAGGCTGGACATTCACCTGGATACTTGTCACATTGATGCCAAGAACAAATGCCTTCTCCAGAATTGGGTGAGCTCGGTAGGAACAAAGCCTGTAGCCCAATCTCTGCCAGGCAGGTGATCATAGTGAAAATGATCCTGCCAACTACAAACACTGGGTGTGTGGTGAATAACACTACTACAAAACCCACCCTGGCAAACAGGATTATCTCTTTTCATGCCTTCTGTTGCTTTGGCCTAAACTTCCCTTCTGGCAACTATGACAGCACCCTTTGTCTTCCTCCTTTTTCTTCCCACACTGTATGGTAATCACCTTTCACACTGTACTTCACACATCTCTAAATTCTGGATTGGTTCATTACCCTTCTATTTTGGCTCCCTCCTCTCTACTCCTGTCCTCCTCCCTCTTACTTCAGTCTCTCAATTGATGCCCACCTTTTCTCCCTCTCTTGTGTCATGACCACAGTAGGCCTGCCAGTCTTCTTTTATTATCTCCCTTGCCTTTGGTAAAGCCTCCCAATTCCTAGCCACTCTTCATTTTCCTCTACATCTGTCCTGAAATCCCTGATTTATACACACGCCTTCTGAACCTGCTTCTGCTCCCAATCCCTTTCAACCCGCTGGAATGCTGTCTGCTACATTATGTTGCACTAGTTATCTCAAATGTGGTTGGTTTAATTGACAATCAGGTGCACTGTTCTAACTAACTGACTAACTAACCAACCATCTATAATACTCAGTTCTTTTACCTAATTCCAGTCTGAACAATAACTGGTTATATTAGCTGTGTGGACTCTTGTTGAACCTGTGCATTCTGGCCAAGGGTAAAACTTTAAATGTTAAGGCCAGCAAATGCAAGGAAAGGGACTGTCCTAAATTTTCAGAGTTATTGCTCAGCGTTATTGCTTTACATTCTTATTATATGGTTAACTAGTATTATGAAAAATTATCCAAACAAGATGGAAAAATCTGAATTTTCAAACTATATTAACTTTTCATATAGAACAAATAATTTTAACTGAGAGATAAAACACACACACAAAAAGAACAAATGGCCACTCACTGACCCGTAGTGTACTCATTAGAGAATCTCCAGATTAGCAAAAGGAAAAACCAGGCACTCATAACAGACTTTAGAACAAAAAGACTTTACTATGAGTACAAATTGATTTATTGCTGTACAAACTTTCTTAGTACTGTATGCCTGCTAAAAACAGAATGAATCCATATATTAGCTTGTCACTGTGATATATGTGCAGTTTTTAACTAGATCTGCAATGTGCTGATTTATTTTATTTATTCACTATCCACTTTGTATGGCACATTTTATTATAGCTAATTGTTTGATTGTACAATTACTTTTTATTTGCACTCCTTTCAAATTCAGTTTGAATTTCTTCTTGTGATGTGTATCACTTTAGATGATCAGTATTTGAGGAATTAAAAGAGGGCACCAATCACTCTTGACAATGTATCCTGGCAGGATATGAAATTTGGTAGCCAGTCAAAAGTGCTTGTCAATATGAGTGCAGTAAAAGTGCATGAGCAAATACAGCTACAGGGAAACTATAGCAAGGACATTACAGTGCTTACTCTACCTGTAGCCATGTTCACTCAAACCGAGCAGGATAAGTTACTGAGTGTGGGCAGCTTCAGTATGCTGGCTTTGTGGTATAGTGATTACAGTAACAAGCTACATGTTCTTATACTGTGCCTGGCCATGGTTTGAGCCCAGCAGAAGTATGTTGCATATATTTGTATTTTTATTACCAACTATTCCTCCCTGCTACATTTGTCATACATTTGTGCGGTAGTGGAGTAAGTATATTTTAGTACGGGGACTGGGGCTGGTGGAGCCCCTCATGTGGGAGGTGCATGGGGCTAGCCCCCTACCTAAAATTGTCCAATACACCTCTTCCCCTTCCCCCGCGCCCCACTTATGTGTTGTCAAACTAAACTAAGTTGCGTCTTCCACAGAAATGTTTGTGTATCTAGTGCTGTGTGGCTCCTTGTATAATTTTTGAACCTGCCCAAAACCCCCAACATTTGCCCACCACCAGTCAAAGCATTGTGTCTGTCCTAATTGTTCTTGGTCAGCGCTGTTGTTTCTTTTGCTGTCTTCCCTGTGCTGTGTTTGACCACAATTTTAATGTTCAGTGATTTTCACATAGAACTGTGTCATTTTAATGTATTTATTTGGTTAAGTACTGGTAACAGGGAAAGGCACACTGAATCAAGACTCATTTTCAAAGAAGCATTCTAGCGTTGAGGTTTAGGGCTTTGAGCTGCAAAACTGGTGACTTGGGATTGAATCCCACAGCCCCCACTTGCATACTGTGTGACCCTAAGCAAGTCACTTAACTTCCTTGTGCTCCCAGGTCTCACCTGTAAACAAGATTCTGCTTAGTGTGTCTTTCCTGGTTAAAAGATTTCCCTTTTCCTCTTTCTTTCCCTGGGAAAGGCATACTGAACCAAGGCACATTTCCAGATCCAACCTGATGAAAGAGGAAACTATCAAGCAAACAAATAAGATATGTGGTTACAAACAAAGTGCAAAACATCAGTAGTACAAACTGAGAAAAATTTGCAATGTTTACAAGACATATTTAACACAAGCAGGGAAGCTCTCAAGTAACTGAGACAAATAATCAAACACGTGGTAGACAATTGCATTGCAGAGAGAGGGGAGGCAAACAACCATCTCAAGGGGAGGTGGTTGAGAATTGGCAAGGGGAGAGGGAAAAGACAGGTCAGGAATGGAACTGACAGGTGCAGGAGGGAGGTGGGAGGAGTTTAAATTGGTGGTTTAGAGAGGTTTGGAAGCATGAGTGATTGAGTGCTGGAGGGAGGAGGTTCCAGAGAAAGGGGCGAAGATAGAAGAAAGCTGACTGTCCAGCTGAGAAGTGAGGGTGGGGGAGGGAGGAAGAAAGTGCAGAGATCCCAGGATTGAAGGGGGTGAGAGGCAGATGGGGTGGAAGAGATTAGTGATGATAAGTATGAGGGCAATTCCTCAAGCCAGTATTTAGAGATGAAGAAAGCACAGTGAAGCAGGTGATGGGATGGAAAGGGAAGGATGGATTGGGAATATTAGAATGTGCACTGATGGGTATAAGGAGGTGAGTTACAAAATGACAGAATGTGTTACAGAGAGTGTCCAGTCTTGCAATGGAAGAGGATGGAGCAGTACAATATACCACATTATGAGAAATCCAGTTCTTGTTCTTGCAATGTTAACTAACTGTATACATCTGTTTACAGCCTGTGATGTCTATTGTTGTATTTAAATGTCAGGCATGACTGAAAAAGGGCTGTTCCCAATTCACCTCCCTGTTAAAAATAAAAAATGGGAAGCACCAAGGAAGGTCAACTGTAAAAATGCCGACCTCCCGCATAGCAATGGTACAATAGTGACACAGGTATAGTGCCGCCCAATCCCCCAGTGTTTTCTGTGGGGGCTGTGTCCCCCAGACTTTAGGATTCTCAATTCCAGGTCAGAGTTGGTCTGGGAGGGGACAATCAGGTTGAATATAGACACGGAAACAGACCATTACAGTGACTGTCGCTGTAATGGTCTTTTTCCGTGTTTCGCTGTTGGGGTGTCGAGCAAGAGGGGCCACCCAAAAAATGAAATGAAAAGAAACATCAGCATAATCCAAGACTGGTAGCACCATTTTGATAACCACTTGCCAGCAGACATGCCGGGACAAGCAATCTTTATTATGGTACCAGACTCCATGTTAGGGGTGACATTTAGCATGGATAGCATCAATTTGGGCAGAGAAGTCAAGTCTCCTATGAAGCCACACACCATGGTACTTATAGGAGTGGACCACATCAATGAGAGAAATCTCTAGGGAGGTGAATGAAGGGAGGAAGGCAAGCCTGTGCAGTTTCTGTTTGGAATCATACGTCATCGATACTGTTTTCTGATGTTGAATCAGAGTTGGTTGGCCTGAAACCAATGCAGGACATTGTGGAAATCTTGCTGGAGCATGACTTCAACAGCCTCAGCTGATGGGCCTTAGGTGTAGATAACTGTGTCATCTGCATACATGTGAATATGCAAGCTGACACAGGCTAAGTGGGGGTGGTTTGTTGAGGAAGATGGAGAAAAGGAGTGGGCCCAGGATGGAGCCCTGTGGGACACCAGCCTGAATAAGGAGTGGAGAGGACAGGATATCACCAACCAGCACTAACTGCTGTCAACCCTAGAGGTAAGAGTGGAACCACCTAACAGCGGAGTCTGATAAGTCAGAAGAACTCAGCATATCCAGGAGAAGGGATGGGCCACCAAATAAAAGGCTTTGGCTAGATCAATAAAAATGGATGCCATAATGTGCCCCTGATCCACCCAGAGGGGATGTTATCAGGGACATATAGGAGGGTGGAGATGGTGGAAAGGTATTTATAAAAACCAAATTGGAAAAGGGAGAAGAAGTTGGAAGAGTGGAATAAGTCAGACAGATGAGTAAATATTGGGTTTCTTCTGGGTACCCACCTCTTTCACAGGTCTGCTGTTGCTTTTGCTGCAAGATTCATTGTTTTTTTTTTCCATAATAAAGCAATGTGTACACATAGCAATGTTTTTTTTCTCCTGTGGTCTATTGTGAATCCCTGGTTTCTCCTTTTCCTAAAGGGAGATCAAATACTTTTGAAAATAGGTCTGTGAAGTAACCTGTAAATTATTCTGTATGCTCCACTGCATACAAGTTTAATTGTTAGAGATATTGTTTTTCCTTGCCTTCCCCAGTACATGACAGTTAATCAATAAGGCACGACAGGCTGTGGTATATCATGAGATATCATCACGCCTTGGGTGGTTGGGCATGAGGCCACAAGCCGAGTGACGATATCCCATGATATACTACACACTGGAGTGACTTATTGCTATTATGAACTGAGTTTCAAGTTTTTTAAATAAAAAAAGCAAAGAAACAGGTTTTAAAACATTTTATGAATGAGATTTTGGGAGGTGTAGGAGTACATTTTGAAAAAATAGTTCTCAGACAGTAGAGAGCAAGGAGGCTGGTGGCACTGGAACTTTTCTGAAGCTGTGATGATGTAGTCCGATATCATCACAGCTTCAAAGAGCTTTCAGCCAATCAGATTCCTCTATGTACGATCCTCAGTTCATAATGAGTATTTTGGTCCACCCATACTAAATAAAGTACAAGTACAGGTAAAAGTGTGCAACAATTGTTTTGCTCCAACACAGAGCACTGCATTGGGAATACACAATGGCAGGGGAGCAAACTGAATTGTGTAAGAAATTGAAGAATGGATAATATTGTATTTTAGTTGCTATATAGCAATTATTTTAGAAAGTGTATTTCACCCAAACAAAATTGATTATTGTTTTGTAAGTGGCAAAGCAAGAACTAGAACTATGCAAAATGTCTGCACATTTCTCTCATCTAAGTTTGCAAAAAGTGGAAGCATCTTTGTGACATTTTGAAATTTCTTTATGCTTTTCCAGTAATACAAAATGATTTAAAAATGCAAAGAATGTGGAAACAAATGTGAAATGGGGAATATACCTAAAAAGGATTGCCTGCACTTCATTGACTTAATAAATGAACACCACAGAGTATGGAAAGAATCTGGAATAGTGCTATTTTCCCCGCATTCAAACAACTTAAAATGCAAGCAAAAGCCAAAATTGAACTGACAGTGTCATGAAATGCCACATAATTTATAGAGTGACAAATACAAACAAATCCACAAACTTTGCATGTGAAAAAAATGTGCACAACTCTTGCTAAATATTTTATTTCATTTATTCATACACTATGGAGAAGATAGGAAACAGAAATTTATAAAATGTCATATATTCCTCAAATTTACACTTTGAAGATGTGTACTGTACATGAATTTCTAGAAACACTGGCAGGGGGCAGTGTCACAAATCAATCATCCTTTTGTAAATGTAGTCATAGTATTGATGCTAGGGAAGATCAACAAGGTGTCTAATCCCAACTCGGCAAGACACTTTCAAACCTGATAGTATTAGTATCCAACTAAAATGGTGACTGTTATAGTGTAAACCGATTCAGACCAATTCTGGTACAAAACCCTTGACACTGTTACATTACAATTAATGTTTAAAATACATTTTTACAAAAAAGATTATATTGAGAATATGACAAGAAATATGCTGGGAAATACTACAAAGAATGAGCTACAGAGTGCTAGCCAGATGTAATATTTTAGGCATGTAGAAAGATGGAAAATATTGGGGCGGGTTGGGAGTCAGGTGGAGTATGTAGGGAACAATTTATGAAAACAGACAATACAAAAAAGATTATACAATGGCAAGAAAGAATCCTGGTCTCTGATTGGTCAGTTTAGGGCTGGACCTGTGGCGTTATCCCAGCATGTTGCCACAGGTCTAGTCTCAGCACTGTGAACCAATATGGATGATGACCACCATGATGACCTCTTTTTTAGCATCTTCTTTGAGAAACAAAAATATTTTTCCACACTAACAAAAACATTCTTTAAAATTATTTTTTTATATAACAACAAGCCATTGTATAATGAGAAGGGGGAGGGGAAATTGTTTAACCAGGAAAGGCACACTAAGCCGGAGCTTGTTTCCATGTGCGAAATAATAGGAATAATGCACTCCAGGGTGTGTGTCGTTTGGGATAACGCCACGCCTGGGGCATTGGACACACTCGGCCTGTGGCCTCGTGCCCAACCCCCCCAGGCATGGCGTTATCCCAGCGCAACACACACCGTGTCATGCATTATTCCTTTAATATTTTTTCCAGAACATTTTCACAACATAAACTTTTTGAAATAAAGAAATATCTCTCCTGTTCATTGCTTTTCAGAGGTTAATCTCTAAACAGAAGTTAATAAAACAAACTTCAAGTAGTAATAAAAGGTAGGTTATGATGAATGATTTTTATTTTCAAGCAGAGATACTGACATATATTGTGAGACTATTGAAAGATGCTTTTTTATTACTCTTCCCCTTTTTGCCCCTTATGATTTCCCCTGACCGCACCTCAAAGTTGGGGTCACTATAGCTGTACCGTTCCCCTAGCTTGAGAGTGAGCAAGTAGCTGCCTTCACATCTGATGTTGATGACACTCCTTGGTTGACCAGCAGGGGAGTGCATGAATGTTAGGTATAATGTGCCCTCCTTCTCAGCCTCAAACCAACCACAGTGGTGCAGGATAATTCTAGTGGGTATGCATAAACCCAGGCCTCCCAATTGACAGCACAGAATTCTGCCATCAGTCCACTTGGCAAACCCAGACAGATGCTTGTGACAACAAATG
Source organism: Neoceratodus forsteri (assembly GCA_016271365.2). Lineage (NCBI taxonomy): Eukaryota > Metazoa > Chordata > Ceratodontiformes > Ceratodontidae > Neoceratodus > Neoceratodus forsteri. The sequence continues at coordinate 562,731,221 of CM028135.1, read as the reverse complement.
GGAAATATAGATGTTGTTGGGGGGGATTTCTGCAGGAAGTCAAGGACTTCATTGCCTAGAAGGTGTTGAAGTAACCCAGATGCTTGGGTCTGGGTGACTTCAATGCCTGGATCGATAATGAACTTTCACATTTTAGTTATGACTTCCTCCAGTTAATGACTTCACTGGGCCTGGTACAAGCAGTTGCTTATGTAACCCACAGCCATGGTCACAGCTTGGACTTAATTTTTTCACTGGGGCTTGAGGTCACTGACTTTAGGACTGATGTGGTCCTTTGGTTGGATCACTGCACAATAAAGATTTCATTGACCCCTCCCCCCTCGTTAGTCCATTCCTTGTAGAGATGGTCCGTTACTGCCATTTGAAAGGGTTATTCCCAGAGGGACTGATGACAATAATGGATCTATCTGGTGTGAGTGCTGCATGTGCTGCAGGTATGGGTGAGTCGGTTGCAGCCTATAATGGGGCTGTAGCCAAGGGACTCAACTCTGTTGCAACAGTCCATGTACCACCCAAGTCTACTCGCTTGAGACCCCTGTGGTTCGATGGGGCTTTCTAGAAGATGAAAACCAGGGGTCAGAGGATGGAGCACTGCTGGTGAAGGTCTCTGTCTGAGGAGGACAAGCTGGCTTTGAAACTTCACTATGGTGAATATCAAAGGACAATTAACCATAAGAAGACAGTGCTCCTATCCAGGGAGATTGCTGCAGGGAGGAACAGACCAGAACTGCTTTTTCATGCTGTAGATAGGCTTCTCCATCCTGCCCATCTGCAGCTGAAAAAAGGATCTTCAGTCACCCAGTGTGAGAAGTTTGCTTTGTTCTCCTCTGACAGGGTGTCATCCATTACTTCTGGGATTTCCAAAATGGGGCAATTGCTGCACACATGGTGGTGAGTTGTGTGTATTCAGAAACACTCTTATTGTTTGGAGTCAGTTTAGGCCAGCTAAGATGGAGGAGGTTTGCGAGGTGATTTTTGAAGCTGTGGACCACATACTGTGAATTGGAAAGGGCCCATTTCATCTGACCCACTGAGGAAGACCCATGTGACTGGGTCGATACATAGAGGTGTTAGCCCAGTTTGTTTACCATGTTATGCATCGTAGTTAAATGCATAATCCCTTTATTATTCTCAGCCTGGTGTGTGCCGAGCTTTATTTTTCCTCTTGTTTGCCTTGTTGTGGTGCTGATGTGCACTTCTCTATTTGTCTTTTTTATCCCTTCTCATCTCTTAATGGAATGTGTTGAGTCCATTGGTCCAGCGTTTGCCGAGATTGTCTGGTGTTCACTTTTGGAAGGATGTTTCCCATGCATTCTGAAAGAGGAGCTGGTGAGTCCCCTCCTAAAGAAACCATCTCTCGATCCTGACAGCTTGATGAATTATAGAGCAATCTCTAACCTCCCATTTTTGGGTATGATTATCAAGAAAGTTGTGGCTCTGCTACATGTGGAACACCTCGTGGCCTATGACATTTATGAGCCCTTCAAATCAGGGTTTAGGTCAAGGCATAACACTGAAATAGCATTAGTCAGAGTGAAGAATGATCTCCTCAGGGTGAGAGATAGAGGGGGGAGTGGTCAATACACGTTCTTGATCTTTCCTCAGCATTTAACACTGTGAACCATGTTGTGCTGCTGGATCACCTAGGGGAGCTCTGTGGACTTACCATTACCATCATCAACTGGTTTGAATCCTTTCTCACAGGAAGGATGCAGAGGGCAGTGATGGAGAATTTCTCATCCTGCCCAAAGCTCCTGCTTTCTGGAATCCCCCAGGGTGCTATCCTGTCATCTATGTTGTTTGTGGTGTACATGCTTCCCCCTGAGTGAGATCATTACATGGTACAGCTTGGGTTTCACTGTTATACAGATGACACCCACCAGTATGTGTCATTTGCACCCAGGCTGGGTGACACCATGGAGGTGCTGCATAAAGATATGGCCAAGATTCAGAACTGGATGTCCTCTAGCAGGCTGACACTCAGTCCTGACAAGATGGAGGTGTTAGTGATTGACTCTGGTTGTCATCGGGATGTGGGTTCTGCTGGGATGGGAAAACGGTTATTCCTTGGCCCCACACCCTTGGCGGCATCTACCAAGATGAAAAATTTTAGCATCATCCTTGATGACGAACTGGAATTTGAGGCTCAGCTCTTGTCCGTTGTCAGTAGTGGTTTTTACTACTTGAGGAATGTTGCCCAGATAAAAGCTTTGATTCCACCTGATGACCTGCCCTCACTGGTATATGCTTTTGGGACACTATGACTTGAATACTGCAATGCTGTGTACCTCAGGGTCAATTATGGAGTTCTACAGTACCAGCAGTTGGTGCAGAATGCAGCAGCCAGATTGCTGACAGGTCTTCCAAGGTCTTATCATGTGACCCCAGTTCTGTGTAAGATGCACTGACTGCTGGTGAGGTGGAGAATCATCTTCAAGGTGGGCTTGCTCACTAATAAGGCCCTACAAAGTCTGGACCCTGACTGCCTGAGTGACTTCCTGACTCCTGTCTATCCCATGCACTGATCCACTTCTCCACCAAGGACCTCCTAGCAGTTCCCAGTGCCTACCTAAAATCCTCTGGAGACTGTTCATTTGAGGTGGTGGGACCTGCTTTGTAGAACTCGTTCACAAGACCCTTGAGGGAGGACACATTTGTTGAGATTTTTAAGTGGTGGCTGAAGACGCATCTTTTTAAGAAAGCATTTGTAGATTGCTTACAGTTTAATGAGCAGCTGATACCTTCAGGAGAACTTTAACAAAACACAATATGTAGACATAGTTTAACTTGTTTTTCACATTATGTCTGTTTTTCTCCTCTCCATTATTTAGTAGTGAAGTGATTTGTATGCAGGATGTTTTCTCCTGAAGAGTTTATCTATTCCTGTTGCTTTCTCCCTACCCAAGGTCATAATGCACTGCTTGTGACATCACAGTCACTCCCATAGTAACAGATTGTGATGTCACAAGAGAGGATTATGACTTGAAGTAGGGAGTCAGCTGTAGAAGCAGGTGGACTCTAAGGGAATTCTAAGGGATAAAAGTCACATATTCATGCACATTTCCATAATAATAAATAATGTGGAAGATAAATGTAAGGAATATAAATAGAATGCAAATAGAATTGTGCCTAATTATCATGTTTTTTAAAGTTCTTATTATGGCGTCAGCAGCTCTTTAAACATATAAACTGCTGCGTTGTCTATTTAATTTAAGAATTATTTAGGTTTATTTGATGTTGATTGTTTCTATTTTATTTTATGTTTTTATATTGTTGTATGTGTCTCATTTTGCCTGCATGTACAGCACCCAGAGCATCCAGGATGGGGCACTAAACAAATAAACTTTACTTACTTTGTTTATTAAAAATATTGCCCATTAAGGAAATCCTTCAAAGTACACAGGGCTAGAAATTCATTTAAAAGTGGTGTTCCACATGGAATATCATTCCCAAGATTTGGTATTCCATCTCAAAAGTGGTATACCAACCCTTTTTTTTGTATACCCTGATACATAGAAATATAGACTTTGATGGCAGATAAAGACTGCTTGGTTCACCTAGTCTGCCCATTTCCCTGCCTACTGGATAAGATGCAGGTCCTAGTTAACCAAGAGCCTACTTCCTCCTACCTCCTCCCACCAGAATTGCCTTATGACTGTCCCATGCGTTGTTGAATTCCCCCACTGTTTTTGACCCCAAGACCTCCTCAGGAAGGTTGTTCAATGCATCCATCACCCACTCTGTGAGAAAATACTTCCTCACATTGCCCCTGAACTGTCCCCCCATCTTCAAATTGTGTCCCCTTGTTCTTGCATATCTCTTTTCTGAAAGATGCTACCCTCTTGGACTTTGTTGATTCCCTTGAGGTACTTGAAAGTTTCTATCTTGTCCCCCATTTCCCTCCTATCCTCAGGGGGTATATTAACCTCCTTTAGTCTCTCTTCATATGGCTTCTGTTGCAGACCTGCACCATTTTAGTTGCCCTCCTGGATTGCCTCTGTCCTGCCTATGTCCTTGTGGAGATGGGGTCTCAGAACTGCACACAGATGCTGTCTCACCAACTGTCTGTACAAAGGGATAACAACTTCTTGCTTTCTACTGGTGATGCCTCTCCCTTTTCATCCCAGTATACCCCCAGCCATCCTTACTGACTTTGCACATTGCTTACTCACCTTTAGGTCATCTGATATGACTACCTCCAGGTCTCTTTCCATTTTTGTTGTTGTTGATACCCCCACCACACACACTGTGTACCCTTCCCCTGGGTTTTTATTTCCCAGGTGCATTACTTTGCACTTCTTTGCATTGACTCTAAGCTGCCATGACATTTCTGAACATTCCTCTGACCTTGCCAAGTCCCTTCTCATCCTTTCCACCCCACTTGTGTATCGGTATACCAACGCTGCAGCGACTCCCCTACTGTGAAGACCATCACAGTGACAGGATTTAGGCAAAATCTGCATGTCTCTGTGATGGTCTCTGCAAGTCCAGGAGACTGCCTCGCAGAATGTTTGCCCCTCCCCCGGTCCAACTCCGACTCGGTGTTGGAATCCTAGAGACCTAGCGGGTGTGGTGGGTAGAGCCCCCCACATGGAATGGTTCGGGGGGCACAGCCCCCCAATAGAAACATGGAGGCATCCCTGACACTGCATTGCCGACACTCGGCACTGTGGCTGTCGCTGTCGGGGATGTCTCCATATGGGATGTCGCTGAGGCATGGTAAAACCTTGTATATCAATCCTCCTGATGACGCATGGTGTGCGAAACTAGTAAAGGCTTTCTTCCCTGTACTATTGGGCAGCTGTGTGATTTGTATGCACTTATTAAACTATATGACAAATATACCTTTGGTGCCTTTACTGTTTCACCATATATCAACAATGTTGCAGATCTTTGTGTCGTCTGCAAAGAGGCATACTTTCCTTCCAGTCCCTCTGCAATGTCACTTATACTAACATACTAAAAGCCATCAGAATAGGCCTAACGGTCTCTCGCATCTGCTCGGTAGGCAGCCCCTATTGGGCGCTAGCTCCTCCACCTCCCCAGCCCCTGAGAGGGTCATCTTTAGCCTCAGTATACCCATGCGCCTGTCCCACCCCCTCTTAAAGCCTTCCACTGTGCCCTCCTCCACTAGACTCCTGGGCATAAAGCACTAAAATAATATATACTGAGATATACCACACTTCATCTTGTACCTAACAGTCCTCCTTAAATTTATAGCACAAAAAAAAGTTTTAAGTGTTCTATGGCAAAATACAATAATGCACCCACATTTCAGACCCAGAGTATACATTTTTTGCCCAAAAACTCATGGCACAACACATTTACAAGCACATTTAACACATATGTCTCTCAGTACACACAAGACAGTCAAATCAACAGTGCTACTTTGAACTTTTATATTACAAATGCAGCAGGCAAATCAATACAGCAGCAATATACACATACATTGATTGTGTTCCCCTTTTCATAAAACACTGGAGCTCATTTCTCTAGGTCTAAAAGCTACTGCAATTCAAACAGACTACTGCAGTTTCAATTTCTCTTAACTTTGCCATTGTTTAATTGGCCCAACATGTTCAGTTGTATCTAACAGGGCACTTTTCAACATTACATAAACAAGTTCACTTGGGGTCTACTATCTACTGACTGCCCTGGACTGCAATGGTGGGACAGAAGCATGCCGCGGGGCCACAGCCTGTGGAAGTGAGGAGCAGAGGGTGAGGAAGTCAAGACCAACGCTGTTTGGGGGCGAGTGACTCAGCGAGGGGCATGGGGTATTTTTTTATTTTCAGACAAGGACAAATTGGAGTGGAGAGCAGTGGAGACTCAGGAGAATGAAGAGTCAGGAGAGGTTGGAAAGACATGCAGCATTCTGCTTGTCTGAGGCCTCTCATTAGGCACCAAATAATCTCTGGAGCTGCAGAATGAAGGAAAAAAATAAGAAAACTACAACAGGACAAAAAAACAAAAACGGGTGCCCCCAAAAAATGGCAGCTGCTCGAACTTGGCTCTCCTAAAGCAGTATACACCGCGAATTACCAGGGGGATGATTTTGCTGTTCTGTGCTGGGTTTTTTTGGTGTGCAGAGAACACAAAATAATAGGGAATTTTGACCCCTGGTACAGGACATGTGTGATGTTGTATGTCAAGCTAGACAAGACACTGGTTTAAACAGAGGATTAAAGTACACTGAGAGATGTGCCAATGTTTTAATTCACCACCAAAGTTGCTGCGAAGTGACCGAAATTGGTAACGTCTTCCATACCCTCAGCAACTTTTACTTCACCCAAAATCACTGAGTTTTCCATGCAAATGGCAGAATTCTGCCTGCAAAGTGTGGAATTTCATCCAAAAATGGTGGAATTTCACCTGTGACCGGTGAAATTCTGCCATTTGTGAGTGAAATTCTGCTATTTGCTGGTGAAATTCTGCACTTCGCAGTCAAAATGCCATCATTCACATTGAAATTCTGCACTTTGCGGATTGATCTGCACTTCAAAGATTGCACTAAATTAGCGAATTAATTTACAGAACAAACTCAGCCAACTTCACCCATCTTTAAATATAATATTATGATACTAGCAATGACAGAGGTTTTGTACATTTCCAGAATCTGAATGTAAAAAAACAAAAACTAAGCAGAAACCACTATGTATAACTAATATCTAAAAATATATGGAAAAAAAATAACATCAGTGAAAACATACTGTAGGAGTTGTATGACACCGAAAAGTTTTCTTGAGAAAGCACAGTTATGTAAGAACTTACCATAAGAGTAGATCTTTGTGAGATGCTCTTGCAGTAGGTAATAACCATTAAGACTAGAGCCGCCAGGTGCTAGGACCACACGGAAAACTTTAGCTAGCAATGTATGGCGGGGGACCACCCACTCAACATCACATGATGGATATCAGAGTGACTCTATATAGTGGGCGATCCTCACATCTGCCCTGCAGTTCTCGCACTGGAGACCTAAGAATGTGCAACAGGAGAAAGGAGTGGGCTCCTGCAGCTAAAAGAAAGGCAAGGAAGAAGTAGCCACAGAAGCAGGGGAAAAGTGGGAGGGAAAAAGGAATCTTCAAACAGAACCTCTCTCGAAGATCTACTGTTATGGTAAGTTCATATGTACAGTAGTAGCCACAGACATTGCCAGCTATTTCCAGCTATTTCGTGAAATTTCTAAAGAATTTCTATCTGTTGCCCCAACTGTGGAAATGCAGAAAGCAGGAGATTTCTCTCGAAATAACACAGAAATTTCAGGAAATAGCTGGCAATGTCTGTGGATACTACTACTGTAACTGTACTATCTTACTTCGAGAGGGCTCTTGCAGTAGGTAATAATCACTAGGACTGAGTCCAAGCAGTGGAAGTGAAACAAAGAATGAGAAACACGGGAGGCAGGAAAGGTCTGCAGTGGGTACAGATTTTAAGAAAGGAGGCTCTGAAAGAAAGCTAGTCCAAAGCCTTCCCTGCGCTAGAAGCAATGTCAAGACTGTAATGCTTAGTGAAGGTGTGGACAGAGCTCCAAGTGGCTGCCGCAAATGTCAGTGGCAGAAACATTTCTGAAACAAGCAATAGATGCAGCCATGCCTCTAGCTGAGTGCCCTTTAACTTCCCCTGAGAGTGGCTTTTTATACTCCTGATAACAAAACGAAATGCATTTTTCCAACCATTTCGACAAACACTGTTTGGAAACTGCAGCACCCTCTGTTTTGGGTGCAAAGGAAATGAAAAGCTGATTCATTTTGCGAACTGATTTAGTCTGGTTCATATAGTAGTTCTGTGCACATCGAGAGTGTGCAGAATGGCCTCCCCTTAGTTAGAGTGTTCAGGATAGTACACTGGTAAGTGTACCGTCTGATTCAAAGTAAACTCAGAAACTACCATTGGTAGGAATGTAGGATTTGTACGCAGAGCCACCTGGTCTCTGTGGAAAATCAAATAAGGCTCCTTACACATGAGGGCCTGAAGCTCAGAAATCCTTCGAACAGAAGTAATGGCAACTAAAAATAGCACTTTCCAAGAAAGACAGCACAGTTCACAGCTTGCAGCCAGTACAAAAGGAGGCAAAGTGAGCTTTTCAAGAATAAATTTCAGTTCCCACAAAGGAACAGGGTTCTTGACCAGGGGTTTCAGATGGATAATCCCTTTCAGAAAAGTTTTGGAAACCTCCAACTGAGCCAGAACTTTGCCATCCATGTAGTAGGCAGAAATGGCAGACAAATGAACCTTCAGGGAAGAGTAACTAAGGCCAAGGTCAGAGGGGTGTAGCAGGTACACCATAACCTGTGGAACTGGGCAAAAGAAAGGGTCCCAATCCTTGGATGTTGCCCAAACTGAGAACCTCTTCCATTTCATAACATATGTGGTTCCTGTGGATGGCTTTCGGGCCTCTGCAAGGACCTGTGCAACTCTGAAGATACCCCAGAGCTTGCAACAGCAATGTCAATAGGTGCCAAGCGTGAAGGTGAAGGGACTTGAGACTTGGATGTAGTAGCATGCCCTGATCCTGGATCAGCAGGTCCTGGCAGAGGGGTAGCAGTACTGGAAGCTCCACCAACAACTGCTGGAGCAGAGCTAACCAAATTTGGAGATGCCATTAAGAGGCGATCAGAATCATGTGAGCCCCTTCCGCCTGTAGCTTCATAAGCACCCTGTACAGAAGTGGGAAGGGAGAGAAGGTGTACAAGAACCTCTCTGTCCAGCACAGAGACAGCACGTCTCTCCAGAAAACATCAGACCCGGAAATGAGCAAGCAGAAACTGGGTAGTTTTGCACTGGTCGGGAGGCAAACAGATGTAGTTCTGAATGACCCAAAGATCGAATAGATTCTTGACTATGGATTGTCTCAGTTCCCACACATATGCCCTTGCCTGTGTGTTGCTGAGACTGTCTGCCAGGAGGTTGTGAACTCCTGGAAAGTGCACTGCTGTCAGCTGGATGCTGTGCTGAACTGCCCAATACCACACTCACATCACTTCCCTAAAAAGGGGGTACGATTAAGTGCCTTCTTGTTTGTTCGGGTACCACACCGCACTCACATTGTCCTTCTGGACAAGGAGTGTGCATGAGCACATGAGGGGCTGAAAGGCCTGAAGGGCATGCAGCACCGTGCCCATCTCTAACACACTGAAGTGCAAAGAGAGCGCCCACTGAGACCAGGATCCCTAGGTCCTGTGATCCCAGGTGAGTGCCCCAGCCCTGGTCAGGATCATCCATTGTCAGGGTCTGGGTAGGGCAGGGGGACTGGAAAGGAGCATCTTGACAGAGATTGCTCAGATCCTGCCACCATAGGAGGTCCCAATGTACAGGGTTGGATACCAGGATTCTGTGGTCTATGTTGCCTGATCTCTGGTCCCACTATACTCTCAGTGTACATAGCGTAACTCGCATGTGGAGCATAGCTAGAGTAACAGTGGGAATAGTTTTGGCCATTAGACCCAGTAGGCATAAGATGGACTGGGCTATGTTCCATCGACTGGTTGCCACTGGGTTGGCCTGTTGTCATAAGGTCTCCTCCCTGTCTAAAGGGAGGAAGGCTTGACCCTGAACTGTATGCAGCACCATCCCAATAAATTGATGGTGCGTTAAAGGAATAAGGTGGAACTTGGGATAGTTCACCATAATTCACACTTGCCAAGAAAGGTCCAGGGTGATGGACAAAGAGGCTACCAGGCTGTTCCTTGATGGTGCCAACAGACGCCAGTCATCAAGGTACGGGTACACATACAGGCCCTGGTGGAGTAACACCATTCTCACCAGCGCTAAGCACTTGGTGAACACCCTGGGCAGCTGAGAAAAGGCCAAAGGGAAGCATCTTGAACTGAAAATCTTCCTCCTGGAAAGTAAACCTGAGGAAGCAGCAGTGGGAGGTAAAAAAAAAAAAGATATGCAGGTAAGCATCCTGTATATCAAGGATAGAAAGTCAATGTTCCTCGTGAAGTAGTGGCAACAGACTCGGCAGGTTCAGCATACAAAATCTTTTGTACTCTATGTGCAGATAGAGCGAGCTGAGATCCAAGATCGGATGGATGTCCCATGTTTTCTGGGAACCAGGGGAAGTAGGAGTAGTATCCCCTTCCCACCTAGTTCTGAGAAATTGGCTTTATGGTGGATTTTTGCAAAACAGCCTGTATTTCCTCTCTGATGAGAGGAATGTGACCTTTTGGGTAGTGAGAGAGACCTGAAGGATTTGTTCAAGGTCTTTCGGTGAATTCCATGGTGTGGCCTTGGATGACCTGCTGAAGAACCCACAAGTCTGGGATGATCACCTCCTATCTGGGTAGATATTTGTTGAATCTGCCTCTACCTATTCCTCTGAAGCTGACGGCGGAAGCTGAGGGCCCTGATGCAAGTCAGGAGGTGTTGGGGGTGGGGAGCAGTGCCACAGAAGCCTTCTGTGACTTGGCTGGAGGGGTAGTCTCTGCCAAAGGAACTAGACATTTGATCTAACGTCAGGGAGGCTGTTGCCTTTTTGATGCCTTTACTGGTGACAAAAGGCTGCTAGGCCTGAGTTGGAATGATACATGGACTGGACAGAGAGCAAGGCCTTGCCACTGTCCTGTAGCTCAGTTATGGTGTCTTTGAAGTCACCCAGAAAGAGAACTAGACCTCGGAAAGGGGCATTCTGAATGGCCTCTTGGACATCTTGGGTCAATCCAGATACCCACAGCCAGGAGTACTGACGTATGCTAACAGCAGTAATGGTGCTCTGGGTAGAAGTATCTATGGCATCATATGTAGCCCTTAGGGAATGATGGCAGGAGATTTCTGCTGTCCTGTCCATTTGAGCAATCTTAGTTTTAGCCTTGGAGTTGGTAAAGCATCGAACTCCAACTTAGCCTGATCTAGGATAGATTTCTGGTAAATGATCAAGTGTGCCAGATAATTCCAGGCTCTGACGGCCAATGTGAAGGACAAATATGCTTTATATCCACACTGGTCTATTTGCCTTGACTTTTTGTCAGGAGGTAAGGTGCTCATATGCTTTGGCTTAGCTGTACGGTGATGAGCTGCATTAATAACCACAGAGTCCACTTAGGATGAGAACTGAGGTGGTTTTGGCCCTCAGGGGCCCAATATAATCTGTTGACCTTCCTGGCAACATGGCCACCGACAAAGGCTGCCACACGGAGGCCAAATCCTCATGCGGGCCTATCCATTGAGGAATGAGAAGTAGTGACAACTCTGGCATGTCTAGGTGCACCACCAGTCTCTTACATTGAGGGTCTTGGTCCTCCATCTTCTACCCATTTGCCTCTTGAATTTTCCAAAGGATCTCTGTGAAAGAGGGATCCTTCGGGGGGGGGCTTGGGAAAGTCCTTGGGCTTGAGATCCTCTGGGGGAGGGGTCTCAAAGCCTGACGTGGAGGAGGCTGAAGAGTTTGAATCTGATGAAAGGCTTCTGTCTGGGGACAGATCTTGTGGAAGAAGGATCTCTTTAGAGGAGACCATGAGGACCCTATTATCGCCTGCTACCGCAGTTGGGTGAGAGGCCTAGCCTGAGGTAAAAGGATGAGATTCCACTGGTGAAAGGTAACCGGGCATAGGTTCCAGTCAGACTGGTGGGGAGGCTGTGACCGGTTGATGTCGGCCCAATTTAGAAACCAGCTGGGCCTTGGTCTTGCTGCATCAAGACTGAAGCACTGTCCTAAAGTCCACCTGAGGCTGAGAAGGTGAAGGATGGGGCACAGGAGGCTGGTACATGGGTGGGCAGCCTGGAAACTAATAACCCTGTGTTGAATATGCAGGTGTTGAGTAATGATAGCCCAGAGTACCATAACTGAGCGTGGGATAGCCTGGCATTGTAAACTCAGGTGTGGGGTATCCTGGCATCTGGTACCCTGGTGGCAGATACCCTGGAGAGTGGTAGTGAGGCACAGGGAAGCTTGGCATCAGAAGGCAGGGCAAAGGCCCTGATGGCAGAGCCAAGGGTGCTGATGGAGGCCCTGATGGCAGATAAGCAGGCGAAGGCCCGATGGAGGGGCCAAAAGACCAGATGGGTGTCCTAACAGAGGGTAGGAAGGGCCTGGTAAAGTCAGGTCTGGTGCCAAATCAGCAGGAGGAAGTTCTGACATCAGCCGCAAAGAGACAGAGGGTCCCACCTGGGTCTGCGGTGGGGCAACAGGCCAAGACAGGTGAGTTTGCAGCGCAGGAGTTGTCGGCTCCTGAGGGAAATCCGGTGTTGAGCATTCCAGCTCTGGTACCTGGGTGGTGTCAGGTGGATGATCCTCCAACTCTGGCTCAAGAAGATCAGGCGAGCCAGGAGCCTCCACCAAAGGAGGCAGGCAAGGAGAATCCTGAGAGGGAGAACCCATTGGGGAAGGCTGCGGGCAAAGTGGCAGCAGGCACTGATCTGGCAGATCATCATCAGGCCTGTTATCAGGGCCCAATGAAAGTGCCATGGCTGGGTGGATGCCAGAGGAACTGGAACACTGCTTATCAACCTGGGCTGGGTGGTTGTCAGAGGAGCGGATGACCGACTTATCAACTGCACCACCAGACTTAGTCTTGGTGTTCTTGAGGGGTCTAAGAGTGGCAGAGTTCTCTGGAACTCTGGAGGTGCCCCCCTGAACCATAACCAGCTCAGGCGGGGGGACCAATGGCTGCACTGCGGAGGAGGAAGCAGACTTGGCCGGTGGAGCATTACCCAAGTTAACTAGAGGTTTCTCGACATCTGCGGCTCTCAAAGAAGACTGCGGGTGAGAAGGAGACCAATCATGATCCCGGTGTTTCTCCTTGTCCTTCTTCTTCTTGTGGGAGTCAGACAAACCCCCAGTGAGGAAGATGATGCCTCAGCTTCTGCAGCTCCTTCTCCATTGAAGATATCTTCAGTTTAAGAACATGGGTTTCCAGGGCCTGTTGGTGGCATTTCTGTGTGGCCTGGTTGAAATTCTGACAAGCCCTTACAGTCCTCAGTCTTGTACTCGGGTCACAGGCAGAAAAGACATAGGGAATGGTTGTTCTTATGAGGGAGCTGTGTGCTGCAGTAATTGCACTTGCTCATCAGAGAAGACATGCACAAAAAAGATGAACTTTTTTAGAAATACAGAAAATAAAGAAAAAAAAGTGAAATACTCATCCAAAAATTAAGGGGGACTGAAACAGAGTTCTCTACGAGGTCAGACATGCACAGGTCAATGGCAAGAAAGAACTGGAGGGCGATCATGGAGACCACCCACTATCCCACTATATAGGGTCACGCTGATGTCAATCACATGACATTGGGTGGGCGGTCCCCTGCCAGACACTGTTAGGTAAAATTTCCTGTGTGGTCCTAGCGTCTGGCGGCTCTAGTCCTAATGGTTATTACCTACTGCAAGAGCCCTCTCAAAGTAAGAACTTTAGAACTCTGTTGCTTTTTGCTGCTGGATGCTTGAGGATTCCATTAATCCCAAGCAGTACAGTCTATCCCAGGTCACATGCGATAACTGCTTATGTTAACCACTTAGCTTTCAGATAGCCTACCAAAGAGGTTATCACCATGAGGTACATAAGTCGTTACTGCTGTTACTGATCTTTCTATAAAATAATTTCATAGACATTTTTGAGTTAAACCTTCCTTTACCCAACTGTTCTTACAGTAGATGATGACAGCTCTATAAAGAAAAATGTCTGTATGCAGGGACATGCCCAAACATTAAAGAACTTAAAATTCAGGTGGTAGCAAATGCATTTAAATTACATCCATGCTGTGTCATACAAGGTCCTTCAAGTTCTATTCAGCTGTATTGGCAAATCTTAAAGTTAAATGCTGAATTGAGCTGAAACCTCAAATTCAAACCTCAAGTCTGAAGGTCAGATTGATATTAACAGTATGCATATGAGCAGCATCAGTCAATTATTGAGGTTAGGGTAAGGAACACTGAAGTTGGTACAGACGCATATTACACTGTATGCACTGAAACACTTTCTAGATCAACAGAAAATCCATTTGAATTACTTAGAAGCAGCTTCATATATGAGACTTGATGTTCTAATGCTTTTTAAGTTTTCTGACACTTGAAGTATGGATGTGCTTATCAAATTTGCATGGTTTAATATACTGTAGTTCTGTTAGTCTGGTTAGTGAACCAGGAATGGGAAATGCACCATTTCCTTTCTGATTAAAGTGAACTTGATTGGATAATGACAGGCCATTTAATAGATATAGCTTACTATCTTAACCCCTTCTTAGCTGCTTACTGTTATTAGATAGGGATGATGTAAAGATGAGACAATGTCACAAACTTTGCCCTTCCCAAACACCTTTAAATATGACCCCACTATGCCAAACTTGGGATGCAGTGTTCTTTATGGAACTACACAACATGTGTTGTTAGTGAAGACAGATCTAATTCATGAAGGGTGAATATTGTAGCAATTAAGTAGTCCAACTGACATTCTCTCTGGTGGCCCTAAATGATTATTTAAGGCAGGCTGGAAATTTCTATGGAGATCTTACAGAAACTTCAGGAAATATTCAAACATGTCTTTTGCTGCAGCTCTAACTTGCCAGGTGCAGAAAGATGATCACATGGTCACATTGCTGCTTGAAGTACTGGGATATAGCATTGTGGCATTGAAGTTGTAGCCTGTTACAAAAAAAACATAGGACATGTTTTTATTGTGCCATGCAAAAAATCGGCCAGAAACAGTTACAAAACTGGATTTAATGCAGCTATTGTTGATAGTTTGTGCTTAGAGTGCTCCCATGTGGGGCTGTCAGTGATATGGAAGTCATATGGGTTTAAACAACTGTATTTTACAGCATGGATATTTGTACAGTTGTGTTGTGCTTATTCACAATGCCCTGAGCTGTGGCTGGATCATCAAAAGACCAAAGACAGCCCAGGGACTAAGTCCCATGTTGCAGCCCACCAGTGCTGAAAAAAATCTCCACATTGGTGGGCATTCCTATTTTGGGCTCAAGGTACACGCAAATGGCTGGCCAGCTGCAGATGTTTCATCTGGTATTATCTTGCATAGTATTCTGATGCAGTTGCATATAGAAAATGTCAGCAAACTGTTGAAAATCTCAGAGCCAGTAACAAACTGGCTCCATGTATGAAAATATTGTGCATACAGGAAAACCTGCAGGTGTGCAAGTGAAGCCCCCTTTGCACACAGGTTTTGCTGCACATGTGGAAATGCCCCCTTTTTTAAAATCCATCCCATGTGGTTTGGGCTGGATCCTCATCTTGGTGTCTGGATAATGCAGATACATACAGTAACCCATCGGTGTAGCAGCTACTGTCTCAAAAATCTGGGCCTGTCTGACATGTTTACCATTGCTGTCAAAATAGCTGGTTCAGCAGCAAATGACAGGTTTGCAATGTTTTAAAACATTATGCCTCTCTGATATATTTTTTGATTGTTGCTAGTAGAATATCAGGTATAGCAGCTCCATGCCAGGTCACCAGTATTTAAAATAAAATATCTTACTGAAATGTTTTTTGCTGCTGGCAAAATAGTGGGTACAGCAGTTGACATGGCAGATGACCATTGTTTCATAAATGTATGCCTCTAGGACAAGTTTATTGTTGCTTGGCAAAATAGTAGTTACAATAACCCACATGGCAGGTCACCAGTGTTTCAAAAAATTATGCTTGTCAGACATGTTTATTGTTGCTGACAGAAAAGCAGGTACAGCAGCTTAGACAGCAGACCACCAGTGTTTCAATATTTTTGCCTGTCTGGGCAAGAAGTGGCTTACAGTGACGGAAGTGTTACATGTCAAAGAAGAAATCTAGGAAACAGAAATGTAAGAGGGTGTAGAAGGCTACAAGTATTGTGGGTAACCCTGAAGACAGAAGTCGGAGCCTCCATTCAAACTGGGGTGATTTACAGACCTCCAAAACAGGGAGAGAATCTAGACAAGGAAATGAAGGAAGCAATCAGGAAGAGTGCAGATAGTGGGTAGGTACCACTGATGGGGACTTCAGTCTACCAGTTATTGATTGAAGCCTCCTAGTCATGGCCTCTTCTACAAGCAGGGTCATCCTAGACACCCTGCAGTGGGAATTTCTGAGGCAACTCATCAAGGAACCCACTCACGATGGGGGAATATTGGCTCTGGTGCTTAAGAACAGGGACAATGTTGTGGATGTCAGGGTGGGATGCCACCTGGGAACCAGTGCTCACCAGACAGTGTGATTTAACATTAGGATGACGGTGGAGGTGAATCACACAAAGATGAGGGTCCTGGACTTAAGCAGGATGGATTTTGAAAAAAACAAGCAGTTCCTTCACTGTCCGAAGTCACGAAGTATAAAGGTATCAGCTTTATGCATGTTAATGTGTGTAGCCTCTTAAAGAAACTCACCTCAGTACAGGCTTGGGCTATCCACATGGAGCCGGATGTACTTGTCATATCTAAATCCTGGCTTCGTCCATCCACACCAGACAAAGATGTCAATATCCCCAACTATCTGTTATTCAGAGCTGATAGACTAACCAGAGGCGGTGGTGTAGCCTTCTATGTTAAGGACAAGTTTACGGTCACTACCCTCAACACTACATCAATTGCCAATGCCTTTGAATACCTGTCCTTAAAAACTGAAATATCTACATCAATAGCCCTCCATGTCATAGGATGTTATAGACCCCCGTCCTTGGGGTCACAGTTCCTGTCCCACGTATCATTTACTATGAGTACCGACACAATGGAAACAATTATACTAGGGGACCTTAACTACGGCTGGCTGTCAAGCGCATCTCTTCCACTTAAATCCTTCTGTGACTCTCATGGGCTCACTCTACTTATTAATGAACCTACTCGTATCAATAAAAAAAAAACTATGAAAAATACTCTATTAGATGTACTTTTAGTAAGCAAACCCCATTTCTTCTCCCATGCTGGGATCTTTTCTGCCGATGTTAGTGACCATTGCTTTATTGCTGGCATAAGATCAGTCCCTATACCAACAGCCTCAGCAAAGTTCTCTGCCAAAAGATCAAAATGGAATTTTGACCTGCTTGCATATATCAATGACCTGAAAGCCTCCCTGCTTTGGCATACCTTTTATTTAGCCAAATCAGTAGAAACAGCATATGCCATTTTCCACTAAATTGTATCCAGCGCTGTTAACACCCGCACACCCTTAGTCAAAACCTGCATAAAGGCTAGAAAGTGCCGTTGGTGTACAGCAGACATCAAGGCAGCACTATTAAATAGAAAGAAGCTCTGGAAGCTAGCATGCAAATCCCACAAAGCTGAAGACTGGCATCTTTTCAGAACAGCCAGAAACCACTGTACAAAGCTAATTCGGGAAATCAAGTCCAACTTCTATCGTTCTAAACTCGACACTGCCTTGGCCATACCTATTATGCATCTATTTAACTTGTCCCTTTCTCAAGGGACCCTAAGGTATCTTACAGGGAGGAACAGGGTGCAGGAAAACACTATTTTTAAGCGAAAAAGATGTTTCAGGACTAGAGGGCATGGGATGAAGTTGGAGGGAGGACGATTCAGAGGAAACATGAGAAAGAATTTCTTCACAGAACGGGTGGTGGACAAGTGGAACATTCTGCCAGAGGAAGTGGTGGGGGCTGAAACAATCACGGGATTTAAGAATGCATGGGATAGACATAAAGGAATTCTAGAGGGCAGGGGTAAGGGGAAACAGACTTCTAGGAAAACAAACTGAACTTACAAGCTCAAATGGGCAGACAAGGTGGGCCATAGGCCCTTATCTGCCGACACTGTCTATGTATCTATGTATCTATGTACCCAAGCTGTAGAAGACTGTACATGTTATTCCGTTGTTTAAATCCGGAGAACCCTGTGATCTAAACAACTACAGGCCCATCTCCCTTCTCAATGTACTATCAAAACTTCTGGAAAAAATTGTGAATGCCCAGCTGAAATCTTTCATAAATGATTTTAACCTGCTAAACCCAATGCAATCTGGCTTCAGAACTTAACATAGTACAATCACGGCCCTGGCCAAAGTGACAAATGACTAGCAGTGTGAGCTAGAGAACAAAAAATTTGTCTGCGCCGTTTTTCTAGACCTAAGTAAGGCCTTCAACACTGTTGACCACAGCCTCCTTCTTTCTTCATTAAAAGCTATTGGTCTAGATTCTACCTCCTTGCATTGGTTCCATAACTACCTTTCTGATAGGCACCAACAGGCCAAGGCCGAAGGTGAACTCTCCCCCTCAAATCTGTTAAAAAGAGGTGTCCCGCAGGGATCCATCCTGGGGTCACTCCTATTTGCCATCTACATCAACAATATAGACTCAGTCATCAATGAGGCGAAAATTCATCTGTTCGCAGATGATACAGTGATCTACCTAAGCCGTACAACTCATGAAACTGCCTGTAGCGACCTGCCAGCTGACTTCAACATGCTTCAATACCAGCTCCTTAGTAAAAAATTGCTACTTAATACTAAAAAGACAAAGGTGATGCTATTTTCACCTATTAACCATGCAGCCTACCCTGCTCTACCCCCCATCACCACCCTCCTAGGAGAAACCCTGGAATTTGTGCTGAAATTCAAATACCTGGGGGTCTGGCTAGACTTCAAACTCTCTTTTGCAGACCACCTGGAGGATTTGTTAAAAAAACTGAGGCAGAGACTAAGTCTCTTCTTCAGGTTAAACCGTCTACAAACTACAGAGGCCAAGAGACAGCTAGTTCAGTCTACGTTCCTTTCCCTAATTGATTATGCCGACTTTATATACAGCCAATGTGCTACTTCATACCTCGGTAAATTGGACATACTTTACCACAGAACCCTACGCTTCATCACTGGTCTCCCCCTTCTCCACCCATCACTGCTCTTTATGTGCGGCTGTAGGTTGGACCTCCCTACACTACAGATAAAATAAAAATGCAGCTCTCTGGACATACAGAGCTATCACTGGCAAACTTCCACAGGACATTATTGATTGCCTGACTCTCAATATTCCTGGAACCTATGCCCTAAGAAGCTGTTCACTGATTTCTCTGAAAGTGCCCAAAGCCCTAATGCATTTTGGGAGAGCTGCCATGGGATTCGTTCTACCATCACTCTGGAATGTGCTACAGAAATCACTGAAACTGCGGACTCTTGTTAGTATTGCTGTGTTTAAGTTGTTATACTCAAAATACATTACAGAAGCCTGCAACTGCTTTCAACGATCCTAGCTCTGGAATTTGCTACAGAAATCACTGAAACTGAGGACTCCTGTTAGTCTCACTGTGTTTAAGACCTTATACTCAAAATACATTACAGAAGCCTGCAGCTGTTTCCAATGATCCTAGCTTACTTACACACCCCTTCCACATCCTCCTTGCTTTTCCCATCCTCCTTCCTTCTTGTATCAGTGCATAACTTGTCCCTGAGCCACCTACTTATCTACTGCCCTAAATCTCACCCTTCCTCACCCACCTAGTCCTTGTATACCCACAGCATCTCATTCCTTCACTCCTAGTATTATGCCAGTTCCAGACCCTCCCACTGGCTGCCCACTTCTCCCGACACATGTCTCCCCCTTGATACACCTGGGTCTTTTTAAACAGACTATGTATGTCTCTTCGCTTGTAGCATCCACTTCAACTAATCTCTTTGCTGGAGTATTATGCCTTTGCCTTACAGGAATACTAAACCATGTATGTTGTTGTATCTGCTATAAATTTTTACTGACTTCCTACCCTATTGTTATGTATACCTTTACCGACTGTCTTTTCCCTGAACCCAAATGTATTTTTACATATCCTATCTATTGCAGGCCTACCTGTACTGTTGTACTCTTGCATCTGCTGTCTATTTGTCTGTATATAACGCATTGTTACTTGACTTGTGTAATGCAGGTCCACCATGTAAATGAGCTTGCTCATTGGTGTTTTCCTGGATAAATAAATAATTTGATTTATTGATTGATTGACTGAGTGATTGATTGATTGAATGCCTCAAATATATTCAGTCGGGGGGGGGATTACCTTGATGGGGAGGAGGGATAAGTGGGCAAGATCAAGAGGTGGAATAGTGAAGGCAACAAACCTCTGTGTAAAAGAGGTGAGCAAAGGCAGGAGGAAAAAGAGACCAATATGGTTCTCAAATGAGGTGGTGGCAAGGGTAAGGGCAAAAAAAGCAGTGTTGAGAAGATACAAGGAGATGCAGAGAGAAAAAGATAGAGAGGTGCAGCAGCAAAAACAGAGGGAACCAGTGAAGGTAGTGAGGGCACTAAGGCAAAAACTGAAGAAATAATAGCCAAGGGGTATTAAGGGGGAGGGGATGTCTTTTTTAGGTATATAAGCAAAGACAGAAAGACAAGGGGAGAAATTGTAAGGCTGAGGGGTTCAGAGGGAGAGTGTGCAGACAATGATCAGGAAAAAAAGAGATCTCCTGAACAAAAACTTCTGTTCTGTCTTCACAGAGGAGTGGGATGAGGATAGGCCACATATAGGCTACAGAAGCCCTGGAGGGTGGAAAGAGACAAAAGTCCATCTGAATGGGTTCTAAAGGAAGTTACTAGTCTAAGAATGGGTAAGGCTATGGGGCTGGATGGAGTACATTCAAGGGTATTGAAGGAGCTCAGGGAGGCACTGGCTGTATCTCTGACAGCCTTGTTCAATAACTTACTAGTTACAGGGGTGGTCACAGAGGACAGGAAAAGGACAGATGTAGTCCCACTCCATTAGAGAAGCTGGCAACTACAGGATGGCCAACCTGACATCAGTATTGGGGAAACTAATGGACTTGCTTCTAAAGGAAAGACTGATAGATTACCTTACATCTGGTGGTTGCAGGACTAAAGGCAGCATGGATTCATATGTCCTACTTAGACTTCATCAAGGCCTTCGACATTGTGCCACACTGGAGGCTCATGAAAAATCAAAACTGGGAAGCTTGTGGATGGGAACCAAGGTGGTACCCTCGTTATGTAGTTGGATGACAGATAGGTAACAGAGGAAAGTGATTAATGGCACTGCTGTGGGAGAAGGGAGACCAGCAGGGTTCCTCAGGGCTCAGTACAGGGTGTGGGTCTTGTTATTGTCTTTATAAGTGATACTGCAGAAGTACTCAAAGGAAAGGTGCGCTTCTTTGAAGATGATATAGATACATAGATACGGTTGGCAGATATGGGTCTATGGTCCACCCAGTCTGCCCATTTGACCTCATAAGATCACTTTAATTTTTTCTAGAAGTCTGTTGCCCTTTACCCCTGACCTTCAAGATTCCATTATAACTATCCCTTCCATTCTTAAATCCCATGATTGTTTCAGCCCCCACCACTTCCTCAGGTAGGGTGTTCCACTTGTCCACCACCCTTTCTGTGAGGAAATTCTTCCTCATATTTCCTCTGAATTGCCCTCCCTCCAACTTCATCCCATGACCTCTAGTTCTGGAACATCTTTTTCACTGGAAAATAGTATTTTCTTGCACCCTGTTCCTCCCTGTAAGGTACTTGTATTTCTTGTATGACACCAAAATCTGCAATAAAATGGATACTCCAGAGGGAGTGGAGAGACCGAACAGAGAGACCTGAAAAAAGCTTGAAGAATGGTCAAGTGTATGGCAGGTGGATTTCAATGCACAAAGTGCATAATCATGCACCATAGGTGCAGAAACCCAAAGGCAGAATGTGGAATGGGGGGTAGGTATTGGAGGTCACTAAACAGAAAAGGACCTGGAGTAATCATAATGGATGACCTTAATGTGGAAAGGTAATGTGACAAAGCAGTATGAAAAGCCAATGGAATGCTGGGGTGTATAGGAAGCAAAAGCACCACAGAAAGAAGGAGGTGATGCTGCCATTGTATTGGCTATTAGGGAGATCACACCTGGAATAAAGTGACCTGTTCTGGAGACCCCACCTCAGAAAGAACATAGGGTAGCAGCCATCCAAAGAGGGGTGACAAAAATGGTGCAGGAACTGCAGCAAATGTCCTGTGAGGAGAGGCTGAGGGATCTAAACATGTACATCCTGGAAGAAAGGAGGGAGAGAGGGACATGATTGGTATCTTTATTTGTACACTTGTATCAGGCTGATACTTTCTGTTTTTGGGTCTTGTAACCATAACCCACGATTGCTAACTTGCTGATGTTGTATTATGTCATTGTTTTTAATTTTTTAATTAGTATTTCCGAAAGACCTTTGAATGTGAGCACTTTTACAAAGGTTCCACGTCGGGGTGGACAATAAGACAATACACATATTCAGTGGTTACAGAGTCCTGATCATTAGGCATTAAAGAGCGATTACATGACAATTAGACAAACAGGAGAAAAAAAAAAACTGAGCAGTTGTAATTGAATACTAAGCTACTTCTTTTTTTTTCCATTCAACTTTTATTAAGGTTTTCAATACAGAGAACAAATCCACAACACACTTGGCATGATAGAAATAAAACAACTTCAAATATTATGATGATTCATTCTCTCCCTATCCTCCCTCCCTCCCACCACCATCATAACCCCTCCAAATCCCAGCACTACATTATACCAGCAAAGTTACACCATACAATGTAGTAATAATGTATCTCAGACTTGTAAGGAGTACAGGGTTTGTAGAGGGCCCCATATCCTGTTGAATTTCTTAATTTTGTTGCAAAGGCTTGCAATGGTCCTCTCCGTTCTAAGGTTAGCGAGGAGCTCCTGGAGCCACTCAACGTAAGTCAAATTGTCAGAATCTTTCCAATGTCTAAGGACCACTTTTTTAACAGACAAGGAAATTAATGCCATTTGATATTTCCTACACACCACTGAAATACAGAAGAAATCCCCCAAAAGACATACTTCAGGTGTGAACAGATCAGAAAGCCCTAAGAGTGGATCAACCCTTTGTTTGATAGTGGTCCAAAGTGGAACAACTTTGGGGCAGTTCCAGAAGATATGAAAAAGGTCCCCAGGCTGCAATTTGCATCTTGTACAGAACGGAGAGGATACAACGCCCAGCCTGGCCAATTTCTGTGGGGAATAGTAAATATTATAGAAACATAGAAACATAGACTTTGACGGCAGATAAGGACCGCTAGGCCCATCTAGTCTGCCCATTTCCCTACCTACAGGATAGGCCACAGATCCTAGTTAACCAACAGCCTATTTCTTCCTACCCCCAACAAGAATTGCCTTATGTCTGTCCCATGCATTCTTGAATTCTCCCACAGTTTTAGACCCCATAACCTCTTCAGGAAGGCTGTTCCATGCATCCACTACCCTCTCTGTGAAATAATACTTCCTCACATTGCCCTGAACCGCCCTCCTTCTATCTTTAAATTGTGTCCCTTGTTCTTGCAAGTCTCTTTTCTGAAAAATGCTACCTCTTGGACTTTGTTAATTCCACTGAGGTACTTAAAAGTTTCTATCATGTCCCCTCTCCTTCTTTCCTCAAGGGTTTACATATTAAGCTCCTTTAGTCTCTCCTCATATGGCTTCTCTTGCAGACCCTGCACCATTTTAGTTGCCCTCCTCTGGACTGCCTCTATCCTGTCTATGTCCTTGAGGAGATGGGGTCTCCAGAACTGGACACAGTACTCCAGATGGGGTCTCACCAACTGTCTGTACAGAGGGATAACAACTTCCTGTTTTCTGCTGATGATGCCTCTCCCTATACATCCCAGTATACCCCCAGCCCTCCCTACTGCCTTCTCACATTGCTTGCTAACCTTAAGGTCATCTGATATGATTACCCCCAGGTCCCTTTCCTTTTTTGTTTTGTTACTACCTCCCCAACCATTGTGTATTCTTCCCCTGGGTTCTTGTTTCCCAGGTGCATGATTTTGCATTTCTTTGCATTGTATCCTAGCTGCCATACTTCTGACCATTCCTCCAACCTTGCCAAGTCCCTTTTCATCCTTTCCACGCCTCCTTGTGTATCAACCCTGTTGCAGATTTTTGTGTCATCTGCAAAAAGGCATACTTTTCCTTCCAGTCCCTCTGCAATGTCACTGATGAAGACATTAAAAGGACTGGACCCAATACTGAACCCCGCGGTACCCCACTAGTAACCCCCTTTCTTCAGAATGGACTCATTTACAATTACCTTCTGTGTCCTGTTGTCCAGCCAATGTTTTACCCAGGCTACCACCCTGGGACCCACTCCCAGGCTGGTTAATTTGACTATTAATCTTTGTGTGGGACTGTGTCAAATGCCTTGGGTAAAGTCTAGGTAGGCCATGTCCACGGCCCCTCCCTGGTCTACTACTTTGGTCACCCAGTCAAAGAAATCTATTAGATTCGTCTGACATGACCTTCCCGCTGTGAACCCATGCTGCCTTGGGTCCTGTGCTCCACTGGCCTCTAGGTACTGACTATTCTTTCCTTCAGAAGTGACTCCATCACTTTCCCTACCACAGAGGTCAGACTGACAGGTCTGTAGTTTCCTGCCTCTGTCTTGGACCCACTTTTGTGAAGGGAATCACATTCACCTTCCTCCAGTCCTCGGTACCACACATCCTCCCATGATTTATTAAAAGAGTAGCCAGTGGTTTCACTAGTTCCTCCCTTAATTCTTTTAGAATTCTGGGGTGAATTCCATCAGGACCCATTGCTTTGTCCACCTTCAGTTTTAGGAGTTCTTGCAGAACCCTTTCTTCTGTGAAAGGACTGGGATCGACCCCCCTATCAAGAGTGCTTCTGTTAATTGGATTAGGCACCTCCCCCTCCTCTTTTGTGAATACTGAGCAGATATATTCGTTCAGTATTCCTGCTTTTTCACTGTCCCCCTCTGCCCACCCACTGTTCATTCTATTCAGCCTCACTATCCCTCCCTTTGTCTTTCTACGCTCGCTGATGTACCTATAAAAGGTTTTATCCCCCTTCTTAACTGAGTTGGCTATCTTTTCCTCAGTTTGGGCCTTTGCTATTCTGACTTCCCTCCCTGCTTCTTTCTGCCTTAACTGGTACAGCTGTCTGTCCTGCTTCTTCTGTGTTTCCTTATACTTCTGGAATGCTATTTTTTCTTCCTGACTTTCACAGCCACCTCTTTTGAGAACCATAGTGGCTTTTTTCTTTCATTTGATTTGTTCATTTGCTTCACACAAAGGCTTGTTGCCTCTGTGATGGCAGATTTGATAATTCCCCATTGTTGCTCCACACCTCCTTCTAGACTGTTTGCTAGTGCTTTTCTGAGGCACTCTCCCATCTTGCCAAAGTCAGCCCTCCTAAAGTCCAGTACACTCACTTTTGTATGGCTTGACTCTGTAGCTGAGTTTAACGTGAACCACACTGTTTGATGGTCACTTGTCCCCAGATGGCAACCCACTTCTAGATATGAGATCTTCTCACTGCTCCCATTTGAGATTACGAGGTCTAAGATTGCTCCCTCATGAGTGGGTTCTGAAACTAGCTGTCTAATGCCTGTCAACTGTAGGGCATCAAGAATGGCCCTGCTCTTGGATGTGGCTGCAGCAAATGTGCTCCAGTTAACATCTGGCATATTCAGGTCTCCCATCAACAGTATCTCCCCTTTCTCTGCCATTCTAAGAATGCCTTCTATCATATCCTTGTCCATTCCTTCCCCCCTGACATGGGGGTCTGTACACAACCCTGTGCAGATTGTGGTTCCTTTCCAGTCTCCAAGGTGACCCACAGTGCCTCCTCTCTCCGTTTACTCTTTGTTCAGTTGCTTTTATCCCTTCCTTTACATAGAGAGCTACTCCTCCCTCTTCTCCCCTGCCTGTCTCTCCTAGGTTATGTACCCTGGTATGTTAACATCCCAGTCATGGTTCTCTCTGTACCATGTTTCTGTGACTGCTACGATATCCAGGCATCCCTCTTCCATTAAGGCCATCAGCTCAGGGAGCTTGTTGCCCAGACTACGGGCATTGGTACTCATTACCCTCCATTTCCTGATGGCCTTACTCCCTTTTGCCCCATCCCTGTCCTTCTTGCCTTTGTCACTTTCTCCATTTACCCCTGCCCTTCTCTCTATCGACACCTCTATGTTGGTGTTTGCCGCACTTACTACCGTGATCATTTTGGGTGGGCTAGGATTCTCCTGCTCCTTTCCAGTGCCTCCCCCCTTGGCTAGTTTAAAAGCTTTGCCAATGAAGCATTTAAACCTATCACCTAGGATCCTGGTTCCCCTCCCGGACAGATGCAGCCCATCATGCCAGTATAGGCTTGTATCACTCCAGGTGGACCCCCAGTCCCCAATGAAGCCAAATCCCTGAGCTCTACACCAGTTTTTCAACCACTGATTGAATCCCATGGTGGAACACCCTAGTCTCTCCTATGCCATAGATGGGTAGCACCTCCGAGAAGGTTACCGTGCGTCCTACTTGACTAAGGCCCCTCCCCAATTCCACAAACTCTTCCTGCACTTCTCTAATCCCTTTCTTAGCCAGGTCATTTGTCCCTAGGTGGACAATGACATCCAGCTCCCTCCCCTGTGCAGCTGCTCTGGCAATCCTGAGGATTCACTTCCTGTCCCTGCAAGCCATGGCGCCAGACAGACACCTTACCTTCCTCTCCCCTTCATCCCCCAGTTCTACCTTCCTAACAATGAAGTCCCTCACCAGGAGTTGTTTCCTTCCCCTGCAGGGTCCCCTGCCACCCTCCTGTGGGTCTCCTTTGTGGAGGTTCCCAGCATCCTCCTTGGTCTCCACTGTGGGTGCCTCCATAGAGGAACCACACTTTGCCAGAATGGCATAGGAATTGTGGAGAGTACAATGGGAGGGATGCGCCTCTGTTCCACCACCCTCACCTCCCTGGGCCCACTGTGGTCCAACCGCCCTCTTTCTTGGCAACCTCTCGAGGCAACGGCAGTGGCACTGGTGGTCCCTGGATGGAAGAGGAGGTCCCACAAATCCTGGCCAACTCAGCCTGGAGATGAGCAACCTCCACCCTCAGCCCAGAGAGGTGCTTGCAGATGGGACAACACTGCATCCTCCAGAACATCTCCCGGAAGACTGCTGCTCCACAGCCACTGCACTGCACCACTCCAATCATGTCTTATTTCTGGCCCCTTAACTGTTTGCAATCCTTACTCTTTCCTCTGTTTTTTTCTCTCTCCTTACTTTCTGCCTGTGTGCCCTTTAAGCTCCTGATTGTCCTGTTCTGAGACAAGAATATCCTATATTTCGCAGTAGACCATGTACTTGCTCAGAGGCAGACCTCTAGCAGCTAGAGGGGGCCGGAGCTACTCTTGCCCTCTAGGATGGTGGGTCCTTGTGATTCTGTGATCACTCACTTCCTGCCCCTAAACAGGAAGTTCCTGTTGTCAGTCAAATTCTGTGCCTATAAAATAGAACTAGCTTTGGATGCGGGGATGGAGGGGAGGGAAGGAGGGCAATATAGTCCCAGTAGAGAAGTTCAGTCACACAGCAGTCCTTTCTCCTGGTGTCTTCTGCCAAGCTATTAGCAGAAGATTTCTAAGGCAGTCTTTAAATGTGGCTTCCTTCTAGCTAAGCCACTCCCCCTACTTGTCAGATCTTTCTACAAGTAATTTAAACCTCACAGCAGTTAAGTCCTTTCAGTCACCTGAGATTTACACCTTGATAACTCTTCAGATACCCATTCAGTTCAGTTAACCCAAACACACACTTTTTTTTTTGTATGTTAGTTTTTTTACCCTAAATTAAGAGTCAAATACAAAAGTTCTTCTACTTTAGTCCCAGCAGAGAAGTTCAGTCACACAGCAGTCCTTTTTCCTGGTGTCTTCTGCCAAGCTATTAGCAGAAACTTTCTAAGGCAGTCTTTAAATGTAGCTTCCTTCTAGCTAAGCCCTCCCCTACTTACCAGATCTTTCTACAAGTAATTTAAACCTCACAGCAGTTAAGTCCTTTCAGTCACCTGAGATTTACACCTTGATAACTCTTCAGATACCCATTCAGTTCAGTTAACCCAAACACACACTTTTTTTTTTGTATGTTAGTTTTTTTTACCCTAAATTAAAAGTCAAATACAAAAGTTCTTCTACTTTAGTCCCAGCAGAGAAGTTCAGTCACACAGCAGTCCTTTTTCCTGATGTCTTCTTCCAAGCTATTAGCAGAAACTTTCTAAGGCAGTCTTTAAATGTAGCTTCCTTCTAGCTAAGCCACTCCCCCTACTTACCAGATCTTTCTACAAGTAATTTAAACCTCACAGCAGTTAAGTTCTTTCAGTCACCTGAGATTTACACCTAGATAACTCTTCAGATACCCATTCAGTTCAGTTAACCCAAACACACACTTTTTTTTTTGTATGTTCGTTTTTTTACCCTGAATTATGTAAAATTTTAAATTGCATTAACCTAAGTCTATCCTGTGACAAAAAATTATCACAGTTATGCCACAGAAGAGACCAATCTATCTCCTTATCTGGAAAAAGGGAAGACCAATAGGCAACAGGGGAAAAGTTGTCGGGGTATGCCCACATAAATAAGGCACTATATATCTTAGACACTGCATGAGGTGAGCCGGCCGGCTCCGTTAAGGTAGCCTGAAAACAAATGTGAACGTCGGGAGGTGGGACTACTCCCATTACTTTTAACAAGAGATGACAAAGCTGGAAAATCTTAAAAATATTTATACCTGGTATCATAAACTTGTGCATGATTCCAGCTGAAGAACACCATTGTCTATCAGACGTGGTAAAATCTTTAAGCTGACAATCTCCTATCTGAGGAAGCCAACTGAGTGCTAGGGGTTTATTATCTAGTTGAAAATTAGGGTTACCTCTTATGGGTTAAGATAAATCCTTAATATTCTTGTATTTCAGAAATGCGCACAACTGAGCATGGGCCTTGATCGATACTGCTATGGGAGAGTTACGTAATGATGCAGGAAGGGATCCTAATTTAGTATATTACATCGCACTGGGAAGGTGTCCGTGCTTTTTTATAATGGCTAATTCCACTCTTAGCCAAGCTGGGGTACATAAGGATTGGGTTAATAGCTGCTCCACACTCAGCCACCTGAGATATTTATTGGCCTGGCTGGCCCAGTAGTACAGCCCAATATGTGGAAGTCTTAACCCTGCTTTTACTTTAGGTGCAGCTAGTTTGAGGAATGCCATTCTTGACTTTTTGTACCCCATATAAAGTTAGAAATCATACTATGCACTTTTTTAAACCAAGACAACGGAAGCCCAATATTCAACAAGTTAAGGGGGTAGAAAAGGCGGGGGAAAGCATTCATTTTAATTAAATTAATCCTGCCCCATAGAGAGAGAGGAAGTAGAGTCCACCTGCGAAGATCTTGATCTATATTTTGGACCAAGGAATCTAAATTTAACTGCTTAAGCAGAACTGTATTCCGTGTCAGAATAAGTCCAAGGTATTTAATGGACTTGGACTTCCAAGCAAATCAGAAGGTGGTAACTTCTTGTTTATAGACCCTGTGATTAAGAGGAAAAACTAAAGTTTTTCCTATATTAAGTTTATAGTTAGAAACCTTGCTAAAACCCTCTATTATTTTGAGAATGGGGGGATAGATGTAACTGGATGTGTTATTTGCAACAGGAGGTCATCTGTGTATGCTGCCACTTTAGCTACATGTCCATTTAGGGAAATACCCGAGATGTCATGGGCTCTTATTAGCCTCCAAATAAGGGGTTCTAGATATATATTAAAAAGAAGCAGGGACAAGGGACACCCTTGTCTAGTTCCCACATGCAATTTAATCTGATTTGAGATCACTCCATTACAGGAAATTCTAGCTGAGGGTAGTAGGTATAATGAGTGAACCCAGTTCCAAAATTTCCTAGGAAAACCAAATGCCTCCATTGCTGCAAATAAATAATTACAATGGACCCTGTCAAAACCCTTCTCGGCATCCAGGGAGACCAGAGCCATTGGGAGAGCAGTGTCCCTGGAGACCGAGAAGACATGAGCCAGAGTTCACAGGTGGTCAGCTGATGATCTTCCTTTCATAAAACCTACCTGCTCCTCCCCTATAAAAGTAGGAAGAACTGCATTCATACAATCAGCCAGTAATTTGGCTAAAATTTTAATATCATGATTGAGAAGGGAAATCGGTCTATAGCTTGAGACCAGGTCATGTGGTTTGTCTGGCTTGGGCAATAAAACAATCAGGGCTTCAAAAAGGGAGGGGTCAGACGCTTGACCAGAAAGAAGGAATTGAAAAAGTAACAAAATGGGAATCAGTTGCTTGGAAAAAACTTTATAAAAGTTGGAAGAAAACCCATCAGGGCCAGGGGTTTTATCAGACAGAAGAGATTTAATTACCTTTTCTATTTCATCTTCAGAGATGGCAGATACTAATATAGCTTGTTGAGATTTGGTGAGAGAGGGTAAATGTAAGTCCCTCAAATATTCTTGCAATTCCTCCTCCGAAGGGGGATTTACCATGGGACCATATAGATCCTGGAAATAACTGGTAAATTTGTCTGCTGTCTCTGAAGGTGAAGTTTTGAGGGAGTTGCCCTCTGACGAACGAACCACCGCAATAAATCTAGCAGACTCTTGTTGTTTGACACGCACTGCTAACATCCGACCAGCCTTTTCCCCTTGATCGGTATACACTGCATTCGTTTTTAAAATCGCTAGCTCGGCTTGCTCCCTTAACAGGTTGAGGTAAGCATCCCTCAGTTTAACTAAGTCTTGCTTAAAAGTCTCCAAGAAGGCTAGGGAAAGACGGGATTCCATACTCCGAATTTGGGACAAAAGACAGGAGGTCTTATTTTCCCTTTCCTTTTTCCTTTTCAACATTAGGCCAATTATAATCTCCCTCAAAAAAGCTTTAAGAGCCCCCCATTTCATATTGGGTTGTCCTATAGAATTATTATTTGGAACCATGAACTGCTGTATTTGGGATGCTATATATTCAACCTTATCCGGTTACTTAAAAACTTGGTTATTCAGCTTCCATCTATCCCCCTTTATAGGTAAAGATGACACAAATAATAAGCAAGTGACTGCGGAATGGTCCGATAGCGGACCTGCAATGATACTGGAATCTAAAACCCCAGGCAGGAGAATTTGGGAAATAAAAATGTAGTCAATCCATGAAGAGGTACCATGTACTTGTGAGATGAAAGTGTATTCCCTAGTTTTGGGATGAAGCACTCGCCACACATCACAAAGCCCTGTAGAGTCTAACAGGTCCCTAAAGGCCCTTTGAGCAGGAGAGAGGCCTTGACGGAGTCGACCCGACCTGTCTACAGACTGATCAAACACCTGATTAAAATCACCCTCTATAATCATAAGGATATCAAGGAATGGAGTTAAAACTTCCAATATTTGGACAAAAAACCCAGGAGTATCCATGTTAGGACCATAGACACTACCCAGGACAATGTCCAAAGTATGCAATCTACCCTTTACAAATAGAAACCTCCCTAAGGGTTCAGAAATAGTTTGAAGAGGTCTGAAAGGAATCAATCTATGTAGAAGGATCATGACCCCTCTGCTCTGGGTAGTGCCTTGTGCAGCAAAAATCTGTCCCACCTGTTGACGTCTCATTTTATCGGCTTCATCATTGAGCAAGTGCATTTCCTGTAAAAACATAATTTCTGTTTTTAGATGACTTAAGTATTTCAGAATTTTATATTGTTTAGTCTTATGCCTTATGCCTTTGACATTCCAGGTAATGAGCTGAATACTCCTAGCCATTCCCTTTGGAACCCTTAGAGACGTTATGGAATTCCACCTGCACTTGTATATAATATTGCTACCACACTTTATATGGTATATGCTGTGCTTACACACCACCCCCACCTCTACCCATACCCACCCTAACCCAATAAGAAACCCTCAAAAATCAACCCTAATAACATTCAATAAACCCCTACCCACTCCCACTCTCAAACCCCTCATACTCCGGTACATGATGAACAGCCAACCCAAATAGTTCCTCTCCGCCCTACCCCCCTGCCCCCTCCCAATCAGAACAACCATTTCAATACTAACCCTTTGTGTACCAGAAATTAAGCATCCTTAATAAGCAATATTATGAAAAAACCTACAACTAACCCTACTACATTTATATCTTGCACTCCCTGCAGTAGGTCATTGTAAGTGCATAGGGAAAGACAAACATTAAATTAAAATTGTATTCCCCTTTTCTAATCCACCAAACTGTACGGGAACATATACAGGGGCAGCATGAGGGCGAAGTACAGATGCCTTATCTGGATATGACCATCTTTGGTGCCCTCTGGCGGTGCTTCTTGGAAACAGAAAGCGTAGCAAGCATACGAAAAATTAAACAGTTGCACCACCTGTGTATCTCAAACAGTATTTATGCCCCTTGTCCTTAACAACGATGCCACCATATCCTTATTCCAGCAGGAGACTCCCACTTCCTAAAAAGAAAGCCCTCCCAAATTGCAGGTTACTATTATACAGTGATCAATGAGGTAAATGAGACATATGAACATCCTACTACCAGAGCCCCTCTGCATAAAGAATTCAACATAACAACTGTGGTAACTATATAAAGAACTTACAAGCACGCGAAAATATTGCAAGATTAGTATGGAAACCAATACAAAGCTTTACGTTGGGAAATATCCCCAAATTACCAATCCGGCTTCATATAAATGCCCCCCCTTGCCCCCATATTACACCAGGATGCTAGGTACTAATGAAAGTGAAGTACACAGCCCATGCACATACTCAGGGGTTTAACGAAAAACATAGAATACAGATACTTATCAAAGAAAACACAGCCTTGAAGGTTTTGGGCAGTGATGAAAGAACTCGACATCCGAGATTAAAAACAACTAAAATTTCAGAAATATTGGCATCTTTCTTGAACTTAAAGTCACTGAGTCGCACTGAACTTCTGTGCCATGCTAGCAAGGAAAAAGTGACAGCTAACAGGGGTGTTTACAGATGAAAATAACGGGTCAGTCCCAGTGTTGCCATCTTGCTTAAAAATCAGATTAAATATCTAGAACAGTAGAAATGCCACTCCTTAAAACTTCAGTCTTTGTCGAGTAATGTTAAACCATGTAGCATCTTCGCAGAGCGAGGTCAAAATCTGAACAATCACAAGGCTACTTTATTAGATAGTGGTAAACCACTCACATCAGATGATGAGCCAATATGACAGGATGTCAAAACAAGACTTTCAGGTGGCGGTTTTAAACAAGTCTGGGAGCGCTTCTTTAAGACCTGCAGCCACTGCCTCTGCATCCTCATAAGTCACCCAGGAACCACCTAGGAGAAATTGTAGCCTGGCAGGAAAGTCCATCCT
Source organism: Neoceratodus forsteri (assembly GCA_016271365.2). Classification (NCBI taxonomy): domain Eukaryota; kingdom Metazoa; phylum Chordata; order Ceratodontiformes; family Ceratodontidae; genus Neoceratodus; species Neoceratodus forsteri. The sequence continues at coordinate 562,698,164 of CM028135.1, read as the reverse complement.
AAACTTAATTCCTGCGGTGATCAATTTGACGGCCAATCTATGAAACGTGGCCCATTTCTGATGTACTGACAGTGGCAAGTCTTGCGCCACCTGCAATTTTTTACCTTCCCATTCCAAATCGTGGGTATCTCTGGCTTTATATAAGAAATGTTGCTGCTCTTGAAAGTTCAAAAATCTAAATATGAACGACCAAGGAGGGGCTCCATCAGGAGGGAGGGGGTCACAGCGCATGGTGGGTTCTCTCGATAATATAATCTGCCCCGAAAGGAGAGAGGCCTGCCACCTTCTCAACAAACTTCTTGGCAAATTTAATTGGGTCAGAGCCCTCTTCCCTCTTGGGCAGCCCTATGATCACGCATTATTGCGGCGACTACGACCCTCCAGATCTTCGACCTTGCTTTCCATTTTTGCCAGACGTTGCCGAACTGCCACCAAATCGAGTTCCACTTTATTCTGACTTCTCTCAATGGAATGCAAACGGGCTTCATTGTCAGCTGTTCTCCTGGAGAGATCCTCCAACGCACTGGAGATGCTCTTAATCTCCCCTGCAATGCTTTGCATTTCAGCTTTAAATGGTTGGAATTCCTCTAAAAAGCTGGAAAGAGTGAGCGGATCGGAGTCAGCAGTCCCAGCAGTGGTAGCCATCTGTGATGACTGTGAAGAGGAGGCCCTGCCTTTCTTTGGGGCCTTCTCCGGGGTAGTTGGAGGTGTGTGTTTCAAGATTTTTTTTTTCATTTCGTTGTCCATTCACACCGATATTCAAAAGGCACCAGTTGCTGGTTAACTTAAGGTTGCTCAAATATCGGTAAATTTCCTGAAAACCAAGATTAAAAAGTATTTAAGAGGGCAGGAGGTCGGAGCTCATGGAGAAGAGACTTATCCGGCATGCTGCATCACATGACTCCATACTAAGCTATTTCAAATAGGTTGCCCAAGGTAGCAGATCCCTGGAAACCTCCAAATCCATTGATAGACTGTGGCAGAGTAACTGCATAGGGTTTAACACTATCCCAGATGGTGAGAGGCTGGGTGACAGTGAAACAAGGGGGACTGGGTTTGAAACCAACTGCAGAGAGCGAGAGGTGGGGAGATAATGAAACGGGGGCTGTGATGGGGGAGTAGCTCCAGAGGGCTTTGTCGAATATGGTGTGTGTGTGGGGGTTGGAGGGGCAGTAACAAGTGCATTTAAAGAGGACTGATAGTTTACTTAAGCCCTTGGCTAGGCTACAATGGAAGCAGGGTTCTCAAGGTAGCCCTCCTGGGTGTTACCTTGGGGGTAGGCCTGTCTATCAAGTGTGGCCTGAGAAGTAGGTGCATTTTGAGTTAGACATTAGGTGCTGTTTGAGGCCTACTTTGAATTGAGACAGGCTGTTGTTTGTTTGTAATTTCATTGGGAGTTCATTTATCCAGAGGGGGGCCCGATAGGAGAAAGCACGCTGCCCTAGTGAGGTTCGGCGGAATGGTATGTACAGTGCTCCATTCTTCCTCCATCTAGTGATGTGTTTTGAGAGAGAAGCCTTGAACAGGTTTCCTATATAGGGTGGGGTTTTTCCAAGGAGTGCCTTCTTTCCCAGGAGGCAAGTTTGATATTTGATCCTGTCTTTTAGGTTAAGCCAGTTTGTATGCTTATACAGGGTGCAAGTATGAGTGTAGTGATCTGCAGACAGGATGAGGCGGCATGCCTTACTGAGTGCAATTTTGACCCTTTTGAGCACTGTATCAGTAGCAGCTCCATAGACCACCAGCCTGTAGTCTATCATGGAGAGTATGGAGCTGGAGACTGAGATTCGGAGTGCTTCTGGGGCGAGGGATTTATTATGCCTATAGAGGACCCTGATCTATGTGTTTACCACTTTGACAAGGGAGTCTATATGGTGTGTGTAAGTGAGAGAGTCATCAATGATGACTCCAAGGTACTTGAACAAGTGTACCTGCTCAATCTGCTCACCAACCTCGTTGGTGATTACGAGAGGAGCATGCTTGTGTTTGTTGTAGGGGCTGGATTATAGCATGGCCTTGGTTTTCTTGTAATTTAGTAGCAGCTTTAGCCTACTGAACCAGTCCTCAAGTTTATTGAAAGAGTTCTGTAGTTCTGTTTGCAGGGCAACCTGAGAGGTGCTGCTGCTCAGCAGCACAGCATCATCCACATACAGAATAAGTTTGGTGTCACAGTCTGGGGGTAGGTCATTTACAAAGAGGCTGAAAAGCAGGGGCCCTAGAATTGATCCTTGTGGGCCTGCTAGGAGTACATATCTGAAGCTGGATAACGTCTGCCCAATTTTGACTCACTGGCTCCTGTGTGTTAGCTAGTCATTGAACCAATTCACGTTGTTTGGTGCCACACCCAATCTTTGGAGCTGGAGTACTAGTAGAGAGTGGTTGATGGTGTTGAAGGCTTTGGTGAGGTCAGTGAAGATGGACCCCTGAAGACATGTTGGTTTGGGCAGAGCAGATTGTACTTATTGAGGTATTCTGTGAGTTGACTTGCCGAAATTTTTTCCAATGCTTTGGATAGTGGGGAGAGGATAGATGTTGGTCTGTAGTTTGACACCAGTGCCTTGTCACCACTCTTATGCACTGGAGTTACCAGGGCTTGCTTCCATACCTCTGGAAATTGAGCTAGGGCCAAGGATTTATTAAATAGCATTGTTATGGGCATAATAAGAATATCAAGGGTGAAAGATAGTAACTTCATGTCTAGCCTGTCGCTCCCCAATCTGGTTTTGCCTAGGACTTTCCTGACCATCGTTAGGGCCTCCTTCACTGTAACCTTCTTAAAGTAGAAGGCTGGGTGGTTAGTTATGAGCAGGTTGGCGCAACCTTGGTCCTCCACAGGCAGAAGGTAGTCTGGAGGCAGCACTGAGGACAGGTCTGTAAAGGCCTGGTTAAAGGTATCAGCAATGGCTAGCGGATCTGAGGAGGATGAGTTATTAATGTTGAGCATCTTAGGGTGCTGCTTTTGATCTTTACCAAGAATGTTCTTGATGTTGTCCCAAAACCTCTTTCCATCTCCCCATGCATTGTTAAGCTGGGTCTTATGGAAATTGGCTTTTGCGAGCCTGATAAGTTTGGTGTACTGATTTCTAGCCATTTTGTAGCACTGTGGGTCATGCTTGCTGCCTGAGTTTAAGGCTTTTTTCCCAGAGGCAGTCCCTCTCCTTTAGGAGGGAGAGGAGCTTGCCATCAATCCACCTGTTAACCTCCCCCCAAATTTTTCATTTTATGCAAGGTGCATAGATATCACAGATGGAATTGAAGCCATCAGTGAAAAAACTAAGGGCCTGGTCCAGCGTAGGTGCCTTGTTGATGGGGGACCAGTTGTAGGCAGACAGGGCCAATTTGAGGGATCCAAGTTTGCCTTTCCGCAGAACCCTGCTCTAGATGAGGCAGGGTGGGCTTTTGGCAAGTTTAGTGGTCCATATAAGGGAGATTGGGGAGTGGTCACTTAGCACTTCCAGGAGAACCCTAAGTTCAGAGAATCGAGTCGGTGAGCTAGCTAAGACCCAGTCAATGACGGTGCTGGTACCAGCCTTGTAGTTCTGCCTGGTAGCATGAGTTACGATTTGCATAAGATTGTGGGAGGTGATTAGGTCTCTGGAGGGTGTTGCCTCCCTACATAACCAGTTAATATTAAAGTCACTGGTCAAGATGAGTTCTGAGCCCTTTCTGAGTGCACTAATTTCTTCCATAACAAGACAAAGGCCTTCCTTGGTTTTCTTGGGGGGCAGGTAGGTTGTGGCGATGGTAAGGGTCTTGCCTTTTAGGCCGACTTGTATTTTCACCACTAGTAGCTCATAATCCTCCATAACTTTGGAGATGGGGAGGACAGATCAACTCAGTGAGTTTCTGGCATATAGGAGGCAGCCGCCACCTTTCCTGCCTATTCTATCAAGTCGAAATGCCTGGAATCCTTTGATGGCCACCTCACCATCTTTGATCCTACCCGACAGCCAGGTTTCAGTTAGGCAGAGTATGTCAGGGGCATGGATGGTCATCCAAGCCTGGAGCTGGTCAAATTTGGCAGTTAGGCTGCAGATGTTTAGCAATGCTATCTTTAGGTCGTTCACTGTATGTATCTCCCTGCTCTTCAGGGTTGTTGGTCCAGAGTTTAGGTGAACATTGACAGAGAGTAGCAGTGGCAGAAAATGAACCTTTCTGGCAGATAGGGTGATGTTTATTTTCCCTCGTGTTTTCCGTTGCCTGCGCTTCAGGTGGGGGAGGTGTCTATACGCCTGTCTTAAATTGGGGGAAAGCTAACTGTTAAGATTACGGTTTGCAAGGTTGGCTTTGGGTCTTGTAACCATGACCCTCAATTGCTAACTTGTCAATGTTGTATTATGTCATTGTTTTTGGGTCTTGTAACCATGACCCAAGATTGCTAACTTGCTGATGTTGTTTTATGTCATTGATTTTGGGTCTTGTAACCGTAGCCCACAATTGCTAACTTGAGAATTTTGTTTTATGTCACTGTTTCTCCCTTTGTAATCCCTTTTCCCCAGGTCACATCTGGAAACAAGCCCAGGCTCAATTATGCCTTTCCTGGTTATCAATGTTTAAATACTTGAAAGTTTATTAAGAAATCCAAGTGAAAATTGGGTATTCATATTGAGCATGGATATACAATATAATATAGAATACAACAAAATTAATTTTCAGAAACACCAAAATATATCGGGTGATAACCACAAAGAAGAAAAAAGAATTATGAAGAAAGGAAAAAACACCTATGGGTCAGCAAGACTTGACAACGTATAACTACCATTTGGTATATACCTAACTACATATTTGGAATTACAATTAAGTGCTGAAAGGACTCTGAGTAAATAAATGAGTCTAATCATAGTTAATAAAAGTTTGGTTCTCCCAGACAGTGCAGTGTATGGAGGGCAAGGGTAGTCAAGCTAAGCATAGGGACTGTGAGGGAATATGCTCACCAATAAGCACAGAAGATGGGGACCATGGAGAGGATAATTTATTAATCGATACCATTGTACAGTTCCCACCTGGTCCACCTGTTCTGGAACTGGGAAATTCTCTGTTACTGAAAGAAAGTGAGTGTCTCATATTTCTGAATACAATTAACTATCTTTATCCAATCCCCAATCACCGGTGGATCTGGGTAAGCCTCCTCTTATTAATGGCCTTTACAGATGCAGCCAATAGGACTGACCACAAATACCTGGCGTCCTTCCCTTTTAACTCAGCAGGTGGAAGGCATAACTCCTTATGTTCCAGACCTAAGTGAGTGACTAAGCTCAATATCTCATTTAGATGAGATTGCACCTCTCTCCAATAAGGCTGAAGTTTTATACAGGCCAGAAAATATGAGTATGGTTGGCAGAGGTTTCACCGCATAGTCTCCAGCAACAAGGGGACACCGAAGGGTAACATTTATACACTGTGATGGGGACTCAGAAGAAACGTATCTGCAATTCCCATAGAAATTCCCTCCATGATGGGGAGGATGAAGTCCGCCAGGTGTTTTCCCAGACTGCCTCCCATTGTTTATCACTCAAAGTTATCGGCAACTCATCTTCTCATTTTTGCTTAACATGCCCAATTGACTGTGCTAAGTATCTTATAAAGTTAGCATATAATAGGGAGATGGCTGTCTCCCTGAGACAGAAAGCCAAACTTGTTCAAAGGGAGGTATGGATGTGAGATCCTGAGCTTGCCTCAGGGTCCTATGCATTTGTGTATTGATATAGTCCCTTAGCTGATAATATCTCAATCTGTCTGAGGGGAGCCAAACAAAATGTTGTTGTGCTACCTCAAAGGGGAAAATAGTTCAAAGTGTAGAAGTTGCCAAGGGGTGCAGATGCCACTGTTGGTTTGTCTTGCAAACCAGCGATCTGTGCAAGTTGACGAGAACAAGTAGTCTAAAATCCACCAGCGATACTTCCAGAGGTTTGAGCATGAGGGTCCACCAAAGATCCCCCATCTCCATCCCTCCAGAACTGCCTTTGTCCCTGTAAAGGAAATCTGGTTAAGTATTCCTAAATGGGTAAAATCAAACAACCGGGCCTGCAATGGAGGTTGAATTCCCGCCTTTAGATCTATATATTTCCAGTGCATTTCTTATGTTGAATGACTCCATAATAAAGCCACCCTCATCTGAGCAACCACTCAGTACCCAGGCAGATAAGGTACTGCCAAACCACTTTGTTGCTTTGGAAGGTACAGTATTTGCTGTCGAACTATAGTTTTTTTGGGATTTCCAGACAAAGGACAAAAAAAAGACATCTCTTTAATTCTGCTTTAGAAACCGTGCATGGTACACATTGAAAAAGGTACAGCAGTCTCAGGAGTGCATTCATTTTAAGGGCCTGCACCCTGTAGTGGAGGGAGAGGGGAAGCAGCGACCACCTCCAAATATCAGACCTTAATTGTGTTTTTAAAGTTTGGTAGTTTAAATGGTTGAGTTGGGCCACCTGACAGCTAATTGAATACCTAAGTATTTCAAGGAGGGGAGGTCCCACCTCATAGGGTACTTGTTACGGAGAGCCGGGGGGCTGAAAAATAGAAGCTCAAAATCTCAGTTTTAGCTGTGTTAAGGATATACCCAGACAAAGTAGAAAACAGTTTAATTTGCTCGAACACCACAGGCAAAGAATGCTCAGGATTGGTTAAGTATAGAAGGATGTCATCCGCATACAATGCAATTTTATGGTTGAATCCACCCAAAGTCACCCCTCCTATCGCTTGATTTTCTCTTATGCTTTGAGCCAAAGGCTCAATATAGAGTGCAAACAACAATGGTGAGAGGGGGCATCCTTGACAGGTGCCCCGTCCCAGTTGGAATACACTAGAAATATACCTGTTTGCCTGGATATATCCCTTTGGGGCATTGTATAATTTGAAAAGAAAGGTAATGAAGGGGAACTCAAACCTGGAAAGGACCATGCTTAAAAAAGACCATGAGACCTTATCAAAGGCCTTTTCCGCATCAAGACTGAGTAATAAAGCTGGTTGCTAAAGGGTATGCAAATGATCTATTATATGTACCATACATCTTATATTATCTTAGGCTTGACGTTCAGGAATGAAACCAGCTTGGCTCAACTGAACCAGCTGCTGAATGACCTGTTGTAACCTTCTCATTATGACAGCTGTAAGGATCTTGTAGTACATATTAAGAATCAAAATCGGCCTGTAAGAGGAGCACAGAGAAGGATCCTTTCCAGGCTTGGGTAAGACATATATGATTGCTTGGGACCACGAATAAGGGACCTTCATCTCTATGGTCAGGGTTTTCATACAACCCAGGTCAGCAGGTGTAGAATTAAATCTTTATAGGTCTTATAGAATTCTCCCGGTAGGCCGTCAGTGACAGGACACTTCCCAGTCTCCAGGAGGCCTATTTCTGTGAGGCTCTTGGGAGTGGACACCGGGGCAAGGAGGGCATCCCTCTGTTGCTGAGACAGTCTCAGGAGAGACATCCATTGCAGAAATTATAATACCAACCCCTCTTCAACTGCAGGACCTGGGGTATATAGATCTGAATAAAAAGATTTGAAAGTGTCTACAATGTCTGGGACAAGCAAGCATGTTTCCTGGATGATAGCGTGCTTAATTGTTGAGATAGTTGCCCTTGCCCTCTGAACATGTAACCTACTCATTAATAATCTCAGGGGACCCAATTCTAAGTTGGCATACACCAGCGCAAGCCGAGATATGCCAAACCCCTTGATATAACCTGTGACTTGCAATAGGTATTACGCCAGCCCCAATTCTAAGACGTGCCTTGCTCCATGTCAACTGTGGGCTACGCCAGCCATGGGTTATGCCACCCACTGTGCCACAACCCACAATGACATGGCAAAAGGGTGGGTTATGACAGCAACTGTGCCCTATTCTAAGAAGGCAGCTGCCATATCCCATTGCCATGATTCCAGAAGCCACACTGGCAGAGCAAACTTAGAGCAGCCTGGAACTGATCTAAAGGGTATCCGATGGTGCCAGCCATCAGATGCCCACTCTGCAGCAGTGTGGCAGTGGTACCAATTTGATCCCCTGCCCCCACAAACACAGCTATGCCCATCATCACCCCAATGTCAGGGATCCCCAGGGATCCATTCTGCAGTGTGCCCCCCAGATCCCTGTGCCCCTGCCCCCTGGTGTGTGCCATGGTGTTCTTTGGTGGATGAGCTCTGGGGGGGCCAACAGTTGTGGGCTACAACTTGCGACATGCAGGGCTATTACACCATACCCATGGTATTAGCCTCCACATGGCGCAAACTGCAGGTCACGTATTCCAGGACCCTGCCGGTCTTGGAATGCAGCGCAGGGTCCCTAGTGTAGTGGTGAATGTCATGACTCACATACACTGGTGAGTTGTGACATTCATCCTGGAATCAAGCCCAGGGATCTTGGACCCCCTCACAATATTTTTGCTTTAAAAAAGGAGTTTCTGCTCCACCTGATAATCCAGTAGTGAGCCCAGTTGCTTTTGTAATGGTATTAAAGATTTTGCCCTGTGTCTATCTATCTTTTATGTTGACTCGTGCATACACAGCCAACATATTGTGGTAGTAGCAGATTTGGAGGTGCAGTCACTGTTGGGTGAATGCAGGGCATGCATCAGTAGGTGCATCCCTCATTCCCCAATCTGCCAGCAGCAGGGCCGACACCCTGCATATCTAATGTGGCCACCAGATCTGAGAAAAGATCTGCTGCAATGAGAGCGAAGCTCTCATGCAGCGGGACCACAACATGCCTCCCAACTTGCAGGTAACATGGTGGCAGTGACTGCTGTCACCGCCTGTCACAATGCCAATGGAGGAGCCCACTCCCTGTCAGCATAATTCCCCCCCATTTCCTCTGTGTGCCAAAGGGGTGCCCAATCCCCTCGGCATCATTCACCCCCTTAAAATATGCCTTTCTTTGTTGATTGGGGGCCCAATCCCCATTGGCTTCTGTCCTGATGGGAGAGCCCACTCCCTGTTAACATGATGTCCCCTTCCCCCTTTGTTGTGTGCCAAGGGGGTGCCCTATCCACCTTGGCTCATGCCCCCCTTCCTTTCTGTATGTGCTGATGGGAGTGCCCAATTCCCCGTTGGCTACTGCATCCCCCCCAGAACACTTGAGTGGCACGCTGGGAGCCCAGCCCAGCATGCCAAATACCCTGTCAAAAAAAAAAACTTCCTGTAATTTTTTTTTTTTACCTGTAAAAAAGGAAATGGTCCCTCGCGGTCTCCCTGCTCCCTCCGGCAACCCATATCCACCTTCTGAACACCCCGCCTCCCACACACTCCTCACCCCATACTTACCTTTGGAGCCTAGCTTGATGATCTTTGGTTGACCGGGAACATGTCTGCACTCTTCAAAGCCGACCACAAACTGAAGAAATGCTGGTAAGCTGTATAATGACATAAATAGGGTTTTTTCAACTCTGGTGCATATCTTGGGCATTTTTGGGAATGCTGACACCAAATTTTCAACATGGGGATTTTGGGACCCCTCCTCATGAATTCAGGCACTGTCATGGTGTTATTCAGTCCTTAAAGGTGATTTCACGGTTGCTGTGCAGAATCACCTTTTGGGACCAATTAACGAAACAACAGTGCCACTGTTCATGAGGAGGGCTGTCAAAAACCTATGTTGCAAATTTGGTGGAAATAATCAAAAAAATGGCAGTTTCCATGCATGCTCGTAACTTTGTGAATTTGTAATATTTTCACTCCAGATTTTCACAATAGGCATTTTCCCATACCGCCTTAAGAACAGTATAGCTGTCATTTTACATATCCTGGCCAATATGTGTTTTTACATGTCCAGCGCAGAATACCACGGTCACTGTGTGAAATCAGTTTTCGGGACAGTTTGAGGAAATAACAGTGACACTGTTCATGAGCAGAAGTCCTAAAATGCCTATGTTGAAAATTTGTTGATGAAATTCCATAAAATGACTGTGTTACAAGTGTGCATTGCAGAGTTTCCAAGCACCCTTGTAACTTCACAAATCTGCAATATTTTCATGCCAGATTTTCAGCACTGGCAGTTTTTCACACCTCCTTATATACAGTACAGCTGTCATTTTTCACATCCTGCTCTAAATGTGTTTTCGCACCTGTGGCGCACAATGGCGTGGTCACTGTGTGAAAACAACATTTTGGACAAATTAACAAAATTACAGTGCCACTGTTAATGAGGGGAGGTCCCAAAATGCCTATGTTAAACATGTGGTTAAAAAAAATAATGATAATTGGGTTACAGACGTGTGTTGCACAGTTTCTATGCATGCCTATGACTTCACCAGTTTTTCATATTTTCACTCCAGATTTTCAATGTTGCCATTTTTTATGCCTCCTCATGAACAATACAGTAGTCATTTTCCACATCCTGCCCAAAGTGTGTTTTCGTTCCTGTGTCGCCAAAGGGCATAGCCACTGTGCAAAACCACCTTTCAGCTAACAAACTGATTGTGCTGCTTTTCATGAGGTGGGCTCACAAACAGCCCATGTTGAAAATTTGGAGTGAAAATACCAACACATGCCTACAGAGTTAGGGATTCCAACTGTAGCACCCCACCCTGTAGAGACTGACAGGCATCAGGGGTGTAACTTGGGATCATCGGCTGTAATGCTCACGCCATTCCACCTCCCATCCCCACCCTGCAGCCAGTGACAGGCATCATGGTGTGCCTTGCACTGTGTGGCCATAAAGTTCACCCCATTCTTCTATACTGCACCCACCTCAGCATATTTTCTTATGGAATGGGGTAAGTATAATGCCCAAAGTCCCCAAAGCACACCACAACACTTGTCAGTGTCTACAGGGTAGGGTGAGGTAAATTGTCATAAGCATTAAAGCTGACTATCCAAAGGCACACCCCAATGCCTGTTGGTCTCTACAGGGTGGGGCTGGGGTTGGCATCACTTCAATACTTCACTGCCATTCCCATTATGCATCTCTAACTCTCGCACTACCAATGCCAATGCCAGCAAGACAACATTCGGCATTGACAAATGCTTGTTTTTGTTGGGATTCAAGTAGCTGTATTTGTTGCTATAGCTCTGTTTTCCTGGCCTCTCTAAGCTTCTTCTTTTGTGCTGCTAAAGGGATGTATTTCCCCCTTAAGATTGCCTTCACAGTGTCCCAGAGCAATGCCGATGACTCCTCGGGAGACATTATCATGAATGCCTGCTCAAAGGCGTCATGAAGAGTCGCTGACCTCAGCATCTTGCAGCAAAAGATTCAGATGCAAGAATGTATTCTTCTTAAAGATCCCAAAGTTTATTTTTAAAAGCAGGGGTGCATGATCAGATAAATTGAAGTCACCTATCCAGCTTTCCCAAACCTTCCTCTGCATCTCCCTATGCACCAGAAAAAGATCCGTTCTTGAATACATTTGATGGGCCGAGTAATGGAAGGTATAATGTCTTTGTCTGCCATTCAAATTACACAATATATCCACGTGTCCCATCTCTGCCAGCAGTGTTTATTTAGTTTTTGTTGGCAGCAGTATAGCAAACTCTTTGGCTGTCCAGTGCTACCTTCTGGGGATCCCAGAGGTAGACTCCAACTGTGGGTTAAGGATTAAGCTGAAATCCTCTCTGAACAGTATTTCTCATTCTGTCTACTCCTGAAGGGAGAGTAGAAAAGAACGGTATATAGTACCTGAAAATTTGAACCAGAGGAGATATAAACTGACACTGTGGTCACCAGAGTACCCTGCAATTTACTCTTCATCATGAAGAACCTGTCCTCTTTATCAGCGAGGATATCCAGGTGTTCAAAAGGGACCTTGGAAGGCACCAGAATTGCCACACCATGCCACTTGCCCCATTTATAGGATGCAGCAGCTGAGGCCCCAAACCCAAATCCATACAACTTTGTGTGTTAATGTGGGGAGAGGTGAGTCTCCTGAATATGGAAAAAAATCAGCTTGCATCTTCAGCAGGAAACTTAAAACTTTAATGCACTTCACGGGGCTTGTTAGGCCATGTACATTGTATGAATAGACAGTTGTGGAGTTTTCGCTCATTGGATAAACTAAAAGCAGGCATTCTGAAATAAATAGCAACCATCCAGGGTACTTGTATAATAGCTGCTGGGAGAAAAGGACACAGGTCGGTTAACCTAAATGTGTAAGTCTACTGACCCTTATCTAATGTAGTTAACAATGCCAACCGGGCAAGAATGAACAGTAAAACCACCTCAAACTTCCAAGGTTGGAAGTCTGTCAGCTTGTGCATTAGTATTTAGGTGAGAGCACTTCTATTTTTTGCCTTCAATAAAATGGCTTGTGATACATAAATTGGTGTGGTCTTGGTTGTGGTGAGTGGTGGTGGACTTTGGGAGATTTTTTGGAAGTCTGTCATGCCAGACTTCTGCTCCTCTGATACAGCTGAGAAGGGTACTATATGCTGGAAAGAGAAGGAAAAGAAACAAGCATGCCTCATATGAGCAAGGCCCTCTTCCAGAGCAACAAATGAAAAATTGTTGTCTGTTATGGGAAAAAGGGTAACCAACTAGGACATCACAAAGGTCCTAACTAGGAAGAACTAAGCTAACCATCCATGGTGCCCCTCTAGGAATAAAAGATAATATTGTGAATATTAAGTAGGAGCAACCATTCAGCAAAACAACATTAAACTGTTAACGTAGAATGTTGAACCAAAATGCAGCCTGTCTAATAACATAGAATTGCAATCTCGAATACAGGTACAGTAGTTACTACTGCAGGAAACTGATTATGAGTCCCCTGTATTTCGTTTTAAACTACAGGGCAGGAAATCACCTCAAGTATGGAATCCCCTCATTTTTGCTTGGGAGGATGTTAAAAGGAAAACTGAAGGGAGCAACTCTCTGGGTGAATAAAAGCTTTATCATAAAATTGCAGCACCCAATACATTAAACATTCTATCCCTTATATATAACACCAACTTAGGCAGAGAGAAGGAACCAGAGTTTAAAACAGATTGGTACTCCTTTATGTGAAATAAGTGCAACTGAAACTTATACCAGCTTAGTATCAGAAATAGAAGTCATTGAGTAACAGGGCTTATTTAATAAAAATGAAATTAGGACTAGCGTTTATATTGTTCACTTTCTTGATAAGTCAAGCCAAGTGTCTGTAGAACTGTACAATTGAGCTATAAATCAGCACTCAGATCCATTTTTGAAGGTTGACCCAGCATTCGCTTGCTGATAAAGGAAGCAGAGGTTCTCTTGGGAAGAAAAAAGACAAGGACCCGAGAGACCCCTGTGCTCATCAAGTATTTCAAAAGAAAACCATTGAGGAGCGTTCTAGTGAAGGAGACAGAAGAGATTCTCATTCTAACTCAGAGAAAATGATGGATCAGGTCTGTAGATAGTCTTAGTCCATCCAGTCGGTGATTCACACCAGTAGAAAAACGAGCATATTACAGGATGACTAGAACGGTCCTATTCAAGTTACAAATTCCACTGAAGTATCTGGGGCATTGTTTTTACTGGACTGCTCAAGGTGCCAATTCTCTGCAGGGTGTCTCAAGCAAGTTGAAGGGGGAACCCATTCCTCTTCCTGTTTTCAAATAGAAGCCATTCTGTGGGGATCCCTTTGCTCTTCAGAATACCATCCATATATTGTGCCTCAAGAGAGTGTCCTTTTTTTTGTAGTGCTTTAAGAGATTCTTCTTCATAATTATAGACCTATGGACCTTCTTCCCAGAAAATGCTCAGCTTAGCTGGAAATGGGGTCAGAAATTGAATGCTTTTCTCCCAGAGATATTTAAGAATAGGAGTCTAGTGTTGCCATACTTGCTGGACTTCTGGGGGTAATTGTGGTCTAGTGTGAGCCATGACTCCAGATTGGTGAGGTCCTTCCTTGCCCAGGACCACCGCAGAATGTCTTCTTTTGTTTTGAAGCTTGCAAACTTCATCATTATGTAACGGGTCTGGCACTTGGATCAGAGGGATTAGGGATGAGGGAGTGATGGGCACACTCAATGGAGAGTTCATAGCCCTGGGGAAGGTCCAGTATATGTTTTAACAAATTTTCTAGGAATGCAAACATTGGCGTGGTCTTTGCCCCCTCAGCCAGACCATACAATTGCAAACTATCATGCCTTGAGTAAATCGAGACATTTAGCCTGCAACACACTGGTTTGTTAAAAGAGGGATTCCATTGCTTGGTTGACATGTGTTGAGCTCTCTTCATTGGCAGCTGTACACTCTTCTGCCTGATCCCAGGTGCTGCTCCATTTTTGATAGTTTTTGAGAGAGATTTTTGAATTCCTTTCTATTTTCTGATCTGGAATCTTGAATCTCTCTCAGGAGGTTCCATGTCATAATATCGATCGCTATTATGGTATGTGTCTATCGTCGAAAAGCAAATTGCAGATATACACTTCACAGTGACCCAACATCCAGAAACACAAAAAGTGTTTTTTTGGGGAGGACTATACCCCTGGTGCCCTAATGTAGGATTATCATCTCCATGGGGGTACATGTTGGGGAGGGGGCATAGTCCAGATTAAAAAAAAAAAACATTAAGTCCTTCAGCTGCAGGCAGGGGAAAATTTCTACCCTTCTGGTCCCAGCCCCAAACCCAGTACCTGCTGAGCCAGAGCTAGCCACCAACACCACCACACCACATGGCTAGCTCAGTGGCAGCAGGCACACCAGTCCCCTAAAACCCCTTCCCTGTCCCTCCCCTTCCCATCCCCCCTTCCAGTCACCCATCTCTACGCTTGCTTTCATGGATGATGGCTACCCTTACAGGGTAGCCCATGGGGAAAGTGCTACATATGAGTCGCCATTTTGATGGTAGCCCATATTCAGTCACTATCCTCACTGGATACAATCTCAGGAGGGTCTCAAAATGAGAAAAAAAGACAATTGTTTTGTTTCTCCATCAGTGTCATAGTCTGCTCATCTTATGCTGTTTGGAGGACTCCTGCTGTGGCTATGCATTCTAGTTGGAAATCAGTCAGCATTCATCATTTTATGTGTAGATTTTGACTGGCCTTTAGCACTCCTATCTGCTCTATAACCTCTTGTTGCCATTTTACCTCAAATTGTGATGTTTTAATGTAGTTTGGATGTTTATTTCTTCTGAGAGGGACCAGAGCTCAAGACCTAAGCCCTAAACAGGTCCATGACTGAACTGGAAGTCATCAACTTCTAAATAAAGAAATAAACATGATAGATACCTTTAAATACCTCATGGGGTGAATAAGGAACAGGAAGGGAGCATTTTTCATAATGGAAAGTGAACAAGAACAAGGGGTTAAGCAATAAAACTGGCAGGGGGAAGTTAAAGAAGGATGTGAGAAAGTATTTCTTCATAGAAAGGGTTGTGGGTGCCTGGAGCTGTCTTCCAGCAGGGGTGGTGAGGGCATTAAAGTGGGCTTCAAGCATGCAGGAGATAGAAATAATGGAAAACTGGAATCAAAGCTGGAGGATGGAGATGGCTGGAGACCAGAGAGAGTCTGTAGTGGTAGAGTAGGCAGGGAAACGAGGGCAGACTAAGTGGATCAAGTGGTCCTTATCTGCCAACAAATTCTTTTTATGTTTCTTTGGAAGGTAGACACAGTGGAGGTACATGAGAACTCCTTGGTGAGACTCCTTTATTACAACCCCATTGACTCACTCAAACCCATTGACTCACACAGTTTCCTCCTCCACAGCTCCTTCCATCCTAAACATGTCAAGAATGGCCTGCCATAGTCACAGTTTGTTAGACTTTGCAGGTTATGCAGTGAAGATGATAATTTTGCTAAGCAGGCCCAAATAATGCATATTTTTTTTATTAACAGGGGATACCTTAAAAGCACGGTGGACAGAGCACTCTCCCAGGTCACAAACATGTCCTGTAACCTTGACCCCCGTAGGGAGGATACTGTCAAGCAAGAGCAACAACAAATTCCCCAAGTGCTTCCCTTCAATCAGATTACACCTTCTCTTCACAGGATCATCACCAGTAACTTTCATGTTTTGCAGACTGACCCTAACATTGGTGTTTCATTAACAGAACCACCTATTGCCTCCTACCGGCGGCCACCCAACCTGCAGAATGTCCTGGTTAGAAGCAGCCTACCTACTCCTAACAGTTCCTCCCTATCAGGTACCAAACCTTGCAACAGAGCTTGCTTTTACACCTGCAAATGTATTTCTAGTGTGACTGAAATTCAGGGGCCCACAGATGTTTTTCACATCACCAAGGAGTTCCCATGCACCTCCACAAATGTGGTATATTGTATTCTTTGCAGGAAGTGTTCAGCTATTTAGATCAGAGAAACTGGTAGACACCTTGCTGACCATTTCAGGGAACACTACAGGGCAATCAAGAATGGAGACAATGATAAAGCCATTGTATCCCACTTTATCTCCATGGACTATAGTCTCAATGATCTTTCTGTCTGTGTCCTTCAGCAGGGTTTATGGGATTCTGACCATAGAAAAACATGGAAACCAAGCTGATCATCTGCCTTGGCTCCCAGCAGCTCTCCAGTTTAAATGATAGACTTATTTTCTACTAATGTATTTCAGGCACCCCCTCTTTTCCCTAAAGTTTGTTTGTATCTGTGCACATCTATTTTCTTTTTCCACAGATGTCTCCATCTATGTCTCCTTCCCCGACATTTGTTACCTTTCAGCCTTCTTACTAGGCCCTGTTAATTAGTCCACAACTGGGGACTTCTCTAGCTCATTCACTGTTATTATGCCTTGTCACTCCCATCATCCCTTTTTGTTTTCCAGACTTGGGACCCAATTCCAGGACATATGTCACAACTCGCCAGCGTATGCGAGTTGAGACATTTGCCACTACGCATGGGACCCTGCACCATATTCTAAGAGTGGCTGGGTCCCGACACTTACAACATGCAGGTTACACCATGTAGAGGTTAATGCCGTGGGCATGGCATAATAGCCTAGCATGTCACAAGTCCCAGCCAGCAACTGCCAGCCCCCCCAGAGCCCCCCCACCCCAGAACACCATGGCATGCACCAGGGGGCAGGGGAGGCAGGACAGGTGGCACAAGAATCCACAGGGGCACAATGCAGAATGGACCCCCATGGGTCCCTGACATTCGGGTGGGTGGAGGGGCATGGCTGTGTTTGTGGGGGCATGGGGAGAAAATTGGCACTACTGTCACAGTGCTGCAGAGTGGGCATCTGATGGCTGGCATAGTCAGATGCCCCTTAGAGCAGCTCCAAGCTGCTCTAAGTTTGCTCTGCCAGTGAGGCTCCTGGAATCATGGCAGTGGGTTATAGCAGCAGCTGTCTTGGAATAGGGTGCAGTTGCTGCCGTAGCCCACCCTTGCACCATGTCATTGTGGACTGTGGTGTAGTGAGTGGCATAACCCATGGTTGGCATAGCCCGCAGCCGACATGGTGCAAGGTGCCTCTTGCAATTGGGGCTGGCGTGATACCTGGCACTAGTCACAGGTTACACCAAGGGGTTTGGCATATCTCAGCTTGTGCCAGCATAAACTGACTTGGAATCTTTCCCTCTGTCTTTATCTTGCCATTTATCACTTCTTGTCCCAGAACCTCCCCTTTTTTATTTCCTTATATCTATCTATCTATCTATCTATCTATCTATCTATCTATCTATCTATCTATCTATCTATCTATCTATATTTATATATATATATATATATATATATATATATATATATATATATATATATATATATATATATATATATATATATATATATATATATATATATATATATATACACACATATTCCTTTTTATTCTCTTTTACACTAATTTAGCGTTTTCTTTTAAGATATTTCCTGAAGAAGACCTATGGTCGAAATGTCGATTTTTAACTCTTATTTTCTTTTTGCAGTGTACATCTAGTATAAACATTTTGTTTTGTTTCCAGACCACATGCTAACGCATTGTCTTGTTTTTGTTTATATATATATATATGTATATATATTTATATATATATGTTATGGTAGCACAGTTGTGCTACCATAGTTAGGGTTGAGTACTCCATTTAAGGTTAAATGTTGAAATTTTGCACCTTAATAACTTTGCCACTGTTCAACGGATTTGCCTGAAATTTGGCAGACATGGAGCATAATCATAAATCTTGGGATCTGCCTACTTTCATACTGGTCAGATATACAGCTGCGGAGTTATTAAGCGACATTCTGGGGTGCAATGATGTTTTTTTGTGCATTCTTTCCTGTGCCTACAGGTCACATGGTTTACACGACTGGTCTGAAAACTTCAGGGAACATGCAGCCAGGGTCTCTGATGTGCCGTTTGAAGATTTTGCAAAAAGATATTGAACGGTTCAAAAGTTATTCAAAAAACAAGTTTCCCATTATAGTCAATGGGAAAAGTTAACTAAAAGTTTGACATGTCACAAATGCACTTTTTAGTGTCACAAATTACCCTAGCAGTGTCCCAAATCCACCATTTTGTTTTCAGTTACTGATCACAGAAATGCTTGGCATTTAAAATTGGGACCATCTAGGGACATCATTATTTTTGTGTATACCTAGTCGAGCCCTGAGGATGCTAGGCATGTCTTTATTTTGGGGTTAAATACCAGAGAAATATGTTTTTCAAATTTTTGGGAAAAAGTAGTGTCACAATGTAGTGTTACACCTGTGACACTGTCACACTTTTTTACTAAAGGTGTTGCAAATCACGACACTACTTTTCAACACTATGGCCAAAATAACAGGAATTGTTTGCCACCCTGCTGCAAAAAAATGATTTGGTCTTTTGGGCAGAAATTTAGGGGGAAGAGAGCCAACATCTGACAGATGTGCCTTTTTGTGGTTTGGTGAAAAAATATTAGATGACTGTACAGTTATGGCACTCTGAAGTTGACGCTTTTTCCCATAGACTAACATTACGGCATCCCCCGCATGACAGGAATTCTTTGCCACCCTGCTGCAAAATAACGGTTTGATCTTTTGGGATGAAATTTGGAGATTAGAAAGCCAACATCCCACAGATGTGCCTTTTTTTGGCTGGTGAAATAAATATTACAGGGCGGCAAAGTTACGGCACTCCGAAGTTCACATTTTTTCCAACAGGATAACATTACGGCATATGCCGCGCCTTTGGGGGCCTGTATCTCAGAAAAGGTGTGAGATACACACTTTTTGTCAGAACGAAGCTTAGGCCCCTACAGGGAGCTAAATGCAAAACTAGCCAGAAAAGGCATAATTCATACAAAATTTTAATTTTTTTTCTTCATTGTATGGTTCCTGAGATATAAGCAATTTAGTACCCAAGGGCACTGACTTAGTCAGGCAGGAAATGGAGTCATCCTTGGAGTCCCGTCCCTTTCGGGCGGTGTTAAGCAATGCTAGGTCTATCAGAAATAAGACCGCATTAGTGGCTGATCTTGTTGCATCTGTGGACTTAGCTTGCATCACCGAGACCTGGCTAGATGAAAATGCAGGCCCCATTTTGGAGTCCGCGGTTCCGGACGAGTTCTAGGTGATTCACCGCCCGAGAGTGGACCGTAGGAGAGGGGGGAGTTGCAGTCTGTTTTAGACAGGAACTGAACCTCAGGGAGGTGCCAGTTGGATATACCAACTCCTTTGAGTGTATTGTGGGTGCAGGTGCAGGTTTCAGGATTCTTCTCATTTATCATCCACCAGGTGATGGGAGAGAATTCCTGAAGGAGGTTGCAGACTTCATCACAGAGAGGTTATTGGAATCCCCCCAATGGTTAATTCTGGGGGATTTCAATGCCTAGGTTGAGGATGAATTTGCATTATTTGGACAAACCTCCTCCAACTGATGGATTCATTGGGCTGACATGGATTGTTACCTCTGCAACTCACCAGGGGGGACACTCATTGGACTTGATATTCCATCTGGGGATGGATGGATGTTTCTGATGTTTAGGTGGAGCCTATCAGGTGGTCTGACCATCACTCCCTGAGGTTCAGTTTCATGGCTCCATAAAAGAGACCTGCCCCTAAAGAGATAGCACAGTTCCATCCTTTGAGAGGAGTTACCTCAGAAGGTCTTATGACTGACCTGGACTTCTCCGGATTGACAATGGATAGCACTGATCCAGGGCCCTTGGTGCTAGCCTATAATAAGGCAGTTGTGGGGGCCCTGGATGCCATTGCTCCATTCTGTGTTCATCCCTGTACTCTCCACCCAAGGGCTCCATGGTTTACCGGGGAGATCCATGAGTTGAAGAGACTGGGCCGAAGATTGGAGAGACGCTGGCAGAAAACACACCTGGAGGTGGACAGGCTTAGACTGGTAGAGCATTATAAGATCTATCAGTTAGCAATTTCCCATAAAAAGTCAGAGTTCCTGTCCAGGGAAATTGCAACACTGAGGAATAGACCAGCCCAGCTCTTCCGGACTGTAGACAGACTGTGCAATCCAGTCTGTCTCCAAACCGGTCGAACTTTGTCACAGTTACAGTGTGAGGAGTTTGTGACATTCTTCATTGGTAAGGTGTCCACTGTCAGGGATGAGATCAGCCAGCACCTCCCCATTGGGTCTTGCAGTGATCAACCGAGTGTCACTAATACCCAACTAACTTGGTTCACCTTTAGTCAATAGGCAGTCATGGATATAGTAAGGATTATCCAGAATTTTCATCCAGCTTACTGTAGTTTGGATACAGGCCCTACTCACCTACTTGTGGGGTGTGTAGAGGTTATTGGCCCAATCCTTACTGGGCTAGTAGTGGTATCATTGGAGAGAGGGAACTTTCCAGATCCCTTGAAGGAGGCAGTAGTGCGGCCCCTTCTAAAAAAGCCCTCACTTGATCCTGACTGCCCAGAAAACTACAGACCGGTCTCGAACCTTCCCTTTTTGGAAAAGGTTATTGAGAAGGTGGTCGCTTTGCAGCTGGAAGATCATTTAACCAGCCACAATATCTATGACCCTCTTCAGTCTGGCTTCAGGAAACAGCATAGTACTGAGACGGCTCTTGTACGGGTGCTGAATGATCTCCTGATGGTGAGAGATCAGAGAACTCATTCTATCTTGGTTCTCCTTGATCTCTCAGCAGCATTTGACACTGTAGATCATGGGGTGCTCCTCGAATGCCTGTGGTTTCTCTGTGGACTATGGGGTGTGGTCCACAGTTGGTTTCAATCTTTCCTGCATGGTAGGACTCAGAGAGTAGTGTCAGGGATTTATTCCTTGACCTCCTACTGCCTACGCTGTGGGGTGCCACATGGTTTGGCGTTGTCCCCATGTTATTTGCGATGTATACGCTTCCACTGGGGGACATTATAAGATGGTATGGGCTGAATTTTCATTGCTATGCCAATGATTCTCAACTCTACATGTCTTTTGTGTGCGGGCAGGAGTCTGAATCAAGTACATTGTTTAACAACTGTCTCCTGGAGATACAGAACTTGATGAGTGCTAATTGGCTGAAGTTGAACCCGGGAAAAACAGAGGTATTGTTGGTGGAACTGGGAGTGAGGATGTCATGTCCATGGGTGGGAAAACCCTCAGGTTTATTTCTGGGGGGACCCAGCTTATGACATCTGGCCAGGTGCGTAACCTTGGTGTTATATTTGATGAGGGCATGACCCTGAGGGTGCAGGTGTCGGCTGTAGTCAAATCATCCTTTTTCCATCTAAGGAATATAGCATGGGTAAAACACTTGGTTCCATCAGAGGACCTCCCTACCCTGGTCCACGCCTTAGTTGCCAGTTGTTTGGATCATTGCAATGCCCTTTATCTAGGGCTGCTGGGAGTGGATATTTACCGCTTGCAGCTGGTGCAAAATGCCGCGGCTAGGTTGTTGACTGGAATCCCAAGATCCAGCCATATAACACCTGTGCTGCGTGAATAACACTGGCTGCATGTGCAGTGGCAGATCACTTTCACAGTCATTTTAATGACCTATAAAGGCCTACACAGTTTGGGACCCCACTACCTGAAAGATCTCCTGACTTCTTACTGCCCCTACCACTCCCTCCAATCCTCTGGTGAGGGACTACTAGAGTTTCTCAGGGTAACCTTAAAAACATCTGGTAGAAAAACAATTGCCTTTATGGCTTCTACCCTGTGGAATTCTCTACCTTGCCAGATATGAAATAGCCTGACTGTGGAGGGTTTTAAAAATACTCTGAAGACTTTTTTTAATCAAGCATTTTCAGAAACATAAATTTTATTATGGATATGATGTTATTTATTACTGTGGTTTTAAATGCTGTATGTGAAATTTTGTAAAGGCGCCCTGAGCTTAGGAAGGGCGCCTTAAAGAAATAAATTTTACTTACTTACTTACTAGTATTCCAACTCCTCATTTTCTGCTCTGAGCCCCATTATTATGCATACATTCTTTGTACTCACTGTGTTTCTCAATGCAGCTGTTGTGGAAAACCAGGGTGTGCGCTTACGTTACTGTAACCCTTACCATTTCTGCTTGTGTTTCCGTACCCGTTTGCATTACCATTCCTGTGTACACCATCGTGTGTGTTATATTTGTGCTTTCATTTGTGCTTGTGTTTGCGTTACTGTTACCATTTGCATTTCCACTTCTGTTTGTCTTTGCATTTACATTTGCATCACCATTCGCATTTTCATTTGCATTTGTGGCCACCCTTCCGTTTGCGTTTGCTTTTCCATTTCTCTTTCATTTGGCATCATCATTGCTCTTTCCATTTGTATTTCCAATTGCGTTACCGTCACCGTGCGCATTACGCTTTGTGTTTCCATACGTGCTGGCGTTCGCGTTTCCGTTTCTGTTTCCTTTGGTGTTTTGTTGCTGTTACTGTTACCATTTCTGTTTACAATTGCAGTACCATGACCGTGCATGTTATGGTTTGCGTCTCCATATGCGCTTTTGTTTGTGTTTTCGTTTCTGTTTCCTTTGGTGTTATTGCTGCTGTTACTGTTACCATTTCTGTTTACAATTGCGGTGCCATGACTGTGTGCATTACGGTTTGCATTTCCATACGAGCTTGCATTTGCATTTCCATTTCTCGTATTTTTGCTGTTACCATTATCATTTGCATTTGCAATTCCAGTACTGTGACTGTGCGCATTACACTTTGCATTTCCCTGCCCACTTGCATTTGTGTTTCCATTTCTGTTTCCTTTTGCATTTTTGTTGCTGTTACAGTCACCATTTGCATTTACAATTGCAGTACCATGATGGTCCACATTACCAGTTGCATTTCCATATGCACTTGCGTCTCCGTTTGCATGACTGTTCGCTTTGACGTCAATTTCCGCTTGCGTTTCTATTAACGTTTGCTTTACCATTTACATTTTCATCACCATGTGCATAACCATTAGTGCTTGCATTTGCATAGCAGTTACCATTACTATGTCACATGAAATCACGTGATAGGAGCACGGTGCCCAAAGGGTCCACACTCCCAACACCACATTCCATTCACTATTTATAGTCATTCTCAAAAAGAAGGGAAATTCATGGCAAAAAACTCCATTTCATGCATCAATTAGGATTGTTCCACAGTGACATAAGTGAGGAAATTTGGTGTTAGGGTTGAAAGCCCCCCTTGCACCACCCCAGCCCACCCCAACTGGCATTGGGGTGTGTGTTGGGGTCTTCAGTCCTAACTCTCACCTCATTCTCCTATACCTCACCTTGTATACACATGTGATGGGGAGAGAATTGGGACCAATGACCCCAACACACACCCTAATGCTGGTTGGGAGGCGGGCTGGGGTGGGTGCAAGGGGTCTTTCAACCCTAACACTGAATTTCCTTGCTTTTGTTGCTATGGAACAACCCTAACTGATGCATTAAACAGAGTTTTTGCCATATGTGTATATATATATATATATATATATATATATATATATATAGAATATACAATAGAAGCGGTCAGATAAATGATTTATCTACACAAGTGCTGTTCGACCTTGGGTAATCGCACAAGTGGCATATGCCACGAGTGAGGTGTCCGAGGTCAAACAGCACAAGTGTAGATAAATCATTTATCTGACAGCTCACCATTGTATATTTCTTTTATGCAATAGGGATGCTTTCTGTCAGTGCAGGGACATTTGCTTTTGATTGCTTATCTTTTCTTGCATATGTTTGTCAAAAAAGTGAACAAAAAATAGCATTTTCTGTTCTTTTTTGGTAATAATAAAAAATCTATAAGGTTTCTATAAATGAAACACCACTCATTTTGTAGATAATTTTGTGCTGAACAAATTTCATGCTCACAGTACCATGCTATCTGTTTTTGCTTTAAAGTTATTCGCATTTGAATGTGGGTAGTACTGCTACTGAGGCCGAACATTCTAAATGAGTTCCAGAGTGATTGTGACATAGCTACTATATGGATACATTTTATTCATTCAACAGCTGTGAAGATAAATAGATTTATTCAACAGTTTCTTAGTCCAAGCCTATTGCATAAATACACATACACATATCACATCAATATTTTACTTTATTCAAAAATTCACCCATATACAGAGCGGTGTGGCCAGAATGCAAAAAACTCTCTCTGAGTCCAACAAAAATAACTGTTTTCACTCATACAAAGCCTGCATTGGGAATACACAACAGTGGGACAGTAAGCTGGATTATGCAAGAAACTGGGGCATGGATAAACAAATTTTGTGCAAAAACTGTACTTTGCTTGCTATATAGCAATTATTTCAGAAAGCGTATTTTGCAAAAATCAGAACTGAATATTTTTTGTACATGGCAAAGCAAGAACAAGAGGTTTGAAAAATGTGCATGTTGCTCTCATCTAAGTTTGCCAAAAGTGAAAATGTATTTATGGAATTTTAACTTTTTTAATATTTTTCCAACAACACAAACTGTTTTCACAATATAAAGAATATGGAAAAAATGTCAAAGGGAAAAATCTGTGTCTGCACACTTCAGTGACTCAGTAGTGTGGAAAGAATGTATGGTAGTGGTATTTTTCCCCACTTTAAAATAACTTGACATACAAGCAAAGACAACAATTTCATTGACAGTGTTATAAAACACCACCGAATTTATACAGTGACAAATATAAAAAAAATCCACAAATTATGAATGTGAAAAAAAGAAAACTATGCACAGCTCTTGTTAAGAATTTACTTCCTTTATCCATACAATATGGTGAAGATTGGAAATATGAATTGAATAGATGTATAATCTTAAAGTTTACACTTGAAAGAAAGGTTCTGTGTATCTATTTCTAGAGACATTCATAGTGGACAGCATCAGAAATCAATCATCCTTTTGTAAATGTAGTCATAGTATTGATGCCGGGGAAGCCCCACAAGGTGTCTAATTTCAACTCAACAAGACACTTCCAAACCTGAAACTGCTGATATCAAACTAAAATTGCAAAGGGAATAGTGGAAATTGATTTGGACCAATGCTTGTCTGAAACCCTGGAGATTTTTAAATTGCAAACAATTTCACAATACATTTTTTTAAACCAAAGATTATATTGACCATATGATGCAAAATGTTCTGGGAAGTGCTAGAGAGATGGTGCAGTATATAGGGGACAGTTTATGAAAAAAGACAATATAAAAATGAATATTTTGTCCAGAACATTTCCACAACATAAACTTTTTGAAATACTGAAATAACTATTTTCTATTCTGTTCACTGTTTTTTGGAATTCTATCTCTAAACAGAAGCTAATAAAATATATTCAACAGATAGTAAAAGCTGAAGGGGGTGAATGATTTTTTTTCAAGCATAATTACTGACATATATTGTAACACTATAGATGGATGTTTTTTCTTACTTTCCTCTTTTTTGGCCCTTATGGTTTCCCTGATCCTTCCTCAATGTTGGGGTCACTATAGCTGCACCATTCCCCCTGCCTGAGGGTGACCATGTAGCTGCCTTCACATCTGATTTTAATGATACTTCCTGGTTGACCAGCAGGGGTGCATGAATGTTGAGTATCATGTGCCCTCCCTCCCAGCCCCAGCCAGCCATAGTGGTGCATATTAATTCTAGCGGGCATGCATTAACCAAGGTCTCCCCAGTGACAGCACAATATTCTGTCACCAGTCCAGTAGGCTAACCCAGAAAGATGCTTGTGACAAAAGGGAAACATGAGTGCTCTTTGTTTATCAAAACTACTGCCCATTAAGGAAATCCACTGACATACAGAACATGTATGATGCTGTATGCAGAGCTGGAAAAGACAGAGTATTAATATACAATATTATGATACTGGCAACAACAGAGGTTTTATAAATTTCCAGAATGGGCATGTAGAAAATAAAAAAAACTAAATAGAAACCACTATGTATAACTAATATCTGAAAAGAGATGGCAAAAATAATTAACATTACTAAAAACATAAGATTTGTATGAAATCAAAAAGATTGCTGGTGCACTTTAAAATGGTGGTGTTTGTTTTCTGTTGTATGTTCTGAGGATTCTTTTAACCCAGGCATTACAGTCAGTCCTAGGTTCCATGTGATAATTGCTTATGTTAACCACTTAGCTTTCAGGTGGCCCACAAAAAGGGGTTATCACCATGAGGCACATAATTTATTACTACTGTTACTTATCTTCCAATAAAATAATTTCATACAGAAGTCTACAAGTTAAACCTGCCTTTACACAGCTGTCCCCACAGGAGATAGTGGTAGCTCTCTAAAGCAAATTGTCTGCATGCAGAGATATGCCTAAATATTAAAGAACTTAAAATTCAAACGGCAGCAAATGCATTTAAATTAGATTCACATGTCATACAGACCCTTTAAGTTCTAATGAGCTATATTGGCAAATGTTAACAGCAAATGCTGAACTGAGCTGAAACCTCAACTTCAGACTTCAAAAAATGAAGGTCAAATTGATATTAACAGTATGCATATGAGCAGTGTCAGTGATCTATTGAGGGTGAGGACAAAGAACAATGAGGTTGGTGCACATTATACTATATGCACTGAAAAACGTGAACTTTCTAGATAAACAGGAAATGCATTTTAATTAGTCAGAAACAGCTTCATATGTGAGACTTGGTGTTCTGATGGTTTTCACACTGTCTAACACTTAAAGTGTGGATGTGCATGCACAATTTACATGTTTGATATAGTCCTGTTAGTCTAGTTAATGAACCAAAAGTAGGACATACACCATTTTCTTTCTGTTTAAAAGGAGCTTGATTGGATAGTGACCAGTTATTCAATAGGTACAGCTTACTATCTTAACCCGCTTCTTAGCTGCTTGCTCTTACTGACTAGGACTGTTGTAAAGATGAGGCAAAGTCACAGACTTTACCCTTCCCAAACACTTTGCAAAGTGACTTCACAATGCCAAATATTTAACACAGTGTACTTTCTGAAACTACTCAAAATGTTTTGTTGGTGAAGACAGATATAGTGTGTGAAGGGTGATTATCAAGTTGTTCAGCTGAAATTCTCTGTGGTGGCCCTGCAGGAGTACTTCAGGAAGGCAAAAAGTTTTACAGAGATATTACAAAAATATTGGGAAATATCCAAACATGTTTTTGTCCTCAGCTGTAACAGGCAGGTGCAAAAAGATGATGATATGGTCACATTGCTACTTGAAGTACTAGGAAATGTGAATGTGACAGTGAAGTTCTAATCTGTTAGAAGAAGAAAAATGTGTTTCCATTGTGATGTGTAGAGAACCAGCCAAAAGGGTGTACTTCAGCAGGATGAGCTAGTTTGTGCAGGACAAATCAGTTGGGTAGATGGCATCAGATGTGTGGAGGTGAGATGTGGGCAATTAGGGGGGCCATTCTTGAGGCATCTAAGTTATGCATGAGAACGGTAACCAACATAAACAGGTACAAAAGACCAATATGATTCTTAGAAAGGGTCACTGAAACAGTGAGGGCCAAACAAAGCCTTTACCACATATAAGGAAATGTAAGGGGATGCTGAATAAAGAGCATCGGTTCATGGCAGACAGGTGTTATCAAACCATCCTAATAGTTTTATTTGACTGGGAGATAAGAGTATTGGAAAGAGGCTACACCATGGATTTAATTTACTTCAATTTAAGCAAGGCTTTTGACTTGATGGCTACAGAGGATTGCTAAAGAAGATGGAGGATCTGGGTGCAGCAAAGGACATGGTAAGATTGGTAGGAAATTGGTTAAAGGAGAGGTAACAGAGGGTTGTGATTGAGTCAAAAGAGGACAGAGGGAGATAATGATTGGGGTACCACAGGGATGTGTCCTGGAGTCCTCTTTAATATGTTCATAGGCCACATTGAGGAAGGAATCTGGGGAAAATTGTGTCTCTTCTAAGATAATACTAAGCTATGTGGGGGGGGTAGAAAGCAACAAGGAACTTAGATATAAACTGACTTGCAAAGATTGGAGAACTGGTCCAAGGGTTGGGCACATTTGCATGGCAAGAAGTGGTAGGTTTATGCCCCTGTAACTGGCTCTGCCCCATCCTGATTGCCCAGTCTCCTAAGAAACAAGTTTTCCCTGTTGTCTAGTGGTTCCTCCCACCCTCCAATCACCAGGAATGGTATTAACTGTGAAATGGGAGAAGCAGAAAAAGGCCATACAGAGTGGTGGTGGTGGTGGGGGGGGCTGCTGGTAACTAAATTCAGAGCAAAATAAACCTCACCACTCACCAGTGTACAAAGTCTAGAAAGGAATTAATAAAAACAGTAGCTTGTTTTCATGATGTAAATTCCTTTATTGCCACAAATCAGCAAAAAAAGTAATCCTGGTTAATAGGCATGCAGAAGCAGGTCCCAATGTTTCATGCACATGCGCTTTAACAAGAGACTATGTTGCATGAACCCATCCCAGTTTCAGTCAGTGACATCGCGGAACAAAATAAATTGTACAAAAATAAGGTGTCAAAAACAGTGTCACCATCAATATTGGAAGCACAAAATGTAGCATGCCAGGACAATGCAGGCCACATGACACGCAGGTAGCAAACAATGTCCATGGCATGGAGGCACTGCACTAGAACACATAGCCACAGGCACTCGTGCACAGGAACAGCACAGGGGTGCAGGGAGATGGAACAGGGTAGGGTGCAACCGCCACTGGGGGATGCAGCCCACTGGACACCTACCATGGTAATCTAATGGCACAGACACCCACATGGTGGGGTACCCCCACCCTGAATGCTGAGTGATGGAGAATATGCACCGGGGTAACCACTAAAGGACAGGTGGACCATAGCCACCATGTGGATGGCCATGTATAATGCAAGAGGCCAGGAGCACAAGCTAGCATGTTCCCAGCAACACACACAACACACAGGACAGGGGAGATGGCATGCTGGCTTGTGCTCCTGGCCCCTGTGGTTACAGTGCAGTGCCTCCATGTGGTGGATGTTGTTCGCTACCTGTGTGTCTTATGGCCTGCATTGTACTGGCATGCTACATTTTTGTGTTGCCAATTTTGATGTTGACATTGTTTTTGCTGCTTTATTTGTGTCCACTTTATTTTGTTCAGTGATGTCACTGATCAGAACCACATCTCCCAGTGACTGTATTTAAAACAAAGATTTAAGGAGACAGACAGAGTAAGCTGTGCAAACAGTGCAATAGTGCAAAAATTGCAAAATATTAATTGATCAATATATTAGAAAGTGCTAGTGATTAACAAAACTGCTATATAGTGAATTACAATCATAGTATGCAGATGGACAAAGAAGGTACTGACAAAACAAAGGTTATCAAAGGTTTGAGTCAGTTGCTCTGGTCCTAATTTATGGCCATCAACTAGTCCCATGCTTGGGATATGCATATAAGATGCTGCTCAAAATCAGGTAATAAAAAGATTAGTCATGTAAAGAGCACTTCTACATAATCCATTGTAATGTGGCCAAGTCTTATGGATGCTTTATGTTATATAAAAGCCACTTCCTCCTTTAAGGTGCAAGGCTGTGTACAGGGTTCCCAGTATTATATACAGATCCTGAAAAATAAAACACAGTATTAAAGAGCTCCCGACACCGTTAGAAAAACTTGGAAAAAATGTGAGATTTAGACAGTTCAGTTTATATTTCATGTGTTTTCTTTAATTATTTATCTTTTTTCTTTATTACCAAGGACAGCTGTACAAAAGAGGCTTACTGTCCCTTAGACTTTATCTGCTCTTTCTGCTATCCTACATATGACATCATAATCTGGGTTGCACCTGGAAACTAGCGTCTGGTCATGCTGCTTTTCCCGGTTACCAACTTTTAAATAAATAAACAAAATAAATAAATAATCCCCCATTTATGACATCGTAATTATCCCCACAGCAACAGACTGTAATATCATAAATAGAACTGTGATGTCATATGTAGGCAAGCAGCCAGAATAGACAGGGCAGTGATCCTCTTTACGTGCAGGTGTCCTCAGTAATAGAGAAGAATTAGAAATGCAGAAACAACATTAAAATATAAGATTACTTGTGCTAAACATTACATTTTCTCAAAGTTGCCACAACGGTGTCAGGGGCTCTTTAAGTGATATTCTTTTTCCAAAAAGCTGTAATTTCTAATCTGTCATTCAAGCCTGGGAATACTTTTGCTTGAATTTAAAACATCCAAATCCCTTGAGTGCTTCAATTCCCTCCATATGCTTAAAGCAACTTTCTCAGTGCTGAAAATATTGCCCCTCATGTCTAGATCCCTGTCCTACTTCAAGAACATGTACAGATAGAGCTAAATCTACCCCTCTGTGCAAGATGGACTTCATGTGCTCCCCTATTCTCCATAGAAGATGGTATGCATGATCACTTTACAGTACATGTGAGGTGCACTTCCTGTCATTTCATACGGTGGCTGAGTGAGGTTGTGAACGGAGGGATGTGCCGGTCACCGCTTGGGCTCCAATGGCACCAGCAAGGCAGGTAACCGTGGGTTTGACAGGGTGGGTGGTCAGTGCCTGTGGTGCAGGGGCTGCTAGATGCCAGGGACTCTGTGATAGTGTATGAGTATGGGGATTGGTGGTTGGGGGGGTGCCACTAGATGCCAGGGAGTTATTGAATGATACTAGGACTAATGATTGTATGGTGGGAGGAACACAAAGCACCAGGGATTTCATTTTTAAAAATGGGGCTGGTAATCAGAGGGCAGGGGGACCATTAGGAACCAGGGACTGAGCATTTAATACTGGGACTAGTAATTAAAGGGTGGGGGGACACCAGTCATCAGGGATTTTTTATTTATTAACAGGGCTGGCAATCGGAGGGCAGGGAGACCACTAGACACTAGGGATTGAACATTTAATATCGGAACTAGTGATTGGAAGGCAGAGGGGGCTCATAGGCACCAGGGATTTCTTATTTATTATTGGGGCTGGCTCTCAGAGAGTGGGGGACCACTAGGCACCACACATTGAACATTTAGTATTGGGGCTGGTGATCAGAGGGTGAGGGGGACAACTAGACACCAGGGAAATTGTTTCACTTTGTCAGGGTCAATGATTGGTAGTTGGGGTGCCACTAGACACCAGGGGGTGGGTGTGCTCCCCAACCGCCAACTTAGTTGTTGACTGCAGTGACTATTGTGGCCACTAGGTTTGCCCAGATTAAGTCAGGGTTTTGATCTGTGGTATTAATGCTGTGCAAAGTGGCCTGCGCTAACCCTTTTTTGGACACAAATGCATTGAAATTTGTGTTATAACGGCATTACTGTACCCGCCCACCCCTTTGCATACATTAATATTTTTTTTATCCCTGTTAGCGTACACGAAAGCCCCCTTTGAATATTACTCATGAGCAAAAACCCCAGGCAAACTGGGCACAACCACTGTGCCTGCTGAGGAAAGATTTGAATATCTGGACCCTGATGTTTAATATGAATTGGATAGTTAGTGGGACTGAATGCAGTTTTCTTTTAACTTATTCCCTGGTGGTCTATTGGTCCCCCCCACCCTGGCAAGTAATGTCCCATCCTGCTCCCCCTCATCCAGAAACAGAGCGTGATTTCCCTCTGTCCTCTCTACTCCACAGCTGGCCATCAACTAAGATGTCAATGAATGAGCACATACTGTACATGAGCTATGCCGGTCGCCCACTCCATTCCAGGATGGGGGAGCTAGGTGGGAGCTGTGGGACATAACTTGCCAGGATGGGTGGCTGGGTGGGTGGGCACTAGACCACCAGGGAATAAGAAAAAAAAACTACATACTGGGGATCAGGGATAGGGTTCAGTAGACCACCATGGAAAAAAATATTTTACTATGTGGGGGATAGAGATGTGGGGTTACATCACTTGACTAGTAACTACTACTGTACTGGGGCATGTGAAATTGATGGGTGGAGAACTGCTCGACACCAGGGGGGTTATTAACATGCCAGGAGGGTTGGAGCAGAACCAAATTTTGCACAAACGTTCTGAAGATTTCTGTTCTGACACAGGTTGAAGCTTGGAAACGTCCATCAAAGTTGCCAAATTTCATGACAGTTCTGCTAAGGCAGAAATAACAACCTTCACAGACCTCTAAAACCAAGCTCAAAATCAGTCATAGAGTTACTTTATGGAATACAGAGGAGGGCCACCAGGATGGTTAAGATGGCCAGGCATTTCAGTTATGAGAAAAAAATGGATTCACTTGGAATGCACTCTTTGGAGTATAGAGAATGAGAGGAGATATGTGCCTTCTTTATGGTGCATTCAAAAACAGTGATTTATGCAAATGTCTTTGACTGGATTTAAAGAAGCAGAACTACAATGTGAGAGCACATTTATTACAGCTAAGAGCAGAATCATATCATACAAAGAAAATAGCAGTATAGCTTAACCAGAAGGTGGTGGATTAATGGAATGGACTCCCATTGGAGGTGGTGGGAAGTGGAAATATGGAGGAATTCAAAACCAGATTAAATGAGTAGTTTGAGAAAAAAAATATGTGGCTGCTTCCTTGGAACAAAGGGGGAGCTGGTAATGTGTGAATGCCTAACTGTGCTCATATAAACCTATGAAACCTATGAGACAGTCTCATTAAGATAACATCTGTCATTGAGTTTTTTGCATGTGCATAAACACAGAGAAAAATACTGAAAGCAAGAAAATTTCACTACAAGTCAATGAAACAATTACTGCGACTACAGTGCTGCTCAGAGTTTCATTATAAATGAAAATATCCAGATGCAACTAACAATTCACTAGACTTAACTATTCACAACACTAGGGTCTGTTATTGTTTCAAAGACATCCAACTAATAGGATTGGTCACTGCTAACTGGTGTTACTGAGAACTTCTGACTGACATGCTGTAGCATGACACAACCCATCACTGAGCACAACTGTACATCTGCCATTGGCTTGCAAGCGTAATTTATTTCAGTGAGGGCATAGATTCAAATGTATAACTTCTTTATTCAACTGCTGTAGAGCTAAATAGTACTACACTTAATAGAACCAGTGATGTTAATGGTTTCTGTTGTAGTAGCAGCAGCAGCAGCAGTTGACTGTTGCTAAGTGTTTGGACATTTCCTACATACTCCACATTTGAAATTGCATGAAGGACTTGCAAGTAACCACTCTCTGTTATCTCTTTTTCTTTAAATTCAGTATGCACTACACTGTTTCCAAGAGTATATGTAATTTTATACACAAATTGGGGTAGTTGGTGTTTTATTTATTTTTTCTATTGCTAACCAGGTAAGGCCACTGGTAAGCCCATTTACAATTGAGATCCAGGAGCACTGAGGCGGTTAAGTCACTTGCTTACAGTCACACACTATACAAGTAGAGTTTGTGGAATCAAACCCATATAAACAAAGAAACATAGAAGCATAGAAGATGACTGCAGATAAGGACTGCAAGGCCCATCCAGTCTGCCCATTTCTTTTTCTACCTTTTGAATGTGCCATCGGCCTTTGTTCTGTCAATGGCCTAGCTATTCATACTCATCTGTATTGCTCCCTTATGCCTATCCCATGCCTATTTCAAGCCCTGCACTGTATTCATATCCAACACTTCCTGAGGTAGGCTGGTCCATGCATCCACCACCCTTTCTGTGAAAAAGGACTTACTCACATTACTCCTTAATTGGTCTCCCTCTAATCTCATGCTGTGTCCTCTTGTCATGCTATTTTTCTTATATTGAAACATGCTAGACTCTTTCACCTTGTTAATGCCCTTAAGGTGTTTGAATGTTTCGATCATATCACCTCTCTCCCTCCTTTGCTCTAGGGTATGCATATTGAACTCTGTTAATCTGTCCTCATATGTTTTCTGATGCAGTCCCTGAACCATTTTGTTTGCCCTTCTCTGGACTGCCTCAATTTGGATAATGTCCTTGTGAAGGCATGGCCTCCAGTACTGCATGCGGTACTCCAGATGGGGCCTAACCAGTGTCTTGTAAAGAGGGATTATTACCTCCCTCTTCCAACTTGTGATACCCCTACTAATACACCCCAATGTTCCCCTAGCCTTACTTACTGCTTTAGTGGTCTGCTTGGATGATTTCGGGTCATCAGTGATGATGATGCCCAAGTCTTTTTCTTCCGTTGTGACTGTCAGCAACTCCCCTCCCAGCCTATAGGTGGCTACAGGGCTTCTCTTCCCTATGTGCATGATCTTGCTCTTCTTTGTGTTAAACCCCAGTTGCCAATCTTCTGACCATTTTGCTAGTTTATCTAGATATCTTCTCATTCTGCCCACCCCATCTGGATCATCTACTCTATTGCAGATCTTGGTGTCATCTGAAAACAGATAAACCTTACCCTCCAGTCCATCTGCAATGTCACTGATGAAAATGTTAATGAGGACTGGCCCCAGGACTGATCCTTGAGGTATCCCACTTGTGACTTGCATCTCTTCTGACTGTTTACTATTTACCACCACTCTTTGTTTTCTGCTTGTCAACCAGTTTATCACCCAGTTGACCAACTTCTGACCCACCCTGAGCCTACCCAGCTTATTAATCAATCTTCTTTGTGGAAAAGTATCGAAAGTTTGCTGAAGTCAAGGTAGGTGACATCAACTGCTCCCCCATGTCTACTGTACGTACCAAGCTCATTCATGCTCATTACTGTAACCTCTGTGCTATACTGCCATCTTCAATTAACTTTAGTTAAACATTATTTCACTAATAGATTTCATTGGCGTGTTTTGCATTAGTGACTATGCTAGAACCTTCATAGAACGTAAAATGAAAATGACCTTGGTGTCATGCTTAGCATTGTGGTTATCTTGCAAAATATTTATCTCAAGAACATACTTCTTTCAACTGTTTGCAAGGGTCCCACTATTCTAGATACAGTCTAATCTTTTTGCAGTACATTCTTTCAATAAATTGTTTTTTTTGCAGTGTTTTATTTTCAAACATATAAGTACAGTATCATCACAGATTTAATTTATCTCTAGAGACAGGTTTATTTGGTATTTTATCTTTTTGGTATAGCTTTTGACAACTAGCAGCATTGAGCAAAGTGTTGCTATTTGTATATTTTCAACACTGGCAAATATGAACTCTACCATCTATATCTGTTCCAGATGTTTTGCCTAGAAAGATAATTTTATTATCTTGAAAGAAGGATACATGAAAGTGGGCAAAAATAGTGAATTGTGAATCTAGATTGTTTGCCAAAAGTGATGAACCCACACTGCAGAAAATGTGTGCATGCAAGGTGCCAAGTTAAATTATACAGAAAAGTTTAGAAAACATCAATTTCAGGCATGCTATAGCTTCTATGTCACATATTTTCGGTATTTAGAGTCTCTAACATAGATATAGCATGAACAGTAACATGAAGAGGTTCCACAACAAAACTGTGCTATCCAAGAAAGTGTGTTCAGAATCCACTAATCAGGCATGGTTTGTGTCTTGGGCTTGTCAACTGTAATGCTTGTCCAATTTTATCATGAAAGAATCTGAGTTTTTTTTTTTTCCTTTTTAAGTGGTTTAACCAGGAATAGCACACTAAGGTGAAAGCTTTTTTACAGGTGCAACCTGGGAGCACAGGGACATTAAGTGACTTGTTCAAGGTCACACAGTATGCAAGTGGAAGCTGTGGGATTCAAACCCAGGTCTCGTCTGTTGGATGTCACCAGATGTGCAGTTCAGAGCCTTAAACCACTGCACTATACTGCCTCCCTATGGTGTGTAGAGTATATGAGAATAGGGTGAGCCTTAGGGCTGACAACTCCAAGGCATACCCCATGCCTGATTAGCGAAGACACAGGAGAGGTGAAACTATATTGTTTTATTTCTGTTGTTGTCTGGTGGGTGGGGCTGGGGTGTTAGTGTTGGAAACCCTAACACCACATTTCCTAACTTTTGTCAATTTTACCCTAACTAATGCATTAATTAAGTTGTTTGCAAAGAATTTCCTTACTTTTTGAGATAGTATAATTGTATACACATTTGCCTTTGGGAACACAGTGCCCTCTGGGCCCTACCCTCCCATCCCTCCTTAGATGTGCACATACATGTTGCTGTGGATGTTTGCATTTGTAGTAAAATGGGAATGAAATTGTCAGTATAGCCTTCTTATTACCCCCACCTCATGAATCCAGTACTGAAACTGTTGAAATTCCCACTAAAATGTGAGTCCACAAAACCACAATGCTATCTAGCACAAGTGTAAAAACACAGTTTGGCCAGGCTTTGAAAACTGAAATCTGTCATGTTCATGAAGTGGTATAAAAAGATGGTTATCATGAACATTTGGAGTCAAAATATTTAAAATTGCCAGTTACGAGGGCGCTTAGCAAAATGTCAACATATAAACATAACTTTTCCATTGATAGATATTTTGACCCCAAAATTTCAACATAGCCTTCTTATAACCCCACCTGCTGAACAAGGTTGGTTAAAATCTTGAAATCCTGCCCAGACGGTGATTTCACCAGGAGACCATGAAATCACCTTTCTGGACAGGTTTGCATAATTCCACTGACATTGTTATTAAGGTGGGGTCTCAAAAAGGCCATGTTGAAAATGTGAGCTCAAAATATGCTAACATTACAAAGTTATGCCACAAAGTTGAAAACCCCATTGAAATACAGTACATTGAACAGCACTTACCTTAGTTTCTCATATAGCAGTAGGCATTGCCAACAGCAAGACGTGTCTTTGATCAGAGAGTGGATCTTCACCCTGGGACCTGTTCAGGTGAGTGTCGGTGTGTGGGGGTGTGGGGAGGTGCAGGGTGTTGAGTGTTCAGCTGGAGGTTGGGGTGGGGGTCAGACTGGCATGGGACCATTTCTTTTTTTACAGGTTTAACAAAAAAAAGACATTGAGGGACCATGTTCTTAATTACAGGCAGAACACCTTCGGAGGGTGGAGTGGGTGCCACTAGACACCAGGGAAACAATATGTATGAACTGGGATGGTGATTAGAGAGTGGGTGGTGCCACTAAACACCAGGGAAACAATACATATAAATGGGTATTGCAATTGGATAGTGGGGGGTGCCACGAGACACCAGAAAAATAATATAAATGGGATTGATGATCAGAGGATGGGGGCTGCCATTAGACATCAGGAAAAGAATAAATATAAACAGGGATGGTGTTCGGAGGGTGAGTGATGCCACTAGACACCATGGATATGATTAAATAAGGGGACAGTGATCTGTGGTTGTGGGGTGCACTGGATGCTAGGAGAAATAAAAAAAAGTACAGAAACAGTGATTGGTGGGTGGGGGGCACCACTAGACACCAGTGAAATAATTAACAATAAGGAATGGTGATCAGGGGGTAGGGGTACCACTAGACACCAGAGAAATAATAAAGAATATGGGGATGGCTAAATGAACAAGCTCAGAACCCAAAAGTTTAAAATTAAATAACTGTGGAAGGGAATAATATTTTTTCACCAAACCAATAAATGGCACATCTGTAAATCAACTACTTTCTACCCTGAAAATATCAAACCAAAATTCCAAACTGTCTCTGCACTAGGGCTCTTAAAAAAAAAGAATCAAAAAGTCACAGAGCTTTTCAACCATACAAAATGTTTCTTATGAACCTCAAATGAAACAAGCAGAAGAGGGTTGAGAAAGAAAATTTAAAATATTAAAAAAATACATTTTGGAATCATTTGTCCAACAATTACTTGCAGAGTGGACCTAAAGGAGTCCAAATGAGCAACATATATGTGTTGATCTCTTTCAAACATGTCATTTTTGTCTCTTTTTTTTTATTTACAATTTTTGCATTTTTTTCCCGGTTTTCTCCCCCAACCGGGATGCTGGCATGCACACATGTGCATTTGTGTGGAGGCACACAGGCACACTGGATACTAGCTCAGCCCCTTCCACACAACCCCTGGCAATTGCCTGCTGCCCCCCTATGTGTGCACTTCCCATTGGACCTCCACCCGATGGGAGCGGAACTACAGGGGGGATGCAACCTCCCCTGGGAGAGGAGAGCTGATTTTTGGTTATTTAATCCTACTCCCTCACTCCCCTCATGCTGGCTTCCTGATGACCTGAGGTCATCCCCACATCAGCGTTGCCAGTACGATATGAGGTAAGGCATCCAGCACCTCAGACGTCAGCACCAGCGGGCTGGTATTTTTGTCTGCTTTAAATTGACATTTTTAGGAAAAAAGGAACAAAAAGAAGGTGGCAAGTGAAACAATGATTTTCCCCTCATGAAAAAACATTGGCACCATACGAAAAAAGATTCTTGTTTTGCTTCATACAGCTATTTTAAAGTGCTTTCGGAGCATGCTCAGAACCATTTATTTATTTATTTTTGTCATCCTGTCTCCAGGAATCAGCCCAGTCATGGTCCCCATTGCCCCTCGCCCTCATATTGGCTGCTCTCCCTAGCCCCCTGGCTTGCCCCCCAGGGTGGGGCCATGGCACCGGCCAAGGTGCTCCGGACACAGTTCAGGTTGATGGGAGCCAGCCAGAGAGCTATCAGGGGGTGGAGAGGCAGTTTCATAGAGGAGCCGAGGTGGATTTCTTTTGATGATGCTCCCTCTGGAGCCGAGTGCATGCAATGACACCAGCCGAGGAAGAACACACACGCTCCCATGTGCGTTCTCCTCAAGGCGTCTGCACTCAGCTCCCCCCACGCTAATGCACATCACCTTGCCCCTCCTGCCTCCGCCAGAGGGCACTCAGGTGCCAAAGCTACAGTACCCCCTTCCCTGGGGAAGGAGAGCAGTCCATCAGATGCTCTATCCTTCCCTACCCCTGCCAACCCCTGGCAACCCATGCTCGTTCCCGAACATGGGTCGCTGGCATGGCGCGAGGTGTGGCGTCCAGTGCCTCAACCCTCAGTGCCACCGGGCCAGCTGACATTTTTTAAAAATTTCAAATTTAAATAACTTTGGAACTGATCAATATTTGTTCACAAAACAAGCAAAAGGCACATCTGTGGGCCAGTCCCTTTCTACCCTGAAATTTGTTAGGCTATAATTTCAAACCATCTGAGTGGTAGCCAAATTCAAAGAAAACCCTGCAAAACCAAAGTAAAAAAAAAATCCCCAAAAATGTAGTTATTGTACTATTCAGATCTCATAATCTGCACATCCAACTGGAACAAAACTTGGCACATCCAGAGATCTTTCCCATGAGACTATACATGCAAAATTTCATGCACTCTGTTGAATGGTTGCGATGTTATTAAAGTGCAAAAATTGGGGTTTAACATTAAAGTGTTAACTCAGCCCTAACTATAGTAAAGTAAAGATGTGTGCTAGGTTGTATAGTGGCATTTTTGCTGTTTCCTGTTGTGTGGTTATCACATCACTGTTTTTCAGCACACATACCACATGGAGATAGGATCACTGTCTCCCAGAATTCTTCTACTAAGCATCCTGTCCACACCTGGCATCACATTCTTCTGCCAGTGACTTCACAATTTGTTACTATTCAAGTAAATATGATGTCATTAACAGAGACTTGTGCTGTCAGATACAAGCAAGTAGCCAGAATGGATGAAGTCAAAATGGACAGTGATCCTGTTCTTTTGAATGTGTGCATATTACTTATTAAAACAAAAAGAAGCTACTGCAAATATAGAAAGTATGCAAAGAATAAGCTGAAATGTGTCTAATAATGTGCTGTCAGACTTTCAGTTATGATGCCATAGGTTCCTCAGACATCCACTGGAAGACACTTGTAATGAAACAACACAATCTGAATGTTGATATACTGTATACCAGACAAATCAATACTATTCAGCTATATTACCTCAGTACTGTTTTAGTGTCACAAACATTGCATTTACACAGGCTGTTAGACTGGTGTCTTGTAAAACAATAATACTATTGTTTTGCCATTTGATAAAGCAACACAAATTGAACCTAACTCAACTTTATATGCCATGGGCATCATATTCAGAGTTGGACAGATGTGAGTGCAGACAGATGCACCACACAAAAAAATGCAAGGTCTGGATCTGGAACCATATTCAAACAGAGTGCATGATCATGCAATCTGTTTGAATATGGGATCCTGGATATGCAGTATACAACAAGTGGCCACCAGGCATGGTGTGGTGCAGCCAGGGTGCAGGGCTGAAGACCACCCATAGGTGTCATGCTTTGTGCATACCTATATGTGCCACAGCCCCCAAGGGAGATATTCAGCTCAGACGTGCAAATTAGCCCATTGGGCATTCATGGTGCAAAGGGGCCATTTGCATGCCCATTATGGGCTCATTTGCATGGATGTGCCTTGCAGACTGCACTGTGCCAGCCCTCCCCACAGCCCAATCACTGTCTAAAATAAATACAAACTCTGATCGCCATTTCCATAGTGCAGGGACACCCTCCCCAGCCCTGAGCACTGTACTAAATAAATACAAACTCAATCCTCATTTCCATAATGTAGGACCCCCCTTCCCAGCCCTTAACACTGTTCTAAATAAATGCAAACCCAATCCCCATTTCCATAGTGTAGAACCCCCCACCCAATCTCTGTTAGAATAAAAATATCACCACTCTATTTTTCCATAGTGTAGAAGCACCCTCCCTAGCCCCAATCTCGGTTAGAATAAATAGTAACACTGATCCCCTTTTCCATAGTGTAGCAGTTCCCCCTCCTCAGCCCTTATCTCTGTCAGAATAAAACAAATTCACTGATCCCCTTTTCCATAGTGTAGTGCCCTTCCCAGCCCCGATCATTGGTACAGCTATCCAATCCATGATTCCCATCCTCTAGTAGCTAGTGGTCCCCCCACCCCAGTAAGCAGTAACCCACCAC
The DNA here is from genome assembly GCA_016271365.2 of Neoceratodus forsteri. Lineage (NCBI taxonomy): Eukaryota > Metazoa > Chordata > Ceratodontiformes > Ceratodontidae > Neoceratodus > Neoceratodus forsteri. The sequence continues at coordinate 562,657,194 of CM028135.1, read as the reverse complement.
CCTGCACCCCCCATCTGGACCTGTGTCGGTGACTGGCACACCCCTCCACAGCCAACTGCTGACTGATCAGTACCACAGCATGTACAGTAAATAGTACGCTCATTGGTTGTTTCGAATAAGAAATGAAAAAAAAATCTCATATGGTTACAAAAATATAAGACTAAGTATTATAGCAATATGTTAAATCAGGTTTATAGACAATGCTCTTTTGTTAAAGTAATCAATAATTCATATCTGATGAAAGGAGGAAAATCTAAACTGATAATATATTCTCCAAACAGTAATTTTGCCTTCTTCTCAGTTTTTCCTCTCTTTTTTTTGGGGCGGGGCATTTATTGGGGTCAGCAAACAAATGGGGTCATTGTAGAGGTCTATTTCTGCTCATCCACTGCAGGTTTAGTCCATTCTGACTATGAACTTACATGTGATTGTATACTGGGTTTGAGATCTATAGGTAACTGTGTACTATAGCGATCGTTGCAAAATCATTATTTTCTCAGAACCCTCAGAAGAACCAAAACCATCAGTATCCATTTCATCACTATAATCCCCTTCTTCTGCAGCTTTAGTGGATCTATAGCCCTTAACAATGTCTGCCAGATGATCCTTATCAAAGACTATCCTTTTATTTCATTCAATTAATTCTCTGGCTTTGCAGAGTCTCACACTTAAAACTTGCCTCCTTGTATTTCTTTTTGGTACTGTATGAAATGTGTAGTATTTTGTTGGTTTTATGGTGCAACATCTGTGTAAATGTAAATTTTGCTATCTTTATATAAATAAGCCTCTTTAACCCTAGAGGACTTTAGAATGATTTCTTAATCGAGGATCAAGGCAAAGGAAACATGTATGGTGGCTGGCTTATTAGGATTAGTGTTCTGTTGAAATTCAGATTCCTGGCTGGCATGCCATTTCAGCCATAGCACTATTGCATGAAATACCAATGACCTGGTTTCAGAAGTGAAATCCAGGTTGTCAGAGGTCTGGCCAGGTGGAGGAGTATCGAACATCTTTTGGACTTCTCTACTCCAAGCCCAAAGGTTGCATGGCCCCTGGCAGAAGCTGAAGAAAAGCAGCTCAGGCCAAGAATGTTGGGAGGCTTGACAGACACTGGTACACATCACATGGGAGTGTATGGCATGCACCATGACATCATTGCATGGCATGTTTCCCATGGGCAAAAACCAGAGGAAAAATGCCAGCAGCAAGATGATGATGAGCATCAGCAGGTCCCACATTCAACAGGATAGGTACATCGACCAGAACCATATCCATTCTGCAGCATGTCTTGGGGAACCCCGCTAACCCCACCAGGGGTGGGGCAAGTCATGGGGGAAGATGTCTGGCAGGTAAGTCCTGGCAGACATCAGGGTGATAGGTCTGGGGTGTTTCTCAGAAGGAGGGCTGACCAGCAGGGGAGAATAAGAAAAAAAATTAGAACTTCTCTGAGGAATGTGGAAAACTTTAACAAGGCTTGGAAAAATAATTTCTGCATTTCATCTCAAATATTAGAAAGTCCTTTATAATTTCCAATGTATTGTAAGTGGGAGTCTCTAACGGGGGACCCCCACAAATTTTAGGTTACACTGCCTTCAATTATTTTCAATTGTTTCACATTTCCTTGAAGTGGATTTCTAATCTCAGATTACAGAAGTCAACAGTACAGTTGCTGAACCCAACTTTTTCCTGCACTATGAATTCTGTTTCTGAAGTAATTTGATTTCTTTTGATTTCTTGACAGAATGGGTCCAATGTTCAAACCACTGGAAATGGCACTCTGTGCCTGCACCAACAAAGACTGTCACATGGGGCATCTTGTGCCACATTGTGCACTATTCCTGATTTTTAGATACTCCCTGCACTAACTGGGAGGCTGCCTAACCCAGCCTGGATTATGCTATCCTTGCAATGGACGCACTAGTGCAGCAAGGTGGAGGGGAGTTTGAGCCAGGGCAGTGCTGCAGTATTCCCAAAGTTGGGATTCTGAAAACCCCTCCAACTGGTGTAGGGGCAGCCAGAGTTAGCTCAGCTAGGAACAGGTCAAATGGCCCACTCAACATTCTGAGTGCTCTGGTGCGATGGGAAATGGTCCATGTCCCCCTACTGCGGACATCACCAGCAGACTCCTGTGGCCATCCCATAGCCAGCCAACTGTTCCTGCATTTGTGCAGCTGTTCATGATGTCCTCCAAGCCCCCCACCACCAGTCACACAACTAATCCCACCCTCCCACACCTACTCCCTTGCACTGAGCCAGCCATGACCTGTCCTTGTCAGGAGTCCATTGCTACCCCCACCCCACAACCCAACCTGTCCTGCCCTCCATGGGCTCTGCCAGCCTTTGGATGCACTGCTAGCATGTCTCCCTGTGGCTGCCACTGCTGTCCAAAAGTCCTTCAGCTTGCAGCATTCCCCTCCCATGCACCAGTTGTTCAGCACACAAGATGGCTTGTAGCAAACTCAAGGAGTTTGGCACCTGGTCCTTGAGTCTTGCAAAACTTGTGTGGGGTCCCTGCCACACTTGGATTTGCTACAGACAGGGATCTGGTGCAAGGTGCACCTATCTAAGGGGGGGGGGCTACTAAAATTGGGCCCAATATGTTTCTCTAAGTTCTATATATTTCCCTAATTTCTCAAACTTCATGTCTAATTTACATCCATTTTTTGCAGCATTTTACTTGAGGTATTAAATGAGTGGTTTACCTCAAATGACTCAATTTTTTCCAATTCAGAAAGGATTTCCTTTTTACAGCTGCAGTGGGTGTAGCCCTGCAGATGCCTTGTGATCACTGTAGAGAAAAGGGAGCTTACTAGATACCAAAAGGACTTTTTAAATAGTGGAAGTGAACTGCAGTCACTGTACATCCACCACACTATTTTGTCTGTTGGTACTGGTGGAATACGGCACTGTCTGCTGTGTCCAAGATGGCCACCACAGTTTTCAGCACATGCGCGATGACTCATGCATGGGCACTAAACTCTGGCAGTACAGTCCACTGTATCCAAAATTACTACTGGAACCCAGTACATATGCACAAGTCATCATGCATGCACAGAGAACTCTGTAATCCATCTTGGAAATGGCAGACTGTGTCATGTTCTGCCAGACCTTAGCTGCAGCCATATTGGATCTTGCTAGAATTTGTTTTCCTCCTGTGTTTGCAGAGCTGGGAGAGCTGACAGCTCCAGTAGTATCATCTCCAGACAGTGAAATTTGATTTGGAACACTGCCTGTTCAGCATTGCAACTGAGCACTAAGGTTTTACAAATATATGCATCAGTTTTATTGATTTATGTATGTATGTATGTATGTATGTGTGTATTTATGTAATTATTTTTTTTTTTTTTTTGGTTTAATGTAGAAGTCTCACTGGGCTGCAAACCAAAGTCTCTGTATCAAAGTGCATTGGAACTGTAACAGTAATGCCAGGGCTGGGGCCATAGCCTCTAAGTACTGCAGCAGACACACCGCCAGAGTATCCTGGCTGGGTCTCAATAAGTTAGTGATCCATTGGATCCTTTATTCCCAACTTTCTTGCACTCTAAATATCTGAAGGTGAGAGGCGTAGTTTTATTTAAATTTCAATCTCTCTCTCTCTCTCTTTCTAAGCCTCTTTACTCAGCTTAGTGTTGGCATCTTGCACTTCAATTTTAGCAGTCTTTGATCTCAGTAGCGTGTTTTTCAGAGGTATATGAGAGTAGTTATTTCAGCATCTCATATGGAGCTCAAAGGAGACTACTCTTTTGCAACCGTCTTGCCCCTTGCAGTGCTTTCGAAATTCTAACTTTGTTCAAAGTAGTCACCTTGGCTGTTTCAAAATTGTACATTGAGGCTTAATACTGTACAGTACATGCCCTGAACTCAGGAGCTGCCTTGCAACTCTTCATTTGTATTCTTTTGGAATGCCTTGCAGGCCACTCAGAGAGCTTCTGCATAATGACAAGCACTACATCAGACCTGTAGCTTGTTTTGTGGCCATTCACAAATCAGCTGCATAGTGACGTGCACTGCACCAGACCTGTTGTTGGCTTCGTGCAATGCTTCATGCTTGGAGGCAGTATAGTGTAGTGGTTAAGGGCACTGATCTGCAAACCTGGAGACCTAGGTTTGAATCCCATCAGCCTCCCCCCCTTGCGCACTGTGTGACCCTAAACAAGTCACTTAACTTCCTTGTGGTCCCAGGTCACACCTGGAAACAAGCTTTGGCTTAGTGTTTCTTTCCTGGTTAAACAATTCCCCCCCCCTTCCCGACCCTCATGCATGGCCCCATGGTCTGTATGTGAAGCAGCAGTCCAATCAGGAAGGGGAAGACCTGTAACTTGCATCACAAAGAATGCTGCAAGTCCTATATGGCCCTAGACCTGCTGCTTGCATCCTATAAAGCCCTATGCAAAATAGAACACCCATTCTGAAGGCATGCAACTTGTTAGTTGGGTGTTCTTGAAGAGAGGAACTAAGTACCCAGTTCCTCAGATTTGATGAAAAAATATTTTAAAAAAAGTTACTACCCAGAAAAAAAACTTGACAAAAAATAGGAGCTGAATTTTTTGGAGCCATTGTACAATTGTACACTTGCCCTACTTTTCACATGCCTGTTATACAACAGAAAACATGTTCAAACTTCATGCACAAGTGCAGAGACCAGCACTCTAGATATTACACATTCATCATTTTGTGCCATGTCTCTAAGTGCATTCAAATATTATAGAGTAGGATGCAAGCGTTCTGTCACATTTGTCATAATGCAGGAACATGCAACTGTACCATTAGCTTTGAAGATCCAGTTCTAAGTCTTTGAGCATGCGCAGTGTGCATTTCATAGGACTTATGTTTTGGGGGTCACTTTTCTAAACCTGTAACATTTTTATTTTTTAGTTTATTTTATGGTTGGTGTTGTTACCACCACCCCTCCAACAGGAACACCTAGTTGGAATTCTGCCAAATAGTCCTTACAGTATCTCAGTTTCTGACTCCCCTTTTTATGTTTAAAATAATGAAGTCCCATAGTCTCATTTCTGTGGTTTAGTTTTTTTTTTTTTTTTTTTTGTTATTAGTTTACTATTTTCTTACCTGCAGGTTTGGAGGAGCATGACAAAAGACACTGAGAAATCATGATGTAGGACATTGAGAATTCATAACGTGAGACATAAATGTTCATGAAGTGGGACTGTGTGCACAAATGGGGAGGAAGGTGGCATTGTGCTAATGGGTGTGTGTACTGATAATGGGCGTATACCCACCACTGTTCTGTTTAAACATTTAGCAGGTCAGGGAGATACCAGTAGCAGTTCTGGGAACTCATCACTTGTCTAATGATCAGGTGAGCAGGAAGGGAGTAGTAGTGAGCAAAGTGGCTGAAATTCGCACCTCGAAGTGATTTGCGGAGTAATGTGGAATCAGCGAAGTATTCCGTAATGCGAAGCAGAGTACTTTGCATTACAGAGGGGAACATGAAATCCATTGAGAACAATGACTTTGCATTATTCCGCCTTCCCCAAACCACTTCTCCATCAATTGTAAGGCAAAGAACATTGAAATCAATTCACAACTTCAGATTATTTTGTCTAAGTAAGGTCATATTATTAAGGTGCAAAATTCAGGGCTTAACATTAAACTGCTTACTTAACCCCAATATAGTGGTACTGCTGTGTCCCTATAATATATATTATACAGGTGCAGTAGAGTTGAGTAAGCATGTTAATGTTTAACTTCAATTTTGCACCTTAATAACTTTACCCCATTCAGCTGATTTACTTAACATTTGGATTGCACAGAGATGGTGCCATGATCTCAGGATCCCGAAAATTGTATTGCAACTAATTCAGAGGAGGCAAAGTTATAGATAGTCAAAATATTGAAAAAAATCACCAAAATTATGGTATTTTTTTGCTCAACCATAACGAAAAAAAAAATTGGATCTGGAGAATTTGAAACCTGAAACTTGCAGGTTCTATAGAGTTTGGCACAAGGTGTGCTTTTTTGTGTTTTTTTAATCTCCCAAACTTAAGTAGTTTTTAACATATTTCAGAAACAACATTCCATTGCACTGTTTAAAACATCAGTGTTCTAAAGATAACTGAATTTGTATGACCACATGAAGTCATATTATTGAAATGTGCTCATTTATCAACTATCAGGCTGGCTCCCAGTCTGTGTATGCTGTGATGCTGTTTTTTTTTTTTTTTTGCTTTCTATTTTTCCTGCTCCCCCACTCTCGGAGCACTGCTTCCTTAGGAGTCACCAATGGTGTCAGCCCCCCGTCTCCTCACTTACCTGATCCTGTGGGTGAATCCCAAAGGAACCGTGGCTATACCCCCCATGTGGGAATGAGGTGGAGCCCTTCACCCTGAGATCCTTCTTAGTCTTGTCAGGCACCCAATGGCAGGACAGGTGGGTGAGAGTTGCAAGGGCTACACCAGCACTCCATCTCTCCAGTGCTCCAAGAGCCATTTTCCTTTGTTCTGGGGGCATGACGTGCACCCAGAAATAAAGGTGTAACTACCGATTTCTGCCATGCCCCAACCCCTCTGAATGGCGTGGACACTTGCTGTGTCTCTGGCCTCTGCAAGAGGTCAGTCAAGCAGCTAACTTCAACCCCCCTCCCTCCCAGAGAAGGTGGGCTGTCCTGTGGACACTCAAGCCTCCTCCTCCTCCTCCCACCCAGCCCTCCATCTCCTCAGTTCGTTCCTGAACTTAGGTCAACGGCATCGTAAGTAGTAGTGCTACTGCCAGGGGTTCAGTTAATTTATTTTTAGTGGAAGTATAATACTTCCATGAGTCACAATGTGGAAGTCATTCCAATTTTTTGGAAGTCAAGAAACTTCCCAGAGAATACTGTTTGAAAGCCAATATTCCAGGAAGGAATGATTTATGGATGTTAATATATATATAAGTGGTAAAATACAATTTCTTGTAGGACAATTCATCATTTCTTAGCTTCTGTACCTTCAATTTTGGAAGTCATCCAATTTTGTTTTTCATTTTTTTCACATTTGGAAGTCAATGACTTCCTCCCCCTTTATTTTGGAAGTTTTTGCCTAATTTTTGGAAGTCAAATACTCCAAAAACGGAGTTAACTGAAGCCCTGGCTACTGCTGCACCAGTGTGCCTGCCCAGTTTGGTCATTTCTATTTGTTTGTTTGTTTGTCACCCAGATTTTCAACATAGACTTTTTTGGATACCACTTCATGAACAATTGCAGTAAAATATGTAAATCTAACCCCAAAGGTGATTTTGCGGTCACTCAACTTAATCACCTTTCAGGCCAGCTTTACATAATTTCACTCCAAAATTGTTCATGAAGTGGGTCCCCAAAATGGCCATGTTTAAAACGTGAGTAAAAAATATGAAATAATGACCAAGTTATGAGCATACATTGAAATGTTTCTACACTTGCTCATAACTTTGGTAATTTTCAATATTTTGGCCCCATATTTTCAACATAGCCACTTTTTCACATCACCTTATGAATGTTACAGCTGCTGTTTTTCAAATATTTACCAAACTGTGTTTTGACAGCTGTGACATGAAGTGATATTTCTGGGGATTCCAAAACTTTCACCTATTGGGTTTATGAAGTGAGCTTATAAGAAGAATTTGTTAACAATTTTTGATCAAAATATATATAATAAAAGCCAGGTTATGAAGGAATCTAGTAATTGTTCTACTCCCACTCATAACTTTGTTAATATTCAATATTTAAACGCCAAATTTTCAACATAGCCATTTTTTACAACACCTCATGAATGTGATAGCCTTTCCTTTTCAAATCTTGGCTAACATGTAATTTCCCACTTCTGTCATGAAATTAATGTTTTGTCCAATATTTTATTAAATGTTACATGAAATAGCTACAACAAATCCGCCAAACTCCAAATGGTTGTTTTTCATTCTTCTGAGCTTTATTTGTGTATGTTCACCTCAAAAGGTACTTTACTTTGTAGTTAGGAACACCAGAAGGTGGATGCAGGAAGTGCTGCTGTTGTCATAGACTGGAATGCTGGATCATTGAAACAGAGCACTGTAGCTTGTTATAAAGCTGAAATCATAATCAAAAACACAATGAGGAATTACCAAAAGCAGACCGTGTACTTCCCCTATTATGCCCTTTTAAGGATGAAGCATCGGGCATGTTGTTACGTGGTCCTTTTTGAGGTGAACACATAAAACTAAAGTACCGAAGAGTGAAATCTGTTAAGGGTTTGGCTTATTTGTTTTAGTTGTTTCATTTGAACAAAGAGCACATTAATCAGCCCCCAGTGTAAACCAAGGAAAACTAGTGAACCCATATGAAGGTGCCCCTAAAGGAATGTTCTGTTGTGTGAATTAAATGTCACCTGTCATATTCAGAAGAATGGGGTCATAATTCTGTTGAAATTTTGGGGTCAGAATGTCACAGATATAAAATCATGATGTCATGCTGTTTGCAGGGTTGTCAGTTGGCCCAGTGGAGACAACATTGTCTTCCTGTACCAGTCACTTGAGTTCAGGTATGAGCTCAGTGAGCCAGCTTAAGGATTTGAGGCTGGAGGGGGAGCTGCTATAGCATGCACCACAGGCCCCAACCTGGGGAGGGATGCAGCAGTGTTGTGGTGCACACACACCTTATGGTGGGCCAGTGAACCTTCCCTAATAAGGTGTTGACACGCATGTTGAGGCCTGATGGGCCCATGTACTAGGTCAGAATTATCTCCAGTATTCTGTTTTTTTTCACTTTGTGCAGGTACCAAAGGGATCTGTACAAATTACAATATGATTCTACTATCAAAAAAAGGAAGGAAATTAATTACAAAAATATATGTTTACGCAGATATTAGGGTTAAAGAATACAAAGTGCACAAAGTAGGAAAATGAAAAATATTAGGGTTTTAGGTCTCCATAGTATTGACAAATCAGTGGTTGGTTCTTCCTTTGGGTTTTCAGTCCTAATGTTCACTCCCTCACCCTCCTGCCCATAACCTTCTGTATGAAGTGCAAGATAAAGCTCCAAGCCAGTGCCTCATAGAAATACACTTTCCAAATGTAGAGAAGTATGGCTCACCACATTTTCCCAACAGATTCTGTCACTGTTTTCTTCAAGCATGGCCCTGATTGAAGAAATGGATCACGTCTGACTTGGTTTGTTAGGGGCAGGAGGTGGGCATTGGGGCTAACAATCCCACAGAAGACCTCACCACCAATTTGCCAATACTCCAGAGACCCAAATCCTAATGTTTTTTTCATTTCCCTGCTCTGTGCACTTTTCATTCTTCAACCCTAACATCTGCATAAATCTTGTTTTTTGTTATATATACATACATACTGTATATATATATATATATATATATCCATATGGGTAATCTTATGGGTTGTCTTGGCTCACTATCCTGACATTCACCTGCCCAGGCACTATTGTCAGACAGGTGCAGTGTCCTGATAGTGAGCATGCCGATGATAAACTAACCAATGGATATTGATGGGGGTAAGGTAGTGGATGTGATGAGTTGCTACCTTACCCCTGCTATGGAATGCCAAGGAACAGTTATGTGGGGGAGTTGGCCATGCTGCTCCGGTGGTGCACAGGGCTACACTATAAACAGCTCTGCCAGCCCACTCCCTCAGACCTGAGTTTTGGTCTGTGCTAATTCCTTTTAAGGAACTCGCCCCCCCCCCATAACTTATACTTTTTTAATCCGGGGTCCGCTCCCCCTTGGAGTAAGTTATTTTAATCACAGGGGTCGGAGCAGAGCCCCCCACATGGGGGGTGTGGTGGGTAAAGCTCCCCACATTATCCACTCAATTTTGTTCATGATGCCCGACATTGTAGTGTCGGGCATACAAACTGTTGGGGGTTTTGGATTCCAGGCCACTAAACTCGGATCCTGAGATTCAGGATCTCAAGTTTAGGGATTACATAATATATCCTATATATGTATATATACATTTACAGAACAGATGCAAAAATAAATTTGCCAAGGTAAACATGTTATTTTGGGCAAGATGAGCATGATAAATGAAGTTGGTTACTGAGCATGCTCAGAGCTTTATTTCATTCATTTTGATTACACTAAGCATGATCAGAAACACAGCGAGGCAAAACTTGGAAATTCCACTTTAGTGGAACTTCCACACAAAATTTCTCAACTTCCGCAGATGTTTGTGAATGTTTGCCTTTGGCGAACTCAGAAATCTTCTGAACGTCTAGTGACTGCGGCACCCAAAGAAATATTTCTCTGGTGTCTAGTGGCTCCCCCTCCATATTCCCAATTACTGGTATTGTCATAAAATCGAAAATATTTCAATTCCTTGGTGTCTAGCAGAGCCCCTTCCTATCCCCAAGAGCGCCCATATATTAATTTGCCTAGTGTCCAGCAGACCCTCCTTCCAATTCCTGAGTGTCCACATTAAAATCAAGTAGGTGTTCTCTGGTGTTTAGTGGACCACCAACCCCAGCAGATGGTGCCCCATGACCCTGCTCCCCACTCCCCATCCCCAAGCCAGTGACAGGCACAGCCCTGCACTCTCCACCATGGCTGGCCACTGACTGAGCTGACAATGAATGAGCACGATCTTGTAAGAAAAATTGGGAGTCCTCATTTGAGGGTTATATATTTACCAAATGCAACAGGCCTGAAATTGTTTGAAAGAGCCTCATAACCCATCTGCCTTTGATGTCAGCTTGTTGAGCAGATAAGCTCCAATGTAGGGCTTTGTGTATCAATATGAATATTCCACTTTTTGTGGGAGATGAAGCATGTATTTCAATCCTCACCCAGTCATGCTGTAACTTAGCAGCATCAACTGACAGCAGTTTGATCTCTTCAATAAAGGCCACTTGGATGCATAATCTTTTCAGGTGTGGCAGCACTTGCCTTCTCTTTATGGGGAAGTCATCCCTCAAACGTTCCAATAGTGGAATATAAGGTCAGTCAAAATCATTGTTTAGGAGACCAGTATGTGCCAGATGTCCGTCTTATGGAGTGAAGGCATGCTATTATTCCTTTGTGAGCTTAATCCTGGTGCTACAGGGGACCCTGTTCCAAGAATGATATCATGGGTGCCATGGTAAAGCATAGAAATCCTGTATCCCTTAGCTCTATGCATTTTGGAGGTATACATCAATAGTTCCGGCATAGAAAATGTTTGTTGTACAAGGTGCAAGAGTATAACACACATACAAACTACATACAAGAACATTATTGTTCATAGCAGAATAGTGCAGGCAGGGCTCTGGAATAGAACCCTGTGCCTTCTATTGGTGCTCCTGGGGGAGGTCTGATGCCTAGCATAAGAGTAAACAAGTAAAAGAAAATGATTAGCAACAGTCAACTCAGAAGTGAGTTGTTATGGGGATAGAATGGTCTACTATAGGCTGACCAGTTATGGAGTGGGTTAGAGCTGGTGCTTTGGAGTATATTGAGGTTCTCTTGATTTTGATTTGGGATATAAATGCATGGCTTCTAATGGGAAGAAGGGGAGATACAGATAAGACTGGCATCTAAGAGAGGGCTCTGTTAAAGCCTATGTATAGAAGGAGATCCATGCTATCCATACTGATATAATTCTGTTGCCTTCTGAGGCACGTCATACCCCACTGTAATGTGCCATGATCAGCAAGCAAGGGGCTCCCTAGGGTCTATCTAATTGGGTCAGCTGTATGTTGCTGGTGTCAATTAGAATCATGTCATTAACTTAAATTAGGGCTATGTGATTATCTATATAGGTCTTTCGGCTGCCAACTCCCCCACTCCCACAAAGGGAGCAGAAGTGGGAGAGGGACCATCCAGGTCTTAAGTAACACCATATCACAGAGGTAGGAAATTGCAATCACAGTCTGAGGTTTTCCATTAAGTTTATAGCAGCTAGTATAGCTGGATAAGGGCACCAGTGGTCACTACTGGTCAGCATCCTATAGGGAGTATGTTCAGCCTAGTAATGTGGCTTATGAAGGTCTTGATTGCTGCACTGGCAGGAACTTGTGTGTAGAGATTTCCATCAAATTATACTTGGGTATAAATCTTAACCTTAAATCTAGGACTAGAAAAACAAACCCCCAAACCACAACACAAATCTTCTCCAATAGACCAAAAAGAATCATCTGAATACCAATCTGCTTTGACTTGCTCAATATCCCCAACAGTATGCAATCTGGTGTTCTGTAAAAGAAAAAGGTCATACTGCATTTGCTGCAAAATTGAGAAGGTGGTATCCCACTTAACATCTGATTTAATACCGTTAACATTAAGGCTCGCCAGCCTTAAAGGGGTTCCGGGATAACGTTTAAGGAATATTTTTGTTTCCTAGCACTTGCTCTGGTATGCCTGCCAGTTTTACCCTTTGAGGGTGGTGAAGCAGGTGCAGTCTTCCCATCCTGAGGTGGCACAATCTAAGAAGATAACAGGGAAGCATCCAAATCCTCCATGTCCATCTGATCACTCTAACTTTGTAGAACCTCATAGGTGTTGCTCATGGGAACAGCCATGTCCTTGTGTATAAGATCTTCTGAGGTCATAGGCACTTTATGACCCCATGTAACTTCTTGAAAGTCATCCATAACAACTGGAGGTAAAACAGTCTATGGAGAAATAGGACCCAATACAGGCAGAACCTTGAAATGGGCAGCATCAGTGGTCTCCCCCAAAGAATCCTGCTTAATTAAGAGAATATGATTCAAAGGTAATGGAATATCTTGCACTAGGGGAGGCCCTGCTGATACCTCTAGTATGTGTTGCAGTAGTATGTGTTGTTCAGGAGCGGGGGTTGAGGATAAGGCCTAGTAGAACCATAACATCTTTTGGCTCCATTTATGTAAAATCGTCCCCACACAAGTTGATACTGGTGGAACAGAACAGGAATTTGCAGTATGCCCAAGTTTCCCACATTGAAAATATCTTACTTGGTTACAATCAGAATTTAGATTTAGATAAGAGAGCTGCATTTATAACAGCTCTTCGGTTGCTCCTGGTAAAAAAGTATACCCTGGTCCCTCCCTAGAAAAAAGGAGGTGGGGATATGTCAAAAACCTTCATCAGTGTGTTTGAACTGGACCCTAAACTTTCAGCTCCCAGTCCAAAATCCCTTATCATCCATAATCGGATATGGATTGCCTTGTATGTCCGTTCTTTTGTCTAACCAGAAAATAATGTCGTTCACCCTTACCCCTTCATTCCTAAAAAGGATAGTCACAGTTTTCACAGAAGGTTTGGAAATAGGGATTGCATAAAATCCCTGCCTTGTAGGGGAATCTTTAAGAGTGTAGTAAAACTTCCAAACTTTTTCTAAAGAGGCAGCCATATAAAAACCAACATTGTAATGGGTATCACCTTGACCATGTATGAAGGCATAAACACCAGCTTTGGAAAAATGCATAGAATCAAGCAACAATGTTTCCCAACAAATAAATTATCCGAGATTTTACTAATACCCCCCCGAAGTGATTCCGAACAGCAAATCTTCATTTAGCCACTGTAACTGGCTGGAGAAACAAACTGGCATAACTGGGAGCATGTTTGTTGCCAGAGTCATCCCGGTGGTCAGCTGGCACCTGGGCAGGTGCTGGGCCCCCCTTCATCCATACCTTCATCAATGGGGGTCCCCATTTCCACCACAGATACCTGACTAGAAGGAACAGGTGAATGCTCTGGTAGTACTGTGTGAGAGAGAGAGACTCCCCAGGTGTCCCTCACTTTAACAACTCACCATCAGCAGCATCTGGTAACATGCCACTGCTTAAGGCATAAAAAAGTGTCTCTAACATAACTCGGTATAGATGGGATATGTCTAAGCTTCTTAAGATCATTTGTTTCCCAAAGTCTGAATCATGGACTACATGACTCAAAAAACCAGGATTCCCATCCTTTGTCACAATTTATCAAAATAGGTTTAATGTTGGTCATAAAAAAAGCTATTAAAAAAACAAACAGCGGATGGACCATATCAAGACCACCCTCCAGAAGAGGTAAATAAGTCAAGTTACGCTTAATAGGATTAAGGCGACTGCCCCATAATGCTTGAAGAAAATACTAAACAATCTGGTCTCAAAGCTCCGGGGAGGGGGAAAAATATAGGCTAAAAAGAGGAGAAAAACAGGAACTAAATGAGTTCTGATCATATAAACCCTCTTCTTTTTTCCAAATTTCCATTTGTTCCAAAGGGTGACTTTGGCTTGTGCAACATCTAGTTTAGGACCCCAATTTAAAATATCCAAAGGTCCATCCCAAATAAAATTCCTAAAATTTTAATAGGGTCCGAACTAATCCTAATGTCAGAGACCAAAGAGTTTCTCAAACCACCGGATCCCAGCTGTCGGCCCACACAATTATGCAGGTTTAGTGCTGCCCCTGAAATAGAAAGTTATACATTGCTATACAGCTTCACATATGGAAGGAATATCTGCCACAACCAAACTCATATCATCTGCATAGGCCATAACAGTGTGGGGAGTGGAATATAATGATGTAGAAAGCAGGAACAACAGACTGAGATGTATTAATAGAATGAAGCAAAGGATCTAAAAAAAATATATATACATGATAGGGCTAAGCGGACAGCCCTGTCTAACTCCTCTTTTTAATGGTATCATAGGACCTCTCCAGCTATTTACCATAGGGACTATTGTGGCAGACCGATACAATAATTTAAGTCATGAAATAGTTCTGTCAGGGACTTTATAATGATGTAAAGTACGCCATAAAAAAATCATGATTGACCGATTCAAATGCCTGTTTTTGGTCCAAGAAAATCAGGCAACCTTCTAGCATATCATGATTCCCTCATTCAACTATTTCCTGTAACAGAATCACATGGTCAGAAATACTCCTCCCCGGAATATTGCTAAACTGGGCCTCAGAAATCACAAGTGGAGCAATTTTCAATAAACGGAGAGAAATGAATTTAGCCAAGATCTTAAAATCAGTATTTAAAAGACTAAGAGGCCTATAATTTTATAACAATCTCTTGTCTCCTTTCTTATATATATAAAAGAGACTGCCCATATTCATATCCAATGGTAGAGCATCTGTGCATAAAACAAAATTATATACAGCAGCCAATTCACTACTCAGTTCAACATATAACAGTTTATAAAGTTCATTTAGGAGACCATCTAATTCTGGAGTTATCCCTAAATGTAAAGCACAAACTACCTCTTCCACTTCCTGAGCCTGAATATATCTAGCAATCAAATCAGTTAATGATTGTGGAATATCAGGGATCTCAATGTGGGAAAGATAGGCAGAGATTCTGTCCACCTGTGAGGCAATGGGACCAAACAATTGCTTGGTATAATCAGCTATATAATGCTGAAGTCCCAAATGATCCATAATTTCAGTCAAATCTTTATCAAGAAGGACCTCAAAAACGCTACTATCAATATGTTTAGAGCAGCTGTCAAAAGGACAAACCACATCATAGGGGCCTGTAACACCAAAGTGTTGCTGTTGTTGTAATAAGGTAAACTTGTTGGAATGGTATGCTGTAAGTTCTTTTTTAAGTTTACTAAACTGAGCGGAAAAATCATGACCTGTAGTATATGATAAGGTGAGAATTTTCTGTAACAGACGTTGTGTCCTATAGTAGTCAAAATAAAGAACATTATGATTTTGTTTACTAAATTGTTTTAACAAACGCTGTAAGTCTGATTTGGCATCAGACCACCAACACCATAAGTCATCATAGAGAATGAAAACAGATTTCCTGACCTGAAAAAACAATTTAAGCTGCATTAATAATCGCAAGTCACTCAATAGTTTAGTATTTAATTTCCAGGTGCCTGGACCAAAAACTTTAGTATGGGTAGTGCCAAGGGTAATGGTTAAAAGGTTATGGTCAGAAAATTCCTCAGCCTGTACAGTAGCAGCAGAAACCTGCAGGTATGGAGAAACAAACAAAAAAAAAAATCAATGCGGGTAACCAATGGACCCTTATGAAAAGTCGGGGTACGTGTATGATTTAGCATGAGGTATGCATCCTGAAACTTCGCAGAATGTAACAAGTGTTTTAAAAAATTGGTATCACAAAATAATTTAGTAGTCTTGGAGGTGTGTGATTTGTCTTTGGTGGATAAACCACAACTAAAGCCTCCCCCAAAGACAACATACAGTACATGGAAGTATAGAGATAAGGTTGGACAAGTTTCAGCAAATCTATTCTAAGGGACTTAGATTGTGGCACATAAATATTAATAATCCTGTAGGGTACATTAACAAGTTTAACATCTAGAAGTAATAATCTACCAGGACATAAATCAAGCACTTTAATAACAGATACATCAGTCAAACTAAACAGTATTCCTATGCCTGAACAAGTCTCCTGTCCAAGGGACCAGTAGGAAGAGCCAGGAAACCAGGCCTTTTGTGCTCGATAAATCTCAGGAAGAGAGTGAAATCTTACATCCTGTAGAAGGATTACCCCAACCATAAGATATGACAAAAAGGAAAAAACTGAATCCCTCTTAGGCTGCCTTTTAATACTGTTGACATTTACACTATGGATAGAAAACCATGATGATGAGCAAAGTATAAACCAATCACAAAGCATTATACCTTCACCTAGGTTTACTTCTCTGAGAAGCACTCTCTTTATTTTTAACTTTAGCCTTGGCCTTTCTTTTTTGAGACTCCACATTATCAACAGTGACTTCCATGTCAGTAGTTAATTCAGGATGAGAAGAAAGCACAGATGAGGAGTCAGAATCCGTGGTTTCAGATGGGTTACGTAATAGCTCAAATTTATTGGCCAAAGGGATCTCATCTATTTTCAAGGAAAAGGTGACCCCAATTTTTTAGAACCCCTTGTAACCCTGGTCTGTGAAACAAAGATTTCTGGGGGAGGGGGAAATCAATAGTTCCTATAGGTATAGTATGGGAAGGAGCAGTGGATAAGTGAATTATGCCAGAACAACCAGGTAAAGCAGGAGGGGAGGGGGGAAGGGTCAGGTGCAAGGACAACTGGATTAGGGTGCAAAGCAGTAGGAGTCACACACTGGGAGGGCAACAGAGCTGGGCAAGTGCTTAGGCAGGGCATCAGAAAAAGGCCGTTTACTCATGGAAACAGATGGTTGACCATTAATCTTTTAACGTTGTGCAACAGTAATAAGTAGTCACTGTTCTTCCCCATCAGCTAGAGTAGGGGAGTTATGAGCAGCTCAACTACACTGCTGAAAGGTGTGACTAGATTCATCACAAAGGACACACCTAGGTTCTTCAATACACTGAGAACTAGCATGGCCAAGGTCACCACACACAGAACATTTTATCACATCACAAATGCTACTAAGATGACTATTAGATCCACATTTGTAACATACTTTTGGCTGGCCAGGATAAAAAAAAGAACTCCCCTATCCCTACCCAGCATAAAACTATTGGGTAAATGCTACACCCCAGCATCAGTAGTTCTAAGCATTTCCCTCACTTTTCAACCCCCCATCTGCAGGTTTTCAGTGTCAAAGATAGCTTCTGGGTCCATAAGAACAGTACAATGCTGTTTTAACTAGACAGTGATATCATTCAAACTCACACCCTCATTGCGAAACAAAACAGTAATATTTTTTGGAGCAGGTTTAGTTAAAGGAACAGTGCTAAAAGGGGCCCATAAGGGTGAAGACTTTAGCTCATGAAATTTAGACCAAAATCTTTCTAAGCCATTTAAAGTTTTGAAGCTAACATCAACATGAGATTCACTAGAAACATGAATTAATGCATGAATCTCACATGCAGCAAATTTCATTGAATCTTTAAGCTGAGTACACCCTACAAAAACTTGATCAGGCATTTCAGACATACTACCTAAGTATTGCAGCCTAACTGCATTATGTCTCTTAACTTGCTGTGTTGGAACAGAAAAACAAGATGCAAAAGTTTTAGAGGGAGCAAGAGTTGAAGAAACAGTTTGTTTAGCGGGTGGTGGACATGACCCAGGGCCCTGGGACTGTAAGTGTTGTTGAGATTGTTCAGGTTCAGAAGATAATTCCATGGGAGGTATAGTGACCAGTAAATTCAAAACTGGATTTTGTGTGAAATATAAGTTGGGAGTCAGAGAGAGAGAGAGTTCCAGGGGTCAAGAAGAAACAGGAGTTGGAATAGCAAAAGCAGTATCAACATCCTCCACAGAGATTCTGATAGGAGAAGGTCCAGAGTGCCAGGTCCCAACCACAGGATCTTTCTCCCATCCTGCCACACTAAGGGCAGAGTCTACAGACCACTCCTTGCTCGGTCTTAGGCCGGACTGTTCAACAGCCGATAATGCCATTCCGGGCAAGCCCCCACATGAGAAACCGTCATTATGTACAAACAGTGGAACGTCAGGACAAGACTTACTAGAAGAAGAATGAGGAAGTGTCAGTTCACTCACTGAGGCATCAGTCGGCAGAGAAACTGCATTCCTTGTTGGTGAGTCAGCAGGAGAAATCTTAGGCAGCACAGCAGTAGAATGTTTGAGAGTCAGAAGATCTGTTTTTTTTTTTTGCCAATTAGCGTTTCTCTTCCAGCACTAGTAAAGCATCAACATCAATAGGTGCAGTAGGTGCAGAAGCAGAAGGCAGTGTAACAGCAACCTCAGAAGGTAATACATCCATATTGACAGTTTTGGGAAGAGGCATAGAATTACCTTGTACTTCTTGACCCATAAGAATAACAGAGAATATGTTCAAATCTTGTCACAAAGGTAGCTGAGTGTCTGCATTATCTGAAAACTCCTTAGTTGGTGTGGTCTCTTGCAGACCAGAGACAGGGGAGGAGACCAGCTCCCCTGCCTCCAACACCTCCATGTCCTCCACAACACCTCCAGAGACAGCCATCTTGGTGGAAAGCCAGGATGTAAATGGACCCACACAGGAGAGTAGGGGGATTTTTATTGAAAAGGAGGGCTACAGTACAAGAAAATACAAGTGACAATTAACAGGTCATACAAACAACAGTAGTAAAAAAAAAGAACATCAATTATAAAAAAAAGAGATCAAATATCGATTACCCAACGTTCACAATTAATCCATAAATATCTCCCACCCACCATATCTTAATTCTTAAAATCCATAGCTTGAATTCTATTCAAAGTTTTACAAACATTGTTCAATAATTCATCATACAATACCCATTTTAGTTGCAGAACCCATGAACATTGAGATTGCCAAATATAATAACGAAGAATGGAAAAAACAAGCAATAAGGTATCCCCATAAAATTTGGACCATTCCCTGTCATGGACTCCATACATTACTGTATAATAACCCAAAGTTGCAAACAGGGGTTCATTCCATTCAACCAATAAGTATACCCAAAAATTCTGAACATAAGGACAATCCAAAAAAGGTGTTTCTGAGTTTCTAAAATAGAAACACAAAGTTCCCTGGAACAAAACCTATCACTAAGCTGTTTATGCTTATGATTGCTACCCACAGGCAATCTATCATAATTACTCAGCCACACACTATCCCAAACAAAATCTAGCAGTCGTCTATTAGAAAGGAGTTTGAGGACCACAACCATGGAGTCCTGAGGACATTCTGGAAAAATTGTGACTTCCAAAAAATCAGAACAAACAATAAAAGTACATCATTTTTTCCAATCCATACTCTCTAAATTGGAAATAGTGATCCCCCATTTCAAGAGGTTTTTAAAAGTTTCCAATCCATATCTCGGAAAGAAAGAAAGTTTGGATAATCAGGAAGGTTTATTTTCTCTCAAAACAGAGAACCACTTGGAGAACCAAGCCCATACAAATGGATGCCAATTCTCCCCCCCCCCCCCCAGGCCGTAGAAGAGGACTCAAGTTGTAGGCCACAAAAATACTAACTTAAAAAGCAACAGGATGTACCATAGCTATATCACCTTCCTGAATACTTCTGTATACTCTCTTAATGAGGTTCAACCTGCTCCTCAAAAAGGTGTGAAAAAAACCCCACTAAATAAAGCTGTATATAAAGAAACAGGGGGAGGAAATACATAACTAATATATAAAAATATGGGAACTAAGACTGATTTAATCAATAAAACCCTTTTGAGTTTAGTAATCTATTTCCCTTTTGATCTTGCCACCAAACACTGGGCCCTATCAAGTCCTATGGTCCAAATAGCACAAGGCATATCAGCAGAATCAAACTCTACCTCAAGTAGGGTAAGAGGAGTTTTATCAATTCCAATACCAGCTATATATCCTGCTCTGGCACAGGGGTGTCCCCCAAAGGCACACCCCTCCTTTTAGCATAATTGATTCTGGAACCAGAACAATTAGAAAACAAAGTCAAAACATCCCTCACAAATGGTCCTTCCTGAATATTAGAAAGACAGAGAACTAGGTCATCTGCATAGACCAAAATTTTCACAGGTGGAACAGCAGAATCGATATGTAATCCAACAATATATGTGTGGTTAACTAGTAATCAAATCAAAAAATCAATTAAAAAGACATATAGATGAGGGCTCGGGGACAACCCTGCCGCACGCCAAGTTTAATCAATATAAGATTCCCAATCCAGCCATTAACATTAGGTAATAAAGATGCCGATTGACACATAGTTTGAATCCAGCTCACAAATCCATCTGGAATACCATAAGCCTTTAGAACAGAAAACAGAAACACATGTGAAACCTAACTGAATGCCTTCTCCTGATCCAGACTCAGGACAAAACCTTCTATCTAACCATCTCATGCAATATTAAATATTTCTCTTAGCACCAATACATTGTCATATTGAGTCCTACCTGGAACAGAACAAGTTTGTTCTGGGCTAATCAAACCATCTGCAACACGTGATAACCTATTAAGCAGAACCTTACTCAACACTTTAAAGTCTGTATTTAATAAACTAAGCTTCCTCCAATTCTTTAAGTCCTCTTTAGGTTCCTTCTTGTATAGTAGAAGTACTAAAGCCTGTTTCATGGAATCCACCAATGCAGAATTAATAAGCATATCATGACGGACCCTTGTAAAAACAGGAATCAGATCATCCTGAAATGACTGATAGAAACCAGCACCCAATCCATCAGTGCCAGGGGCAGAGTCTGGATTAAGGGATAAAATAGTAGTATGTACTTCATCAATTGAGATGTCAGCTAGCAAATGTTGTTTAAACAAATCATCAACCTGAGGAAAGTGCAAAGCATCAAAATCAATAGCCGTAATATCAAGACTAGGGTCTCCCTGAAAGAGAGAACCCAAGTAGCGTTCCACCACATGTGCCAATTCCTCTGGGGAAGTGACCATATCTCCCTTCTCAGTCATCAGTTGTGTAATAATCCTATGGTTAATTCTATCACTACAATCCTGGAAAGGACCCAACGAGTCTTTCCATAATTTTAGGCCTAATCATTGTTCATGCTTCAAAGATTTCACCCTGTCATATTGATAGAAACATAGAAACGTAGAAACATAGACTTTGATGGCAGATAAGGACCACTTGGCCCACCCAGTCTGCCCATTTCCCTACCTACTGGATAAGCTGCAGATTCTAGTTAACCAACAGCCTACGTCCTGCAACCCCCCAATATAATTGCCTTGTGTCTGTCCCATGCATGTTTGAATTCCCCCACTGTTTTAGACCCAACGACCTCCTCAGAAAGGTTGTTCCATGTATCCACCACTCTCTCCATGAAAAAAATCCTCACATTACCCCTGAGCCATCCCCCCTCTATCTTTAAATTGTGCCCCCTTGTTCTTACACATCTCTTTTTCTGAAAGATGCTACCCTCCTGGACTTTGTTGATTCCCTTGAGGTACTTGAACGTTTCTATCATGTCCCCCCGTCCCTCCTTTCATCAAGAGTATACATATTAAGCTCTCTCAGTCTCTCTTCATATGGTTTCTGCTGCAGACCCTGCACCATTTTAGTTGCCTTTCTCTGGACTGCTTCCATCCTGTCTATGTCCTTGCGTAGATGAGGTCTCCAAAACTGCACACAGTACTCCAGATGGGGTCTCACCAACTGTCTGTACAGAGGGATAACCACTTCCCTTTTTCTACTTGTAATGCTCCTTCCTATGTATCCCAGTATCCCCCTGGCTCTCCTTACTGAATTTTCACATTGCTTACCCACCTATAGGTCATCTGATATGACTACCCCCAAGTCCCTTTCCATTTCTGTTGTTGTTAGTACCTCCCCTGCTTTTGCATACTCTTCTCCTGGGTTTTTGTTTCCCAGGTGCATTACTTTGCACTTCTTTGCATTGAATCTAAGTTGCCATATGTCTGACCATTCCTCCAACCTTGCTAAGTCCCTTCTCATCTTTTCTGCCCCTCCTTGTGTATCAACTCTGTTACAGATCTTTGTGTCATCTGAAAAGAGGCATACCTTTCCCTCCAGACCCTCTGCAATGTCACCTATAAAGATGTTAAAGAGGACTGGACCCAGTACTGAGCCCTGAGGTACTCCCTAGTGACCCCCTTTCTTCAGAATGTGTTCCATTCACTATTACCTTCTGTGTCCTGTTGTGCAGCCAGTTTGCTACCCAGGCTACCACCATGGGACCCACTCCCAGGTTGGCTAACTTGATTATTAATCTTTTGTGTGGGACTGTGTCAAATGCCTTGCTAAAGTCTAGGTAGGCCATATCCACAGCCACCCCCTGGTCTATTACTTTGGTCACCCAGTCAAAGAAATCAATTAGATTTGTCTGACATGAACTTCCTGCTGTAAATCCATGCTGCTTTGGGTCCTGTGCCCCACTGGCCTCTAGATACGCAACAATTATTTCTTTCAGAAGTGATTCCATCATTTTCTCTACCACTGAGGTCAAACTTATAGGTCTGTAGTTTCCTGCTTCTGCCTTGCTCCCACCTTTGTGAACGGGAATCACATATGCCCTCCTCCAGTCCTCAGGTACCACCCCATCCTGCCATGATTTGTTAAAAAGTGTGGTCAGTGGTGTCACTAGGTCCTCCCTTAGTTCTTCTAGGATTCTGGGGTGAATTCCATCAGGCCCCATTGCTTTGTCCACCTTGAGTTTTAGGAGTTCTTTCAGGACTCTTTCTTCTGTGAATGGACTGTTGTCAACCCCCCCTACCCAGAGTGCTTCTATTGTCTGGTTTAGGTAACTCCTCCTCATTTTCTTTTGTGAATACTGAGCAAAAGTATTCATTCAGTATCTCTGCCTTTTCACTGTCTTCCTCTGCCCACCTCCCCTCTCCTTTATTAATCTTCACTATCCCTCCCTTAACCGTTCTATGCCCCCTAATGTACCTATAAAAGGTTTTATCCCCCTTCTTAACTGAGTTGGCAATTTTTTCCTCAGTTTGGACCTTTGCTAGTCTGACTGCCTTCCCCACTTCTTTCTGCTTTAGTTGATATAGTTCCCTGTCATGCTCCTTCTGTGATTCCTTATACTTTTTGAATGCAGCCTTTTTCTCCTTAACCTTCCCTGTCACCTCTTTGGAGAACCATAGTGGCTTTTTTACTCCGCTTTGTTTTCTTTATTTGTTTCACACAAAGGCTTGTTGCCTCTATGATGGCAGTTTTGATTTTCCTCCGTTGTTCTTCCACCCCTCCTTTTTGGTCATTTGCTAGTGCATTTTTCAGGTATTCACCCATTTTGCCAAAGTCAGCCCTTCTAAAGTCCAGTATCCTTGTTTTTGTATGGCTTATCTCCATGATTGTGCTCATTGTGAAGCACACTGTGCAGTGTTCGCTTGTTCCTAGATGTCTTCTGACTTCTAAATTTGTGATCCTCTCTCCATTTGAGAGTACCAGGTCCAGTATTGCTCCCTGCCGAGTGGGCTCCAGCACTAGCTGTCTAAGGTCTGCCCCCTGCAGGGCATCGAGAATGACCCTGCTCTTGGATGTGACTGCAGTACATGTTATCCAGTTAACATCTGGCATATTCAGGTCCCCCATCAACAGTATCTCCCCTTTTTCAGCCATTTTGAGAATGCCTTCTATCATTTTGTTGTCCATTTCCTCCCCTTGAGATAGGGGTCTGTATACAACCCCTGTGCAGATTGTGATGCCATTCCCTGTCTCCAAGGTGACCCAGAGTGCCTCTTGTCCTCCCCCTTTACTTTTTAGTTCTGTAGCTTTGACCCCTTCCCTTATGTATAGAGCTACTCCACCTCCTCTTTTACCTTCCCTGTCCCTTCTGTAGATTGTGTACCCTGGTATGTTGACATCCAGTCATGGTTCTCAGTGTACCATGTTTCTGTGATTGCCACAATATCCAATTGTTCATCTTCCATTAGGGCTACTAGCTCAGGAAGCTTGTTTCCAGACTATGGGCATTGGGACTCATTGCCCTCCATTTAATGTTGGCTTTATCCTTTTTTCCCCCCTCCCTGCTCTTATTGTCCTTGTCTATTATTCCATTTATCCCTGTCCTTCCCTGTGTTGAGCTCTGTACCTCAGTCAAACATCTTCTATTTAACAACTTGGATGTGGCCACTATAATCTCGGTTTTCAGTCTCAGTTAAAGAAATTAATTTCTGTAACTGACTCCATAGACTTAGATATGCAAAATATCAATCAGTGGCTAAACACCGAAACCAGGATTGAAAATAAAATTTCCAATCAGATTTTGTATCCTCCCACCATGAGGCAAGCTCATCATACATGTCAATGACCGAGAGTCATGCTGCCCATTCCCTTTTCCATGCTTTTCGGATCCCCTCCTCTACCAGCAGAGAATTATTAAGCTGCCATATATTTTTTCTACTCCTAGGCACCAAACCCCAAGCAATTTGAACAGTAAGAGATTTATGGTCAGTAAATTCCCAAGCATGCAAGATGGCCTAAGATACATGCAAAATAGCAGAAAGTAAAACAAAATCAATCCTAGTAGATAACATCGATTTAAAAAAGGTACTTCCTCCAGAGGAATAAAAAATGTCTGTATGCATCAATCAATTTTGCAGTATGGATAATATCGAGGAGTTTATGAGAGTCACAAAATAACTTTGAGGTTTTCAATCCTCTACCACAGGAACTTAGTGCACAATTGAAATCACCAGTCCAAATAATCAAATGAGAAGTATAAAGAAAAGGCTGGACTTCTGACAGTAATGCAACCCTTTGAGCCTTGGTTTGAGGGGCATACAAAGTGATCAAACGAAACTGTTCACCCTTAAAATTAATATCTAATAAAAAGGCCCTGCTAGGAAAAATATCAACCAGCAGAGAAACTTTTAATTCAGAATTAGTAATCAATATCCCAACCCCATTACAGGTAGATTCTCCAAGAGTCCAGAAGGTGGTACCATTAGACCATAAGCTAGAAGCCACTTTAACATCAAGAGTAGATTTCAACCTAATATCCTGAAGACAAATTATATTACTCAGCAACTGCTTCAGAAGGGTCAACATAATTACCATTTTCATATGACTCTTTATGCTATTAACATTAAGCGGAGTAATGGTCAAGGACACCATTGAAAAAAGGGAGAAAAAGGAAAAACAAATAAACCTAAAAAAACAGAAATCAAGAAACTTTAACCACTCTTCTATGCCTAGACTGTTGTAGGGTAGATTCAACAGTCTTAAGTCCACCCTCCTCCCCTTCTGAAGTTAAATCAGTAACGGATGAGGCTTTGGAGGAGTGGTCAGACTCATCACCGTCAGACTCATCCCTAGGGGTCAATACTGCAAACTTATTACCAGATTCCTGGGAATCAGGGTTGTCCTGGCTAGTAGAGGACAAAGGGGAAGATTTAGTAGAAATAGTCCTCCCTGACCTATTACGTTTTTTAGACAAAACCTTTTTATAAGTTTGCTGAGAATCGGGGGGGAGGCATATCAGATACACCAGGAGTCTCCTGGGCAGGAAGGGCAGAGGTGGATGGTATAGGAAAACCAGAAGGGACTTCTGAAGGCAAAGGGTCAGCAGACAAACCTTGCTCAGTCATACCAACCATAACACCCTCAGTCACTGATTTAGACACCAAAAGGGGATCCTGAAGAGTACTGGAATCAATCTATTTTGCCGTCGCTACATTCTTGGCCAGTAAATGTTGTACTACATTAATCAACCCCTCATGAGAAGGATAATTGTCCCTGTTATGAGACACCCAAGGACACTTAGCATACCCGTGCCCAGTCTGTTCACATAGATTACATTTAAACATGTTGATGTAATCTGCTGCATGATGACCAAACTCAAAACAGTGAGTACATTTAGGTGTATCACATACTGTGTTAAGATGTGTTCTTGACCCACATTTAAAGCAAGATTTTGGCTGTCCAAAATAAAATAAACTCCCCCTGTCCTTCCCCAAAAAGAAACTGTTGGGAAGGTGTATAGGGCCATCATTAGTGGTATATAACTTCACCCTTATTTTCCACTCCCCATTCCAAATATGTTCACTACCAAGAATAGGAACAGGCTTATCTATCACTTCACAATGTTGCCTTAACCAAAATAAACTGTCTTCAATATTAACACCTTCATTTCAAAACATAACAGTGATCAATTTAACAGCAGGTTTAGTCAAAGGGACAACCAAAAATGGAGCCCACAGAGCAGTATTTTTGACTTTTTGATTGTGTGCCCAAAACCTATCTAAGTTAGAAACAGACTTAAAACAAATGTCATAATTAGAGTTTCCAATATGTATAAGAGCAAAAATCTCTGAGGAAACAAATTTCATAGACCCATTTAGTAATTGCCTGGCAACATACAATCTGTTAGGTTGTTCCTCTAAACCCCCTTTATAAATCAAACGAACAGCATTCTTCCTGGGGAACGGTTCTCCTTTAGAAGGAAATAGATCCACCAATTTAAACATGGGATTAAGCCAGACAGATTTTTTAGGGTCATTCAAAACATGTGTAAATCATTCCCAGTAGACTTAGCAGGAGCTGTAGTGACAGTGGCAGTGAAATCCACAATGTGCTGCCCCGTTGGACCAGTTCTATGCTCTGTACCATCAACAGCCTTCTGCAATGGAGGAGCAGAGGATGATGTCTGTTGGGGGGTACCGAGGGCAACGGAAGGTTGTATCAACGAACAGCTTCGTCATTGTGGTCTGGAAGACAGCTCCCATCAGTTTGCTGCAGCCAGCCAGCTGCCAATATAGCCTGTTCAGGAGACCATCTGTTGTGAGGAAGGGGGTTATCCGGAAGAAGATCCTCAACACTGTCCACACGTCCCAAAGGCAGAGAAGCCATAACCGTAGGAGACCATGGAGGTACAGAATCATGCTCTGGCCCGTCTGCATCTGGCAGAGCTACACCAACCATAGCAGAGCAAGCCCATGCACTTTAGGGGATTCACACACAATCAATCAGTTAGAAACTGTAAAGGAGTCACAAGAAAGAGTATTTGGAGGATCATCAGCAAGAAGTGTAAGGCCTATAGTCTCACAATGCTCACCACCACCACCAGACACCACTGTAGTCCTGGAATCAGCCGCCACAGAGCATTCAGGAGTACAGTGCACGTAACCAAAGTGCAATGAAACCAAATTAGAGGTAGACAGGTCAGATGAGGAAGCAGATTGCATCACAGCAATTTCAGAAACTAAGGCTGTTTTCCGACGCATGCAATGCTTTTCCTCAGCCAGGATAAGTTTCAACAATTTCTCTTTATTAGACAATGTATCAACATCACCTTGTAAGGAATCCGTTTCAATTCCCTCAGCAGAGAGCTCAATACCACGAAGATCCTCCATGTCAGTAACAGAAAACTCCTCAGGCATATCATGTAAAACCAGGTCCTCTTCAGAAACAGCAGCCTATTTAGTTACTGAGACAGAGGAGGAGGAAGAGGCTTGCTCCTCTTCCCCTTTGACATCCATCCCTCCTGAGGTCAGCTCAGAAGTGGCCATCTCGAACAGACAGCCAAAGAATCGCCCTCCTGGAGAGTAGGGGAAATTTTTATTTGTACAAACATCAAGGACAAATGAAAACCAACAGTGTTAAAGCACACAAAACATAAAGCAATCATTAATTATGAAGAAATCAAATTAAATATCACATTGTGTTAAATCACACACACACACAAAATAAATAAATAAATAAATAAATAAAAATAAAAATAATTATGTATATCAGATCAAGAAAGGCATACTATTTATATTTGATAAACATTGAGAATCCTTTCCACCAACTGGTAACCTGCCAAGAAGTGGAGTGTTCACAATCTTGAACATAAATCCTTTCCATAGCCCCTGTAATTAATATGCTAACAGTTTCATAGGACATCCTTTTTTGGTACAAGACCCACTGACATCAGACTTGCCATAAATAATAAATTAAACAACAACAAAAAAGGTGCCATGTTTCCCTATCATAACGTCTATTCAACTGGAAATTAATGCCTAAAATCAAGGTATTATAATCTATATATAACAGCCAGGTCATATTCCATTTAGCAGACAGGAATTTCCATAAAGATGTGGCATAAGAGCAAGAACATAAAAAATGTTCCATTGTTTCTTCTTGAGCAATACAATCCGGATAAGCACAGTGTCTTTCGGTTACAACTTTATGTTTAGCATTGCCCCTTAATTTCAAATGACCATACAAGGAAAGCCAAATCAATTCCCACATACATTCAGGCAATCTAGGAGTATTCAATCTTTGAATAGCAATTTTGACATGAGTCATAGGGCAATTTTTAAAGGCAGGTTGAGACGGATAAAGCAATGTCATTATTTCTTTATACAATTGCGGCCCAGTCTTATCCTTGACCAATTGAACTGGAATACCCCAGGTAAACAACTTCTTTGCCACTGACAAAAAATAGTTTGGCACTTTTAATGATTTGATCGGTTTTGGGGGTAAATTTTGCCAGGCTAAAAAGTAGTTAGCCAAAACGTGTTTAAACAAAGACCCATAAGGGGTTATTTGGGGAAGAAGCCCTGGTCGAATATTATGTGAGATGAATAAAGTATGAAAGAAAACTACCGGATCCACCATCCCAAGCCCACCTTTCCTTTTTTCTAAATAAGTATACAGCCGTTTAATCGGATTTAACTGATTACCCCATAATAATTGAAAAAATATACTATAAAGTCTGGTTTCTAAGGACATAGGTAAAGGAAAAACCATAGCCGTATACAAAAAACAAATTGCTTCAATATCTGAACTCTCTTAATTTTTGACAATTTCCATTTTCTCCATAAGTCAATTTTCCCCTCAATTTTATGTTTTGCAGTGTTCCAGTTTAGTTCTGATAAATTCTGCAACCCGTAAAATAAGCCATAAATTTTTATAGGCACCGATGAAATTGAAATTCCTCCAATACTTTCCTCTACAACATCCCCTTGTCCTATAACTAAGCCCTGACTTTTTTGTTCTTGAATTTTAGAGTTAGATACCCTAGAAAAAGAAACCATTAATTCCAGAAAAATAGAGATAGATTCAATTTTGGAAAAAAATATACATAAATCATCAGCATAGGCCTTAATAAAATGCTCAGACAAGCCGGATGGGCCTAACATCCCCTCCCATTTGGGAATGGTAGTCACTGATCTTATTAAAGAATCTATAGTAAAAGAATATAAAAGGGGCTCAAGGGCATCCTTGCCAGACCCCACTAGGCATGTGGAACCCACACCACATATGCCATTCACAATTGGGTGGGCCAGTGCCCCTTCATAAAGTGCTGTGATCCAATAATTATTACCTTAGGTACTCCATAGTGCCGTAAGGACAAAAACAGGTACGGGCGATACACCCTATCAAAAGCCTTTTACTGGTCCACTGAAACAATACAGCCCCATTTCCCCTTGAGAAACTGTGTATTCAATGAGATCACGAAGGATCATGTGGGCCTGCTGGATTTTTCTGCCAGGTAGTCATAAAATTAGTAAGGAGAAAGCACCGTGACAGCAAATTTTTTTAGTCGGTTATTTAAAATTCCTGTGAAAAGCTTATAATCAGTGTTTAAAAGTGTAATCGGTCTCCAATTCTCCAAATGGGTTTGCTTCCCCGATTTGTACAAGAATATTACCAATCCAGCTAGGAACCACCCTGGAAAAACCTTACAAGAAAGAAAAAAATTAAAAACTAATTCTAGACACTGACTGAATTCCAAAGGAAAAGTCTTGTAAAGCTCCGCCATTAAGCCATCTTGTCCTGGAGAAATGCCTACTTTTTGAGATTTTATTACATCCCCTATTTCTAAACATGTTATAGGTTGTACCAGAACATTTCTTTGGAAGGTTGACTCAGAATTTGAATAGAAGAAAATGTTCCATTTCTGCTACGCTGGGAGGTACTGCAGGTGCATGTGCTAGAAAAAGTCTTTTATAATGTTCTGTATGCTATCATTATCCATCACTATATTCCTGCTTGATTGACTAAGGCATTTAAAAAGTATTAGTTCTATACTTCTTAAAGGCTTCAAAAGGGTCACCTTGAGGTTGCTTTTTTAGCCCATATTGTTGAATAACTGCAGCAGTTTTTGCCCTGTCATATTGTACTGATAACATTTCCTTTTTAAGTATGTGTATTTGTGATGAATAATCGAACTTTGAAGTATTAGCCTTAGAAAACAAATAATACAATTGTTGCCGTAAAGCTAAATAGCGAAGAAAATAAGATTTTGAAAGAATTTGCATAAATCAGCTTTCGTATCCCACCACCATTGACTGATGTCATCATATAAAAAGGTAACTGACAACCTTGCCATCAGTAAAGAACCTAATTTATGCTGAATCTCACAGGAGCTTAATAAGGGAGCACTTAACTTCCACCTGGATTTCCTCCAATGGGGAAGTGAATCACCAGAAATGTTACAATGAAGTAACAGATGGTCCGAAAAGGCTACAGGTATAGTCTGAAAAGAAAAAGATAATTTGGAAGATAAAAAAATATAATCAATTATAGAAGAGTATTTATTTTTTTGATAAGTAAACCGAGGGCCTCCCTTCTGTTTAATACTGGCTGTAACCAGCCCAGATGATTGTACCAATGCCCGAAGAGCCATAGTATCACAATATATTTTCCCTGTTTTTAATGCAGTTGTCAATTTCTTACTGGGGTCCAATTCACAATTAAAATCTCCACAGAGAAAAACTGCAAATGAAGTAATCAAAAAAGGTGTAATCGTTTGCATTAGTGCCACCTTTTCAGCTTTTACTTGCGAACAATAAACATTTATAAATCTACACGTCAAAGACTTCCAAACCCCATCCAAAATCATCAACCTCCCTGGGATCAAGTCCATTAATTTTATCAAAGAAAAATCATAAGTACCAAAAAGAAACCACAAGCCATCAGCTGAATGTTGTCCAAAGGACCAATAAGAAGGGCCCCAATACCATTCCTTCTGGAAATTCCTGACCTGGTCAATGGTGTAAATCCAAGTTTCTTGTAATAAACAAATGTCCAAACGATTTTCATTCATATAATTAAACACAACATGACATTTTTTAAAGTTTAACAAACTATGTACATTTAGAGACCCCAATTTAAATGATTCCAGATCTAAATATGAGTCATTCAACTATCTTTTTTCCTCCTTTTCTTTTTTTATTTTGTACCCATCTTGAACCATAAATGGGGAGGGGACTGTCCCTAGCTGGTTGTGAGTCCAAGTCCTGACACTCCATGATGAGTCTCCCACTGAGAAGAAAGAACCTCCAAAGGGTTACTGGTTTCCACATCTGTAGTAGAGCGGCCTGCCAAAGGAGTTTTAAATTTCTGGAGGACCGTCTTACTTGTAGAGGCACTGTTGGAACTGCCTCTTTGGGCCGAGCTTCCTGATTGTCAGCATAACATACTGGGACTAACATAGGCAAGGTATCTTTCAAGGTATCAGGTAATGAAACTACAGAGTCCACAATTAAAGGTTGTGGGTTAGGGACTGCAGTGGCACCACCAGAGGCCTTATGTCCCGCCCCTGCTTCAGAAACCAAATCCTGAGCTTTTGAATAAGAAGATCAGGACTACTAATAGTAGCCTTATTCCTAGCCGCCCACACACATTCAGTGAAGACATGACCTGTGTCATCACAGAGATCACACTTAGTATGGTTCATACATTGGAATGCAATGTGACAATCTCTCCACAGTTGTCTAGCAGGGTTTATCACATGAGCTAGATAAGTGTGTTCTAGCACCACATTTGTAACATGCCCTAGGTTGGCCTGCATAAAACAGACCCCCGATCCGGCCCAACAAAAAGAGGTTTGGAATATGCAAAATCCCTGAATCTGACTGCAGTTTAACTTTAAATTTCCACCCCGTCCAAAACTGTTGGTCATCTAAAATGGCCTCTGGAGAACTCAAGACATCACATTTCTGGGACAACCAATACACAATGTCATCAATATGCACACCTTCATTCCAAAACATAATTGTTACAAATTTAACCAATGGTTTAGTCAGGGGGGATTACCAAAAACGGGGTCCATAAGGGTGAGAATTTGACCTGGTTGTAACGTTCCCAGAATAAATCCAATGCATAAGCTGAGCGAAAGCTTATATCAAAATTATCCTCACCAGATATATTGATAAAAGCAAACACTTCACGTGGGGTAAAATGCAAAGAGTCTTTCAACAAATATTTCCCCACATAATGCCTGTCTGGCCTAGCTTCCAGACCACCCTTATATCTTAATCTAACAGCATTACATCTAGTGGATGCTTCCTTCTTTATTTTAGAAAATAAGTCCGACAACAAAGGTTTACTAGAGTCCACAGTTTTTTTATCAGTATGAGGATGTTCAGTATGTAAATCAATTAAAACCTCTGATGATGGAACTTGTTCCTGGGGGGGGGTTCTTGCTTTTCATCACCTGGTACTAAATTAGCTTGTGTCATGGGTAAAGCAGAAACATTAGGCCGCCATGAAGGCTCGTTTTGAGAAAAGTTTAATTTAGGGTCCCAGTCAGGAGAAGGACGCCATGAACCATTATTAAAGGACCAACCAGCTTCCCGCAGTGCTGTTTGAGGGGTCCAATTTTCTTCCGACAATGGGTTATTAACAATACTGTCCTGCTGACAAGAGGCTCAGAGTCCTTAGTAAGTGTCCCAGTAACTACTGGTTTATCTGTTGGGGTCACTAAATGTCTTAGCTGAAAAAACAGCTGCCCGTTTTCCTTTCCCTCAATCCCCACAGAATCAATATGAACAGTTAATTTCTTGGCAAAAGTAAATTCCGACACTCAACCTGATCAAAGGTTTGTTTGATAGATACAGCTTACCTCAGGCTGTTGCGACTGCGTAAAAGCAGCAGAGGGGAGAGGCTTGAAAACAAACCCAGCATCTTTGGAAAGCGATTTCTGTGGCGTGCAAATCACTGGATGAACTGACTCCATAGCTTGTATTGCAGTGTTGACTCTAGTATCCATGACAACTGAAGACACGTTGCCAGCAGTAACCTCCAAGGAACTACAAGGTTTTGGCTCTTGGCACTGGAAAACAGCATTTCCCTCCCTGCCAGCCAATAACCCCATGTCAGTGTTGTCCTGCAAAAAACTCTCCTCCTTTCTCGGTTTCTGTAGTAAAGTCGCAAGAACTGAAGGCTCCGGTTCTTGCAAATCCCGTTTCTCTGGCACTGCAACAGCCAAAAAAAACTCAGTCGCCTGAGGAGCCTCGAAAAGTTCCACCCGGTCTCCTTCCACTGATTCTTCCATCTCCCCTGCTACATCAGTACTTCCTCCTCCTCTTCTGTCCGGCTCTAAACTGGGCTCCTCCATTCTGCTCCCAGGAAGTCAAGCCCCCTGCAGGCAGAGTAGGTGAATTTCCCCGGTGTCCTGACCAAATTTCCCCCATTCACTAAAAATATCACCAACAGCTTAATCTGGTTCAAGGTCAGTTGGCATTCATCTGTACCCCCCCCGGGTCGTACCTGAAAATAGGCAGAATTTGTCTAGTGCTAGTGCACTTACCCAGTCAACAAAAACTAAATAAATAAAATTGTCTCCATGAGCTTACCCACAATTGACGTGAGGCTCAGTGGTCTGTAGTTGCCCGGTTCATCCTTAGGGCCACTTTTGTGAATAGGCACCACACTGGCCATCCTCCAGTCCTGTGGTACACATCTTGTGTCCGGGGAGGTATTGAACAGATCAGCCAGTGGTCCTGCCAGGATCTATGCTAGTTCCTTAATTACCCTACTGTGAATGCCATCTGGTCCCAGTGCCTTGTCCACCCTTAGTGCCCTTAATCCTTCTAGGACCCTGTCCTCTGTAATCCCTATATCAGTCACCCCCCAACAGCCCACTTCACCCCTTCCTTGTGGTATCTGTCTCCCTTTTTCCTCCATGAACACAGAACTGAAGTATTCATTTAGTGCCTCTGCCTGATCCACTCTCTTCTCCACTCAAGCTCTGTCCTTAATAATCCTCACAATTTGGTCTTTGTTCTTCCTTCTCTCGCTTACTTATATGAAGAAGTCCTTTTCGCCATCCTTAATACCCTGTGCCAGTCTCAGCTCTCTTGAAGCCTTGGCTGCTCTGACTAGCGTGGTAACCTCCCTGGATTCGTATACTCATCCTTGTCATCTTCCCCATTTGATTTCTTGAGTCTCTGAAATGCTTTTCTCTTGGCCCTCACCCCTTCCATGACCTCTTGAGTTAACCAACTGGGCTTCTTTGCCCTTCCCTTCTTACTCCATGTCCTGGTTGGCGCCACATAGTTCACAGCAGCTTGGACATTGAGGGAGCCATTTTAGCGAGTTAGGGCATATTATTGGAAATAATTTGTACCCATTTTAATACCATTCAAAAGGGGATAGAATTATTGGGAGTCTCGATCTGATAACCATGGGGGGGCATATCATTGTGTTAGCAGACCACTCAAGCTAGTGCCACAAGCTGACCAGTAACTGCAAAAATCATTGGATAAAACATTCCCTCATACTGGGTGTTGGGATCATACAGATATTATAAAGTGTAAACCTGCACTTTCTATACATAGAAAATAAGTCCAAAGTCACAGTTAAATCCTTTGCCTGACCTGTGAAACGGGCCATGCGGGGGGGAGGCGAGGTAGAGAGCAGGCTGCCTTTAGTCCAGAAGGCAACCTACCCAGTACTATTCCGAACTTCATTGGTTGATTCCATCTCATGCACTGTTGTTTAATTAAAAGTTTAGACACCTATGAAGGAGGCTAATCTTTTGGGGTGGGAGTTGGGTGCATGTCCTGGCTCATTAATTGCAGCATCAGTGGTGTTCACAGAATTTCCTTTTGCCCCTGACATGCTTGATATTGGGAGTGAGATTGTGGTGGCTACAATCTTTGCTCAGGGTAGTCTGGGTTACCCCTGTTCTGAAGTAAGGTCAGAGGTGGAGGGATAAGTGGTTTCCAGTTGTTTGGACATTGTGGCCTTATGGTTGAGCTGATTAGTAGATACAGCCCTGGAATACAGTATAACCATGGAGAGAGGAGCAAAGCAATGTCTGGAGAGAAGGTCGCTCGTGCTCACATTTTCTCCTTTGGAGGCCTCACTTCTGCTGCGGCTTCTTCTTCCATATGGACTGAAGATGGCAGCCATGCTGGGCTAGCCTTCAGGGAGCAGCAGAACAGTCAGTTTTGTTTTAATTCTTCATTCATTTAATTTTTTTGTATTAATTTCTTTGTAGTTTGTTTACTTGTTGTTGGACCAAGTTCTGCAGCAGGACTGTTATTTGCCACAGAACTTCTGTGGCAGTGGTTTGTAATTTCTGCAGAAGTTCTGCAGCACCAGTGAACTGCCACATTACAGTTAATGGCTTTGGCAATCAGGATGGGGGAATGCACAGTAACACTAGTTCAAAAAAAAAAAACACAGACTCTAGAAATAATATTATTTTTAAAAAACCTAAAAACTGTCACATCACAGCATCAGCTTGTTACCCAGACTTCATGTCCATGGTAATGGCTTTGGCAATCAGGATGGGGGAACACACAATAACACTAGTTCAAAAAAAAAAAACACAGACTTCTAGAAATAATTTTATTTTTAAAAAAGCTACAAAAAATCTATCACGTAAGGTCTTATTCTGTTGCATAAATGAAATATGCAAAGGGGACCTTATGTGAAAAATAAGTTATCTATATATTCATGCTGTTTACACCACTTGTGGGGTTCCCACTGTGTATCACTCTTATATTTATATGAAATCTGTAACATAGTTTTTTTTTCTTTAGTTTTCCTTTTTTGTCACCATGAAATTGTATCCTCATTCATGCAGGTCCCTTTGGAAGTGGAATAAACAGAACAGAGAAGATATTGCAAGACTCATTTTTTATGCCAACCCACTTCTCTTGACACACTAACAAATCCCATCAGGCCATGACATGCATGTGAAACCCTTGTGAGAGAAGGCTCCCCAGCCAATCACAAGGTGTCACCCGTGTGACAGAACACTGCACCATACCTTGCCAGGCTCAGAGTGGTGGTGTGCGACAGGGCTGCCCCCCCAATCCTTATGCTAGCCAGCCAGCTGCCAGAGCTTGTCCCCAAACCTGAGTCGCCAGCATGGGAATACAACATGCTACCAGCTGGCCCAATGGCTGGCTCTGCACACAATATTTCTCCATAACTTTTAGGTAATTCTATCAGCCCGTGATAACATATTATTAATAACCCTGGCAAAAATGTCTACAGTGCAATTATGCATTTAGTAGATCTGTTCTTTCAACAGGTCTACACATTGTTATAGTCCACCTTTCTGGTCATAATTATTTTATTTTACTTAAAAATGACATTTTACCAGTTATTCATTTCACGCATCATCTGTATAACTTAAAGGCACAAATAAATCTGAACAAAGTAAGGTATGGAGTTAACAGGTCTGTGCTTTTGTCAAGCATTTGTTTAAGCTGGCCCTAGTGAAATAACTTACAGTAAGACTGAACATTTTATTAGGCTGTAGTACAGGTTGAGCAAATATCACAATACCTAATGTTCTGTCATTTCCTTTGGGAGTGGGAACTGTTTTGGATAAGTGACTATTCATTTCTGTGGCAGAATGTAGCCCTGTCATTAGCTAATGTATGATGTCATAGCACTGATAACCTTACAAGCTGAGCATAACAGGGTTTTGGATATAAAAGGAGGGGAAGGAAACCAGGTGCTATGATAACCTGAAACTATTAATAAAGAATCACCAAGAACAATGAATTCTGTGGCATTGCAGATATTCTGTGGTAGGTTGCAAGTTCTGTGCAAAATTCTGTGGCCACAGACTTGTGGGGGCTGTACTTTTAGGCCAGTGACTCCCCAGGTTACCATGTAAAACCTCAGAGTTTATCAGATCATATTGCTACCTGTGGTTTAAAACATCAGCTCATTTTTAATAGAGCTGAGGTGTCTTACCTGCTTTGGTGATTGTCCGGAGCTGGACTAAGATGAATCCGAGGAAGAGGAGAAGGTTTGTGAGTGCCCAGGTCAGGAAGCTGTGATCATTGGATTTGAGGTGGAACCGCTTTGCTGGTGGACCTGAGGTGGAACTATCCTGCTGGGGGCCCAGTGGTTCATGTGCCGTCTGGAAGAGCTTGGCAGTCGGACGGAAACTGGAAACTTTGTCTGTCTTTCCTTCGGTGGGATTTATGGAGTCCCTGAGTTGGGAACTTTGTCCAAGGCTTATTGTTCGGCAGTTATGGGGGGCCTGCCTGCACTCTCGGGGTAGTTCTACCAGATTCATGTACCACACAGGAAGCTGGGGACTAGGCCCACTGAAAAGCGAGCAGGGTATCCCGTGTTCCTCCTAGGCTTCCTGGAGGGTCAGCCGGTGGGGCTGGTTTCAACAGTAGCCGAAACAGTGGTTCCCGAAAATCTCCGGTGGTGGTCCATTGCAGGATGCCAGTGGGATCCCCTTGTATCCCGCCAAAGCTGACATTGTTGGCCCCTTGGATTTAGAACATTTGGAGACCTATCACTGGACTTGAACACTGGAGGAGGATAAATACTGAACCCCGGCTATGGTAAGACTGTTCTACTGTTTTCTCTGTTTTGGGCCCATATTAAGTACTTTGGGCAGTGAGAGTACCTATCAAACAGTTCATTCTCAAAGTTAAATCTTGTGATCTTCATAAGGACTAAGTGAGAGATAACACCTGGAAGACCATTTATATCTTCTTCCTGAAGAAGTAGGAACTCTTCAGGTCCAAAAATTTCAGAATTTTGAGATTTTTACTGACTACTTATTTTGGCCTACTACTTTACATGCTGCCGTAAACAGATGGATAATTTATACATTGTAAATTGAGGTTCGGTGAGGATATTTCTACGGGGAGGTTTATATTTGTGTTTGTGGATTTGATTCCGGGTGTATGGTGTGAGATTGTGGTGTATGAGTTTATTTAAGATTGCTGTGACAGCTGTATGAGTGTTGTGGTGTGTGATTGTTTGTAAGGTGATTGATTGGTTTTTGATAGTGTGGTGATTGCTGTTGCTGCTTGTAAAGTGTTGGGAGGGCAACATGGCGGTTAGGAGCTATTCCCCCACAAGGCTCAGGGACCTCCACCCTTTTGACTGTCCCTACTTGTCATTGAAGGCTTACAGGAAATGTCATGCCTCAGGGATAGTCAGGAGAAAGAAAAGGGGGGGCTGGGCCTGTTGAGGGAATGGAGTGGTGTGGTAGGATAGGGGTAGTGAGGGGTAGTGAGGACAAGGAGACACCCTGGGGCAAAATGGGTCCAGAAGTGGGTTCTCCCTGCCTGGTTCCCATACATAAGGGCTCTGCCGAGTGCAGGCAGGTAGCATGGCTTACCCTACTCAAGCGGTGTTGTGTAATGCCAGATCTATTAAAAACAAGACTGCGATAATAGCAGATCTTGTTGGGATATATGACCTGGCATGCATCACCCAGACCTGGCTGGATGAAAATGCGGCCCAGTATTGGTCGTAGCTGTTCCATCCTGGTACTCAGTGATACACCGCCCAAGGATGGATCATAGGAGCCGGGGTCTAGCCATTTGTTTTAAAATAGAACTGGGTTTTGTGGATTTACCAGTGGGTTCCATGAAATTCTTTGGGTGTATTGTAGGTGTGGGATGCAGATACTCCTCATCTACCATCCACCCAGGGATGGGGAAGAATTCCTGCAGGAGATTGTGAACTCCATTGTCGATGAAGTATTGGGATCCCCCAGATGGATAATTCTGCAGGATTTATATGCCTGGGTCGATGATGAACTCTCACATTTTAGTCAGGATCGCCTCCAGCTTATGATGTCACTTGGCCTCACACAGGTTATTTCCTCCGCAACCCATACTGGTGGTCACTCATTGGATCTGATGTTCCTCCTGGGGATGGAGATCTCTGATTTGTTGGTGGAACCTGACCATCACTCCACAGGATTCAGTTTCATAGCTCCCCCCAATGGGCCTGCCCTAAGGAGATGGTCCGGTACTGCCTTTTGAGGGGGTGACTCCAGAGAGCCTAATGGCAGTGCTTGACCTATTGGGCTTGTCGAGTGAATGCATGGGTCCAGAGGATCATGTACTTGCCAATGAAAAGGCAGTGATGAATGCCCTGGATTCCATTGCTCCTGTTTGTGTTCAGCCACTCACTCTTCGCCCAAGGTCCCCATGGTTTGACGGGACCATGAAGGAGTTGAGGAGAGTGGGCCGAAGGCTAGAAAGGGCTTGGCAAAAGTCCGGCCTGGAGGTTGACAGGCTTAGATTGATGGATCATTAATCATTATGTAGTACCAAAAGGTTGGGGGCACAACAGAAAAGGTAAAGGTGCCCCAGTGACTCCATGTGCAGGCAGCATAGGGGAGTTATAATAGAAGCCCCTGCCAGCGTTTCCCCACCTTGTCAAAAGCAGCTGCTGTAGTAAAAAAAAAAAAAGCTTTGTTTTGCTTCCTCTGGCCACCTGCTCCATTCTGGAACTCCACCCCTTCCCCGGGAAGCAGCACGAGCCAGGGGAGCATCTTTCAAATCCAGATCATGCTGGGCTGTTAGGGAACCAGTCAGTATTGCCAGGAACATGTGTCCCGAATGCTGGCCAGTTGGTTCAGTTAGGTTGTGGTCAGAGAAGTGGATGGTAGGTCGCTGCCATACTGAGGGCAAAGAAGAGCCCGGGAAGAGTGTTCACAGGCACTCTGAAGAAAAATAAAATGTCCACTTTCCATGGTGTGGGGAAAGGAAGGGACACAGGTCTGTGGCAGTAATTGAAGTAGACTACCTTTGGTCCGCCTCTTAGTCCCTCGATGCAGGCATTGGGTCAGTGAGTGTGCGGTGGTCCCACTGCAGTCTTGAGTCCATTTCAGTCTGGTTCCTTGCAGTAGTGTGGGCTCAGTTCAGCCCCATTTACTGTTTTTAAAAAGTAAAATGTTTCGGTCCCTGGTCGGCAGTGAGAGAGGAGCTGCATCTAGAAGAGGATACCGTCAGGGTCTGCCATAGCAAAGACCCACAAGGTTCCCAGTCTTTCACCTCCCTGCCTGTTTGCCTGCAGCCCTCCCTCTGCCAGCAAGCACCTCCTGCTTCCCAGAGCAGCTCTCTACACCCTGTGATGGTGCCTTGAGTCAGCAGCAGCACAGGAGAAGAGTGTTGTCCACCTAAATTGAACTAAAAGTTCTATTTTATTTTATTAATCATGTCACAAGGGCGCCTGAGGAAATGCCTGGGAGGGGGGCTGGCCTAGGGCCAAAATTAAGATATTTGGGCTAGTGATGACCACGGGGAGGGACCAGGACTAAAAGGCACATGGGGAAGAATATATATTAATAAGGGGGTGGTGTAGAGGCTGGGCAGCCCCAGATGGCTGGCAGGAAGGCTGTAGTTAGGTCCTGGTATTTAAAGGGTCAGCATAGGCCTTAGTATTTAAAGGGGCAACACAGGCCCACTACAAGTTTGAGGGGGCCCAGTAAAGCAAGCTCCACAATGCTTAAAGAGGGCCTGGTAGAAAGGGGCCCAGGAGAGAAAAGTACCCCACAGTATAAGCTGGGTAGCCAGTCAAAGGGAACCAGCAGAAAGACCCACAGTTAAAGAGGTCCAGACAAAAGGCCCACAGCTAAAATGGGCCAAGTGCAGAAAGACCCATACAAGATAAAGGGGCCCAGTGATATAGAGGGCAAGGAAGGCCAGGGGAAAAAAGGGTATCGTACTCAAGGTGGTCAGGGTTACCCAGATCCTAGTGAAAAAGGGATCCACAAGTGTGGAGGGTCAGAACAAGGGGTGCTTAGCACACAACTGCCATTGAATGACTGTCAGCTGGTAAACTGTGCATTGCTTAGTATCAGAAATGTTGTGTGGATTGCAAGTACCAAAACTGGATGATTTCTGAGATTGTAGTTATTTGCACCTGCTACAAATAATTGCTGTAGACTCTGGTTATTTGTCCCCGCTACAAACAATTGCCCTAGACTTTGGTAATTTTCCTTACTATGAACAATTGCCCTAGACTTTGGTTAATTGCCCCTGCAATGAACAATTGCCCTGGATTCCAGCAGTTTTCCCCTGCTTCTGGCAAATTGCCCCAGCAACAACCAAATGCCTTGATGCAGTGAAAAATGTATTCACCAGTGTTCATCGTGCCAATTGAATGTACATGGACTTAATCTTCTGCCGCAATACCCTTGGTGGGGTTGTTCACAGCTGATTCTTCACTGAAGCAGTCTTCAGCCATTGAAGAACTTCACAGCATCTTCCTTCTCTGTCATCCGCCATTGGTCGAAGTTGATGTAACCTGCTGTGAGTCGTGGCTACTGGATCCTAGTTTCCTTGTGGTTCAGTCAGTCTGGAAGTGAAACGTCCTGGAAGAAGCCTCGTCTGTCACTCCTAGTCGTTCATAGAAAAGTCTAGTCCAACGTGCCGGTGTGTGTCTACATCTGCCAGTTTGTTGTTTTTCCTGGTTCTGGACAGTACAAGGTTCTGATCTTCACCCTGCATCCTACTCTTCCTGCTTGTTCCCCCCTGCATGCAACGTGTTGTCTCGTGGGATTCAACTCAATTTTGGTGGTCCTCCTGTGGATGCTTCACCAAAGAAGCTTCAATGTACTGTCATCCTTGGCAATCCTTGAAAGTGGATTCGACGCCAAGTTTGTGTCCATTCATCCTTGGCAGCTCTGGTCAAGGGTTTGTGCTGGGGAACTTCAGCCAGTCTTTGTGTTCCTTCATCCTCAGCAGCCCTGGTCGAGGGTTTGTGCTGGGGAATCTGCAGCAGATCTTCACCCTTGGCAATCCTTTCAAGTGGATTCTACACCAAGTCTTTGTGTTCCTTCATCCTTGGCAACCCTGTTCGAGGATTTGTGCTGGGGAACAGTTCAGCAGAATTCAGTTATTTTGTGCAGAGTATTCCGGCAACCTTGGAGAGTGGGTTGGTCAAAAACTCAGGGTCTGTTTAAAAATCTCTCCTATCGCCTCCCAACCTCTCCTAGGTTTTTGCACAGGTGTAGCTTGATGCCAAGCAGGAGACCCGCTTTCCCTTTTACCCCATTGCTACACCGTTCTTCAGTTGTGTGCACGAAGATGGCAGGAAAAGTTGGACTTCCATTACCAACAACAGACTTTTAGTGGTGTTTTTTTCAAATTGGCACCTCAGGGTTGAGATGGAGTGTTCACACAGCCTATGTAGCAGTTATATAGCATGTAGAGCTATTTATAGAGTTTTAGGTCTTTTAGAGTTTGCAGTATATAGTTGTATGTTATTTGTTACTTCCTAGATATCCACAATGCTGTTCATACTCCCTGTTGTTTTTGTTGTTAATATTTTCTTGTATGACCATGTCCTCCTTCCCCTCCTGTCCAATAAACATCTTTGCTTCATCTGACCTCGGTGTATGACTCCTGCCTCTCTTTGTCAGGTGATTCCATCCACCCACCCCCATTTGAACCTTCAGCGGCCCCTCGGCATCCCACCTGCTGAGGGTGCCGCTGGTGCTGCTGGTAGTGAGACAGTTCCATCCACCATTTGGAGGAAAGAAACTTAAGGTCTACCAGTACAACACTGTTACAATTATGCTGTCTATCAAACTACAATCACCTGTAAGAAGGCAGAATTCTTGTCCAGGGAGATTGCCACCATGCAGAACTAACCAGCTCAGCTCTTCTGAACTGTGTACAGATTTTGCAATCCAATCTGTCTGCAGTCTGGTGGAGCCTTGTCACAAGAAAGATATGATGTGTTCGCCAGATTCTTCATGAATAAGGATGTCACCATCAGGTCCAGTATCCACCCAGCCCTCTCTGTGGGGAGTTGCGTAGGTCGGCGGGAGGTTGCGAGCACCCAGTTGTTCTGGTCCCACTTTGGCTGACCAGACATCATGGATATTGTGAGGGTCATTCAGAGTTTGCAGCTAACCAGCTATAGTTTGGACCTGGGCCCAACATGTATACTTGTGGGATGTGTTGAGGAAATTGGCCAGATCCTTGCTGAGATAGTCTGGAGATCATGGGGGGGTCTTCCCAGATCCCCTGAAGGAGGTGGTTGTATGACCACTCCTGAAACAAATCTCCCTTGATCCGGACTGTCTCATTCACTACAGACCTGCCTCTAACCTGCCCTTTGTTGGTAAGGTTATTGAGAAGGTGGTTGCGTTGCAACTGGATGACCATTTATCCTTCCACAATATCTATGATTCTCTCCAATGCAGATTTAGGAAGAGGCACAGCACTGAGACGGCCCTTGTTTGGGTGCTAAATGATCTAGTAGCAAGAGATTAGAGGACCAGTTCCATCTTGGTCCTCTTTGATCTCTCGGTGGCATTTGACACTGTGGATGATGGTGTGCTATTGGAGCACCTGCGGTTCATCAGTGAATTGTCGAGTACTGTCCTCAGATGGTTTTGATCTTTCCTCAAGGGTAGGACACAGAGAGTGGTCTCAGGAATTTATTCCTCTGATCCTCTCCCCCTATCCTGATGGGTATCACAAGGCTCCATTTCAGCATTGATGTTGTTCACTGTATATATGCTGCCATTGGGGGACATTATTAGGCAATTCTGTCTGATTTTCTCTGCTATGCAGATGATATTCAGCTATACGTGTCCTTTGTACCCAAACATGGAGATGTTCTCTCAGTGTTTAACTATCTATCTGAGATCCAGGACTGGATGAGTGCTGGTTGGCTGAGGTTGAATCCAGATAAATTTGAGGTATTGGTGGTGGATCCAGATCATCAGAAGGTTCATACTGGAGTTCATACTGGATAAATAAGAAAATCAGAAGGCAAAGCCCATAAAGATTTTCCCCACAATTCAGTGGAAGTGGTGAAGGCCACCAACTTCTTACAAGTACCTATCTAATCTTAATTTAAAAGAGTCTAAGCTTTCT
Organism: Neoceratodus forsteri; assembly: GCA_016271365.2. Taxonomy (NCBI): domain Eukaryota; kingdom Metazoa; phylum Chordata; order Ceratodontiformes; family Ceratodontidae; genus Neoceratodus; species Neoceratodus forsteri. The sequence continues at coordinate 562,613,142 of CM028135.1, read as the reverse complement.
GCCTCCACCACATCCTGGGGTAATCCATTCCATATCCTTATTGTACGACACTTACAACACCTTTTCCTTAGCTTGGTCCTACTTAATTCTTCACTCAATTGCCTATCATGCCTTCTCGGGAGATAGATTATTTCCTTATATACCAGTCCTATCTCTGCTCTAGCACCATGGTCCTTCAGTAATTTATATAATAATAATAAATCGCCTCTTACTCTTCTACTCTCCAAAGACCATAAACCTAAAATGTTCAGTCTGTTCTCATATGGCTCATTTTCACAACCCAAGATCAACCTAGTAAATGATCTTTGTGGTTTTTCCAATAATTTAATATCCCTCACAAATAAAGGGCCTGCTACCGTTGAACAATAATCCAATATAGGCTTCAACAAATGTCTATACAATGGCATCAAAACCTCTCTACTCCTTGATTGAAAACCTCTCCTAATACACCCAACAATTTGCATAGCCTTGCATGATGATTGTCTGCTATTTACTTCATTTCTTAAATCATTAGATGCCAAGATCCTTTTCACATTCTGAAACCCTAAGTTTCATATCTGGCATATAATAAATTTGATTTATATTTTGTCTTCCAAAATGTATTATGGTACATTTATCTTTATTAAACGTCATTCCATTTTTTTTTGCCCATTCAAAAATATATAATAAATCCTGACCAAAAATAAGTCTTTCCTCAAACGTATTAACCACAGCACTAACCTTAACATCATTAGCAAATTTGATTAATCTATTTTTACTTAATAGTTTCAGAGCACTTATAAATATGCAAAACAGTAAAGGGCCCAATACTGACCCCTGGGGTACTCCACTTGATACATTACTTAAATTGGACAAATACCCTTGAATCTTTACTTGCTGTAATCTATTACTTAGCCAGGTGAGTGTGTCGACAGGACAACCATCTGGTATTTGGCTTGAGGGTGTCCAGCTTACTACTTCAGATCATGTGTGAAACCTGGGCGTTATCTTCGATGATGGTCTGACCCTAAAATTGCAGGTGTCAGTCATTGTGTAGGCCTCTTTTTACCATCTGAGAAACATCGCCCGGGTGAAACACCTGGTCCCTTCTGAGGATCTTCTGACACTGGTCCATGCCTTCATGACCATTCGCCTTGACTACTGCAATACCCTGTACCTAGTGCTACCAGGGGTTGATATCCACTGCCTGCAGCTGGTGTAGAATGCGGCTGCCAGGCTTTTGACTGGTAGATCTAGAACCAGTCATGTTAATGCCTGTGCTCCATGGACTGCACTGGCTACCAGTGCAGTGATGTATCACCATTAAGGTTCGTTTGCTGACCTATAAAGCTCTACATGATCAGGGACCCTGCTACTTGCAAGATCTCCTTTCTCCCTACTGCCTATCCTGACCACTCCAATCTTCTGATGAGGGATTGCTGGAGATTCCCAGGGTGTGACTTCAAACATCTGGGGCCTGTTCATTTGCTTTTCTTGCCCCTACCCTGTGGAATTCTTTATCTCATCGAATAAGGGCATGCCTGACCATCCAAAGTTTAAAAACAGAATTGAAAACTTACCTCTTTAGTCTGCCATTTTTAGAGGCAGACTAACATTAATTAGGCTGGACTATCATCTTGTTTTATAGGTCCATTGTTTGTATTTTAAGATGTTCAAGTTTTAATTATTGTATTTAATTATTGATGCCAGTGGATTTTATGTAAAGGCCTCTTGAATAATGGAAAGCACCTTTTCACAAACAAAGTTTGATTTGATTTGATTTGGGAGTGGATTTGCTGAGCACTTGACCCATTGTGGCTTTTGCTGACTCCCAGGTTCTATTATTCGGCTTTCTATGAAGGCTAGCTCTATCAAATGCTGGCAGTCCGGTGTAGATTAATGGACTGTGTTACCACAGATTATTAAGGATACATGTCCTGAGGTGAGAAGATAGGGATTTAGGTAGCCATCTTGTTGAGGTCCAGGCCATGCCCCTGATCTCATAATTAATTAATAGGAATTAAAACTAAAGCTGAGCTGTTCTGTAGATGGGCTGCATGGAAGGAAGTGAGGAGCACATCAGAATGAGCAGGCTGGTGGTACAAATGGAGATGGGACGTCACTGTATTTGAAGGCTACTGTATGGTCTGTGCTTTTAAAATAAATTAAACAGACAAAAATCAAAAAATACAGTAACCACAGTGATAGCCTTGTATTGTTGTAGGGTAGATGGGAGGCAGTTTGGTAGTTCAGGGGAGGGCACAATTATAATCAGCTGTCAGGCAGCATGGCTTAAAAAAGCATCCCTCGATGTAACAATCAGGGAGCTGTAACAAACTCATGCTATGGCTCCCATTTTCTTCGTTATAGCAAGGCAGCACTGTACTGTGCTTCTTGATTTGAATATGTTGATGTGTAGTAGTAGGAGACCATATGACTATTTTATTACCAATGCTATCTTGCTAATAGATGTGTTATTCATGTTCATTGCTTATTTTCCACAACAGAAAAAAACAGTTTTGAGAATGGACACAATGCTATTTAGTTTTGTAACATTTAGCAAAATATATAGTATGGAATTTATTTTGTAAATTGTATACTTGTCATGTATTACCTTACAGCAGAAATGTTACACAATGTTGCTACAATGGTTACAATTCTTTTTTTGTTCAGCTTTTTTTCTCCCATCTAGTATCCCAACATCTGGTACATATCCCAGCCGTACCACCACTAGGAGTTAGCAACATCCATCTTGCCTCCATGCCTTATCTCCTTACCATCCAGGTCATTGGGATTATCGAACCCATGCTGTTGAACGCATCCAGTTCTAGTTAGCAGGGGCAACTGGTTGGCTGTGAGGTCTGCATGTATCAAATGCTATCTTGCCATCAACATTTTCTCTTCATATGGTGCTACCCATGAGGATGTGGTATAAATAAAATGCTCAATAATAGTACATTTATTGTTTTATTTTTCATCACTTACAGAATGTCCAGCTAAGTGTAGCAGCTCGCAGAGCATGCAGCAGCACACAGATTGTCACATTTCTGACTGAGTCCATCACAGGACTCCCAAAATTCCTACAGTGTCATCTGAGACTTGATCAAGAGTTCTTCACCATTCTCTTTAACAGCATTATGACTTTGTCTGATGCTGTTAGAGAGAAGAGTGATCGTCTCCAAGAGCTGCTGGATGAGATGTGTCATGGACATAAGACTAGATGTAGGAACCAGGGGTGCACATTGACCAGATGGACCCTGGTATCCTCTTTCACGTCATCAGCATGCCAAATGGATCAATCTTGTAGAGAAACTGCTTGAGTATATCTCTGGCAGTGAAGTGAACTGACTCCATCTCTTCCATCGGAGTTGACTGCACCCTAGGCGGGTTCCATTTCTTGTGGCATGTAGTGAGGAGCTCACTTACATGGTTCATCTTGAAGTGTAGCACCAGATGCCCCCCTCCCAGTTGCATTTTTTGGACATCTGATGTTTTATATTTAAAGACTTTTATTTTTTTAAATATCCAACAAGAGGAAAATGAACATTTTTATATAAGCAATATAAGTAATCTTTTTTATATATTTCATTCATATGTCTTTTTTTAAATATTTATATTATACTTTTTTTCACCTGTATGTACTGTTTGGACTCTGGACCTGCCCGTTGACTGTATGAAGTTGCTAAAGGAGGTGGTATGTTTAAATAATTATCAATAAAAGTAAATGCACATGTTGTATGTGAAAAGACAGTTTATGAGCTTCTTTGAACATTAACAGTTCTGAAGGTGCGGACCCTTTTCTGTTGCCTATGGGCTGCAGGTTGTTTCTCTTATAAGAATATGTGGATTAGAAACATTTTAGCCATATAGACCATTTTCACCTTAGACGTAGGCCATGTACTCTATTTACTAATTTGAAATTCAGCCATTTCAAGCTTGTTTCCCATTATGTTCTGCCATGTTTTTGCTCCCAGACCAGACCCTTAAAATCTGAACAGGTTCTATCTTAAAAGAAATGCCTGTTAATTGTCTAATGGATAAAGGCCTTTCTGAATTAAGTTCCAATCATAAACTTTTTTGAAGCTTGACTTTAGAACCTAATATCCTGGAGAAATCTTTTAAATATTTAAGTACTTTTTCTCCATCCCCATGACTTCCCACCAGTAGACAGATAGCATCAGTACAGGCTGAGGTTCTTGATGGCAACAGTCCATTTAGCTTTGTTACTCCGCTCATAGTAGGGTCTTGGTAAAGTTTTCTCAAAACAGGGTCCAAAGAAAGGCATAGATAATTAGACTAACTGGGCAGTACTGCCTGACCCCTTACACTATCTTGAAATCAGTTCCTAATCTTCCATTTACCAAGGGAGTCACATTCACCTGTTGACAGAAATTCAGTACCCAAGATTCAAATTTTCATAGGTATTCCATAGTGCTGTAAGACCTTAAAGAAATAATTATACTGGCTGGATTAAAAGCCTTCTCCTGGTCCAGGGATAGGAGAAGGCCATCTTCTAAGACCTGTTGCCCACTTCCCATTACCTTCCTGATTAGGGTCAAATACTGTAGTCCTGGATGCATCTCCCAGGAATTGCACATGTCTGGGTGATAGAAATATATTTAGATGCTGCAGTTGCTAAACATTTACTCTTTAGTTTCACCAATATCTTTGAATCAGTATTAAAAGACTTAGTGGACATCAATTTTCAAAATCACTTTTATCCCCCTTTTTAAAAATAAATGGTGTTATAACTTTTGACTGGTTCTTCCTGAAATCAGTTTGTCCAGGAAAATATTCTACAGCCTAGTTAAGATTCTCAGTTTTTCCTTGGCATACATTTTAATTATTTCACCAGGTAATCTGTCATATTGAAGTGGTATGTTAGTATTAATTGCCTCCATCACCTTCAAAGTAATCATTTTGAAATCCAATTTCCTAAATACATCTTCTGATAATTCTGAAAACTTTATATCCTGAAAAAAATCCTTTCTTTGTTGGGATGTACTTCCATGCTTCCAAAGAGCCCAGATACGAATTGATCTACTGTTTTGTGTATGCTATTATGTTCACTATATACTTTCCCTAGCATGTGTCTTAACTGTCCCATCACCCTTTAAGAAAGTCACTCTTTGCAATCATCACAAAAAATCTGCCCCTTCCTACCCTGTGTTCTGCAATTTTGTTCTTGTATGAGGGATGACATCCTCTTATACTGATAAAATGTAATTTCCTTTTTAATCAGCTTAATTTGGTTGAAGTAGTCTAATGTACTGCTCTCTGCTAATAATATTTTCTGTAGCTGATGTGTCAAGTCTAAATATTTTTCATTTTCCATCCTCATCTTGTTTTTGCTAGATATATGCATAACATCTTTAATTCTGCCTCAAACTCTCCCCACCAGTCCAACAGGAAATAATACACATATGATAGTATTTATCTAAAATGAACTGTTGCACCATTTCTCTATTCTTTTATCATTAAATAGGGAGGTATTCAACCCCCATATATGTGGACCCATGTTAGGTACCAGTTCTTGTCACATGCCCATGTTTATAATCTTGAGATCAGATGTCTCTATTGGCAAGACATTAGGGTCCCAATATTTAAAAGTTTGCACAGTGGGCAAAGTGATTGCCACTATTTGCCCAGGATTTGTGCTCATGCACCATATTTAAAGGGGTCAGGAGTGCTCCCTAAATGAGTTGGCGCACAAGCAAGGATCAGTACAGAAAGGGAGGGGTGGAAACATGACTACAGTTGCACCTAATATTCTTCCCATTAGCGCTGTGCAAAAAGAATAGCACAAGTCACCTTGCACTATGCAACTACCACCAAGAAGAAGCCTGAATTACACTGGGTAATACTAGCAACCAGTGGAGCTAATGCAGCCCACAACCACATTGGTGGTTGGGGGAGCACACTTACTCCCTGGTGTCTAGGGACACCCCCCATCCTTCTGATCCCCATCTCCATTAAAATTAAATTTTCTCTGGTGTCCAGTGGTCCCCCATTCTCTGATCCCCTTTGACGCTACAACTGACTTATTTCCTGGTATCCAGTAATTCTCCTTACCCTCCAGTCCCTATCCCCATTAAAATAAAATGTTTACCTGGTGTCCAGTGGTCCTCCCTGTCCTCTGATCCTTGCCCCTGTTAAAATTAAATGTCTCCCTGGTGGAGTGGTCCCCCCATCCTCTGATCCCCAGCATCCTTACAGTTAAATTTTACCCTGGTGTCCCAGTGGTTCCCACATCCTTTGATCCATGGCCCTGTTAAAATTATATGTTTCCTTGGTGTCCAGTGTTCCCTCTGTCCTCCAATCCCCATCTCCGTTAAAATGAAATTACTCCCTGGTGTTCAGTGGTTCTCCTGTCCTCCAATCCTTGTCCTCATTACAACTGACTTATTCCCTGCTGTCCAGTGGTCCCTCCACCCTTTTATCCCCATTCCCATTGAAATTAATGTCTCCCTGGTGGCCAGTGTGGTTCCCCCATCCTCTATTCCCTGGCCCTGTTACAATCAAATTTTACTCTGGTGTCCAGTGGTGCCCCCTTTTTCCTCCATTTCCTGGCTCTGTTAAAAGGAAATATTTCCATGGTGTCCAGTGGTTCCCCCATCCTCCAACCCCTGTCTCCATTAAAATGAAAGGTTTTCCCTGGTGTTCAGTGGTTTCCCCCACCCTCCAATCCCTAGCCCCAGTAGAAAGCAAACCTTTCCTGGGTCCATTGACACCCCCCAGTCACTTGCCCCAGTATGTGCAAGAAGTCCCTGGTGTCTAGTTGTTCCCCTGCTCTGCCAGCACAGGGTACAACACCCTGTTAACCACCTCTTACCATAATCTCTGGCTCCATGGGAGCATATATGGTAACTGGCACAGTCCTCCTCTCACCAACTCAGCTATTGTTTGCAATGACAGGAAGCATGCTTCCAGCATACTGTAATGGGAGAGCACACATTGTCTGCAGTAGACAGTATGTGTGCATCCTTTAAAGTATGTAGGACACATGCATCCTGTCATTACATAAGGTGGTGGGTGGAGGTGATGTGAGGAGGGCTGTGCCGGTCACTGTGTGGGGCCCCCCACAGTGCTGAAGATAATGGTAAGGAGGGGGTTGGCAAAGTGGTTACCCAAGCAGGTGGTTCACAGTGCCACTAAGTGCCAGGGACTTCTTGTATGTTACTGCAGTGAGTGATTGGAGGGTGGGAGATGTCACTGGGCACCAGAGAAGATTTGCTTTCTATGGGGACAGGGGATTGGAGGGTGGGGAGACCACTGGACACCATGGAAACATTTCACTTTTAAGGGGGGGATCGGAGAATGAGAGGAACACTGGACAACAGAGAAACATTTAATTTTAATGGGGCCGGGGATGGGAGGATGAGGAGACTACTGGACACCAGGGACACATTTAATTTTAATATGGATGGGGATCGGAGGGTTGGGGGACCACTTGACATGAGACAAAAATTTCATTTTAGCAGGGCCCAGAACTTGAGGATGGAGGGACCACTGGACACCAGTAAAACCTTTCATTTTAATGGGGATCAAGGACAGGGGGATCACTGGACACCAGGGAAACATTTAATTTTAACTGGACAGGGGATTGGATGATGGGGGACCACCGAATACCAGGGTAACATTTAATTTTAATGTGGAAGGGGATCAGAGGACAAGGGAACACTGGCACCAGGGCCTGCTTCATTTTTATTGGGATAAGCGATTTCAGTGGAAGGGGTCAGACACAGAAGAGGCCCAAACCTGCTGCTGCTTCCCATGCAAATGTGCCCATAATGGGCATACATATGGCCTATTAGTGCCTTGCATGCCCAATAGGTTCATTTGCATGGTTCCAGCTGAGTACCCGCTGGGAGCTCCCAGCACTATAGGTTCGGGGATGCAGTTCCTTGCACTTCCAGGGTCTATGCCAGGGCTGCACTACTCGACTAAGCGCTGCATTGACATTCCTGTACATTCAATCAGATAGCATCAGTGCACTATGCAACTGAATATAGCATCCTCAGTGTAATGGACAAGGGCAAATGCAGAGCAAACCACTGTGCTCCCCTTTTGCCCCTTTTACAGTATTGGACCCTAGCTGTCCTAGTTTCTATCCAGGGGGATATGAAAAGGTAATTAATCCATGTTGATAAAGAATCCTTATAGAAGGTATTTTCCGTTTATCCATGCCTCATAGCTGTTGCATTCATTAGGATGGTGGAGGCAAACAGATAAGACAGATAGGAAGAATCACAATATAAAACTTTCAAAGTTTTTTTTTGTTTGCTTTTGTAGGGCAAATCCACAATTAATTTCCCCACCTAGAATAACCACTCTGGTAGTATATAAATAAGGGTGAATTGCCTTACACAGACCAATTCTGACAGTTTTGTCTGAGGAGGGTATTTGTTAAGTGGTCATAACTCAAGGTGACCATCATTTACCTCTAGAATCAAAGCCCTGCAGTACCTGATATCAAATAAATTACATTATGTAGCTTACCCAGAAAGGATGAAAAAAAGTATACCTAGACCAGAGCACTGATCCTCCCACGGGACCAAAAGGAAGGCCCAAAAGGCAAAAGTTTCTAAGCTAATGAGACCTCCCTTAAGGTGTGGAGTCTAGTGTCTTAATGGAAAGGGATGTTTGAATACAGATTCTGTAAATTAGAAACTGTGGTTAAGTTGTTTATTTTTTTGGGGGGGGACTGCATATACTGCTAACATTAATAGAAGAGAAAGTAACATTTACGTTTTGATGATTGCTCATGACTACAAAAAAGAAAAAGAAAAAAAAACAGTCATCCTTATTTCTTTTTCCTCCACTCCCTTTCCTAACTCCAGATCTAGCCACAGTATTTCTTTTCTTTGGTGGTTCCTTGTTCATTAGTGGAATCCCCTGCTTCTGAAGAGGGGACTTGTTGTGAGGAAGTAACCAAAGAAGCATTAGGGTAATATTTGTTGTCTCCTCACTACCTTTGCATAATTAAAATTTTAAAAGAGTTTTCTAAGTTGACTGAGTCTTTTCTGGACATTTGGTGTTTTGGTTGTCCTTTCTTCTATCTAGTGGTCGTTTTCAATGCTTCTGTTTCTCGAGTTGTAGGGGATGCATTTATTTAAGTTTCTAAGTCTCTGGTACTATCAGAAGCTCATGCTTTTCTTGTTCCAACTCCATTTCTACTTATGTTTCTGTATTATCTTCCATGCTGCCCTTTACAGGCAGACTTTCATTAATTTTTAGAACTTCTTCTGGAACAATGACTTCAACAAGTTGGGTTTCTCATGGCAGGATTCCCTATTCATCACTTCAGTATTTAGTATTCTGGAGAGGGGGTAGAACATGTTTCCCTCCTAGGCTGGGGGAAGAACAGTTTTCCTTACTTGAACTTCAGCTTGCTGTAGAGAGTGGCATCTGTCTTTGGGACAGTTTTTTTTTGGGCAGTGTTTCTATAGAATTCTTTCTCCACCATATCCATTTCATCCCCTCTATTGTGGGAGGCTTAAGGACATGTTCGAAAGGAGTGTCTTTCCTCCTCAGAGAGGTTGCATCTCATTTTGGTTTTGCAGTAGATACTGGTGCGATCCAGTTCTACACAAACACACACTATATTTAACATTTTCACACACACTACTGAGATGAGTTGGTGGTAAACATACTGCATATAATACTGATCAACTATCCCTCTCTATGAAGAAACAATTGGAAAGATGTTTCACTCCTGAATCAGGGTACATCATTTTCACTCAGATGCACCAGCCCCCAGTCTATATATTTTCTCAGTCCATTATGGGTTGTGGAGTTCCAATAATGGTACTTATTTGTTTTAGCCAGTGCACGTTGTCAATAACACTTACTAGCCTTGCTTGTAGGGCAGAAAGCAGCTAACTAAAAGAAGCTACATTTTCTTCTTAATTTAAAACGTATATCTCAGTAGGAATCAGTGTCTGTTAAGATTAAGTAGACAGATAACTTTATTAGAAGTAGGAGGGGACTTATTTAGGGTTAAAAAAGAAAGAAAAGAAAGAAGGTCAGTGTGTTTTCTGTGCAGTGAAGGGTACTGTATCAGCTGACTTTGCTAAACCAGTAGGAGGAAAGAGAGCTTACCCTGGGGTGTGGTTTAGACACTATAAAAGCAGGTGAGTCAAATTACAACTTCCTGTTGCTAATCTTTTTTCTCACTAATTGCCCTCCATCCCACCCCTCCACCCAAAGTCAGTTCTACTTTTATAGCCACTGGATTTGACTGTCAACAGGAACTTCCTGTTTGGCAGTAGAAAGGAAAGAATCATAGAGAAACATTGGTTTTGTCTACCCTAAAGTAGAAAAAGTAGCTCACTCTCCCCCCCTCCCCAGCTGCTGGTGGTCTGATATTGAGCAAGGAAGAAGGAGGCTACTGAAGAAGATAGGAAGTTGCTGTCCCAGAACAGGAAGGGTGAGAGTTGTAAGGAGAGGAGAGAGTAAGCATCCAGAGAAACAGCAGAGGGGACACAAAATAAGACATGATAGGAGTGGTGCAGTGCAATGGCTGTGAGGCGGCAGTGTTCCGGGAGACATTCTGGAGGCTGCGATGCTGGCCTATTTGCATGCACCTCTCTGGTCTGAGAGAGGAGGTTGCCCATCTCCAGGCTGACCTGGCTAGGATTCGTGAAACCTCTTCCCCCACCCTGGGACCACCAGGGCCAATGCCACTACCTCAGAGGCTGCCAAGAAAGAGGAGAGGCTGGACCAGGGTGGGCTCAAGGAGGGAGAGGGTGATGGAACAGAGTTGCATTCCTCCAGCTGTACCTGTCCACAGTTCATTCGCTCTTCTGGTGGATAGTGGTTCCTCTATGGAGGCACCTGCAGTGGAGACCAAGGAGGATGATGGGAACCTTCACAAGGAGACCCAAAGGAGGGTGGCATGGGACCCCACAGGGGAAGGAAACAACTCCTGGTGGGGGACTCAATCATTAGGGCGGTATAAATGGGGGAAGAAGGGGAGAGGGAGGTAAGGTGCCTTCCTGGCGCCACAGCTTGGAAGGACAGGAAACGAATCCTCAGGATCGTGAGAGGAGCTGCATGAGGGAGGGAGCTGGATGTCATTCTCCACTTAGGGACAAATGACCTGGCTAGGAATGGGATCAGAGCAGTGCAAGAGGTGTTTGTAGAGTTGGGAAGGGGCCTTAGACAAGTAGCACATATGGTAACCTTCTTGGAGGTGCTGCCTGTCTATGGCAAGGGAGATGCTAGGGAACTTCTCACCAGGGAATTCAATGAGTGGTTGAAAAACTGGTGTGGAGCTCAGGGTTTTGGCTTCATTGGGGACTGGGGAGCCACCTGGAGGATGCAGACCTATACTGGTGCGATGGTCTGCATCTGTCCGGGGAATCAGGATCCTAGGTGAGAGGTTTAAATGCTTCATTGGCAAGCATTTAAACTAGCCAAGGGGGGAGGCACTGAAAAGAAGCAGGGAAATCCGAACCTCCCCCCAACAGAACATGGTGATCAGTAAGGTAAACACCAAGGTACAGAAGTTATTAGGGAGCAGAACAGATTTAAATGTTAAAAAAGGCAAAGGCAGTAAGGACAGAAATGGGGCTAAAAGTGGTAAGGCTATCAAAAAGTGGAGGGTGATGAGTACCAATGCCCATAGTCTGTGTAACAAGTTCCCTGAACTAGTGGACTTGATGGAAGAAGGTTGTCTGGATATTGTGGCAGTCACAGAAACATGGTACGCAGAGAACCACGACTGGGATGTCAGCGTACCAGGATACACAATCTATAGGAGGGACAGGGAGGGTAAAAGAGGAGGAGTAGTAGCTCTCTATGTAAAGGAAGGGATCAAAGCAACAGAACTAAAGAGTAAACAGGTAGCTGATGAGGCACTTTGGGTCACCCTGGAGACAGGAAATGGCACCACAATCCTCATGGGGGTTGTATACAGACACCCATCTCAGGGGGAAGGAATGGACAAGGAAATGACAGAAGGCTTTCTTAGAATGGCAGAAAAAGGGGAGATATTGTTGATGGGGGACCTGAATATGCCAGATGTTAACTGGAGCACCTTTGCTGCAGGCACATCCAAGAGCAGGGTCATTCTTGATGCCCTACAGGGGGCATGCCTCAGACAGCTAGTTTCGGAACCCACTCAGAAGGGAGCAATCTTAGACCTGGTACTTTCAAATGGGGATGGAGAAAGAATCTCAGATTTAGAAGTGGGTAGCCATCTGGGAACAAGTGACCACCAAACAGTGCGGTTCACGATAAACACAGCCATACAATCAAGCCATACAAAAGCAAGAGTACTAGACTTTAGGAGGGCTGACTTTGGGAAAATGAGAGAGTGCCCCAGAAAAGCACTAGCAAACAGGCAAGAAGGAGGGGTGGAGGAACAATGGGGAGTGATCAAAACAGCCATCACAGAGACAACAAGCTTTTGTGTAAAGCAAATCAATAAAACACAACGAAGGAAAAAAACGCTATGGTTCACAAAACAGGTGGCAGGGAAGGTTAAGGAGAAAATGAAAGCATTCAGGAAATATAAGGAAACACAGAAGGAGCAGGACAGAGAAATTTATCAGTTAAAGCAGAAAGAGGCTGGGAAGGCAGTCAGAATAGCAAAGGCCCAAACTGAGGAAAGGATAGCCAATTCTGTTAAGAAGGGAGATAAGACCTTTTATAGGTATATTAGGGAGCGAAGAAAGACCAAAGGAGGGATACTGAAGCTTAATAAAGGGGAGGGAAGTGGGTAGAGAGGGACAGTGAAAAGCAGGGATACTGAACGAATATTTCTGCTCAGTATTCACAAAGGAAGAGGAGGGGGAGTTACCTAAACCAAACAAGAGAAACACTCTGAAGACGGGGGTCGATACCAGTCCATTTACAGAAGAAAGGGTTCTGAAAGAACTAATAAAATTGAAGGTGGACAAAGCAATGGGGCCTGAAGGGATTCACCCAAGTATTCTAAAAGAACTAAGGGTAGAACTAGTGACATCGCTGACTACTCTCTTTAACAAATCATGGGAGGATGGGGTGGTACCCGAGGACTGGAGGAGAGCAGATGTGATTCTTCTTCACAAAAGTGGGAGCAGGACAGTGGCAGGAAACTACAGACCAGTAAGTTTGACCTCAGTGGTAGGGAAAATGATGGAATCACTTCTGAAGGAAAGAATTGTTGAGTACCTAGAGGCCAGTGGGACACAGGACCCAAGGCAGCATGGATTCATGATGGGAAGGTCATGTCAGACGAATCTAATAGATTTCTTTGACTGGGTGACCAAAGTAGTAGACCAGGGAGGGGCTGTGGACATGGTCTACCTAGATTTTAGCAAGGCATTTGATACAGTCCCACACAAAATATTAATACATAAGATAGCCAGCCTTGGAATGGGTCCCAAGGTGGTAGCCTGGATAAAAAATTGGCTAGATAATAGGACGCAAAGGGTAGTAAATGGAGTACACAGTGAAGAAAGGAGTGTTATTAGCGGGGTACCGCAGGGTTCAGTACTGGGACCGGTCCTTTTTAATGTCTTTATAAGTGACATTGCAGAGGAACTGGAAGGAAAAGTATGTCTCTTTGCAGATGACACAAAGATCTGCAACAGGGTTGATACACAAGATGGAGTGGAAAGGATGAGAAGGGACTTGGCAAGGTTGGAGGAATTGTCAAATGTATAGCAGCTCAGATTCAATGCAAAGAAGTGCAAGGTAATGCACATGGGAAACAAAAACCCAGGGGAAGCACACACAATGGGGGGGTGAGATATTGACAACAGTAAAAATAGAAAGGGACCTGGGGGTAATTATATCAGATGACCTAAAGTTGGGCAAGCAATGTGAGAAGGAAGTAAGGAAGGCTGAGGGGATACTGGGATGCATAGGAAGAGGCATCAATAGTAGAAAACAGGAAGTTGTTATTCCTCTGTACAGACAGTTGGTGAGACCCCATCTGGAGTACTGTGTGCAGTTCTGGAGACCCCATCTCCGCAAAGACATAGACAGAGTGGAGGCTGTCCAGAGGAGGGCAACCAAAATGGTGCAGGGTCTGCACCAGAAGACATATGAAGAAAGACTAAAGGAGCTTAATATGTATACTCTTGAGGAAAGAAGGGAGAGAGGGGACATAATAGAAACTTTCAAGTACCTCAAGGGAATTAACAAAGTCCAAGAGGGTAGCATCTTCCAGAAAAAGAGATGTGCAAGAATATGGGGGCACAATTTGAAGATAGAGGGGGGACGGCTCAGGGGTAATGTGAGGAAGTATTTTTTCACAGAGAGGGTTGTGGATGCATGGAACAGCCTCCCTGGGGAGGTCGTGGAGTCAAGAACAGTGGGGGACTTCAAGAATGCATGGGACAGGCATAAGGCAGTCCTAGGGGCGGGTAAGAGGAAGTAAGCTGTTGGTTAACTAGGATCTGCAGCTTATCTGTTAGGTAGGAAAATGGGCAGACTAGGTGGGCCAAGCGGTCCTTATCTGCCATCAAATTCTATGTTTCTATGTTTCTATGTTACCGCCTCATTCTTGAATAAGTCAGTAACTGTATACACTGTATGTTGTGCTTTGTTAAAGGAATAGTAAAAAGGGAGGCAGTATAGCACAATGGTTTAAGGCTCCGAGCTGCAAATCTGGAGATCTGTGTTTGAATCCCACAGCACCCACTTGCATACTGTGTGAGCCTGAGCAAGTCACTTAACTTCCCTGTGCTCCCAGGTTGCACCTGTAAGCAAGCTTTCAGCTTAGTGTGTCTCACCTGGTTAAACAATTGGGGGAAAAAAAGAAAGTCTAAACAGGTGCATGTTTCAGTTGATGATAATTACCCCCAAAACATTCAAGCCATGTTACAGTTTCAAAGCTGACACTGAGTGTTACATCTCCTGGAGTGTGAATAAGGGCATACAATATGTTGGTGAAAAAACTCATGATGTCTTTAAGTGAGTTCTTAGTTTTTGGTTTGGTTGCTCTTTTAAGCCACCCCTATACCTAATGCACACTGTGTTTCCATGCTTAGCTGGTTCTAAAGGGGGGTGGAAAATATGAAAACATTTTTTCTCACTTAGGCATTTCATACGGCCTCCACTCCTCACTGTTTCTATGAGAATTCTGCATATTTATTTCTCTTGTTTCAGAAAGTGGGATTTCCTGTCTATTTGAAGTCCCTAGGTCTTCATTCTGCACAGCATGAGTCCAATTTCCAGCATCCTGTCTTGTCATTCTGTCTGTATCATTGACTGTATAGGGTTACTCCACACTCAGATTGTCCAAGCCCCCCATATGTTGTTCAGTAGTCTCCCCAGATGATATTTTGACTTCCATTTGATGATCTTTCCCCTTATCTGGCAATGAGTTACCAACAAGCTGAAAAATCTTCTTTTATTTAGGACATTCTGTTTATTGTCTCACATCATAGGGATGGAGGGGGCCTTCAGAAACAGATTTACAGCCAGTCAAAGTGTTTTTAAATTGCTGAAGCTCAGCTTCACCAATAAAATCAAAACGTTCAGGAATGGTTATTTCATACTGTATGCCCTCCCCCAATTCAGGGCCTCTTGATTGTCACTGGGATCAATATTCACAGGCTCTTTTCCCTGAGAATTTATTTCTGGTACTATACTTGTATGTTTATTAATAGAAGACTGACCTATAGGTTGAGGGCATATTCAACCTAAGTCAACCACATGGACTAGGCCAGGAGTCCACCATCCACCAGTCACTATATCTTTTTCCCAATCAATCAGCACCAATGCTTCAGCAGCAATTAATTCAGAGAGTACAGTCTTTGTTTTGTTAGATAGTCTCCTTCTTGTGGTTTTTCTATTAATTCTTCTTTCTCTTGGTCCTGGTCTCCCTGGCAGCACTTCTAGCACACCAAACTGAATTTCCCTAATTTTCACAACTGTCATCCATAGAGACGTGTTGCTCTGCTGTTCTTCTTACGCATCACTGAAACAGTCAGTGCCAGTAGTTATGGCCTCAGTGTTTACATCTTTGCTTTCTTTATTGGGCATTTATGAACCATCTGTTTCCAGAACAGAATTCACAATATTGTTTATAGGCACACTATAGCTGTTTGTTCACCATTTGCAGCCATTTCTGCCTTCTATAACTAGAGCAGCCCCTCAGCTTCATTTTCACCTTCTGATTAATTTTCAGCTTACTACCATTCTGCAACATTTCTGGTTGCATCTTCGAACTGGGGTATTTTAAAACTCAAAACAAAATTAAACCATATTACCAAAGAAGGCCCTAATATTGTAATCAGAAGATCCAAAAACATCAGACATTGTTATCCCAAGTTTGGTCCCCTCTCCTGAAACTCCGAGTAAAACCTGGTTACCCCATCTCCCCAGGGCACCTTTAAATGCGGTCACTGCAGTTTTTGCCCCTTTGTTGAGCAGTTTAAAAGTTTTAGACACCTTGTGAATGGTACAGAATTTAAAATTACTGACTTTATCACATGCAGCACTGAGGTGGTAGTATATTTACTGCAGTGCAGCTGTGAACATCTTTATATCGGGTTTACTACTAGGATGTTCAAAAGCAGAATTGGAGAACATCTCCATGCCACTGCTAATGACAAAATAAGTTATGCCATTGAATAATATACTATAAACAGTATGGGTTGGCACACATAACATTCAGTTTATTGGCATTGAGAAAGTAGATTTAGGTCCCCGAGGGGGAGATTCGGAAAAAAGAATTGGTCAGTGCGATAGCTTCTGGATTTATGGACTAGGTGCACAAAATGACAATGGATTGAATGACAAAACTGACTCTCTGCTTTTTAAAGAAGCTATGAAAGCTTTACACTCTTCTCATGATGTGTTTTCTGTGTTCAATAGCTTATGTGTTAAAGAGCACCTATCATGATACCTCCAAGTTCTTGAAAAAAATTGACATGGAGCTCTATATTGGTCCACAATCTATGGTACATGCCTTTATTCTTTGGTAGTATGAGTGTTTTTGCCATAATTAGCAATTATGTGTGGTTCATAGCTCAGTGCTTGTGCTATGTACTGTAGTTGAATAATATACATTGTGCTTGGAAACAGAGGCCAGACCAATAAGTAGGACAAAGCTTACGAGGTATTAGTTGTAGTTATATGGAATGATTAGTGCTTAGGTACTTCAGCATAAACATGAACAGGTCAGTGATTATAGTACATGTGAACTGAATAGTATATGCAAGGTGCTTGGATGCTTGAACTGATGAGTAACTTGTTATGACTTGATGTTTTGGCCTTTCTCTGTATCCCACCATAAGAAGAATGTTTAGTCAAGTAGGATGAGACCCCCCCCCGGATAGGATAAGAGTGCTGGAGAAGGAGGAGGAGGTGTAAGGGGATGATGGAGGGTGAGTGCAACTCGCTCTAAGCAAAGTTGTGGTTAGCCTGCTTGTTTAACTAGGATGTGGGGGAGGAGCTCTTCCCCCACATAACCACAGGCATGCGCCTTTCAGTCATGTGTGGTTCATAGCTCAGTGCTTGTGCTACGTACTGCAGCTGAATAATGTAGGTTGTGCTTGGATACAGAGGCCAGGCCAGTAAGTAGGACAATGCTTATGAGGTATTAGTTGTATGGAATGATTAGTGCTTAGGTACTTCAGCATAAACATGAACAGGTCAGTGATTATTTTACATGTGAACTGAATAGTATATGCAAGGTGCTTAGATGCTTGAACTGATGAGTAACTTGTTATGACTTGATGTTTTGGCCTTTCTCTGTATCCCATCGTAGAAAGAATGCTTAGTCGAGTAGGATGAGATCCTCTCCAAAAGAAATAATGATTATCAGTACGATTATCTCCTCCAACTCCAGAGAGTGTGGCCGGTAGCATGCAAGGGAGGAAACCCCTCTTGGGGGGAAACCTCTGAGGACCCATGGCTACTGACCTGCCTGTCCTTCTGGGCATGCTAAAGGAGAGTAATCCTAAGTAAACATATTAGGTTGTCAGCTAATCCGAAGTCCAATAACTTGTAAATCCAGAATCCAATAAAACAGGGAAGCTGTAATTGGAGCCCTGATGATGAGAGTCCACAGAGAGATGGCAGCACATCCTTCTAGCGAAGTTAGTGTCCAATAGATATCCATGTCCAGGCAAGAATCTGTTATGGTAAATTCAATTCCACAGGTGAGCATAAGCAATCTGAAAGGTTCAATTGAACCAGTCAAAGCAATCCAGGAGGTGAGGAATTCTTTCTGAGGAGAACTTGAGCTTGAACAAATGACTCTATGATCCAGAATAGGAGGATTTGAGGTTCTGGATTTGATGGCAAGCTATGCATGGGTGAGATCCTTGGTGCGGTAAGGTAGCTAGACACAGGCTATAAGCTGGGGCAGAGTGGTTGAAACCTCTGGTCCTGGGCAGGGCAAGCAGTTAGAAGTAGATTTTGTAATAGAACTCAAAATATGAGTAGATGGAGAGCTGAAAGACCTCCAGGCTTGGCGGGTGAAGCAGGTCTTGAAAGCGGGCATGATACTCTCAATGATCCTCCAGGCCTGAGAGAGAAGCAGGTATGTATTAGTAATAGCGTATAATAGAACCTCCAGCCCTGTAGGGGTGTAGGTCATTTGAAGTGCGATGCAGTGGCACCTCCAGCCCCGCGAGGAAAGGCATGTTATAGAGCAGTGGTAGAGAGTGCAGTAGTCATCTCAGAGGCTAAAGCCGAGGATGTGATAAGTATGAGCAATTATTGCATAAATAAGAGTAGACCTGCACATTGGTCAGTAGTAGTAATTGACAAACCTGCATATGATGCAGAAGTAGTACAAAGAAGTAAGAAATAGATGTATATGTAAGATGGAAGCATATCCTGAGCAAATTCCCAGTCTGAGCTGACAATGTCCCGGGCAAACTATTGATAGACGGTCATTAAAATTCAGTTGAATGCATAGGCCATCTTGGAATAGCAGTCTGAGTTCCGATATATGAGTTATGGAAGCATAGAAACCCTGAAGGTGAGGTGAATAAGCTGGATGCAAGTCAAGAAGCTGAAGAAAGCAGAGCAAATGAACCCCCAGTCCTGAGTGGGTGAAGCAGTACTTGAACGGTAGGCTAGAATTGCCTGGAAAAAATCCAACTCGTCCAGCTAAGCCAGTACTGTAAGGAACAGAATCTCCATGCCCTGAGCTGGGTGAAGCAGGTGTAGAGGAAAATAATTGAACCTCCAGTCCCCGATGCTGGGTGAGGCAGGTATGGAGTAGAAATATGTGAACCTCCAAGCTCAATGCTGGGCGAGGCAGGTATAGAGTAGAAATATTTGTACCTCCAGGCCCCGATGTTGGGTGAGGCAGGTGTAGCGTAGAAACAATCGAACCTCCAGGCTGTGATGTCGGCAAGGCAGGTGGAGCAAGAGAGCAGTATGCAGGAATGCGATGATTAGTGCAAGCGACAATTAACGAGTTGGTAAGGAAAAGTGGACCTGCACATAGGTTGGCAGTAGTAGTATTAGTAGTAGTGATCAGACTTGCATAGAATACAAATGAAGTAGCGAATGAATAGTACTGAATAAATTTGTGTATGTTACATGGTGGAGACCAGTGAGGCATGGAAATAAGCAGGGAATAGAAGCCTTCAGATCGCTGAGCACAATATCTCAGTATACAGCGGTATGTATGTCCATTAGCAAGAAACATCCAAGGGAATTGATTGCAAATATCCTGATGTGCAGGCCAGATAGAAGTCCACAGTGGAATGAAGAAGGATATCCAGGATGAGTGGAATAGTGCAAGCTAGCAAAGTGTGGGCTGCGGCATCCAGAACTCGAATGCGTGACTGAAGGTGATTCACTGACAAAAGCATCCAATCATGATGGAAAGTTGGAAATAGGTAAGAGACATGGAATGATGGCTACTGGCAGAATGAGATCCAATGAAGTGCCCAAAAGAGGGGCATGTGGACAAGGCAGGCAGACAAATGAAGTCCAGATAGTCCAGATCCAGTAGGTAAATAGCAGGAGACATGACTAAGTTGCTAGGCCCTAGCATGGGGTAGAATTGGTGGCAAGACCACATGTAGGTCAGCTGGAGGAGTGAAGAGCAGCAGCAAGGCCCCACGAAGGCTAGCAGGAACACAAAACCCTCAAGCAGGGCAGGAAGGAGTAGTGAAGTTAGCCAGGTTAGGCCCCCGGATGGCCAGTGGAACAGGCCGGACCTCACTTAGGACAGGCAAGAAGGGGAGAGTGAGTCAAGCCAGACCCCGCGAAGGCTAGGCATGGTGAGAACGCCAACACAGAGATACACCCAGCACAGAAGATATCCCTGAGGCTAAAACCGAGGGTATCGCAGAGGTAAGAAGCAATGAAGCACTGGCAGGGTAGTAATAGGTGGACCCACGCGGAGGTCAGCTTAACGTAGTAGCAATAGAAAAGGAGTTGAGGAATGAGGAGCCTCACAGTCAGGAAGCTGAAACACAGAAGCGCTGGAGGTGCATCCAAAATTGAAGTGCGGTTCAGTCCCATCAAGGCCAAATGAAGACAAAACTCTGCACCAGCATGATGGGCCAAGGATAGATAGCAGAGATTAGAAGTCCTGCGGCAGTAGTAGAATGTGGTGAAAGCTGCGGAAGCTGGGAGGCAAGGAAGGTAGAGATCTGCAGGAGTCCTGAGAATACGAGTAGGCAAATGATGTGCAGAAGCATGGAAAACCCAGAAACATGCCAAACGGATGCATCAGCCAGCAGGGTGAGTAGCTGGATCAATGGAGCTGTCAATGCAAAGCTGCCTGTCACTGAAAATGTGCTAAGGGTAATGGCACCAAATTATGGAATCAGACGCAATGACCAGAAGTGCTATCCAGACATAAGGTCCAATGACAAAAACATAGAGAAGTTTGAAGTTAAAAGTGTTTCTCCAGCAGGTGGTATGCTTACGGTGTACTGTCTAAGTCTGCATTTCTCTGTCTCCCCCCAGCCCTCCCCACGATGTCATCCAACATTGATTAGCTCCACATCTGTGTTTTGGATGGTGTTGCTACTCTTCCCTTCTGGTAAGGTTGAAGTATAGTGCTTTTAAGCAAGAAAGAATAAAATAGATGGTAGTTTGAAATTAAAAGGTGCTGCGAGGTTGAGGGTGCAGTGCAGCACTGCTGACACACGCACGGCCAACTTCAGAGTAGAGAAGTAGTTTCAGAAATAGGTTGGCCATTTATGTTCTCCCCGTACACTTTCTGGTAGTTCTGTTGTGTACCGGGGAAAGCTCAGCCACCCAATGAAAGTGTTGGGTGGTATGGATGACTTGAGACAGAGCAGCAAAAAGGAGCCGCAGCGGCGGACAGTCGTAGGCAGGAGGCACATGCAAGAGGGCCAGGCGGCTGCTAAACAAGGTAGAGACGTCGGAGCAGTGTGGCAGCATGCAGGCCACAATGGAGGCACTATGGTAGCAAAATGACTGAAAAATAATCAGAATGGGGTGAGTGACAGCAGCTGGCCTAACAAACTGAGCGATACCGTGGCTCGGGGCTGGAAGACCCCCCCCCCCCAAAATAAATAAAACACAGAGGGAAAGAAAGGAGTGGGGGGGAATGAGCAGGCTGGAATGAGAAAGCAACGGGATGGGAAAGACAAGGGGAGAGAAGAGAGCCCAGAGCAAACTGAGGAGGCATAAGGAAACAGGAGGAACCCAGCCCCAGCACGCGACGGGAGCCAGCACAGCGAGTGCGACTCACTATTAGCAGAGTGGCGGTTAGCCTACTTGTTTAAGTAGGTTGTGGGGGAAGAGCTCTTCCCCCACATAACCACAGGCATGCGCCTTTCAATTAAAAATGAACTGCACCTATTGTTCCCATTGCATGCTTTCTGAGTTTCTATCATTCCCAGGACAGTGCGTGTGATGTCACGATAGGGAGCGCTGCTCTGCATTCATAGATACATACATACATAGATACATAGACAGTGTCGGCAGATAAGGGCCTATGGCCCACCCAGTTTGCCCATTTAAGTTTCTAAGTTCAGTTTATGTTTTCCAAGAAGTCTGTTACCCCTTACCCCTGACCTCCAGAATTCCTTTATGCCTATCCCATGCATTCTTAAATTCCGTGATTGTTTCAGCACCCACCACTTCCTCTGGCAGGGTGTTCCACTTGTCCACCACCCGTTCTGTGAAGAAATTCTTCCTCACGTTTCCTCTGAATCATCCTCCCTCCAACTTCATCTCATGCCCTCTAGTCCTGGAACATCTTTTTCGCTTAAAAATAGTGCATTCCTGCACCCTGTTCCTCCCTGTAAGATACTTGTATGTCTCTATCAAATCCCCTCTCTCCCTCCTCTCCTCCATGGGGTACATGTTCAGTGCCTTCAACCTGTCCTCATAGGACTTGTGATGCAATCCATGCACCATCTTTGCTGCCCTCCTCTGAACCTTCTCTACCCTGTCTATGTCCTCACGTAGGTAAGGTCTCCAGAACTGCACAGTGTACTCCAGGTGTGGCCTCACTAGTGTCTTGTATAGTGGAATTATGACCTCCCTTTTCCTGCTGGTGATGCCCCTGCCTATGCATCCCAGCATCCTATTTGCTTTACCTGCTGCCTTGTCACACTGTTTCCCTGCCTTGAGGTCATCAGAGATGATTACCCCAAGATCCCTTTCCTGCTTGGTGCATGCTATATCCTCACCCCCTAACTGACATATTGTGCCAGGGTTTTTGAGCCCCATGTGCATTATCTTGCACTTCCTTGCATTGAATTTCAACTGCCAAACCCCTGACCATTCTTCAAGTTTCTGCAGGTCCCTTCTCATTCTGTCTACACCCTCTGATGTGTCTACTCTGTTACAGAGCTTTGTGTCATTAGCAAACAATGAAATTCTGCCTTCTAGGTCCTGCGCAATGTCACTGATGAAGATATTGAATAGTACTGTATTCACAGCAGGAATGCCTGTATCCCACTTTGCTCTGTATTGCTGCAGAGCTACATGTGGCTTTTTGAATGACTTGCTAGTAGTATCATATTGACTGTCCTTTGCCCTGAATAGGACGACCATCATTTTTTGATATTGTGGCCCTATTTAGCTACTAAAGCTGTAGGATGATTAACCTCTCCTCCAACGCAAGCTGACCACTGCATGCTGCCGCAAGGCTGTCAGTGCTAGTCACAGCAAAGAGCAGTGCTGCTGATTGCTTTCTGTAGCTTATAAGAAACAAAATTATTTTTTTAAGGAAGGCAACTGTTCTTGACTTTACTGTGTGGCCATTCTTTTTGTAGATTGATAGTAATGTAAAGGAATTTGTGATGTTCTTTGGCCCTCGCCCCCGCATGTAAGCCATTGAATGCTGCTGCAACACTGTCAGCGCTATAGAGCATTGCACTCTGTAGCTGCTAACAAAGGGAGTTCAGCTTTTTAAAAAAAGACAACTTCTATTGATTTTTCTATGGGGCCATTTTGTATGTATACTTGAATTAATCAAAGCAGTTTGTTACAATCCCCAGCCCTCCCCAACCGGTTACCAGTGAATCATTCACATTAAAAAGCAGTGCTGCCATTTACGTTCTGTAACTGCAGATTCATAAAATGAATATTGTAATAAAGACAACTTCTTTTGATTTCACTGTGTGGCCATTCTTTATGTGCAGAGCAAGTAATGAAAAGCAATTTGTGATAATCTCCGGGTTCCAACTTCCCTCCTCCACAGGGCCATGTCCTCTGATGCCCTGATTACTTTTTCTACTTTCGTTGTTTTTTGTGCTGTAATTCATAGCCTCACAGGGAAATGCAAATTATATCGCAGAGATAATAACAAGGCTGCTACCTAGTTGTAATGTTCTCTACGACCCAAACAGATTGTTTCTCTGCAGTCAGCTTCCTTGCTGTGTCTGTACTTCCTCTGTCATTTCATCTGAGTGAACCTTCCCCTCTGACCCCAACTATATGTCTAACTTTCTTTACTGGCTGAAGGTCACACTATTTTATGTAATACATAGTATGTGTTCCCCAGGGTTGTGCGTTGCAATTATTTATTGTAAAATCAGTCATGCTTTCTTTTGATGTTTACAGTCATGTGTAGCACTTCCTGGTTTATCATATGTCATGAGGTGTCATTCTTTGGAGGGAAACTTGATTTGTGACACCTCTGCAAGCAGTATTGATAGCTTGTAACTTTGCCTGATACTGCACTGTTGACATCATTGCTTCTTTCCCCTTACGCAGTGTGACCTGTTCAGCTAAACAGTTTTGTATAGCATATCATAATGGTTATTAGTTGTGTGGATGCTGGTTGCAGCAATACCTATAAAAGTGATGTAAGCCTGTTGCACTTCCCCAAAGATGAAACCATGAGAAAGATGTGGACAAACCAAGTGAAGTGTACTCACGACAAATGGAGATAAGCCTGTGGTGAGAACACGGGCAGATCGTGAGTTAGCCTGCGAGAGACAACACATTATACTTAATCGGAAGGGACTGTATGTCGAACAGCAACATAAAAATTAAAAAAAAAAAAGAGAAAATGAACAAACTGCCTAGACTTGGGCAAGTCAGAGCAGGCTTGAGCCTGGCTTCAGCTTACTGCCTGTCCCGTCTTGTCTCCAGCTGGGTAAGTAATTGAGAGGCAAGGTCAAGCCGAGCCAGTTATGGTCAAAGTAATCATTTTTGTCAGCCTGAGAAGTCAATACACTGTCTAAAACAATCAAATCCTGTGCCGGAAACAGCCTGTAGAGGCTGGGACTTGGCTTGTGTTTTGACTCGAAAAGTCAAGTGAGACCCATGTCTCAGCTCTGCCACCTGTACTTGCCACTGTTATTCAGAATGTAGTTTGCAGGCGGAGTGGCTGAGGAATCGGGGGGTGCTGGTGCAGGCATGGTCACTTGATAGCCACGGGTTAGTGGATGTAGAGTTTTACCTCGTCCTTCTGGTGCCTGTACGTACATTTTTTTTCTATTTGGTGGTGGTCCCTTTGTGAATGCAGATATGTGCAGTCACTTCACCATGTGGTGGTCACTCTTCCACACACACCTGGTGATGCTGCCATCAACTTCACCTTGGGACATATCACCACCAAGTGAAGCACTGTCATTGTGTACTGTGACCCTCTCTGAGATGTGGATACTCTGTCCATCCTTCCCATGACTGGACAACAGTCATCCTTATGCTTAATACCATCCTCCACCACCCCTCTGACCCACAGTGGACCCTGTAAGTTTCTGGACTGTGTTTGCCATTATGGAGCCATAAAAGGAACAAGCCTTGGGTGTTACTGCCACCATTGCAGCCAACAGCAACTGTTTGGATTGTATGCAGTTAATTCACTTCATTACTTTTAGCATGACATAGACCAGCACCAAAGTGGTTGTAATGCTCTTTTGTTCACATCATAACTGAGTTTTCTTTACTCAATGGGCCATCATGTGGACAGAAATATGGAGTGGTCATAGGTCAGCACTCTTTTTGTCTGTGTTGGTTGCATAATGTTAGGCTTATACCAGACACATGCTTGTTGTTGTGCAATTGCTATCGATGTACATTGTACTTTGCATCAGTGATCCACCACCCTTTGTGCCATACTGCCCACTGTAGGATGCCTTAATGTGTTTTCATGTCATTGGCCATGTCACTTGCAATTATGCTGTGGTTCACACCTCGACAGCCCAGCAGATGTAGCCATCATGTACTGTTTGCTGTGTTTTGTTCATGTAGTAGTTGTTCACCTATGTCTCCCCACAATGGATCATAAGCAGAATGTACCAACAATGCATCTTGTTTTCAATATAGGTGATAAATGACTTGAAGGCAGAATACCACAAAGAAGTACAACAACCTGAAGATGTGTACTTTGCATGTGATGATGTACTGGACCAACCATCAACTTCTGATGCTACTTCTTGTTATGCGTCTGTTGGTGTGCGGTGCAAGATGTGTGGCATCTCTGTCAAAGTGCAGACAGATAAACACAATGATTGCCGGTCACTTGGTAAGTTGTTACAAAAGGTTAGCTTGTCTCTGAACAGTATATTGAACACACGTACAGTATGTCACTCTGTCATTACTGGGTATGTGCTTATATGCACATGGTGTAAGTCTTCTGCAACCACAGCTGCTTCTACTATAGCATTGTCTGAGTTTCTCACTGGTTGACACCATGTGTGTCATGATTTCGACACCACTTTCTGTTTTCATTCTTGAACCATTACAAGTACATCACTTCTCCAGTTCTACAGGGATCAGGGTAGTGTCAAGTGTGCAGTCACTGACAGGCACCCTTCCGGCATGTATTTCACCGGGTTACCTGTCAAGCTGAAGTGTGGGGGTGGGGGACATGGACACCATAGTGGCATTCCATGCTTTTCAACATAGCATGCTTGTGAACAAGCATCTAAGGCTGGCATAGGGTATGACGATGCTGAACTGTTACTGCAAATGCTTCACTGATAATATAGAAAGGGTGTTTCATTAACAAGCAAGACAAGAGTTGTGAACCATGCTCCATTCGTGGACCATGACACAGGGGACAACAGATGAATATTGCAGTCTCAGGGGGGAAGAGACATGGTACAGAGCTGATTTAGGGGTGGCGGGGGAATAATAAGACTGGGGTGGATAATTATGATAGGACCAACAGCGGATGGGAAAAGGGAGGGTGAGTAAAAGGGGTGCCATGTCTAACAGCTGATGCACAGGGAAGGGTCGATAACCATGAAAAGGCAAGGCTGGCAAAATGGGTGCAGCCAGAAGAGAGAGATGCAAAGCGGATAGTTATGGTCATAGGGGACTGTATCCTGAAAGTGATCAGTTCATGGGGATAAGGATGAAAGGCTCGGTGGGATACGGGTGGAACCTGTACCAGGCTTCACATCAGACAGGGCACTGCATGCTCTTTTTAAATGTGTGAGGGGGGACAAAAGCACCACACGTGCTGGTACATGTACATAGAAATGACCTGGGGGGGGGATGGTGTAGTCGGTCAAGGTGACAATTGAGGGTCTGGTGAAGCTATGCTCAGAAACTGGGAGCTCAGTGCCCTTCTTTGAGGTGATATTGGTTCCAAGGGCAAGCAGTACAGGAAGGGAAAGGGTGGTAGAGTTCAGCTCATGTCTGGGAGACTGGTGTAGCTCTCATTGGTAGCGACCATCTTTGTGTGTGCTTCTCTGACAGGTTGAGTAGGGAGACCAGAGGCTCAGAAACAAGGGTGCTGTAATAAACAATGGCGGACCAGGGGAGGATGACCAAAATACTGAATGGGTGACTAGAGGGGAAGTAGGTTGGAGGTGGATGCATATAAGAAGTTGGATATTGGTATGGTAGAGTCTCTATGGAGACTTGCACCAGGACTCTGAGTAAGAAGAACAGAGCCTAGAAGCCATGCTGGCTAAACAGTAAACTGCTTGGAGAGGAGAGGGAAGGGGTAAGACGGCTACATTTTGGAGATTCAACAGGATGGGGAGGTGTGAGGACAGGGAGGCACATGTGAGTTTGTAGAAGGAGGAAACTGAGCTGGCTAGTGAAGCCAAGGCCTCCATGGATGTAATATTGGCTCTAGCCATTGGGGGGTGCTTTTTAAGATATGTGAGTGAAAAGAGGAAGTGTAAGCGTATGAGGGAGAGGAGTAGACATATTTCATGGAAATGGT
Organism: Neoceratodus forsteri; assembly: GCA_016271365.2. Taxonomy (NCBI): domain Eukaryota; kingdom Metazoa; phylum Chordata; order Ceratodontiformes; family Ceratodontidae; genus Neoceratodus; species Neoceratodus forsteri. The sequence continues at coordinate 562,585,634 of CM028135.1, read as the reverse complement.
GGTGTGGAGGTGAACCGTAGTACCACACTGGGTGATTTCATGTAAGAGGGTTGATTTTTTGAAAGGGCATGGGGCAGGATGGGGGGGTGGACTGGGGGGTAGGAGTGCTGAGAACATTCTGAATGACAGAGGGTAGGCGTGGGGGTACCTGTAATCGAGGGGTGGTACAGGTTAGCTGCTCAATCAAGCAGACTTGATAGAAGTTGAGGCCAGTTCTGACTCCAAATTGGTATGCTCGTACTTTATGTTGTCAGCCTGAATTTCACATTTCTCCTGCTAGTACATTGTACTGTACTGTTCATAAATACAGAGTGGATTTTCTCCTTGTTAAACTTTCTGTTCACAAAATACATGAATGTGTCCGTTATCTTCCATGTGGCCCATAGTCAGAAATAACATTGAACTGAGTCATGCTGTCAGTCTGTATGATTATATCAAATTCACAACCTCCCACCAAGTACTCTGAAGTTCATAAATAGAAACATCAGTCCATTTGCTGATGACACCAAGATGGGAGCACTGATGTATGACCAAGTGTGGAGTCAGGGACTGCAGAAAGATCTAACAAGGCTGCAGACATGACCTGACACCTAGCAGCTTGGTTTCAATGACAAAAAATGAAAGGTGCTGCATTTGGGACAAAGAATCCAAAGAGGAGCTACCATCTTGATGGGGCGGTACAGCTAGCTGTGACTCTGGAGGAGAAAGATCTGTGGGTGCTCATTACAGAAGCAATGAACAACTTGGCACAGTGTAGCAAAGCAGCAGCAGTGGCCAACAAGATGCTGGGTTGTGTTGCAAGAAATATAACTTCTAGGAGGACAGAGTTGATTCTGCAGATATGCAAATCGCTGGTCATACCCCATCTAGAGTACTGCATTCAGTTATGGTGCCCTTGTTGAAACAGGGACATTAGATTACTGCAAGGGGAGCAACGCACACCAACAAAGATGATCCAGGGTCTGGGGGAGTTACCATATGAGGTTAGACTGAGGGAGTTGAACTTGTACTTTCTGAAGAAGAGGTGGGACATGGTGGATATGACTGAGACCTTTAAGTACATGAGAGGAATAAACAGAACAGGCATGAAGGGACTATTCAAGGGGAAGGTGGGGAGAGTTGCTCTGGGTCATGACATGACATTGGAGGGTGAAAGGTTTAAGGGGGAAATGATGAGGCATTTCATAATAGAAAGGGCGGTAGAAGAGTGGAACGCACTACTGTTGGAGGTGGTGGCCTGAAAAACAGTGGGATGCTTCAAGAAGGGCTGGGATAGGGCAAAATGAAGGGTCATGGAAGGGGGGGAGATTTGGGTGGAAGGGGCAGCTGCAGAGTAGGGGTGCTAGCTGCAAAATTGAGCTGACTTGTCAGGCCAAATGTCCTTTTTCTGGTTGCAGTTTCGTATGCATGTATGTACGTATGTATCATTTTGTCTCACTACAAATTTCCAAACTTTGATTCACAGGTACGCAAACAACTACAACCACACCAAAATCCAGCCCACATCAGCCCACACCAAACGTGATGGCAGATGCTTCCGTTCAATGTGATCTCATATTATCCTCCTCTGGAGTCCTGTATTCCATTCCACCGAAAAACCACAATGTGACTTTCTCCACAAACTTGTCAGAAACCACATGTGTTGCTGTAGAGGATGAAATGAAGGACTTGGACTATTGCCTGTCTGAAACAGACTACAGTGACATGAAAGGATAAACTGGACAACATCCACATGGATTGCTTCTGGTTGGTGTACTGTCAAGTAATTATGACTTGACTTTCAACTTACCACAGTGAAAAGTTAAGAATCTGTTTTCACTTGCAGAATATGACCCAATACCTACTTACACTGTACAGTTCATTTCTATATACTTATTGGGTCAGTGTCACCTACCTAAAGTAATCTGAAATGAACCCTGTATCCACATGCAGCAGTATGTGTACATTTGGATACCATTGTAACATAAAGACAATACTGTGCAAACATGTTCTTTACTAAGTTATACAAAATTAAAAGGGTGGTGCTCAACAACCCCTTTGAGTTAATACATAATGTTAAGACAGGTGCAAGTTCCTGGTGCAAATATAGCAGGGTTAGAAGAAAATTAAATGTCCACAGTTGAACTGTTCTATATGTGCTTCAGGAAAAGAAGGTTAACCACACGGTTTACTTTCACACAAACTCCTCTTTTATTTTTTAAATATTTTTTAGGCAGTACTTGCTGACATATCCACATTTCTTTTTAGACATTATTTTTATTTGTCTTATTTGGTGAAATGCCTTGGCATAAAATAAAAAATTAAAGTCACTGTACCAGACCATAATGCAGGAAAACCTTCCTTATGTCTCCTTCTTTCCTTATTTTACTTCGTAGCTCAATTGCCTAATCGTGCACAAGCATGATGTAGGATGGTGGATCCATTGTTCCAGTGCTGTACTTGTGGGTTGTGCTGGCCATGACGTGGACCATCATGTGCTCCTGGCCCACTGTAACTGATGCTGGGCGAGTTGTGTTGGCACTGGCTTTTCTCAGGAATTTATGCTATGGGCAATGTGCTGTGGAGTTCTCAGCCACAACAAGGGTGAATGCATACAGGTGTGGTTGTGGAAGTTCTTGCATGATATCAGGGTTTGAAATACTCTGGATAGTTTGCATGGGGAGACAAACTTGAGGACGTGCTGTGCTAACACTGTACAGTTGACATAACTGACTCAATGCCACAGTCATGATCCATACAACAGAGGATATCGAGCCTGAATGGGCAGACCATTCTCCCATGAACCGCCAATGCAGTTCAAATCCCCTCCACAGCTGAATCCTCCAGAAGCGGCACTACTGCTCGCTGGTACCCTTCCGATATCAGGGGATACTGAGCCCAGATGAGTAGACCATCCTCCACTGAGCTACCAATGTGGGCCTACCGTAAGGGCAAGTCAGGCATGGGAGGTATTGGGGCAGGCAGCTCTTGCTGTTGGGATGTGGGCAGCTCCCTGGGTCCCCATCATCTCCACTGTGGCTGTGAGGTTTTTCTCTTTTCTCGTTTACCCTGTGGAGCTCAGACATACCATGACATCGTGGGCATTAATGTGCCAGTGTCTACCACAGCTCCACCCCCACATCCATAGCGCTGCCTTTCCTGGCTGTCCCCCGACCACCATCAGGGACAGCTCAGAAGTGGTGCTTCCCCTGGAACCCTCCCTGGGAAGGGAGAGCAGTCCTCTGGATGCTCAATCCCTTCCATTCCCTGCTGACCCTCAGTGGCCTGGGCTCATTCCCGAACCAGGGTCACCAGTGTGGCTCGAGGTGTGACATCCAGTGCCTCAACCCTAATTGTCACTGGGCCGGGCCCATTGCTGCCTGTTGATGGAATTCAAAACATGCAACACAGAAAGCAGATACAGGCCTTACAATCTTTCCGGTATGTTTGACAACATAAACAAACATTACCTGATACATCCTGTAAACTGCCATTATATCTCTTTTTCTGTTTTTAAATTCCATGGTAGGAATGAAGAAATCATTGGCAGCCATCTATAAGCAAAATAATTGTGAAGAACTAATGGAGTGGGAAAAAAGCATTATTAATCACTTGTACTGGTGTGCTGTTTCTACCCCCGATGGCAAGAAGGATGTCATCAAGGGCAAGTGGTCATCGGTGGTAAACCACATTCAAGATATTCACCACAGCCATAGTCCTCATTTTGATAGTTGTCTTCATGGAGACTTATCTAATTCAAACCAGACAAAGAAATGGCTTACATCAGGTACAAACCACTCATAATAACATGCATTTCACTGAGTACAGCTTTTTGTGGACCCATCGCTACCTCACGCCTACTGATGATCAGGACACATGACATTTTTTGCCCTGTTTTCCTCCCAAGCCCAGTCCTGGCACACAGCTGTGTGACCATGTGGAGGCATGCACCCCATAGTGCAAACTCAGCCCCTTATGCTGTACCATAACATTGCAGCCCCCTGTCCGCCTATGGTAGCCACCATACTTGCACTGTTGGGACTGCAACTACAGTAGTGCACCCCCCACTCCCCTGTGTGAGGACAGCTGCCCATTGACGGGCTCAATCCTGGCCCATCCTCCCCCACATTTCATTTAGGCACCCTGATGACCACAGGTTTTTCCAGAATGTTGGTCACCTGCGTAACATGAGGAAAAGTGTCCAGTAACAAAGCCCTCTTTGCCACCGTGCTGGCTCAATTCCATGCATTTTTGTCACAATAAGTGACTGTGTAGATGCTCCATGACCTGTGCTTCACATGTAACACATGTTGCCAATTCAAACGTATGATGGAAATAGTACACTCTGGCCATGATTCACAATAACAGGGCAAATTTGGTCCAAAACATTGCCATGCTTTGGTGGCCTGCACTGATTGGCAATGCATCTGCTCTAATAATCTGCCTGCCGGCTACACATTTGAATTGGGTGCCATTGCTGGCAGTGTCACAACACAGGAAATTCTGAGGCATACCTAGTAGCAATGCACCCACAGCCATACAGGAGACCTACCACAGCACAAGTAGTGCTCATGTGCAATAGTGTGGTCAAAGAACAGCACCAGTAAAATGACCACAAATGACATGCAAGGTAATATGGTAAATCACCAAATACATTTTTTGCCCATATGCATGCCATCATTGTGTGTTGCTCGACCATACACCCTCTCCCAACAGCAAAAGCCCTTCCAGGTCACAGTTCCATCACTGTTGTGCTTCCCTCCACCACCCCAACAATGAATCTGAAGTTAAAAAAACAAGACTTTGTCCATGGGGTAGTGCACGAGTTGTACCACCAATTACAGAAGTACACTGAGACACATATAAGGTACTCACTCCACCCTGTTCATTATCGCCAGAGTACACAAGCAATAATAGAAGCAGCACATGCACATCATGAGGTGATCACAACCAGATGGCCATCTGGCTCCCAGTGTTACCTGACCACTGTCACTGTTACCAAATGTGGTGGCTGCTACAACACATACACAGCGGGGGTTGTGGTGGGACCATAAATCACTGTTATGATCAGATAATTGCTGTTCTATCTAGACCCTTAACATCTTTTCATAAATACAACCATAGATTTGAGGGCAGTGATGAAACTGGAGGAGCTGTTGTTAAAAACAAGACTAGTCAACGACATCAGATGCATGTCTCCAGATGTGCAGACTTCAGCCATCGAGAGGTACCAAAGCGTGATTATTCACTTTGCGCCCAAGCATACCCACTCCAGTTATTTGGGCATGAAATGCAGGTAAGAATATTGACAATGAAATGTGATAGTTTCAGTAATGTTCATGTGCGCAAGTCTGTAGCACATATATCGACACCAAGGTAACCTTGTCCTGCCTACGTCATCAACACAACCTTTACAAGGTAACCTGTGCTCACATGTAGTTCACAGCATGTATCACTAAATTGTTGCATAGCTTTGCCTTGCAGAAATACTTAAACATGTTACAACTGTGTACCAGTATCATTGCTGTCATCTTAGCATATGAATGAAGACATGGCAATGGCTGCAGATGTGCATCTATGGTGGTCATTGCTGGTGGCTTGTAAAGGCTGTGTTGATGACATTGGCAGGACAAATGTATGGTTCACACCATAATTCCTTTGAAGTGTTGTACCTCTGCGGTGCTACTTCTGCTGTCCCAGTAAGGCACTGACATGGGGCATGTGTATCTGAAACACTCAGAAGTGGGACAGGGAACACCAATAACTGATGTGTTTCAGATGTGGCAACAAGTTAAAACCATGAATGTCACCAGAGGTGATGCACTGCAGGGAACACATAAGGGGTATTGACAGTTTTGTAACGTGTACTGCTATCCATTTGTGATACACGAATGTTTTCTCGTGCTTCTTATTTTCCAAAGTTCTCTATTGACATTCTATAAAGAGGTGCACAAATGGACAGAAGGAAACTTTATAAAACAGTGCCACCTCAAGAATCACTTACAAAGCCAATTCACAGTACACGGGTTGATGATGCCTCCAGGGTCATGGCATATGCATGCTTCTGTGCAGGTGCGTTTGATGTCTGATGTCGACCTCGCATACATATGTGTCAGGAACATGGTGCAGACACTGTGTTATGTGTCCACAGACCAATGGTCAGCATACACAGTACATGTATGTACCGTGGCCTGAAGACTGTAAAGGTGATTTTTATGGATGTGACTATGATCATTGTAAATGCATGGAGTCCTTACATACATACATAGAAGCCAACAGATTAGGCCCATCGGTCTATCAAGTCTACTCTTCAGAGCTCACTGCTGTTTCACAGTAGCTGCCCCCCCCTTTTGATTCTCCCTCCTACAAGACACCCAGCTTACTCCTTCCTGTAGTCCCCCTACCCACCATCTCACTTTGCTCCAAGTGTATCCCAGCCCTTCTTGAACCCATCCACCATTCCTGCTTTTACCAGATCATCTTGCAGGGCATTCCAGGGCTCCACCACCCTCTCCATGAAATAATGATCCCTTTCCTCCCTTCTGTACTGTCCAACCTCCAGCTTCAGACTATGGCCCCTTGTTTTCCCCTCAACCCTCAATTTGAACAGACCCTCTGTATTCCTCCTGTTGAAGCCCTTCAAGTATTTGAAGGTCTCAGTCATGTCACCTCTGTCTCTCCTGTTTTCCCAAGAGTACATGTTCAGCTCCACAAGCCTATGCTTATATGCCAACCCCTCCATGCCACTAATAATGTTTGTCATCCTTCTCTGTACCTTCTCCAAAAGTGAGATGTCCTTTTTAAGGTGCGATCACCAGAACTGCCCACAGTATTCCAGATGCTGCATCACCAAGGTGGTGTACAAGAGCAGTATAACCTCCCTTCTCCTGGACAATATCCTCCTGGAAATACACCCAAGCATCCAGTTAGCCTTGGCTGCTGCTCTACTGCAGTACTCCAAGTGGTTACATGTGGCAGCAATCAACAATCCTAGGTCATTTGAGACTGTCATAAAGGTCAACTGTATCCCTCCCAAGTGGTTTGGCTAACCCAGGGTCCTTAACACCTAGGTGCAGAACAGTACATTTATGTGCATTAAACCTCAACTGCCATGTGTGGGCCTACTTTACCAACCTGTCCAAGTCATCCTTTTGTGCCTTCCTACCCTCCTCACTGTCCACCCCTGCCCACACTTTACTGTCATCGGCAAATAGGCTCATTATGCTAACAACACCCTCCATATTGTCTGAGATGTACACATTAAACAGAATAGGACCCAATACAGAACCCTGAGGGACCCCGCTGATGACATTCCTGGGTGTTGCGGCTTTGCCTACAACCACCACCCTCTGATAAATATTACTAAGCTAATTTGCCGCCCAGTCTACCAATGTTACCCACAAACCCAGTTCCTGCAATTTCCAAATTATAGTACCATGTGGGATGGAATTGAAAGCCTTGTTGAACTCAACTTACAGGACATCAACCAGCTTTCCCCATCCATGTTTCATGTCACCTACTCATTAAATTCAATTAAGTTTGTCTGACACGATTTCCCTGTCTAAACCCATGCCGGTTAGTATCCTGAGAACTGCTGTTCTCCAGAAAGCACACTAACCACTCCTTCAAGATGCCCTCCATTACCTTCTCCACAATGGATGTCAGGCTAACTGGCCAGTAGTTTCCTGGTTCATCCCTGGGCCATTCACGCCTTGCCTTTCAATTTGATTGTACCATACCTTTGTGGATACCTTTTTCCCTTGTTATCGATAAACATTGAGTATGCATTTTCTGTTCAGCCTTGCTACAGCATTGCCAGAGACAGCTGGTTGAGTACATTACACGTGTAAACCAATGCTTGTAAAATGGTGCATGAACATGTTATTTGAACAATGCACATCCTGTCACATCATTGCTCTCACAGCGTTTTGTTGTATGTCTTCATCAGGCTACTTCTTGTGGTGATGCATTTCAATTAAATTTCCACAAGGGAGTATGCGAACTCCAAGGACGGAAGAGATCACTATAAGGTCATCTACCCCAAACACTAGGGAGGTGGTTTCACAGTCAGGAAACTGCATGTAGATTGCACATATGGTATGGAGTATTTAACGTGGTGACAGTATAAACTGAGCATGTGGCTTTCACTGTCAGATTAACCTCATGTACTTCTGCTTCTTAGGGTACATGTCTGATCTTATGAGAGAATTTTAACAACTGCTGAGAAGTGGCCCTGATAACAACACTGGCAAGGCAGAAGACATACCACCACCACTGTTTTCGGACTTTGAACGTCTCAATAAGAAGGAAGCAGTGAAACTGCAAGCATGTCAACACAACTTGCTGTTCATCCAATGAAGCCAGGACAGTAATGTCAATTTCCATTGAAGTGATACTTCAGGAGTGCCAGCAGTCACAATCACTGTGTTTGTTTTTGTGTTGTGGTTTCACAGTATGCATACATAGGCGGCTGAAATAACCACAAGTCATCATGAGCAATTACCATGAGTTACTGACTGCTATAGGTCACATGCAGTGTCCCTGTAATGAGGCAAGGACTACAATGAAAGACCACTTATTTGTTAACTGTTCAATTTTTATTGTGATAAACACGTGCTATTGCAATGAAAAAGTTTACAGTCATGATATTGAAGTCATTGAAGCAATTGTGGTGCAGCATACTTGACGTGCAGTAAAAGGTTGTTCATTCACAAGTCTATCATGCAGTAACATGTTTTAACAAGCATTTGAAATGTTGAATGTTTGCTTGCTGGTATTAGCATTGGAAGTGTAGGAGTTAGAGAGATGCAGAATAGGAATGGCAGTGAAGTATTGAACTTCATGCCAACCCCTCCTCCACCCTGCAGAGATGGACAGGCATTGGGATATGTGTCAGTGTCATCATCAATAACATTCATGCCATTTCACTTCATCCAAGGCACACCTCAATGCCTGTCACTGGCTGCAGAGTGGTGGGGTGAGGGTGGAATGGCATAAGCATTACAGTCGGCAATCTAAAGGCACACCTCTGATGCCTGTCAGTCTGTACAGGGTGGGATGTCATGGTTAGAAACCCTAACGTCCTGGGCGTTTGTTGGTATTTGCACTACAAATTTTCAACATGGCCTTTTTGTGATCCCCACCTCATGAAAGCATTTGGAACCTCTTCTCATGAACAGTGGCACTGTGATTTTGATAGTGTGTCCCGAACTTTGAGTTCCCACAGTGACCGTGCCAATCTGCACCAGATGTATGAAAACACAGATCTGGCAGGATGTGAAGAATAACAGCTGTACCATTCACAAGGAATCAAATCATCTTTATTTTCATAGCACCTTTCAAAACCAAGGCACTGTACATAAAAACCATATACATAAAGATAACATTTTAAAACAAAAACATTAAAAAAATCACCTGTAGCTAGGGAAAGCTAAACTAAATAAATAAGTTTTTAACTCCGTTTTGAATCTATCAACAGTTGGGCATTCTCTCAACCAACAAGGCAGAAAATTCCAGAGGGTTGGCATTGAAAAAGCGAAGGCACGAGATCCTGATGTCTTCAATTCTTCAATCATACCCTGGGAATCTCCAGCAATCCCTCATTGGCGGAACAGAGAGGACGGAGGGGGCAGTAGGGTACCAGGAGATCTTGCAGGTAATTGGGTCCCTGATCATGTACGGCTTTAAAGGTTAGCAAGACACCCTTAAAGGTGATCCATCAGCAAACAGGCAGCCAGTGCAGTTGGTGGAGCACAGGCGTAATATGATGGTTCTTGAAGTCCCAGTCAAAAGCCTGGCCACCGTGTTCTGCACCAGCTGCAGGCGGTAGTTATCAACCCCGGGTAGCCCTAGATAGAGGGAATTGCAATAATCATGATGGGTAGTGACAAAGGCATAGACCAGTGTTGGAAGATCACCTGGAGGAACCAAGTGTTTCAACGGGGTGATATTTCTCAGATCATAAAAAAAGGTTTTGACGACAGCTAACACCTGAGATTTTAGGGTCAAACCATCATCAAAAATAATGCCCAGGTTGCGCACCTGATCAGAGGTAGTGAATGACATACCACCAAGTAGTAAGCCTGATGGTTGTCCAGCCCCCAAACCCACCCCCCGGATGACCTGGGTCCACTACCAGCACCTCCGTCTTATCCGGATTCAGTCTCAGAAAGCTGGAACTCATCCAAAGTCTGATCTTAGCAAGGCAGTTATTTAGCACAGAGAGTGCATCATCTTGTCCGGGTAGAAAGGACAAATACAGCGGAGTATCAGCTGCATTGCAGTGAAAACCCAGACTGTATTGCCTGATGATATCTCCCAATGGCAGCATATACACTGCAAACAACATGGGGGCTAGAATGGAACCCTGCGCTATCCCACGAGGCAGGGAGTGAGCACCAGAGGAATAAATTCCAGTGGCAACTCTCTAAGACCTGTCCATGAGGTAAGAATGGAACCATTTGAGGACTGTACCAGACAGCCCACAAAAGAACCGCAGGAGGTGTGAAGAGATGGCAATGTTGAAAATCTGTAGTGAAAATATTAAAAATACTCTAACTTCCTGGCTTACATGGAAACTGTGCAATGCAAGTGCATAACATGGTCATTTAGTGGTATTTTTTAACCAAATTTTCAACATAGGCATTTTGTGACCTCTGCTCATGAACAGTGTCACTAGGATTTTCCTATTCTGTCCTGAACAGTGATTTTCCACAGTGACCTCGCTATTCTGTGCCATAATTGTAAATGCATATTTCAGGCAGAATATGAAAAATGACAGCTGTACTGTTCATAAGGAGGTGTGAAAAAATGCCAATATTGAAAATCTGGAGTGAAAATATTACAAATGCGCAAAATTATAAGGGTGCATGGAAACTGTGCAACGTATGCTCGTAACACCGTCATTTCATGGACTTTTGTTACTAAATATTCAACATAGGCATTTTAGCACCTCTGCTTATGAACAGTGTCACTGTTATTTTTTTTAATCTTTCCTGAACACTGACTTTGCACAGTGACCACGCTGTTCAGTGCCGGAAGTGCGAAAACACATTTCGGTCCGGATGTAAAAAATTACAACTGTACTGTTCATAAGGAGGTGTGTAAAAATGCCAATGGTGAAAGATTTGGAGTGAAAATATTACAGATTCACAAAGTTATGAGCGTGCATGTAAACTGCAATGCACGCTCATAGAACAGTCATTTCTTGGAATTTTTTCGCCAAATTTTCAACATAGGCTTTTTGAGAGCCCACCTGATGAACACTGGCACTTCATTTTGATAAACAGTCCTGAAAGATCATTTCACGTAACAACTGTGAAATTACCTTTCAGGACAGAATAGTGCCATGACAGTGGCTGAATTCATGCAGAGAGGTCCCAACAACCCCATGTTGAAAATGTGTGCCAAAATTCCCCAAAATGCCTGAGATATGCACAAAAGTTGAAAAAACCCTATTTATGCCATTATACAGCTTACCAACATTTCTTCAAATTGCGGTCGGCTTTGAAGAGTGCAGATGTGTTCCCGGTCCACCGAAGATCGTCACTCCAGGCACCAGAGGTAAGTATGGAATGAGGGGGGATATGGGGAGGTAGGGTGCACAGTGGGTGGGCGCAGGTTTGGGGAAGGGATGGCAACTGGCGTGGGACCATTTCCTTTCTTTCAGGGAGAAAAAATAAAAGATGTCACGGAAGGTTTTTTTTTTTTCAGGCTTACTTTCAGCACACTGGGGTGGGCTCCTAGTGTGCCACCTGCCTTTTTTGGAGTGGGGGACTTAAACAAATGGGAATTGGGCCCACCATTGGCAAAGAATGACTATTTGGGGGGGCATGATGCTGAGGAGGATTGGGTATTCTCTCAGCACACAACAAATGGGGAAGGGATCACATTATGCCAACGGGAGTGAGCTCCCCTGTTGGTAAATGAACTGTATCAGGGTCATGCTGATAGGGGGACTGACCACCCCTGTCAGCTTTCATTGGGCTGTGAGGCAGTGGCAAGCCACCGCCATGTTTACAAAAAATGTTACACTAGGCAAGGTACCACCCTGCAATGACAGGTCGCTCCTTCATTGCAGCGGAATGGCTGATGCTGCAATGACAAGGTGGGCACTCATTGTAGCGGGAAAATGTTTTAACTTGGTGGCCCTTTTGGAAACCAATGTCATCAGCACAGTGTGCCTGAATTGGTCCACCAGTGCCAAGCCCCCAAATGCAGTGCCGCTGTTGGCTGCCACAGTGCCGCACCTCCACAACCCTCTTCTCTCCTAAGCTGCCACATAATGTTTCTTGCAAGCAAACATAAAAATAAATCAGTAATATGGTAATAGTTATAAAGACAATATTAGTTCTGGAATGTGTCGCAAAAATGAGTATTTAACCATAACATACAATTCAGCATAACAGCAAGCAGACAGTTACAGTGCTATGCAGTGTTGTAACACAATAAGTAAGTATCACTATTGGTACATGGAACAGAACAACAGTGACAGGTTACAGTGATATTTGTCAAGTTTGACAGACTCACATCTGCAACAGCATCACACATAATAATGCAATGGTTAATGGGGCAGGGTCAGTCTCATTGGGGAGTATATCCTAAGATGAATTAAATGTTAGGCCAGTTTTACTATGGTCTGCGTGTGGTGCTTGCCATGTATGACAGCATCAGAGCTCATTCCTTACATTCCATCATGGGGAAAAGTAACTCATGAGAGAACAGACCTGATTTTATACCTATGGACAATTGATGTCCATGTGAACTGCCAGTCGTCAGCACAGGCGACATTCACACAAAGCGTACCATGTTTTGTGGCAGCCTGTGCTTCCCATATATAGTTTTCCATAGGCGTTCCCTGAGCCTACAGTGAGTAATGAAAGTAAGGAAAGGCCCAGGGAGTTCAACCAATGGCCAAGGAATGTTGAAGGCATATCGGGTGTAGGTTATGGGGGGGCAACATTGAATGACTGAAGCCTATGTTTCCATGACAGCTTACACCTCAACATGGAGGGAAAGGCAGTACTGAGAAACAAATTGATGGAATTCATAAAGAGGACATAGTTTTTAAACAACATTAGGATGCGAATAGGGAAAGTGACACACCTAATGACACAAAGAAATACTGGAGTGTCATGGCTCAGTCATACACACCACCACAAAGCAGATGTAATAGTAGGACAAACTATGCCTAAGGATTCGTGGAACATGGAGGTAAGTTGGTGGAAGGGAATATGAATGAAAGCATGAAACCTGGGGAATAACTGTGTAGATTTATAAACATTAATGGAGTGTGGGTAGATTAGATATTACAGTCATAAGGTCCATAATAAGGGACACCTGGTGGTCCAGGCACCAAGACTGGGAAGTGGGATTCCCAAGGCACAGGTGACTCGGAAGGGATATGATCAGTAGGAGGGGTTGAGGAGTACTGTTGCACAGCCTGGAGGGAAGAAAGATCATGGACAACGATTGAAGAGCAGGGAGAAGTGAAAAGCATATTGATCATGCAGCAGAGGAAGGCACGGATACCATTATGAGTAGTTGTCTTACGCAGGGTGAGGGAATCGACATATAGATGCTCCTGGAGGAAGAAAGAATTGTTCTGCTGGGGGGAGATGTAATGGGAGACCTAAATGAATCACATATAGATTGGGATATCCCATTAGCATGGTCGGCTATGAGTGGTGTTTCCTATGGCAATCCAGGTGGCTTCCTGCAGCAGCTGGTCAAAGGGCAAACAAGGGAGAGAAACATACTTGATGTGGTCTGAAACAATGGACATAGCATTGAGGGAAAGTGGTTGTGTGCCTGCCAGGTGTATAGTGACCTTGGCACAGTGGGTGTTACGGTCATAGCTGGATATGAGGCTATTCAAACCACCACAATGGTCCTAGACTTCAGACGGGCAGACTTTTCCAGAATTAGTTAGATATTCATGCATGAGGTAAGAGGTTGGGAGGTGATGGAGGGAGGGGAGGGGGAGGTATGGAAATAGATCAAGGAGGGGCTCCTGAAAATGACACAGGGATGTATAAGGAGGGTGAAGAAGAACAAAAGAAGGAGGAGAAGGCCACCGTGGTTCCATAGGGAAGTGATGGGGACAAAAGTGAAGAAGAAAAGGGCACTCAGTGAATAAAAAAGGGTGCAGGGGCAGGAGGATAGGGAGACTTAGACAGACAACCTGATGGTGGCTGGCAAAGGAGTAGTAAGGCAGAGGAAAGAATTGATAGACAGGCCAAATGGGGTGACAATATGTTTTTTTGGTAAACAGTGGAAATGAGTAAGCTACTGCATGGGATAGTCAGCATTAAGGGGGAAGTGTTTTGCAGATGGATGTAGAGAAACCTGAACTGCTGAATGGATCCTGCAGCTTGATTTTCAGAGCAGAGAGGGAAGGAAGTTGTCCAAGGCTAGGTGAGAAGGGAAGGGGGAGAAGGGGGATTACCATAGCCCAATCACAATGGAAGAAGTAAGGGAGGAATTACATATATTGAGGGTTGACAAGGCCATGGCACCACATGGCCAACACCATGGGAGGCTTAGGGAATTATGGGGGGTACAAGCAGATGAACCATATGGGTTATTTAAGTAGATCCAGGATACAGGGTGTGTATCTATGGACTAGATGAAGGCAGACATGGTGTAACTTCATAAAGGTATCAGCAAGGAGGATGAGGGCAATTATTACCCAGTCAGTACCACACTGGTGGTGGGTAAAGTAATAGGGGGCAATACTGAATAAAAGGGTGTTTAGCAAATTTGAAGGTAGGTCAGAGCAAGACAGGTATGCACATAAGGAATGCACTAGCAAGTGGGCAGGAAGATGCGGTGGAGGAACAATGGGGAAAACTGCCATCACAGAGGCAACAGGCCTATGTGTGAAACAAATAAACAAATCAAAACAAACAAAAATACCAGACCAGGATGGGTCTCAAAAGAGGTGGCAGGGAAGGTTAGGGAGGAAAAGATAGCATTCAGGAAGTATACGAACTCACAAAAGGAGCAGGACAGGGAACTGTATCAGTTAAAGTAGAAGGAAGCAGGGAAGACTCAGTACCCACCAGCCTGACTATGCCTCCATCCTAAAACAATACAGTCTGATCCAAACTATTAAGCTTCCCACAAGACAGAACCCGTGCACAGGTACACAGACACTCCTGGATTGGATTGTAACAAACTGGGAGGACTGCATCCCGCATGTAAATACCATGAATGACTCCATTAGTGATCACTCTCCTACGTACCTTCTCTGGTCATCCAAACTTAAACAGCCCCCTCCCAAATACTTGTCTTTCTGTAATTTCAGAAACACAAACACCCCTGTCCTTTTCTCTGAGGCATGGGCACTGGACTGGCCTGCCCTCTTCTCAGAGTCAAATGAGACCCAGGCAGCATCCATGTTCACTCTAGCTCTCTTGACCCTAAAGGACAAGCATTTCCCAGTCATCACCATAAGGGTGAGGGACGGCTACTCACACTGGGTCACAAAAGACCTCTTTACCCTAATGAAAGACAGGGACTGTGCCTGATCAACCTATAAAACATCCCCATCATGACCCTATGGGATGATTACAGGCATTGGAGGAACCTTTGTAAACACCTGGCCAAAGCTCTAAAACAGATGCATTTTCACAATCTCCCACAAAGAGACCTTGGGGACAGCAAAATATTCTGGACATCTATTGGCTCACTACTAAACCCCCTCCAGAAAGCTTGTTCTGCAGCTAAACACCACTGCTGGCCTCACTATTGATTCCCAAGAGGTGGCCAAGGCCCTCAACGACAAATTCTCTGATCTCACTATATACCTGAACAAACTCCCAAACGGCATGCAAAATAAACCTGTCCCCCTACATGCCCCCATGACATCGCCTGTCAGGCTTACCTCCCAGCCCCCACCTCCCCCTTTTTCTTCAAAATAGTCTCACACAGTGACGTAGCTAAACTGCTAAAGAGACTCCCAAACCACGGCTCTCCTAGAGCAGACGGATTATCCCCCATCTTCCTTAGTCTTATCTTCCCTGCCATCGTCGCCCACCTAACATTCATTTTCAACCTCGCCCTGACCACCTCTTCCATGCCCAATACATGGCAAGCTGCAAAGGTCATCCCCATTTATAAAGCTGGGAACCCACAATCCACAAACAACTATCGCCCGATCTCCATCCACCCTCACATAAGCAAGCTACTTGAAAAAGCCATCCATCACCAACTTGCTGACTATATAGGCAAACACAACCAACTAGGTAGCCAACAACATGGCTTTCGCAAGAACAACTCCACTACAACTGCCCTCGCACTCCTGATTGACCACATCCTCACTAACATGGACAATGGAAATGCAACTGGTGCAGTCTTCATTGACCTTGCCTAAGACTTTGACTTGGTCAATCTTGCACTCCTCCTCTCCAAATTGTATCACCTTGGCTGATGTCCCAAGGCTACCTTACAGGGTGCTCCCAGTTTGTGTGCATTGGCCAGGCCTGCTCCACCACCCCGCCTGTCTCTACAGAAGTCCCCCAAGCCTCCATCCTGGGCCTTCTCCTTTTCTCCTTATTCATTAACTCCCTTCCAGCAGATAGTCTTAGCTGTCACTCAGTCCTCTACACTGATCACCTCATGCTCTTCTCCAGTGGAAAGTCTCCTGCCCTCATCTTTGCAGTCCTCTCACAAAACTACACAGTGGCCCACAACAGGTTTTCTGACAACCTCCTTCTGGTCAATGACAAAAACACAAAATCAATGTTGCTTGGATCTAAGTCCTTCTTAACTCAATGCAAATCTAACTTATCCCTAATCGTCACATCCTCAGATGGCCATGCCCTGGAGGATGTCAAACACTTCAAATATCTAGGAGTTGTGTTTGAACCCTCCTTTTCCTTTACAGGACACAAAAACTCCCTGGTTCTAAGATTTCACCAAAAAGTAGGTGCTGCCTACAAATTCTGGCAATACCTTACCCCTGAGGCCTGCCTCGCCATCATTCAGAGAAACTTGCTACCTAACCTGGACTACTGCTTTTCCATCTACTCCAGGACCTCTGCATCCACCATGACCAAATTATCCACAGTGTACAAGAGTGCCTGCCGGTTCTCCCTGTTGCCCTCTTTCTCCACTTGTCACAGTGCACTCTACACTTCACTAGGGTGGATTCCACTATAAGCCCACTTTGATCTCGCACTGTACTGCCTTATTGATTCTGCTATCCTTATTGGCCAGGAATCCCCTCAAGCTCCCCTTTTCACCATCCAAACCTCGCACCACTGCCTATGCTCCACCAGTATCCCCCCCCCCGAAAATCCCTAGGGTGTCCATGAATATGGGCACTAGAGCCCTGTCTGTGGCAGCCCCCACAGACTGCCATACTGCCTGCTGAACTGCACACCATTAACACCCACCACCAGTTTAAGACTCGCCTATAAGACTGGCTCCTTTTGGAATCCACCAGCCACTGCTTTCCTGATTAGCCCCCCCACACCTTCCTGCTTAACTACTGTCCACCCTCCTCTCCCTGGCTCTCACCCCCGATTTCCCCATCCTCCCCCACATAACTACCTACCTACCTACTGTCATTTTCTTTTTTCCTCCCTCTGGGATGCCTCACATGAACCTCCAGGTTCTTGACAGCTCCCTTTTCCACCCAGCACTGCTCTTCTTAGCCTAGTAGGTTCTCTTACTTACTTACTTATACAGTATCACTACGAGTCTTACTTTTGCATATGTTATTGTGTCCTCCAACTGTTGCCACTTTGTGTATTTCCAGATGTACTACTGTAACCTTGTCATGATGTATTACTTGCTCTTCTGTTATGTGCTTATTGTTTTGATTTCTATTTTGTGCCACCTTACGCGGCCCGAGTCATGCCTGAAAACGGTCCCTGGGATCGGTGCACTTACCCAGTTAACAAAGTCATAAATAAAAAATAAAATAGATAAGGTAGTCAGAAAAGCAAAGGCCCAACCAGAGGAAAAGATAGACAACTTGGCTAAGAAAGAGGATAAAACCTTTTATAAGTACATTAGGGAGCAAAAAAAGACTAAGGGAGGGATAGTGAGGCTTAATAAAGGGGAAGGAAATGGGCAGACGGTGACAGTGACAAGGCAGAAATACTGAATGAATACTTTGGCTCAGTATTCACAAAAAAAGAGGGGAAGGAGATACCTAAACCAAACAAAAGAAGTATTCTGGTTAGGGGATTGATACCAGTCCTATCTCAGAAGAAAGGTTCGTGAAGGAACTCCTGAAACTCAAGGTGGAGAAAGCAATGGGGATGACGGGATTCACATCAGAATTGTAAAAGAACTAATGGGAGAAACAGTGACAACAGTTACTAACCTTTTTAACCAGTCATAGGAGGATGGCGTGTTACCTGAGGACTGGAGGAAGGCGGATGTTATTCACCTCCACCAAAGTGGGAGCAAGGCAGAGCCAGAAAACTACGGTCCTGTTAGTTTAACCTCAGTTGTAGAGAAAATGATGGAATCACTTCTGAAAGAAAGAATTGTTGAGTACCTATAGGTCAGCTGGGCAAAGGACACAAGGCAGCATGGATTCACAGAGGGAAAGTCATGTCAGACAAATTCAATAGATTTCTTTGACTTGGTGACCAAGGTGGTAGAACAGGGAGGGACTGTGGATGTGACCTAGCTACACTTCAGCAAGGCATTTTACATAGTAACACACAGAAGCTTAATAAACAAGTTAGACAGCCTTGGAGTGGTTCCCAGGGTGGTAGCCTTGTTAAAAAACTGGCTGGACAACAGGGCACAAAGGATAATAGTAAACAGAGTCCACTCAGAACAAAGGGGGGTTACTAGTGGGGTACCGCAAGGTTCAGTATTGGGACTGGTCCCATTTACTGTCTCTATAAATTACATTGCAGAGGGACTGAAAGGAAAAGTACGCCTCTCTGCAGATGACACAAAGATCTGAAACAGGGTTGTTACACAAGAGGGGGTGGTAAGGATGAGAAGGGACTTGGCACGGTTGGAGGAACTGTCAAAAGTATAGCAGATTACAGTAGATTCAATTCAAGGAAGTGCAAAGAAATGCACCTGGGAAACAAAACCCCAGGGAAGAGTGCACGGGGGCGAGGGGCGTGGTACTAACAACAACTAAAATGTAAAGGGACCTAAGGATAGTCATGTCAAATGACGTAAAGGTTGGCAAGCAATGTGAGAAGGCAGTAAGGAGGACTGGGGGGATACTGGGATGCATAGGGAGCGGTGTCACAAGTAGAAAACAGGAGGTTGTTATCCCTCTGTACAGGCAGTTGGTAAGACCCCATTTGGAGTACTGCATGCTGTTCTGGAGACCCCATCTCCACAAAGACATAGGCAGGATGGAGGCAGTCCAGAGGAGAGCAACTAAACTGTGCAGGGTATGCACCATAAGCCATGACAGTAGAGACTAAAGGAACTTAATATGCATACCCTAGAGGAAAGGAGGGAGAGGGGGACATGATGGAGATCTTCAAGTACCGTAAGGGAATCAACAAAGTACAAAAGGGTAATATATTTCAGAAAAATAGATGTGCCAGAACACGGGAGCACAATTTGAAGATAGAGTGGTGACGGCTCAGGGGCAACCTGAGGAAGTATTTTTTCACGGAAAGGGTGGTGGATAGATGGAACGGCCTTTCTGAGGAGGTTGTGGGCTCAAAAACAGAACGGTAATTCAGGAATGCATGGGACCTACACAAGGCAATTCTGCTGGGAGGCAGAAGAAAGTAGGCTGTTGGTTAACTAGTATCTGCAGGTTATCCAATAGGTAGGGAAATGGACAAACTTGGTGGGGCAAGTGGTCCTTATCTGCTGTCAAACTCTATGTAGACATTAGACAGCATGGCTTCAGTCTGGCATGATCATGTCATGTGAACCTGATAACATTCTTTGATCAGATAACTAGGGTGGTTGAGCAGTGTGGACCTATGGACATGGCTAGCTGGATTTCAGGAAAGCCTTTGACATGGTGCCCCAGAGAAGAATGGTTAATAAGTTATGGAGTTGAGGGGTGGGTCACAAAAAAACAAGACTGGTTACAGCAGGCTGACAGTTAGAAGCCAAATGGTTGTGGTCAATGTGGGGCACTCTGTGGAGACAGGTGTGACGAGTGGTGTCACCAATGGGTTGTTGCAGGGAAGCAACATCTATATCAGCAACCTAGCAGAAGGGCTTGAGGGGAAGGTTTGCTTTTTCCAGATGACATCAAGTTCAGCAACAAGGTGGGCAAGGTGGGAGAGGAGGGGGCAATGAAGAATGATTTACTGTTACTGGAAGAGTGGTCAGCAATATGGCAGGTGAACTGCATGGACAAGAATTGCAACAAATGCACTTGGTGATGAGGAATACTAAAATCACATACACAGTAGGGGGTGGAGAAAATGGCTGCAACCAACCAGAAGAATCTAGGAGTTGCAATCCTTGACGACATTACGGTCGAGAATTCAGTACACCAGTGCAATGTGCAAAGATAACAGGATACTGGCATGCATAGGGAGAGGGATAACCAGCAGAAGGATGGACGTGCAAGTGCAACTCTACATTTTCCTATTGATGCTACAACTGGAGAATGGGGTACGTTTCTGCAGGACCAATCTACAGAAAGACATTCATGGCAGGGGAAGTATGTAGAGAAGGGTCACCAAAAATTGTTCAAGTGGTAACTGTGAAGATAATTAAAGATTGATTGAAGGAGCTGGATTTGTGTCCCACTGAGGTAGACAGGGAATGTGATGGCAACATTCAGGTATGTGAAGGGGATCAATAAAGTCCTGGAGAGCTAATTTCCAGGGAAGGTGGATACAAGAAGTAATGAGCATGGACTGAAGGTGGGGAGTGGAAGGTTTAGGGCAAAGTGCCCTATGTGTTACTTCACGAAGACTCTGGTTGAACTATGGAAATGGACTTTGATAGGAGGTGGTGAGGGGCACTACATTGGATGGTTTCAAGAAGCATTGGATGAACAAAAGGGGTTGTAAAGTGGAGAAATGGGGGCATATTGGAGTGGGGGGGCAAGTAGACAAGTACAGAGGTGGAATAGGCAGACTCAATGGACCCGGAAGGTCCTTTTCTGTCATTACATGTCTATGAATATACAAATGGTATGTTCCAGGGGAATGCAATTTTTTTTTTGGAGGGAGTTGATAGTTTTCTTAAGCTTCATTCACCAGCACACAAGAACTCCTGGCAGTCGAACTACAATCAATACAGGACTTACCACCCTGCCAGAAAGTCACCTGATCCAGGAAATGGGGACAGGAACGCTCTTTCATATTGCACAGAGCTATCTGCTTTACCCAACAGCTTCCACAAACGCCGGGGCAGAGCCACCATCCATCTCCTTACCTGGGTGCCCTTTCTAAGAATGTGGAGTTGCTGATGCTCTGGCATCAGGAAATAGTTCAGGATAGCTGCAGAAGGACAGTTTTGGCGGGGTGGGGCCTGGTTCATCTAGGTTCACCTTTGTCCAGCTGTAAGCCATGATGTTTCCTCATTGTCATACTTGGCGTCAGGCCCGATGCGACCATGCCCACACATCCAGCAGGAATACGTACACCTGTGCCTACCCAGGTTAACAAACCCATGATTACTGTACTCACATCCTCTGGTAGGAACCACCAGCACAGCAGGATGCACTCCTCCTCCCTCCCAGGAGAGGAGAGGCATCCTCCGCATGATATATGGTCTTCTACCCGTGAAACCACTGGTGACTGTAGCTCACTCCCTAACACGGTACACCAGCGTGACATAGTATAAGGCAGATACCTCAACTCTCAACACCACAGGGCAGGAAATAACCACTGCCTGAATTTGAAGAGTACTTTGGCCTTCAGGCACATGCTATTACTTCATCTCCAGCAATAAAACTGCTTGTAGACATAGTAACTTCCACCCACCATGCCACTACCACCGCAGTGGACTAAATATGGCTGAGTGCTACCTTAACAGAAGCAGTACTGTTAGTTGCATTAATTCAAGGTCATGAGACTGTTGTCACATCATGCCCAGTGAAAAACATGGAAGTAGTGATTAATATCAACATTAGCATGATGAGCAGCATTAGACAACACACACCAATTCCACCAGTAAGTCAGATACTTTACTAGCATGTTTGATAGTGCTCTATACCCTAATGTACTTGATAACATCATGGGTGATTTAGAGGGCACCATGACATATGGGCATCCAACACCCATATATAGCTGGAAGCACTGTGATCATTAAACACCATAAAGGAAAAAGCTGAGTGCAAGATGTTGATACAGCACATGGAACAGCCACCCAACACAAGTGTTGTGCATCAGATCATTGCGCACCATTGCCAAGAAAAGACACTGCCATGCACCAGCCCACAGTACTCTGTTCAATGAGGAAATGCTGGTGTTTCCATAGTGTGGTCATGTCACAATGTTGTGGATGATTGAGTTTATTTGGGGATGTGGGAAGTAGCATATCCAGTGTCAGTGCCTGGTGATACCTGCAAAGAGGCATGCGCATGACGTGTTTTCAACAAGTACTGAATCCATGGATATATGCTATATTTACCTGTGTGCTACCTGAAGTTAGGGGTGGCGAGTGGTTAGCACCACTATGAATGGGGTGTTGTTGGGGACATCTGCAGTCATCAATCATTGTGAAATTTTCAGTAATTCCAATACCTTCTAGTGAAAAAAGAATAACATCACCACTTCTCACATTATAGCACTGTTTCAGGACAAACAAGTTAAAAAGTGACAAATTGAGACAAAACTGGCAGCTGAATGAGCAGTACAACTTTCCAGGTAAAACTGTCCCATAACTGAACCATTGATAATGGATACTTCCTCAGAGGAACACTTGCATTGTGAAGGAAAGAAACACTTGAGTCTGATAACTTCTGCTGCCAAACACAGAACAACAGCAATCCTATTGTTGGACATTGAACATTCTACTGCAATGGCACATATCAAAAGCCGATATACACCTCTGATGGAAATTCTTCCCTGATCCTTGTAAAGAGCAAGATGGCTGCACAACACATACACATTGACCCAGCCATCCCCAACACCATCGAGCCATCTGTCGGTAGGCGATGTACTGGTACCTCCTAGAAAATTACAGAATAGAAGTGAACCAACATTTCTGGTACAATAAATGTAAGATGTGAAATG
Organism: Neoceratodus forsteri; assembly: GCA_016271365.2. Taxonomy (NCBI): domain Eukaryota; kingdom Metazoa; phylum Chordata; order Ceratodontiformes; family Ceratodontidae; genus Neoceratodus; species Neoceratodus forsteri. The sequence continues at coordinate 562,562,502 of CM028135.1, read as the reverse complement.
GCCAAAGCATACCTCACAGCACACATGGGGTAATGGTGCGTACCTGTGGCCAACTATCCTTGGCACACAACAGTCTGAATGAAGTAAAAAGATGTTCAGAGACTGTAACCCTCATTAATTTCCCCAAATGAGAAAGTGAAACCATTGGTGAAAAAAAGCAGGATAGAGCAGCTTCATCACACATACATACAAGTTCAAAGGTGCTGAAGTGTGAAGTAGAGTAATGTTACGGGGTTAAATGAAGGAAATGAAGGCAGCACAGACTTGACGATGCACTGTTGAAGTGGTCAGGTAAGTAGGGTAACTTCATACTTCACGGAAATTTCTTACTTGAAGCGGAGTCTTGCAACAGGCAACACCATCACAACTGAGTAACAAAGACTACTGCGAAGTATTATTGTCTGAAGGCATAGCCTGACAAAAGTACTACAACAATCTCAAGACATAAGGTCATAGCCAGCCCATGAGTGCAGTGGTTGGATTTCCTCTTGTGATGCCAGCGACCCAGGTTCGGGAACGGACCCGGATCCCGGGAGTGCTGACTGGGGGAGAAGGCTTGATCGTCCAACAACCAGTTGCCTTCTCCTGGGGGGGGTGGCTATGCAGTTTGCTCCCTGCTGACTCCCGGTGGAGACTGGTAGTATAATAGGGCACTGCAACTGATGGACTAGGGGGGCGTATGCCTAGACATCATGACATGCCACACCCCCAGGAAGAAAAGAGGAAAAACTCTCCCACACACAACCGGATGATGGCCATCTGGTCCCCCACCACCATGAATGCTCTGGTTGGGCCCCAGAAACTCCAACTCAGCAGCACTCTAGGGGCCAAGATGTTGCGCTGGATGGCCCCCACTGACGCATTTCTTCCTGGAGGGAGAGAACCCACCTGGTGAAGTGTTACACTGGGTTACCCTGAGGGTGGCCGCTATCTGAGGTAGTGGAAGGTGGCATAGACAGGGACACAGTGAGTGACTGGAGAGACCATTGATAGCTCGAAGGAACGGCCGACAGGGGGGTGGTATGGAGATGGGGTAAAAAAACAAAAGACATGAAGTCATGATGGAAAGCAAGTCCCACATTTTACCTGCACCAATAATCAATCAACACACTATGCTGAATGTTGACCATCTCCCGGTAAATTCAGGTTGTCACCATCACAAATGGATGCATAACTCACCTAACTGAAGGTGACAGCAGAGATGGCCTTACCTGTGGTACATATAGGAACTGTGTCATAGGAGATATGTAGATTTATCCTTGGAACCATAACAACTGTACAAGGAACTATTTCAGTGCTGAGACAATTGAAGGGAGGAGGATGAATGTGAATAATTATCCACAGAGGGCGACTGCCCCAGACAGGTGCTGGTTTTGGACAATCCAACACTCTAGGTTGACCATCGCATATGTGACCCATGGAAGGTCATATTGCACCTTTTCCACTGGGTCAGGCCACTGCAAACTCAGTTGGGGGGCAAGAGAGAAGAGTGTTGAAAGGACTGCCAGGAGAGTATTGTTTGTTTATTAAGGCACAACAGACTGTGAAAGTGGTGCTGCTATCCAGTGGGATATCTGCATTATGTGGTGGATTAGGGTACTGCAGGTACAATGGATGATCAGACTTCACTTACCAGGGTTGCATCAGGGTATGGCCCATGAGAGGGACAGCTGAAATGACAGTGTCATTTGCAGTGGCAAGGGTGAGAAGCTTGTGCTGTGTTACACCTAGGCAAAGGTTGCAGGAGGAGAAGTCATGTAAGTGTGAGGGACAAACCATTTGGTATGATAGGCATACATTGTCTGCTCAATGTTGGAGATGGATGTCCACAGCAATATACGGCTATGTATCAATTTGCAGCATGGTCCTGAAACCTTACGTCTTCAGTCTTATCAATGTTGCCTGCTGCAATACCAACCTTGAAGTAAGATTAACATTTAGGATGAATGTGTCCATGCCACAGCATTGCCACAACAATGGCAACAGTCATGGCCACACGCCAGTTCAGCAGCACAGAGGCCAGGCATCTGTGTGTGAAGCCAATGCCCAGTATTTGGAAGAAAAGTGGTGAAGTCAGTAGGCCAGCTACAGGGCAGAAAGAGTGAGCATCCTACAGAGTGTTCCCTTCTCCTGGGGAAGGTGGTACATTGTGGATACATCGTACCTGCACCATGACCTGTGGGGGGGCTGGGAAAATGCAGGATATAAATGCACATCCCAGCATTAAGATAGTGCCACACAGCCACTAAATTACAGCCACCCAGCATGATGGTGTATTTCAGCATCAACCATGCTGCCAACCGTGAACATAGGTGGGGTCCTGCTCCTGGGACCCCATTCGGGGGCGTAAGCAGGGACAGGTCACCAAGGACCATGTGGAGGTGTCACTGTTCCTGAAGCATACCACAGGAGGAGGGAACACGAGCATGGTGGTGTATCATATGCTCATGGCTGAGCTCCCTTTGGAGAGTTGGGGTGGAGGTTGCTGGGCCAACACCAAAAAAATGAAACCATTCATCCCCAGAGTAAAGTGGTGGTACAGACTGCAAGTGACATCTGCACATAACACTTTTAAAATGCACCTACATTAACTTAATAATAATATAATAATATACTTTATTTGTATCGTGCCTTTCTAAAACCAAGGCACCATTATAGCAAGCTTACTTAAAAACAATAATATAAAACACAGATACAATAAATATTCAGTTCAAAAATCCAATAAAAACATCAACTGGGACATGCTTGAAACCATAAGTGGGTCTTGAACTTTGATTTTTTTGGGGGGGAAGTATTTTGTGGGTTTTTCCAACTTCCCGAGCCCCACCCCCACATACCTGACATGACTTGCACATGTGGTGGGACATGCATGTCCCACCTTCCGTGACACCCGACCCTTCTAGCCATGCCTTTGCCCAGCCTACACTACCACTGTACCTCCACCTGGTTGTGACGGGAGTATGGCAGGACAGCATCCACCACAGGAGAGTAGAGGTACCGCTCAGTCCTGCTGCTGCCCTCCCCCACCCCGTCCGGCTCACCAACTACATGGCTTTGTTCCGAAACAGGGGTCGCTGGCTAAGGGTGAGATAAGACAGACAGTGCCTCAGCCATGAGTATCACCGGAATGGCTATTGCCTTGAACTGTTGATGGCATATTCAACATAGGTGCAGAGAGTTAGTGCAATTTCCAGTGGGTATAGTGTGAAACAAGCACATTCAGAGGCACAGATGTGCTAGAAAGTCAATGACTCAGAACTCCCACTATCAACTGGTGAGACCTGGTTCCAGCAACCATGAGACGCATTCTTCCTCATACAGGGAGGGCACCTCCTCACATTGCATAACAGCCCCATGGACACCCAGGAGGAGGATGTTGTAATTCAGGAAGGAACTATTTGTCCATGTGTGATGGCCACAGGTGGGCACATACCCATTGACATAGTAGGTGAATTGGATGCCTCACAAGCACTGAGTGCAGACCACAGGGCAGCACTGAAGGTAAAGCACTGCTCACTCACACTGTCAATAGAACTCATATGCCTTTTGCCAGGGCCGCCTCTCATGACCAAATCCGATGATGTGATGGAGGGTGGTGTACTAGGCTTGTAAAACAACCCTCAGCTCAGGCCACGTAAAGGTGTATAGCACCTTTCACACCACAGATGGATCCCCTGTACTCCTCACACAACTCAACAGCTCCACCCAATGCAACCCAACTGTCAAGTGAAATATGTTTCTACATGCTTAAGCGGAAGTAGAGGTTCACAATCATGGTGGCTATGCCATGGGTTACAGTTGGGATACCCAGACTATTATTGAGCAAACACTGATGTAGGGCTTGCTCATCACCTGGGGATGTCAGGTGGTGGATGGAAGGCTTGGGCAGGTGGTAGAATGGCCAGTAAGCTAGCAATGAAAAAATGGAGGACCAGAACAGAAACCCCTAAATCAAAACAGAAAGAAAAAGAAGTGAGTCATTTACTCATGCATAAAATCTTCATCAGGTGGGTCATATCCCTGATGGTATTGAAAACACGCAGTCTGCAGTACTGACAACTGGAGACAAACATCTTGAAATACAAAATGTGGCATGACACATGACTCCTCAAGGCTGTACTCCTCAAACTTTGCTCAGATTTCATGTATCTCTTGACAGCAGTGGCATTTAATCTCTGTGGGCATGGTTATACAGTGTCCACAGGTACACCTGAGAAATAGTAGCAGGAAACCAAAGAGTTGGCATGAAAATACAGCCTGATAAAAAAACAACAGGTGAGTATGCAATGAATCCAACATAAGAAATGAAAGTTGACTTCAGGACATATACTGGATGCCAAGCTGAGCACCTGATGACTGGTCTCAGCAACAGTGTGTTATATCATTATGTTCGTGTTTTGTACCATACTTCCCATACAGAAATGTTATGAGCAGGACAGTACTGTAAGTAGTACACATACTGTGTCCAATTGTATAGGAATGGTACACACACACACACACACACACACACACACAGTAACATAGCATGAATCCTTGGAAAGAAGGAGTTATTTATGAACACACTACACAAAAAGTACACATACATACACACTACAGAAACACTACCCATATACCCACAGACACACACACACACACACACACACACACACACACACACAATATATACAAAGACACAATACACAGTACACAAACAATGCACACACACATACACACACACACGCACACACAAAACACTCTCCCAACCAGACACACACACACACACACACCTTATATGAGACAAGGTCAGGGAGCATACCATAAGAAACACTATGGTTTGTAACTTTTCAGTTACACCAGTGTGTTACCACACTGTGCCTGCAGTCTCCATGAAACAGCAGCACATTACCAAACTAGAACAGATGATTCACAGTTACAGTTCAATGGCAGCCTACTGACACAAAAAACATTATACAGACTAGGGAGTGGGGGGGGGGGGAAGCTGATGATGGTGATATCCATTATGTTGTGTCATTCCTGTCACTTTCACCCTGGTAGTACTGCTACAGTGACAAAGCAGTACCCAGTGTTTGGTACACCACAGACAGTGTCAGTGTTACTGTCAGAACAGTATACCCACAACAACAGTATAGCCCCAGATACTTACTTCAAATATATAACAAGTTGCAACCCTGCAGAAAGCACTGAACTCAATGTCACACAGAAACACACAGTACTAAAAGCGAAGGGGGAAAATACAGGGGTTGCATCGCTGCGGACATCATTCAGTAAATGTGGACACATGTCAATGAACTCTGGACCAATTCAGTGACACATTTCAGTCAAATTACTGGTACAGAGAAGTTATGTCCAACTCCATTACAGCAGACTACACAGGTTGAAGGGAAGGAAAGGCTCAATAACAACACCTGGTTTCACAAAATGTTTAGCAAATACCAATGAGGTAAAAAACACAGTACCAAGACAGCTCCTCATGGTGCAGTCTCCCACCATCTGCCGCATCTGATGCAACAGAGTCAGATTCCTGTGTAGCACCACTCGATGCACGAACATTCACCTCAGGCCCAAATTCTTAGGGAAGGGCACCAAAGGTTTCATAGGAGGATGCCAGTGACTCATTCTTATGTGCCTCACTGCTGTCCACAAACAATGAAGCCAGCCTGCCCACAAGGGGATCAGCATCCACACTGCTAGATGCAGACATCTCAAATTACAGGTACTGAGCCACAGCACACTGCCAGCGCGAGGTCCACCAGCCTCCCTATCATGATGTCACACCAGCAGCAGCGCTATTACAGGGAGCTCCATTGAGACAGTGAGCACACGTGCTGAAACATGTTTTTTGTTACATTTAATATGAAACAGAGAAAGAACATACAGGTATAAAAATGACACATATTAAAATAATGCAAGCAATATGATTTTATGCATTCAATTGAGAAGGTATATGATAGGTGCTCTTTAAAGGTAATGTTTTTGAACTGACAATCTAAACATTTTGCGATTGTTGTTTTTGCACTGTTAATGAAATGCATTTTTGAAATTTGCACTTAGCTAATGTATGCTTTCCTACTAACTAGTTAATAATAAATTAAAAAAACCAAAAAATTACATGGGATATAAGTGTGCAAAAAGCAGGAATTTTTTGGTCATATAGTAGCTGTGTCAATATTTTAATATTAGTTATAATGAGCATGGGTTGCTTAATGAATTATGTGCAATGAATATTTTGGCACTACCCTATGTAATGTGTTTGAGAAAAAAAAATATCTGGTGATGTATTATAAGTGGAAAATGTTTAGTGCAATATATGCAGTAAATATTTTAAATTTTGCACTAATTATATTAGTAAAGTTTAAACTTTTTGATATGGTGGTAGAAATATTTTCTACTAAAATCAAACACATGAAATATATATAGGGAGGCAAGTGCTTGATTAGTGTATGAACTGTTTTAATGTTCCAGTACTTACAGATATCAGCAATTGCATTGTTATGTATGTGTTTTTTGGTAGCAATAGTTTAAATATGCAATGGATGGAAGTTTTTGAGAATCTTGGAGTATATTATGAATTGTTCTATGTGAGGAATCAATCAAGTACCATTTAATATTCATGTCTATTTCTCCTTTGATGTTAGAACTTAAATGCTACTGAATTACAACATGCTTGCATTTCTCAAAGTATGAAATATAATGCGTCCTACTATTTAATTGTATAGTTATACATATAACTGTCTGTGATTATACCCTTTGAAATTTATTCAAGATCGGTATCTGTGTTCCAGTTTAATTGATAACATGATTGGGCTAATTAAGTGCTCATTTGTGGCAACCCAACCCTTAATTGAAGCTCATTTTAACTTAAGTACCTGGCCAGGTGCATTGGTAATATGGCCACGATGCAAGTTCACCGTTCTAACATGCTAATTTTAATTGATGCAGTTGTATGATGTGTATACAAAAAGGTGAAGGTAAATGTTCAAATCACTTTGATGAAGCAAGGGGTGCCCTTGCAAAACATTAGTCCATTTTTTTGCTCCTGTTTTATTGGACTTGTGCCGCAGTATTTAATAAACCAATGGTAATTTTAACTTGCTCCATCTCCTGTGATTGCTTTATAGTGGGTGCTTATCTGTTTTCTCTAAATCTCTAATTAATTTTCAGCTTGCTACCATTCTGCAGTATCTCCAGTTGCATCTCAGTCAGCCACCCCATTTGCCTTTGTTTTTCCTTCTTCCTCCTCCTCAGCAATCAGTGGAAGCAGGTGAGTTTGTTTTTTGTTCTAATGCCATATCTAAATCAGATTGCTGTGCACTAGTCACTGAAGGCTAAGACTCCCCAGAATCTAAAGCATTCTTAACGGGTTCTTCTAGCCTAAAGGTACTTTCTGGCTCCAGACCCTGGGCTTCCATGCCACTCTGTGTGGGGAGGGAACCAATCTCCTCCACCCAGGCACCATGTCCATCTCAAAGTTTCAAAGTTTATTTGTTGCACAACATGTATAAAACTTTAGTTATCACATACAAGAAAAAAAATAACATTAAAATTCACACCATTTTTAAAATATGATAGGTGAAACCAGCAGCTGAATAAATATTACATTCTATATCACAAAAATAAATACATGTAATAAGGTGCCATTTTGTCTCCATATAACTTACAGTATTAGTATTTCTCCATACAGGTAGGAACAAGTTAGACCTTAGGCTATCATTCAAATCACAATCAAATGTAAGGTGCATGAGATCTTGTAAATACAAAGCAATCGGGATCACACTTACAGATTTTTAAATGATATGTATTAGATATCTTTGTGTTGAACCATCTTTTGTTATGTAACTTACTACATCTAATTTTAAATAATGCATTTTTATGAGCTTCATTTTCACAGAACTTCAAGGGCAGGATTCTCAAAGGATTTGTGCTCAGTGCAACTCGGCTGCCCAGGTGCAGATGAGATGCGCCGAGTACCAACAGTGGTATTCACAGAAGATGTGCCAGGGAATGCCCTGGTGCATCCCCTCTGTGAATACCACAGTTGCACCCAACCCTAGATGCACTGGCACAACCCCCTTATTGGGCTTGGAAATCAATTGGGCAGCACATCTCATGATGCACTGTACCCAAAATTGCCATTCAGAGCCAACAACATGCAAAGGGGGCCATTAGGCATGCAAGGCACAATGGGGCCATTTACATGTCATTATGGTCCCATTTGCATGAGTACTGCAAGGATGCAGCTGGTGGATTGCACCTGGTGCCCTGCAGAGCTGTTAGTATAGCCACATGCCAGTACCCTGGACTGGTGGTATGGTGGTCCCTCCTCCCCACCCATAGTACTGAACCCATGTACATATGCACCGTCCTGTGCCCTGGTGGTATAGTGGTCCCCACTCCCTGCCTGTAGCACTGAATCAATGGAGATATTTACCATTAAGATCCCTGGCAGTATAATGGAACCCTCCATCCCCGCCCCAACTGCAATGTGGAACTTGATGGTCTTAATTATCCTGGTGGCCCAGTCGTCTTTGGCAGGCACATCTCTAGACTTGCCCTGGGGATGTATGGGTACACCCCCTTCACAGCCCCTACAGATGTGCTGCATATTATTATGGGTGGTATGCAGCACATCTGCAGTGCATTGGTGCATCAGGGTTGTGCCAGCATATCAGCCCCCTTCCAGAATCGCACTACGGCGCAAGTCAGAGTTCAGCCGGTGCATCTAGAATACATTGGGTGCATCCCTTTTGAGAATCCTACCCCAAGTATTTTTCATCATTACATGGAGTTTTAAACATGCTTTATGTTTTAGAAATGGGAACATCTACTAATTTCCCAAACTCTGTTTGAAAATACTGTAACAATCTGCCACCCTCTATACAGCTGTGTTTACATATCTGTTACTGTTAGTAATTTCTGACGTGTCCCATATTGCCGTCAACCCAATCTTTTTAAGAACATTATTATGTTTGCTAAACCAAGGGATGATCCTTTTGTTGTTACAGCTCTCAAGTCAACATTTGTGCAGTAGTCTGTCTTCATTAAGGAGAAACCATGTTTCCCCACCATTTAATTGCCTTTGTATGTGCTAGTGATAAAAAAACTTCAAATTTAGTTATATGCAAAGCATTGTAGTTGGGAAATCTTTTTTCAAGTCAAATGTTTGCTTATAAAACATATTCTGAATAGGCTATAGCAATTATTAAAAGCCCAAAGTTCACTTCCATACAAAATACTGCCAGCAACTTTAACATTAAATGTCTGCCTGAGAACCAAGAATGAATTACCTGCAAAGTTATTCCCAAACCTTACAATAGATTTAGATGTAATTGCTGGGTTTTTTTAGGGTTTGCAGGAGGGTTGACCAAGAGTGATCTGCATCAAAATACATTCCTAAATATTTGCAGCATGACACAACTTCCAGATCTAAGTCTACAAAGGTCCTCATATCATTTTCTTTTTTGGCCCGAATACCAGAATTTAGGATTTATTTAAATTTACTTCAAGTTCTAAATTGAGAAGGTGCTGTTGGGTCAATCCAATTGCTCTTTTAAGGCCAAGGGGAGTGAGCACAAATAACAGAATGTCATCTGCATATAATAGTGTCTGGATTTCTGTGTCATATATCTTTGGAGAAATGGTGTCCACTGACCATAAAGCTGGTACTAAAGTATCTCTATCAAGATTAAATATTATAGAGGCAAGTAAACATCTTGTGTGACACCTTTATTGACAGAAATATGTTTAGTGAATGCGTTATTAGACCTGACCTTACTAGAATTGTCCATATGCAGGACCCTAAGGACATTAGGTAAGCCCTGGTTTATACCTTTCTTAATTAGAATTTGAAATAATGTCTCCCTGTTTATGTTATTGTAACAACCCAGTCCCCTGGGGTTACTAGAATCCTATCAATATTATTGTTAGGAAGGTAGCAGGCAGCTGGTAGGGAGCTCATTAGGGGTTTCTTACATAATTGCATCAATGTTTACTCAGCTAGCCTGAGGGAAGAATGATTAGGTCATTCGGAACTCTCGCAGTAGCATAAGCCACAATGTGTGGACAGCTGCACTGGGGAGCTTAGAATGCTGCAGTCTGTGAGAGTGTGAGCTTGAGAGGGGAGGTGAGACTGACAGAAGGATTGCCAGTGGGGTCTGAGGAGAGGGCTCAGGATTTCTCACCCTAGTGGAGTGACATTTCCCACTTCCAGTGAAGTGGTGGAGAAGAGTGCTACAGCAGGATTTCCTGACTTCTACTTCCAGTGAAGTGGAATGAACTGTTTGTTCTCAGTGGACTGAAGGGACAATCCCCTGAATGTTCTCTGGTGTTTTCAGCTGCGTTGGATAAGATCTGAAAGAGACTGTTTGATCAGCTACTCAGTAGATTGCCTATCTTTTTCTTTTGTTGTTCAATGCCCTGTGGACGGGACAACCTCTGTAAGTACTGTTATAGGAGACCAGATCTCCACATGTTTAGGGGATTCAATAGTCTGGGGTGTGTGTGCCCATAGATAAGGATGGATCACACCTGTCAGTGCCCCTAGTTTCTCCCAAGTGAGTGAAGTACTGTTAATATTCTCACCCAAGTGAGTGCAGTTTTGCTCTTTGGTCACCCCAGTAAGTGATGCAGTAAAGTGTGGATCATCTAGCATTTCAGTGGGGAATGGGAGTTTCAATGGTGTAACCCTGAAGAATGGTAGAGATTGTCAGTCTCAAGGGTGGGAGGAATTCCATCTAAGTGCTTACAAGGCAGGGCTTCCTGGCTGATAATGGGCACAAGTTTTTTTTTTTTTTTACCTGAGCAAGGGCCAAGCTGCAGGTTAAGGTGTGTGACTGAGTTTCACTAATGTGCACCTATGTTCAAGAAGAGTTCTGAGTGTGTAGCTCAGATTCACTAAATGACACTCATAGCAGTAAGATGTTCATGTGTGTGGCCAGGTGTTCACTAATGCACCTTTGGGAAATTGGAAAGGAAATGTTCATGTACATGGTCAGGTGTCCACTAATGCACCTTTTGGAAGTTTGGGAAGAAGATTGCTATGTTGTTGTTCATGAACTGTACTGCATGCAAGAAGAGTTCATGAATTGTACCTGTCCAGCCTGGACCAACCCTTGGGGGTCCACCTCTGCTTTAACTTTCCATCTGTTGAATAAAGCCATACTGCACAATCCCTGTCACTGTTATGGATATTCCGATTATTGCTTCTGGTTGTGTGGATTTACTGGGACCTTCTCAGCAGGTTAGATCTAGCATATTCATAGCAGCCTTCACTCAGGACCTGGGTTGTGTCATTTACACAAGGTTCATGTTATTTTGTTTTTATCCCCCCCCCCCCCCCCCTCTAGAAAATGAGCCAGGTATAGGTATCCTAACACCAAGGGTGGTACCTTCCTGTTTGTAAAATAAATTGGTATGCCAGTATTGGACACCAGTGTTTCCAGAATTTAATGGAGGTGTACACACTAGTTAAAAAGTGGCCTGGAGGTTACATTATCAAAAGCTGATGTATGGTCTAGACAAGCTACGTATAATGTACTTTTCATTACCACTTTATATTTATTGATTACGTGATTAAGTATAAAAAAGCTTACCCATTATATCATAACCACATCTAAATCCCATATGGAAGCTAGATGTCAAGTGTTGATCTGTAACTCTAGACTCTATGTGATTCAAAACTACCCAGGAATTAATTTTTAAGCTACTGCATAACAAAGTGATTTCTCTGTAATTCTTGGGGTTTTATATATATATATATATATATATATATATATTCCTTTTTTTTTTTGTGGATTGTAATTATTAGACCTGCTTTCCAATTTTTTTGAAGCATTAACTGGCTGTTGATTTAATTAAACAGTGCAGTTAATATATTTACCCACCAGTTGGGATGAGAAATATTTCTGCGGATATTCCATCTGGACCGGGGGCCTTGTTTCCCTTCAAAGTTGTAATGATGGCTTGTACTTCTCCTCTTCTAAATATCAGAGGAGAATAACTTTGCAGTTGAGTTTGGATAACAAAGTTCCTGTCAGGTATCTCTGAGGTACTAGAATACTTTTCCTGAAAAAAATTGTTCCCATACTTTATTATCAATTAAATCAATATTATTTATATGGGTGTTATTCATATCCTTAGATACCAGTTCCCAAAAACCTTTGGTGTCTTCTTATGAATAGTTACTTGAAGCTGTTCCCATAGTGATTCTTTATGTAAGGCTTTTTTATGGTCAATTATGGCCCTATATTCTTTTTATGGCTGTGTGTGCAGAGCACCACAGATGTTATGCCAACATCTAAGAATAGCACTGCAGAAGCAAGTGACTGGACTGCTGTCAGGTGTGCTTCCACAGTGCTGTGGCACAGTTTCCAGAGCTTGTGTTTATGTGGATCTTCCCATCCACTGGCCACATAAACACACCCATTTTAGATGCACTTCTTTTTCCTTTGCAGTGCGGAAGTGATGGCCACCGTGCACAAGATGGTGATGCCAAATCAGACTGTGCATGCATGAGTATCATGCATGCACAGTTCAGTCATCACCATCATCTTGTGCCCGTCATACTCCACTGGCACTCGTAAAAGCTCAGCGCAGCCGTATCAGCTTTGACCAGATTTTGTTTTAGATAAGCTACTGTAGAGTAACTCTTACTGCCATATTCAAAGTTTTTTTAACAAGTCTACCTGTTTTATACTTTTTTTTATTGTTGTTGTAAACAATCATTATTATGTCAAGGCTCATGTTTCTTGAACTTCTGTTGTCCTATAATAGGCTTCTAATAAGAAGTCCATGCTTCCGTATTCCGATGCAATATAGGATTGTAAGGAAGGGGACACATGTGAAATATTATCTAAAATGGCAGCAATATCTGTAGCACTGTGTGTTAACCATTTGATATTTTTACTGAATTTAATAACTAAATTAACATTATTAGTCTGTGCATAATCCTTATCTGTGGGGAGCAACATATCTGCCCTCAGAACAAATTGTAATGATGTGGGAAAGTGATCACATTCCCTAATATCCAAAATGCAAAAATCAACAATGTAGTGAAACAATTGGATGCCAATAATACACAAGCCCAGCATACTACCCCCTGTGTTGGTGCAGAAAGTATTGCTACCCGATCTACCCCCCTTACTTCTTCCATTGACCATGCATAAAGAATTTTCTGACATAAATTCCAATATGCGTAGCCCTCTTTTGTTAGGGTTTTTTTTTTATCTTGGAATGATTTAATTGGAATTTTAAAACAATTATCAACAGTCCATTCCTGACTGTGTATTTCACACCTCTCTCAAATTCTTGCATTCACAGTAAGTCTCACAAAAATATAACCAGGATGCCTCTAAAATCGTTTTCCATAAAATTTAGTATTGCATCAAAAATCTTAAAAAATTTACCACATGAGCTAAACTTGGAACCAGGAGGACAGTAAACATTACTGATGAGGACAGAAACTTTTTCCCTTGACCCTAGAGCCACACAAAGAAAAAAAGGATATCCCACAGTTAACATAAGCTAGTGTAGAACTTTTTGATTGAGACTAAAATGGTCATACCACCACATGCTCTCCCAAACATTTTAATTTTTGAGCCTCAGAAGACCAGCACGTATAACCTCTTAGAATAGAAGAACATCCTCACAACCATGTTTCTTGGAGAGCTATTATGTCATATCTCAATAACAATTCTGATCCATCTATATTTCCTGTTTTTCTACTAAAGCCTGCAATATTCCAACTTATGATATTAATAATTGATGCAAGTGACTCAGTTTGTCAATCAGAGTCTATGTCTGTTGTACTTTTTGAAATATCTACAACTAAGCTATGGTCTAAAGGAGCCTGATGGTTACTGAAATCACAGAGATCTGAAATGTCATTAATGGATGCTTCTATTATAACATCACTATTAATTCTAACACCTTTAACAGTTCTCCCCTTGTAGGACTGAGTTAATTGCTGAATAGAGCTATCACCTAATAAAGAATGCACTGTTTCTATCAGTTTGATAAATTCTGTTATATATTTCTGTTGCTTGTGGATAATTTCTTTGGTTTGTAGTCTTTTGCTGTCTGTCTCTTTTCCCTTATTGACCTAAGATTTGGTGCAGAATTTACCATCTAACTCACAGTGTCCTACAGTATATCTTTAATCATAGTATTCAATGGTGCTCTAATCTCGTTAAAATAGGGTTTTGCTTCCAAGACTATTTTTCTAACAGAAGGAGTCCTGAGAGTTAGACTGATTATTCCTTTTGCACTTCCTGTTTTGTATTTGTATACAGAGCTAATATCTACCCAGTTAAATGTATGACCAACCACACTCTTGCAAATATTGTAAACCATTATTTTAAGGTAGTTAGATTCTCAATCATTATTTTGGGAACAGCTTGTATAAACAGGGAGATCAAACTGTCACATCTTTCAGTTTCCTTCTCCTTTTGTCCCACATCAGGCTCCTGGGCACAATGTCCATTGTTTGAAACATAGAAACATAGACTTTGATGGCAGATAAGGACCACTTGGCCCACCCAGTCTGCTCATTTCCCTACCTACTGGATAAGCTGCAGATTTTAGTTAACCAACAGCCTACTTCCTGCCACCCCCCCACTATAATTTCCTTATGTCTGTCCCATGCATGTTTGAATTCCTCCACTGTTTTAGACCCCACAGCCTCTCCCAGAAGGCGGTTCCGTGTGTCCACCACTCTCTGTGTGAAAAAAAATTTCCTCACATTACCCCTGAACCATCCCCTCTCTATCTTCAAATTGTGCCCCCTTGTTCTTACACATCTTTTTTTCTGAAAGATGCTACCATCCTGGACTTTGTTGATTCCCTTGATGTACTTGAACATTTCTATCATGTGCCCGATGTCCCTCCTTTCATCAAGGGTATACATATTAAGCTCTCTCAGCCTCTCTTCATATGGTTTCTGCTGCAGACCCCGCACCATTTTAGTTGCCCTCCTCTGGACTGCTTACATCTTGTCTACATCCTTGCGTAGATGAGGTCTCCAAAACTGCACACAGTACTCCAGATGGGGTCTCACCAACTGTCTGTACAGAGGGATAACCACTTCCCTTTTTCTACTTGTGATGCGCCTTCCTATTCATCCCAGTATCCCCCTGGCTCTCCTTACTTACTTCTCACGTTGCTTACCCGCCTTTAGATCATCTTATATGACTACCCCCAAGTCCCTTTCCATTTTTGTTGTTGTTAGTACCTCCCCTGCTCCCTGCTATTGTGTATTCTTCTCCTGGGTTTTTGTTTCTCAGGTGCATTACTTTGCACTTCTTTGTGTTGAATGTAAGTTGCCATATGTCTGACCTTTCCTCCGACCTTGCCAAGTCCCTTCTCATCCTTTCTACTCCCCCTTGTGTATCAACTCTGTTACAGATCTTTGTGTCATCTGCAAAGAGGCATATCTTTCCCTCCAGACCCTCTGCAATGTCACCTATAAAGATATTAAAGAGGACTGGACTTAGTACTGAGCCCTGAGGTACTCCACTAGTGACCCCCCTTTCTTCAGAATGTGTTCCATTCACTATTACCTTCTGTGTCCTGTTGTACAGCCAGTTTGCCACCCAGGCTACTACCCTGGGACCCACTCCCAGGCTAGCTAACATGATTATCAATCTTTTGTGCGGGACTGTGTCAAATGCCTTGCTAAAGTCTAGGTAGGCCATATCCACAGCCCCTCCCTGGTCTACTACTTTGGTCACCCAGTCAAAGAAATCTATTAGATTCATCTGACATGACCTTCCTGCTGTAAATCCATGCTGCTTATGATCCTGTGCCCCACTGGCCTCTAGGTACTCAACAATTCTTTCTTTCAGAACTGATTCCATCATTTTCCCTACCACTGAGGTCAAACTTAAAGGTCTGTAGTTTCCTGCTTCTGCCTTGCTCCCACTTTTGTGAAGGGGAATCACATCTGCCCTCCTCCAGTCCTCAGGTACCACCCCATCCTCCTATGATTTGTTAAAAAGTGTGGTCAGTGGTGTCACTAGGTCCTCCCTTAGTTCTTTTAGGATTCTGGGGTGAATCCTGTCAGGCCCCATTGCTTTGTCCACCTTTAGTTTTAGGAGTTCTTTCAGGACTCTTTCTTCTGTAAATGGACTGGTGTCAACCCCCCTACCCAGAGTGCTTCTATTGTCTGGTTTAGGTAACTCCTCCTCATCTTCTTTTGTGAATACTTGAGCAAAAGTATTCATTCAGTAACTCTGCCTATTGGGCTAACCTTAGCTCTAGTGTGAGCCTTAGGTAACCAACTCGAGTTCAGGTTATGCTTATCCCAGCAATTTAGTGCTGGGGGATCCTGCAGGTTTTTTTTATCAGGATTAAAGTGAGTTATAGCATCATCTGGGGTGCCCTAGATTGCTTAGTTTTTTTTTTTTTGTTTTGCTCCTTTTCACCATACTCTCACGTGTTGATTGTTTGCCTTTAAGTTTTTTATAAGTTTATCTATTTTAGTATGTTCCTCATCTGCAATTTTTGATGTTATTTCCTTAAAGAGAGACTCTGCCCAAAAGTGCTATATTGCAGAATTAGAATAAGCTTACCCCCAATAAATCTTATACCAAAAATTAGGTTTCTATATTACTTCAATTTAAAGTTATGAGCCATTTTGTTACCCCAATTTCACTACCTGTTCAAAAATGCCAGTTTCAGTGAAGATCTGCTGCTGATGTCATCTCCTGAACTCACAGTCTAGTCCACCCAATCTGTAACTTATAGGACCTGTTTCTCCAAAGTTTAATGATCATGTGCAATGGTTTTCACAAGTAAATCAGACAGTGCCATTCAAAAAACATTGCTATAAAAACTATCTGTGTTTCTGTTTTTTGTAACAAAATTGACAAATTCATATTTATTTTAATGCTTTTTGATGTGCTCCATTTCTTCAGTATTACTGGATGCTGAGAAAGCATGCCTCCAGGCTGCTGATACTATTTGTGATGCATTACTCTACTGTGCCTGTTAGGAAATTGTATTGTTACTAGTATTGCAATATTGGTAACTTCATTGCTGTTTGCCAGTGTTTGCTTTACAATAAGTTTTAATAGGGGCCTTATATGCATTAATTACTACTAGGGGTGGAAGTGTTGGCCCTGATAAAATGATCATTTTAATGTGGTGTATGACATAGATGATCTAGAATATACTACTGGTCAAGTAACAGCCTTTCAGGGAGAAAACACTGGGCTGGGTATTGCATAGAAACTTGTAATAAGGTTTCAAAACAGCACTACCTCTCCCACACCCACCTACAGAGAGAGATGGAATAAGTATTTATTTATTTATTTATTTCAATTTTGTTAACTGGGTAGGCCCACATGGAGACCCGAAGATCCCTTTTTTCAGGGGTGATCCAAAGTTAGTTTCAGATAGAAACATGTAACAGTAGAGAGGATAATTACATACATACATTCATTGGTAGACAACTTAATACATTCAGGACATAGTTACACAATGACTAGACAATTTACAGGTATTTTAGTACAGGGCAGTAAATCTACAATAATAACAGATACATAGACTTGATGTGCCTTAAGTGGATTTAGGCCCCTGCTTATTATTCAGTGCTGTTAGAAGACACAGTTGATTTAAAGTGTCATCCTGAGAAATCACCTCAATTGAATGACAGGTGTGAATGATTACAGTCTTTCACCACATCAGCGTTATCCAATCTGCAAATCTCACAGCAATGTGCTGTGACTCAAGATCCAGCAACCCTGGAGAAAAGGAACACAAAAAAATACAAATTTGTCAACTTTGTTACAAAACCTGAAACACACGTAGTTTTTAAAGCAATGTTTATTGAATGGTGCTGCTTGTTTTACTTGTGAAAACTATTGCACATGATCTTTAAACTTTGGAGAAACAGGTCCTATAAGCTTGCTGACAGAGAGGACTAGACTGTGAGTTCAAGAGATAACATCAGCAGCAGTTCTTCACTGAAACTGGCCTTTTTGAACAGGCAGGGAATTTAGGCTTGTAAAATGACCTGTAACTTTTAAACAAAGTAACTTAGAGACCTCAGTTTTGGCACAAGACTGATTGGGATTAAACAGATCCAAACTCTGAATTTATTGATGACAGAAATGTTGACTGTAATCCTTCTTTAGTTGAGTACTGTTTATCATTTACTCCATTAATGTGTTTTGACTTGGCTAAACTGCCCAAGTTAGTAACCCTTTATGTGGAATATCCCCATCTTTATGTATCACTGTGTGATTAATCATTTTGTAAGCAGAGAAAGAGTCTTACTTTGTAAGTCACTATTCTTTTGAACCTCTAGTTTAATTTGCTGTAACACAGTTAGTATAGATTCCCATATTGATTCCCAATAGGCATTTGCTCCATCATAATAAACACATGAGAAATGTCTTGTTGACCCTGAGATGGGGGGGGGGGGGGATCTAGTTTGGTCTTCTCTCTGTAGGGTGAAATAAAATGGTCAAGTTCAGTTGAAAAATATGTTCTAATAGTAGTAGGAGTGATAGGTTCTAAGCTGATTTTATTCTGCACATTAAGCTGTGGGTGATTCTTAATAAATTGTATTTGTTCCTCTAGGTCATCAAGGTTCTGACTAGCTGCACAATTAACTTCTGCCTGTATGGCTCTCTTTTTAGATCTGCTACCAGCCTCCATAGACCACAATGTTTTTTTATGTACTTGCTATTTCCTTTCATTAATAAAATTATCCACACTAGGTCCATTTATCTTAATATTATCCATAGATTGTTCTAAGGCAAGAATTTGTAGCATGAGTGGATGCTCAAGATTGGTTGGAAGAGATCTATTTTCTAATATTGGCATAGATGAACTATTATGGTATAGCAACCCTTGAATTCTTATTATGCCATTGTCATCTATAACATTCAATTTTGTGCTTGCGGTAACTAGATAACTGGTGATCTTTTTGGTATTGGTATTGGCTGTTTATTTTTTACTTTTGTTTGTTTTACTATAGACAAGTTTAGTAGTTTTTTTTTGGATACAAGGTGGGTTCCTCACCCCCATATTGGCAAGAAGAATGCAATATACTTAACTGACTTTAAACAATAAAAAATGACAAAAGCACAAAGTTACAAATGGGGTTTCCTTTTTCTTTTTCTATTACGTGTTTTTGTGCCTTGGGAGCCTGGCAGGCAGCTCTGGTCCTCCCTCAGAGGAACTCAGTCTCCAGCTGTCCATTCCCCACCCAACTTCCCCTATGATCCCCCATGGTTCCCCCCTTCCCCATGGATGGGCTGAGGTGGAGGGGCGCCAGTCTTCCCCCAACCCCAGAGTGAAATCCAGATGCTTGGGAAAGCCATGACAGCCACAGAAGAGCCATCATGGAGCCTGTCATCTCCATTTTCCACTGCTTTTTTCCACCCCCCTCCCCACCAACGGCACACGTCAGTTATGTGCCTCCTGACTCACATCTCCTCTGGCCACTATCAGAGGGAGATCAATGAGCAGGATGGCAGTCCCTCCCTCCCCAAAAGAGGAAAGCAGTCCTCTGGATGCTCAATCCTCTCACCCCTGCCGACCCATGGCAGCCCAGGCTATCACTGGGTCATAGCTGAAGAGTTTGATGACAAAAACAGCTATCTTGCTGATTCAGATTTTAATCTTACAGCATTTTCAATATCTCGTCCAAATAAAAAGTTCCTATATGCAGGGTCTTAAGGCTGTTCTATAAGTTATGACTGGAGCTTGAATAATGATTCATATAGCACACAAGGAAGCACCTCTTTCAGAAGATAAAAGTTCAGACAAAAGCCTTGTACAAATGTCTCTAAGTAGGGCCTTCAGTTTGCTCTGTAAAAAGTATTATTTAATAATCAATATTGCTCATTTTAAAATAGTCTCATCTGTAGAAAAATGAAAGTTCTAGCACAGACCTTGATGCCATGCCAGATAGTCCTCATCAGCACACAGTAAATCTGTACTTCATATTTTGTAGTACTTGCAGAGCTGAAGTCCAGTCCAAATAATATTGCCATTTGCTGTATAATCTGAGGTTCTCTCAAGCTCCTCCCCAATTGATGAAAAAACATTGGCACACTTAGGAAAAGAAAGAGAAAGAACAAAAATTAAGGCTTATTATAAACTGGGGATCATAAATGGATGTCGCTGATTGGCCGAAACGTTTTTGAAGCCGTGATGATATTGAGCTACATCATCACGGCTTCAGAAAATCTCCGGCCACCAGCCTCCTCACCTGCAGCACCACACATCGCTCTGCTCCACTAGTATTTCCACCTCACACTGAACTGTAGAAGGGCACAACCATTGACAGAGACATGCTCCAAAAATCGAAATGAACGCCATCCCTCCTACAACCGCTGCTACTGCCAGTACTTTACAAAGCCTGCCATACATTTTCTTACCTCAGCCAAACTCCTGAGGAATATGATGTTGACAGAGTGAGTAGCGTCATTTCCACAGCATCACTAGTGCTTGACTGTCATGTTACAAAATAAAAAAAAAAGAGAAAATTACAATCATGGTGCCGACAAGCTCTACCTAACTACCGAAAAGAAACCGCAAATTAAACACACATTCACTCTGTCCCAGACTAGGCAGCATGACCACATGAAACCCACGGAGAGCATACTTGAGAGGACCAGTATTACCAAAGTGACACAGTGTTAGTTATAACAGCGCCACCTCCTGGCCGAGCCCTTCAGGACTATTTTGTCAAAACATACTCATCCAACATGCTAAAAGAAGCAATTTCACAAGGTTTTAAAAGTATTTTTTTCCTTGAAAACAATTCATTCAATCCAGTTCATAATAGCAATAAGTCACTCCAGGGTGTGGTATATCATGGGATATTGTCACTTCTCGGATGGTTGGATGCACTCGGCCTGCGGCCTTGTGCCCAAACACTCGAGACGTGACAATATCTCATGATATACCACACCCTGTCATGCCTTATTGCTTAATTATACAATGGCAAGAAAGAATCCTAGATTCTGATTGGTCAGTGTGTGCCTGAGACAGTGATGATATTACAGTATAACATCACTGTCATTGATTAGCATTAGCTTTGCTGGCTGTATTCATAGAGCATCTTTTTGCTCTTCTCTAAGAAACTCACTAAAAATCTACTAAAAACGTTTTTAAATTTTTTTTTTATTTTGTATAACATCGAGCCATTGTAGAATAGCAATAAGGCACTCCATGGTGTGTGTTATTGTGTAATAACATCACTCCTGGGGTGGTGGAAGCACTCAGCTTCACTTCGTGCTTCAACCCACCCCAGGAGTGACGTTATTACATGATAATGCACACCCTGTAGTGCCTTATTGCTTAATTATCTACAATAGCATACAGTATGTAAAGTCACTAAAATCTAAGAGTTAGAACATAAGGAAAACAAGTACTGTATATTACTATGAAAAAAATAAAATCCAGGCAATGACACAGCTATTTCACAATCTAAACCACACTATACCATTCTTTATTCAATGCTCCTACTCTTTATAAGTTTAATCCCAGAAAAATTAGCATGACAGGAGAATCAACTTACTTGCATCATGTGTTAATGGCCAGCCCGGTGCAGGAAAGTGCCAATCTGTGCTCCTTAAACATTTCAAACCCTCTCAGCTCCAAGACAAAATGTAGCAGAGAAGTGTAGGCTAAAAGAGCTCCGAGAGCTCAATATACTCAGTTAAGATAATAAGGTGCTTACCAAGGCTGTAAAAGCAGCTGCCCAACAGAGTTTGGTAGAAAGACTCCACACACTTGGGAGTGTTGATGGCATCTGGAAGTCCTGAATGCCAACCCTTACACTTGCGCCATTTATCTCAAGTAACCTTGTGATGTTACGGCATGAAGTTCAAAAAGAAATAAAACAAATAAAACAAAATAAACAAATAAGAGCTTAGTTCTTTTTTGTTTTTGCTGATTTCCAGGCTCCCCCTGCCAGTAACTCCTTCTGGCCACTTAGGCCCCACCTGCCATTCTGAACCATCATCATCCACTGCCCCTCAATGCCACAGCCCCTGGGTAACCCAACATAACCCTTCATTGGGACGCTCCCCCCCCCCCAGAAAATAAATGCCCATAGGTGCAGATATGTATCCCGGGCACAGAGGGGTTAGCTTCCGAGGCTTTGTGGTGACAGGGACCAGCATCCATCATCCAGTTGACTGGGGGGGGGGGTAGTTTTTCTATTTTCTTCTCTTCCCACTCCCCTCCTCCCCCAATGGGCTGGTCATGACAGCAACCTGGGGTGGAGACATTCGGCTGTGTGTTGAGGCCTCACACTGCCTAGAACATCACCCAGGCCACCTCCAGGTGCATAAGGCCTGACCACCCCCCTGGGAGGGAAGTATCTAAAGGACGGTTTAAACTCCCTCCCTGCAAAAAGAGTTTATAATAATAATAAATGTTATTTTCATGGTGCCTTTCAAAAACCAAAGGTACCTAACAAATAATTAAAAAAACATATCAAATTGCATAGCAGCATGAATAGTATAAAACAGAAGATACGGCTATAAGAAATTAAAATTAATCAGTCACCAAATGCTTGGTGCCAGAGGTGTGTTTTTAAGGTTTGTTTAAATCCCTTCATGGTCACGCACTCCTATAACTGATGGGGTAGAGAATTCCAAAGGGATGGGTCTGTATGCATAAATGCTCAGGCTCCAGTAGATTTAAAACACACCCTTGGAACCTTTAGCAACACCAGTCAGCTGAGCGGAGCAATAGTCCAGGGCAGTAAGGTACCAGAAGCTCTTTCAGGTAGTTCAGGCCCAGTCTGTGTAGGGCTTTATCAGTCAGAAGACTGACTTTAAAGGTAATCCGCCACTGTACCAGCAGCCAGTGCAGACTGCATAGCACTGGAAAAATATGACATGACTGAGAGGTTCCCATCAAAAGCTAGGCCGCTGCATTCTGCACTAGCTGCAAGCAGCAGATTTCCACCCCAGGTAGCCCTAGGAAGAGGGAGTTGCAGTAATCCAAGCACAAGGACACAAAGGCGTGGACCAACATGGGAAGATTGCCAGATGGAACAAGGTGCTTAACTGTGGAGATATTCCTCAGATGGTAAAAAGAGGTCTTGATGACGGCTGACACCTGCGTATGCAATGTCAGCCCTTCATCAAAAATTACCCCCAAGTTTGGCACCCATTCAGAGGCCAGGAGTGAGAGACCCCCAAGAAAAAGCCCTGTGGGCAAACCTACCCCTGACCCCTCCTATCCAGTGACCCAGGTCCACAACCAGCACCTCAGTCTTTTCCGAGTTCAATTTCAACCAGCTCGAATCCATCCAATCCTGGATTTCTGCGAGGCACTTGTTAAAGACTGAGAGATCTCCATCCTGATCAGGTGCAAAAGAAAGATAGAGCTGGGTATCATCAGCATAGCAGTGAAACCTCAGCCCATACCTTCTTACAATGTCTCTGAGGGGCAGCATGTACACTGTGAACAACATGGGGGACAACACTGATCCCTGAGGGACCCCACATGACAGAGGGATTAGATCCGAGGAATAAACCCCGGACACCACCATCTGAGTTCTTTCTGTGAGGAAAGATGTAAAACACCTGAGGACTGTACCAGGCAGGCCACAGATGAACCTCAGGCAGCTGAGCAGAACCACATGGACCACAGTATCAAACACTGACGAGATATCTAGAAGAACCAAGATGGAATGCTTCTTCTGATCTCTAGCTATCAGGATATCATTGAGCACCCTAACCAATGCCGTCTCAATACTGTGCCTCTTTTGAAAACTGGACTGAAGAGGTTCATAGATGGTCAAATCGTTCTCCAGTTGTATAGCCACTACCTTCTCAGCCACCTTCCCTAAAAAGGGGAGGTTAGAGATTGGTCTGTAGTTCACATGGCAGTTTGGGTCCCAAGAAGCTTTCTTCAGGAGGGGTGTTACCATCGCCTTCTTCAGGGAGCTAGGAAACTCATCTCTTTCCAAGGAGCACCAGACTATCCATTTAGAGTGTCCTTTGTTTTCCGTATGTTCCCTTCCTGACACCTGGGCTCGGGGCTCAAACCGGGGTCACCAGCATGCCAAGATAACCCCTTCACTCGGCACCATGGAGCCAGCTAAAATCTTAGTTCTAATAAAAATATACAACCTTGAGCTATAAAATAAGTAACAGAAGGAAGTATTAACCACTATCACAGGTGCAATAAAGATCCTGATATCAGATTATAGCCATGTACTTGTGTGTGGCTGAACTGCAATAGTTTAAAACAAAGAAAAAGAGTCTAAACATATAGTACATGGATATATTAAAATTTACCAATACTATGTAAAAATGCCCCAATATATCCTTACCCTCAGCTATTAGAGATCAAAAAACTGCCTGTGAAATAACTTATTTTCAGTCAAGGTACAGCCTGAACATTTAGTGACCTCTGGATAATTTTACATTTTGTAAAAGCCTCTCAGTAGTGTCTTAAAGGGACACTGTCAACACCATCAGGCCTCAAAGTGTCCCTAGTTTAAAACACACATGTTATGATTTGTCACATTCTGTAGAGACTGCTGATGTAGTTGGTACTTTGATTTTAATTTTGTTTTTCTATTTGAAAGTGAAAAACATACTACCCACCATACTGGTGTTAACATACCAAAACATGTTTATTTACATTCCTTGATCAACTTCCACAGTATATTTCCTGGACTTGAGAACACCCATAACACAGTCCAGCCACTCATGATGCAGTGGGAGGAAAGGAGACTACTACATTATGAGTTGTTGCACTGTTTGGGGGGTGTTTGTAATGTTCAGGAAGTATGCACTAACAGTAGATCAAGGATTTGAAACAAAACAAGGCTGGATATAACTGTACCATTAGCATGCATTTCTGTTCTACTAAGAAAGGCAGCAGATAAAACAACCAGCAACTTCACTGAAGTTTAGAGAAGGTAAATAATCATAAAATGTTGTTTCTCAACCAAAAATAATATATTGTAAAAAGGGTCGTCAGTGTCCCTTTAAACAAAAATGAACATATGGCATAAAATGCTGCATACAGAAACTAAGACATCTATTGCAACTAAAATGCCAATTGTGGGTTGAGTATCGGAAAACAAAATACATCACATTCCTTGTATCGCTGTTCCTCTTCTCTGCTTACAGACTTTACAAGCTTTTAAAAACTATGGCATTATTACTAGTGACTTTCCAGTAAAGATATGATAATGTGTGGCCCCTTAGAAAAGTTAGTTTGAATTTTGGCTTCAGCTTCAGTGCTTAGCTTTCTGATATAAGAAACAAAAGGTTGCTCTCTGGGTTGATATTGTGGTGTGAGCACAGCCTCTGCATTTGCAGCCATCCCAAATAGCTTCTACATCTTCCCTGCAGCTCAAGCAGCTCTACCATCAGCCTGCCTTCCTCTTAGAGGGGGACAAAGACAGACAGAGAGCGAGAGAGACCACACCACCAAGGACTTTGCAAAAAGATAGACTCTAAAGACTACATAAGCAGTTGTAAGGTATAACAATGGTGACATATCTTTTTTAAATATAAAATGCACTTTATGTAGTCCTGCTTCTCCCTGCTAACTCCTCAGCAGCGAGAGCACATAGCAGCTGACCTCTATCAGATTCTCACCCTGATGGTCAATGAAAATGAACACAGAACACGAAAATGAACACTTGGACAGCATGTCGATCTCCATCTCAGCCACTACCACCACCACTACCACCAGGCTTTGTAGCACAAAGCAGACAGCACCCTCTGCCAGTGAGTAAGGGAATTTCACCTGTGTCCAGGAAAAATACCTCTAACAGCGTAACCTGATTCAGTATGGCATTTTGTATCTCCATCCCACCTCAAGCCCCCTTCCCGGGTTGAGGCTTCCTTTCCTGGTTAACAAAAACTAAACAAATAAATTAAGGTATATTTATAATATCATGCTATTAAGACTTAGGGCAGCAAAATGGAAGTTTTGTGCCAATGCAGAGTCTGATTGTGCTTGCATGGTGAGGATGCCACAAGTGCATACTGAACTGCCCATAATGGAAGCCTCACCCTGCTGCCACAAAGTGAATTGCACTGTAGTGCAAATGAACCCCAGGAACACATGGTAATGACTGCGATGGCATCTCATTATCTAGTGTGCACCAGGATAATAGAGCCTTTTGCTTGTTCTAATTGCCTGCTGGAGCAACACTACTCAACACAAGCAAAAAAGCATCTTTTAACAGACTGCAAACCACCAGCCATGATAACCAAAGCCCTCCCCTATTGGGTTATGATGGAAAGTGCTTTGTGTCCCATTAAGCCCACCACATAGTACACTACAATCCCTGGCATCTAGTGGTCCTCCTTCCTCACCCTATCCCCTAAATTCTTTTAAACTAATATGCCTGACATCTAGTAGTCCCCCTCCTTCACCCAATCACCAAATTTCTGTCAAACAAATATCCCTGGTGTTCAATGGTCCACCCTCACCAGGTCCCCAGATTTCTGTCATACCATTATCCCACATGTCTAGTGGTTGCTCCTTACCCAGTCGCTGAATTATTGTCAAACTATTGCAGTGTCCCCGGTGTCATTGCGGGGAGCTGTTCTCACTTGCTGCCCCAGTGGCAGAAGGGTCCAATGGAGCCACAGTCGGTGGCATTGGGACTGGGAAGCTGCAGCAGAGCTGCTTTATTTGCGCAGAGGGAACCAGGAGAGCCGCAGTTGGTGACAGCAGCATTGGGGAGCTGCATTGGTGGCAGTGAGCAGGATCATCAGCATAGGCCACAGAGGAGCCACAGAGATATGCACATAGCCTCAACAGCAAAGCTTTTTCTGGAACTGTCCAGGGTCTCCCCTGTTCAGCCAATCTGGGAGCCAGGAAAATCAAAGGTGCCATTTTTAAAGTTGCTGCTGGCCCTTAAATAGCTGTCCACAGAGCAAAGGGACTACTGTTACAAGGAGCTGCTCTCACTTGCCACATCAGCAGCAGAAGCATCCAAAGAAGCCACAGTAGGCAGCATCAAGACTGTGGAGCTGCAGTGGAGCTGCTTCATTTGCGGAATAGGGGTCTGAGACAGCCGCAGTCAGCGACAGCAACGTAAGGGAGTTGCATAGGTGGCAGTGAGCAGGATCATCTGTGGAGATTGGCAGAGAAGCCACAGAGATCTGCACATTGCCTGAACAGTGGAGCTTTTTCTGGAACTGTCCTGGCTCTCCCCTTTTTGGCCATTCCGGGAGCCAGGTAAATCAAAGATGCCATTTTCAAAGTTGCGACTGGCCCTTAAATAGCCAGCCGCATAGCAAAGGGACTACTGTTGTGGGGAGCTGTTCTCACTTGCCATGCCAGTGGCAGAAGGGTTCAAAGGAGCCTCAGTTGGCAGCATCGGGACTGAGGAGCTGCAGTGGAGCTGCTTCACTTGCGGCAGAGGGGACCGGGAGAGCTGCAGTCAATGGCAGCAGCAGTAGGGAGCCACATCAGTGGAAGTGAGCAGGACCATCAGTGGAGGCTGGTAGAGGAGCCGCAGAGATCTGCACATTACCTGAAGTTTTTCCTTCCCACCCACCCACCCGGCCCTGACCTTTGTTAAATGCCTGAGGTAGGAGGCAGGGCTAACAACCAAGAGACTGTAGGATTTCTGGACTTTGCGGTAAAGGGCTGTACACTGATCTTGGCATGACAAAAGGGCTGATCATTTCCTGCAGACTTGGGTTGAGCTCAAGGGAGTGAGAGATTAATGGGGTATGCTTGAACTAAGTACAATGGTGTGGGTGTTTAAAGGTGTATGCCAAGGGACCTAAAGGTGACTGTGAGCTTAGGGGGTCAGTACAAGCTGGGCAGCTTCTTTTTGTGAAAATCTATCTTTAAGCTGTAGGTCTGTTGCTTTCTGGGTGTGTTCTGGGTTTGTGGCTGCTTAAAGAGGTATGCTAAAAGCTTGAAGGTCACTGGGAACTTGGGGGTTGGTATAAGCTGGGCAGCTGGGCAGGTTTGTAGCTGTTTAAAGGGGTATACTAAAGGCTTGAAGGTGACTGTGAACTTGAGGGGTGGTACAAGCTGGGCCGCTGCTTTTGTACAAATCTGTCTTTAAACTGTGGGTCTGTGCTTCTGAGTGTGTTTTCTTTAATTGTGGGTCTATTCTTTAAGCTGCTAATCTGGTGACTATCTTAAATTTCTGATTAATGCTGGGCAGCTTATCTTTGTATGGGGATGATCTTTAAATTGTGAGACTATTGATAAGCGGCTCTCCTAGGGGCCTGTTGTTCAGTGGCTGTCCTAGAGGACCTAACCAAGTTTCTGATAGAAGTTTTTGTCTTAGGAGATGGGTGGAGGACTGGAAGTTAATCAGTAAAATTAGTAGAATAGTGGGGTGTAGTGAATGTGGAACAGCCATTTTCATGGCAACACTATGGAGGTTGAGGGGTTGCCCAATTTGTATCAAACTTGGGCAGTTGAAAACAGAGTTAAGCAGACTTAGAGAGGAACTGGCAAAGATGTGGGGAAAGTTAGGGGTTGGGGGCACATAAGGTACAGCCACAGGATGTGGGGATCTGCTGAAGTGATTAGGAGGGGTGTGGTGGGGCAGATTGGGACCATGGCCTGAAGTGGCCAATTAGTGGGGTTCGAGGAACTGGGGGTTCAAGCCCAAATAGTGGTGACTGGGCTGGCAAGTGGGTAGGGGAGATCTTGGGGAGCTAGGGGAAGGGAGCACCAGTTGGGGGGAAGGGAAGAAGAGCTCAAACTAGGCCTGATACACAGGTGCTTCATGGTCACAAGTCATGTGCTGGGGGGAGGACTCTGTTGCCAGATGGGTGGGGTATGGGGCCTTGAGCTAGGGGAAATGCCTTGGTAGAAAGAGGAGTAGAGTCAGACTCTGTGGTGGGAGAAAGGATGGGGCAGCAGAGTACATGGGTGGGGGTGGCAGAAGGGAGGAGGGAGGGGATGTTCAGAGGTGATAGTGGAAGTGGGAGGTGCTAATATTAAGACAACATGGGGAGCAATGAACATGGGAGGAGAGGTGGCAGGGTAGAAGTGGGGGGTGTTGATGGAAGTCAGTGGGTCTGGAGGTGAGAATATTAATGTAAGAGGGGGAGAAATGGGCATGGGGATGGCACCGGGTCCAAGGGTGGAGATGCAGGTATTATGGGTGACAGTGAACAGAGGGGGCATTTTGAGGTGAAGGGTGTGGGGAAGGAAGGGATGATGGGGGGTCCTGGGGGTGAGGGTCGATTGCCTTGATGGGGAAGGGATAGATGGGGGTGCTGCATAGACGGGTGCTGCTGGGAAAGTCCAAGAGGGTGTTGTGGGGAGTAAAAGGGTGTTGGGTTGCCCGGAGGAGAGGGTTGAGTGCATGGATGGGGAGGATGTTGATGGGAGTGCTGGTGGGACAGATCAGAGTGATGAGGTGGGGGGAGCTGGGAGGAAATTGTCGGACGGGAGATAGTTGAAAGGGGGGTAAAGGCAACCATTGACAATCTGATTGATGGTGCCATCAGTAAAAATGGAGAGGTGGTGGGAGTGAGGGGGGGTGTGACAGAGGAGAGGGTTAGGCTTAAAGGTAAGGAGGAGGTTAAAGTGCTCCTGCTCAGGGATTCCATAATTGGGGCATAAAGTGGGAGGGAAGGAGAGCACAGAAAGGCTGTGCTGTCCAGGTCAAGAGCATATCTGGCTTGACCGTGCACAAGGCCAAGCACTTGGTGTATGCTTTGGTGAAGGACTATGGTGGATCCCCTTACATACTAGTGCACCTAGTGTAAACATGAATGACATAGAGGGAAATGTGTGCAGGAAATACAGGCAAGGTTCTGGGAGCTAGCCAGAGTACGTCTTGCTTCTGGATGCATGGTCTCTTTCTCAAAGATCCTTCCGATGCCTAGAGCCAGTGTGGGGAATAAGTGGAAAATCATGGAGGTTAATGAATGACTCAGAGCATGGTGTGTCTAGGGGTATGGGTTGGTGGGGGACTGGGATGCAACTTGGGAGGGCAAGGGGCTGTATGCTAGGGATAGGCTTCACTTAAATTTGGAGGAGGGATGTTTTGAAACTAAAACTGACCAAATTCATTGAAGCTAGGTGGGGTTTAAGCTTGTGAAGGGGGAGGGCTGAGGCTTGAGACTGCTGCTGACAGCCACATCAAGGGATGACTTGGCCTTCTCTCCCCAGCAGAGGGGATGGGATGCGCAACTGGGACACCCAACAGTGTGCAAGGGAGAGGGAGCATGCAGTTAACTGGTGGATCTCAGGTTGGGGGGATGGGAGAGGGCAAGGGGCTGGGATGGAGAGTAGTCCTGATTAATGCCAGGAGCATCGGAAATAAGATGCCTGAGCTTTAGGCAATGCTAACTGAAGTGGATGTGGATGTGGTGGCAGTCACTGAAACTTGGGCCACTCATCGTCATGACTGGGACCTGAACCTGATGGGGTACACTGTGTTCAGGAGGGACAGGGCTGTGGGGGGGAGGCAGGGTGGAGCTCATCATTAGGAACAGCACTGATATATGCAGGGTGGAGGGGGCTGAGGGAAACATAGAGGTGTTATGGGATACCCTGCAGGATCCTGGGGGAAAGAGGGTCAACCTGGGGGTGGTTTATATGCCGCCCATGCAGGCTGAGGAACTCGAGGAGGGCCTGCTGGTGAATTTAAGACATCACTGTGGTCAGGACAATGGTAAAACTATGGTGCTGGGTGACCTTAACATGCCAGGGGTTGATTGGGGCACTATAGAATATTCATCAACTAGGGAGCAGTGCTTGCTGGAACATCTTTTTATTTTATTTATTGAAATGTTTCACCAGGAAAGCATGCTGAACAACAAGTTACTTGTCTCCCGGTGTGATCTTGGTGGTAGGGAACAATGGGATAGAATACAGAGAAATTTTCAGTGTTGGAATGCAATTTTCTTACTTGCATACAATGAGAGCAGGAGGGATTACAGGTAGATAACATAGGCTAAAAATGCAACAGTTAAGTATAGTAGATATGAAGACACATATAGCAAGTTGGCAAACAGTTGGTGACAGTTGGTAACACTGGAACACATATAATAACTTGTCAAAAGTATGTAGCACTAGATGGTAAGGTGACCCAATAGTAATTGGTAACCACTAGTGTAACATAGATGTTCAAGATTTACAGTGATTGGAGTAAACAGAGGAAGAATGGAAGGAGGGAATTAAATATTGCGGAGGGTAGAATGGAAGAAGGGAATGGAAATTTACAGAGAGATGCAACAAGAACACAATTTTCAAGGCAAACAGAAATGACAGAGTGGACTAAAGTGCATATAACAGGGGTATGGGTAGGTTATAGGGGCTTAATTGAGTGTAGGGGTAGGCCATAGTGGTGGGCAAAGTGGTCTCAATTCGCTGCACGAAGAGATTCGCAAAGTAAAGGCAGTTTCGAGGAGTGCTCCGCAACACAAAGCAGAGTAATTCACGATCTAATGAGTAACGCAAAGTCCATTGAAACAATGACTTTGAGTTACTCTGCCTTCCCAGACCACTACTCCACCAAAATCTTAAGTGGCGTGCATTGAAAACAATGCACTTCGCCTCACTTCACCTTGTTTTTGAGCTTCAAAGGTGAATTTTGCAGTAATTCATGGGATTTCAGATCACATGGGCTCTATATTGATCTGCACAGCCTCAGTTCGGGGCAGTGTGTAGGAAGCAGTAGGAGGCAGTGTGCTCTGAGAGCTGTCTGTGATTGAAACCTTTTAAAAGTTGTTAAAAAAGCATTTTTGCGTTTTATTTTGGGCTCCACCTTTAGTTCATTGATTGCAGAAAACCCTCCTGTGTTCATATCATCGAGCGTTTTTGTTTTTGTGTAGATTTTGAATGTTGATGTACAACATTGAGTGTGTGTAGTGAAAGACAGTGAAAGTGTGCTTCAGGGGAAGGGTGTATCTGTGGTGTAGGTAGATTTAAGTTGGAGAAATAGTGATTTCTTTGTTTTTTTGGTTATATTTTTGTTATATAAGTGACTGTGTTAATGTACACACAGTAATATTGTCAGTAATTGTTGAAATTTTCTTGCTGATTGGGCCGGCCTGGTGGCACTGAGGGTTGAGGCACTGGACGCCACACCTCGCTCTATGCCAGTGACCCGGGTCCAGGTGCAGACTCGGGCCGCTGGTGGGTCAGCCGGGGGGAGTACGGCTTGAGCGTCCACGACAGCTCTCCATCTCCAGGGAGGATCGGGTGGGAGGGTTGATGCCCACTGCTCTTGTGCAACTCTGAGCAGAGGCTTGGGGGAATACAAGCTCCCAATAGTAGGGAGATGGTCTGCCCAGACTTGCAGCAGATGTTGGCATCTAATGCCTTGATGTCAGGGGCTAACGCTGCATGGGGGAGGAAAAAAGTGGAAAAACCCCTGTCGGCTCCGGGAAAACGGGCTTCCTGGGGCATGCTTCCGATGTACAAAAGCTCACTGACTACCTCCAGACCCGACGAAAGTTAGATTTACAGGGGGTCTCCGTCCCCGCTCGGGGGGCAAGCTGAAGCTACATGGGGGACTGGGAGGTAAGTATCGGTGAGCAGGTGGTAGAAGGATGACCCCTTGGATGCCCTAAAGGGTCAGGGCTGACAGGTAGTAAGGAGGGGACAAAGTAAGATTTCAAAAAAAAAAAACATTTTTCTTGCTGATTATGTGTTGTGTGGATCTGGTGCAGCAGTTTATAATTTCCAGTTGTTTACATTACAATAAGTGGCATATTACTGAAGTTTTCAATTTGCTATGCATTACTTTTTCACCATTGTAGATAAACTGTTCTGTGTGCGTGTGTGTGTGTGTGTGAGTGGTGTTGCGTGACATCAAATAATACACCTTTTATTGTGCCACAGACTAGTGCAATTGCAGGCACAGCAGTATTGACCTGCTATCCATTGCAGCTGCCTGATTTTGTACTGCGATCGTGGTATCTGTTCTTTGTTTTGCTGCTTGTACTGCCGTAAAAATCTGCAGTCAGTGCTTCCCCACCACACCCACCGGCAAAAGGAATTTTTTACCAGATTGGATTGTTTGTGACCTCATCAGCACCACTGGTTACTGAAGTTGTTTTCATTGTGTGACAGTTTCTATCTGTTCCTGAAGCAACAGTTGTTTTTTTGGCTTCACATCCAGCGTCTCCCCAATCAGAGAGTGAATGTAACAAAATCTAAATTTGTTTATAATATTGTTGTTGTTCCCCCAAAATGTCCACAAAGAGACATACAAGCAAAACTGGTTCTCGCCATGGCACTGCTGCCAGTAAGATAGTCTGTGGGTGTGGTAGTGCACAGACGCATAAGTGCATTGCTGATGTGAGGAAAGGTATTTCTCCTGCAATGTTATTTACAGCCCAATCAGTAGCTTCACTCATAGTTGGAGGAGATGATGTTTTCCCAGCTGGTGGTGTTAGTGTTAGTGGTGTTAGTAGTGGTGGTAGTATTACTATTGGTGCCTCAAGTTCAAATTCTGACCGGTGTACCGTATCCAAAAATATAGTGGAGTGTGAAGCAGTGCAAGTGACTGGCAACGTAGATAATGTCATACTTTCCAGTAACATCCCAGTAACTGAACCTGAGGATTCTGATGATCATGTCAACGATAGCATACAATGTGATATTCATTCCACTGTGGCGGTTAATGTCATCATTTTCCATGCAGTGATTCACAGTGTGGTGAAAAAATATCAGGTGATGGTGGTGTAGATAATGATGATGAATGTGAGGATGACGATGATGTTGCTGTTGTTGCAACATGCAGTCCACATCCTAGCATCCAAGCAGAAGATGCGGATGTGTGTGACATTGATGAACATGATGATGATGTGATTGACCCCAGTTGGAAGAGAAAGGAATTAAAAGTGGCTGTGTCTGAGTTTGTTTGCAGGAATCATCCCCTTCCCATAAAAACTTGCGATTTACCAGTTTTAGTTGATGATAATGACCCAGTAATAATGATACGTAGTTGTGATGGTCAGTTGCAATCCAGGTGTGCAGTGCCCAAAACATCACATGCCCGCCCCACTTCAGTGCTTAAAAGAATGGAGTTAAATAAGCAGCATCATGGACATGTTAAAAGTAGAGCATCACAATCCCTTGTTTGGGATTTTTTTGTTCAAGATGTGAATGATGAGTCAGTTGCAATCTGACAGGTTTGCCATGTGAGTGTGAGTTGAGGTAAAAAGGGGAGCCATCTGGGCATAGGACAACAGCATATGCATCTTAAGAATAGGCACATGGCACTGTGGACCCAGCACAAGCTGGCAGCTAATACCACAATGGGGTGTTCACCCTCATCACCAGCAACCATAACGAGCATGTTATCCCCTTCCATGACTGTTAAGTCCAGTAGTAAATTAAACGCGTGCAATAGTGAGGTAATAAGAGCAGAGGATTACTACAGACATGATGAGGTGGAGGAGTATAATGACTTTGAAATGTTGCCCAGTGCTGGTGAGAGTAGCAGTTTTGGTGGTTGTGGTGAATGCAGTATGTCTCGTGCAAGTGGTATATCAACCCCGGTTGGAAAATCTGGCAAAATAACTGCATTTCTAGGTTTGTCATCATCACTTGTGAAACTGTCTTCATCAAACGTCCACACTCCACCCCCTGCCAATGCCATTCATCACAGAGCACAACCATTTGTGATCTTGCCTGTGTAAAACGTTTGTCAGCCCATGTTACAAGAGTGTTTTTGTGCATAAGCTGAAGTACCCCCCTCAGGCATACAGTGTCATGTGAACTTAATGCTGCTGTAGCTGAAATGCTGGCAGTTGATCTTTTGCCCTTCTGCTTTGTGGAGAATTCTGGGTTCTGGCAGTTTGCTGCATGTTCCTGTCCAAAATGGAAAGTCCCATCCAGGACATACTTTTCAACTCGTGCTGTCCTCGAGTTGTTCTGTACTGTGTCCGACTCAGTAAGACATGCCCTTCAACATTCCTCCTCTCCATTCATCCATTTAAGTATGGATATGTGGATAAGTGGCAAAACAGAGGGGAGTTCATATTTGTGTATAACTGCACACTGGGAGCAGGTGCCAGAGGTTGTTTGTGATGTTGATAGAGTGAATAATCAGTGCAGTAAGGTGGATTGTCACGGTAGCAATCTTCCAGGAATTTGACAGCATGCAACGATTGCTATGCGCAATGTGACCTTTTCACATACTGGTGAGAACATGTTGGACATGGTACTGACTGAAATTGACAAGTGGCTGAACCCCCTGTCCCTGAGAGCTGGGTTCATAGCAAGTGACATTGGGTCAAATGTGGTGAAATGCACCACAAAAGGTGTTTTTTTTGTGTTCCATGCATGGCTCATTGTTTAAATATTGTGTTGCAGAGTTTCTGCAGTGCCTTGATGTAAAGAAAATGCTGACCATTGCACAATGTATCTGCTCTCACTTTTCATGATCTGGAAAGGCCCGTGACCAGCTGCGGCAGTTGCAGGTACAAAACAGCATGCCTCTGCACCGCTTGAAGATGGAAGTTGTCACCCTATGGAACTCCACTTTATACATGGCAGAGAGGTTGTATGAGCAATACCAAGCCATCTCAGAATATCTTGTTATGCACACTAGCCGTGACAGTTCCGGGGCCTCCATGTCTGTGATGACTGAACAGTGGAGCCTCATGGACTCTGTAATAACAATTTTGCGGCCTTTTGAACATGCCACACAGGCAGTGAATGACGGATCTGCCTCCATTAGTCAATCAATTCAACTGCTGCGGGTGCTGAGGCAGACATTGGTGAATGCAGGGCATGGCCTTGATGTTGCCGGAGACATGTGGTAGCAGTATGTTGCTGCAACACATGCTGACGGTATTCGACCAGAATCGTCACATTGTGAGCATTCAGTGTAGTGACAACTTTGCCTTAGCAACAATGCTGGACCCATGTTACAAATGTGGAATTGTATCAGTACTGGAGGGAGGGCCTGAACAGGTAAAAAATATCGGTGGTCAACTGGTGCACTTGGTTCATGGGGCACAGAAGTCACGTGCCAAGACCAGCAAACCTCAGCAGCATAATCCAGCTGAAGGTGTACCTGGAGAACCATCAAGCATATCCTGCAAGGAGAAAGCGACTGTAGTTCCAGGTGGTCAGTCATCCAAAGTGGCTTGCGTCATCCCTCTTTGGGAGGCTTTGTCCCAAGTGAGTATTTGTGAAATAAATGATTCAGGAGAACAGGATGATGCAGCAACAACTGGACTTAGTGCTTCACAGAGAATGACTGAGTCATATTTGTCTGAAAACTTCCATCTGACAATAAATGAAGATCATCTTTTG
This sequence comes from Neoceratodus forsteri, assembly GCA_016271365.2. Classification (NCBI taxonomy): domain Eukaryota; kingdom Metazoa; phylum Chordata; order Ceratodontiformes; family Ceratodontidae; genus Neoceratodus; species Neoceratodus forsteri. The sequence continues at coordinate 562,526,295 of CM028135.1, read as the reverse complement.
TACTGGAGGGGAAAGGTCAGTGAATGGCCAGAGCTGACTGCAGTGGCACCGATGTACCTCACATGCCCACCCTCCAGTGTAAGTGTTGCGAGGGTATTCAGCTCAGCAGGTGCAATAGTCAGGGATCATCGGACAAACCTGTCTCCTGCAAATGTTAGTTTGCTAACATTCATTAAAATGAATGAGAGGCACATACCAGAACAGACTACAGCCTCGGTATTCATACCCCGGCCTAGTCATGGTGGTTTTGGTGATGTAGAAATGGACCATCCTCGTGGCACTTGCAGTGGCTGCCTGAAATGGCCCACCACTAACGTAGATGACGACACAATGGAGGAAGAATTTCTCAGTGGTCAGACTTCAGACATAGATGACTGTGGGGGCAGCTTTCTTTATGAGGATGATGATGTGGTTAATGTTGGCAGGTTTTAACTGAAGTTGTTAAAAGGCAGTATGCCACCCTGGACCACCACCACCACCACCACTGGGACTGATGTTAGCCACTGCCACCACTGAACATGAGTCTATCCGCCCCTCAGACCACCACTGGGAATGATGTTAGCCACTGCCACCTCTGAGCATGAGTCTATCTGCCCCCCAGACCACCACCACCACCGGGACTGATGTTAGCCACTACCACCACTGAGCATGAGTCTGTCCCCTCCCCAGACCACCACCACCGGGACTGATGTTAGCCACTCCCACCACTGAGCATGACTATATCTGCCCCCGCCATGGACCACCACATCCATCAGCAACAGACAGAAAGCTTCTTAATATTTAAACCATAAAGTGAGTATGTGTACTAATGTTTGTTATGTTATTTCACTTCCTTTAGTTGTATGTTTTGTTTTCTGTAGCTTTTCATAGCCACAATGGTCAAACACATACGGTATACTTATTTTGGTTTTTTTATAGGTTAACAAAAAAACTATTCTTCGCTGAAACTCGGTGGGAATGGTACTGCAGCTGGACTGTACAGAAGAACCTGTGGAATATCCATTTGAAATCCATTCTGGTAAGTATGAAGATTTTATTTCATCCATTTCATTGTTTTGGAAAGACTGTAGCAATTGTGACTGAGTACGATTCATAAACTAGGTGACGTGTACATCACCAAAACTATTTCTTTAAGATATCATTCATGCACTGTATTCTGAACTAGAAGCTGTGCAGCTCTGACCATGACAGTGTTGAAAAAGTTGCACACAGGTTGTGTTACTCGACAAGATGTGGTTTTGAATTGTAACTTGACTTGACATTGAGATTTTGAGAACCAGGGACAAATTACAATTAAGTTGTAAGAAGTCATTCATTTCTTTTTTTAGGAAACTTCCAGATGCTTTGTTGTTCTGTCAAAGTGGCCTTATCCAAACAAGTTCTTCAACATCAGCCCCCGGCTGGGGCACACATGTAACATGCAGAAGTTGTTTCATTAGATGACCATGACCATCATTATACAATGGTAAGAAAATTTCCTGGACTCTGATTGGTCAGTGTGTGCCTGACACAGTGATGATATTACACAATAACATCACTGTGCTGATTTTATGGAGCCTGAGCCTTTTTTTTTTTCAGAAACAGAGATATACTGCCTCACTAAAAATCTACTAAAAACATTTTTATTTTTATTTTTGTTTTGTATAACATCGAGCCATTGTATAATTGCAATAAGGCACTCCGAAGTGTGTGTTATCGTGTAATAACGTCACTCCTGGGGTGGTGGAAGCACTTGGCTTCACCTCGTGCTTCAACCCACCCCAGGAGTGATGTTATTACACGATAACACACACCTTGTCGTGCCTTATAGCTTAATTAACAACCAGACTCGAGAAGGATGCAGATGATATCTTTGAAGAGGTAACAAAATAAGAAACCATTACAGACAAACCTGCAAATATGCTTACCTTCATGTGTTTGAGAGTTATCCATTTCAAATTTCTATGCAAAAAGTTCTCATCAAGCACTGGAATGTGCACACCAACAGTTTCTGTGACCTGTGATACAGAACAATACCATGAGTACATGTCCTTGTCAACCCTCCTCTCCTACAGAATACAGAAATTTATATCTATATATATCAACTCACCAAGGCTACTATTAGTGTACAGACAAAGGGCACCGTTCCAGCCAGTTGAGATGATCACATTGCATTTGCTCGAATCACAGCACACATTGGACCAGCAACAGTTCGCTCACGGTCGTCATTTTATTCTGGGAGACTTTGTCTGTGCTGAAACGATCCCATTTCACTTTGTTACCACTTGTCAATTTTCTGGACACAAGGAGGATGCATTGTGGGCATGCAGAAAAAATCTGGGGACTCTGTGCCACCACTGCACGCATGAGCTATCCGAATGTTTCTTTACGTTATAAGGTTCACTTTGTGGTAAAATGTGGGCATGTTTAGACTAACAAGGCTCTTCTTACTGGAAACATGCCCACACATTTCACCACAAACTGACCAGTATAACATAAAGAAACATTTGGAAAGTTGCCGGACAATTGGACATTCACTATAATGGAGCATGCACCAGCGCTCTCCTCCCTGGCATCACGTCCTAACGTTGCTGAGAAAGGGGGGCAGAATTTGGGTGGCTTTTATGAATGGGAATTCCTCTGTGACATGACACACTGTAATGAAATTATGGGCAGTTTTCACAGAAATGTATTGCACTATGTAAGGACATATGGAGCAAGAAAGATTCTCCTGGAAGTAAGGCACCCTTATATCATGTGCAATGCTGTAACTTGGTGAATCTCTTTCATGTCTATTTCACAAGCAAAATAGTTATAGTAATGTTTACTTTGTGTTGGGACTTATGAATCAGATTTTAAGTGTTTCACAAACAGCATGAAGACTGAGAAATGTGAGTATGTTGTGCTAAACTGCACGTGTGCTGTCACTGTTCTTTCCTGTGTGTGCATACATTGTCCAGCTTCATGCAAACATATATATGGTAAGACTTGTTCCGTTATCAAGAATAAAGATAACAAAGAATACCGGATGTATATTTTATTGGTACCATCAGAACCAGTGGACTAAGTGATATGATATTTTTTTTGATGTATCGGATCACTGTGCACCTCAGTCACTCACAGTGCACACATGATTTTGCAGAGATCATAGCACAAAAAAACACATGCTCTCCTAAAAGATATGTGTGCAGTATAGTATAGTATATAATGTGACTAAGGTGCACTCTGGCCAGACACCTCTGAAAAAGTATCTTATCACTTAGTCTACTGATGATGACGGTGACAATAAAATATATCGTATTCTGCTCTCTGTTCTTTATAGCATAAACACTGCAACAAGTCAGCAACAGCAATATATGTTTGCAACACACTGCACAATGTCTGATGTCACACACACACACACACACACGAAACAACACTGACTGCACACATGCAATTTTACACATCATAATTGCACTGCTCACAACAGCTTGTCCACAAGCACTCCAAAACAAAAAGTCAGCATTACCGAGGCACTGCAACAACAGAAGAGAAAATGTATATTATTAAACAACAACAAAAAAACACACAAAAACAGTACAGCACAATAGTGGGGGGACCAGAAACAATCCCTTTATGTGGGATGCCATGGTGTTCGAGCAGCAGGTGCAGCTGCTGTTGATGGATTTGATCTACCTGGTACTACACAGCACCTACCCTCTCATTGTTCTCGCCGAGCGCCGCCCACACCAGAGCAGTGTCGGCCTGTGTTGCCGGCACTGCGGCGGGGTCCACTGCATGTGGAAACCTAGGTAGTGGTGGTGGTGGAGAGGGTGGTGCTTGTGGCTGTGCTGGCAGTGGTGGTGGTAGAGCAGCTGCTGCAGTTGCCTCCTCCTGCTGCGGCAGCGAGGCACAACTTCACCCACAGCACCCTCGGCCACTGCCACAGAAGGGCCAGCAGGTGGACTCCTGGCCCCTTCAGTGGCAGTGTGCCACTCCACCTTGTGGTGGTTCGCCACTGGCCACCGGTCCCCAAATGTGTCCCCCGGGAGCCACGGCACACCAGCACACTGCACAGATGGCAAACCATGATTGTGCTGTCTTCCCCCACATAGTTAAAAAAACTCCCACACTGGGGAGCTGCTGAGGGGGGACCAGATACAATTCTTGGACCACTTACATTTTCCTGGGGCTCAACCTGTGGCTGTGGAGGTGGTGGAGGGGTGGTGCTGGAGCCCCTGCAGCTGCTATGGGTGGTGGTGGTGGTGGTGGAGAAGGTGGATGCACAGCAGCCACCAGTGGCAGTGGTGCTGCTGCTGCTTCCACAGGGGGAGAAGCAACACCCAAGAGTCGGGAGTGGCCCAGTAATATTTGACTGCCCCACGTGTGTGCACTCCTCTCCTCTGCCTGCGCCCATGGGCCAGAGACTCTACTTGTCAAGGGTCCATCAAGCACAAGTCCCTGACTATCAACTAGTCCCGAGTCAATGCCTAACCTTCACCTGCACTCAGTCTCACACTCTCAGACACGCACACTCTGACACACACAGTCACACACACACACAAAACAAAACAAAACTTATAAAAAAAATTCAGTACCAAAAAAAAAATCACAAACACAATACAAAAACTAAATAAAGATGTAGCTTTTAAAAAAGCTGTTTTTTTCTGCACAAACTCACTGGGAAACAAACTGCTCTCCTCTTTCACCATAAAAGCCTTCTCCCTCTACAACTGCAAAGGAGAAAGTGAAAGTAACTGCTTCTGTGACTCGCTTCCTTCCTGCCTGGCTAAAGCATGTGACTTACAGTACTGTAAGCCATGTGATGTATGGGGTGCTGCCTATTTTGTTGTCACTTCACCTTACTTTTCGTTAAGGCAGAATGGCAACGCGAAGTCATAATGAGAAGGCGAAGTGAGCACTTTGTGGTGCCCACTTTGCGTTGTGCTCTGTCAATGCAAAGTGGCCATTTCGTGTCCACTTCACCAGCAGATTTAAAATTTGCTGCATAGTAGGCCAGTGTTTGGCTATGTTAAGTGGAAGGGGGGTAGGAGGATGGGAGAGGTAGAGTGTGGCAGTGTGATGAGAGAGAAGTATTGTAGGTGGCAGGTATCCAAGGGGAGAAAGGGAAGGAGCTGGAATTCAACAGTGTCCTGTTATTCCTATCTGAGCAGGGCAGTGGACAGCCGTACTGGCAGGACACCAATTATAGGTGATGAGAGTTATTTATATATAGTGATGCGAGAGGGGGGCTTTGGGGGAAGGATGTTGTGGGAGAGGGTAGAAGAGGTCAGCTATAGTGGGGGGATAGTACCCCACCAGTGTGCTGGGTGATCCTGCCTGCACAAGGCAGTGATCTAGCAGTGACTGAGGGGGTGCAGTAAAAGGAGAAATAGGGAAAAGGAGGTGAAGTTGTTGCCCACAGTGCACTATGGATCCTGCCTGCACAAGGCAGTTATCGTGCTTACAGAAGATAGATTAAGGATAGAGACAGACAGGGGAGGAACACTTTAGGAGGAGAGATAGTAGGGGACAAGGAGGAGTATGATCAGAGGGAAATAGGAGTGGTGGGGAGTAGGCATATGAGCCTGAGAAGAGGTCAACAATAGTAAGGGGGGTAGTATCCACAACCCTCTCCATGAAAAAATACTTCCTCACATTACCTCTGGACATCTTCCAGGATGCGTTCCTATCTCAGCTGGTGGCTGACCCTACAAGGGATGGTTGCATCCTGGATGTGGTCCTGTCTGATTGTGGCCTGATTAGGAACCTAGTTGTAGGGGACCCACTAGTGGGGAGTGACCATGCCATGGTTTGGTTTTCCTTAGACCTGGGGGGAAGGGAGAATCACACAAAAACGGCAGTAGTAGACCTCAGGGGAGCAGACTTTAAGGCTATGGTGGGGATTCTCAGGAGGCATTTGTGGGTGATCAGACAAGAAATGGACACAGAGAGCAGGTGGGAAATTGTTAAAAGAGGGCTCCTGGGGTGGGTACCTTATGGTTGGTAGTAGGGTGGTGGGTGGGGTTGTTTTGGAAGAAGAAGATGGGGGGTTGAGGGAGGGGGTTTGGGGCTGTTGGGGTGTTGTGTTTTCTTTTATTTTGTTATTTTAGTTATACCATGTATGGATACTTGACATTAATGTGTAATGACCTGTCTATGTAGGTTATGTTAAAATCAATAAACTTGAATTTCAAAAAAATAAAAGAGGGCTCCTGGAAGCCAATAAGCCTGTACAAACGTCTGACACAAGTTTGATAGGGCCAGAAAGCTGAGCTGGTGGACCAAGGAGGTTCAGGAAGTGATGAGGGAGAAGAGAGCAGCTTATAGGAAATATAATTGATCATGAGGGGACAAGGACGGGGGGGGGGAGTATGATAGGATATCCAAAAAGGTAACCAGGGTGGTGAGATTGACCAAAATGATGACAGAGCAGAGATTGACAAAGAGGATCAGAAATGGAGAAAAAGGGTTCTTTAGGTATATCAGGGAAAGGAGGAAAGTGAAGGAGCATAGAAACATAGAATTTGACAACAGATAAGGACCACTTGGCCCACCTAGTTTGCCCATTTCCCTACCTAATGGATAAGTTGCAGATCCTAGTTAACCAACAGCCTACTTCTTTCTACCCCCCACTAGAATTGCCTTATGTCTGCTCCATGCATTCTTGGATTCCCCCACTGCTTTTAGACTCCTCTACCTCATCAAGAAAGCCATTCCATGTATCCACAACCCTCTCTGTGAAAAAATACTTCCTCACATTACCTCTGAGCCTTCCCCCCTCTATCTTCAAATTATGCCCCCTTATTCTTGCATATCTCTTTTTCTGAAAGATGCTACCCTCTTGGACTTTGTTGATTCCCTTGAGGTACTTGAAAGTTTCTATCATATCCCACATCTCCCTCCTTTCATCGAGGGTATACTGTACATATTAAGTTCCTTTAATCTCTCATTGTATGTCTTCTGGTGCAGACCCTGCACCATTTTAGTCGCCCTATTCTGGACTGCCTCCATCCTGTCTATGTGCTTGCGGAGATGGGGGTCTCCAGAACTGCATGCAGTACTCCAGATGGGGTCTCACCAACTGTCTGTACAGAGTGATAACAACTTCCTGTTTTCTACTGGTGATGCCTCTCCCTATGCTTCCCAGTATCCTGCCAGTCCTCCTTACTGCCATCTCACGTTGCTTGCCCTCCTTTAGGTCATCTGATATGACTACCCCAGGTCCCTTTCCATTTTTTTTGTTGTTAGTATCTCACCCCCATTGTGTACTCTTCCCCTAGGTTTTTGTTTCCCAAGTGCATTACATTGCACTTATTTGCAGATTAGCAGACTGAGGTCAGGGACTGAGTGGAATGAGGAGGCCAAAGAGCAGGTGGAGGTAATTAATGAATACTTTGCCTCAGTCTTCACAAGAGATGATGGAGGGTCAACACCACATGGGGGAAGCGGACTGGGTATGGAGAAGGGGGGGGGCTCTCTGACATTAAAATTCCTGTTGGTAGGGTGAGGGAGGCTTTTAAGTCCCTGAGATGGATAAGGCACCGCGTTCAGATGGCATTCATCCCAGGGTGCTGAAAGAGATGGCAGATGTCCTTGCTACACCCTTGGCGGACCTTTTTAACTCCTCCCTTCAGACGGGTTGGGTGCCTCACGATTGGAGGATGGCTCATGTCGTGCCAATTCATAAAAGTGGCTCATGGGAGGAGCTTGGTAACTATAGGCCTGTCAGCCTGATGTCAGTGGTGGGCAAGATGATGGAGGCCATCTTGAAAGAGAGACGGGAGGTGTTGCCGGGGACACAGGGCCATCTGGATGACCACCAACATGGCTTCTTTCAGGGCAGATCATGTTAGACTAACCTTGTAGAGTTCTAGAATTGGGTGACAAAGGCACTGGACCAGGGATGACCAGTGGATGTCCTTTTTCTGGACTTCAGCAAGGCATTTGACTCAGTGCCACACTCAGGGTTGTTGGACAAGCTGGGGAAATGGGGGAAATGATGGTGAGGTGGATAGGGAGTCGGCTAACTGGGTGGTCTCAGAGGGTGGTGGTCAGGGGGAGGTATCATCTCCTGGGAGGTTCATTTGCAGGGTCCCACAGGGGTCGGTGTTGGGCCCACTACTGTTTAATGCTTATATCTCGGACATCAGGGACGATATCAGAAGTGAGATGAGCCTCTTTGTTGATGACTCGAAGCTGGTAGCAGTGGCGGATGGGGAAGAGGGTAGAGGAGCCCTACATGGGGGCCTGGAGACTCTGGAGAGGTGGTCACATACTTGAAAACTGACGTTTAATGCCAAGAAATGCAGTGTTCTTCACTTGGGGCTTGGCAACCCTGTTCATGAGTACTTTTTGGGTGGGGAAAAACTGCAGATTTCTGCGGGGGGAAGGATTTTGGGGTGGTCTTGGATAACAAAGTGAATAACTCTGAACAGTGTAGGAGGGCTGTGGCTAAAGCAAACAGAATGCTCAGGTGCATTTCCTGAGGGATAACCTTGAGGAGGTGGGAGGTACATCTTCCTCTGTATAACTGCTTTGTTACACTGCACCTTGAGTACTGCGTGCAGTTTTGGTGCCCGTACTTGAAGAAGGACATTGCACTCCTGGAAAGGGTCCAGAGGAGGGCAACCAGGATGATACAGGGGCTGGAGGAAAGATCCTATGAGGAGAGACTTGATGAGCTGAACATGTACTCCTTGGAGGAGAGGAAGGACAGGGGAATATGATCGAGGTCATTAAATATCTAAAGGGAGTGAACAGTATTAGCCTAAATAGGGTGTTCCAGGTAAGGGAGGAACGGGCCAACAGGGGGCATTCCATGAAGCTGGTTGTTGGTAGGCTCAGGGGGGAGACTTTGAGACTTGACTTTACAGGGAAGGTGGTGGACCCATGGAATGCACTACCTGCAGAACTAGTGGCTGTTGATACAGTGAAGGGATTCAAGAGAGGCTGGGACAGGTATCGGGGAATGGTAAAGCTCAGGAATGCCAGAAATGGAGGTGTAACTCTGATGGAGGTTGGGGTCAGGGGGCTTTACAGTGGAGGCAGGGGAAGGCGGTAACAGTGTCTTGACCAAGTACTGATTTTCAAGCAGACTTGATAGACATTTAGGCCTACTCTGCTGGCATCTTAGTATGTGAGTATGTGTCCAGTGGCTACTTCCCCTGCTCTGGTAGCCACCAGTCTCCATCTCTGTGTCCCAGCGATGTTCCTCAAATAATAAAATATTGACCTAAATCACTTCCCTTCCCCCAGTCCCAGCACTGAACAATAACTATGCATTTCCACCCCGACCCAACCTGGTCCCATTTAAATAACACTTCCCACATCCCACACCCACTGGTGCCCACACCCTCCTCTCCATATCACACAAATGACACCATAAGTCAGCAAGAACCTATAAAAAGGAGTCATACCTCAAAGCAGCCAGTGACAGATCTCTATAACACTGATTTATTCCTACTAAATTGGTGATGGCATAGTGATCAGAGTTTCTGTCTGGATGACCGCATTGAGAAATCAGGTGTTTCTTCTACCACATCATCACCAATTCATTTATTGGATCTGAATCAGTGATGCAGAGTGGATGGCCACAAGTCACTGTGAGGGATGGTTCTCTTCTTTGCATGCCTTGCTAATATTATTATATCCTTTGGGTGATGAGAGGGGTAAGGAGGATGCTGTGTGTAAGTGGATCTACATTGTTGGGTAATTACTATTTGAATGGAACTGGGTTTTGACATTGTGATTATTCAGTGTGTAAAATGTGGTAGGGGAACAGTTTTACTACTGTATTACATTGTGTTAGTTGTCATCCATGATACTCCAGACATTATCTCTTGGGTTCCCAACCCACCTGATAGGCTAGTGATACACATGTGACCCAGATCAAATTTCACAGTACACCTTGGTCCCAGAAGTCCCCTTTTTTCCAGCTCAACCTTTGCATCTGAAGAGGATACAAGCACACCAGGAGTCCCTTGTCAGCATATTATCTAAGGTAGGCCAAAAGCCTGTGTGCTCCAATGTTCCTAACCGATTAATTTAAAATGTATTTAGTTAAAGGAAAATCCTTACAGCCCCTGCTGTAGAAGAGGTCTTATACCTCCTGTTACCCATGCTTCTGTATAAATGCTTATTTAGGTAGCTGGGACACAGTGTTTTGACTTATGTGTGTTAGGTCCTTTCTGTTTGCTGATTTAGTACTTAAGTCATTTGTTTGCCTTTCCAAGGCTGTTAGCTGTGGCTATTTGTTTAATATTGCTTATAAATGTAATCAGCAGGGGCTTAGTGCGTTTCTTTGTGCAAGTACAACAGCAGGGGCTTATTTTGTGAATGAATTCATTAACAGGAGCATTGTTTTTGAGATACTGATGAATTGCAACACACTTTGACAAATTTCATGCTCTTTAAGCGAAATTACTGCACAAGCTACAGCTTTAAGTTAAAATGGCATAATGCTCCAACCGTGACTATTGTGGGGCGTCCTTTCCTTACTGCTTCACAATATCAGGCCACTTTTGAATTTGCCGTGCATTTCAGTGCACTCTGCAGCCTCCAGTCTCCCCCTCTCAAGTGGGATGCTCGTTGCTGTATGGTCCAATTGGCTGTTTGTTTCGCCGCACCACCTAAAGAGCCTTGCGAGCCCCTGGTCTCCCCCTCACATGTGGGACCCTAACAAGCAACAGCACAAGCCCAGTGCTGTTCTGTGACCTCCCCTCACTAGCGGATGCCACATGGCACCTTCCAGCAACCGCACCAAATGTCCTAGCAAGCGGATTACCCAGGAGATACAGTAAAGCTTCCGATGCGGTCCCTAGTGCAGTGACTGCTCAGTGAAGCCGAAAAGCAACTCCTTTTTATGTTTTTTAACACATCCCAGCTCAGGCCCCTCTGAATAGCTGCCTGCTGGCGTGCATACACCACCACTTCAACAGGAGACCTCTCAATCCGAAATAATTTCTTGGACAAACAGCAGCATGAGGCTTCTCTTAATCTAGCAGTGTGGGACTCTGCTTCTATTCCATGAGACTCTGCTTATTCTGGCTTCGTCAGACTCGGCCTCCATTTTGTTTAGGATGGCTGCATCCTCTCTAAGCTGCATTTTAGGTAGGGGGCCAGTCATTCTATAAGATGGCCTAATGATCCTTGAGCCGTCCTTTTAGGTGGAAAGGCTTTACTGCCCCATAAAAGCGCAGTGTTTGTTCCTCCACCTACATTGAAATATTTATAGGGGGCAGGAGTTTGCCTTTTGGTCATTATTACAAAGCATGCTATTGTTGAGACATTAAAAGAATTGGGCCTACTGAACCACTCCTCAAGCACCATAGTCTCTATGGGGTCCTTGGCCACACTGGAGTACATGTATCTGGATGTTTTCTCCTACTGCATTCACATTTAAAGGCATTGTTCATATATTATTACCTCCTGAAGGCAATTCCCTGTAACTGCATGTTTTCTAATGCTCTTCCCCTTCTTCTCTTTGTCCTTCTCTCATCCCTTAGATGGTGAAGGCAAAGAAATGCACCTCTTGTATTGCCGCCCTCCTGCCCCACAACCTGGGTCCACACTGCTCCACCTGCGAACACATAGAAGAGGAGTTAGAAGCAGAGCAGACCCCAAGCACAGACCTGGATACCCAGGGACCTAGCACATCAGCCTGGATGAATCCAGGGGCCCTCCTCATCCAGACCCAGCAGACAACAGTCACTATGATGGAGAGTCAACAAAACTTTGTGCTGAAGGTCATGGAAAAGTTGAAATCCCTAACTAAGTCTAGACCCCCTACCAATGCCCATGCCAGTGTCGAACCCTGATCAACCCACCCCCAACCGGACAATGATGAAAGCACTGTCCCCCCATACCCAGTGGATGAGGACCACGGGGATGCTCCAGAATATGTGGAAAACATAGAGTCAGGGGACAACGACATGGACACCGTATGCGATTGTCCCTCATTAACATCTAAACTTTGCTCTTTTGACCTGGTACCAGGGCTAATGAGGGCCATTAAAACCACCATGGGGATCAACATGGAGAAATATTTTTAGAATTTAATAGTTTTATCATAATATTCATTTACTCAGGATAGTTCAACTGAGACACACCATCTCATTTCAGTGGAGCCCTGTTTCTATTCATTTCCACAGCAGGGTGAAGTACAATACTAGAAGGTTAAATGATTTGCACAAGGTCACACAGTAGGAATTTTGTTCAAATGAGGACTGAACCTGTGATCTTCTGGTTCCTAAGATGGTGCTTTAACCGTTGTACAGTACAGTCCTCAGTCCCATAAATTTTGATTCGTTCAACAAATATATTTCTTCACTGCCCAGTAATGCAGACATTCAAACACTTTCAAATCAAACAAAATTATTCTTTAAACCATGTAACTTGTTAATATATACTATATTTGGATTACTGTTAACACTGCTGCACTGATAATGACAGCAATTTTTCATGAACATAAAACCTTGTGTTTAAGCTGATGGCATACTGAGTGAATATATTTTGATAGATGAAAGATGCACTATTATTATTTAAAATGGGCATACCTTTAATCATGTCATTCACAGATTGTTCCTATGTAGCATTCAGTATGTTTGTGTTTTGTGGGAATTTTAATTAAACAGGCCTCTGAATGCTCTCTTCCCAAAGACAACCTAGAAGACAAAGATATTGGGCTCAATTCTCAAAAGGTTTAGATTGACTCAAGCCCCGGGTGATCCAAACACACGGGCCTGGGGCTTGCGGCATTCCCAGGCCAGTGTCACATGCCCCAAAGTAGAACAGCTTTTGCTGGTCTAACGTTACCACCTTTTTTACCAGGTTTGCACCAAATATTTGGCGCAAGCCACTGAAAAAATGGTAAAGTGTCACAAATACATGTGACCTTTCAGAATTGAGCACACAGTGCACCAATGTGATTGACACAGGGCTTGTGCAAGCCCTGTGTCAGCCTTTGAGAACTGGGCCCATTGTCTTTACAGATCTTTTTAAATAATTATTGAAAACATTAATTAAACACTTATGATTTCATCAAGATGCACTACTCTACAAATTAGATTTTTTGGGGGGTATTATTTTCTCTCCTCCAGAGCTCCGGCTACAACCCCCACCCTCCGTTGTTCCACCCAGCGCCATCCCCGGACATCAGACCCCCTCCCTTGTGCACCCCGTGACTTACCCTTTGTGGAAAGGTGGTGGGGAGCAACTCAACCCACCCCAACGGATCTATGCAGGAGGCGCCTTCCAGGAATGGCGCGAGGGGAATAACCGTGCTGCGGGCTGCCGCTTTTTTGCTGTTTCCTCCCGGCGGGTCATGGCGTGCAATGGCGTCAGGCGACTGGAGTGCACGCGTGCTCCCGTGCGTGCCCCAATCAGCGTCTGCCACGACCCGTCCCCAAGCTTGCAATTCGTGCTGTCGAGCCCCAGCCTCCTCTAGGGGGTCAGGCAAGCCCCGGCCGCCAAGTCTCCCTTCCCGGAGATGGAGAGCAGTCCCTGATGCTCAATCATCTCCTCCCGCCGACCCATGGCAACCCATACCTGTTCGGTACTGGTTGCCGGTGTGGCGCGAGGTGTGGCGACCAGCGCCTCAACCCTCAGCGCCACCGGGCCGGCGCAAATTAGATTTTTAATGAAAACCTGAAATAATACTGGAGCAAGTATAATACATTTATATCACTGAGTCTAATTAAAAGTATGAGTTGTAAGTGCACCATTTGATCTTGATTTTTCCATATTGCTAAAATATGTACTGCTTGTATTTTATGCTCAATTTAACTATTTAAATATTTATGAAATATGTCTTTTAAAATTCTGACTAGAATGCCTTCACAATTTGTATCAACAATAGAAAATTTTGAAATAGCTGAGTTCCTTTAAGTTTAAAAATGCCTTTTAGTGTTGTTTCACATTTAGTAGCAATCTTCCCTCTAGTTCATATTCACATGAGTTGATGCCTCACTAGGGACTTATGCTCTTGCCGTTAGTAGTTTCATGCATTTCTCATGATATTATGCTAGTGCTGGAGGTGTCATTCTTCAGATGAGTTACTAAGCTAAATTACCTTTTGCTTATCCCTGTGGTGTCCAGGTGAAAGCCATCAATTACATAGCACATTCTAAGAACAGAAGGGAGTACACATGGTGTGCTGAACAGCATTTCATTTTTCAAGACTACAGGTTAAACTTCTGTTTTAAAGGAAATTGTTACACAATGGTTAAATTATCAAAGAGGTATATACCTTTGCAGGGTTAATAGCTTTCCAGTATATGAAGTTATTTTGAGAAAGGACAGTTTAAACTAAACTGGTAGGATACTTTCATCTTGCCATTTATCACTTCTCTTCTCTTCTCTTCTCTCTAACAGTACCTTTCTAATATTTAATATACTGGAGTTGGCAGGTAGCCAGCTGTCATCATTTATACTGTTTACCAAGTACCAGTTTGCCAGCTGTAATATTTATCTTGGAAATCTGGAAACCCAACAGCAGGCAAATGCTCAAAGTTAACAGCTGCCATTTCTGTCTGGACACACACTGGAAAGTCCAGACATTTATGAACTGAACAGTATTTAGGATTTATTACAGACATTTAACTGTAGAGGAGAAATACTGTCAGAACCATTTTGTTGACAAGCTGATCTTTTAACCTCTGAAGTCATTACATTGTAAGATCTGCTAGTGTAAATGAGCAGAGCAACCTATTAATCACCATAAAGCACAAAGGCAAAAGAACTGAAGGAACAACATGGGAAGAGGAACATACATTTTAGTTTTAATTTACTGAAATGTTACTCCCTTTATTTCCTGCTTTTAACTTTTACCTACTTTCTTGCAGTCATCTACATTCATATGTCAAGATTAATAACCGAGATACTGGGGTTTCCATGGTTTGTCAAAGTAAGGTATATCTTTACCAGGGTTACTAATATATTGTCTTGTTAGTCCATATAACTCCCTTTTCCTGAAAGTACAAATGCACCACAGGTTTTGGAGAAATGTCGGCAGCTATATGATTATGAAATGACATAGTAAACTATTTGAGTAATGTGCACAGCTTGGGATGTCTCCAAGTCACATCGTAAACTCCATACCTGTCTCATGAAGAGCATTGACCCAGTGCGGTATCCCATTAGAAGAGTGACCACTATTGAGTGTGTAGAAAAAAGGTGACTCAATAGCAATGCCTGTTCTCAGGGCTAGTGGATGGGGAGACGAATAAGGGTATAGTGACATCCTGTCGCCATATGAATAGGCATGCATGGGGAGGAGTGAGCACACTGTGCAATGGGCAGAAGGGGAGGGAGGGTTTGTGAGGTGTAGCATGATGGTAGGTTGCTGAGCTGGCCATGTGGCATGGTGGGTTCATGGCAGGCTATGGTTTGGAGGGTGCTGGGTTTGGTACTGGGCACGTTGGGATTTTTGCCCCGGTATGAGAATTTCAATTTTTTTTTCTTTTTCACCCCCTCCGACATGCACCCCCCCTTGAGTTCTGAATCTTTAGTAGGGTGGTGCAGGGGGTGCAGTCTACTGCATAAACAAAAAAATTCAAGTTCCTGGTGCCCTTTTGCTGTACGTTGGGAGTGTACATTGGCAAAATGGATTTTCGCTGATGTACACTCATCCTAAAAGTGATTGCCTTTCTGTGATTGCCATTATCACATAGACCCCTTAGGTGCAGACCAAGGGAATGATGTACCTCTCTGAGTTGGAAACCAAACCTCAGTGAGTTGGGGGGGTGTAAATGGCCAGGTGGCAAGTGACTACCCCTGTCTGGTGGTGCTGCACCTGCAGGCAAGCCCAATGAGGTTTGACTGCCCCCCCACAAACGGGGAGCAGGTCTTATGGCCCCCCACCTCATCCAACCAGGGAAGAAGAGTCCTTCAGTAGAGTTGGATTCCTTTTGCTTTTCTCTAATGCCATCACCCTGAGAGACTCCCATGCCACTCACGGTACAATGACTGCAACATCTGTTGCTAAACTTAATCTTGATTTATCCCTTATGTGGGTAGCAAAATTCTAAGAAAATTCCTTTTTCAGAAGACCAGGAAAACTCATCCCTGATCCCTAGTTATGGCACCCATATGGGGGCAAATGATACTATAGTCCAGCTTGATCATCCCATAAATCCTGCTTTCACAAGGGTAGCAGGTGGGAAATTTGAACTGTGGAGAGAACAGTGAGGGGAGCTGCAAACCCCAACTCTTTTAAATACCTCACTCTCTGCCCCCAGCCAGATGCCCATGCCCTGTGGATGGCTCAAGTAGTTCCTTCCCCAGAGGTGGTGCCAGAGCACTTCCTCATCCCTGTGGGTGGAACCCTACCTGCCTATCTGAAACCAGGTTACAGGAGAGGTGACAAAGACAAGAGTTCATCTGCTGAAATAGTCATTGTCTTGTTTGTCCCCATAAACTCCTTTCACTGGATGAACACAGAACTCAGGTCCTGAAGAAATGGCCTCAGCCATATGTATAGTTCATGATATTATGCACTATTGGAGTGAAATGTGCAGCTTGAATATTCTCAGTAGTCACCTCGGAAACTTCCACACACCTTCCCATGAAGGTCATTACCCAAGTGCAGAAAGTGCAGACTAATGGAATGATGAACTTCTCTGAGTTGGAACCAAAACATCAGTCAGTAGGGAGGTCATATGGCTAGGTGGTAAGGGACAATCCCTGTCTGGTGACACTGCACCAGCTGGCAAGCCTGATGAGGTTAGACTCTGACACCCCCCCCAAAAGAAAATGGGAATCTGGTCATACACCTCTCCTGCCTCTTGTTGACCAAGGAAGAAGAAGAGTCCTTCAACAGAATTTGGCTCCTTTCCCTTTTCCCCTTTTATCATCACCCTGAGAGACTCCCAAATCATCACAGGATGGACAACGTCCAGCACCCCAAAGTCACTCACTCCAAATACTCCCCAAGACCTGATAGAAGGATACAAGCAACCCATCCCAAACAATGTCCAACAAAAAACAGTATCTTGGCATAAAGTACCTGATAGGATGTGTCTGTGTTGCTATGCCACACCACGGCTCTACAATGGACTCCATAAAAGGCCATATCTCCCCATTAATGCATACACATGCTTTATTTATGGCCAGTGACACCATGTAATGATATGAGATCAAGAAATTGTGGTCCTAGGCCACAGTTTGTGAATGGATCTAAGGTCCTCCTTTACCCTGAGAAGCAAGTTGATAAGCTTCTGGAGTCCCAGGTCATTCCCACCCATATGAACTAGCAGTATGTCTAGTGAACTTCCCTGCCAGGTGTTTGCTTCCTGACTAGAAATATACCCCCCCCCCCCCAGTGCATGCCCATGAAACCCAGACAATGGATTTTGTGCTTTCTGTGGTGGAAATTTAAGGTTTCTCCACCAGGCCAGCATCCTTCTGTCTTCACTGCCCAGTGTACAAAGGAGTGTCTGCAAATCCAAATCCACTTGTAGCCATGATGGTAACCTGGAATACAGCAAGACAGTGTTGAAGTGAATGTGGCCTTACATATTGCAAAAACACCTGGGACCTTCACTGCCCCAGGGCTTGAATCTGCCCATCCATAAGCCCTTTGACCCTGGTATTTGTTGCTGCCTTTATATTGATGGAATAGGTATTGAACTCCTTGGGGTTCAACCACCCGCTGAACCACCAAGTTTAAGAAACGTCTAACTGCTAGACAGTGAATGGGGTGCCATCTCCATGTCACAGAGAGGCTGACCACACATGTGGGCAGAGGGCCACTTCATCCAACACCATGGCCCTTACATCCTATGCTGCCCCCCCCACCAGGAGCCTACAGGATGAATCAGCATCTTATGCCTCCTTGGTCAGTCTTACTGCTATGGAGCCTGACAAGCACACCCTCCAGTGTCACTGTTACATCTGCATCCCTGTGGGACCCCACTCTTTTCCTTCCGCACCAACTCTGAAACCTGAAAGGCTCCACAGAGAGCCAACAAAAATGAAGTTAAATAACCCAGCCTCCACTGGAAAGAAGCAGACTGCTGGCATGACCTTGCACATTCTTTCCAGTGTCACTGGGTTTAGGAGGTGCCTGTGGTTGACCTGCTTTGGGGTCTCCTTGCTCCAGCCCTCAAGGGTGTTTTAAAGCTTGAAAGTTCAAGTAGTGTCGATGAAGCACAACACCCAGGTGAACACTGACAACCCTGCTGAGTGCTGTCCTACCACACATGGCATCAGGCCCACCGTTTAGCCTCCAAGATATAGATGCATAACTGTTCCACAAGAATCAGCCAACTATTAGGCCTTCCAGACTCCACTTAGACAATTGGATAGTGGTCCCCCCTCAGTGAAATGCCACTCTGATCCAGAGCACAATAGAATTACTACCTATACATTTCCAGGCCTCAGGTTCGCAACCTTCCATAGAAAAAGCAGGACTGGATGTGAATCCTAATGTGCTGCTGGAGCCAGTTCTCTGAATTTCTGCCACCATCAGTAATACCTTCTCAATGCCAGGGACAGATACTGTTTTAAAATGAATATTAAGCAGCATGCACTTGAGGATGAAGATTATCAAGAGGTCATCCAGTGGCTCCTTCTTCCCCAGTTGCCCATTGATGGTGTGGACCACACCCATATTGTAAGTCCAAAAAAAACCCACCCTTTTATTCCTCAACTATTGATCCCACACAATGAGTGCCACCACAACTGATAAAAACTCCAGCAGTGTGACCTGTTTCATGAGACCCTCCTCTACGCAACTCAGGGGCCACTCAGCAGCATACCATATGCCTCTGAGGTATACTCTAAAACACAGTTCCCTGGCTGCATCTGTAAACAGTTCCAGCTCCTAGTAGTCTACTATCATGGGAGACAATGTTAAAGTGGGAGATGAAGGTTTACAACACCTTAAGGTCTTCTCTGAAACTCTCTGTCACCCATATATGGTGTTCAGGTGCCAGACGTAACTTTGCCATCTGCCACAAAAATGTCTTCCCATTGAAGTGATTGATCAGACAAAGTTCAAGTGCCCCACCATCTGTTGAAGTTCCTTTAGGGTGATCTACCTGGCCAGATATGCATGACCCCAAAGTGCCCTAAGCATCTCAAGCTTGTTCTGGGGCATGTGAGATTCCTGTGCTTCTGCATCTATCTCAATGCCCTGAAATTACATGACCAGGTTTGGAACTCTACCTTACCGGGATCAAACAGGGCTCTGAAGCTGTGGCACAGTTGTAGGAAAGTTTCAAGTGTCTATCCACAGACCAGGGAGTGGGATGGGCACATGAGTAAAAAGTCATCCAGATAGTGAACAATTCTCTGCCCCCTCCCCCACTTCTTTGGCAGTTGCCCAGTGCAAAAAGGTGCTAAAACACTTGAACACTGTGCATGCCACTGCACACCCCATAGGCTTGCAATTATCAGCATAATACTGCCCTTCAAGTTTCATCCCTAACAAGTCTCAGTTGGCCAGGTGCACAGGTAGCAGTCAAAATGTGAGCTGCATATTTTCTTTGGCCATGAGAGACCCTGAACCTGTTGTCTATACCACCTCAACCAGCCTGCCAAATGATGCATATTGAACCACCAAGTGGTGCAGATCAATGTGATCATTAACTGAGTTTCCCTCAGGGTATGATAGGTGGTTGATTATGCAGTACTCACCTGGGACATTATTGGGCACCAGGCCAATAGGAGAAATGCATAAACTCGAAATAGTAGGGGAGGAATAAGGACCACTAATTCTGCCCTTAGCCTAGTTCTTTTTGGAGCTTGTCCCAGACCACTCGTGGCTGATCCCTGGCAGACTTAAGGTTCTTGATTTCATTGCCCTGTTGAGGGCCCTCTTATTGGATCCTAAAGCCCACTGTGAATCCTTACTCCCACAGGGTGGCAACCTCACAATCCAGTTATTGTTCAAGCCAGGGCATAAGCTAACCCCTCTTACTGAGTGGCAGGCTTGAAAAAAATCCCTCTTACCCTGTTTCTTCCAAAAGGCCTGGTAACATCCTAGTCAGAGCTTCCCAGGATTGCACTGGATGAAGGGGTATTCCTGTCTGTCATGAATCCACTCCTGAGGGTCAGGTCCACTGAGCTCACAGTGCCTACCCCTAAGTGCAATCTCACATAAGTAAGTCTCACCCACTCGGCATGCAGCTTGTCCTTCCAGACTGGAGTTAGGACCATTACATCCTGACCTGTGCTGTATGTGCAAGCTCTGGCTCTGCAATCCTACCAGACTTTCTGCTTCTGTTGGGCAGCTGAAAGATTGCTTTGGGCCACCCCCATAAGTTCCTTCCACTTCTCCCTAAATCTGAGGACATATTCCACTATGGGAGTCCCCTGGTGGTGTGTTTGCCTTCCCTGTCTTCCCCGATAAAGCCTAGGGACCTATGCAACCTACCATTCATATAACAGTTAGGAGGGGGAGAACCCTGTTGACTCTTGGGATACCTCCCTGTATGCCAACAACAGGTGGGAAAGGTATTTCTCCCAGTCCCTCCCATGCTGATCAGCAAATTCTTGGGGCATCGATTTTAGGGTACCATTAAATCTTTCAACAAGTCCACTGGCTTGTGGGTAATAAGGTGTCATGCATCTCTGCACCACCCCCACACTTCTCTGAAAAACACTGCATAAGGTCCAACATGAAGGTACCCCCTTGATCAGTGATAACCTCCTGCGGAAACCCGACACAGAAGAAAATCCCTAACAATGCATCTGCCACTTTGCCTGTCTGAGGAGAGGTTGACAGGAGCTAAACACAGGGTATAGTAAGTGGTGTGAAGTAGGAGGGGCATAAGGGGGGGAAGAAGCCCACCCTCAGCAAGACAAGTGTTTTGACTCATTTATTTATTGGTTTCTTTTTTTTTTTTAAAGAAAATTATCTGAGGATCAGTGGCAGGATTTTTAGGACAGTAAATTAATAAAAAGGGAACTAGGAGAGCTTCAGTAGCAAACAATTAGTGGAATTGCAGTATAATGTGGGGAGTGGTGCAATGCAGTGGCTGTGGGGCAGCCATATTCAGGCAGACCTTCTGGACACTGAGGTGCTGCCCTATCTGCATGCATCTCTCTGGACTGTGGGATGAGGTAGCCAGACTCAGAGCAGAAGTAAACTGGGTCAGGAGTACCATCACCCCTATCCAGAGACCACCAGTCCAATGCAACTGCCTCAAAGGATGCCGAGCGAGGAGCACTTGGATGACAGTGGGCTCAGGGAGGTTAGAGCAGTCAGGCAGAGCACATCCCAGATCCTGTTCCACTCAAGAACTCATATGCCACACTGGCAAATGAGGACAACCAAATAGAGGTACCCAGAGAAGTGGAAGGAAAGGATGTGGAGGTTAGCCAAGGAGGTGACCTCAGCAGGAAAGCAGTGGACCCCAGAGAGGAGGAAGTGAATCCTGGTGGGGAATCCATCAAAGAGGGATCCAGCTAGGAACACAGGAGGGGAGGACAGGGAGGTGAGGTGCCTACCAGGTGCCATGGCATGGAGGGATGGAAGGAAGATCCTGGGGATCACTGGGAAGGCAAGGCGGAGGGTGAGCTGGATGTCATTATCCACCTAGGTACTAATGACCTGGCAAATGGGGAGCCAGAGGAAGTTCAGGAAGAGTTTAGGAAACTGGAGGGGTCTCAAACAAGTAGCTACTTCTGTCACTTTCTCAAGTACTACCTGTGAGAGGCAAGGAGAAGCATAGGAGTGCATGCACCAGGAACTTTAACTTATGGTTGAAGAACTGGTGCTGTGAGAAAGGTTTGGATTCATTGGTGACTGGGGACCCACCTGGAGAGGATGGAGGTTTGTTCAAGCCTGACGGCCTGCATCCATCCTGGAGAGATCAAGCACTCAATGATAGTTTAAATGCTACATTGACAAGCATTTAAACTGGCAAAGTGGCAGGCCAGCAAGGAGGTACCTACTTACTCACCCCCACAGCTAGCAGTGGAACCAGTGAACCAGAGGAGTGGCTATCTCTGCAAAGCAGTGTGCAAAAGATGGAGATTAGTGCCCAAGGTGGATAAGCAGAAAAGGGAAAAATTCAGCAGAAGGGCAGACAGCAAGGAGAACCAGGGATAAAGGACAACCAAGGAAGGGGCTGGAGTAGAACAGCAAAACAGTCTAGGGAGGTCAAATCATGGAAAGCCATGTGTGCAAATGCCAGGAGCCTTAGCAACAAGATGGAAGATCTGGAGGCTGTCATGGTGCAGTCAGACTTGGACATTGTGGCCATCACTGAAACCTGCTGTAATGATAACCATGACTGGGAGATGGCCATACCTGGCTACAACATATTCAGAAGAGATAGAGCAGGCAGGAAGGGAGGAGGAGTGGCACTGTATGTGAAAAATGACATAAGGGCCACAGAGATCCAGGAGAAACAAAATGGGGGAGAGATACTGTGGGTTAAGCTGGAAAGGAAAATGGGAACAGCCATCCACACAGGTGTGGTCTATAGACCACCAGCCCAGGAGGAAGAAACAGATAGGGAGCTGATGCTAGCCATCCAAAGGATGGCAGACAAGGGTGAGGTAGTACTGGTTGGAGACTTCAATAGTCCAGACGTGGACTGGAGTATCCCAGCAGCAGCATCAACTAGGCGCAGATTTATCCTGGACTCCCTTCAGGTGCCTTCCTCAAGCAACTGGTCATGGAACCAACTCGAGAAGGCAATACTGGACCTTGTGCTCACAAACAGGGACAGTGTGATGGGGGTAACAGTGGGGGAGCACCTGGGGAACAGTGACCACCAGTCATTGTGGTTTGAAATCACAGAAAGAGCAGAACCAAACCACACAAAAACACGTATCCTGGATTTTAGGGGGGTAGACTTTGGGAAAATGGGGAGATACTTGAAAGAGGCAATAATGGGTAATGGGACAGGAATCAGGGGTTGAGGAACAGTGGGCAGTATTTAAAATTGGGTTTACAAGAACAACAGAATTATGCATTAAGCAGGTTAGCAAAAGGAAAAGGAAGAGGAGACCATTATGGTTTTCCAAAGAGGTAGCAAAGAAAGTGAAAGCCAAAAAGACTGCATTCAGGCAATACAAAAAGACACAGGCAGAAGGGGATAGGGAGAAGTACCAGGAGAAGCAAAGGGAGGCAGGAGGTCAGTAAGGAAAGCCAAAGCTCAGACAGAAGAACACATTGCAAAATCAGTGGGTAGAGGGACAAAACCTTTACAGGTACATAAGTGAAAAAGAAAGACAAAGGGAGGGATAGTGAGGCTGAAGGGGAGGATGGGGGCGCGTGGAGGATGACAACAGTAAAGCTGACATATTGAACAGGTATTTCTGCTCAGTCTTTACTGAGGAAGAGGAGGGTAATGGGTCTGAAGGGAGTACAAGGGGTGAAATGGTACAGAAATGGACGCAAAGTCCCTTTACACAGAAAGGTCCTGAAGGAACTGGAAGTAATAAGAGTTGATAAAGCAATGGGGCCAGATGGAGTCACCCCAGGGTCATAAAGAACTAAGAGAGGTGGCGCTGAACCTCTGGCTATCCTATTTAGCCGATCACTGGAAACAGGAAGTACCCAAGACTGGAGGACAGCAGATGTAGTCCCCTTATACAAAGCGGGAACAAAGAGGAAGCAGGGAACTACAGACCAGTCAGCCTCATCTTGGTAGTGGGGAAGATCATGGAAGCACTACTGAAGGAGAGATTGGTGGAACATCTGGTTGTCAATGGACTACAGGACCCAAGGCAGCATGGTTTCACCAGGGGCGGTCATGTCAGACCAACCTCGTTGAATTTTTGACTGGGTGACTAGGGAGGTGGATCAGGGAGGCAGTGGACATGGCCTATCTGGACTTCAGCAAGGCCTTTGACACTGTGCCACATAGAAGACTATTGCACAAACTGGGGAATATGGGTGTGGGCAGGACAGTAGTGTGGTGGGTAGGTAACTGGCTGGGTGGCAGGACACAGAGGGTGGTAGTAAATGACTGTCACTCCACAGAGGGAAGAGTGACCAGTAGGGTACCACAGGGATCAGTGCTGGGACCGGTCCTATTCAATATCTTCATCAGTGACATTGCACAGGACCTAGAAGGCAGAATTTCACTGTTAGCTGATGACACAAAGCTCTGTAACAGAGTAGACACACCAGAGGGTGTAGACAGAATGAGAAGGACCTGCAGAAACTTGAAGAATGGTCAGGGGTTTGGCAGTTGAAATTCAATGCAAAGAGTGCAAGATAATGCATATGGGCACAAAACCTGGCACAATATGTCAGTTGGGGGTGAGGATATAGCATGCACCAAGCAGGAAAGGGATATTGGGGTTATCATTTCTGATGACCTCAAGGTAGGGAAACAGTGTGACAAGGCAGCAGGTAAAGCAAATAGGATGTTGGGATGTATAGGCAGGGGTATCACCAGCAGGAAAAGGGAGGTAATAATTCCACTATACAAGACACTAGTGAGGCCCCACCTGGAGTACAGTGTACAATTCTGGAGACCATACCTATGTAAGGACATAGACAGGGTAGAAGGTTCAGAGGAGGGCAACAAAGATGGTGCATGGATTGCATCACAAGTCCTATGAAGACAGGTTGAAGGAACTCAACATGTACTCCCTGGAGGAGAGGAGGGAGAGGGATATGATAGAGACATACAAGTATCTCACAGGGAGGAACAGGGTGCAGGAATACACTATTTTAAGTGAAAAAGATATTCCA
Source organism: Neoceratodus forsteri (assembly GCA_016271365.2). Taxonomy (NCBI): domain Eukaryota; kingdom Metazoa; phylum Chordata; order Ceratodontiformes; family Ceratodontidae; genus Neoceratodus; species Neoceratodus forsteri. The sequence continues at coordinate 562,501,676 of CM028135.1, read as the reverse complement.
GGACTAGAGGCATGGGATGAAGTTGGAGGGAGGACGATTCAGAGGAAACATGAGGAAGAATTTCTTAACAGAACGGGTGGTGGACAGGTGGAACACCCTGCCAGAGGAAGTGGTGGAGGCTGGAACAATCACGGGATTTAAGAATGCATGGGATAGACATAAAGGAATTCTAGAGGTCAGGGGTAAGGGGCAACAGACTTCTAGGAAAACATAAACTGAACTTAAAAGCTCAAATGGGCAGACTGGGTGGGCCATAGGCCCTTATCTGCCGACACTGTCTATGTATCTATGGGTATCGGGTGGCATAATTGACCACCGTCAGGATAAACTTTTTGCTGGAGGAGCTTGGGGTGCTTAAAGGCCCCACAATATCCATTCCTACCCTCTGGAATGGCTCCACCACAGTGAGCAAGGGAATTACGTCAGCTTTGTTTTTTTTTCCTGCCCTCCCTATTTGTTGGCACCGATGAAAGACCTGCAATATTCCTTTACCTACTGGGTGAAGTTTGGCCAATAGAACTTCTGGGCCAGTCGATGCATGGTGTGTGCAATGCCCAGATGTCCAGACATGAGGATATCATGAGTGATCTTGAGCAATGGCTCACAGTACCCTTGGGGAACGACAAGTTGTCTGCCCATCACCCCTCCCTCAGTCCTCACATCATGTGTAGACAACAGTCCATTGTCCCAAAATACCCTATCTCTCATGTCACCTGCCTTGTGTCTAGTCAGATTCTGCACAATCCCTCATCTTCTCCATGTGGTCAGTTCTCTGAGCAACTGCAAAATTTTCACATTTTCCCAATGCATGGGATATGTCCCCTTCAGTTCCTAAACTGGGGTCCATAGCTCTAGCATCAGAACATTCAGGGTCACTACGATCCCTAACCTTCTGACCAATTGTTACCCCTCCCTCATCGGAGTTACTTTCTGTTGCTGTTTTGTGAACTGTTACTTGGGGAAGTCCTACCTCCCTTTCACTACTCTCCATTTCAGGAGACACAGGCTGGGAAACCAGCCTCTCATTTTTTTCCACAGGGGCTTCTATGGGGTTCAGGGAACTACAATCAGACTTTGCCATCTGACTCTTGGTAACTACACACACCACCCCCTTCGGGAGATTGTTCCCTATAATCACATCTATGCCGAGGCTGCCTGTCACTGCCACCTTTTACACCATCTCTTTTGGAGCACCCCAGTCCAAGAGAACACTAGCAAGTGGCAGAGTTTTCTGCTCCCCAGTGAATCCCCTCACTGTTACAAACTGATTAGGTATAAGCTGTTCAGGCCCAACCAAATTGCCTTTTACTAATGTAAAAGATGCCTCCATGTTCCTTAACCCATGTGTCTGCACCCCATTTACAGTAAAAGAGTGTATGTGCTGCCTCATGTTTACATGCATGCTTTCAGGGATACACAGTGCATCCAACTCTGTTTGAGCACCACTTTGTCCACTCTGTTCCTTTTTAGAACACTGTGTGTTTACAAAACTAACATTCATCATTCTTTTTTTCCAAGAAACTCTTTTTTGGTAACCTGGGGCTTCCCCCTTTCTGAAGAGACTGTGAGGGTTTCAGCTGCCCTGAATGTGTGCTTTTTCCATTCGGTCCTGCCACACCTGACCCACTTCCTTTCAGACCAGGCCTACTCCTCGCATAGCGGTCCGTGAGCTCAGCCACTTGCTGTGCTGTTTTTAGATCTCAGCCCTCTGGCCAGGTTTTCAACTGTGCTGGGCAAGCCCAAAAGAACTGCTCTAAAAGTACAACCTCCTCAATTTTCCCCACAGAGTTTGTTTCCACCCCCTCCCTCCAACGTTTTAAAAAATTGTGTTGTTTTTTAGCAAGTTCCTTAAAGCTCATGTCGGGACTTTTTGGGGTTTACGGAATTTAACCCTGTAAAGACCTCAGGACTCAGTTCATACTTTTTAAGCAAAGCAGCTCTAAGTTTCTTATAATTGCTACTGTCCTGAATGTCTGTTTGGCCTAGTGTCTCATGCCATTTGCAAGTAAGCAGTGGGGATGGCTGGAAGCTCCAGGACTCCCTGGGTACCTTTACCTCGATACAGACCTTTTCAAACTAATCCAAAAATGGATCTATATCTTCCCCTTCTTTAAATTCAGCTATTAATTTTGAATTTAACTTATACCCTAGCCCTGGAGTTTCAGGTCCACCCCCACCACTTGCCTCCTCTGGCACTGGTCATTGAAGTCTTAGCTATTCCAGGTCAAACTCCCTCTATCGCTGTCTTTCTTTTTTCCTCAGCATCTCTCTGACGCTGCGTTTACTGCAACTCCATTTTGAACTTCTTCTGTTGTCTTTCTTGCTGGGTGTCAAACATTTGCTGCTTCAGCTTCAATTTCCTCAGCTCAAACTGTAGCCTGATCCCTTCTAGCTCCAGCTCTGTGGTGACCTTCTCTTGCTGCTGTGGCTCTGGGTTCCTTCTGGTCTCACTGATGTCGCTCTGAGATTAGACTCTGCGATGGACACTGGCACCCCCACACCCAGTCTCTGGTCCTTTTCAGTCACTTGTTATGACACAAGGAACGGCATAACCATTTGCTCATTGGCTGCCATGACATCCTCCATGAGGTTCTTTTTGGTTTGCCCCTCATACTGGACCCCTCTTTCCTGACACAACTGACTTAGGTAGTCTGCAGTGTATTCACTGTAGTTGGAAGCCTTCTTCTTCTGTAACTACTACTACACTAGCTTACACCGAGAAAGAAAAGAAAACAGGTAGGGAACTTGATACTCCAACCAAATTATTATTTTATTTTTCAAATCTCTGCCTTGGTTGTGTGTGGATTGTTTTCATTTTATCACTCTGATACACTGGCCTCAAATCCAACTGTTATACCTGTGCCACCAATATCTCTTGAATCGCAATGCCAAGCTACCAGATCTCTCAGATCCCACCACTGTGCACCAGATCTGTCATGAACCCACTCCTGAGGACAGGTCCACTGAGCTCACAGTGCCCATCCCTAAGTGCGATCTGTGACAGGGAGGTGAAAACAGGGATACCCTCCCCATGTCCTTCTAGAATGCTTGCCAAGGTCATGACTCAACACCCACCATGAGGCCCCAGGTCTCCCTCTTTACTCTGGATAAGTGTACAATACCAGTCTCGAATTTTGTAGCCAAATGAGAACCCTATCTTAATTGTTACCTAAAGGGGGAAGACCTAGGCATTACAATCTATTTGGGATATCCTTGTAACCCTGATTTTGTCTTCTCCCATGGGCATATAATAACCTGGTTCAGATCCCCACAGACCCTTGCCTGAGACTTTCATATTCTCCCTATCTTTATCCACATTTCCCTGTAGAGACCCTTGTTTGATTGGTAGCTTATGGTATTACCCATTACCAATAACAGTTTAGTCACAGATTATTATTAAACATCCCAAAACCACACACAATATGAAAAATCTTGCTCAGGAAGGATTCTTAAAAACAAATGTTTTACTAAAATACTTAATTACTTATCATACAGTTACACTTAAACTTTTTAGAAAATCTGGTCACAGAATAACACAAATAAAAGTGGAAAATATACATAAAGCAAATGCACTGTAAACTTTTACCTGATTTCTACCTTAAGTTTGTAGTGAATTGAAATCCAGAAGAATAAGAACAGTCTCTGTTTCTTAGTCTGTCTCTGTGTTGAGGCAGTCTTGCTTGTTGTGTGTCAGAAACATGTCCTTTGAAAAATAAGCAAACCAATGCTCTTTGGAGGATTTTAAACAGGGGTTGCCATCCCAGTCTGTGGATAGCCAGTGCCCTTACTTTTGTTAGGCCAGTAGATGTCACTCTTGCTTTTTCCAGATTTTAAGAAACTATTATTTATTTCCTTATTTGGGTTCTCATATACCACTTCCTGGCACTACTTAAAAAATGTAATCAGACTATGGTAATCTCAATGACACCTCTTGTCTAAAACCATTTCTCCTTTTGATCTTAAAGGTTTGTAACAGGGGAGATAGCTTCTCTCCTCCTTAGATTTTAATACACCAATTAGCTAACCAGGAACTTCCATCCCCTTTGAAAATGTAATTTTCAGCTTCCTTTCTAGTAGTTGTTTTCCTGGGTCACATAGGAATGTCACATATTTTGTAAGACCTTTTCTCATTTCCCTGTGACCTCTTCAGCAACCTATGTACTTTAAAAAAAACAGCAACACATGGACATCTTTTGTGGCATTTAACGTACACAAACTCACATAAAAAAAGAAATATATCTGGCAGTTGGCTAGCTCGTCACATTGTCTACATGCGAATCACTTGTGCTGAAATTTGCAAGGGCTCCTATTTTCATTCCCTTTGTTGAACCCAAAACTCACCTAGTTTTGGATCCCATTTGGCTCAAAGCTGTGGAACTGGGGGACCTTGATTAGCAGCCCCCTATCTGTATGGAGGACACTGCCCCCAAGCATGATATCAAGTAGTGATGGCATGCCCAGAACACTCCAGTCCTTGGTTTGCTTATATTGCATATAACACTAGAAGTCCTCATCATATCCTTGTCAGTCAGCCCCCCATTCCCCTGGGCCTGTGGGCACACATGATCCTGTTCAGATAGTTAAATAGGTCAATGTTTTTTTTCCGGGCAGTCTGATATCTAGTGCTGGCAAAGTCAATGAATCCTGTTAGACAATTATCAGAAGACTTGTCAATCCTAACTCTCTTCTTGTTAGGGTTTTCCTTTTTCTCTTTGTTTTCTTCTGGCTTCTTGAGCCAGATAAATAAAGAAAACATGTCCACATATTTGTGCACATGAATCTGCTGTAGGACCTTGTCAGACAAGTGAGAGCCAACTGGCCGTGCCACACTGATGTAATGCCCCAGGGTAAGAGGCAATTCTGCCAGTGCTGCCCCACTTCCTTCTGACACTGGCATCACTTGGGACCCACCTGCTTCCTGCTGCTGGGCTTGAACTGCCACCATGAATCCCACCACCATGTTTATCAACATATCCATCTTCTCATCTGAGGTGGAACACCATAAAGGTTCCTACTGCTTTTGGGGGTGGGCAGTTGTATGAGATCCTCCAAAACTGGGTCCAGCATGAGGTATGGGATACCCTACCACTACCATATCCAGATAGCATCTTTCTGGCCCAAGCCCCTCTTTGCTCTTGTTGAGGCTGAAGGTCATGCCCACAAGTGAGTGTGGGGGGAGGGCAGTCCAGACACTCACTTCAACATTTGTCTGAATTGATCGTCTGAAAATTAATTAACCACTGTCTTAGCCTTACCATTTTCTTGGGTTTCCTTGATGACCTTGCTTGGGGGAACAGGTTCTCCTTAGGTGCTGGGGTTCCCTCCAAACATGCGTCTGACCAGATTCAGCTTTTCTCAGCATATATATCCCTCAGCTGGGCTTCCAGGGCAGTAGCTACTTCTGCTTTACCAGGTGGTGCCTTTTTGTGTTTTGCTGTGCACTCTCACAATGCAGCAGCTGAAATGAGAAATAATATTTTCCTCAATGGAAAACAATGTTAACATTGTTGCCATGACCAGTAAATCCAATTTCCTCATCAGAGGGCCTTGCCACAGCAGCCTGGCTTTCTACCAACACTCCCACCATTCAGCAGTAAACACATTTTTTTTTATTACTCCACTGCTGTGAAGGATGTGCCACTCAGCTATTGATTACACCACAGTATTATAGTACAGAAGTGAAGCTTACCCCAACAAGCAAACTGTCTCATGGCCTAGCAAAACCAGGAAATTACACTTCAATGAATTGAATAGTTGCTGGTTTCTGAGTCTGCAAGGCTCAGGTGACCAAATGAACAGTGCCAATTCAGATCACCATTGCTATCATGCATGTTCCAAAACAGCATACGTGCTTGCTCCTAGCTAAGTTAAGTTACTATATTCAAAAGGTGGTGCAAAGTGCAGGCCCAAATTTGCTGCCGCCTCCAGAGCAGATCCTATCTCTGCTGCCTCCCGAAGCCTTGCCTGATGAGTTCAGCTCTAACTATGCCTCCACCTGCGCTGCTCAGCTGGTCTGCCTGGAAGAAAGCTCCTCTACCCTAAAAAGGTACAACAGGACTCAGCCATCAGGTTCAATTTTTGGCGCGTTCCACAGCCACATCCTGATTGGACACTGCTCTCTGTTGTTGCATCTCGAGTGGCTTTTCCCCTGGCTAATTCTTCCTAATGCCACAATTGCTCCTTATACTTAAAATTACTGTTCTCTGTTTTTCTTTTTGTTTGTTTTTAAAGGGCTATTAAGTTTCTGATTTTAGTAATGTTACTGTATTCAGGCCAATGCTGCAAAATTACTGATTAATTCATTTGTTTTCTTAAAGGTTTTAAAAACATTAAACATTTCATATAGTAAAATTTTAAAGCTGTTAAATAGGTTTAGCATCAAATTCTGTATAACCTTGCAGCCCCCTCCCAGACTCAGTGGCAACAAGACCACCTTTTCAGCCATAAATTTGTTTTCATTCCTTATCCCTTGGCCATTTCTACCCATTTGTTAAGTTAATCTGTAAGCCCATACATCTCATACCTCCTGTTGTTCTTCTGTCTCTGCTGTTTTGTCCGACCCCTACCCAGAGTTCACTAGCTCCTATTTAATTACCTCCTTGTCTCTTTCCCCTCAGTGCAGGCCCAAATTGGGTGCTGCCTTCAGCACGGATTCTATCTCTGCTGCCTCCTGAAGCCTTGCCCTGTGTGGTCATCTCTAACTAAGCCTCCACCTGCGCTGCACAGCTGGTCTGCCTGGAAGAAAGCTCCTCTACCCTGCAAAGATATGACAGGACTCGGCCATTAGGTTCAATTTTTGGCACATTCCACAGCCACATCCTGATTGGACACTGCCCTCTGTTGCTTCATCTTGAGTGCATCTTGAGTGGCTTTTCCCCTTGCTAATTCTTCCTGATGCCAAGTGGCTAGTTTTCCATTAGCAGGTTATACAGATCTGCCACTAGAGGGATCTTGTTCTTTCATTTAAAAAAGTCTACCCTCTTAAAGTCAACTATACGTGTATGTGCCTCAGGACCTCCTTGTGAATGAGCTTGCTCAATGGAGTCTTTCCTGCAATAAACTTGAACTTGAACTTGTACTGCCTCCCTATTAATTCCTATTTTACCTCTCTTGGTTCCTCTCTTGTCCAATGGCATCACAAGGTGTGAAACTATTCCTGGTGATTTTCTGCACACTTTGGGTCCCACTCTCATTAGGAAGGCACCCCATATTTCATACCCCTGTTTTCCCTAACACAGAGCTTCCTCTTATCACACTTGGTATGGTCACCAGTGTTGATGTAACATACTGCACCCCTTTCTTCCCACGGAAGCTGCACCACAGCAGGCTGCACGTGAAACATGGAAGTTGTCTGTCCTCTATTGACCCCACTGTTGTGCTACTTAAAAGTCTCTCTGTTCCTATTGGCCCTGTTAAAGTACATCTAAAGAGGAATCTCATCCCCTTTCATTCTGTTTACTAAAACAACTCCTGAAACACCTCATTCTTCTTCTCTTTATTTCTGGGAGTGTCCATCCTAATCCAGGCCCTCCTTCCCATGGAGCCAATGGCAACAAAAAACAGGGTACCCTTGTCCTGGCCAGTATGAACAGCTGCAGTCTGTTAAAAAATTTGATGCCCTCACTGCTTGGGTTGTAGTACATGATCCAGACATCCTGTCAGTTGTAGAAACATGGCTGTCACCATCTACCCCTACTCGGCAATCATCCTACCAGGCCACTCACTTTTCAGACAGGACAGACTATCTAGAAGAGGAGGTGGCTGTGTCATGTACCTAAAGGAGTCATTGTTAGCCTATCCACTTTCCCTCCCTGAACCAGCTATGGATATTCATATCCTTGCGGTTAAGGTTATGCTCGGTGCACACAACAAGGTCCTCAACATTGGCTGATTCTATATTCCCCCAGACCTTGCTGAACAGGACTTAAAACACCTAATGAACTACATCATGAGTCTAAAACAAGACACAGAAACCATCCTGTTAGGTGACTTTAATGTCACCTGGCTCTCATCAGGTGCCAGAAGGCATAGGGATGATTCAACAGGCCTGAACTTTACCCAGTTAATAACAACTCCATAGAAGCTATTTCTAGAAAAGTTTACTTATAACCAACCATCAAAATACAGCCAGCTAATTTGCATCCCAACATGCAGAAGTCATCAATGAAAAACCAAAGGTTTGAAGAAAGGATACCTAATCATGGCTGGCCAAGGAGACAAACCCACTGCCATCTGCCCCGAGGTATGAGATGCCATCTGCCATGTGGTCTTGTTCCTCAGACCAGCCAAAGGGGAGTCATGGTCTGTTGCCACTTCTGACCTCAGGGAGCAGCTTATCTCTATCTTTGAAATGGAAATCCACAATAGGACCTTAAAATGGCTGCACTTCCTGAGCTAAATCTTGCTAAAGTAAAGGCATGCATCTCTGTTCCTTGGCCTGCCAGGATCTTCCTGGCATGATCCACTACGGGGCTTCCCACTGGGGATAGACCATGGGGGAAGTAGTCCCAGCCTGCCATGCAGTGGGTGGCTCAACTGACTTCTCTCAGCAATTACTCCACTGCCTGTACTCTGCCTCATGCATTCATTGTCCATGAGGGTGGCCTAGGAATCCCACATTGGTGCTAAGTGGTTGGTGAAATGCTACTGTGCCTAAACCTTCCCAGGAAGAGGGGCACTGCACTAGTACCATTGGTAATCAGACCACAAACCCACAGCTTCCAAAAACCACTGCTACCTTGCCAGGTGGACCACAAATGCCCTTCATTACAAAAGCAAGACTGAAGCAGAGTCAGTATATGCCCTGTATTGTAAGGAACATGAAACCAGTAGCCTCCTGATGCTGACAAACTACCTGAAGGGATGGATAAATATTCTATGGAACTCAAAGGTACCATACTGCTTTTAAATTATGTGCTTCCCACAAACTAAGTTGCAAAATTAATTAAATGTTTAGGTATCAAGCAGGGCCAAAAGCAGAAACTGAAAAAGCATGGAACGATGCCATGTTACAGATCAAAAGACTGTAATCCTTATGACTTATGACTCTGTGCTGTGCTGTGCTGTGCCCATTGCTGAGGGACTCGGAGACAGCAAGGGGGCCATCCACCTTACTAACAGCATCCTGCAGCTGTGCCACATGTTGGCTGAAGCAATATGCTTTCTTGCTTAAATCAGATTTGATTTTTTTTTCTTAAATTTCTTATCTCACCCCTGACTTCACTCGACCCAGAGATTAAGCGTCGGGGCAAGCAGTCCTTGGTTCTAGTGCATCTTGAGACCACTAGGCTGTATGGCCCAGCCTAATCATGGGCTAAGCCTTACAGGTGGTTTCTGTCCTGTGGTGGCTCAGCGTGTTACCCACCTTTGTCTTCCCTTCTTGCCATGTGCTGACCAGCAGCTGGCAAATGGTCACCCACTGTGGTTTGTCTTATGGACCAAATACCTCTGAGTGGAGACTACACACAGGACATTGGAAGATCCTATAAGGCAGATGGATGGTCATGCTCAGTGAGACTTGATCTCACAACCATAGCCTAAACTAGCCACTGGCAAGTATTTCCAATGAGAACAATCTGGCTCTCACCCCCAGCAGTTCTTTGTTAAACAGGTCCTCAGAAAATCTTTCCCCACCATCAGGTTACAGCAGCCTAGCTGAACAGAACATACAGAAACACAGAATATGACAACAGATAAGGACTGCTGGGCCTACACACTCTGCCCTTTTTTCCCTGTCTACATTGTTACCACAGACTGTACTTGATCTACTACTCTTTCTCCCTCCCCCCTTCCTATCCATTATAATTCCCTTGTGCCCATCCCATGCATTCTTGAACCATGTCACTGTCTTTTCCCCCACCACCTGCACTGGAAGGTAGTTCAAGAAATCCAACACTCATTGTGTGAAGAAGTACTTCATAACATCTCTCCGAATCTACCTCTTCCATCTTCATAGCATATTCCCTTGTTCTTGAGCACCTTTTCCTTCTGAAAAATACTTCCCTCCTGTACCTTATTTACCCCCATGAGGTATTTGTCTTTATCATATCCCCTCTCCCTCTTCTCCTTCAGGGTGTACATACTGAGGTCATTTAGTCTTTCCTCGTAGAGTTTTTGATGAAGACCCAGCACCATTTTAGTTATCTTCCTCTGAACAGCCTCCACTCTATCTATGTCCTTCCAGAAATGTGGTCTTCAGAACAACACACAGTACTCTTACCAAAGATCTATACAAAGGTAACTCCACCTCCCTCTTTCTGCTGGCGATACCCCAACCAATGCAGCCCAGCATCCCACTAGCTCTCCAAACTGCCTTGTTGCACTGCCTAGCCACCTTTAGGTCATCTGATATAATTACCCCCAGGTCTCATTCCTGTGTTGTGGTTGTCAGTGCCACTCCACCCATTTTGTACTTTGCCAATGGGGTTCTGTGCTCTAAGTGCATTATTTTGCACTTTTTCGTATTGAAAGCCAGTTTTTATATCCTTGACTACTCCTCTAGCTTTCTGTGGTCTCTGCTCATCCTTTCCACTCCCCCTGGAGTGTCTACCCTATTGCAGATTTTAGTGTCATCTGCAAAGAGGCAGACCTTCCAGTCCAGCTCATCTGCAATGTCACTAATAAAGACAGTAAAGATAACCACTCCCAGCACTGATCCCTGAGATACCCCACTGGTCACATTCCCTTCCTCAGTGTGATCTCCATTTACCACCACTCTCTGTTGCACATCTCATAACCAATTTCTTACCCAGTTTACCACCTTTGGACCCACTCCTAAGCTACCCAGCTTGCTTACTAGTTTCCTATGTGGAACAGTGTTGAAAGTCTTACTGAAATCTAAGTAGGCCACATCCACTGCTCCACCCTAATCTAACTCCTTTGTCACCCAGTCAGAGAACCCTATCAGATTTGTTTGACATGATCTCCCACAGTGAAACCATGCTGCCCCAGGTCTCATAACCCACTGGATTCAAGATATTCCACAATCCTTTCCTTCAGCAGTAATCCCATTAATTTTCCCACAACCAATGTCAGGCTGACTGGCCTATAATTGCCAGTCTCTTCCTGCTACCTCTTTTGTGTAGTGGGACTACATTTACCCTTTTCCAGTCTTCTGGAACCACTCCTGTTTCAAATAAGCTATTAAACAGGACTGTCAGAGGTACATACAGCATTTTTCTGAGTTCCCACAATACCCTTGGATGCACCAATCTAGTCCCATTGCTTCGTCCGCCTTCAGGTTACTGAGACCCTTCAGGACCTTATTCTCCAAAAAAGGACTAGTGTCCACCTCCCTCCAAAGTTTCTGTTACCTTTTTTGTAGCCCCTCCTATTCTCCTTCCTCTGTGAACACTGAACATAAGTATTTGTTCAGGATATTTGCCTTTTCCTAGTCCTCCTCTGCACAGTTCCCCCCATGCATTTTAGCCTTACAATTCCACCCCTACATACCTCTATCAAATCCCAATCTGCCCAGCAGGATTTACACTACTGTTGTAGTTAGTATACCCTTACGTTTGTACTGTAGCCAAAGGGTCCAGATAAAAACAAAATATTACAAAACTGAGAAACATGCATGTCCTTTTGTTTTCCTGCAGCCAAGTCCTGAAATCTAAAGCTGGGAGAGAATAGTGAGGGGGAGCTGCATGCCATGGCTCTTATTAACTCCTCACTGTCTGATCCCAGGCAGATGCCTCACCCTGTGGGAAGCTCCAGTGATTCCTCCCATGGTCATGGTGTAAAAGCAGCTCCCCATCCCCATGGGTGGAACCCTACCTGCCTACCTCAGGCCAAGATACAGGGCAGGGGACAAAGACAAGGGTCTGTCTACTACAGTGCTTAGCAGACTGTTTAATTTGTTACTGTGAAAGGAAATGACTAGGTACAGAAAACTTTAAGCCAGTGTGCCACAAAATTAACAAGAATAAAGTTACTGCCTTACTACTGTACATGAAAAAAATATATATCCTTGCATGGCAAGGCAATATTTATTTAAATAGTGCCTAATCACAGGAGCTCTGAGTGTCATTCAATAATCACATGGTAAAGCAGTGGTTAGAACAATATGGTAATCTGCTGAGCCCTGTGCTCCTTGTACAGATGTATTATGAATGACTATTGATTTGGTCTTTTGATACTTTATTATAATGATCTAATTACAGAAGTAATGACATCAGGATAATGATGTATATATTGCACTAATTCATTCTTCAAATGATGTAACTATTTAACAATGTTTCTTTTATATTGATGTATGGAGTATGAGTTTGAGATATTTTTATTTTCAAGAATGATTTTCATCAGGTACTGAGAGAAAACAAGTACTGTATGTGTAATATGTGTTTGGAGCTGTGTTGAGCTGTGATCTAAGGAATAAACTATCCCCAACTGCAAATAATAAGGGTGTAATGCAATCAAATTGTTTTGGTGACATTTATAAACTGTAAGGCCGATTGCTGAGTGATTTGTGCTTGACAGCTGAAATCTGAGATAAGATTACATCTTTTTATGTACACTCAGGTGGTGGGTATTTGTCAGAATACATTTAGAACAATAACACAAGGGGCAGCTGCAGAAAAAGGGGTGCTAGCTGCACATTCGAGCAGACTTGATAGACATCGAGGCCTTTATCTGCTGGCAAATTTCATATGTTCGTATGTTTGTAAATAACTGCTGTATATGTGGAGAAAAACTGAATGCAAACAATGTGGTGAAGTAGAAATTTAATTTCAGAACAATTTGTAACATCCTTGATTCATTTGGGCTCATCTAACCATGTTAGTTATACGTGGAAGGTAATTGTAACCTATTAGAGGGGATGTGATATGTCAAACATTGTTGAAACTTGTGCTGAAAATCTTTGTACTCATGTTTAATGTGTCAACTTTACCTTCTCCTATCTGTAACCAGACAATGCTGATGTCATCCAGTACTGCAAATGAGCTCCTGACTCAATGATGTATCTATTTCTGATAAATACAATTATTATTAAAAATTGAAAACAGTTGTAACAAGCGTGAGTAACATTTTAAATTGTGTAACCTATTTTAATTGTTTATAACATTCACTGGTGTACTTTTATGTAACTTTTTATGAATTACATACGTTGTGTTTAGTTTTCATTTATTATAGCTTTTTGAATCACAATAAATCAATTGTTTCATTTCTGGTGATGGAGGCACTGGTAACTGTTGATTGCAAATGCTGATGTTGATGTTCCCTTTAAAGGTACAGTTCGATCCAAAAATGTAATGTAACAAACTTGAGACAGCAGTTGATGTCACTTTAGAAGCTGACTGTATCGGTTCAGTGTTTCGGCTTAATGGTAGTGGTAGCTACACAACTTGTTTTTACACTATTGGTGCAATGTGTTGTCTGGGAAGTTGCTGGTAAGGTGGTTCTTCTGTGGTTAGGTTGACACTATTGTTGCTATATTTTAATTCTGGTGGAATGAAATTTCTTGGAATTTTTGAAATTCTGCTGAAATTCCAGTGAATTTCATCAAAAATGAATTGGTGGAATTCCGTGGCAGAAAATAGTTGCAGAAAGATTTTCCACAGAAAATTGCTGTCTTGTGGAATATTTTTTTCTGCAGATCACAGCAAATGTAATTCTTCAGAAGAACCAGCAACATTCCGGATGGAATTCTGCCAGTGGAATGGCCATTCTGCACTAATTTCTCTGGCGGAATTCTGCATTCTGCAAAGAACTAATTTTTAGTAGTAGACAGGAATTGTTAATGCTGCAAAGGTTTTCATTACTAGGGAACTGTGAATTTAAACTTCACCAGTGAAGCTGATGTGAAAGTGGGTGTTTAATGCTATGTGTAGCATAGCAAGGTTCATAACTTCACCTCCAACTTTGCACAGTGAAGTTTTAATTAAATAAACCATTGAGTAATATTTGATCCCTATCTATTGAGCGACTCTGTCCCACCCTCTCCCACCACCCAGCTCTTGAGAAATATCACTAACCTACAACCCTCTACCACCCAACTCTGTCATCCACCAACAGTCCAGATAATGTTTCATATAATAAATGCAATAATCATAGTATTGTAGGCACAACAAGGTAAAGCTTTTTTATTTGTTTGGTGCCTTATCAAATGAATCATGGCACCTTGCAACAAAGAACAAAAAACAACAGCAAAACAATAATAAATAATAAATAGACTGTCAAAAAATTTGCAATAAATAGGACAATGAAAAGGGGCAGTAGAGAGCAAAGCATAATATAGGACAAGCTTTGTGTTGGCTCCTGCAGAGCAGACTATTATTTTATTAATTTCATTAATTTAAACCCCATATTTTAGAGTCTAGACTTCAGATCCTGATCCCTGAAGAAATTTGGAGTACAGTGTTGATGAAATCAAACATGGGACATCCAAAATAAGTGACTGGAGGGCAGGCTCAAACACAACAGTAACAGCAGCAGCAACAGGCCTCACAAAATGAGATGGTGGAGTGCTGGAGCCAGCAACCATAAGGGAGCAGGAGAGAACTCACCTTGGGAAACAGTACTCAAAACTGTCTGAGGAAAGGATAAGAAAATAAAAAAGATTTTAGAGCAAATGAGTTCTTAGGACATAAAAATCAAATGGGCTGTGAGTGTAGTGAAAGGAGCAGATGAGTACTCCATCAGGATTCAAGCAACAGTTTTGAAACTAATATTGGAAAACAATCATCTCTGGTCTAACTGGAAAATTTGGAGAATGGTGCCAGATAAAAAATGTAAGGGCAGTCAGCCTGGCTAAAGGGAGGGAGGGAGAAAGAAAACAATTGCTGTCATACCTCAGAACATTGCTTCAAGAATCCTTTCCTGCGGAAATGGGAGTAGAATCTGAGGACATCAATAAAGCATATAGAGTAAAATTCTGTACCTCACAACACAATTGTTAGGACTTTGGGGCAATCATGATAGTTGTCAAAGGCCCTGAAATTCAGGACATATTGCTGTAGTTTAGAATGGGTTTAGAATGAATGTTCCCTTCCAAATGGATAGCAAAGACTTCAAACTGTTCCTTGAATGGTCTTTGCCACCCACTCTCACAGGAAGTTTTTTAACCCCATTAGACAACAGTGTAAATATTTGGGGAGGCATTTCTTCTTGTTAGTGAGGATCAGGTATGGTGAAAAGGTTTTTCACTTCTCAGACCCTACTGAAGTCTGGAAAAAGATGGACAAACTCATTGTTAAGTTTTGCAGTGAACACCAAAATGAATGGAAGAAGAAACTTCATTGGATGATGGAACACAAAAACTCAAAAATAGAGTTGTGCAAAGTAGTTGAAATTTGCTCCATGGAATCATCAGCAAATTTCAGCAAATTGACTTTGTCGATGGTGCCTCTGAGGAAGGTCTGATGTCACACGCTAACCATTTCAATATGGCCTGATAAGACAACGCCGGCTGCACCGGACCTTGGAGGAACCCAGTGTTGGAATGAAGTAAAAGAATTGCTCTCCCTTTGCTTGCCCTTGTATTTTCTCTCTCCCAGTAACTATCTGAGCTGCATTGCAGCTTCTGTTTGCTCTCCCCACTTTCGGTTTGTGCGACTTTCTCCTTCTTTCATGGCAGGTATGTTTGGCAATTAGCGGGTGTTGCTGGGTGATGTCGAAGTCGGTGAGATGCAGCAAGAAGATTACAGACCTGTGAGGTTAAGCTAAGGAAAAGAAGAAGAAAAGCCACGACGCGCAGGTGACAGTAAGAGAGATACCTCCCAACTCTTCAGATTTTGTGGCTTTGAAGGAGACTCCGCATTTGCTACTTTTCCTGTTGGTAAGCCCCCTTACCTTAGGGGGGCTCAAGGTAATATTTTGGCATACTTGAGTAAAACCACTAACCTTGGCAGTATGGAGAAGGGTTTTGAGCCTATTGTAAGCTTAAATGTATGTGAAAATCAGCAGAATGAATCTATGCATCCTGCAAATGTAGTGGCAACATTGGAGTTGGAACCTAAACAGGTTACTTTACAGCAGGAAATCATGCAGTCGACTAGTGACTTACTTTACAAACTGTCAAGTGCTTCAGCTGAAACTCAGAATAAAGGGTCAACACTTGAAGTGCAGGAACAAAACTGCACAGCATTACAAAGTTCAATTGGGTTAAGCTCTGATGTTGAAAATACTCCAATAATAGAACCTATGGAGTTGCTAGATGCAGAAAAAGAGTTACTGTTTAAAGTTGAAATATTACAAGCTCTTTCTTGTTTTAAAAAAGGAAATGCTAGAAGCCTTGGGAGATATCAAAGGGGCTTTATCGAATGTTACAGGAACATGCATGAAATGAACATGAAATTGCAAACTCTGCCAAGTAGGACAGAGCAATTAGAGGGGAGAGTCTCACAGGTGGAAGATTTTGCAGCTACAAGTCCACCAAAAATATTTGAATTAGAAAGATAACTGCAAGCTCTCCAGCTGAAAGTTACTGAGCAGGATGATAGGGCAAGGAAAGTTAACATTCAGTTATTTAAAGATCCAGAAGGAGTGAAAGGGACAGTGGACCCTATTCCTTATTTTGAAAAGTTGCTCACTACAGCCCTTGACTTTAAATATCCTGAACAAAAGATAGCAATTGATAGAGCGCATTGTGTAGAGGCTAGAAAGGATGGCAATGTGGATTATCCCACAATGGTGGTTATTAAAACACTGAAATACCAAGTTAAAGAGGCAATACTGCAAGAAGCCTGAGTAATGAAAGGCCTACACTTTGAAAATCTGCATATCAGTGCTTACCCAGACCTGTCATTGGGTACTACGGAAACAAGAAAAAAAATCAACTCCTTAAAACAGATTTTGCATAAAAAGAGGATAAGGTTTCCATGTTATATCCAGCAAAAATATGTTTTGTTGTGAATGGCCGTCTGCACACATATGAATCATCAGAAGAAGCTACGGAAGCTTATAATTTGGCACATGGGAATACCTGAATTTAAGAGGGTTGAGTGGGTCAGTTAAGGGTACTGTGTAGTTAGGAGCTGTAGTGACAGTCAACCCCCCCATAATACCTATTAGACTTTGATAATGATTAAGTAGTGGTATGGGAGTTAGCAGTTGGAGGGAATGATATATAAGGAAAAAAGGGGAAAGGGAAGGGAACAAAGTTAATCAGCTTAGTAGGATGGTGATAACCCCCCAACTCCTTTTCTGTGTTGTTGTTTTTTTCCTTTTTTGTGGAAGGTAAAGGGGGAAGGAGGGTGGATTAGGAAGCAGGGGAATTGGAAACAAGGGAAGAGGAAAAGAAAGAAGAAGGAAAACATGAGGAAGGGTTAAGGAAACAGGGAGAGGAAAAGGCCTCTTTTTTCCTTTTTGTATTGTTGTTTGATCTTTCCTTGCAAGCTGGGTGCCCCCATAGGTCTGGTTCTGGTTTGTCTGGTATAACATGATGTCTTTTCAGCCATTCTGTCATATACAGGGTTTTAATAGGGGAGGGTACTGGGGTAAAGTGGAGAAAGTAGGGGAGGGGAAAATGGCCTTAGGGAAGTCAAAATAAATTTTCAGTCTGTTTTTTTCACTATTAAGACTTATTAGCGAATTGAATTTGAAAAAAAAAATTGGCCTGAATAAGGGGATCTGGGAGATATCTGATTTAGAACTTTTGTCTCCATGATAGAGTTATATACAATTGCCACTTGGAATGTTAAGGGTTTATTAGATAGATCTAAGGTAATTAAAGTAATAAAACAAATGGAAAATAAAAATGTTGACCTGGTAATGTTTCATGAGACCCATCTATCAAAAGAAAACATTATATGGTTTGAAAATAGATGGGGTAAGGTGTATTACACAGAATATTCAAACAATGCCAGGGGTGTTTTAATTGCTTTTTATAGAAAAAAATATCAGAAACCAATTGTTAATAAAGTTTACTTGGATAAGGAAGGTAGATATTTGATCTTGATGTTACAATTATATAATGTTAGGTTCATCTGTGTAGAAATTTACGCTCCCAATCAAAATTGTCTCAGGTTCTTCTCTGAGTTCTTTCTTGCACTCTCTGAATTTGAACCCCCTTTCTTGATTGGAGGGGACTTTAATTTGGTAATGCATTATGAATATAAAACAACTGGGCTTGATAAGACCCACTCAACAGCCCGTAGAGTAATAAATACTTTTATGAGTGATCTAGGGTTAATAGAATCTTGGTGGGAAAAAATACTTCATGTGATGTCTTCTCTTTTTTTTCTGTGGTTCACCAGACTTACTCAAGAAAATATTTTTTTTATTATCTAAAACATTGCCTTATACAGTACATGAAATTAAATACTCCGGCATAGTAATTTCTGACCACTATCCATGTGTATTAACGTTGTAAATATCAGAAATGTATAGCTCTCAAAAGATATGGGCAATGGATTTAAATATGCTTAGTAAGCCTGGGCCACAGGAAAAAATTTCAGAATTGTGTACGGAGTTTTTTGAATTTAATAAGGCACAGGTGACTTTGCTTATAATAGTATGGAAGGCATTTAAAGTATATATGAGGGGGTATACACAAAGGTTAACTACATGTGAGTATAAAAATAGGACAAAACTTATATTTCAGTTAGAAAAGGAAATAAGTACCTTAACGCAGATTCATAGTACAGTCGGCGCCACTTAAACGGGACCCGCTTAAAGGGGACGATTCCTAGGGCACCGATTTAGAGCCCATGATATCCTATGTATGTTCATTCCCTTTAATCTGGAACCTTGAGTCACTTAATTGGGATGATTTTCTTCTGCGGTTCCTGATACTCTCATCAACTGCCATTAGTGCTTATTAACACCTCATTGCATAAACAGTGACTGATAACTGCCCATTGATCCCCGTTTTGAAAAACTGTTGTTTGTTGTACAAGCTCCACAATGGCATCCACTAAAAGAGTACACCTCCCTCTGTTGGAAAAGATTAAGGTGCTGGAATGCCTTCAGCAACCGAACTTCTCCCTTGCAAAGACTGCTAAGCTGTTTGGCATTTCCAAGAGCCAGGCTGGGAGGATTAGCCAAAACAGAGATTCTTTAATGGCTGAATGGCAAGAAAACAGTAACCCCACATGGAAACGGAAAAGGGAAGGCAAGGACAGTGAGGTTGAGGATCAATAAACTCATCATGCTGAAGATTCCTATCACCTGCACCCGGTATGGAAGGGCTGCAATCAGCTATTCCCTAGCACTTATCTGGAATTCTCTTCAAAAGACCCTGAAATTGGATACCCTCATTCCTTTAACATACTTCAAAAAACTGTACACTAGTCTATTCCCAGAATCATGCAACTGCTTCCATAAGGCCTAGTCTCTCACCCCTCCTTCCAACCCCTTTTATGCTACCCCTAATTCTCTATCGTTCTTCTAGCTTGTTCTCCAACCTACTTCATACAAAATAGCCCACCCAAGTCCAACTGCCCAAGCTTTATCCCTACTATACTGTCTGTTTCTTTCCTTTTAATATGATTTAGGTTTATTATCATTTTGCCTTGCATATATGTAAATATTTGTATATCTGTCTCATTCATAAATCATTGTATTTGTGTTCATTCTGTACCATGTTTTTGTGTAAAATTTGTAACCTTATATTGTTATGACCACTCAGGTCCATCTTGTAAATGAGCTATGCTCAATGATGTTCGCCTGAATAAATAAAGATTTTGATTGATTGATTTTTTGATTGAGGATGGCTTACTGAAATGATTTAGTCATGCCATTAGTAGAGGTGCTTGATTCACTGGTCCTGTGCTAAATCAGAAGGCAGAAGAGATAGCCAGATATCTTGGTTAATGCAGCTTTGAAGCGATTTTAAGTTGTTATAATGATACTGCAATGTATGGCGCTATAAATAAAGATGCCTTTAAAAAAAAGAGCACAACAAACACAAACTCAAAAAAGAGCTGTAAATCACTGATTTGTGTTGTCTGTTGCTACTTTGTATTTCGTATTTGTAATGGCATTTTTAGCAGTTGTGCGGTAGTCAGGAAGGCAGATAAATTTTTAAAAATATGTGCTTCCTTTATTCAGGATGGATGCTTAAAGGGGACGTTTTGTGGGCCACGGAGGCATCCCAATTAAGTGGCTTCAACTGTACTTCATTTTATCCCAATATATATATAAAGAATTAATGCATAAAAAGGTATATTATAATAACTTGGTTTTGGAAAAGACAGAGAATTTGATACATAACAGTAGGGCTAATTACTATTTTATGACAGATAAACCCATAAAACTCCTAACTTGGCAGGTAAAAAAGGACCAAGCAGAAAACTCAGTTAATAAATGCACAGGGGTTATTTGTGATAAACCTGCTGATATAAATGAATCCTTCAATTTTATAAAAAACGTTTATTCCGCAGAATATAAAGAAGATAAGGCAAAGGATGTTATTTTTTTTGGAGGTAGTTAACTTATCTAAGTTCTCTGAACAAGAATGTAATATATTGGAAATGTCAATTACAACACAGGAAATAGGGGAGGCAATACAAGACTTAGCTGTTGGTAAAGCACCAGGCCCCAACAGCTTAGGTGCAGAATTCTATAAACAATTTAGTCTCATGTTAGATGAACCCATGAGGAAATTGTTTGCATCATTTAATCAGTATCAGAGAATTCCCAAAACTTTTAAAGATGATATAATGAAGGTATTTCTGAAAAAGGATAACGATATGTTGTGCTGTGCATCCTATAGGCCAGTCTCCCTATTGAATACAGATTACAACATTTTCACAAAAATCATAGTTAAGAGGCTTGAGGATTTAATACCTACAATACTTCACCAAGATCAGAATGGATTTACTAAGGGAAGATCTTTGATGGAGAATGTTAGATGTACTTTAAACATCATGGCACTTAAACAAGATGATGCAGTTTTAATGGCTATCGATGCAGAAAAAGCATTTGATAGGATAGAATGGCCTTATATCTTAGCTGTAATGGGGGAGAATGGGCTTCAGTGCACAGCTCAGTGGATGGATAAGACTCATTTATGAAGCTCCTAGGGCAGTAGTTAAGGTTACTAGTACAGCCTCAGAGAAATTCCAATTGGAGGGAGGTACCAGACGGGGGTGTCCCCTGTCCTCATTAATATTTTCAATAATTATTAAGCAACTTGCAATAGCGATTAGGGAAGATTTGAAAATTCAAGGTATAAGAGCGGATGATGGGGAACATAAAATTAGTCAATACGCAGATGATATACTGCTTTATTTAACAAACTCTGACTCCTCCATTCCCTGTGTGATAGCAAAAAACTACTCAGTTTGTCATATTTTCAAGATATACAATAAACTGGTAGAAAACTGTCAGATTAAAATTAAAGCAAAATGCTAACATTCAACAACCAACTAATTTTTCAAATCCCAAATCTCAATTACATCTATCAAATATTTAGGAGTAAATATAATGACAGATATCTCACATTTGTATAAGGCCAATTATGAGGAGTGAATTATTAAGATAGAAGAAGATTTGTTAAAATGGAATTCACTATTTCTTATGTTCATTTGGAAAATAAACTTAATAAAAATGCAAATACTTCCTAAAATACTATTTCTTTTTCAAGCTTGGCCGATACATGTGCCTCAGAGTTTCTTCAAACATCTTAAAATAGCAATAAGGAGATTTTTGTGGAAACATTCAAACTCTAGAATAGCCTGGAAAACATTAGTATTACCAAAAGATTGGGGAGGTCAGGCTCTGCCTGATTTCTATTATTATTAGTTGGCAGCCCAAACAGCACAGGGATGGAACTGGATTAAAAAAAGGGACAGGGCTATACCTATATCAATGTTAATAGAAAGTACAATACAATCATATCATACTTTGATGAATTTATTATATTCCTCTATTTCAGAGAGAAAATTAGCAGAGCTTCCAGAAACCACCAGGACAACATATTTAAGTTGGATAGCTTTATTAAAAATTTTTGGTGAGAGAGGGGTAATTACGGATCATACACCCATTTTTAAAAACTTTGATTTCCCTCCATCTAAATCAATGAAATTTAAACTCTGGTGTCAGAAAGGGATACATCAGAAAGGAGATGTATGGGACAGGGAACGTTTGAAAACATTCGCCTGCTTGGTGAACCAATTTGATTTTCTTAAAAATCATATTTTGCAATATAATCAGTTAAAAAGTTATTTGAATAAGAAAAAGGAATCTAGATGAGGAGATACATCATCCTTGTTAAAAATGATGACAGAGAATTCAGATGGGAAGAAATTGATTTCCCTTATATATCAGGGAGTGCAAGAGAGGGTCGGAGGAGATGTTAATAAAATAAAAAATAATTGAGAAAGGGACTTGGGAGTGACTTTAAAAGATGGCCTATGGAGTGACACTATATATACTTACATACATAAACTATCTTCTGTTAAAATTCAGCAGATTAAAATGAACATGTTACATAGGATTTACTATATAGATGTCCAAGATGTGCAACTACTTCGGGAACTTTGATTCATTTGGAGGGATCATGTCCATATATGACTAATTACTGCTCTAAAATAGAAGAGATTTGTAAATTAACCTTTAAAAAAGATATTAAGCTAGTAGCCTTACCTAGGCATCTGGGGATTTACCGGGACAGAAACTTGCTTGATGAATCTGAGAGATTATTGCCATTATTCTCAGTGGTAGCAAAAAAAGCAATCTTAACCAAGTGGAAAGATCCAGATCCACCTGTGTTTAAAACTTGGCTAAACTTAATAATAGATATATCAAAACTTGAACAAGTGTGGTATAGAAAAAAATGGAAACATTGTTGAATTTGGGAAAATGTGGACACCATTCCTGGTGGCAATAGATACAATTGTTATTATTTAGTCATTTCTCAGTGAATTTGGTTGTGGTTGGATGCTCTCACATAGAGTCAATTGGTTTTGCTCCCTGATCCCCCTTCTTGGTAAACATGATGATGTAAAGGCATAGACTCTGTCTGAGGTTTTACCATTGAATGAAAGGAGACTCAAGCTTACTGTCTGAACCAAAAGGAGAAAAAAATTAAAAAATTCACTTTGCCGATGACCATAATTCACATAGTTATTCACCCAGTGAATTGGCCAAATTCAGGTGGTGAATCTACGTGAACTGTTAATTTGTGGACAAATTAGGTAATTTATGTAATTTGATGCACAAATTTGTACAACTCACTGGCAAAAACTAAACAAGCTGTGTCTCTAACTGTAAATAAAAACCTGCCACCACCCACTGTACTGTAATACCACCCCTTCCACTTCCCAGAAACGTTGCAGTAATGCATTTCCCCACCTATCCCCTGCTAGCACCCTTCTCCAGCCACCCCACTGCCCTAGTGAATTTTAGTAAACAGTAATAAAGCTTATGAGTTCAATATCCCCTTCTCACCACCTGTGTGCCAAACACATTCCCCCTTGTCTGCCTCCCACCCACATCCCACCATCAGGTCTGTTAGTACTCCTGCAGGCCATTACCACCGTCCTCCTCCACCAGCACCCAGAAAAATTGTAACCTGAAACACAGGAAACAGTCCCCCAGTGCAGAAAAAATGTCTGCTCTGTTTAGTATCAAGTTCAATAATGGCGTGGGCACATAGAAACATAGAATTGGTCAGTAGCTAAAGACCATACAGCCCACCTAGTCTTCCCATTTCCATACTTGGTTTCGCAATCCCTACTCTTATCTGGATTGCCTTTCCCCCACTCTGCTATACAGCAGAGTGCCTTTATGCTTATCCCATGCACTTTTGAATCTCTGTACTGTTTTTGCTTCGACCTTCTCCGCTGGTAGGCTGTTCCATAGATCCACCACCCTCTCTGTGAAAAAATACTTCCTAGTATTGCCCCTAAGCCTCCCTCCCTCCAGCATCATGTTATGTCCTATGGTCCTTGTGCACTTTCATCTCTGGAATATGCTTCCCTGCTGTACTCTGTTTATTCTTCTAAGGTATTTGAAAGTTTCTATCATATCCCCACTTTCCCTTCTCTTTTCCAGTGAATAAATGTTTAGTTCTTTGAGTCTCTCCTCGTAAGGCTGACGGTGCAGTCCATGTATCATTTTGTTGCTCTTCTCTGGACTGCTTCCATTAAGCCTATGTCCTTTCTGAGATGCGGTATGCAATATTGGACACAGTTTGCCAGATGAGGCCTCACCAGTGATCTATACAGTGGCATCACCACTTCACTCCTCCTACTGGTTATGCCCCTTCTTTTGAACCCCGGCATTTTGTTTGCCTTCCCCACTGCTTTCCCACATTGTTTGGCTGACTAAAAGTCATCGGATATGATAACCTCCTGGTCTCTCTCCTGACTTTTGGTGGCTAGAACCTGCCCCACCATCCTGTATTCCTCTCTTGGGTTTCTGTGCCCAGGTACATTATCTTGCACTTCTTAGCATTGAAACGCAACTGCCAAACCCCTGACCATTTTTCAAATAGTCATAGGTCATTTCTCATCTTTTTTCTAGACCCTCCAGTGTGTCAACTCTGTTACAGATCTTGATGTCATCTACGAACATGCATACTTTCCCCTTCAGTCCTTCTGTAATGATGCTTATGATGACATTGAATAGAATTGGACCCAGCACTGATCCCTGTGGAACCCTGCTGGTGGTCACCTCTCCCTCTTCTGATTTTATACCATTTACTATCACCCTCTGGGTCCTGCCTTTTAGCCAGTTACCAACCCATTTTAGGTGTCAGCATGACTCAGTTGGTAGCACATCCGCCTCTGGACCAGAAGGTCGTGGGTTCTCGTCCCACACTGGGATTGGACTTGCACCTAAAAATCGCTGACATCCGAGTGCAGTATTGGGGGGTGCTGTACTGCTGAGGTGTGCCATCCTTCGGATGAGATGTTAAACTGAGGTCCCTTCTGCCCATCCTGTTGTTGTCCTGGTGGGTGTCAGGTGGAAGTAAAGAACCCAGGGCACTCTTTGCAAAGAGTAGGGAACATTCCCGGTGTCCTGGCCAACATTCCCCTTCCCATAAACCAGTTCATGCAATTATCCAGGCTGTGTGTGGGTGATGATGTGCGATATGGCTGCTACAACACATTCAGTCACTTCACTACCAGTCTAGCATTGCTTGTAAAGCACTTTGGATGTATGAAAAGTGCTATATAAATGCTGATTCTTCTTCTTCTTACCACTTTAGAGCCCATGCCAAGATTCCCCAATTTGTTAAGCAACCTTCTATGAGGAACAGTGTCGAAGGCCTTACTGAAATCCAGGTAGGCCACATCCACCGCCACTCCCTGATCCACCACCCTGGTCACCCAGTCAAAGGAATTGATAAGATTAGTCTGACAAGACCTACCCTCAGTGAATCCATGCTGCCTTGGGTCTTTTGCACCTCTTGACTCCTGAAACTTCCCTACCCTCTCCTTAAGCAGGGACTCCATCAGTTTTCACACCACTGAGGTCAGGCTTACAGGACTGTAATTGCCTGCCACCTCCCTACTTCCAGTCTCGTACAGGGGGACCACCTCTGACCTCCTCCAGTTTCCAGGTACCTCCCCCATCTCTAGTGATTAGTTAAACAGGGTTGTAAATTGACCTGCTAGGACTTCCCTGAGTTCCTTCAACACTCTAGGGTGAATCCAATCTGGCCCAATTGCCTTGTCTGTCTTTTCCTAATTCTTCCAAGACTCTATCCACTCTAAATGGGCTGGTGTCCACCTCTCCCCCTGTACATCTTTCCTCATGTGTCTTGGCCACTCCCCTGCCTCTTCCTTGGTAAATACTGAGCAAAAATATTTGTTCAGTACCTCAGCTTTTTCAAGGCCATCCTCCACCCATCCACCCTCTTCCTTCTTTAGTCTAACAATACCATTTCTGGTCGTCTTCTTCTCGCTAATATAACACAAGAAAATATTGTCCCTCTTCTTAATAGTCTTTGTTATTCCTTCCTTCATTCTTTCCTTATCCCCTCTGACAGCTTTCCCAGCTTCTCTCTGCTTCTCCAGATATTTCAGTCGGTCGTCTTCTTTCTGTGTCTCTTTTCATTTCCTGAATGCCTTACTTCTTTCTTGCACTTTCTTGGCTACTGACTTAGAGAACCACAGTGGTCGCTTCTTTCTTTTGTTTTTACTAAGCAATCTGAGACATTAACTTGTCACTCCTGCTATGGCTCTCTTGAGCCTAAGCCACTGTTCTTCTACCCCTTCCCCATATCTTCTGCTGCCAGGGCAGTTTTGAGCTGTTCCCTCATCTCTATGAAGTTGACCTTCTGGAAAACTTGGATCTTAATCTTTGAATGGCATTCTTCTGCCAGCATGTTGACTCTAACCCACACAGTTCTGTGGTCACTGGTACCAAAGGGACTGTCCACCTCAACATCCAAGATTCTGTCCCTGTTTGTCAGCACTAAGTCCAGTACAGCACCCTCCCTGGTGGGCTCAACCACAAACTGCCTTTGGTTTGCCACATACATGGCACACATGAGATCCCTGCTCCTTGATATACTTGCAGTCTGGGTATTCCAATCTGCAGCTGGCATGTTGAAGTCACCCATTAGTAGTACTTCTCCTTTGGCTGCCATATTATGGAAGACTTTCACTAATACTTGATCTATATCCTCCCCCTGCGTGGGAGTCCTGTAAACTACTCCAGCATGGATGGTTGTTTTGTTCCCTGACTCTAGAGTGACCCACAATGCCTCTGCTTCTTCCCTGGATCCTTGAGTTTCCATAGCTTTAACCCCTTCCTTCCCATACATAGCAACCCCTCCTCCCCTCTTTCCCTCCCACATGAATGAATGAAGGTTTTGCCCATAGTAAAACCTGATTGGTTGAATTTTCAGCCAATCAGGTTTTACTAGGAGCAAACTGTGTCATCATTAATTTACACAGGACTCATTACAAAGATGAGCACAGAAACTGAACAGACAAATATCATGTCATATGGGTGAACCAGATTGAGTGACTCAAAAATGAGCTACTCAACTTGGGCACCCATAGGAGTTGCGACGGTAGAAGTATAGCAGGGGGGTTGGGATATTGAGGGATCGGGGACAGAATAATGACAGGAAATGACAGGGCTTTGCATGGTGTTGTGGGTTAAATAGATGAGTTCATCCTGCTGCTGCTAAGCTGGTCACCTGGCGTGGTAGGTGCAGACGTTGCCTACAGTACTGATGGTTCCAGGTTTGGGACTGCCTGTGGAAATGCTTTTAAAACTGTGTTGGTGTTGTTAATTATTTTTCTTTCCTGTCTGTTGCTCCAGCTGTGGTATCCCCCATGTTAAGTGTACCTCCCGGAGTTGATTATATTTACATGGGGAGGTTGCAGGGGGTTGGCCTCCTGCAAAGGGGGATGTGTGGAGCACATTTATTTTCATGCCATCACTCTTTTGATAGATGTGTAGTTGGGTTCCGTGCTGATTTTGAATTTGGAAACATGTACTTGCTCTTGTGTGAGTTGCCATAGTATTTTTGATACTATGACATGGAACTGAACAGACACTCTGCACCAAGGGACCATCCTCTTTATTACACAATTCATTTTTTCTGGGTGCTGGAGGGCAGAGAAGGGTGGTGGGGGATGAGTGGGGTTAGGTGGTGGCATTATAACTAAAGTACCTTGTGGTGGGACTCTGTTTGGCTTAAGGGCAGGGGAAAGGTATAATGAATGTATGTGCTTCTATTAAGTTGAAATTCATCAAGGTGGAGTAGAAGGGAGGAAAGGGTTGGGGAGGAGGGTGCCAACAGTGGATTAGAGGGGGTATGTATGATAACATTTTTTGAAGGTGGAAGGGGATGGTATTACAGCACAGTATTTATTTATTACATTTTGCAGGTTTAAAAAAAAATACTAATTCATGATGTAAAGTTGGTGTGACCACAGTAAAATTTGCTAAATTTGTGAAGTGTGAATCTTTGGAAATTCATGCCAACTTGCCAGTGAATTAAAACTTCACTGCATCTTTACTCATAAACTGTCATAATAAAAACTGTGGTTAAAACTCTCTCTCATTATGAAACAAGTGCAAAAGACTTGCATGGGCATACAAATTGCGGGCTATTTCCATGGAGTTTTTGTGCTCCAGTATTGAATAAAGAGCTTGGTATCCTTGACTGTACTTCAAGTTACTCAGGAGTATGTACTATGTAATTATCTAAAATGTCTGTATTGGGAGGGAAGATGGCACTGACAATGAGGAGTGACCAGTAGTGCTGTTAGTTTTGGCATGCAGTGGGCAGCAGCAGCTAATATACACCATGTGAATCATAACAATTAATTTCCAAAGCTGATTCTCGAGTGTCTAATAACTGTTAACATGCTTGTATAAGTGCACTGTTTTGCATTTTTTAAAGTTTGTATTCCAATGTCACTCTTATAGCATTACAGTTTATTTTTCTGCTGTTTAAGTAATGGTTCAGCTGATAGTAGGACACTTCTCTGCTCATGGTCATGACTAGTTTAACATATTCAAAGAGACTTTTGGACTGTATACTATTGCTTTTCTCCCTTATGGTGTAACATCATTAATAGTGCTAAAAATACTGTTGCTCATATATATAGAGATTTAGTCTCACTATTGTGGTGACTGAAATGGACCCTGATTATATGCCTACTAATTGCACTTTGCTATAGTATATAGCATGTTTCTTATATGATGAATAAAAAAATAAGTTTAAAAAGAATAACGTAATTAATCTGTATAGGTCTGATTAAACAAAAATCTTTGTGAGTATTACAATAATCTAGTCTTGAGCTGCCTGATTCCTTTCTCAGTCTACTTAAGTTTGTCAAGTTTAAGAGAGCACTACCAGCAACCTAACAATTCAATGCAACTGTAACTGCAAATCATTCTAACTAAATTCCCTCCCAGTATACACTTCAAACTCACTGCTTAGAAACAACAGTTCTGACTCTAGAAAGTTAAAAGAATCCATTCCTTATAGCCAATTAATCAGAGTAAGAAAAAATTGCACTGAGGATTGTGATTTTTTTCAACAGGCAGATTTGTTGGAGAGATTTAAAGTAAGAGGCTATATTGAGCCAGTTCTCACTAAAGCCTTGAATAAGGTTATTAACAAAACTCATGAGCGGCTGTTAGAGGCTGGAGTGACTCAGAAGAAAAAAGAAAAAAAAATATAACATGCTTACACTGTCTTTAGACTTTAATGGACCTGCAGGTCAGGTGGGAAACATTATCTGGGACTGTTGGGACATTTTGAAAAGTGATGTGAGTCTGAAAATGATAGTGTCTGACACATCAATGGACTTTTAGGAAAACAGCTAATTTGAAAGATATATTGGTTAAAAGTTAATTTTGTCAAAAGGCACAGGAACCAGAAATGTGGCTATCAATCAGACCAAAAGGGGTACATAAGTGTATGAGATGCAATGTCTGCAGATACATGAATGTTGGGAGTGAGATGGTTTTGCCTAACACTAGTAAAATTGAGATTAGAGATTTTATCACCTGTACAACTTTTTTAGCATACTGTATGTGTTGTGGTGTAGTTGTCAACTGCACTACATAGGCAAAACAATCAGAACACTAAAAGAGTGCATTCAAGAACATATTAGATCCATTATTCATGGTAAACTGGACAAACCAGTTAGCAGACATTTTGCAGAAGTACACAACTCTGACCCAGAAAGATTTAGGTTTATGGAACTAGAATGCATTAAGATCCTGTAAGAGGAGGTGATAGACAGAAGTTGCTATTACACAGAGAAAGTTATTGGATCTTCAGGGCAGAAACTGTTAAACAAAAGGTCTAAATGAAAGGTGGGCTTTTAAGTCATTTTTAAAGTAAGATTTTTTTTTACTATTAGTTAATTGATGTGACTGATATGCTGACTGTGAATTTCTTAGTCTTTTTTTCTGCCTTTTGCTTGTCAAGGTGTTATAGTGTTATGCCTAGGTCATGCCCCCTGTAGTCCCACATACACCTCACATACACTTCACATTGTATTCCTGGTCTATTGTACTGTAATGCTGCTATTTTGCATTCATATATAGATATGGGCACTGATCATATAAGCATGGGTGCTAGGAACGTGCTTTGCTGCTAACATATGGTAATGTTGATCATGCATGATTCACTATACCTCACTATAATAGATTTATCTAGATTAGTGTGTCTTTCATAGATATTCCATATATAATCTACCTAATTACTGATATGATGACTCTGAGGGATCATCAGTGATTATTGTATACTTATATTCTCATATAATTATATGTAGTGTGTGTTTTACACTCAGGCAGATATGTCATCAGTTCTCTTTGTCTAAGCAAGCTGACACAGAGAGAAATCCTTTATAATGTATGGTAAGTGCCTATTAACCACCATAATCAGCAGTCACACAGCTTTGTTATGCACTGTTTAGAATTTTAAAAGTTGTTAACCACACTTCAGAACTTCAGAACAGTGGCATAACAAAACAGAATGCACCAGAGTTCCATAATTCTCACACATACAAGGCAAACAGTGTTTTTTTTACAATACACTATAAAATATGATGGCTGGGGATCGGGAGACAACCATGCTGAAATCACCTCTCATGGTTGCTAGGACTACAGTAAACCTCTCGAGCTGCGGTCTTGTGGTTTACCATGTTGCCCTAGCAACCACTCGAGGTGATTACAGCGTTGCTATCACCTGATCCCCAGCCATTATCCTCTATGTTATGTCTCTGTGTTTTATACTGTACATAAGCAAGAAATGCCACATGTAGTTTGAACCTGTGAGCATTGCTTTTGTCTAAGTTATAATGCTAATGGAAGCATATTCTGTCTTATATGATACTCATTAGTAATTATGTCTCCTAAGTCATTCTCCAAAAGGGAATGACTTAGGACCAATGCATATTGTTTCTCATACCTGTAACTATGAGGTAATCTCTGTTACTATGCTGTTATCAGTAGTATATAGTTGTCTGCAAACCTATTGTAGGTCTCTAGACACTACTAGTTCAGCTCTAGAAGAATACTACTCTTTGGCAGAGAGCTGGAGTATGGGGAGAGAACACAAGATCTTACAGAACCTAAGATCTACAGTCCTGGAGATTATATATATTCTTCAGCTTAGTGTTGAGAAACCCATCTCCCTTGTGATTTTCTTTGTCACATGCTTGGCATAAGTAGTATAATAAACTTTATTAGTACTCCTTGCTTGTTTACTAATGTTTCTTGGCAGACTCCGAGACATAAGAATCTGTATTATTATTATTACCCTACACACCAAGAGTGCTTAGATTACATAAATGGTGACCATGAGTGGAATCTGGATGTTCGCCAAGTTTCATTTTAATTTCCTCTGTAAATTAAAACACTGAGTGAGAGATCCCCAGTAAAAAACAAGCTGAAAGTGTCTTCTGTTTAACTTTGTTCAGTCTGTTGTGTGTTCCACAGTGCAGACAAAACAATCTCTTGGCAGATATTCAATATCTGTGTAATGAGTTGTTTTATTTGTTTTTCCTATTCTTTCTCTGTGGGAACACAGTTGTAAAGGGATCCAGACAGACAGACTGCTTTCTTGTGGATTCAGATCCTAATGTGTATATACTAATCTAGGAGTCCACATATGCCAATGGCTGTGTCCTATCATGAACTTTGGTTGCAAACAAAGTTTTTGATCCACAGGGAGCTAAGGGTTTCTTATCTTATATGGCATGTCTAAATATATAAGTACTGCATTGAGGCTGGATGCCTTAACAAGCCAAACTGTAAACAGTAGTTGGTTTGATTTTACTGAGGTAGCAGAATCCAATGGTAGCCCTTTAAGGGATATCAATTCCCATTATGGGGGAATTGAAAAATGGTACCAATGATCCTGAAGAATTATTAATTGCAACATTGTTTAATTGTTGTGATGCTGATCTTTAAGTGAAATATCTGTTTTGGAATCTGAATATATTGCTTGCAAAATGGAGAATGCTGCTTTCAAGGAGGAAATTTGTTTGACACGGGCTTCTCATACAGAGAGGATAACTGGACTCCAGTCTCAATTGCTGGAGTCTCTCCATCTAGAAAATGAGTATCTCATTAATGAAAGAAGCAGCACAGACCTGCATGCCTTAAGAGATAACGCTGAAAAGTCAAAACTTGTCAGAAAAAATGTTTTTCAGACTAATGGTGTTCTGGCTAGTAACACTGATTCCTTATGTTTTGGAAACCAGGAACTTAGAGATAAGTCTGAAGTAATTACTGAAAGAGTTAACATGCTGATATTTCAACACCAGACCTTGACAGAACGGTGTGATTCAGTATGTTTTAATTACAGCAGACTTGAAATGAAGGTTTTGAATATAAATCATGATGCAGTTTCTGTTGATAAAAAGCAAGTTTTACAAGATGTGATTGTCTTGTAATCTGAAAACAATGCACTTTACAGTGTGCTAACTCCTGCATCTGAGCAGTTAGAATGTAGGAGTAAAAAGTCAGATATGGTGAACTTGCGCTATCAGCCAGTGGTATTGGCAGGGCATATTAACTTAATGCCCAAATACCTTGCCTTTCCTGATGTTGAAGAGTTAGATTTTGAACACTCACAGTATGCTGTGTGGTGGAATAGAGCAAAGGCTAGCCACTTGTTTTTCTGTGATTCACAAAATGGAGAATTGTTAGTGTCTCAAAATTGTGGACACACATGTCATCAGGTTGCATCCCCATACCATCCCCAAGATGGCCACTCATGGTCATGTGATGATGGTCATGACACAGTAACCCATGATGCCCATGAGGTAATCCAAAATGGCCGACCACCATTCCACAGAGATTCGATCCTGCAATCATAATGACCTGAGTTTGCTGCCATAATCAAACAAAACAAACTGGAGTTTTTTGCCATGATTAATAATGTTAGCAATCAGTAACACTAGTGTTTCTGAGAGACAGAAGATTCTCATTAAAAATGATGTTGACGTACTTTTGAATAAGGTTGATATGCAATCTGTCATGAAGTCAGCGTTTGATGCTGCAGAAACAACTGATGCTGTTAATGTTTGCTTTATTAGCATGGCCTTGGTTAAAGAACACATTGCAGTTAATTATATGAATTGTTATGATTCGTCCCTATACAATTTAACATCAGTTTTCTCTGAGAAGACTGAACGTACTACTTTTCCTATGCAGTGCATTAATACCTTAAGCTGCAACATTAAAAACAATGTTGCTACCATCCAGCAACATTCTGGTGGGGAAACCCACTTTACATTTGATGGGGGAGGGGACAACCCTGATTCTGAAAGCCCCATGGCTATGATATTTTCAGCATCACAGGCCACGTTGTGGGGGACGGTTACAGGTTTGATTTCTGAACCTGAGCTGACAACTGTCTCAGCACTATTTTCTCCACCCTTGCTGGCTACTGAACCACAATCCATAGCTGGAGAACTACATGCGGCTTGCACAACATTTTTCTCCACTGTGCAGACACCTCTGATAGTGCCAGCACTGCATGCACATGCTGCAGAACGCCCTCCATAAGTGACACCTGGATTATCCCATCCTGTCTCTGCAGTAGCAGGCACAAGCTAGGAACAGTCTGGGCTATTTCCAGAACATAAAATGGCAGGCACTACTTACTGGAAGGTACAAGGTATCCTAATACTGATATTGTTGTTTTTTTCTTTTGGGATCACTGACCATGATCCCAGCATTGGTTAATCCTAGCACAGTTTTATGGTATTATTTTAAAACTGCTACGTTAGATATAGCAATCTCAGCAGTTTTAGCCCAAACATACAATGAACACATCTGACCCACTGCTTATGCATCACAGATGCTTGCCCCAATGGAGCTAAAATACGAACTTTGTGAAAGGAATCTTTTGGCTACATACTGGGCAGTGAGATACTTTATGTACATCATTGGATATGCACCCATTGTGCTGCATTCCAATCATTTTCCTACTAAAGTTCTGTTGTCAGACAGAGTAAAAGGTGACTCTGTATCCAATGCCAGACTTACACACTGGTCTCTCACTTTACAGGATTATGACATCACTGTCCTTCCTATCAAAACTCCATCCTTGTTAGCCCATAGCCTACAATTTACAGGAGAGACCCATGTTTGTTCACTCCAACCCCCTGACCTACCTGTCCCAGTGCCCTTTCTGACAGAACCTCAGAAAGTGTTAAAAGACACCACTGCATGTCATGTTTTGACTGATGACTAGACCACATATACCAACGAGGGTCAGATAGCATGGTTTGGAATTCTTATTGTACATCCTAGTGATGACAGTGTGCATGGCTAGTAATTGCATCATCGCATATGTACGATACACAGGCAATGTTAAAACACACCTTGCAAATAAAATGAAAAGCAGGGAGGTGAGGAGTCTCCTAATTACCACAAATATTTGTGAATGGTTTAGAGAGCTGGAAAGTTCTTGAGAAAGACACAGCTTGTGCTAAGAAAGGAATAAAGAGATTTTGCCTTACATAAAATGACACCAGCACTCCATGAGAGGATTAAGTTCTGCCCGCTTCAAGAAATGTCCTTGAGATAATTAAGAAAGCACTACAGATATTATGTTTTATTACAGTTTCTAATTGGGTCTGTTCCTCTCTAAACTGAATTTCTTTGGCAGAAGACAGACTTCTGTTCCAGTACTCTATATAGTCTTGCAGTGAAATACAGTGACTTGCTTGTGTACAACACAACTCTAACCAGTTTAAATACTGTACATTCATAAGTTTCGAGCATATTGTAAAATGTGAACCTTATGCTCCAAAAAGGACTCTTATTTGAGGGCAGTGTATAGGTTCTTTAAAAAAGGAACAGAGGAATAACTTCCAGAAATAGCTCTTAAAGAAAGTGAAAATGACATTCACCTATCCAGTGATGGCCTACTCATTCGGAACATCACTGCTGTAACACTCATGAAAAGTTACGGATAATTCCTGAACACCTAAGAGCAGATTTTATTTACTGTACCAAGTACATGATACTACAACTGGTGGACACCAGTGAGTCAGTAAAAACATTAGACAGACTAAAATCCTCTGCATTATGGCCACACATGAGAAATGATGTAGAACACTACATTAGTAACTGTTTGATCTGTGAGAAGAACAATACCAAAACAGAACAACACAGTCAAAGTGACTGCAAATGTCTTGGTTAACCAGTAATTTACCAGGTGTGGTTTACCCCAAATGTAAATTCTGATTACAGGGATCCAGCTTTATAGCCTAAGTGATGCAGGAAATTCTGAATTTGTTATGGGTAAAACAAAAGTTTCATATCCCTTACAACCCACAGTCATCAGGACAGGTGGAATGTGCTAACAGGCAGATCAAAGTTATGTTATAATCAACTTGTTCAGAAAACCTAAAAGGACTGGGATTCATTATTGCCTTTACTCCTTATGGCAATAAGAGGGACACCCTCTGCAGGTACACAGTGTACCCCGCTTTTGAAATCATGACCAGACAGTCCATGAGACTCCCAGAACATTTAATTCTGGACCTGTGTACTGCCACTGCTGATGGAGCATCAAAAGATAAATATGTTAAATAGCTCAAACAAGACATCCAAAAAGTACACTTGTTTGCTTCACAATATATGGGCAAGGCCTAACAATAGGCCCTATCCTATTGTAAACAAACTCAGTCCAGCAGTCTACCAAGTTAGACTGCCTCACTATGACAGTCATTGATAAATGGCTAAATGTCAATC
Source organism: Neoceratodus forsteri (assembly GCA_016271365.2). NCBI lineage: Eukaryota > Metazoa > Chordata > Ceratodontiformes > Ceratodontidae > Neoceratodus > Neoceratodus forsteri. Next base: position 562,466,090 of record CM028135.1, on the reverse strand, counting down.
ATATGAACCTGTTTAAAGGAGACCAAATTACTTTTCCATACCCCAATGGGAGGGATAGTACTAAACTAGCTTTGTTTTTCTTTCCTCTTTCCTTTTAGGTTCCAGAGAGAGAGAGAGAGAGAGTTGCTTGCTTTCATGCTTATTCTTTTTAAAAGTATGGGTCTTCTTACAAGCCCAAACTGCACATTTTATTGCAGATAAGAACCAGTGACTTAATCCTAAACAGATTGTTGAAGCAGAGTACCTCACAAGCCCACATGATCTAATTGCATCCTGTGGAATTCACACTTAAGTCCTAAAAGACATGTTCATTGTCCAGAAGGGTAGTGAGGCCCTTCTGAATGTTATGATCATTGCCTTGGATCAATTCTAGCAGCTAGACTTGATCCGGACTCCTGTTAGCATTTTATTGATAATCAGGAATTTGCATCCAAATTTATATGGCAATAAAAGCCATTAGATCTTAAGGTTTTTACCCTATGATGCTTCATAATTTGTGACACTTAATATTGAGTGCCCAAAACAGAACCCTGGCCTAACCAGTGGTTTTAACAGCCACTTCTCAACCAGGTATCATAGTTAATAATGTGAAGTTCATGCACATCCCAGTGATTTCTAAATCTCACCATTTAAACTTAAAGTGGTTTGTTTTATGTTTCACAACAAACATTTCCCACTTGTTTTCATAATGATGTTATTGAATACCCTGGTAGCATACCAGGTACTCATTAAAGACTCCATATGCAGGGACTGATAGCACTACACACAAACACATACACACACTTAGGATTTGCACATCCTGACTGCTAGTGATACATCTAATGACTGTAAACCTATCCAAATGCACTAGGTAGTTTGGTTTTGTTTAAAAAAAACACCACAGGTTTAGGCTCAGACCTATCTGGCTCTGACACATCTATTTGAAATAAGGCTGATATAGCCATTATTCAAGCACATATGTTAAAGGTTCATAATAGTATGACACGTATCATACCCCTCCCCCCCAATTGCATGGTATACATGATTTTGCTCATTAAGAGTGATATACATTTACAATAATAAGGATATTGTGAAGAGGTTTGACCTGACAATGTTTATGTTAATGAATTAATTTATGCTCACATTAAGAAAGCAGATGAGCATCACATAGCTAGGAAAGTCTGTTGCACTGCCTATAGCTATTATGTTCTTACAACCCTTTGGTTATCTCTTCTGGGATCTGGAATTAGAATATATCCTTGATCTCATACAATACAGATGTATGGGTCAATGTCATTGCCATATTTTACACTTCTATTGCATGTGTGAACAAATGTTTATTTGAATCTAGCACTATTCCCTTGTCAATGGCAAGGAACCTTAGATATGTCACCACACACAGCAGTATTGCTACATGTTTTGAAACTTATTTCTGCACAATCCAGGATGCTATGTTTGTGATTTTCACAGCATCATTGCCACATTTTCATCCTTCAACATCCATTTCTGATCACCTGGCAACTGTCAATTCTATTGGTCATCTTGATGGGAACCTTTAGTGTGAAAAGGTTGAAACTACCTTCTTTCCTTGTTTACCATGAGGTCTTGGAATCATGGCCGACTCTGAACTTTGAATGTCATACCTAAAAGGAACATCACCTTTTGTGCAGATGTGACATCTTCCAACTTGTTTTACCAACTTGTGAATACTGGCCTAATAACTGAAATTAGGCTTCCACTTCTGAGCTTTCAAAAAAACTGTATTCGGTCCAGCCAATTAAGATTCTACAATCAAGCTCATTGTTATGCATACTATGAAGCTAGTCTGGGGAAGGGGCAATCCCCTAACTTCAGCAAGAAGACTTTTCTTCATTTGATCTAAAATCAAGAAATCCACTTTCTTTGCTGCTTGTTTTCCAAGCCTGGCTGGCACCTCATACAAACTGAGTACTGTCATAGACTTTAACACTTTATGCAGCCATGTGATCATCTTCAATTGAACACTGTTGCTATTCCATTGTAAAACTCAATGTGCAATCTAATGCACCCCCTGCTGAGGCCTATGAAAATACTGCTGCCTCCTGAACATTTGGATCAACCTTTGGAAAATCTAAATGCATCTAATTTGACCTATGAATCTTCATCTAACACTTGAAGAAACCCTGGATTTATCGCTGGAACTGTTCGTAGTTTATGTTATGTAGACATTGATATGTCCTGTTCAACTCATCAACTGCAAAATGCTATCTTCAAGGTGGTATATTCTGCTGATGTGGAACATTGTGTAGTGACCAACTATACATTCTTCTGATATGGACTAAAAGTTATGCAAAGTGAACTTTTCTAACTTCTATTTTTACTCCCTAAACAAGTATTGGTTATAAGGTAATTACATCTGTTCCCATCCCGGAACCAGATAACATTAAGTCTAGTCCTAACTATCTTGATGCTCTATCACAATTGTTACTTATTTTTAATATCCATACAGGCAACTTAAGTTTGTCTCTTCAATTTCTTCCCAATAGGACATATACACACTTGTTATATATCAGTATTTACTGATTGTTTTGATATTGGAAAACCCCATTGTGAAGTTTTATTCCAAATGTTTATAGTAATACAAGGTTTACTAGCATTTTCCCTTATAACTACATTTTGATGTTTAAGGAAAACCCAGAAACAGTACAGTGACCAGTTAATTTCCTCTATCAGGCTCGTGCCACAGGCCTGTAGATGAATGGTGCCTAACAAAGGGTCTTTTTGTTGTGCTGCCACTTTTGCAATTAGTGCAACAAAGAGGATATTGTTACACCAGGGTTATGCCCCCTATTGTCCCACATACACCTCATGTACAACTCACACTGTATTCCTGGTCTATTGTACTGTAATACTGCTATTTTGCACTAATATATAGATATGGGCACCGATCATATAAGCATGGGTGCTAGCAATGTGATTTGCTGCTAACATATGGTAATGTTGATCATGCATGATTCATTATACCTCACTATAATACATTTATCTAGATTAGTTTGTCTTTCATATATATTCCATATATAATCTACCTAATTACTGATATGATGACTCTGAGGGATCATCAGTGATTACTGTATACTTATATTCACATATAATTATATGTAGTGTGTGTTTTACACTCAGGCAGATATGACAGCAGGTCTCTTTGTCTAAGCAAGTTGACACAGAGAGAAATCCTTTGTTAGGTCTCTGTGCTTTATACTGTTCGTAAGCAATAAATGCTACATGTAGTTTGAACCTGTCAAGATTTATTTTGTCTAAGCTATAATGCTAATGGAAGCATATTCTGTCTTATATGATACTCATTAGTAATTCTGTCTCCTAAGTCATTATCCAATGGAGAATGATTTAGGACCAACATATATTGTTTCTCATATATTTAACTATATGGTAATCTCTGTTGCTATGCTGTTATCTGTAGTATATAGTTGTCTGCAAACCTATTGTAGGTCTCTAGACACTGCTAGTTTGGCTCTAGAAGATTAGTACTCAGTGGCAGAGAGCTGGAGTGCGGGGAGACAACACAAGATCTTAGAGAACCTAAGATCTAAAATCCCTGGAGATTATGTACATTCTTCTGGCTAGTGGTGAGAAATCCATCTCCCTTGTGACTTTCCATGTGACATGCTTGAAGTAAGTAGTATAATAAACTTTATTAGTACTCCTTGCTTGTTTACAAATGTTTCTTGGCAGACTCTGAGACACAAGAATCTGTATTATTATTATTTACCCCACAAATCAAGTGTATTTAGATTACAGTAGGCCTGAATATTAATGCAATTTTCTGCTGATTAATTATAGTAACTTCTGTGTCTTTTCTTTTAGAATGGCCCTTGAATTGCAAGTCATTTCCAGTTCACAGTGCCCAGGAATTAGTCCCAATGGATGCTGCATACATGGCTAAGAACTGTTCTTTTGAGCTAAATCTCTCTATTCCTTCTTCTTTGATTTTATTATTAAAGTTTGGTTTATTTCCTTAATTAACTTATCTGTTTAGATATATGGAAAGTGCTTGTCATTTAAGCTATTTAAACTTAAAACATGTGCATTAAATCTATTACATATTGTATCCCTTTTTGGAGATCCCTGTATTGAAATCTATGAAATTGTGTTTTACAGTATACTTAAGCATACATAGCATTTCCTTTATCTACATATTCCTTTTCGTTTTCACTCCACATTTTTTCTTTCCTCCTTCCTCTAAATGATTTATTCTCTTTGCTTCCCTCTTACAATTAGTAATGAAATGAGCTAAATTAGACATAATGTGTTCTTTTTTGAAATGTTTATTTTTCATTTTCTTAATTGGTATCTAATTAATGTGTCACTGCTATGTCATGGATATTTTTGTATAAATTGCACTCTGACCTTTGTATGGTATATGCCCCCTTGAAGGCTTGTAGCTGAGATGCTAGGGACTTGCACTGGTATGAACTTTAAAATACAACAATAGTTGATTTAATATCCAAGAGTTTGTGGTTATTTATGAAGCACTTTTTTATTTGGGAAATTTAATCTAATTATTAGGCTGGCTGTCTGCTTATGAAAACTACCTCGACCTCAATGAGCAGGATCTGCATTCTGGAACAGTTTACACTTAGACTGTGACAGACTCTGGCTCTGAGGTCATGTACCATTACTGCGCTTGTTTTACATTGATTTTGTCTACCTACCTTATTGTAAAATTCTATGCACCTGATCTAGCCTATTTGTTTGAATTTATTCGACTATACTTGTTTGACTGTGTTCCATTGAATGTTGATTAATGTATTTGTTATGTCACCTTTTAATCTCCATTGTTAATGTGGAGCCTTTGTAAAAGAGCACTTATGTTCAGAGGTATTCTCCAATATTTTCAATAACTAAAGAAATGCATTACAAATCATGTTAAATACCTTTGTTCAAAAAATTTAATTTGAATTTAAAATCAAAATATTCTACTTTCCAATGGTAAAAAATCCCATTTGTGGAAAATGGATAGTGCAAACTGAAATTAAAACTTAAGAATTTTAGAACTGTTTTCATATGCACCCTCTTATGGTTATATGAGTGCCTGGAATGTTAGGAAAAAAAGCAAAACTGATTGGCTATGAATGAGGTCATGATTTATAATACAATTTTCAATCAAAATTCTCACAAGTTAGCAGCCATGTTGGTGCTATCAATCTCCTGATACAATATTCCATTCATGTTCTAAAAGATCTAGAGAGAGTTATTGACTCATTTTTTGTTGACTACAGTCTATGAAGTGGGGTGTAGTATTCCGAAGCAACTAATATAGAAACATAGGCAATGGCAGCAGACAAAGACCACTGGTCCATCCAGTCAGCCCATAAACACTAACTAGCTCAAGACCTATTGTACATTCAGGGTTCTAATCCATGCTATCAACCCCTATGCTTGCCATCCTACCCCTGTCACCCTGAGCAACCATTAAGCCCTTCAGTCTGTCCCCATGATGCTTTAAACCACTGAGAGTTTGGATCCCACCACATCAGCTGGCAAATTATTCTGTGGTTCCATCATCCTTTCTGTAAAATAAAACTTTCTCACTTCCCTCTTTAATCTCCCCCCATCAATTTCCACTACTGGCCCCTTGTTCTTGATCCACTACTTATGCTGAATAGTTAATCACAGTTTGCTCTGTTCATTCCTTTCATGGACTTGAAGGTCTCTATTATATATCTCCTCTCTTGTCTAGCCTCCAGCAAGTACATGCTCAGTGCCTTGAGCTGACCTTTGTAAGATTTGCCCTGCTGGCTCTGAATCTTTACATTGCAGTGCCTCAGTCCGTCCTTATCTTTCCTTAGATGAGGACTCCAGAACTAGGCACAGTATTCCATTTGGGCCCTCATCACTGATCTATAGAGAGGTAGTAATACCACCTTTCTTCTGTATTCAATACTTGTAAGAGCCTCATGTGAGGCTAACAGAGTGGGATAGGGTGCCTGAAATGGATGGGCAAAAGGCTGCCTTCTTTTATGATTGCTTTTGCTCAGTTTTCACTAGGGAGGATGGTGGGGCCTTGCCAGATAGTGGTATCAAAGCAGTCAATAAGGATATCTTGAAGATGAGACAGCAGGCATTTACTAATGACGGGGTCCTGAAAAGGCTGACAGCCCAAAAAATTGATAAGGCCTCAGGATGAGATGGGTTGTAACTGAGGACACACAGTAAATTGGCAGTGGAACTGGCTGATCCCCTGGTAGATCTATTCAAGAGCTGTCTCAGGACAGGGGTGGTTCTGAAGCATTGGAGGGTTGTAGACATAGTCCACTCCATAAAAGTGAGACATGGAACAATCAGGGAACTACAGATCTGACAATCTTACCTCTGTTGTAGGAAACTGATGGACTCATTGGTCAAATATGATCTCATGGACTGCTTGGAGAGAAACTGTCTCCAGGACAGTAAGCAGCACTGATTTTGTGGCAGAGAGGTCTTGTCAGACTAACCTGATAGTTTTCTTTGACTGGGTGATGAGGAAATTGGATAGAATATGTGCTGTGAATTTCCTGTACTACAACTTCAGCAAGGCTTTTGACTCGGTACCCCATGTGTGCTTGCTGAGGAAGATGGAAGATCTGGGTGCAGCTAAGATCATAGTAAACTGTGTAGGTAATTGGCTAAAGGGGAAGTAGCAGATGGTAGTGGACAATGGGGTTAAATCAGAAGAGAGGGAGTCAGGAGCGGGGTTCTACAGGTATCTGTCCTGGGTCTTGTCCTCTTCAACATGTTCATCAGCAAACATTGGTGAGGGGATACAGGGCAGGATGTGCCTCTTCGCAGAAGATATTAAGCTCTGTGGAATAGTGAAGACTGATGAGGGAATAAAAGAAATGCAGAGACTTACAAAAAGCTGAAGCGGTGGTTAAACCTCTGACAGTCAAAATTTAATGCCAAAACATGCAAGGTGATACACTTAGGGGAACAAGAACCACAGGATGGAGTACTGGAAGGGAGGACTGAAACTCAGTACCACAGCTGAGGAACGAGACCTTGGAGTTATCATCAGTGACTCCCTAGAGAAATAAGAAGGCAAATAGGATGTTTGGATATATCAGGAGGGGTATTGATAGCAGAAAAAAATTAGGTAATACTGTAGAGAACCTATTTATTGCTGGAACAAAATTTTCACTATATTCACAGTTTTGAAAATCCAGTGAAAATTATGTGCCAGTGAAAATATATACTACAACTGACAAGTTAGCTTGCTCTTGCACTTCAGCTAAATTAAACTTCTGTGAAAATGTTGGAGTGGATGAAACAGTGAAATTTAAAGGCCATGAATTCATTGTCCTCTACAGTACTTCACCTGTATAAATCCTTGCTGAGGCCACACCTGTAGTACTGCACCCAGTCCTGGGGTCCTCACCTCAGGAAGCATAGGGATAGGCTTGAGATGGTGCAGCAGAGAATAGCAAAAATGACTCAGAGCCAGCAGGACACATCCTATGAGGAGCACTTCAAGGCACTGAACATGTACTCACTAGAGACCAGAAGGGAGAGGAGAGATATGATAGAGACCTTGAAATTCCTAAAAGGAATTAAGAGGGTGAACTGCAGGGAACTATTTAACTTGAATACCAGCTCAAAGTTACATGGTCATTAGTGAAAGCTAACAAGATAGAAGTTCAAAAGGGATGTGAGGAAATACTATTTTACAGAAAGGGTGGTGGAGAAGAACAGGATCCCACCTGGTGGGTGCAAAAATCATTAGTAGTTTTAAGCATGGCTGGGACAGAAGGAAGGGTGCAATGGTTGCTCAAGACATTAGAACTGTGGAGCAGAATGGAGGGAGGTAGGGAGGGCTGAGATACTGGAGGAACAGTAGACCCCAGGGTTAAATAGGGAAATTGAGCAGATTGGGTAGACCTTTGGTCTTTTTCTGCCATCATTTTCTGTGTTTCTAATGCTCCTTCCTATACTCCCCAGCATCCTGTTTGCCTTACTGTAGGCCGTGTTACATTGATTTAATTGTTTTAGGGAGTCACTGATGATGACCCCATGTCTCTTTCCTCAAAGGTTGTGCACAGCTTTACTCCCCCCATCCAGTACTTTATCACTGAGTTATTTTTCACCACCTTGCACTTTTTGCCATTAAATTTTAACTGTCAAACCTTTGACCACCTCTCTAGTTTTTGCAAGTCTCTCAGAATCTCCCTAACCCCTACCTCGCTATCTACCCTGCCACAGAGCTTCATGTTTGCTGCAAAGAGACACAACTTGCCCTGGATTTCTTCAGCCATGTCACTAATGAACATATTGAAAAGGACTGGATCCAGCACCCATTCTTCAGGCACCCCACTGGAGGTCTCCCTGTCTTTTGACTCGATTCCATTAACCACAACCCTGTGTTGTCTCCCATCCAACCAGTTTCTCACTCATCTAACTGTGAATTTCAGTGTACCCAGATCATTGAGCTTCTTCAGCAACCTTCTATCAGGCACTGAGTCAAAAGCCTTGCTGAAATCAAAGTACAGTAATTCTACTGCATGGACATCATTCACTACACTCATTACCCAAAGAATACTATCAGGTTGGTCTGACAAGACCTTCCTTCCACAAGCCCATGCTGTTTACTATCTTGGAGTTCATTACTCCCCAGGTAGTTTATGGTGCCCTCTTTGACTAGTTTTTCCATCAGTTTATCCATAATAGAGGTAAGACTGACAGATCTGTAGTTACCCAATTGCTCATTGTCCCCCAAGTATGGAGTGGGACTGGGTCTGCTCTCTTCCACTCTTTTGAAACTACCCCTGTCTGAATTTATCTGTTGAATAGCCCCATCAGGGGTTCGGTTAATTCTGGTACTAATTCCTTGAGCACCCTCGGATGCATACCATCTGGCCCTGGGGCCATACTTATCCTAAGGGCTGCTAGCCCTTTCACTTTTAAATACTTTCTGCCTCATTTTGGGGCTCCCTCTTATAGCTGCCTTAAAGGGAACTGCACTGAATCTATAAGTAATTTTTCCCAAGTATAAGCTATTTTTAAATACTGGTTCAAATTGTGTTATTGCTGTAGCTATCCAGGCTTTTCAGTTATCCTAGTGAGTGTTTCTGATTTACATTCTGTTGGTAAAAAACATTTTAGAATTGTATGATGTATTTTATGTCCCTGTTCTACTCTTCTATTATTGGCACAATGCATTTGTGTTCTACTCTAGAACTCTGTGGCTGAGAGGGACATAAACTACATCATACAGTTCTAAAATGGCACTTAATAACAGAGTGCATTTATTTATTTATTAGCTTTTGGTAACTGGGTCAGTGCGCTAGGCAAAAATCCTGCCTATTTTCAGGCACAACGCGAGAGAGCACAGGACAAAGGTACAAATAATCACAGTAGTACAACTTAATTGAAAAGAACAACATAAGATTTCAAGCAATATTGTAACAGAATACAAGCTAGGAAAGAACAACAGTACTGTAGGAAAATAGCAGTAGGTCCAGACCTCAGACCGGAGGTCAAGTGGAGTTATGTTTATGGGCATTTGTAGTGACCAAGAGTGTAAAGGTGAGAAAACAGCGAGCTTTTAAAGACCTGGTGGGAGGTAGAATTTTTAACCTGGAGGGGGAGCGAGTTCCAGAACTTTGGGGCAAAGTTGGAGAATGCCTGTTCACCCACTTTTGTAGCACAAGGTCTAATTGAGAGCACAGGGACAGAGGAGGACCTGAGGGTACAGGACTGGGAAGCAGGAGCAAGCAAGTTGGCCAGGGAGTCTGGGCAAGGAGGTCTAGTTAGGGAGTCAATAAAGCACCCAAGGGAGTTGGCCCGGAGATCCTTGGGTGACAACCAGTTTAAACCGGAGTAAAGGAGGCAGTGATGAGTAAGGCGAGGGGCAGTTAAGGTGAATCTGCAGATATTGTTATAGGAAGTGTCCCATTTGCTGATCACACTGGCGTTGGCAGAGTAAATAACTGGTAGAGCATATTGGAGCTGAGGGAGAAGCACTCCTCTCTCTACAGATAGCCTGGCAGATGGTGTGAGGGAGTGGCGCACTCGGTAGGCACCGCCAATTATTGCGTTAACAGCACGACAAACTGTGTTGATGTGAGTTAAAAATAGAGGAAGGGATCAAGTATAACCCCTAGGTATTTGAAGGAGGATGTGCTGGTGATCGAGGAACCATCCCTGCAGTGAACCAAGAGCTTAGGAGCCATGGAGGGCAGTTTTTTTGAGGAGCCAAATAGCATGGCTCATGTTTTGTCCAGGTTTAGATATTGATGGCTGTCTGAAAGCCATAGTTGAAGGGCTTGAAAATTGCATGAGAGTGTGAGGTTGATGTCCTCCATCGATTTAGATGCCGAATAAAGAACCAGGTTGTCAGCGTACTTGAGAGTGCAGCTGTGGCAGGAAGGGTTGGGAATATCATTTAGGAAAAGGGAGAAAAGGAGAGGACCGAGAATGGACCCCTGTGGGATTCCACGGGTGATAATTTTAGGAGAGGATAGAGCCTTGTGGAAAGCTACAGCCTGAGTGCAGTTGTTCAGGTAACTACGGAACCAGGATAGAGTGGAGTCAGAGGCACCAACGGATTGGAGCTTCATCAGCATGAGTGGGTGATGAACCATGTCAAATGCTTTGGACAGGTCTATGAAAACAGCATCTGTGGGTAGGCCGTTATCCATATTACTTTTGACTTCGCTGGTGAGTTGGGTCAGAGCTGTGGTGGTACTGTGACCAGTCCTAAAGTCATGTTGGCAGAGGGTTTGAAGATTGAACTTGGAGAGGTGTTCCAAGAGCTGAGGATGGACTACTTTCTCAAGAAGCTTGCTGAGAGTGGGGAGAAGAGAGATGGGACGATAGTTGGACATAAGTTTGACGTCTCCCTTTTTAAGTATAAGGATAGTTATGGCCATTTTCCAGGCAAAGGGGACAGAGGAAGTACTGATAGATAGGTTGAAAAGCCTGGTGACAGGCTTGGCAAGCCAGGTTGCAAACTGCCTGAGTATACCAGGATGGATTCCATCGGGGCCCGGGCCCCCGCGGGTTGGTAGGGTATTGAGAAGCTTACGTACTTCTTGGTATGTGGTCAGAGCCAGTGCCAGGGTGGATGGAGTGGGGGTCTTGGAGGAAGCAGCAGGCCAATCATCTTGGGTCCTGGCTGGTGCTTCAGCAGGTAGCAAGGAAAAGAGAGAATTAAATGCATTGGCAATGGTTAGCGAGTTATTACAATGTCATGCCTGTATATTCATGTCTGTAGGTGTCTGTGGCTTGTCATTGCCAAGAATTTCCTTGATTTTGGCCCAGTACCTTTGAGGGTTGGCGGTAGAGGACATAAGGGGGTTCCTATAGTAGGAGCTTTTAGCCAGGAGTATTTCCTTTTTGCAGTTGTTCCATAAGGCTCTATAGACTTCAAAGTCAGTGCATAGATGAGAGACCTTCCACGCAGACCAAAGTTTATCCCTGTGTTTCAGTAGTTGAAGCAGTGGGTGCGTGAGCCACTTGGTAACCTTCCCTGTCACCCTACGTGTGGTGTCAGGGATATGTTGGTTTTGAAGTGAAAGTAGGACGGAGTTGAAATAATCTGTTGCACAGTTATTGTCCTCTGTTAAATAGAGAGCAGACCAGTCAACAAGGCCAAGATCGTAAGTGAAAGCATCCACGCTTAGGTGGGAGAGGTTTGGGAAGGTAACAACTTTAGAGTGGAAGGAGGGGGTGGAGGTGTCACAGACACAGTAAACTGGATAGTGATTGTTAATGGTGTCTGGGAGCACTCCTGCCGATGTGATCTATTCCTTCCTATTTGTTAGGATCAAGTCCAGTAGGGTGGCACAGGCACCTCCACGGGAGACCCTGGTGGGTTCCTGAATAAGCTGAGATAGGTTGGCCTTACTAACCAGGGAGTATAGGTGGGAGGAGCTATGTACTGCCCAATCTAGGTTGAAATCCCCAAGGCAGATAATGTCACTTTTGCCTGTAACTGATAACAAATAATCAATGAATTCCATGAGCCCCTGCTTGGAATCTTTGGGAGGAACATATATGCTGAAGATATGGAGTTTCTTTATTCTCAAGCAGAAGAAGGGAATGAAGGACATCACAGTTAGGCAGTGGGGGGTCCTGTATGAGGGTGATGTTCAGATGTGATTTGTAGTAGAGCGCCAGGCCTCCACCACTTTTTGCCCCAGTTTGATCTACCTGGAGCATACTGTAGCCAAGAAAGGAGCACTGGGAGTCAGTAACTGAGGGCTTTAGCCATGTTTCAGTGATGGCCATGATGTCCGGGCAGTTCACACTCATCCATGCCTGCAGGTCTGGGATACTGGCAAGAAGGCTTCTAAAGTTTATGTGAGCAAAGGTGAGACCATTAGATTTAGGGAGGCATAGCACTGGGGGAGTCTGTGAAAGGTTAGATACCTGAGGAGGACCAGAATTAGCCTTGATATCCCCAGCAAGTGTTAGGGACAGGATACATATCCAGATTGAGATAATGGTGTAAGCCCTTGCTGAAACTCTGGGGGAGAATTTCCACCTAAACTGGAAGTACCTAGCTAGCAGGCAAAGGCACTTAACAATAAGCACAGATGGGGAAGAGGAGTAGGAGAGGCATCAGCTAGTAGGTTGGAGAAGCAAAAGTTGTCAGTTGAGCATACGTTAGTGGGTGAGGTAAGTGTGACTGAGCAGGTGAGAGCAGAGAGTAGCAGTAGCGAAAAGGCACCCGCGAGGGGAGTAAGCAGGGCTGATGAAGCCATAATGTCAATAGGAGAAATGACAAAGTGCTAGGATGGGAGGGTGCCAAGAGACTGGGCTTTAACCTGGACAGAATAGCTATTAGGGAAACCCCTACAGGGTTAGGCGACCTCTTGTGGTAAGCGGCTATAAGGAGCAGATGGAAAACTACGGTGTTAGAAAAAAACACAAGACCATCACAGATATTGCGAGGATTACGAGCTATAAGTCTAACACCAGCCAAGGGTGGGAGGGTAATGGGGGCGGGCAGGGATCAGTCGCACAGCAACTGCAGGGTAGTTCTCACAAGCAGCTCCCTTTGTTTCCAAGTAGCACAGGTCCGTCTCAGTACCTGGGCAGCGATAGAGATCAGGGGGGTTGGGGAGAGCCTCCGATGTGGTGTGCAGCCCTCTTGACCTCCTTGAGCACAGAGCTCCAATTTGGGGGGTTGGGGGAGAGCCCCTGTGGAATTGCAGCCAATGGATGTTCTGTTAAGGAAGGGAGAGGTAGGAGAATTTATATTCAGCGTTTTGGAAAACTGATCCAAATTTTACTCTGGTATGTGAAGGTGCAAATTAAACAGACTGGCAAAACAAACAGTGGCTACTAAATTAGAAATGCCTTTAAACTAGAGATGTAGTCTCTAAATGATTTAAAGTAGCACAGCAGAACAGCTCAAAACACCCTACTACATTCCAGAATCAAGAGTTCATAAACTATCTAAACTGTTGGGGGACAGTAAATAAAAGGAATTTTAAAATCCAAAAAGGCGCCAAGAGTTCATAAACTATCTAAACTGTTGGGGGGACAATAAATAAAAGGAATTTTAAAATCCAAAAAGGTGCCAAGCTGGCTGCAGTACAGTTCTTACAAGCAGCTTCCTTTGTTTCCAAGGAGCACAGGTCCATCTCAGTACCTGGGCAGTGATAGCGATCGGGGGGAGGGGGAGAGCCTCCAATGTGGTGTGCAGCCCTCTCAACCTCCTTGAGCATGGAGCTCTGATTTGGGGGGTGGGGGAAGATCCCCTGTGGAATTGCAGCCGATGGATGTTCTGGGCAGTGATAGCAATTAGTGGGGTGGGGGAGAGCCTCCAACGTGGTGTGCAGCCATCTCGACCTCCTTGAGCACGGAGCTCTGATTCGGGGGGTGGGGCGAGAGCACCTGTGGAATTGCAGCCAATGGATGTGTAAAGCAGAAACACCCACTGAGGTTACTAAAATACTTGTGTAGATGGAACAATAAAAGACATTTAACTAGTACTTAAACAACAGCTTCTATTGGGAAACATGACTTACAGGCTTAGTGCAGTTCTTCATTAATACCACTCTCTGGCAGAGGCCCTCTTTCTTCCCTTGTGAATACAGAAAAAAAATAGTCCTTAGGAGTGGATGCTTTCTGCCCTTCCCCCTCAATTACCCTACCACCCTAGTTAACCTACAGTAACAATTCCTCCTCCGCTTCTTTCTTTATTCCTCAATATATCTAAAGAACTGTTTTTCCTCACCCTTGACCCCCTCTGCAATATGCAGCTCTGTATCTGCCTTTAATTCTCTGACAACCATTTTGCTTTCCCTTATTCTCATTTGGTACACTCTCTATTCTTCCTTCTGTTGTTTTTCCTTGTATTTGGTGAAGACTTTATTTTTGGCTTTCACTGTTTCCCTAACCTTGCCAGAGAACCATATTGGTCTCTTGTAACTTTTTTCTTTTGATTATCATTCTCATACAAGACTTTGTTGTCACTGGAATGCAATCTTTCCTCCACATCCCTAATGCTGCCTACACTGACAAACTTGTCCCATCAGCTCCCTCAATTGGTTGAAGTCTGCCCTCTGGAAATGTAGGGCTTCAGCCTTTAATGATAGTTTACTTGTCCCAAGGGTCAGGTCCAATGGTTCCATGTAATAAGGGCAAATTCGGAATGCCGAATGCCCTTATCATAACTCCGCATTGTTGAAATTGAATTTCGGCAATGTGGAATCCTGATGCCAGTGAAAGTGGTGCAAAACAAATCATTTTTATGCATTTTTATAGGGGGCATCACCCCCCGCCCCCCTAAATTAAGATTCTCAATTCCAGGGGGGTGTATGTTGGGGGTGCATATTGCATAAAAAAAAAAAAAAGCACTGTCTTGGGCCAGGCACAATAAAAACTACTGGCACCCGGTCCTGAACCCTACATCCCCACCACTCCAGGCCAGCACCCACCCACCCCACCACACCACAATGCCAGCTCACCAGCAACCAGTGGCACCACCACTCACAAACCCTCCCACACTTCATTCGGTGGGTTTGCACCCCCACACGCGTATATACAAATGACATCCTGTTGTCTTTTCCTGACCCTCCCTATCTGGTCACCAACCCCACACCCTCACCGTTGGGGCAGTAGTCGCAAGTGGGTCACTGTTTCAGCAGGTGCCCACTTGCTGCTTGCCCACATCACAGGATACCAGGTCCAACTGTCTGTCTGTCTCTGTCTATTTATCTTGGACAAGGCAATGGGACCAGATGGCATACACCTGAGGATATTGAGGGAACTGCAAGAAGAGCTAGCAGTGCCTCTGGCAGCTTTTTTCACTGAGTCACTCAACACATGAGTGATTCCACAGGGCTGGAAACATGCACATGTGGTCCCTCTACACAAATCTGGCAGTAGGGAGGAGACGGGGAACTATAGGCAGGTCAGCCTCACCTCAGTAGTGGGGAAGATCGTGGAGGCACTGCTCAAAGACAGAACAGTGGAACATCTGGAATCTAACGGCCCCCAGGATCTGAGGCAACACAGATTCACAGTGGGTAGGTTGTGTCAGATGAATCTGATAGATTTATTTGACTGGGTAATGAAGGAAGTAAATTGGGTTGGGGTAGTGGATGTCACCTACCTGGATTTCAGCAAGACCTTCGATGCTGTTCCATATAAGAGGCTGGTAAACAAGATGGTTAGTCTGGGCATGGGACACAAGATGCTAAACTGGGTTAGAAACTGGCTAATGCATAGGAGGCAGATGGTGGTCATAAATGGGATACAATCTGGGGAGGGCTGACCAGCAGGGAACCCCAGGGATCAGCTCCTGGGCAAGTCCTGGTCAATGTATTCATTAGTGACATTGCAGAAGGGCTGGAGGGAAAGGTCTGCCAGTTTGCAGATGACACCAAGCTCTGCAACAGGGTCAATAATGCAGACAGGGTAGAGACAATAAGGAGGGACCTAGAGAAGCTTGAAAAATAGTCTGTGGTGTGGCAACTGAGTTTTAATTCAATGAAAAGCAAAATTACGCACCTGGGACAAAGGAACCCTGGGAAGAGCTACATGATAGGGAGGGGGAGTTGCTCACAATCACCAAGAAAGAAAGAGACCTAGGGGCTACTATATCAGATAACCTGAAGATGTCTAAGCAGAGTACCAAGACTGCCAGGAGGGCCAACAGCATACTTGGTTGCATAGGCAGAGGCATCACTAGCAAAATGCATGAGGTAGTGATGCCTTTGTATAAAACACTAGTCAGGCCTCATCTAGAGTACTGTGTGCAGTTCTGGAGGCTACACCTTTGTAAGGACATTGACAGGGTGGAGGTGGTCTAGAGAAGGGTGACTAAGATGGCAAGGGGCTTACATCACAAAACTTATGAGAAGAGATTAAAGGACCTCAATTTGTACTCACTGGAGGAGAGGAGGGAGAGGGTGGACATGACAGAAACATTTAAGTACCTTCAGGGCATTAACAGGTACAGCAGCAGGGGAGTAATCCAGCAGCAGTTTCAGCCGTAGAGAGGAGTGGCAATTTTGGTGCAGTCCCTGCTTGGGACTAGAGGTACACCTAGCAACAGATTCAGCTGCTGAAGAGCGGTTCAGTGGCAGCTCCAATCTGGCTGCAGGAAAGTGGCATCAGGCAGCTCCAAACAGCCACAAGCTTGGAAGAGGCCAAGGGAGCCAACTGGGGACAGAGGCACCAGAAACAAAAGCCATCCATACTCTAAAAAGGGCAACTCAGCACCTGAGTTTTGGCAGAGCAGCATGTGAGTAATCCAGAGGCAGTTTTGGCTGCAGAGAGGATCACTGTTTTCAGCATGGTCCTGGCTCAGGACTAGAGGTGCATCCAGCAGTGTTTTCTGTGTGGTTAGCTGCTCGGGACTAGAGGCACATCTAGCAGCAGCTTCAGCTTCAAAAGAGTGGATTGCTGGTGGCTCTAATCCGACCACAGGAAAGGGGCATCAGGTGGCTCCAATCAGCCACAAGTTTGGAGGAGACCCAGTAAGTCAACTGGGTCCAGAGGTACCAGAGACAAAAGCCATCCAGGCTTTAACAATAGTACCTCAGCACCTGAGTTTCGGCAGAGCAACAGGGGAGTAAAACAAAAAAAAGGCCCCATCCCCCCTCCACCGCAGCTGTTTAAGTATTCTTACGTTCAAGGAGATTGGACTGAATAGAAAAAGGGGTGTAGCTCTCATAGACTTGTGGATTTAAGGCATTACTGAAGAAGAATGACTATTTAAAGGGGAAACATGCTTTATAAGTATTTCACAATCATTACTACTTATAGTGTTAAAATTCTTAGAATTTTGTTTAAAGAGTTAAAATTCTTAGGATTGTTTAAATGGTTTAAACTCATGAAACTAAATGGCAATCTGCTTCAAAATGTGTAGCAAGCTTATAAATATTTCAGTGTCATTACTGCTTAAAGTGTTAAAATTCTCAGAATTTTGTTTAAAGTGTTATAATTCTTAGAATTGTTTAAATGGTTTAGCAATATCTAAGGATGTGTTGGGGCAAGTTAAAGTTTAAGTGTTGAAATCCTTAGAAGTGTTTAATAGATATCTAGGGTTGTGTTAGGGGCAAGCTGCTTAAGCTGATTGGAATTGATATATAAGTGGTGCTTAGAACAGTTAAAAGTACTGTATTTGAAAGGGCAGTACAGCTTAAAGCTCCAATAATAAGCTTCTTTATAAGGAAGTAGCAGCTAACTGAGGCATGGGTAAAGGTTAAGAGCACTATTTCTGTGTATAAAGGAGGCAGCCACTAACTGAGGCAGGGATTTCTTACAAAATAAGGGATAAAGTATACTGAAGGTGTTAAGCAGTATAAGGGGAGTGAGGCAGTGCTGCTAGGAGTAAAATGGACTACTCAGGTCAGTGGAGAGGGCAGGGTAAAGGGGCAGTTTGGACAGGAAGGACAGTTCCAGGGGAAAGCAGGAGAGAGGGCAGAATACATAGAAACATAGACTTTGATGGCAGATAAGTACCGCTTGGCCCATCTAGTCTGCCCATTTTCCTACCTACAGGATAGGCCACAGATTGTAGTTAACCATAGTAGGATACAATGGGTGTGGGACAGCGGTGTTCATAGAAAAACTGTGGAGGATGGTGTGCTGCCCGATATGTGTCAGGCTGGGGCATTTCAGAGTGGAATTAAGCTTTCTAGGGGATCAAATGGTGAGGAAGTGGAGGGGCCTAGGAGAGGGAGAGGGGAACTTCAACTATAATGGTAACAGCAGGTTGCAGGGGACTAGTGTAGGAGAAGGAGGGAGGGAGGGAGGAGGGTAGAACCAGTGGGAGACATAGATAGAAGAGGTGGGACATGGAGGATCTGGGAGGAAAGGGTCCCAGAAAAGAAAGTGGGGGGAGAAATGACTGACAAGAAGTGAAGAATGGAGGAAGGGGGACTCACAGGACTCACTCAGTAAAAGACACCTACATCAGCAACAGGAGGAAGAGAAATTCATGAAAGGGGGTATTACAGGGTCAAACAGCTACACTTCGCTGGTAGACAGAACAGGGAAAAGTGTTCTAGTAGGATTGGGGGTCACAGCAAGTATGGCCCAGGGTACGGGGATGGGCAAACGGGAACACAACGATGGAAACAGAATAGGAAGGTGGTCATAGGGGAGGAGGCAGGAAAGAGCAAGGAAGGAAAATAGAAGATGCAGGGGAAACAGCGAGACAAGGAAGGGGAGGATAAGGGAGGGGAGGAACCAAAGGTGAAGCCAGGAGGGAAGCAAGAGACTTGGCTATTTGTTTATTTAGTTTTTTTAACTGGCTAGGTACACTAGACAGCATAGCTGCCTATTTTCAGGTACGACCTGGGAGATTACAACAAAGGGTATGTAGACAATAATAGATACAAGAAAACATAATGGGAACAAGTAGAAGTCAGACATAGTACACTTATACAACATTTTCAGCAATGACAGTACATTTGCAGGAATCTATATGTAGTAACAAAACAGCAATATAAGTGCAAATATCTAACAGTCATGAGTCATACAACTAGTGAGCAAGTGCTAGAAGAGAGGAAACAGCAAAATTTATAGGCAGGTTTTGAGAGTAGTAGAGGTTGGAGCTGGTAGGCAACTAGGAGGAACCAGTACAGGAGTGGGTGGATGGAGAACAGGAGCAGAGTTCAAAGCTTAAAAGAGCCATACGAAGCTCCTGTTTGAAGCTGTGTGGAGAAGGCAAGATTCTTGGACTCAGTGGAAGGGAGTTCCATAGTTTAGGGGCCCAGCCAAAGAAAGCATTCTCCCCCATTTTGGTTTTACATCTTGGTTGGACAAGAAGGGATTTGTCAGCTGATCTCAGTGGGTAGGCAGAGGTCACAGGTTTGAGCAGCAGAGCCAATTTGTCAGGTATCTGGGAGGAGATTATATTCTTTATAAAACAGTAGGAAGTAAACTGATGGAAGGCTGAGGGGGTAAACCATCCCAGAGTGGAGTAGAGTGTGCATCAGTGAGTAAGTTTGGGTAAAGACAGAGCAAAATAGCAAATGCTGTTGTAGCAGACATCCCACTTTTGGAGGAGCCCTCAAGTAGTTGCCAGAAAGGCTATTAACCCATATGCCAATTTAGGTCTCAGGATCGCCTGTGCAATTGCCATCCTCGCTGTGGATGTTAGGCTATGTCTCACCTTATATGCCAGCCCATGTTGAATATTGATGGATTTAATGACTGAAGGTAGGTGCAGGTCAAAATCCAAGGCTGGATGAAGGGTTAAGGGTTAAAAGAGACAACTGCATTAAGGGGAGAGCCATCAAGTGCTCTGATACTTAATGGTTGGGTGCAGGACCGAATTTTTAAACCTGAACCAAAGAGCATAGTCACTGTTTTATTTTTATTTAAGACAAGTTTGTTTTGCAATAGCCAGCTCTGAAAGGTATTGAAGTTACTATTGAGATTCAGGTTGATATCTGAGAGGTTTGAGGAGGATGAGTAAAGAAAAAGATCATCAGCATATAGCAGATCTGAGCAAACACCAGTGAGTGGTGGGATGTCGTTTATGAAGACTGTAAACAGAAGAGCACCAAGAATCAAACCCTGGGACACACTGATCCAAGCAGGAGCAAGAGGGGATTAGTGTCTCTGATCTGGACAAATTGTTGACTCTTCGAAAGATAATTTTGGAACCAGGCAGTGACGGAGGTAGAGAAGCCTAGGGATGACAACATTGATAGGAGCAGCAGGTGGTCCGCTAAATCAAATGCTTTTGTAAGATCAACAAAAGTAGCCTCAGTGAGGGAGCCTTTGTCCATAGTGAGTCTGAGATAATTTGTAAACTGTATGGGAGCAGTGGATATACTGTGCCCATGTCAGAAACCATGTTGGTCAGGGGTGAGGAGTTTGAAGGAGTAGAGGTAATCCGAGACCTGAGTAGCAACAATTTTCTCTAGTACTTTAGAGAGAGCAGAGAGGATGGCAATAGGGTGGTAGTTATCCAGGATAGTGGAGTCCCCCTTTTTGTAGACCGGTACAACTCAAGCAATCTTCCAGAGGGAAGGGACATGTCCAGTAAGAAGAGACAGGTTGAAAAGTCTAGTCACTGGAGATACTATAGACGGTGCAATGGTTCTTAGGAATTTTGGTAAGAGTCCATCTGCCCCTGCCGATCCAGCAGGAGAGATGGACTTAAGTAAGAATAAGATTTCACTCTCAGAGACTGAGCAAAGGGTGAAAGATGGGTTGGAAGGTTTAAAGTTATCCTACGGAGTGACAGGTAAAAGCCCAGGAGATGCAGTACAGGAAGAGAGGTCAGTGAATCTGCAGTTAAGAGACTCATTGATAGTGAGCAGGTTATTACAATTACAACCATCCATGACCATATCAGAGATGGTATTGCACTTATTTTTCCCCATGATGGTGTTAACATGACTCCAAAAACCATGAGACTCACTGACAGAGGTACTAAGGAGCTGACAGTAGTAATTGCATTTAGCTGATCTGATGGAAACCTTACATAGGTTTCAGAGTCTTTTGTACTCCACCCAATCTGATGAGGGTTGGGTTAGCCTAGCTTTGTTCCAGGCTTTACCCCTCTTTTTGAGAGAGGACAGGAGTGCAGAATTTAACCAGTGGGTAGCAGATCCCCGTATACGGTGCCTTTTTACTGGGATAATATTTGTCTTGAAGGTTCAAAAGCATGGTAAGGCAGTATTGAGCCGCACATTCTGTATTACAAGTATTATACAGAGTTTCCCAGTTCGTGTTTTAGAATAGCTTCACGATTAGGGCTTTCTTATCCATTTTTGAAAAATCTCTGAAAAGAATTTCTATGGGGGTTGGTTTAGGGGCCCTAGCTTTCCAGACACAGTAAACTGGGGGGTGGTCACTGATTGAGTCTGGTAAAACTCCAACAGCACTGATCCTCTCAGGCCTGTTGGAGATGACCCAATCTAGAAGAGACTGGAGACTGCTGTTACTACCCTGTCTAGTTGGGAGAAAGACCAACTGAGACAGGTGTAACCTGCTGAGTTCAGCAGCATAGAGATTAGAGTTTTTCCCCTAGCCAAACCAGGTTGAGGTCCCCCATAACAATGAGGTCTTGTCTACCATTTAGCGAGGAAAGATGGTCAATTACCTTAGTCAGGCTGTTAGTCCATTTTTAGGCAGGTTATAGAGGCAGACTACATTTAGATTCTTGGTGAGACCTAAGGTAATAACTACATGAATAGTTTCACATAAACAGGTAGTGCTGACTGGGAGGACCGTAATGTCAATTTCCTGTCTGGTATAAAACAAAACACCACCACCCTTTTTAGCATTTGGACAATCACATCTGTGAAGTTTATATCCATTGATCCTACATAATGAATATGGTATATGGGGCTTTAACTAAGTCTTGGTCTGACTTAAGACATCAGGGGAGCTGTGAGCAATCCAGGCATCATGCTGCACAAAATTAGCTGACAGACTTCTAATGTTCATATGTGCAAGCCTAAGCCCCTTTTTTTGTGAACCAATAAGATGGGTTCTCAAGCGATGCCATCAGGAGGGCCTGGGTCAGGTTCAATATCACTGGAGAGATAGAAAGATGACATATGGGTACACAGGTCTCAATGAGAGAGGTTTTGGAGTTTGCCCTCCAGTGGCATATAAAAAAGGCAATGGCTTAGGTAGTCAGCTATACTAGCAAATGGGATAAGCTTTAGGAGCCAGGTTTCAAGAATAGAGGTATTACCCCTGATAATTAGGTTTGAGAAACAATAGCTCCAGTCCTCGGCTTTATTTGAGTAGCCAGAGTCAGTAGATGGCTGGCAGAAAAGATCTATTGAGAGTTGGAGGGCTAACAGAAGGGAAAATACTCCTATAAAGCTGCAGTAAAGTGAGATCGCCCCATCTTGTACACTGGTAAGGAAAAGAAGGGAAGGTAGAACTAGGGAAAAAAGACAGAAAGCAGCAAATTCAGGACTGGAGAGGGGCCTGAAGCAAATCTGCAGTTGACTGCAGGAGTGAGACAGTAACTAAGTCCAAGGATGAAACTATCCAGCAGGCAGAGATAGAGAGCTGCAACTAGAAACCTTATTAAGACTTTTGCTAAGTGTGGAGATATTCACCAGTTTCCTGGGGAATCCAACAATGAAATTCGCAAGCTAGCTGCCTTGAGATTCTCACACCAGACAAAATGGTCCAATCACTGAGGGAAAAAAGAATATCTGCCCCAAGGAACAAGCATTTAATAAGACATGGGAGAGGGGGTGGAGCAGGGAGAAAATTTGACTTCAGTGTCTCTCACAGAAAAACAGGCTAGGAGCATACAATTAAATCAGAAAAAGCACCAAAAACTCAGAGATTGCAGTGCACACAGAAACGTTATAAACACAAGGGAGCTGCAATGCAATGTACAAATTCAGTTTTACAGCCCAGCTGGACAGAGACACATTTAAGTCAGTCTGCACAGGGGTTTTGAGGTAGAAATTCAGCCACTGCTCGGAAGGCAGGGAGTCACTTAGAAAAGGTGCCAGAATTCAAAGGTAGGCTGCCTGAGGACTTGATATGGAACCTGCTGGCTACAGAACCTTGCTGGCTTCGAGATGGGCTGGTGAGGTCCAAGAAGCCGTGGGGGGGCACTGCGGTGACCCCAACAGGGGTGACTAGAAGCCTAGGGAGAGAAGAGGGGTAGACAATTATATTTAGTCAGGGGACAAAAGAAGGAGGCTGGGACAGACAGTCAGACTGAGCAATTGACTGGGAGGGATGGACAGAAGTGATTAGCTTGGCAGGGAGAGGTATTGAAAGTAGGAGGGAGGGGGCAAGAATCAACAGTACAGATGACAAAGAAAATCCCACACTAAGAGTAGAAAGCCAGTAGACTTTAAGAAATTAAAATCCTACCCTAAATTATTCCTTAAACAGTTAATTGGTGAGCAGTAAACCAGTACATTCTAACAGTTTAAATCCTTCCCTTATTAATCATAGAATCATGACAAAAAATACAGTTAATTACTAAATGCACAAAAGAAAAATACAGTAGCACTTAAATTAAATGATTTTTAAATTTGACTTCAGTGTCTCTCACAGAAAAACAGGTTAGGAGCACGAGGCTAGAGGGCCAAACTAAGAAGGGCAAAGATGGGGATGCCAAATCAGTAAGGAAACCAGAAGGCAGACTGGCAAAAGAAGGGCACAGGGGAGGGACAGTGAGCTCTGAGGGAGAGGCAGGGGACAGTAGAACAGCAGAAACTGCCAGAGGTGAGGCCTGAGGGTAAGGAGGGAGGAGCACAGGAGCAGATCAAAACTCAGAGGGAGGAGATAGGTAAAAGAAAGGATGAGAATAGGGAGGTAATAGGAATACTAGAAGCTAGGAAAAAGGTAAATAAAATAAAGGATAAACAGAAAGAAAAGAGAGGTAGGGTCCTACTCATTGGGGACTCAATTATAAAGGGTATCAGAAGGTGGGGTGAGGGGCAGGAGGAGTAATGCAATTTGGGTGGAGTGCATGCCGGGTATGACAGCACTGGAGGTAATACACCATATTCCCTCATGGGGTAAGCAACAGGATGAAAGAACACACCTGATGTTCCAACTGGGGATAAATGATTTGGAGGGTAACACTCTGTTGGAGGTACAGGCAAGATTCAGGGAGCTTGCTAGGACTTACAGCAGTCTGTCCTTCCAATCTATAGCTTTCTCAGAGGTATTATATGCACCTAAAGTGAATACTACAAAAAGGCAGAGGATCAGGCAGTTTAATCTATGGCTGGTGGAATGGTACAGACAGATGAGATATGGGTTAACAGGGGACTGGGAATCAACATGACTGGATGAGAGCCTATTTGTACAGGACAGACTGCACCTAAACAAGGAGGGAAAAGTTGTCCTGAAAAACAAACTAGGCAAGTTGATAGAGCAAAGGTATAATTTAAACTGAATTGGGGGGGGGTTAGGAACAAGCCACATCAAAAGGCAGGAGACAAAGGAGGCTCGCAGCCTCCCCCCTCCCCAGGAAAGAGCTGAAATGGTGGATGACAACAGGCCCAAGGGTAGGGAGGGGTAGGGGAAGGGGGGGGTTTGATGGAAGGGACTGGCAGCCAACGCCAGGAGCTTGGAAAATAAGATGGTGGACATGGAGGCTATCATCGGGGATGAAGGACTGAATATAATAGTAATAAGCAAGACTTGGTGGACAAAACATCACACATGGGAGACAGCCATCCCTGGCTACAGGCTATTTAGAAGGGACAGGGCAGGTAGGAAGGGAGAGGGAGTCACTCTATACATCAAGAATGATATTAGGGTAACTGAAGGGCAGGAAGAAGATGAGGATACAGAGCTCCTGTGGTGACACTGAACAGAAGGACAGGGAAAGCCTTAATCCTAGGGGTGGTGTACAGACTGCCTACACATGGGGAGGAAGGGGGCAGAAAGCTAATTCAGGCAGTCATGCGGTTGGCTCTCAAAGGGGAATTACTCCTGGTGGGGGACCTAAACCTCCCAGAAGTGGATTGGGCCATCCTGGATGTGGTATCGGCTAGAAGCCAAGAATTACTTGAGGTGCTGCAGGGAATATTTTTGCTACAACTAGTCAGGGAGCCTACTAGGGGTAACAGCTTGCTGTATGTGGTCCTGATGAATGGGGAGAGTGTAGAGGAGGTGGAGGTGGGAGAAGTACTGGGCACCAGTGACCACAAGAGACAGTAAGATTCAGGGTAAACAGAGGGAGAGATGCAAATCAGACCAGCACAACAGTGATGAATTTCAGGGGCATGGACTTCCACAGTGTAACAGGGAGCTCCTTGTTATGAGTTTAAGCCCCTTTCTCTATGTTAAAAATGTGCAATTCCCACCCAATTTTTCTCTTACTCTTTTCTTTCCTCTCTGCCTTTTTCTGCCTTTTCTTTAATTCTTGTCAGGGTGTCCAACCAAGCAATCTCCTATAAACTTTGCTCTCCCTTACTCTCTTTACCACCTCTTTTGTGCACATAATTCAGATAGCGCATGGCACTGTGCTTATGGAGAAGCTGGTGCCCCTGTAAAAAAATGGGTATACTTGTGGCCTACTCCTTAGATATTGAGCTCCTGAGCTACTGCTGTTGAATACAGCTGCAGTGCAAAGTGAGGGCGCTAGTCGCAGGATGTGACTTAGGATTGCCCTTGTTCAGAGCAAGAGCTCTGTAGTTGAGACACTGAATGCTGCTACTTAGAAATAACAAAATTATGAAAAGAGGCAATAGGTTTTTCTTCCTTTGAATGGAGTGAGTTGCTCCGTAGCCAATATAGCCACAAGCGCAGCTTAAAGAAATGTTTCTTTCATGGAGCTGAAATAAAGAAAGCTCTTTGGAGCAAGGACATGCTCAGAAGGACAGAGAAGTGTCACAGCAAGCGACAAAAGGGGGTGCATGAAACGGACGCTATAGGTAAGAGATAATTAATCCCCGTAGTGTCTGTCTATAGATGAGTGGCCCAGTAAGGCTGAATAAGCCTATAAAGAAGAGATTAATGGGACCTCCAACTAAATAAAAGGAGGCTAGTTACAAAGAGGGCCCATGTGAAACTGAACCCAGTGGCTGACAATTTCAGCAGTCGGAACACAAGGAGAGTCCCATGACACATAAAAAGTGTGAAAATAGGGGCTGTACTAAATAAATAAAAGGGAAGCACAGTAAGATTGCTCTTACAGAAGGACGTAGGGCTGAAGTAAAGCCTCCTGTGGAGAAAATGCATTACTTTATGTTGCCATTACATATTTTTGTGTTTATTGTAGGTCACCTGAGCTGGCAGGAGATGGGAGATGAGGAGTGCACCCTCAATCTCCCATTCCCCTTGTCAACTCAGAGATGCCGGATGAAAAATATTATAAATTGATAATTACCTGTGAGTTCTGCTATAATTTTAACTCCTCTTATAGGGCTGGCTGGCCATAGAATGACCCTATTTATGGCATTTAGAGCCAGTGAGGTCACAACCAATGGGAGGAACACAAAATGATGATGTCAGCGTATGGAGCTATAAAAAAGGCTCACTACTAGGGGAAGATAGATAGTCGAGTCAGTCTAGTGCTGACAGTGCGTAGGGCAAGACCTATGGTTGGTATGTGTTGATTTCACACAGGTAAACTGGAGGGAGTGAAGAAAGTATTTCACTGGACTATCTGGGCTGAAGCAAAGCTGCATACTCTGCTGAAGGAAGCAGAGGTCTGAATTTCTTTGTGCAGCACTAATTATTGACTTTTTTCTTTCTGTATATATTTATATTTTCTGAGAATAAATTGATGAATGCATTTGTGCATTTTTTTATGTACTTGATTCCTGCTTGTTGTGTCTGTTATTATCCCACACGATCACACAAAGGATGAGAAGGCTAATGAGGGAGGAGATGGTGGGAACGGATAGCATAAGGGATGTGGAGGAGTTGTGGGAGACTATTAAGGGGGTTGCTGAAAGCAACACAAATGTGTATAAAGAAGCAAAGGAAGAACAGAAAGAGGAGAAGACCACTATGGTTTACAAGGGAGGTGGCAACTGTGGTCAGGGACAGGTGAAGGGCTTTCAGAAAGTATAAACAGATGCAAAGAGAAGAGGACAGGGAAGCCTACAAGAATAGGAGGCTATCAGGGCAAAAGATAAGGAGGGCAAAGGCAGACACTGAGGAGAGAATAGCTAAGCAGGCCAAAAGGGGGGACAAAACATTTTTTAGATATGTGGGAGAAAAGAGGAAGGCAAGGCAGGGGATTGCAAGGCTGAGGAGGGAGGGGTAAAACTGGAAGGGGACTGGGAAAAGCAGAAGAGCTAAACAATTACTTTTGATTGGTATTTACAAAAGAGGAAGGGGTAGTGGGCCCAAGCCTAGGGGAAAGGGGAGGGAGGAAAGTGGGGTGGATATGAGCCCGTTCAGTGTAGAAAGAGTTAGAATGGAGCTAGGCAGATTGAAAGTGGATAAAGCAATGGGACCAGATGGGCTGCATCTGAGGGTAATCCAGGATCTGGGAGAGGAGCTGGCCACCCCACTGATGAGGCAATTCAGCTTGTCTCTGGGCATGGAGAGGGTGCCGAAAGACTAGAAAAAGGTGCACATGGTGCCGCTACACAAAGGGGGGAGTAGGGAGGTGATGGAGAACTATTGCCCAGTCAGCTTCACCTTAGTGGTAGAAAAAGTAATGGAGGCACTCATATTTGGAGGGGGGGTGGTGGGTTATCTGATGGAAAATGGCTTGCAGAATGAAAGGCAAGATGGCTCATCAAAAAGGAAGTCATGCCAGAAAAACTTGATTGAGTTTTTTGATTGGGTAATACATGTGGTAGAGCAAGGGGGTGTGTGGTGGACATAGCCTGGACTTCAGTAAGGCTTTCGATACTATCCCCCGCAGAAGGTTGGTGGCAAGCTGGAAAGTATAGGGCTGGGGCAGAAGGTGACCAGGTGGGAAAACTGACTGGAGGGCAGAAGCCAGAGAGTGGGGGTTAACGGGTATACTCAGGGACAAGTAGGGTGACAAGCGGGGTTCCCCAGGGGTCAGTGCTGGGACCCCTCCTTTTCAATATCTACATTAGCGACATAGAGGAGGTGCTGAGGGGAAGGTTGAGCCTGTTTATGGATGATACAAAAATTTGCAATAGGGTGGATACTGCAAAAGGGGTGGAGGACATGAGGCAAGACCTGAAGATACAGGAGGGATGGACAGAGATGTGGCAGTTGGAATTCAATGCCAAAAGATGTGCCGTAATGCACTTGGGGAGTAGAAACCCAAAAGCAAGATACACCCTTTGGGGGGGGGGGAGGATATCAAGGATACTGAGCAGGAGAGGGATCTGGGGATTATAATGTCAGTGGATCTGAAGGTGGGCAACCAATGTAGCAGGGAGGTGGGTAGAGTCAATGGGATGCTGTCATGCATTGGCAGGGGCATCACTAACAGAAGGGAAGTAATGATGCCCCTCTACAAAGCCTTGGTATGACCACAGCTTGAGTACGGGTTCGAATTCTGGAGGCCACATCTCTGCAAAGACATAGACGAGATTGAGAGAGTTAAAGTAGGGCAACAAGTATGGCACAGGGGATGCAAGGGAAGACATACAAGCAGAAATGTAAGGAACTGGAACTGTACACATTGGAGACTAAAAGGGAGAGGGGGGACATGATTAAGACTTTTAAATACAGTATGTCAAAGGGATCAACAATGTAACAGGTGGGGGTTTGCTTAGAAGGAAGGAAGGAGCTATAAACAGAGGGTATAGCCTAATGCTTCAAGGAGGAAGATACAGAGGCAATATTTAGGAGGCAATTCTTCACAGAGATGGTGGTGGAGGCATGGAACAGGCTTTCAGATGAAGTGGTGGGGTCTGAAATGGTAGAGAGTTTTAACAGAGCATGGGACAGTCATATGGGGCTCCATAGCAGGAAAGGGGAGCTCAAGAGGGGGGAAGGATGAGTAAAGGGG
Organism: Neoceratodus forsteri; assembly: GCA_016271365.2. Taxonomy (NCBI): domain Eukaryota; kingdom Metazoa; phylum Chordata; order Ceratodontiformes; family Ceratodontidae; genus Neoceratodus; species Neoceratodus forsteri. The sequence goes on along the minus strand of CM028135.1, from coordinate 562,437,262 downwards.
GGAAGGGGCAGACTAGAAGGGCCAATGTGTCCATATGTGCCACTAAATTTCTATAATTCTATGAACAAGGTACAAGGGGAGTCATCTTCCAATGTAGGAAAAATACAAGACTGAGGGGGCATGATATGAAATTCTAAGGTGGCAGACTAAGAGGGAATGTGGGAAAGTTTGTCTTCATGGAAAGGGTGGTGGACACATGCAATAGTCTGCCACAGGAGGTGGTGTGAGTGAGCACTTTGGAAGGATTTAAGCATTGCTGGGTCAATCATAAGAGAACTTTGGTGGTAGGGCAGATGGAGGAGAAGCCACTGATCAGTTGGGTCAGAGGCCATAATCAAGCATAGGGTTTATGGATGGGCCTAGCAGTTCTTATCTGCAGACAATTTTTGTGTGTGTGTGTATGTATATATATATATATATATGTAATAGAGGCAACAAACTCCATTTAATGCATTAGTTAGGGTTGTTCCACAACGTCAAAAGCGAGGAAATTCGGTGTTAGGGTTGAAAGCCCCTCTTGGACCCCCTGCCCACACCCCCAACCAGCATCGGGGTGCATGTTGGGGTTGCCAGCCCTACCTCTCACCCCATCAGATGTGTGAAAAAGCAGAGGTATAGGAGAATGGGGTGAGAGTTAGGACAGACAACCCAAACGTGCACCCTGATGCCGGTTGGGGGTGTTGGCAGAGGGTCCAAGGGGGGCTTTCAACCCTAACACTGAATTTCCTTGCTTTTGTCACTGTTGAACAACCCTAACTAATGCATTAAATGGAGTTTGTTGCTCTAATTTCCCTTCTTTTTGAGAAGGATAATGAGAAATAGTAAATGTAATGTGGCGGCGGGAGCACTGGGCCCTTTGGGCCCCGCGCTCCTGCCATGTGATGTCTTGTCACATAGTAACACGGTGCCCGCAAATGCAAATGGTAATGCGCATGGTGATGCAAAGTGAAACAGAAAAATAAACAGTACTGTAGACACAAATGGTTAAAATAATGCAAACACAAGTGCAAATGAAAACGCAAAGGGTAACGCGCATGGTGCCGTAGACGGGAACAGTAAGTGAAATGGTTACGGAACCGCAAGCAGAAGCGGTTAGGGTGACAGTAATGTAAGCGCACAGGCTGGTTTTCTCCAAAAGCCGCATAGAGAAAGACAGTGAGTGCAAAGAATGTATGCATAATAATGGGTCTCGGAGCAGAAAATGAGTTGGAATACTAAATTGCTTGTATCTCAGGAACCGTATGACATAGAAAAAAATTTAAAAGTCATATGATTTATGACTTTCCTGGCTAGTTTTGTACTTAGCCCCTGTTGAGGGGCTAAGCATTTTTCTGATGAAAAGTCCGTATCTCGCATCATTTTCAAGATACGGGCCCTGAAAGGCACGGCGAACGCCATAATGTTATCCTATGGAAAAAAAAGAGAAGTTCGGAGTGCCATAACTTTGGCTGCCTGTAATATTTTTTCACCAAGCTACTAAAAGGCACATCTGTGGGATATTGGCTTTCTTCTCTCCAAATTTCAGCCCAAAAGACCAAACCGTTATTTAGCAGCAGGGCGGCAAATGATTCCTGTAATGCAGCAGATGCCATAATGTTATCCTATGGGAAAAAGCAGCAACTTTGGAGTGCCCTAACTTTGTTGCCCTGTAATATTTTTTCACCAAAATACTGAAAGGTTCATCTGTGAGATGTTGGTTGCATTTCCTCCAAATTTCAGCCTAAAAGACCAAACCGTTCTTTTGCAGCAGGGTGGCAAAAATGGCTGTAATTTTCCCACAGCCTGGAAAAGTACTGTCGAACTTTGCGAAGCTTTTCAAGAAATTCATGCAACAGTGTCGCAAATGTGAAAGCATTCTTGCTAACGTACTTTTTCAGGAAATTTGAAAAACGTATTTCTGGGGTGTTTTACCCCAAAATAAAGACACGCCTAGCATCCTCAGAGTCCGACTAGGTATATACACAAATAATTAGGTTGCTAGAGGGTCCCAAATTTAAATGCCAAGCATTTTTCTGATGACCAACTGAAAACAAAATGGCAGATTTGTGACAATAAAAAGGCCATTTGTGAAAGTAAAAACTGCATTTGCGACACTGTCGAACTTTTTGTTAACTTTTCACATTGACTTATAATGGGAAATTGTTTTTTGAATAACTTTTGAACTGTTTAATATTTTTTCATAAAATCTTCAAAAGACACATCAGGGACGCTGCTGCACGTTTCCTGAAGATTTTGGACTGGTCACGAAACCGTGACCTGTAGAGACAAGCAAAGAATTCAAAAATGCATAAATAAAGGAGAGATCACATTTAATAACCTCGTCGTGATATCCTAACAGTACTGAAGTTGGCAAGTCCCAAGATGTAATGGCTTTTGATCATGCATTCCAAATTTCAGGCAAATCTGTTGAACAGTTGCAAAGTTATTAAGGTGCAAAATTCTAGGTTTAACATGTAAATGGCTCTTCAACCCTAACTATGATAGCACTACCGTGCTACCATAATAATATATATATATATATATATATATATATATATCTGTGTAACATTGCAACCATTTGAGCCATTGCCATTGAATGTGGCATGCACCATCAGGGGCCAAAGATCTTCTGATGTGGCAAGATTTGTTCCAGTCGGATGTGTGGGTGGGGAGATACGGAATGTTAAAAATTGTGTAAATTACTGTTTTTTTGTAAAATTTTTGTCACCGCATTGTGCAAAAACTGTGTAGAATTTTGTTCTGCAATTTTAGAGTACATAGGCCTTGGGTCACAGTGGTGACTTTTCAAGGTTTAGTGAAAAATATGAATCCGTTCCAAAGTTATTACATGTTGAAGTTTCCCATAAATTTCCTAAGGGAAAAGTTACAGGATTCTTGACAGCAAATGGGTAATCCTGAGGCGTAAATGGGAAATCCTTTTTTGTGCTGCCACCATCTTGTTTTAAGTTAGCTTTGGCAACAAAGTTAAATTACTTGAAACATACATGGGTTAGTGCAAAAGGAATACTTATCTTTAGCAAATCAGGAGCCATGGAATCTGATTCTGAGTTTCCTTTTGTGGTATCTTATTCTGAAATGTTTTTTTTTCACTTGTATAAATTATTTTATCAAATCGCAGGAAAGCTATGCCGTGACACAAGAATCTTTTCCCCAATTTGAGAAAAAGGATTTTCTTTCAACGCAAATTGCATCAAAGGAATCTTGAAAAAGGTTCCTTTGCTGCAATTTGCAGGAAAGGATTTCAGTGGTAGTCTAGTGGTTCCTCCACCAATGTCCCATAGCAGTCCCACTATAATAGAATAATATTATTATTACAACAAAACACATAAAATAATGTTATAAACATTACAATATAAGCTGGACTGGTGAAGTGGATGGTTGAGGCATCATGCCATACCTCCTGCCATGCCAGCTACCCCTGTTTGTGGTGCATGCGGGCCACCTGGGGTTGGCCGGGAAGGAGAAGGATCGAGCATCCCAGGGACAGCTCTCCTTCTCCGGGGGGGGGTGATCCGTTGCTAGTTCATGCCTGGCACCTAGTGGAGGCCTGGGGCTGGCATGCCTATGCAGCTGACAAGTGGGCAGAGGTGGGGCAGACACCTGATGAGACATGCACGGGAGTGTGTATGACTGCGTCACTGATGTCATTGCACGTCCCACTCCTGAGGGAGAAAAAGGAAGAAAAACAACCCTCCTGGTTGGATACAGAGGGAGATGGCAAGTCCCACCCCCGGAATAGCCATGGCACTGTCTTGAATTGGGTCAGGTTTTCAGTGCGGCTTGGAGTACCCCTGCCAACCCTGCCAGTGGGGCAAGCCCTGGGGGAAGATGGACAGCATTAGCTGGTGAATGTCAGGGGATGGAACTGGGGCTCCTTCCAGATCAAGTGCTGATGGAGCATGGGATAAATTATTAACAAAAAATAAATAGATATCATAATCTTAAATTTCTCTGGTAGTCTAGTGGTCCCTCCCCTGATGTCCAATCACCATTCCTGTATAACACATAGATTTTCCTGGTAGTCTTGCGGTCCCTCCTCCCTCCTCCGATATCCGATCGCCCTCCAGGTATAATGATAAATTTCCCTGGTAGTCTAGTGGTCCCACCCCCACACCCGATGTCCAGTCCTAGTCCCTGTATAAAACAAAACCCATCAGCGCAGAGGCAGTGTATCCGTCTGCGATGCCAATGACCTGGGTTCAGAAATGGACTTGGGACATCAGAGAGCCAGCTGGGGGGAGATGGACTGAGCATCCTTGTGAGTCCTCTCCTTCTCCAGGGGTGAGTGGGTGCAATGTGTCCTGAACATCACAGACCCCTGGCAGAAGCTTGGGGGATCCGTTGTACTGGCACCACTATCTGTAGGGGGCAGGGCAGATGCAGGTCATCATTGCACATCCCCACCTCCTCACACACAAAAAATCCCAGCCCCGAGCATGAAGCCCTGCTCTGCTGCTGCCCCCACTGCCAACAGTGTCTGCTGGATAGGATCCCGCTCCCATTGCCCCACCCTGGGTGGTAAGCCAGGGCACGTTACCTTGGACCATGGGGAGGGTGTGTCACCTGGCAGCCCCAATCCAGGGGGTAATCCCCTGCAAGGGGGTGCACCAAGTGTGTGGAGGCTAAGCTCCCTCTGGGAGCAGAGGGAGCCGGACAAAAAATACATCCCATGGTTGTCTAGTGGTCCCTTCCTGTTCCCAGTCCCTGTCCCATTAAAACCTAATCTCATCTGTAGTGTTCTAGTGGACCCCCACTTCCCCACTCTGTCAGGTAATTAAATACCACCCAGATTCTCCCCTTCCATAATGACTACCAGTCAGTGACCAGCACAGCCCTTCTCTTGCCTCCATGGCTAGATGCCAACTGAGCAGAGTGAGTTTTTGCTACAAAGTATGCATTAATTCATAGGTCAGTCAGTGGCCAGCCATGGACGTGAGAGGAGGGATGTGCTGGTCACCAACCAGGATCTGGGATGGGGGGGAGCGGATGGTGGGTGATTACCTGACAGGGTGGGGGGGGTTCACTAGACCACCACAGATGAGACTGGGTTTTACAGGGATGAGGATGAGGAATGGGAAAGGGAAAACTAGACTATCATGGGATTTTTTTTATATGGGATGAGGATTGGATATCAGGGCATGGACCATCAGACTACCAGGGAAATTTGTCATTATACCAGAAGGGAAAACACACACCAGTGGAGGGGAAGGGACCACTAGAGTACCAGGAAATATATTTATTTTCATGGGGGGGGTGATTGGACATAGGATGAGGAGAAGGGACCACTAGACTACTGGAGAAATATAATATTGTATACAGAGATGGCCATTGGATATTGGGGGAAGGGGAGGGACCATTAGACTACCACAAAATATATGTGTTACAAGAGGATATCGATCAATCATCAGAGGAGGTGGGAGGGACAACTAGATTGCCAGGAATTATATTTTACCATTCACTGCAATGGCATTAGCACAAAATCAGATCCTGTTCTGCGAAAAAGGATCCTTTATTGTGCTTTCCCATTGAGTAGAATGAGATAAGCATGATTTAGAATCCTGTTTCGCGAAAAATAATCTTTTATCATGCTGTACCATTGACTATAATGGTACTAACTGTTTCTTTGTCACTCCACAGTTTGTAAACGGTTTGTGGTTTTGGTCTGAAATTTTCATGGTAGTAAGGCCTTGCCCCACAAATGTGCCTGTCTGTCATTTTGTGAAAAAATATTGCATTGCTCTGGAGTTGGGGTTGGTTTAAATTTTGGTTCTTTTCTCACAGGAGAACATTGTAATGTGAGGGGTACACAGTCATTTCTTTGTTGCTCCGCTGTGAAGAAACAGTTTCTAATTTTGCCCTGAAACTCTCAGAGTAAAAATAGCTTGTTCCACCCATGTACCTTTTGCTGCTTTCATGAAAAAATATTCTTTTCCTCTGGAATTCTGGGGAGCACAGGGCCATGTGGACCCAAATAAGGCTACCATTATGCTATCTCAAAAAGTAAGAAAATTAGTTGAAAAAAACTCTGTTAATGCATCAGTTAGGGTGAAAGTGACTAAAGTTGGGAAATGTGGCATTAAGGTTTCCAACCCTAATGCTCCACCCCCATCCTGAATACACCAACAGGCATCAGGGGTGTGCCTTGGGGTCATCGGCCCTAATGCTCACCCCATTCTCATATACTTTTCCCATCTCAGCTTATTTACTTATGGAATGGGGTGAGCATTAGGGCTTACGACCCCATGGCACACCCCTGATGACTGTTGGTGTGTGCAGGGTAGGGTTGGGGTGCTATGGTTGGAAACCCTAATGCCACATTTCCCTACTTTTGTTACTTTAACCATAACTGATGCATTAATGTAATTTATTGCAACTAATATCATATAGTTAGAGTTGAGCTGGGATTTCTATGTTAAACCTCATATTTAGCACTTTAATAACTTAGCAACAATTCAACACATTTACACAAAATTTTGCATGCTTAGTCTTGTGTGGTAGATCTCTTGATGTGGCAAGTTTAATTTCAGTCAGATTTGTGGGTTGCGAGCTGCGCATAGTGCAACAACATTAAAAGTTGCTGTTTTTCACTGTGTTTTTTTTTTGTCACGTGATATACCCAGATGGTTTGGAATTTTTGTCTGAAACTTTCAGTGTACAAAGGTCTCGACCCACAAACGTGCCTTTTGCTGGTTTGGTGAAAAAATATGAATCTATTGCAAAGTTATGTAATTTAAAATTTTTTCATTCTAAGCATGCTCAGTTCATACTTTTGGATAGTTTCCTGGGATGACAAATGAATTTAGTCTCATGAAAAAGGATTATTTTTCTTGAGGGGTCCAATCCTTTTTCATGAGAAAAAAAAAATCCTTTTTCATGAGCTGCCATCTTGTTTTTAGTTTTTCCACACAACAAACTGTTTGAACTGTCTATACTAATGTCTTTCGCAGACACCAAAACGTATATCTTGTTCATCAGGACTTGAGCTTCATTTGGCATTTTGTTTACAGTTTCCATTGCAAGGCACACCCCACACCTGATATGTTGCCTGGAAGGGCACTTTGACCCTAACTGGTGCATTAACAAAGTTTTTTGCAATATATTTGTATTACAGTAAAGTTAGGACTGAGTAGGCAGTTTAATATTAAACCCCAGTTTTTACATTTTAATAACTTTACAGCCATTCAATGGATTTGCATGCAAAATTGAATGCTCAGTCGCATGTGGAGAAATCTGTGGATGTGCTTAGTTTCATTCCAGTTGGATGTGCAGATTTTGAATTCTGGATAGTGCAAAAAGTGAATTTTCAAAAGCTTTTTCTCATTGGTTTTGCTGGGTTTTCTTTCAATTTGGTTACCGCCCAGACGGTTTGGAATTTTGTTCTGAAATTTTTATGGAAGAAAGAGGCTGGCCCACAGATGTGCTGCTTGCTTGTTTGGTAAAAATAATATTAATCTATTCCAAAGTTATTTAGTTTTGAAATTTTGAAAACATTGGTCTGAACATGCTCAGTAAGCAATTCAAAATAGCTGTACAAAATTAAAAACGGAATCCTTTTTCATACTAATGTCATCCATTTTCATAAGAGGGAAAATCATTTTTTTGTTTGCCACCATCTTGTTTCCATATTTCACTACAAATAAAAATTTCAAAATCCTAAAAAATGACATTCTGGAGAGTGACCAACACATGTATCTTGCTTATCTGGATCCTGTTAGCTGAATTCTGCAATTAACTGTTGGACAAATGCCCTTGAAATGTTTGTTTTTTTTTATTTTAGCATAAGAAATCTTTTTTCATGGATCACTTAAACTAACAAGAAATTCTTCTTCATATGAGCCCCATGGTTTTTGTGAGGGAAAAATCCTTTTTCGTTTGCCGCCATCCCTCCGATCATCATCCCCATATGTTGCCACTCTTTCCTTGGTGTCTAGTGGTACTCACCACCCCTCTGACTGCTATGGAACAACTGTTAATATTTCCCTAGTTTCTAGTTGCACTCCCCCAATCATCCTCCCCATCATTCATATGTATTTCCCGGGTGTCTAGTAGTCTTCGATTATTGTCCCCATCTTTTACTACCCTATAATAAATAAAAGCTTCCCTCAATGTATTTAAATCAGCAAAAAAAAGTTCCCTCACCACTCCAAATCCCACCAGCCTGACCTCCCACTGAGCACCCACCACCCTACACCCCCCACACTCCCCACACACCCTCACTCACCTGAACTAGTCCCAGAGTCAAAATCCACTATCCGATTGAAGACATGTCGTGGTGCTGAAATCACAGACTTCAATATGAGAAACTAAGATAAATGTGATTCAATATATTTCAATGGGATTTTGAACATTGATGCATAACTTTGTCATTTTTGCATATTTTGATCCCACCATTCCTTTTTTTGCGACCCCATCTCATGAGTAATGTCAGTGGAACTTGCAAATCAAGCCCAAAAGGCAATTTCATGGACACTTGGCAAAATCACCTTTCAGTGTGGATTTGAACATTTTCATTGCCCTTGTTCATGAGGTGGAGTCATAAGAGGGTTATGTTGAAAATTTGGGGAAAATATGTAAAAATGCCAAAGTTATGCTCATATGTTGAGATTTTGCTATGCTCACTCATAACTTTGGCAATTTGAAATATTTTTCTGGAGGACATAGATCTAAGTACAGATAGAGCAGCCTAGGGCTGGTTTAAGTGTAGGTAGATATCCTCCAGGGGGATGGAACACTGTGTGGCAATTGTGTCACTCTCCCCTGCTACATTCTCATCATGTCATATAATAATATGAAGTAAATGTCAATGCAAAGTTTCCCCAGCCTGATATGACCATATATGATATTTTGATAACATAGCCCTAGGTCTAGTGGCCAGCACTTCACATGGCAGGTAGTGCCTCCACCACCCCGGCTGCCCCCATCTTGAACCCTGATCTGGCCACTGGCACAGCCCTCCACACACCACCACCACTGCAGGCTTCTGAATGAACTGTCAGAATGCATACTGTATACATTATGTGGTCACTGGATGACAGCTCAAAGTGAGCTGTCAACCAATGAACATGTACTGCATATAGTACATGCTCTGACAGTTAATTCCGTGGTTGGCCATGGAGATGTGAGGAGGGTTGTGTTGATCGCCAGATCGAGGTTTGAGATGGGGAGAGCAGGCAGGGTGGTGGAAACTACCTGCCGAGTGAGAGGGTGAGGGGCCATTAGACCACCAGAACTGTACATTATCAACCATATCATATACAGCTATATCAGGCTGGGGAGGAGGGACTCTATGCACTGAGCATTGACCTCCTATTATTATATATGACATGACGGGCATAACAGGGCTTGAGGGGGGACTTTATGCACTAGACACTAGGCATTGACTTCATATTATTATATATGACATGATGGGCATATGGGAGCGGGGGGGCGCAAGGCTCTATGTCCGAGGGCACATCTGCTGCCCAAACCCCCTGTGGCTTGAAGTACACCTCATGGATGCAGCATCTGTTTGTGGAAAATGCCACTGATGCCACAAGCTGCAGGACTTAGGTGCCAGAACCCTGGTCAATAATGAATCAGGTGCAGGGTCCCTGATGCAATGGCACTTGCTGCAAGCTGCCATTGTCATAGCTTGTGACGGAGCATTGAAAATCTGGCTCAAAATTTTCAACATAACCATCTTTTTACACCACCTCATGAACTTGACAGCTATTATTTTTCAAACCCTGGCCAAGCTACGTTTCGCACCTGTGGCATGCAATGGTGTTGCAGTAGCACAGAATCACATTTCTGGCAGGGATTTGAAAATGTTCACTACCAGGTTCATGAGGTGGTGTAATATGAAGATAATTCTGACAGTTTAGTTGTTGTTTTGCTACAGATTCAAAGCCCTATGCTTCCACAACAACACATAAGCATCTACGGAGGGATGGAAGTGTAGGGACTGGAGGGCCTTGCACACACACAGACAAATGAGGATACAATTATGCTATATCAAAAAGTAAGGAAATTCTTTGAAAGAAACTTTGTTAATGCACTAGTAAGGGTTAAATTGACAAAAGTAGGTAAATGTGATATTAGGGTTTCCAGCCCTAACACCCTACCCCCACCTTGCAGGCAGCAACAGGAAAAAACAATACAGTTTCACCTCTCTTGCCTCTTTGCAAATCAGACGTGGGGAGTGCCTTGGGGCTGTCAACTCCAATTATACACACCTGTGCAGGTACCCACATGCCCTCATAAAGGATCCACTCTGGGACCCAGGGCAGGCATTTGATTGGATGCCTGCCTGGTACCGCTCCCTGCCCCCATGCAGCATCAATCCAGCTAAGTGTGACTGCGCACTGCAGGGTGGGGCCACAGACAGGTGGCTGGCATTTGTGAATACCATCTAGTATACACCTGTCTACAGGTGCACAGCTGCATGGGTTGGGTACGTGCCTTTGGCATGTATTTTATGCCCCTTTGTGAATAGGGATCATAGTTTTAACAGTACACACAGTAAGAACAGTAGCCAAAGAACTATCACACAACTAATAACTTTTAAACCTGGAAACAGGTAGCTAAAGCACATGATGTGTATACTGGAAGGAAGTTTAATCTGCTTCCATGCCTCACCACAAAGATAATAAGAAGGTGAGCTGCACAAGAAACCTACATATGAACCTGTCCCAGCACCTCCCCACACTCATTATGGCATGCAACAGTACACTGCCTTGAGGCCAGCAGTAAACCATTAGGTTAGTAATGCACCTTTTTTCAGTGGTCCTGAAACAGTGCTCCCCATCCACCAAATAGCAAACCACAAAAGGTGGGAGGAGAGGGAGGAGGATAAGACCGTTCCTGAGCGTTCTGTTAGCCTAGTGGCCAAATAGCACCCAGTAGCCCATATGTACTAGAGTATGGCCAACTGAAGAAATCATAGAAACATAGAAAATGATGGCAGAAGGAGACACAGGGTCCATCTAGTCTGCCCATACATTTCCCAGACTTTCTACTGGTCCCAGGACCTAGTCCCCCTTGTGACATTGTCCGTCCCTGTTGCAGTTCTTCACCTTGATCTGTCTCACCCAAGTTTGAAAGCAGCTACTGGATTAACTCCCACTACCTCTGCAAGCAGTTTATTCCATGGTTCCTCCACTCTTTCTGTAAAATAGTGTTTCTTTAGGTCCCTCCTGAAGCTCCCTCCCCTCAGCTTCCACTCGTGACCCCTAGTAGATGAGCTGTCTGCCCTGTTGAATAGTTCTGATAAGGGAACTCTATTTATACCTCTCATGAACTTGAATGTCTCAATCATATCCCCTCTCTCCCCCTTTTTGCCTCGAGTGAGTACATGTTTAGTGACTCTAAGGGGGTGATTAAAAAATGAGAGGGAGCAAGGAGAAGGGAAAGGCACCAGAGGAAATGGAGGAGGGGGGACTAGAGGGGATGATCCAGCTAATGTCCCCAACAAGCAGCTTGCCTGGATGCTTCTGAGGTGGAGTACCAACAAATACTCTCACAGCCCTCCCTTTATACAAGTTATATGATACCTTGAATAGCCAATACAAAACCCAAGGGGGGGGATGCCTACTGCCTGCCAGAACTCCTGTCCTGCCAAAAGCCACAACTAAAACTTTGCTATAGGTTAAAGAAGATGGAGGAGGAAATCTGACAGTAGAGGAAGCCTCCAAACAACCATAAAAAAGGTAGCAGTAGTGGGGGGTGGACACTAGAACAGCAACATGCATCTGTTGCAACCTACCTGAACCCCATTTCCTCCCCTATGCTGCAGCCCCCAACATTCAAAGAAAAAAACAAAAAGCAGTGCTCTAGTGTCCAGTTTTGGAGGCCACATCTTTGTAAGGACATTGGTCAAAATAGAGACGGTACAGAGGACGGTGACAAAAATGGTGAAGGGTCTACATCACAAGCCTTATGAGGAAAAAGTCAGAGACCTTAATTTGTACACACTGGATCAAAGGAGGGAGAGAGGTGACATGATAGAAACAATCAAATATCTCAAGGGCATGAACAAGGTGAAAGGGGACAACATATTCCAGTTTAAAAGTAGTGCCAGAACAAGAGAACATGACATGAGACTGATGGGTGGCCGCATAAGGGAAAATGTCAGGAAGTTCTTTTTTACAGAGAGGATGGTGGATGAATGGCATAGTCTGCCCCAGGAAGTGGTGGCCACCCATTTGGTGACAGGCTTCAAACTTGCATGGGACAGGAATAAAGGAATATTAGAAATGGGAAGTAAAAGCTAAAGCCAATGACCAGATAGGATAACTGGATGCTTTATCAAGTAACATAAATGGACAGACAGGATGGGCCAGGCATCCCTTATCTGCTGACAGTATCTATGTATCTAATGTATCAATGTAAATCTGAGCAGCTATTACCCCCCTTCTAACATATTAAAACAGAACAGTCCTCAAAACGTTTACCCTGAAGTCCAAGAGCTGACAACAGCCAGTTCATAATTACCATCCATGACCTGGACTGGAGCAAAGCAGAGTCCAAAAATTGCCAGAACTTCAGGTCAGAGTGATGGTGGCAACTTTGGCAAATGACTCTGTCTTGGGATGGATCACAGGGGCAGCCAACTGGCTTATGCCCATATCATAGTTGTCCTCTACTATACTGGCCCAAGAGGAGTGTAAGCTGGTTGAAGCAGTTGTAGATTCAGAAGTAGGGTGTGACACAAAGCACTTCGATGCACAAGTTTCTCTTGAGGAGTCCATTGTTGTTTTCCCTAGTAGTGATGATAAGGGTTCAGTGGTGCTGTGCGGTTCTCCAAATGTCCTGCTTTGCAGATCTCTGCATATGCTGGTTATCCGTTTTGCTTTTTGGTCTTTTCAGCCCCTTTTCCTTCCTGCAAACTGGTCTTGCCATTTAAATTTTGCTGGTTCCACATCCTGCAACTTTCTTACAATCCCTGGTGGGTGTTGAATCCAGTTCCCATTTTCTTCTTCAGCCTGCACCATAGTTCCTAGCCTCAGTATGGGGATGGTTCTGGTCCTCCTACAGCTTTCTGAGAGTAGTTCTAACTCTAATGCCCGGCCAAATTTGCTGAATCCTACTCGATACCTCCCAAGGAGATCTGCTTGGCTGTTCCAGTACACAAACAAGTTTGTTCATCCTTTGAAGTGGTACTGGATCCCCCAATTCTCAAAGTTATTGTTTGATGGGATTATATGCTTTATACTGCTGTACCTCTTCATGAGAGCAGTCTTGGTACAGTGAGATATTAGCCCCAATCCAATAGAGCTCTACCTGTCAGCATGCAAAAGTCTGTCCTTGCCTGAGCACCATTAAGAGGTATGCTATGATGGGTCTCAGGCTAGCATCTGCTAGGCAGGGGATCCTCTGGTAAAATGTGTCCTCTCCACCTCAATAATTTGCTGCCATCTCAGTCTAATCAGTTGCAGGAGAGGGTCGTGAAGAAACTTCTCCATGTTGGCTCCTTTTGACCTCTCTGAGACCCTGAGGATCTGGATATTGTTGCAGCACCCTCTGTTCCCCTGGTCTTCAGCTCACTCCCGCAGGTGATCCACCCATCTTTTGTGGTCTTCAAGGCCTAGCAGAATTTGTTTCTGTGCATCCTCAATGTCCTCAGTATGTAGCCCTTCTGTGTTAACCCTGTCAGAGAAGATTTGCAGTTCTTTTGAGGTGGCTGAAGAAGAGGCTTTAACTCAGCCATATCCACAACAAGAAATTCCAACAGTTGAGTGATGTAACCCAGAGATGTTGGGTTATTGCTTAGGTGGGTCCCTGTCTCTGCTTCTACCATTGCAGTTTGTTTGGCCTACTAGCTCACTGCCAGGAAAAGTAGAAGTGCAGGATGCCCCACTTTCCTGCAGACAGAGAGGTATATACTAAAAATGGTCTAGTTTTCAAGTCTGAGACAAGACACATTAGCTTTTATGAAGAATTAACTGCTGCAGGATTCAGTGCTGGCCCACAGGATGAACGCAATGAGGGAGAAAACTTAAGTTTAAATGAGGGGTGAGATGGACTGATAAGATGAGGAAGCCATCATTGTTGGTGTCCAAGCCAGGCCCCCAAGAGTTCTTTTTCTATATAAACATTTTATTAATAGACCAACAACATACAGTACAGGAAGAAAAAACAAAGTATAACACAGATAACAACAAGTACTATTTATCTCCATAATAATGGTCAGTCATAAGCCACATATTACAAGAACAGGCAATAGAACAATAACATACAGGGACATCCACCGTACCCCAGTTAAACCATAAACCATCCTGTGTACAATTTAAACATAAGGACAATCCACCAAATCCCCAATGCTTTTACCCATAGAGGTCACCCACTTGTCCCACCCCTTAGAAAAGCATGACAGATCATTTCTCCTCCAATACTTCACTTTATAAATGGAAGCCACTTTAGATACTTTGTTGCCATCTAAGGAGAGAGGGACCTTCTGGAAATCTCCAGTATAATAACAGTAACCTTTTCGCTTCCAGTGCAGCTGCAAAAAGAAATCCTTTATGACTAAAACGTGAAAGTCTAAGATTGAGGGGACACCTGAAATCCAAAAGAGGGGGGAGGTACAGTAGGAACCAGGAGGTGCAGAATATGCTCCAGACAGCTAATAATACCCTCCCACCAATCCTGTATCAAATGAGAATCCCAAAGGATGTGAAAAATTATCCCAGAAGAATGAAAGTAGCACCAACATAGGCCAGAGTCCAGTACACCCATCCATGCTAGATGAGCCGGAGTGCAGTGCCTCCTGCCTAGCACCTTCTTTTGAATCAGTTGAAGCCTGGGATCTGGAGAAGCCTTGTGCACTGCCCTCCAGCATCTGGTCCACATATCATCATCCAAGACAACCCTCAAATCCTCCTCCCATTTATGTTTGTGAAAAGTCCAATCTGGTAGAAATCACTTTTGCAGCTCTTTATACAGCATACTTAAGTGTCTCTTAGATACTCTAGATCACTGCTACAAAAAGCTAGTGGACGGAGATTGAATTAGATAGGAGGTTTGGAAAAATCTTGTAGAAAGAAAAATGTATGTCTTAATTGAAAATATTACCACAAATGAGAAAAGGGTATGCATAACTTGGCCCGCAGGTTAGCAAAAGAAAGGATCCATGTGATAAAGGTGATTGCGGCAAGGCAATCGCTGTTAGGGAGAGTGTACATTGACAAAAATCAATTCAGGCAATGTACACTACCAATACACAACAAGAGGGTGCCAGAGACTTACTATTTTTTTATGTGCAGGGCTTTGCCCCCCCCCAGACCTCCCTACTTAAGGATTCTCAACTGCAGGGGGGTGCATGTTGGTGGGGTGCAAAACAGAAAAATAAAATCCCGGACTGCATACAAAAAAGCGGCAGTGCCTAGGACAGAACCCAGTACCCTTCCAACCCTAGCCTGCCACTCACCCACCCACCATGCCACATGGCCAGCTTGGCAGCCTACCACTGCACTACACCCAACAAACCCTCTCGGCCCTTCCACCCATCGCATGGTGTGCTCGCTCCCCCCGCACGTGTACATATAGCGACATCCTGATGCTATATTTGTGGCCTCCCTCATCTGGTCACCCTCCCTGCCCGGTAGCGCTAGTAGGCAGGTGCCATGATGAAGTTGCCCTCTTTGAAAACACTCAGTTGCATTTGCCATTGTCACAGGCTACCAAAAGAAACAAAGCAATTTGTATGTACATCCACCACATCTCCGAAGACCTGAACCCCTTGCAAGACCGATCCTTTCCACAAAATCTTCTGTTCTCCAACTGTAAAAACTGGGTTATTCCATAACAGTTCCTACTTCCTCAAAAAGGAGGAATCCCACCATAAGGATCTTCAGTATCTGCTTCATACCAAGCAAGAAAAAGACATCAGCAGCTTAACCCTCTGAGAAGAGAATCGAGGGTATGTCAGAAGAACAGCCAGAGTCGTGTCCCCTGCCAGGTCATGGTCAATATCTAACCACAGCTGGGAATTCCCAGAGCTGAAGGACACCCATTGCAGTGCTTGCTTAACTCCCAAGGAAACGTGATATGCCCATAACCATGGCATATTCCAACACCCCAGCTATTCCTGGAGCCTGTAGGGTCTTCCTGCAAAAATTGGGAGGATGCCCTTCCCAGCTAAAGACCAAAAACAGCTTGTCCAATTTAGCCCATGCCCCTTGTTGAATCTGAAAAGGGAGATTACTGAGCTTGTAAAATATTTGGTGGAAAGCCATCATCTTGATGGTGGCAATTTTGCCTGGTAAAGACAAACTGAACTGCTTCCATCTACAGAAGTTCAGGCATAACTCTTCCACAACTGTAGAGAGGGTCTGAGAATACATATCCTGAAGACTGCCCAAAATGAGCATTCCAAGATATTTTGTACCCCCAGGAGACTAGTGAAAAGTATGATGCCCAAGGCATGCCCATGTAGAGTCCTCCCCATAAAGAGGCAATACCTCTGTCTTGCCCCAATTTATCCACAGCCCAGAAATGTCCCCAAAGGAGCCAATAACATTCCAAGCTACCAGAAGTGATGTTTCAACTTTAGTAAGCATCAATAACAAGTTGTTTATGTATAGCAGAGCAGTATATAGCTTCTGTCCCACCGGCATGCCTAGACTATTAGAGTGTTGGCTTAGATCTAAATTGAGGGGTTCCACTGCAAGAAAAAAAACAACAGAAGGTTCAAGGGATACCCCTGTCTAGTACACTGAAATAATGAAAAATAATCCTACAGCACCCCATTAACAAGGACCCGTGCCCCAGGTGAGCAATAAAGGCAACTAACCCAGTGTTTAAATCTCGAACCGAACTTGCCAAGAACATATTGCAAGTATGGCCACTCAATTGAATCAAATGCCTTTTCAGTGACCAACCCAATCAACTCAGCAGAATCTGGGCCCTGACCATCACCTGAATAAGATCAATAATAGCTTGGAGGTTATCACTGGCCTGCCTACTCTTCATGAAACCGGATTGGGATCTGCTAATCAGAGATCGTTGGACACTCTCCAATCGCAGAGCTGAAATCTTTGCAAAAACTTTGCAATCTACATTAAGCAAAGAAATCAGCCAATAGTTACCATAGCTAGTGGGGTCCTTCCCAGGTTTAGGCAGCACAGGGATTGTTGCCTCCCTCATAGTATTAGGCAACAATCCGACCTGCGTAATGGCAGCAAAAACTTCTAACAGGTGACTAACTAGGTGTGGGTCAAAGCCTTGATAATATTTGGCACTGAGCCCATCAGGGCCAGGCGTCTGATCAGGAGACATCAATTGGATAGCCCGCTGTACCTCCTGCAGGGAAAAGTTGGCATCTAAGGAAGCAACTGTCTCTGAGGAGATGCACAGAGTCGTGACCCCAAAGAAGAAGTTCTCATACTGGTCAAGGGAAGGTGCAACCAAGGATATATGGATCTTCACATAAAAGGCTTGAAACTCCTTTGCCATGCACCAGGCAACCAAAATGGTCTTACCCCTGCTCCCTGAAGATAAGGAACATGGGTCTCCATAGATTTTTTTCTTTTACCGATAAGCTAACAGCTTCCCAGCTTTGTCCCTGGATTCGCAATACACCTGGCAGACAAAAAAAATTGCTCTGGTTGCCTTTTGATGGTAAATGTCATTCAGTTGCTCCTTGTACTGTGAGAGTTCAACTATTTTTCCATCCCTATCTGCTGAGGAAGTATAAAGATCTTCCTTTAAGGCCCTAATCTTCCATGTCAGGATTTCTATCATCTGCTATCACTGTTTATTCGCACGAGAGGCAAAAGATATGATCTGACCCCATATGAAGGGTTTAAAGGCATCGTAAAGGGTAAAACCTGAGACTTCCAAGAATGAATTAGACTGAAAATTAAGGATCTCATCCTGCAGCCAGGATTTAAAATCTTCCTGGCCTATATGTACCAGATCAAACTGCCAGTGGGGAGAATGAAGAAATGCCTTCACCAGTGCTCACTCAGTCACTCAATGAATGCTTGATGCTTAATGAAAGCTCAGAGATCCACTTGTGTATAAGATACTTCTTTATTCAAGGTGCTTAGCACAGCACTATATCAAAATGAAAACACAGCAATCCAGAAATCTCTAGCCTAACCCCTTGCCTCTCAACCAAGTGACTGAGTGAGTATTGGTGCAGGCATTTCTTCATCTTTTGCCTTACTTGTATTTGAGCCTTGCACATATGGCCATGGTGCGGCCCACACTGTTTTCTTGTCACAATGGGGAGAATGCATCACCATTTGCCTCGGTCTGCAAACCAGGCCCACTGGGGCATGATCCAAAAGTAGAATGAGTTTATGCCACACCTCTACAACATCAGAGAGAACAGAGGAACTGCAGATCATAGTGCATGAAGGTAAAAGGCACCCTGTCCAATACCCTGTCCATTCACTCGGGGGTCCCCCAGAGTTCCTTTCTGGGCCCCGTTCTGTTCAGCCTATTTCTCAATACCCTTCCCAACTGCTGCTCAGGCAATATGGTACTGTATGCCGATGATGCAGTTCTCTTTGCCTCCCACACTGACCCTGCATTTCTATAGGAATCCCTGCAGCACACATTCAACCAAGCCAAAAAGTGGTTCCTTGACCACCGGCTGGTCATTAACCTCAAAAAAAACAAATCTATGCTTTTTTCACATCACCAGAATAAGGCCAAAAATGCCCCCCTCTGCATTATCCCCAGTAATGCTCACCCTCTCGAGCAAGTGATCATCCTACAAGTACCTGGGCATCACCTTTCACTTGGCTCTTACATTTCATAACCCCATCAATACCCTGTCCTCAGCCATAAACTCTTGGATTGGCCTTCTCTATCACCACAGAGATTGCCTCCCCCAAACCGCTCTCTGACTGGCCATCAACTCCTCTGTCCTGTCCCTAGTGGACACGGTCTACCTATCTACGTCACGGCTGACAATACTGCCCTCACCAGAATCCAGACCTTGATAAACAAGGCCTGCAGGCTCCTGACTGGTGTATCCTTCCATACCCATACTTGCCTGCTCTATTCCACCACCAACCTGCTCACCTTGGAGGAGCACCTGTGCTTCCAAACCTGCTTACTTGCCAAACAATCCCTGCTAGGACTCTCCCCCCAGGGGTCCTCACATCTCTGCAGCTTGCATCCCCATCCATTGCCACCCATAGCTCAGTTAAGGCCACCTTTCTGGTGCCCTGTACCAAGACCTCCCTAGCCCAGAGGTCCTTCCACTACTGTGCCTCCACATGGTTCAACTCCCTCCTGCTCACTTGTCACTTAGTCTACCATAATTGGTCCCTTTAAATTCACTCTCCATAACCACCTCATTGGTGCCCAAAGCTGTAGTTGCCCTTAATCAACCTAATATTGCGGTTCCTCCATGTTTCTTGCCCATAGCCTTGACAATGTCCATTGGACTGCTTCCCCTCCCCCCTTTTTTTATATGATTGCTATTTACTGCATGTAACTTTATCCTGTATACCACTGTTATATTGTGTTCTTTTTGTTACTTGTATTGCACCTGTATGTTACCACTGTTGTATCTCACACTGTAACCATGTCTACCCCCCCGTGACAAGGTGCCTTTGTAAATGAGTCCCTTACTTAAAGGTTGTAAATGTGACTTTCAAAATAAATAAATAAATAAAAAATAATCCAACCTGCTGAAGGAGTGAAACCTCGGGGACCTATAAGTATAGTTACACCTATACAGGTGCAAGGATCTCCAGCAGTCTATAAGTTTGAAATCCTTAATAGCCTGGTTAAGCTATACTCTGGAGCAGTGGTGGGAAGGGACTCCATGTTCAACGTGGTCCCGATCCAATACCTGATCCAAGACTAAATTGAAGTTTCCCCCAAAAACAAAATCATAGGAGGAGAAAAGCATTCTGAAACAGCCTGGGCCAAACGAGAAAAAAATTCTGAAGAATCATCATTAGGTGCATAAAGGTTAACTAATAAAAGGGAAATGTGGTCTATGTTACCCTGTACCAAAAACCACCTACCCTCATTATCCACCTTCCACCTCTCAACTACTTATGGGCACCCTTGCTTAAGCAAGATGGTAATCCCCACTTTTCTTGGAAATGAAAGAGCTTGAGAATGCCCTACTAAATCAACCATGAGTCAAACAGTCCACATCCCATTTCAGGAGGTGTGTTTCCTGTAAAAAAAAATAATATCACAGTTAATAGACCTCAAAAAAGGAAACATCTTTTTATTCTTAATGGGGATGTTTAACGCTTGAACGTTCCAAGACAGCAATACCATGTGAGTCATGTCACAAACCCCAACATACAGTGTATAATGATGCAAAAAATAAAAACACTGAACACAGTTGGACCAGTACCTAGCAGTCGGGTAAAGGTGGATGCCCCATAGAAAAATGGTATTGAACCCCTCCTTCCCCCAACCCATAACCCCAGGAAACCACACCAATGAACATGTACATAGTCCTTCCAGAAAAAACAGTGTGCCTCCCCCACGAACTAGTATGACACACAGAACCAATTCACATAGAAAAACCCTCTCCCTCATACTCTCCCCCTACTCCCCCCAAGGGATGGCAGCCCTGAATAAACCTTGCACCAAACAACTGTGATATTTCATGCTTCCCTTGGATCCACCCCTTATCAAGGCACAAAAAGTGGGCAGTGACAGGCCAGTGGGCCCCACCACCAATGCCCACCCACTCTTCAGCTGATGTGGAGTGGGGCAGTGTACCCATTATCACAGCCCTCCTAAGTGAGCACCATCTCGGCCACCCGGGAGTGCAAAAACCCCAGTACTAACCATCCTAAAACTCTAAACATAATAACCCCCAAAAGATACATCTAAACCCCCAAACCTACAAGGAAAAGGACTATCCCACAAGATCCCCTTCTAAACTGTGAGGAAGGACTATCATCATATAGCACACAGAACTAACAGCCATATAATAACAAGCAGTTGTTCTCTGGACTGGTCACCATTTACTTTTACTTTGCTGACTCTGTTGAATTTGCGGAGTCAGCAAAGTAAAAGTAAATGGTGAATGGTCCAGAGAACAACTGAAAATGTAGCCAACTGCCTGAAACATTTATAGTTCAGTCTGGACATAGCCAGTACATCTGCAGCCTTCGTAGCGCTGCTTGAAAAACGAAAGTCTTACCTCGGACAGCAAGACAAGTCCTGTGTTCTAGGAGATAATCACCCACCACAGTGCATCCACCAGCTTTGAAAAGTCTTGAAAAATATGAACGATATGCCTATTCCACTTCAAGGATCCCCACTCAATGGCCAACCACAAGATAAGTTCTGTTGTAGAAAATCAGAGACAGTACATCAATATGGGATGGGGATGGTAGCCTCAAGCAGGGCAAGGCCCAGAGAGTGGTGTGTCTGTTCTATCTCCAAGGGTGCATTCCAAGTATAATTAAGATGTGGGGAAAAAAAGATTGTAAGAACTGACAGATGTTATCCCCTTGTGAATCTTCTGGGAGCCCGATAATGCATAAATTGTTATGACGGGCCTCAATTTTTGAGGTAATCAACTTTGATGTTAAGCTGGCACACCTGTTCTTCTAGGGCCAATATCTTGTCTTGCTGGTGGGTGGCACTGCAGTCAACCTGCATGCAAAATAATTCAGCCCCAGCAATTCACTGTTCAGCATCATCCATCCTATCCTCCAACTGGGAAATGGAGATTTTAAGGGTAGGAATGGACTGAGTCAAATTTTGCAGCATGGCTCTGATGTCAGAGATGTCCTCCCACTGAACAACCACTTTGGAGGACTCCATCTTCAAAAGGGCGCTCACCAAGACCTCTGATGATGCACACTGCACAGTAACAGAAACTACTTATAAAAATCATGCACACACTGTTTCAATCAGAAGTACTGAGGTCTAGCCACAGGTAGGGTCTCAATAGTAGTCAGAAAACAGGTGGTAAAAGCAAGTATGCAGCAATAAATACAGGTGGCTGATGGAGCTCAAACTTCAGGCTGCCATCTTGCAGTCTGCCACACCGTAAGTCCACCCTCAAGAGTTCTGCTGAGTTGGCAAATAAAAAAGCCAACAATGGGCACCCCCTCTTGATGACACTAAATATGGGAAATCAGTAAGACATAGTAACATAGAACCGTACTCTTACTTTACCATGTCCATACAACATGTGAATAGAATTTCAAAGTGCCTGTCCAACATTAAAGTGTTGAAGGGTAGAAAATGAAAATAACCAATGTAGACAATTGAAGGCCTTCTCTTCATTAATTCATATCACCATTGTGGAATGATGGGAAGTATCTGATTTACAAGTTATATTGAGAAATCTTCACATAGAATATTTAAGCTTTCGTTCATAAATAAACCATGCCTGGTTTGGGTGTATAATGTTACTGATAATGGTGCTCAATCAAATCAAGAGGACCATAGTTTTTTTTAAAATATCATTTTTTATTATATCATATATATTCTTATTCATATGAAAACAATCACTTAAAATCTAGAACATTAGTTGTGCATCAAATAGGCAGCTATCACAATAATCACACTTTACAACTACTCAAGTATTCAGTGTTAATGATAATGATTACAATATTCGATATACACTACTCCATTAATATTTAACCTAATCAATTCTACCCCCCATGTGTTATTCATAGCATAATTTTACTCATCTCTCGAGCTCAGTGGAGAAAGAAAAATAATTTTACAACAAAGAATGGGTTATAAATAGTTTTCACTTCATGTAAACTTAAATAGACATTTAAGGTCCTTAGTATAGTTAATTCCCTTATACTTCTATAATACTTTGTAAAGAGGGAGTAATTTCTTCTATGTCCCTCCATCTCAGGCCTATAGAATCATCCAGATCATCATCCACTTCAATTATTAATTGTTCATATAACATAGTTTCATGAAAGATAGCCCACCATTTTAAGCATGTAAAAGGTTTCAAATCACCTTCCTTACAATTCTCCAATATAATTATTTTCAGGGCCATCGATGCTAGAGCTGCAAGTTTTTGTTGGTTGGTATCTAACCTAAGTGTAGAAAAGCTGTTGAATAAAAATATCTGAACCGAGCATGGAATTGTTTGGTTCAACCATTTGATGTAATTTGGTTAACGTTTAACCACCAAGGATAAATTCTTGGGCAGGCCCAAAGACATTGCAATAAATTTGCTTTTTGTTTACAATGATGCCAGCATAACATAGAATATTGTTTATTTATCTTATGAATTTGTGCCGACGTGATTTGTGCTCTATCATTTATGTTTCTTTGTATAGACTTTTTTTGCAGAAACATATATTCTATTACTATGTTGTCTAGTCTGTACCCATTGAACATGGTTTACTTGAATTGTAGCTTCCTTATTCCATTTACTATTTGTTTTCTTGAAAACCTGAATATTTTGTTTAACTAACTTCTCATAAAAGAAGGCCAATGATTTTTTAAAGTGTTAGCCCATAATATTTACTTGTTCCTTTAAACTAAGGGCAGCATTGTAATTATTGATATGAAACCTTTTTTTAATTTTCTGGAACTTTTTTGAAGTGCATAATAATGCATGACATTCCATTTATTCTCCCCCAGACATTTCAACAGGTTATTATATGATATAAAGTTACCATCCTCTATCAAGTCTTTCCACAAAATAATCTCTTTGTTGGACAAAAGATTTATTGTTACTCTAGAAAGGATTGCCATCTGTTTCCCTCCCGCCACATCAATAGGAAAGAATAACCAAATCAAGTTTAACACATGCGGCTTTCTTAGATATCTATGTAATAGGTCAAACCATGTTGGAAGGAAGGTAATTTGGCCCCTTAAAATGTCTGGTCTAAACCAAAGTTCAAGAAAAACACTCACAAATTGATCTTTCAACCACTATAAAAACATAACCTCTTGATACAGTTTATGAGATTCCTTATCCTCAAATGTCAATTGATTTATTAAAGTAAGGAGGTGGGCCACTGCATATTTTTTAGGGTCTGGACATCCTATGCCTCCATTTTTCATTGTTGCTGTAATAGCTTTCCATGCTATATGTGGGCTGCCCCCTCTACAATTTTTTTAATTTTTTTTTACCTCCATAAACCACCTTGAAGATGAAGCCCCCAAAATATTTTGTATACCATAGATCAAATGTGGCATATCCATCATCTTTGTTGTGTCCACCCTTTCACATATAGATAAAGTTAAATTGTTCCACTTTTCCAATACTAGAGATATTTTATTCCTAGCATTATTATAATTTGTTTTTATTTTTGTGTCTTGATCGGGAGTTAAAGATTATGCCAAAATATTTCACAAAATGTTGTATTTTAAATTCTTGTGCATATTAATCTAAAAGTTCTGATTTGTTCCTTGTAATTTTCATAATTATTGATTTATTTTTGTTTATAGAATACCGAGCAACTCTTGAATACTTTCCTATTTCATTCAAAAATGCCTTTAGTGAAGTTTCTATATTTTTGATGACTATTAGCACATTGTCAGTAAAAACACTAAGTGTCATATTGTCATCCTTATAATGTACTCCTTCTATAGACTCGTTGGTCATAACCGAATTTAGAAATGGTTCCAAAATCAAAATGAATAAAGTTGCTGAAACGGGGCAGCCCTGCCGTACTCCTTTATTCATAGTCAATTCCTCTGAAAGAGAATTATTAATTTGCAGGTTTAATGTAGTGTTATAATATAATTTCTTAATAATGCTATTTATTTCTTCAGGAATGCCCCAAAACTCTTAAATTTCAAAGATAAATGTCCTGTCTATAAGGTCAAAAGCCTTTGCTGCATCAATTGCTATGGTGTAAAATACATAATTTTTATAATTCTCAGCAGAATTGATCAATTGAATAATGGTTTTTATCCTCATAGTTGCCTGAGATATTTTTTGGCCTTGTTTAAACCCATACTGATTCCAATGTATGAAATTCTGAATCTGATTCTGTAATCTATTGTTTATTATTTTTGCTATTAATTTATAGTCCATATTAAGAAGTGCTATAGGTCTGTAATTGTCTGCAATATCTGTTCATTTGTCTGGTTTTGGTAGTAAAATTACCATAGCTTTTTGCATTGTCAAAGGAAGCATTAACTTCTTATTGTTTATTGCCTCATTTATTAGTTTATTTAACCAAGGTGTTAATTCCATATTAAAGGCCATGCAAAATTTGTTTGTGTAACCATTCATATCATGTGATTTGTTTTTTGGAAGGGTTTTAATTACATTATTTCTTGTGTTGTTATTTTATGAAATTCAAATGTAAATGGTTTTGATCAAGATTCCTTTAAGGAAGCAATTAAATCACTTTTACTAGGGTTCAGATTCCTTTGATATATTCCTTTATAAAAATCCAAGAAGCATTGTGCTATAGCTTTTTCTGAGGTTAGCATAACCCCTAAACTATTTTTAATACCTATAGTTATGTTTTTTTTGTTTAATAATTTCTCTGATTTGTCTGCGTGGAAATATTTTGTTTTTTTAATTGTCTGAATCATTCTGTTAGTTTCTTTGTAAATTAACTTCTGTTTCTTTGCCTTATAGGTCTCCCATTCTTCCTGGTATAAATCAAAGTCTACTAATATTAAATGTTCTAATTGTTTTAATCTAGCTTCAAGTCTGTAAACATTCTTTTTTCTCTTGCTTCCTTTGTTTAATTTGATAGGAAATTAGATGACCTCTAATAGTCTTCTTAAAGGCATCCCATATTTTTGTTACCCCTAATTATTCATTATAGTTAAATAGCCAAAATTCTTGAATTACAACTTTAATTGATTGCACAAATCTTGGTTCTTTTTTAGGCCATTATTAAATCTCCACTGGTTAGTTTTTTGACTGGCTGGGTTCTTTAACTGTAATTCTAAACTGACCATTGCATGATCCGATATACAAATTGTATCTGTATTAACCTTATCTACTAAATGCTTCAGATTATTTGAAACAAAGACATAGTCTATTCTGGAAAAAGATTGAGTTTTTTTATCATAATGTGTAAACTCTTTTAGGTTAATATTCTTAATCTTCCAAATGTCTATCAGCTGTTCTACTTGTATGAATGAAGCCACCTTTTTGCCAGGTTTATATTTCCTGAGGTAGGCACAGTTGATTTATCCATATATGGGTTTAAGACCATTTTCATATCTCCCACAAGAATTATATCTTCTGCATGAAGGGCTTGAAACCCTACAGTTATCTCCACTAAGAAATCTGTATAGTTAGAGAATGGTGCATACACTGAGCATATTGTATAAGTATTTAATTTTATCTTTATTTTTATCATACAGATTCTGCCCAATTTGTCTGTATATGTATCTATAATACTTGACTCTAAACCCTTTCTTAATAAAATAGTCCTCCCACTTTTACTAGTTCCAGTTCAATAAAAACAGTGATTACACCATCTTAGTTTCAGTTTTTTAACTTCTTTCTCTGTCAAATGCATTTCTTGAAAACAAAGAATACGAGCCCCAGATTTCTTAGTGTGCAACAATATTCTGTTCCTTCTCATAGGGGTATTCAAGCCATTGTTCTGGATTCCCCCTTTTTCCCTCACAAAGAGATAGAGACCATTGTTTGTTGTTGTGCCCAGATTGGCAATTAATTTATTTAGATAGCATAATTCCATGTTCCATTTCATCATCTTTTATTATTGTATCTCTCACAATTTCATCTATTTCCATCCATATATCAATCTCTGATCATTCCTCTTTCTTATTCTTTTTCTGCCCCCAGGTGAAAACCTGGGTGCCTTCTTCTTCTCCTTTTTTGTTAGGTAACGGTAAAAACCGAGACCGCTTTCTCCTTCAGCTTCTTCCTCTTTTTGGTCTTCTTCCTTTTTCCTTCTCCCCTTCCCTCCTTCCCCCCCTTTTTCCCCTTTCTCCTGCCACCCACCTTTGGCAGTCCCATAACCGTATTATTATCTGCCATCCACCTTTGGCAGTCCAAACTGTCCTACCGGACGCTGCCTGTCATACACCTTGACCGACCAGCCATACAGTCCTTCTTGACTGCCTTCCCCTCTTGCTCTGTCTTGTAGGGTGGGTGGGAGGATCAAAACTCCAGCAGAAAGTGGCTGAAACCCTCTGTGCTGTCCATTATGTACCTCCACTTGCTCCTCTCCTTCCTGTTGCTCTAACCATTGTTCTATCCCCTGTCCCCTCTCCTTCCTTCCCCCCTTCCCTTCTGAGCACACCATCCTGATGGAAAGGGAAGGGGTGCACCAGGACAACCTGGTCTGCCCCTTAAAGGGCAGACTCCATTGTCCCGGATTCCCCCCTTTTCCCTCACAAAGAGACAGAGACCATTGTTTGTTGTTATGCTCAGATTGACAATTAATTTATTTATATATCATAATTCCATGTTCCATTTCATCATCTTTTATTATTGTATCTCTCACAATCTCATTTATTTCCATCCATGTATCAATCTCTGATCATCCCTCTTTCTTCCTCTTTTTCTCCCCGCAGGTGAAAACCTGGGTGCCTTCTTCTTCTCTTCCTTTTTTGTTAGGTAAAGGTGAAAACCAAGACCACTTTCTCTTTCAGCTTCTTGCTTTTTTTGGTCTTCTTCCTATTTCTTCCCCCCTTTTTTCCCCATTAGCCAGTCTCCAGCTTGCATTGGACAACTGGCTATCCCCTCACTTAGGGTATTATTCTCCTCCCTTACTGCAGGGAAAAACTCCTTCTTAATCATTCTCTTCTCCCCTTTTATTTATATTTCTCTTCTTTTTTTATATATTTTATATTCTGTTTTTTGCATGCCTCCTCCAAGCTTCTATAAAACCCATCATTTCTGTGTTAAACATGTCTATGGCTAGATCCGACAGGTGCACCCCATCTGACCTGTAGAAATCTTCTACCCACTCTTCCACACCCCGCAGTATTACCTGTCCTCCCATTCTCCTTACCAATGTCCCTACCCTTCTGTTCATCTTTTTCCTGGCCCTATCCATGGCTCTATGGGTATGCTCTTGTCTCGAAACCCTCCTTGGTATCATATCTGACCATGCAAGGCTTACCCTAGGCCACCACCGCTGTATTGTTTCTAGGTCCCTTTTTATCTGCAAGTATGTGTCCACCCATGGCTTGCCCGCATGGTCATTGCCCCCTAAATGTATAATAAATGTATAATATTTAAGTCTGGACTGGGTCACCATTCCTTAAGTTCCTTTAAGGTAGGAAGCAGTTGTGCCCATCTCATCCCCCGGATGCCATGCCAAATCAATCTACAATGCTTCACATCTTGGTACAGCTGCTTTCTCCCACCTTTTCCTCCACTCTCCTTTCTGCACAATAAATATAGGAGTGGCCACAGATCCAGACTTCCATGATCCTCCCTCTTCCTATGGGGTTTAAGCAAAAATAATTATCTTATATATGGTCTTAGTTTCCTCACCATAGCATCCCTCTCCCTGTTCCCTCCACCCCCTTTGTCTTCAGATCTGTAACAAAACATAGGTAATACATTCATTTTTTACTTCAGTGTTCAAATGTATCTCTTATAACTGGCAGACTGCCAGCATCCGTTTTCCAAAATACTATTCACAGTTTCACCTGCCGCTGCCCACTGTGAGGCAGCCCCAATCCGCAAGGAGTGGGATGAATAAATAACCAGGTCCTCTCCCAGGAATTGCATGCCTTTCTTGAGCAATGCTGTGACTTGATAACCTGTGACCCTTCTTCCATCACCATGAACAAATAATCTCCCTGTCTTAGTCCCATGCTCTGTGATGAAAGCTCACAAAGCCTGCACTGGGCATACTGTGCCCTCTACCTGTCTCCTTAGTGTCACCATGCAACCGTGTGCCTTTTGATCCATTTTGACCTCTTAATCTTGATCTGTATCTCTTTCATCCCCCAGCTTATATCTTCCCATTCTAGTCTCCCCTCCTTGTCCTTTTTGTCATGACCTACCACCTCACTCACTCTCATGGCCCCCGCAAACATTACAACATAAATCGTGTGAAATAGCTGGGCCTCGGTCTTTGATCTGCATATTGCTGGTAGCACATCCTTTAGTTTTGCTAGCCATTGTTCCCCTATTGGTCTTCTATTGTCTACTGGCCCTTGTTTCAACCTCCCCCATCCCTGCATCATTCTTCTAATGGACAATGATTTTGTCGGGTCCTTCCATCCCTTTAGACTGCAGATAACACTAATTCCTGTCAAATAGACCCCCATTGTGGTGTGGGCTATTTCTTTTTGCCATTGATCTATGGTGAATTTTCCCAATTGTTCCTCTGTGAGTGGCCTACTTATCTCCATATGGTGTGTTGCCCTGAATGTTTGAAACACTCGACAAGCCCAATCGTAGGCCCTCAAAGTCAGAGGTGCCCATGATCTGCGAAATAACAGTTCTGCTCCTTCTTGCCAATGTCCCAGATGTTCATTGGTATGGGCATTTTTTGCTCCTCCACTGTAGGTGCCAGCCTCCGGAAACAGTCCAGCTGCAGATGGGAAAGACTGTCAGCCAGTGTATTGTGTACCCCTTCTATGTGTTTTGCTCTGAATGGCATGTTCAGCTGTAAGGCCCTTAACACTAAGTGTTGCAAGACATGCATGACCATTTCTGACCTGGCTCACCTGTTGTTTAGGACTTCCACAGCTGCTCTATTGTCACACCAAAATGTCACTGTCTTACTCCGTAATTCTTCCCCCCAAACCAGGGTATATGCCCATATGGGCATGATCTCTAAAAATGTTATATCTCTTACCTTGCCATCCCTTACCCAATCAGAAGGCCATGGTTCTGCAAACCACCTGCCCCTCAGGTAACCCCCCCATGCCTAGGCCCCTGGCTGCATCTGTGTAAAGATTGAGGTCTGTGTCATACACCCACTCCTCCTGCCAGAAAGAGCAGCCATTATACTCCCTGAGGAATTCCTCCCATACTTTAAAGTCAGGTCTACCCAATGGTGTGGTCTGGTCACCCCGGCTGTAGCCCTTGCTAACCTTTTTGTGAATGCCCTTCCTGGTCCAATAGCCCTGCAGGCGAAGTTCAGGTGCCCCAGTACCTGCTGTACTTGCTTTAGTTGTACCCTTCTCCTGCTGGTGTGTACTTGGATCAATTCTTTCAGTTTTTTTTTACTTTTTTGTCTGGCAGCCTGAATATTTCCCTTGGGCATCTATCTCAATACCCAGAAATTCAAGAACCCTGCTGGGCCCCTCTTTTTTTTCCAGTGCCAGCGGAATCACTAATTCTTTGCATAGCTCTTGAAACTTGACCAGCATTTGTTGTGTCTTCCTTTTCCCCTTACCAATGAAAAGGAAATCATCCAAATAGTGAATGATCATTCTATAACCAGTTTTCTCCTGAAATATCCACTGCAAACAGGTGCTGAATGCTTCAAATGTTGCACATGCTATAGAACATCTTATGGGCATGGCTTTGTCAAAAAAGTACTGACCCCCAATTTTAAAAGCCAATAGGTTCCAGTCTTGTCTCCTAACTGGCAACAATCTGAACGCAGATTTGATCTCTGTTTTTGCCATCCATGGGTCCTTAGTAGCCTGGATTATCCAGACTGCATCCTCTAACATCACATACATCATCCTACTATACTCCTCCCTGATAAAATCATTCACCGAATCCCCTTCTGGATAGGGTAGGTAGTGAATCACCCTGTATTCTCCTTCCTGTTTCTTGGGTACCAGACCCAATGACAAAATCCTCATGTTCTGCAATGGGGGGGTATCAAATGGGCCTTCTAATCTCCCTGCTGCCTTTTCCTTCCATATCTTCTGTCTTAACATCTCTTCCTTCCCTTTGACTGACCCCAGGTTGCTCAACTCTCTCGTTCATCTGGGACCCTCACACTGCAGTGAAAAACCTGTGCAAAAACCTTTTATGATCATCTCTGCCACTGTCTTGTTCAGATATCTGTACAACCAACCTGTCCATGCCTCTAACCTGATGGGGGTTTTGGCTGCCCCAAAATGCTCTCTGCCTTTCCTCCCTTTTTCCCTCCCGGTCCCTCCTTCTCACTCAGTGCTTGGTTTTCCCAGTCAGTGATTCTGACCTCCTTTATTTGTGGTCCCCTTACCCCTCCCTCCCCTGTTCCATGCCTGCCCTTTGTACCTCTGTCCCTCTAGAAAAAACTGCTGACCTGAACTATGACCCCCGGATCCTTGTGCTCCTTGGGCCCATGTCATTCTGCATCTGCTTGCCAGGTGTGTTCCCCAGCATTTCGAACATGCATGCCAAAAATGACATTGAGGCCATGAACAAAAGGCCCTATTGTAAGCCCAGCAGCACCTCTGGGGTGTAACTCCTTTCCTTCCCCACTCCCCTTCAGGTGTGGACTGATCCATTACATAATCTGTCTATAAGTCTAGTTCCCGTCATATCCCATCTTACATCCCCATATGTTGCCATTCTCTGCCGAAAGAATTTGTCATAGTATATCCACCCCACCCCCACTTTTGCCTTTGCCTGCCTTATTATTAGGGAGTATGTGATGAGCAGGATGCCCAACTCTGGCTTCTTCTCTAACACAATGACTGAGAAGGTGACAAAACCTACAAACCACCCATCTCAAGTCTTCCCTTTTGTGAATTTGTCCTCCTCCTTCTTCTTCTCTAACAATACTACCACTGAGGCCATTTCACTCTTTCCTATGTTCTCCATTTCCTCATACTTTGCTGCCACTTCCTGGCTCACCAGAGCTAATATATCCACATACTCTCCTTTCCATATTTTTTCCTTTGTGGCCAGCGGAACATGCTCGCCTACCCTCATCCCATGGGCACCTATTTCCCTTGTTCCTTTTCCTTCTTTCTCTGTACCCCCTTCATTCCCTTTTGGTACCTCTTTCTCCATCCTAATCTCTGCCAGAGCCTATTCCATTTGTCCTAAGCCTCCTGTCCCAAGTGCTGACACAATTTGACTTATATACTCTTTTATACTGTCACCCACTGTGCTGGGTGCGTTACCTGTGTCCTTGTCTGAGCCTTGCTGCCTGGCGTTGTCCTGGTGCCCCATTATGGCACCCTATGGTTGAGAGGGCGGGTGCACCACTAGGGGTTGTTGAGGAACCACTATGTTCTTAAGATCCGGTCTGGATTCCCCAGGGGGATCCCGACTTGGTCTTGGAGAGGTACTAGCGGTACCGGGTCGATGGGCTGCAGAGGTACTGGATCAGCCACCTTGGCAGGTCCCACTGCAAGTGGTTGTACTCTAGTGGGACTGCGTGGCCTTTCTGCTGGTCGTTTCCCTCTGCCCCCTTTTCTCGTTCCTGCTTTCCTTTTCTCCCCGGTTCTCCCTGGTTCCTCCCCTTCCACCACTTCCCACATTCTGTTGGCTTTTTCCACCAACCCGATTATAGCCCTGTAAGTGTCTTCTTTTGAGGGCCTGCTCTTCTTTGGTGCCATGTCCTTTGATCCTTCCAACTGTGAAGATAATGGACAGGAAGAAAACAAGATTCCGTTGTTAACTTATGTTTACAGCATGCCTTCATGTGGAAGGGCCCCCCCTTTTTCATATATATATATATATATATATGTTTATTTATTTTTTTTAACCTCTGCCTGGGCCATCCCCCATTGTGATCGTATCACAGGCCCCTTCCAGCTGGCCGACCTCACTCAGCCACTCGCCCCTTCCCTGCGGCCCTCAAGATGCTCGCAGCCTTCCTGCGTCCCATGTGACCCTCCTGTGGCCTCCCCTGCCTAAGCCTCTCCCCCTTTGTATGCTTACCATGCCTCCGGTTGTTACCCTTCAGGCCTGTTCCTACTCCTTTTTGTGCGCTCTCCCCTTTTGCATGCTGTTACATGCCCTTGTCTGTTGACCTTCCAAGCCCCCTCCTTTTTTTATATGCCCTCATTTTCATGGCTGCTGACCCCCGATGACCATCCAATCCCTGATTCCATTCCTGGCTCGAGGCCCTTCTCACTTAAAAAATCCCATGCCCATTCTCCTTGAATGGGCTCCATTTTTCTTTCTACTCTCCCCCACTTCCCCATCAGCTCTAGGCCTGTTGGCCCTCTTTCCCCTTTTTTGCCCTTCATAGCCAGTGGCCACTCACCTGCGGCCACGCTGCTCCCTTTGGGCTGCCTTTTGTGGCCTGGTTTTGGCCTGTCCCCCCCTCCGTTGCTACCCCCACAACATCTGCTGCTACACCCGTAGCATCCTAAGCCTTTCCTGCCAGTGCTAGGCACTTCCCCCAGCTTGCCAGACCTTTTCTGTCTAGCAGCGTGGTTCCCCTGGGTGAGTGACGTCACGCCCAGTGTTTTCGGCACTTCCCTGTGCGCCCAGGCCTCTACTCACCTTCCTTTTCTTTGCCTCAATTGCCCTCCAGTTCTCTTGCTTTCTAATATTGTACACCCCCCCATAGCCTTTCCTTTCCCCTTACCTTTTCAATCTCCCTCGCCTGGTGGCGAAAAAGTGGCATGTGACATCACGCCACATGGCCGCCTGCATGGGTTCCATGTTGCCTCATGTTTCGGGCCTCACTACAGCCTTTCTGGGTGCTCCCCCCTCCTAAACCAACAGCCAACGAGCAACCCCAGGCTTTATTGCAAAAAACACATGACCCTGCCACTTCTTGCTCAATCCTCGGGTCTCGTTCTGTTCCCTCAGCCCATTCCTTGGCCTTGACTTGCTAGACCCTGCTGCAAGCCCCTGCAAATCCATCTGTGAGCCACTACCACACTCGTGTGCCGTCCCCCTCTTCCAATGTCTCTTCCCTTCTTAACGCCCGCACTCAGGGCCAATACTGCGGCATACTTCACCCAAACTTTACTGGTGCTGCGCGAGACACCTCCGCTTTATTCCTTAGCACTTCACTTCTGCCCCACACAACAGCCTAGCTATCATTGTAGCTGCTGCATACCATCACTGTATCCAGTCAATAACTTCATTAACAATACAATTTCCTGAGCTAAATGTGCATACTTCCACCTCAGATCCTCTCTTAGTGCTTCGCTTCTGC
Organism: Neoceratodus forsteri; assembly: GCA_016271365.2. Taxonomy (NCBI): domain Eukaryota; kingdom Metazoa; phylum Chordata; order Ceratodontiformes; family Ceratodontidae; genus Neoceratodus; species Neoceratodus forsteri. The sequence goes on along the minus strand of CM028135.1, from coordinate 562,403,378 downwards.
TTACAGCAAAGCAACCTTGCTACCTGCACCTCTACTTAAAACCTAAGCAATACCATCACTGTATTCAGTCAATAACTTCATTAACAATGAAATTCCTTAACTAACAGGTGCATAATTCCACATCAGCTCTCTTTTTTTTATACACAGCATCCTATTGGTCATTAACCACCTGCTTCTCTCTTTCTTTTATTATATATCTTATATGTCATTCTGACCAAAACTATATTTATTAAAATATTTTATTTTTTTTAAACCAACTTCAAATATCTTCAACCAACTTAGATGCTTGTTTCCTTACCTTTCTCTCCTGGTGAACAAACCTCAAATCAATATGCCAATCTGACATGCTGCAGTTAAGTGTAGAATCAAAACTCCAGCAAAAAGTGTCTGAAACCCCTCTATGCTGTCTATTATGTACCTCCACTTGCTACTCCCCTTCCTGTTGCCTAACCATTGTTATATCCCCTGTCCCTTCCTCTTCCTTCCCCCTTCCCTTCTGAGCACACCATCCTGATGGAAAGGGAAGGGGTGCACCAGGACAACCTGATCTGCCCCTTAAAGGGCAAACTCCATTCACATTAAGTGTGATTATCTTAATTTTCTCCATACTGAACTTTATTTTGCTTAAACCATTGCGCCCACCTCCGTTTAATATCTCCATTTGTCAATATATAAGGGAATCTTGTTTTTATACCATCCTTAAATTCCAAACAAGAGTATACATAAAAATAAAATAGTTTCTTCTTCCCATCCAAAAACCCCATTGAGCTCTCTTCAAACCTTAATGTGTCTCTCTCTTCCCTCTGCCTATACATGCATGTTTCCCTAAGGTATCTTGTTTTCCTCTGATTGCCATAACATTGCACTTTAAAATAAAATAAAAAAATCAGATAACCTACAGGGAAGCAATGAAAACACTCTGACATGAAGCAAACCTATTCTTGAACTTGCTGCTCACCCCCCCACACTGCATATTTAAGATCCCATTTCTTTTTCTTCTCTCTATCCCCTACCTTACATCCCTCAAACTAACACTCTATGGTACTAATGGACCCCCACAACATGTATTTTATGTAAAAGCATCACCAGCCTATAGTTTGTACAAAAAACATGACAACAGAAATCCTGCTCATAAATTTAAATCTGGTATTAGCCTTTTTAACTCTGTAAGTGCATGTTCAACAGTTTCAAAAACATATCTTTGACCATTTATTATCATTTTCATCTTTGCTGGCATAATCATTGTTGCTCTATGACCCTGAGACTGCAATTTAGACCTTAAATCATCAGACTTCTTCCTTTGTTGAAGCAGCTCATATAGGAAGTTGTTATATACTGCTATTTGAGCCCCCAAATAGTAATTCTCCTTTTTCTTATTACTGCAGATATTAGCTTTTCTTTATCAGTGGAGCTCATGAACTTCATGATTATAGATCATGGTGGGGCTGTGTAATCTGGTTGCTGGTGCAAACTTCTATGAATTCTGTCTATCTGTATATCTATACTATCCAGATCTTTATCTAAGTAGGCAGCTGCAATCAGTTTAAGTGAGTCTTTCAATGTTTTTAAATTGTCCCATGCCTCTGGAACCCCAATCAACTTCACATTCTTCCTCCTAGATCGTAACTCAAAATTCAGCATTTTCTCTTTCATGTCGGCTTGCATTTTTTTTGCATAGCTTTAATGGATGAAGGAACTGAAAGCTCTTCATTTTGCATATCATTTTTAGCTGCTTTTAATTCTAAAAGTTCCTGTTTTAAGACACCATTTTCCACAATTAGTTTCTGAGTTAGGTTATAGTAAGATTCAAGTTTGTCCTGTTTTTTTCAGTATACTATCCATATTGTCAGCAATTATGTTCACCTTTTTTATTAAAGCGATGACCCACCTCGTTGGCTCCTCAGCATCTGAAAATGCACTTTCATTGTCAGAGTCTACTTCATTAGGTAACTTATGAAACTTATTAGTGGAGCCACCCTCTGATCTTCCTCTCTTATAGTCTGGATCCTTCTGACTGTTCACAGTTTCCTCTCTTGAGTGGGGGGTCATAATTAGCCAAACCATTTGCTTGTATAGCTTTTATTTTTGGTTTTACTGGTACTTGAATTAGAAGATGAGAAACTTTTGCTCACCCCTTGCCCAGACCCAGAAGGTGTCTCATCATCACTCTAATTTGAAATTGGCATTGTATTCTCTAACCCATCTTCCATCATTTTTTCCTTTTGTTCTGATGTTTCCTGCTTGGAATTTATGAGGGCCATAGCGTATAACTATGCATCACAGTTTAATCAACTTATCCTAGGACTTTTTTGTTAATGATTTCATAACTGCCTCCAGTTCTGCAAGGGCATTTGGGGCTTTCATTATTCTAGGCTATCAATGGGAGCAAGTTTTGTATATTTCCAGCATTCTCCAAGCCCTGATCTGACTGCTATAAAGTAATGTACAAATGTTTGAATAAATATGAAATCTTCTTGAGGTCTGTAATATGAACAACCATATTGGGAGATTCATGTAATTTTACAACTCCTCTATCAGCTATCCTGGCTTCCTCAGTCTTATGGTGAGAAATCAGTAAGCCTGGTTACCATATTCATAATATTTCTCACTGGCCTTTATATTTTCAAAATTTATACTCTCCTTCACCAAAAAAATCCAACAAAATGTTATGTACCCAGGAACAGAAATGCAAATTTTAAGCATGAATAATTACATAAATAAATAAACAAACAAATAAATAAAAATCTATTAAAGACATCTATGTTACAGTTAGGATTCATAGACAATGACAAAAAGAAAAGACAATCAATATTCACAGTATTTAGAATAATTTCCCCTTTCTAAATGTGACTATGTATATAGTATCAGCATGAAAACAGGATTTATGTCTGTTAGACTTCACCTGTCCTGGCTGCATGTTTACATCTGGCATCATAATTCCTTGTTTGTAACATCATAATCATTTCCCAGCAATAGAGTGTACTGTCACAAGTGGAGAAATAATATATCAGGACAGCAGCACGCCAAATAAAGTCTAAGGGTCAGTGGCTCACTTTCATGTTAATGCATGCAGTTGTGATGTATGAGGCTCCTGAACTGAGTTTGTTAATGGTTTCTGGGGAGAAGGATTTTCAAAAGCCCAAAGATGGGTTCAAATTGGGTGGGATTTTTATAAGTCATAACACGGGGCTATTCTCTAGCTGTGATAAGGTACTTTAAATCTAGTTTTTGAATACCAAATGCTACACATAGATGTAACTGATAGAGCAGGTTAAATCTGATATGAACATTGTGTCCAGGCACATTTATACTTGAACTTTGCAAACTGGAAATAAGAAAACAAGCATTTTGAACATTGGGCTTAGCTAAGTTCTAAATTTGAAAACTGGTCTTAATGACAATTTTGCTTATGTTCGAAGCTTTTCAATATAAAATTGCATCTATATATATGATTTGAACTCCCCTTTAAGATTTAATATAATAGCATACATAAGTGCAACATTCTTAAATTGATACCATGTTCAAGATGACCATCATATACCCAAAAATATAATTGTATGAAAAGTATTTTCCTTCCTAACGGAACACAGGATTATTATCCCCCAAAACAAAAAAAAAAGTCATTCTGCACTGTAGGAAAATATCTAATCAGCATTTCACCACTCAGTATTATTATTGTGAAGACTAATATATAAAAAATATATATATGAGGCACTTTTGTGTATAATAGGCACCTTTATCACGGAACAGTAAAAGTCAAATGTGAGACTAAGTGATCATGTTTGACTCTGCCTAGTTTCCAACTGAGATGTTTGTTACATATTCAAGAGTGGTGGGTGCAGATTCTAAATACTGCAATAATTCCTTTCTCACCATTAGTTTTTTTCAGATATAGCTTTTATTTGTTAAGGTACATTCTTTGAATTATAACACTTATTACCTGAGTCAAGAATGCTTTCAAAAAATGACAAATGTAGGTGTCAGGAGAATTTTGGATTCTTAAACTAGTTTTCTCTGTACAATGAAAAAGTGGAAAATTCCTTTAAAAGTGCTATTACATTACCTGCATGTACTGTAAAGATGCTGTTTTTTGGAATGTTTTAATATAAAGTCTCTTTATAGAACTGCCAATGTATTCTCTTCCTGATATTGTTCCCATGCCTTATTACACACTGAGCTGGCTGGTTATGAGGTCTGAGACTCCCTTGGTACTTTTTGAAGCCCTTCTGATCTTGGGTGGAAGAAACTGAAATGGTATTTATAATAGAACGGACTTCAGTAAATTAAAGTTATGTTTTGAGAATATGAAGCAATGATGGCATGAACATAATATTCCCTATTTGACTTCAACCATCCCAAGTATGCCTAATTAGGTACAACTGGAAGACAGGAATAACCCCATTTGTAAACTGAGCCCAACTAGCATTAGAAGATGGCAAATCTATGATAGTGGTCCTTTGTGCCATTTGGTATGGTAATAAACAGATGCCATAAATAAAAAAATGATCTTTGTTGGTATTTTTGCAGGATCTAAGAGCAAGTTAAACAGAGTGGTTAAGCAGAGTGACAGAGTGCTGTGACAAATATGAAAAGGTAGGGCTACTCCAGTACACACAGTATACTGTGCCCAGTGAGAAAAAGAAAGCAAACAAAACTGAAAGATCCAGCAGCAATCCTCACAATAAATGTTTAATGGCAAAAACTTTTACTAAATAAAGTTTAAAAAGCAGTTAGAAGCAAGATGTTCCTTTTGCCAAAGAACCCCAGAAATAAAGTACTGTACACAGGAAGTTTTGATTTTTGACTGCTATTTCATAATCAGTAAGAACAGATAATATTATGTCCATCTGAAAGTATCTTTACTTTTCAGGACTCTGCCATCCTAACTCTTTTTAATTGTGGAAATAAATGATGTTTGCTTTGAATTGCACTTATATTTCTTGGGAACAAGAACTATGAGTAAGGACTGGACATCCTGAAAATATTAAATTTAGATTATTTAAATCTTTTAGAACCATTTTATCATTAATAAAAATTGAGTTATGAATTCTAATGAACTAAATCTAAATAAAAAGATGTATATAATGAGTGGGTCCCACAACATCCTGAGGTCCAATGTATTGTGAGTTTATAACTGTTTTCAAGGGAGCTTAACAATACTGTCAGAGTAAGAGAATCATCAGATATGGATATATGTAAACTTAGAAAATAGGGAATGCTATTTGAGGCTTCTGATTGGCTGAGGGACTTTTCTAGGTGGGCATCTATCAAACAACAAATGCCCACCTATTAAAAGTGCCAGCCCAGACAGCCCCATCACTAGAACCTTTGTGCCCAACCAGCTTTCCAAGTGGCTAAAACCCCTAGTTTCCTATTCAAAATATCTGCTATTTTTTTCTCACTTACCGAGAGCTGACACCCGATGCCCGACCCGACACCAGTCCACAACACGTTCTCCATATACAATTGTAAATGTAATCAGTACCCCTGTTGTCTTTCATGGCAAATTTAAAAAGGAAACACACCTTCGTTTTCTGCAACCGTGACGTCGCCTTTCTCTTTGCATGCACTGCACAGGCAAAGCTCTCTACATTGCAGTCTCACCTCATGCTCAAGCAAGTGTCCCGACTACATCTTTGAAGCCATTCCTCCACGTTCAAGAATCTCAAAATTTATTAAAACAAAAGAAAAAAAAATCTTTCACACATAACTTCACGGAAATGGACCGGGAACAGCACGCAACAGTAACTGTCCATAGCGGGTCTGATGCACGCGGACATACTAAATGGACTAAATGGACTATACAGATTCAAACATGCATTCCATCATAGTTGAAGACCCCACTCTGCCTCTGGATTTCAAAGGCAGCAATGGATGTCTGTATCTGAGCAGTTTATTAATAACAAATCGGATATACATGAGCACAAAGTACTGCACTTGGGGCATAATAAAAAAAAAAGCAGTTGTCAAAGATTGTGCTGCCCTTTACTGGCACACATACCATGAGAGGGAAAACTTTACCAGTAAATGTCTTAAACTTCTTGTTTACTCTCTCTTTTTTTTTTTTACGTTTTGAAATCCCATATAAAAATGCCACATGTGGCCAATTTTCTAAGTGCAATAAAACCCTCCAGGGTGGGTGGTATGGGCTATACCCACCCTTCCAGGGGCTATAAGGCTTCCACCTGTGGCATCGGGCCTCATTACACCCCTGGGCAGGTGGGTATAGCCCAATATTGCCCACCCTGTTGGGTATTATTGCTTGCTTAGTGGCTACAAGGAGAGCACATTGTACTGCATTAATGTGGTGACTGTAACAATCACAGAACAAGGAAACTGACTGTGAAACCTTCTGAGAGCTAAGGAACAGATGTGCAGATTGAGTGAGAACTGCCAAAACAAAAAACATTCTCTAATTACTGGTAATTAAATTGTAGTATATCAGGAACTTATAACACTTTTAAGTTTCTTTAAGTACACTGTAATTGCATTGCAGTAGTAATGCCTTTACATGCAACAAACATGTAACTACAATGTCATTACCACTGGTGCATGTAACTTATGGCTGCTTATCAAACAGTTACATTGAAAAACACAGTTGAAATAATGAGTGGTCCAAGAATGATGGCATCAACAGTGTACTTTACTAACATTAAATATCAAAGACAACTTAAATTAAATACAGTGCAGGCTAGTTACTGATCATAGCACGGCTGTGAATACTCTTAACTCCTAACATCTAATTAGTTTCACATGCCTCTGTCACTACTCCACCTACAGTTTTATGGGGTTTGGAATTGATAATTTCACCCTGATACATTGCCCTTTGCATTTCAGTGAAAAAACAAGAAGGAATCTATTTTTGTTCAGTTATATTTTTATTCAGAATACAAAACTCTGAGCAGAGTTAATTTAAAATGGTGCCATGTTAAGGCAAAACTGCTGATGACAAGCAAACATGCAACAGACATAAACAGTGCTATAAACAGTGTACAGCTTACCAGGCATTTGTATGCTTACATACAAAAAACAAAAGTTTCAAGTGCCAGGTGAATCCAAGTGCGAAAGGTGTAGCAATGGAGGTTCATAGTTGTTGCTACCTATATTACACCCATGGAATAATGACAACAAGGCTTATGGCCAGAGAAGACTGATAATAAGTACTCTGGGACTTTTTTATAGATGTGTAAGGCTGGGCGAAATTAGCAAATCCCAGTTTCACAGAATTTTCACTAAATTCCATGAATTTCACAAAATGTTCTGAAATACTTTAGTTGGTGATAACTCAGCCAGTCTTATAGCTAGAGATCTGGAGTTTTGCATGCTTGCCCTAAAAAGATGACAAGTTTCATGGCATTTGGATGAGGGGGCAAGGAAGTTATAGTGGCTCAAATGTTGGTAATTTGTTATGCATGTGAACTTTTCAGAAAATATTTCAATGATTACAAAACAGCCATCCTTGGAGCCAGATGATTGAACATTTATATGCATACTTTCTTGGTAGAGTCTTAGCAACTAGTAAATAGAAGAGTAGTTGACTACATAACTTGTAAGTTACAGGAGTTCAACTTTTCCCAAATTAATTATTTGTTAAATTGTGTACAAATTTTCAAAATATTTGGATTTTTATAGCTAAATTGCTATTTCAGGTATATACTCAAGATTTGCCATGTATACCAAAGTAAATATGTCCTGGAATCGAATTAAGCTAGATAAGTGTGGCTTAGTATGTTCCAGTTTTTGTGGCTACATTGGAAACTGCTAAATGGGAGAATTTTATCAAAAATTCATGGATGCATAATAGGAAATGCCAGTAGAATTCCACTTCTGAAATGTATCTTTACTTATCTCCACTGAATCACTTTACCTGCACTAGCATAATGATTCATAGCCCTGCAATGCCCCCTCCAACACTGCTGTGACAGTGATGCCCAGCATCATGTTCCATCATGACTAAAGATATTCAGATACTTGCATCGTAATGGCATAAGTCACAACTAATTGTATGGTTTGGCATTACTTTGTGCCACTGTTATCAAATAGTAAAAACATACATTATTATCTACAGGGTTGTTCAAGTGTCAGCAGGTGATGTATGAAAATAATGCTGCATGTGCATGTGCTCCACAAGTCATTAAGCCAGTGAACTCTAGTGGTTAGCTTTTATTTTCAAAAATGCAGGCTAGTGCACAGTGATGTCCATGACTATTCTTCATGTTTCATTACACAAAATAGTGACCTGACACTTGGCACAACTATACTTTTACTATTTAACCTCCTATGAATATTATCTTAGTGCCTATTTACCCAGCCTTTACCTTCCTCTGCAATGGTAACTGAGGTACAGTATACAACTGGGCAAAATGTATGGACATGGCTTCAACAAAAGTATCACAGCATTCCACAATTTCACAAAAGCTCACATAATTCAACTGTAATTATTGATGCTATTTTGGAATTGTTGGCTGTTTATAACTTGGCCAGCCTTTGAGAAAGAGATTAGTGAGTTCACAGACACACACACACACACACACACACACACACACAGCCTCCTTTCATTCCATATTGTTTTTTCTCCAAGCCAGCAGCTCATCTCTCAGGTATATACCCTATGGTTGTCTCCAGCCATCATTCATCTGTCTACTGGGTTTTATCTCCCACATTTTTGCCCTTCTACTTCACCATGGGGAGGTTTCCTCTGTCAGCCTTGCACAGCCATAGCTTCCCCTTTGACAAGAGCAAGCTCCCTGGTCCAGTTGCAGGGGTCACTGTGCTGGTTGTCAACCAATCATAAACCCATGCCTGATCAAGATGTATGGTAAGTGGAACTGTTTTGGCTGTGGTCCATCTCCCGATGTGACTTTCCAGACTCGCTTACGATCCTCAGTCATCAGCATGGCAGTGTGACTCTCTGCAGTTGGGCCATGGGGGTGGCTTCAAAGCCTAATATTTAAGGTCAATGAACCTAACAAAATTGGAGATATTCCATCACTAGTTTTAAAGTTATAGGGGCTTAAAATTCTACAGTCTATCTAATTGCAAAATTCAGTTTTAGAATCCATGAAAGTTTGGAGACTTATAACCCAGTTACTTTAAAAGACAGGAATTTTCAACTTGACACAGTTCTGGTTATCATACCAAATTAGGTGCAATTTGAGCAAATACATTTAAATTTCTGTGGAAATAACTGAAATAATACAGGCAAAAGTTCACAAAATGTTTGTGGAAATTTCACATTTCATGGAAGCAAAATTAGAATTTCATCAGAAATTCACTGACAAAAGAAAAATTTCACCCAGCCACATAGAAGGCATAGTTGAAGTTTGCCAGGCATAAGGATACTTGCAGGGAGTTTCATGAAGTTGGGCATCAAGCAAGTGAGCAACACCTGCAGAAAAAGAGATCATTATGGTTCTTGAAAGAGATGGCTGAAAAGGTAAAGATTCAAAGGGTTGCATTCAGGAGGCATAAAGAGATGCAGAAGGAGGAGGATAGGGAGGTGTATTGGGGTAAAAGAGGGACACAGTGAAAGCAGTAAGGAGTACTAAGGCATGAACTGAAGAGAGACTAGCCTAGGCAGTAACAAAAGGGGACAATACATTTGTTAGGCATGTAAGCAAAAAGAGGAAGACCAAGGGAGGGGTTGTAAGGTTAAAAAGGAAAGGGGCAGCTGTGCAGAGGGAAATTAGGAAAATGTAGATGTTCTGAACAAATACTTCTGCTTAGTGTTCACAGAGGGAGGAGAAGGAGAGGGACCACAAACAAGTAACAGGATCTATGGAGGGGGAAGGGGACACTAGAGTCCTGAAGGGACTCTTTAACATGAAAATAGAGAAAGCAATGGGGTCAGATGGGGTGCATCCAAGGTTATTGAAGGAGTTCATGGAGGTACTGGTTGCATCTCTGAGAGTCCTATTTAACAGCTTGCTGGAAAACAAGAGTGATTCCAGATGGCTGGAGGAAGGCAAGGGGAGCAAAAAAACTGAAACTGCCACCAAAAAGGAATGGGAAACAACACTCCAACCAACAGTAATGCCACTCTTCAAAGCTGCAGGCTGAGGAGCCCAGGAGAATGGTGGTGAACTTGGCTCCAGTCTGATCCTGATTCACAGCTCAGTCTCCAGACTGTGAGACAAGTACATTTTACAAAGATGCTATAGAAATGATATAACTGCCAACATATTGTGTGTGTCAATAACTCAACAGTATGTCAGCAATGCTCAGACTTATGACCACAAATCAAAGGTGCACAGTTACTGGGTTACCAGACTTTCAAACTTGAAACAAACAAACAAAAAAGCACTACCTCACCTTAACTTTCTCACAAAACCTCTAACACTATAATAAAGCAGTCTCACACTACCATATTCTAACAAAATGCTCAAATGTATTTTAAAAGCACAAAAGGCTTCCAAAACTTCACAAAGGGGACAGAGGGAGAAAATTAATCAGCCTAAATTAGAGCTGAAACAATGCACCACACAGTGCAGTGGTCATCTTTTTCTGCCATCAACCAAGAGAAAGATGTGCATTTTTGTATGGGTGCAGGTGAACAGGTTGCACAGATATGATTGCTAATGGTAAATGTTCAAATAGCAAAGCAGTTTGAGAGACAGGAGAGCAAGAACAAAAAAGTGTAGAAACAAGGATTGAGCCTCAAGATATCACATGAACCAGGTGACCCAGAGATGAAGAAAAACTAGTAGTAAAGACTTGAAAAATGGCTCAATAGGAATAGAACTAGGGAAAAACTGTTATGTCAGGTCAAAATTCAACATTATTCATTGAGGTACTGTATTGTGGAAGGCAATGACTTACCCCACCTCCCTTTTCAGCCAAAAAAATGGTGTGGACATAGGAACACCATTATCTCAATTGGAATGGGCTATCCAAGGGAAAATAACATAACAATAAATTAGGCCAGCTTTAGGGGAAAGGTCAGGAGTCCTAGATTCAGTAGGGTAAGACTACAAATATACAGTGGTGATGAGAGAAAATATATCCTTGCTGTGGAATTCTATAGAAATGAGGTATTGAATACTGCATTGTTTTCATAGGGAAGGTAATCTAATTAGCTTGAGGTTCCTGAAACTCTTGTTGCAGTCAGAGAGAATGTTTTATGACCAGCACTGCATTGACACACAATAGCAGGGTCTCCCATGGTTTGAAGGGTACCATATGGTGTCTGGAACAATATCTGCTAGGAAAGAGTAACCCTCCAATATGCTTTAGTGAAAGATAACTACTGTACACATTTGGTCTATTAGACTCAATTTCAAAAATCTTTACACAAATAATATTAAATAGTCTGCAAAAGTGAGTTGAGGAGAGAGCTCTCTTGTCAGATTTTCAAGCTGACTTTTGGTTCTAATATCAATAGATCACATTTTCACATTTTCCCTTTTGATTAAAAAATTGTTAAAAAAATAAGGTTAAATTATATACAGTCTTCATTTATTTTAAGGCTGCCTTAGATTTAATTGATACAAATATCCTATGGGGAAAAACTGTTAGCTTACAGTATAATTGCAATCACAACCAGCTCTACTTTCTATGCAACTTTACAGTTATAATGGTACATGCATTAGATACACTTCAAATGGAAACATTTCTGATTTTTTCATCTCCAATTTAGGTGTAAATCAAGGCTGTTTCCTGGCCACAGCATTAGTTTATCTATACTTTAATGACGTTCTTATATTTACCAATGAGCCCGATTTTCAATCAGCAAATATAAATGGCTGTAGTTGTCCAGGGCTGGTGTATGCTAACGACATGATCTTTTTTCTTTTTCTGAAATAGGTTGGCAGCACAAACTTGATGGTTTTGGATTACTATGTGTCAAACATAAAGTGATTTTGGAGGAAACTAAGTATTTGGTGGACAAAATGGTTGGCTTTTTTTTATTTCTAATTAAAAGCAAATAGCAATGGAGTGCATATACCTGAGGTAATCTTTGCTCAAAATGGCAGCTGGAGTAAACCTGTAAATGCTTAAATAAGAAAACTTACCTTAATCAAAATGTGCTTGTTATTTATAGATTTAATGCAAAATATAGAAACCATACATTGCTACTCACCCTCAAGACTGATAATGCTAAACTCAAGACATTTATATTACACAGTTTTGAAGTATGGGGTCTCAGAGGGGAAATACCTCTTTCAGTGCTGTATAGATCCTTGTGCATAGTTCTAAAATCTTGACAGGAAGAATATATCAAGGCTTAACCTGGGAGAGCCCATGGAAGCTTTAGAGAAACTAAGAATTATTAAATATTGGCTTCATATTTGAAACTCTTCTGTGAATCCACAACTGAAATGGTAATTGATGGAAAACCTTAAACAGGAATTGTGTTGTGTGAAATTGAAATATTTCACATGGTGAAATTTTTCATGTAATTCCACAATTACTCAAAATTTTTCACTTATACAAAATGAAATTTCGACTGTTTTCTTGATTTCACTAATGGCAACATTTTGCTTACCATGACAATTTTGCCCATTGATGATCCAAATTTCACCTTGTGGCAGAATTTTACTTGTTAAACTTTTGATTTTGCCAGCGAAATTTTGGTACAAAGGTGAACTTTGCAATTCACTGTTGGTAAATAGGTCAAACGTCATGTGTAGCCTGTTTCCAGCTCATTCTGCTGCATGTTGAGTCAGAGAGCAGTGTGTTGTGATGCAACAGAGCCAATAAAGCCTTTGAAAACATAGCTAAAACTTGTTCTTGAAAGCTAATTGCTGCAAAATATAAAGTTTTTTCCTAGTGCTGCTGTGCTGGTAGTACCTAGTACTAGGGAACATTTTCTAATTTTGTAAATGTTTTATAATACATAGTTTGAATTAGGTTTACATTTCTCAGCTGTCTTTGAAAGAGTTGTGTGGGAGTAGGGTAGGAGTGTAAAGCAGTGCAGGCTATTTCTAAATTCTAGCCAGGCAGATTTGTATATTTACTCTCAATTGTGAGTTATCTATTTACTGTTATTTCTTTTTAATTTTGTTGTATCTTGCAATTTATTTTCTCTAAAAAGTGTCTCTCTCCTGTTTGAGAGAGTTCCTGCCACTGTTAGCTGTGTTATATATACCATTCTTTTGTTTTTAGTTGTGAATTGATTTTGAATTCTAAAGTTTTAAACACACAGAGCTGATGCTTTCTTTCATTTTTTTGTGGTTAGTTCTGTTTGCTGTAGTGTTAACTTGTTGTTACTAAAATTGTGAAAATCAACAGTTGTAAAGTACTTCTACTCGATCACTTGAACTTGTCTATTACAGCTGCACTGCATTGTTGAATTGTTCCCCTGTATGTTATTGCTGGAGCTTGACTCTGCACACTGCATGGTGTTCCTGTTTTAGTTAACTTACATACATTACCCTTTCTCTGTTACAGCATTATTTGTGTCTCACTTGATGCACGCATTATAAAACAGTATATATTAAAACAGTAATTTTCAAGAGATTTCTTGTTGATCCTTCCCATCCAGACCAATAACATATTGAGTGGTACTAATTTCCTTTGTTGCTGTTTTATGGTTCTTTCTGCCTGCATATAAAAAACAAATTGTGGTACTGAGTAGCATAACACAATACAGTACTTTATTTGTCCAGAGACAGAGAGACCCAGGTGATCTGTATTTAAAGTGTGCCACTTGCGCCCTTTTTCCTTGTGTGTATTTCTTTAATTCCTTCCTCTTTGGGAAAAAAAGTTATCTTTTTGTGTATTACTACACTCGGCTGCCTACCATATACAGTATTAGTTCTACTGTAAGTGCTGGTACCTGTCATGATTGTTGTTGGACTTTTAAGGAAGCCAGTGACGTCGTCATTCACGTGTGAGGTATTATTCACACATTTAGTAGCAGTAATATATCCTTTCTTCAAATACTCCCAGAGAAAGGCAAAGCTTTGAAGCAGCAGTCAGCAATAATGCCTGGTAAGAAGCAACCAAGTACAGGGGGGAAACATGGCAGGGGGTATGAGGGAGCTAAGAAGTCTGCTGAAAAAAGTGCAATTTCAGTTCCAGTTCCCCATAGTAATGGAAACACAGGTATGTCTGCATCACTGTCTTCAAGTTCTGATGTGGGCCCTGGTGGTGTGGCAGGAACCAGCAAAGGAGTTGCTGGCCGAACTGGGTCAGGCATACCTGTTTCTTACTTTTTTAAAGCTCAAACTGTTGCAGTCATGTTAGTGGAAGATGCTGACAGTGAGAAGAAGGGAGACACTGACACCAGCACAGGAACAGGCATCCAGGACTCAGAGGAGGGTGATAATAAGTCTGTCAGTGTGACTGTCCATGTTCCTGAAGGAGTTGGTGATGTCAGTGTTCAACAAGAGTCTGATAGTCCAGGAGATAAGGATAGTCAACCCCTTGAGATAGTTGTAAAGAAAGAAATCGGTGCCATCTTCTAAGAAGACAGTGATGGGGGAAGAGGAGGAGGAAGACAAGGACATCATCGCTATTGGTGGTGATGATGATGATGACTGAGATGATCCCAGATGGGAGCTTGAGTTAAAAAAGGACAAGGGTGATGTAGGCCATTTACATGTACAGCCCATGGTGTGTCAGTCTGTCACCAAACCTATAGGCACACCTCCAAGCAGTCAAGTAACCACCCCTCCCAAAAGTAGTGTTATGGAAGTCATGTTAGCAGCTCAAAAAATACACACTTCCACACCTGTTTCTGAATCATCCCAGTCCCAGAAGCATCTGAAGTCCAGAGGTCAAAAGTCCCTAGTTTGTGACTTTTATGTGCTAGATCCTGCTGATTAGACCACAGCAATCTGTCAACTTTGTCAAGCCCATGTTAGTCTGGGGTAAAAGGGAAGCCACGTAGGCACTGATGGCCAACACACCCACCTGACAAACAAGCACCCACTGAGATGGAATCAACACCTGAAGGATGCCAGAGCTGTTGATAGCAAGGTGCATGTAGTAGAGCAAGAACATGAGGAAGGAGGGAAGAGTGGGTCACTGCAGGAGGATAGTGAGCAATCCTTTGCTTCCTCTAGTAGTGGGAAAAGCAGTGGTGGTGCTAGTCCCAGTCCCATGAGTCCTAAAAGTACACCACCCCCACACCCACAAGTAACCAAAATAACTGGTTTCATATGGTCTCCACCTGCCTGGCCAAGAGTCAATATTTAGTTCTAAAAGAAAATAATTGCTGACACAAGTACAGCATTCTGGTTGGACAGCCCCAAAGATGCAGCCCACTGTGAAGACCATCCTTGAGTGGCAGACAAAGTACCCACCCAATCATGCTGTGGCACTAGAGTTAAAGGCTGCCACTGCTGAAATGCTGGACATCGATCTGTTGCCATTCTCATTGATAGAGAATGCTGGTTTCCGCAGGTTCATGGCCTGTGCCTGTCCCAAATGGAAATTTCCATCACAAACCTATTTTAGTAAGTGTGCCATGCCAGAGCTGAACAGTAGAGTTGCTGATTACATTAGACATGCATTGAAGCATAGTGCATCACACTAGATCCATCTTAGCATGGATATGTGGACCAGTGGACAAACAGCAACAAGCTCATATCTGTGCATAATAGCACACTGGGCACAGTTGTCTGGTGCAGTACTTGATTTTGGGCCTGGCAAAACATGCATGAAGCAAAATCACAAATCAAAAGCCACTAGAGGGCAACAAGACATGTAGGTTGCAATCCTTTTGCCACTGCTCCCTCCTAACACTTCTGTCCTGCATCATTCATACCTAAATTCTCTGCCATTTGCACCTCTCTGTAGTGTCCCTTGCACCATCTCCCAGACTATCAATAGGCACACAATGTAGCATCCAAACCAGGGTTTGAACCAGGTATTTTTTGCTCCAAAGGCAGCAACCCTACCTCTGTGCCACTGTGTCTGCCACAATGTTAGGTGTCAGCAAGACCCACTCATACCTGCCCATGGTCACATCTACCACCACTGTACTCCCTCACAACACCCACCCACACAAACTAACCATACTACTGTTGCTAACCACGTTTACCCTGCTCCACAACAAACCACCAGTTGCCTCTGGTATGTACACACCTTTGCTGCTGGGGGAGCACCTCACCCCTCATAGCCTCTCCATCACCCTGTCTCTCCCCATAGCCCCCACACACCTCCAATCTACCCCTCTTCCCATCCCTCTGTGCCTTGAGCCCTCCTTGTCTGTTTCTCCACCTGGCCATCCCAGCCCTCACACAACTGCCCATTCCCTGCTCATCACTTTCTAAGCTTGCCAGCCGCTGCTACCCAGCAAAACATCACCAATTCATGGCTCTTGTCAGGATCTTCCACTTGCTTCTTCTACTATCTGCCAATGTTCACCCCAATCCTGACCCAGCAGCACCCCCCAAACTGTGGTCAACACAGGGCTTCAAATAGCCACTATGAATATCTGAAGCCTGCCTAAAGAAATGGCACCCCTGCAATGCTGAACAGCACTGCACCAACCAGACATTCTGGCTTTAACAGATACCTGGCTGTCAGTCAAGACCCCAGAGTCATTTGTCTCCATTCCTGGCTACTCTCTCATTAGGCTTGATCGTAACAGCAAGAGAGAAGGTGGTTGTGCCTTCTATGTAAATGACTCATTGCATTACCAAACCCTTCCTGTGCCCTTCCTAGAACATGTTGCACAAGCCCTCTCAATAAAACTCTCCCCTGACCCAAACCATGCTCCTCTTACTCTCACCGGTGCTTATATCCCAACCTGCAGCCAATCCCCTGCCTGTAAAGCACACTCTATCTAGCCAGCCACCCCCACAAAATGGAACAAATCCTAGTTGGAGATCTCAACATAAACTGGTTGGTGAGCTCATCAACACACACCAAAGATACCTTTGCTGCATTAGATATTACCCAACTGGTATCCCAGCCTACCTGGGCCAACCCCACTAATGGAACTCACACCCTACTAGATATCCTGCTCACTAATCATCCCCACCATATTACTAACCTGGGTGTCCTACCCAATGCCTAAAATGACCACTCCCCAATCATCTTCAGCTGGTCCTGTCAGCTACTTAAACCACCACCAAATATCACCTTTCATCATCGACTATGTCCAGGAGGCACAGCCAAACTCAAGCAATATCTAATTAACTGGGACTGGTCCCCTATTTCCCAAGCCCAGCACATAGATGATGCATTGCACTACTTCACCACCACCTTTAATGCCACCTGTGATGCTTTTGCACTGACCATCAAAGTGGCCACTAAGAAACGTAGTGCCCCCTGGATCACCCCAGAACTCCTACAATTGTTCAAAATGTGTGACAACCTCTGACATCATGCCCCTGCCTCTGGTTTGCTAAGTGATAGGCAGGCCTATAATGCTACCCACAATAAGTATACCTGGGCAATCCCCAAGGCCAAGGCAGAACACTACAGAACCACCCTAGCCACCTTCTGGAGTAGCACAAGAAAGTTCTGGGATATCATCAAGGAGCTTAATGGTAAATCCCACTCTCCCCTCCTCACAACTTAGTGTTAATGGTACTACCACCACAGACACACTTCACATAGCTAACTGCCTCAACTCCACCATCTCAGACCTCAGCTCAGTCCTCCCTAGCAACTTTTTTTATCCATTTCAGCCTACCCCACCACCTGAACTCCTCCACCTCTCCAAACTCAGAGTCATTACCCCTACAGAAGCGAAAGGCTACCTGTCCAAAGCCCTCCAGAGCTCCAATTACTGCAAAGATGCCTTCAATATACATATCCTATACCTTGCACTAGACTCTGTTTTCTCCCCACTCACTGACCTTCTAAATCAGGCCCTGCTCCTGAGCCAATTCCTAACCTCATGGAAAATGGCAGTGATAACACCAATATTGAAATGTGGTGACAGCTCCCTCCTAAACAACTACTGACCCATCTCAATTCTCTTCCCACTCTCTAAAGCCCTTAAAAAGATCATGGCCAATCAGCTCGCTGACTACCTCCTCACACACAACCTCTTATGTAGGGAGCAGCATGGTTTCAGAGCTGGTCATAGCACTACGACCGCCCTCACAGAATTTGCTAACTCCATGCACTCCACGCTTGACAAGGAGCACCTCACAGTGGTCGTGTTTATAGATCTCTCAAAGGTCTTTGACACAATTTCTCATCCCCTCCTTCTTAACACATTACAAAAAATTGGGGTCTCTCACTGTCCACTTTCATGATTCTCCAGTTATCTTTCATCTAGAACCAAATGTGTTAATATTAATAATACCATATCTACTATGCTGCCTGTACACTCAGGAGATCCCCAGGGATCTATCCTGGGTCCTCAGCTATTCAGCATCTACCTCAATGCCCTGCCTAAATTCTTCCCCAGCAACCCTCTCCTCTACGCTGATGATGCTGTTCTTTATGCAGCACATCCTGATCCTCTCTGTCTCCAGCATACCTTACAAAACTCCTTCTCTCAGATTGAACACTGGTTTGCTGAACACAGATTGGTGGTCAACATTAAAAAAAAATAAGGTGATGCTCTATGACCACTGCCAGAACAGATCAAAGGACTTCCCCCTGGAAATACTCTCTGCCTCTCTCATCCCACTGGAACAGGTCCAAAAGTATAAGTATCTAGGTATTACATTTGACTCTTCCCTCTCATTCCATGAACATATAAAAATTCTCCCCTCCACCACCAACACCCACATTAGTCTCCTTTATAGACATAAAGACTGCCTGCCACCTGAAGCACTTCACCTAGCCATTACTTCCTTAGTCTTATCTCTGGTGGACTATGGCTTCACAATCTATGCTGCCGATGTCCCTACGGCGCTTCATCAAATACAAGTAGTCATCAATAAGGCCTGCCAGCTCCTTTCTGGTGCCAACAGAAATACACATACCTGCACTCTATGCGCACTCACCAATATCCTCTTCCTTGAGGAAAGACTATTATACCAGACCTGTCTCTTCACCAAAAAAATCCACCAGGGTTTAACCCCAGTAGGTGTCATGGCTTCTCTTCAGGCAGCCACCATCTCAGCGTCCATATGGGCTGCCCCAAAAACTATCTGGAATGTGCCTAGGGTCAGGACTACTCTGACTCAGTGATCCTTCCCCCTTAGAGCTCCATCCTGGTACAATGCCCTCCCTCCAGCTGTCACATCAATCACCAATCTAGGACCTTTTAAAGCTGCCTTAAGGGCCCATATCCTCTCTTCATGTCAATGCCAGTGTAACTGGTAACCTGTGGATCCTGCACCACACTGTTAGGCTATGTACCCACCCTTGACCAGGTGGTGGATAGCCCTCACTGTTTCTAGCCTACAGGCTCCTCACCTCCCTCGGTTACCATATAGTTGCACTGGACTATGAATGCATTGTATTATGTATAAGACAAGGCCTCCCTGAGGTGGCTTACTACCAACTCATATCATGCATTGCTTTAGCTACCAATTGTATAGGTCTTAACTGCTAATTAGGTAAATGTGTCGATAGCTCTGCCCTGTTCTAGCTACCAAATGTATAGGTATTAACCCATGCTCATTGTACTTATGCTCTGTATGATTGCTCACTCACATTTATTCTATGTATGTACTGTATGAATGTCTATGTTTTATTCTGACGTGGATCCTTTGGAAACGAGTCTATGACTCAAAGGGTTGCAATTCAGATTCCCTAAATAAATAAATAAATAAAATTGTGGTGGTAGCAACACCTGGTATTTGTCAGCATGCAACACTGACTATGACAAGTGTCATAGGTTCGCACATGGCTGCGAAAATGTTTAATGTTCTGCTGGACGAGATTGATGGGTGGCTACACACACAGTCACTCATAGCAGGATTCATCGCAAGTGATAATGGCTCCAATGTAGTGAAGTGCATTAGTGATGGTGTTTTTTTCAGAGTGCCCTGCCTGGCACACTGCCTTAATCTTGTTGTTCAGAATTTTCTCAGCCATGTGGACAATAAGGAAATGGTTACTGTTGCCCATCACATCTGTGTTCACTTTGCCCATTCTGCAAAGGCCCATGACCATCTATGTGAGCTACAGCACAATAACAATCTGCCTCAGCACCAGATGAAGCTTGATGTTGTCACCAGGTGGAACTCCACACTGTGGGTTGTGGACCCAGGTCACCTTGAGGTGGTCATAGGGCTGAAGTACCATCAGGCCTTTGGCTTGGTGATGCCCAGCTCTTGACCTCAGGCCAGGAGCGGAACCTGGGCGTTATTTTTGACAGCAGTTTGACCCTGAAATTAACAGGTGTCAACCGTTGTTAAGTTCTCTTTTTTCCATCTGAAGAATATCGCCCGGGTAAAACACCTGGTTCCTCCGGCTGACCTTCCTACTCTGGTCCACGTCTTTGTGACCACTCTCATTGATTACTGCAATTCCCTTTACCTGGGCTACTGGGTGTTGAAATTCATCACCTGCAGCTAGTGCAGAATGCAGCAGCCAGGCTTTTGACTGGAACATCTAGGTATAGTCATATTACGCCTGTTCTGCGTGGGTTGCACTGGCTGCCAGTTCAATGGTGAATCACCTTTAAGGTCAGGTTACTGACCTATAAAACTATACACAAACAGGGACTGCAGTATCTGAAAGATCTCCTTACTCCCTACTGCCACTCTCGCTCACTCTGATCCGCCGACGAGGGATTGCTAGAGATTCCCAGGGTTTGTTTGAAAACATCTGGAGCTCGTGCATTTTCATATGCAGCTCCAGCCCTGTGGAATTCTGTACCTCGTCAGATACCAAGCTGCCTGACCGTTGAGAGTTTTAAAATGGAATTAAAAACCTTTTTATTTACCAAAGCTTATGGCCTATGATTTTATACTGTTAATATTGTATTGTTTTTCTTATTGTTCTTTGTAAAGCACTTTGATCTCTGGAAAAGCATTTTTTAAATACATTTTTACTTTACTTTTACTTACTTTACTTTACATGCTTGACCAGCTGTATGAACAGTATAAGGCTATGTCAGAATACCTGCTGCTGCACACCACCTGTGACAGTGCTGGAGTGTCCATCACTCTAACAACAGATCAGTGGTGCCAAATTGATGGGCTAATATGCATTCTCTGTCTATTTGAGCAAGCTACACAGACAGTGAGTGGGGACACTGCTTGCATAAGTCAGTCCATACCTCTCATACGTGTGCTGAGGCAGACACTAGTGAATGTGCAACACCAGACAGAGGCAAGTGGGGATCATGGCACTTGAGATCTAATGGATCACATTCTCCATGTGCTGGACACAAATACCCATATATCTGTCATTTTACAGTCAGCTGAGTTTGCAATCACCACCATGCTGGATCCACGATACAAATGTGGCCTGCCCTCTATAATTGAAGGAGGTCATCAGCGAGTACAGCAGTTGACACATAACCTCATTAGATTAGTACATGCTGCACAAGTGAAAAATGTATGCAATGCATCAAAGACAGGTGTTGCTACCACCAGTGGCTCACAGGGAACACAATCAGAGAAAATGGGCAAGGCAGAGCAGAAAACAGCAAGCAATCCCATTTGGGATGTTCTCTTTCAGGTGTGAGTGGAAGATATGGAGGAAAAGGAGGAGGAGACTGATGAGGCAGCTGGACTCCAGGCAGCAGAACAAATGGTGGAGGCCTGCATGGGGGACCCAAAGCTCTTTGCCATTAATGATAAGCCACTGCTGTACTGGAGCAGTAAAATGACTGACTGGCCAGCACTAACATCAGTTGCAGTGAAATACCTGAGCTGCCCATCATCCAGTGTCACTGTGGAACAAGTGTTTAGTGCAGCTGGGGCAATTGTGAGTGACCATAAGACCAATTTGTCACCCAAGAATGTGTCCATGCTAACATTCATCAAAATGAATGAAAGGCACATTCCACACAACACAGTGATGTCAGTGTTGTTGCCACAGGAACTGTATTTCAGTGATGAGTATAATGACAATCCCTTGAATAAGGCAGCCACTGGCAGCGAGGTGGATGAGGCAGCAATGTTGAGAGAATTCCCACCTGATGAGAACTCCAGTCTTGAAGACTGTGAGGGGTGCTTCTTGAATGATGTGGAATTGGAAGTTGAAAAAGGCTGAGTTTACTCCAAGACCCCTGCCAAACAATAACTTTCAACTCCGTAGGGTTGCTGGGGTGTGTATGTTACACCTTATTTCTAGCTATATACCACTGGATTGGTTATGGAAATATGTTGTTATGTGCTGCAGCTTGCAGTGTGTATAAATTTCATGTCATCACCCTTTGCCATAACCCATTGATTAGTCACCTCACCACCTCCACCAGTCCCCAAAAGCCACAAGCCTATATAAAGCAACAGCATTGTAATTACCATAACCGTAAATATTTTGCAATTGTGAAATTAATGTTTTTCTTCAAAAAATATATTACTTTTCATGTTGACTATATCAATACAGCATCATCTTACAGCAAGATATGTTGTCTTGATGTCCTTAAAAGTGTCCAGGATGGAACATTTCACACTGCCCCACTGCCCCCTCTCATCACCTGGTCTGACCTGATACACCCATGCACTCCAAGTGACTCGAAAAAAATGTTTCTGCCACTTAGTATTGGTGACATGTATGAGAATCCTGACTCCTAGACAAGTGTACAAGTAGCATATGAATGTAACATGCTAATTCAACAGTTAACACCAAGTTGAACACATTTTGAAAAATGGAAAATGGTAGACATCTTTAGAATGCAAGTCATTAATTACAAAAGTAATCATGAAGAGGCTTAACAATTTACAACATCAAATCCCCCCAGAAAGGTTACTTCTACAGTACCAGGTTAAGTTACACCAAAATCGCAATGGTTCCTAGGGGGAAGGGTGTCAACTCAGGGCAAGGTGAGTGTCCTGCTTTCCTCATTTTTTAATGGATTCAAAATGTTCATGATTACTGCAGCTATGTAATCCCCATTGAGTAGACAATACATTAAGCCCCTCCACCTAATTATTTACTAAACACCATATCCACCATCTGTGTTCGCATACAGTTCCTCCCTGTATGTGGGTGGCAGCGGTGATTACTCATTAATGGTAATGGTATGGACACCAATCTAGTGGCCAACATCGCAGTTCAAGCAACACTCCTGTCTTCCAATGACACAACACAGCTCCTGCTCCTGCATGGCCTGGATTGATCATGTGTCATCAAGATATGACATACTGAAACCTCAACAGAGGAAAATGACCTAAGCAAGAGCAAAGATAAGAAAAAATGTTGGATACTAATCAATCTGCATACCTGCTTTTACCTAAAAAGTTGGAAGAAGAAGCAGAGAAAAAAATGTATATTTATCGTACCCCGTGATGTGAAGTCATTCAACTGTGGACATTCCCCACAGGAACATGCTGTGTGGTGCACATGATTCCAATCCAGACAAGGCTCAATGAACCACAGTAGCACTACGAGGCATTCTTCTTCCCCTATCAGCACTGTGTACCTTGACATGAGAAAAAAATTAAGAACAAATTTTGGTGATTGTTCAAAATTCCCCCATCACCCATGAGTCTAACCATCCACCACCTCCCATGCCTCAGAGAACCATAAAAAATGAAGACATACTTACCTCAAGGACTGTGAAAGTGGAACCATCATGCAAGGCCACAATTAAATAAATCACCCAGATCTGGTTCAGCAGCCAGCAGCAGCAGCAGCAGGATGGAAAAATACTTAACTTTGCCTGAATTCCAGGTTGAAAAAAGCAAAAAATAACACAATCACTATCAAGCTCAGACCACCATATGGCAGTAACAGTCATACCACACTTCTATGAAAATTCCAATACTTACAGTCTGCATTGGAAAATTGGGAAAATCCATACATCTGACATCTCCCTATCTCATAGCCCAGCATGATGATGTCATCTGCAGCCCACTGAAAAATAATATAAGAGCAGTACAAGCATATTAGAACTTAAGATGCCATAATACCAACCCACCAACATCTTTACCTTGCACATGAAAAACAATGTAGACAGCAGCAGTATTGACTGTGTGAGGATAATCCACCAGGCATCAACCATCCAGAACAGTAGTTCTTGTGGCACCTTGGAAAGTAGTAGTCATAGATAGCAGCAGGCAGTAAGATGCAGTACCCCAAAATTTCATTCACTGCCCCACTGCCAGGCAAAGTACTACCACAGAAATAGTCAACACAACTAGACAGTATAGCAGCACAGATACTTCTGCATTTCTATGTCAATCAGTTGAAACACAGCAGCAGCAGCAAGAAACAATTGAAAGTAGCAGCAGCATTTGCAGGAGGAATTCATTTTCTCTGCATGCTGGCACCCCTTTTCAGGTCCCTGAGGTGGTGGGGCATCGTAAAACATCAGGACTGACAGCACATTTCTGGCTCAATTTGATGTCACATACATTTTTGGGTAAACATTTCTGGAATTGTAGACCCTGTTTGGCACCAGCAGCAGGGAGTTTCAGGCAGAAATATTGGGTAAACAGGCCATAAAACAGCTACTTAATGTCTGGGTGGTGGGGAACACACTAAAACATAATGGCTGAGGCAAGATTCCACTTCCAATTTAATGTGCCATTTTTTCTGCAACATTTCTGGACATTTACTCCCTGTGCTACAGTGGCAGAAAAAAGATATGGCCTAAAGACACTTTTAAACAATGTCCAAAACAACATTTTAATGTCTGGTTGCTGGTGGGGCACAATTAAACATCAGGACTGACAGCGCATTTCAGTCTCAGTGTACTGTGTAATTTTTTGGGCAACATTTCTGGACATGTGGGTCATGATTTGAACATGCAGCCACACACTTAATCCCAAAAAGCATTTAAAACATGCAGAAAACAGCACATTTGGGTCCGTAGGGTGGGTGTGAACCTGTAACTGCATGTCTCACACCTCATTTCACTCTCTATGTACTGTGCAATTTTTGGCAACATTTCTGGAGACGTGGGACGTGATTTGAACATGCAGCCACACACTTAGGCCCTGCTGAGACAGTGAGAGAGAGAAAGCAGCTACATCTTCCTTGAATTAAGGAGGTTATTTTCTAGACTACACTGCATTGAATTATTACTTTTTGGACATGTGTAAGTAACTAGTATTGGTTCTGTTTTGGGGGTTGACTTTTCTTACTTTTAACTTTAATTTGCCAGGGAGGAACTGTAGCTGGAAGATATTTTCAGTCATTTGTGACTAGACCTGTTACTTAACCTCTGTGAAATAGGTGTCTTTAAGGAAGGAAAGCACTCCTTGGGGTGGAGGTCAGAGTTGTAGTTGATTGTTTTGGACAGCATAGGTTTACTCCTCCACCTTCCTTCACCCACCCACCCGTAATGTATAACTTCCTTTCTAGCAGGGCTTCTGATATCACTTCCACAAAATTGCTAAGAACATACACCTGTTCATATCCTTAAAAGCACAGCACACTGAATAGGGGGTAGAGACACTCACAAGCTTGCACACACTAAAACAAGAAATAAAAATAAAATAAACTAAAGCATCTGTAACATGAAAGGACACAGACGTGTGGGGAGTGATGAAATGTACTGGCTGTGGAGCAGCAGTCTTCCGGTAGACATTCTGGGGACTGCGTTGCTACACTATTTGCAGGCACCTCTCTGGTCTGAGGGAGGAGGTTGTTTGTCTCCATGCCTGACCTGGCAAGGATTTGGGAAACCTGCTCCCCCACCCAGGGACCACCCAAGCCACCACCACTACCTCAGAGGTTGCCAAGAAAAAGGGGTGGTTGGACCACAGTGGGCTCAGGGAGGGTGAAAGTGGTGGAACAGGGGTGCAACCCTCCAGTTGTGCCTCTCCACAATTCATTCACCACTCTGGCAGATCATGGTTCCTCTATGGAGGTACCCACAGTGGAGACCAAGGAGGATGCTGGGAACTGCCACAATGGAGACCCACAGGAGGGTGGCACATGACCCCACAGGGGAAGAAAACAACTCCTGGTTGGGGGCTCAATTGTTAGGGGGCAGAATTGGGGAGGGAGAGGAAAGGGAGGTAAGGTGCCTGCCCAGCACCATGGCTTGGAGGGACAGGAAAGAAATCCTCAGGATTGTGGGAGCAGCTGCAAGGGGGGAGTGAGTTGGATGTCATTATCCACCTAGGGATGAATGACATGGCTGAGAATGGGATCAGAGCAGTGCAACAGGAGTTTGTGCAGTTGGGGAGGGGCCTTAGACAAGTAGCACACATGGTAACTTTCTCAGAAGTGCAACCTGTCTATGGCATGGATGATGCTAGGGTACTCTGCACCATGGGATTTAAAGACTGGTTGAAAAACTGGTGCAGAGCACAGGGATTTGGCTTCATTAGGAACTGGGTCTCCACCTGGAAGGATGCAGGCCTATACAGGAGCAATGGCCTGCATCTATCAAGGAGGGGAACCAGGATCCTAGGTGATAAGTTTAAATGCTTCATTAGCAAGCATTTAAACTAGCCAAGGGGGAGGCATTGAAAAGGAGAAATCCTAGCCCCCCCAAAAAAAAATCAGGGTAGTTAGTGAGGTAAACACCAAGATAGAGCAGTTGATAGGGAGAGGGCAGGGGTAAAGGAGAGAAAAGACAAAGGCAGTAAGGACAGGGATGGGGCAAAAAGAAATAAAGCCATAAAAAAATGGAGAGTAATGAGTACCAATGCCCATAGTCTAGGTAAAAAGCTCCCCGAAATGGTGGCCTTGATGGAAGAGGGATGCCTGGATATTGTGGCAGTTACAGAAACATAGTACACAGAGAACCATGACTGGGATGTCAACATACCAGGGTACACAATTTACAGGAATGACAGGGAGGGAAGAAGAGGAGGAGACGTAGCTCTCTATGCAAGGGATGGGATCTAAGCAACAGAACTAAAGGGTAAACAGGGAGGAGAGGAGGCACTGTGGGTCACCCTGGAGACTGGAAATGGCTCCACAATCCACACAGGGGTTGTATACAGACCCCCCATCTCAGGGTGAGGAAATGGACAAGAAAATGATAGAAGGCAATTTTAGGATGGCAGAGAAAGGTGACATATTGCTGATGGGGGACCTGAATATGGCAGATGTTAACTGGAGCACCTTTGCTGTAGCCACATCCAAGAGCAGGGCCATTCTCGATGCCATACAGGTGGCATGCCTCAAACAGCTAGTTTTGGAACCCACTCAAGAGGGAGCAATCTTAGACCTGGTACTCTCAAATGGGGATGGAGAGAGGATCTCTGATCTTGAAGTGGGTAGCCATCTGGGAACAAGCGACCACCAAACAGTGTGGTTCATGATAAACTTAGCTGTAGAGTCAATCCACACAAAAGTGAAGGTACTGGACTTCAGGAGGGCTGATTTTGTGAAAATGGGAGAGTGCCTCAGAAAAGCACTAGCAAACAGGCAAGGAGGTGGTGTGGCGCAACAATGGGGAAACATCAAAACTGCCATCACAGAGGCAACAAGCCTTTGTGTGAAGCAAATAAACAAATCAAAATGAAAGAAAAAAAAAACACTATGGTTCTCAAAAGAAGTGGCGAGGAAGATAAGGGAGAAAAAGATAGCATTCAGGAAGTATAAGGAAACACAGAAGAAGCAGGACAGAGAACTGTACCAGTTAAAGCAGATGAAGCAGGGAAGGCAGTCAGAATAGCAAAGGCCCAAACTGAGGAAAAGATAGCCAACTCAGTTAAGAAGAGGGATAAAACCTTTTATAGGTACATTAGGGAGCAATGAAAGACTAAGTCAGGGATACTGAGGCTGAATAAAGAGGAAGGTGGTTGGGCAGAGAGTGACAGTGAAAAAGCAGGGATACTGAATGAATACTTCTGCTCAGTATTCACAATGAAAAAAACAAGGAGAGATACCTAATCCAGTCAATAGAAGCACTCTGGATGGGGGGGGGGTGATATTAGTCCTCTCACAGAAGAAAGAGTTCTAAAAGAACTCTTAAAACTGAAGGTGGATAAAGCAATGGGGCCTGATGGGATTCACCCCAGAATTCTAAAAGAACTAAGGGAAGAACTAGTAACACCACTTACTACCCTTTTTAATAAATCATGGGAGGATGGTGTAGAACCTGAGGACTGGAGGAGGGCAGATATGATTCCCCTTCACAAAAGTGGGAGCAAGACAAAGGTAGGAAACTACAGATCTGTCAATTTGACCTCAGTAGTAGGGAACATGATGGAATCACTTCTGAAGGAAAGAATTGTTGAGTACCTAGAGTCCAGTGGGGCACGGGACCCAAGGCAGCGTGGAATCACAGCAGGAAGGTCATGTCAGACAGATATAATTGATTTCTTTGACTGAGTGACCAAATTAGTAGACCAGGGAGGGGCTGTGGACATGGCCTACCTAGACTTTAGCAAGGCATTTGACACAGTCCCACACAAAAGATTAATAAACAATTTAGCCAGCCTGGGAGTGGGTTCCAGGGTGGTAGCCTGGGTAAAATACTGGCTGGACAAAAGGACACAGCAGGTAATAGTAAATGGAGCCCACAGTGAAGAAAGGAGGGGTTACTAGTGGGGTACTGCAGGGTTCAGTAATGGGGCCAGTCCTTTTTAATGTCTTTATAAGTGACATTGCAGAGGGACTGGAAGGGAAAGTATATCTCTTTGCAGATGACACAAAGATCTGCAACAGGGTTGATATGCAAGTTGGTGTGGAAAGGATGAAAAGGGACTTGGAAAGGTTGGAGGAATAGTCAAATGTATGGCAGCTTAGATTCAAAGCAAAGAAGTGCAAAGTAATGCACCTGGGAAACAAAAAACCCAGGGGAAGAGTACACAATGGGGGGTGAGATACTGACAACAACAAAAATGGAAAGAGTCCTGGAGGTAGTCATATCAGATGATCTAAAGGTGGGCCAGCAATGTGAGAAGGCAGTAAGGAGGACTGGGGGGATACTGGGATGCATAGGGAGAGGCATCACCAATAGAAAACAGAAAGTTGTTGGCCCTCTGTACAGACAGTTGGTAAGACCACATCTGGAGTACTGTGTACAGTTCTGGAGACCCCGTCTCCACAAAGACATAGGCAGAGTGGAGGCTGTTCAGAGGAGGGCAGCCAAAATGGTGCAGAATCTGCACCAGAAGACATATGAAGAAAAATTAAAGGAGCTGAAGATGTATAGCCTTGAGGAAAGGAGGGAGGGGGGCCATGATAGAAACTTTCAGATACCTTAAGAGAATCAACAAAGTCCTAGAGGGTAGCATCTTTCAGAAAAAGAGGTGTTCAAGAACAAGGGGGCACAATTTGAAGATAGAGGGGGGATGGATCAGAGGTAATGTGAGGAAGTATTTCTTCACAGAGAGGGTTGTAGTGCATGGAACAGCCTTCATGTGGAGGTTGTAGAGTCAAAAACAGTGGGGGAATTCAAGAATGCATGGGACAGACATAAGGCAATTCCAGTGGGGGTAGGAGGAAGTAGGCTGTTGGTTAACTAGGATCTACAGCTTATCCATTAGGTAGGGAAATGGGCAGACTGGGTGGGCCAATCAGTCCTTATCTGCCATCAAATTCTGTGTTTCTGTGTTTCTATGTAAAATGTGCAGAAAACAGCACATTTGGGTCCACAGGGTGGGTGTGAGCCTGTAACTGCGTGTCTCACACCTGATTTCACTCTCTATGTACTGTGCAATTTTTTGGGCAATGTTTCTGGACATGAGTGACATGATTTGAATGTGCAGCCACACACTTAGGCCCAAAAAGCAATTAAAACATGCAGAAAGCCAGACTGGTGGTGCAGAGGGTTGAGACACTGGCACCTTACCTTGAACCACCCTGCTGACCTGGGATCAGGATCAGACTTGAGCACCGGGGGTTCAGCAGGGTAAGGAGAAGGATAGAGCATCCAGAGGACTGCTCTCCTCTTCTGGGGTGAGCTAGGGAGAGGCACCACTCTGTAGCAATCCCCAGTTGATATCAGGGGAAGTACAGGTACGACGCACAGGGAACCAGTGGAGGAACAAACAGAAAATGGTGCCTCCACAGCACTGGATGATGACCACCTTGACCAGTGCCTTCCCGGACCTCTGAGAAGCCGACCTGACCACAGCAGCATCCAGGGCCAATGCCGATGGACGCCAGGCCCTTCCTCCTTGGAAGAGGAGGACCCACCCAATGAAGGGTTACATCGGGTTACCCTGAGGTGGCTGCGATGTGGGATCAGGGATCAGCATCAGAGCCATGGGAAGAGCGCGCCCTTGGCAATTGGCCCGAAGGGGTAGCAGATGGGGGCACAGGGGAGATAAACAGATAATAAAAATAAAAAGTGCAGAAAACAGCTCATTTGGGTCCGCAGGGTTGGTGGGAGGCTATAGCTGCATGTCTCACACCTGATTTCACTCTCAATGTACTGTGTAATTTTTTTTGGAAACATTCTGGACATGTTTTTTCACCGGCAGCAGTGAATTTCAGGCAGAAATCTTGGGTAAACTGGCCTTAAAACGGCTACTTAATGTCTCGGTGGTGGTGGGGCACCCTAAAACATATTGGCTGAGACCAGATTCCACTTCCAATTTAATGTACCATTTTTCCTGCAACATTTCTGGACATTTACTGCCTGTGCTGCAGTGGCAGAAAGAAGATCAGACCTAAAGACAATTGTAAAAGTGGACCAAAGACCATCATTTCGTCTGGGTAGTGGTGGGGCGCCAAAAAACATCATAGCTGAGACCTGACTTCACTCTCAGTGTACTGTGTAATTTTTTTTGAAGCATTTCTGGACATGTGGGATATGATTTGAACTTGCAATCACACACTTAGTCCCAAAAGGCATTTAAAACATGCAGAAAACAGCACATTTGGGTCCGCAGGGTGGGTGTCAGCCTTTAATTGCTTGTCTCACACCTGATTTCACTCTCTGTGTGCTGTGCAATTTTTTTGGCAACATTTCTGGACATTTGGGACATGATTTAAACATGCAGACACACACTTTGGACCAAAAAGCATTTAAAATGTGCAGAAAACAGCACATTTGGGTCTGCAGGGTTGGTGTAAGCTTTTAACTTCGTATCTCATACCTGATTTCACTCTCAATGTACTGTGCAATTTTTTTGGTAACATTCAGGTCATGATTTTTCACCGGCAGCAGTGAGGTTCAGGCAGAAATATTGGGTAAACTGACCCTAAAACAATTACTTAATGTCTTGGTGGTAAGGGACACCCTAAAACATAATGGCTGAGAACAGAATCCACTTCTAATTTAATGTGCCATTTTTTCTGAAACATTTGTGGACATTTTCTGCCTGTGCTACAGTGGCAGACAAAGACTTTTAAATGGTGTCTGAAACAGCATTTTAATGTCTGGTTGTTGTTGAGCCACCATTAAACATCAGGACTGACAGCGCATTTGAGTCTCAATTTGATGTCACATTTTTTGGGAAGCATTTGATTACCTGATGGCCCTGTTTTACATGAGCAGAGCCAAGATTCACTGTCACATAGCTTTGGAAAATATGTTTGTTCAGAGTAAAGTGCTTATACTTGACATTTGTGGATAGGATAGAAGAAGCAAGGAGGAAACATGTAAAGAAAAATGGAGTAACATAACGGAAGACAAAGAGGACAGAAAATATTTTTTTGTTGTTTTTTTGGATTTTTGGGGGAGTCTGTTTTAAGGGTGGGGTGTAGAACAAGAACAGTGAAAAAAACAAATAAAGGAGAAGAAAAAAACAACAACACTGGCACACCACCACAGCCACAGGCCATTCACTGTGTCTGTGCACTACCACTACTACCACCACCACCACCACCATGAAGCTCCACCAGGAGGCCCAAGACATTGTTCTGGTCCTCATAATTTTTCGGAGGTCCCCTGACCTTCTGGTGAAGCTGGTCGAGGTTGTGACACATGCCTTGCACCTCAGTGCGCACAGCCTCCAGGTCTGCCCTGGTGACCACCACCTGACTTGGGGGAGCTGTAGGATGATCAGGGTGGTGGCATCTCCAATGCGTCCTCCATGGTGCTGCATCATGGTCATGGGTGGGGGATGCATCTGGCTGCTCAGGAGGATGCATCCTGCTGGTAGCACTCCTCCTCCATGCCCTGGTATGGTGCACCCAAACCTCACTGCTGCCTCCTGCTGCTGCTGTCTCTCTCTGTTTGTGAGCCACTCTGAAGCATGGTGGTGTTGCAGATGGCTCCTCTGGCCAGCAGTCCCAAAGTGGGACTTTGGTTTCCCCTTTTAACATTCCTTGCACACATGGTGCAGGCCACAGTGCTTGCATCCTCTGCCTTGGTTCTAAAAAAGGCCCAAACTGGTGATCTTTGGTTTTGGGTTATGCCAGCTGATGTAACTGGGGGCCTCTCCCTGTGCAACAATATCCTGCTGTGGCCAGGGACTGGCAGACACAACAGGAGCCACATCATCATGGGCTCAGAGCCTGACTACTGCTGCTGTTGCTGGGTGGCTGTCACAGTGTCCACAATGACCTGCTGCTGCCGGGGGGCACAAACTGGGGCCAACTGCCCCTGCTTCTGGGGAGAGTGGGGCTCAATTTCAAATATGCGCCTGTTGAGGTGAACGTGTCCTCTTCCCCTTCCACTGTCAGTACCACTACTCCCAGTCCCAGTCCCTTCCATCATTATAAAAAAAAGTTTTAATAAACCACTAAAGAAAAAAAATGAAAAAAGGGGGAGTGAAACACACACACACACACACACACACACTCACAAACTCACAAGATAAACAGAGAAAATAGAACACAATAGAAAGATAAAGTTTGCTAAATAATGAAAGAGTGTAACCAGAAGCTCAAAATCAACACACACACACACTCACACACTGTACACACATCACAAACTTTCACTCTCACTCACAGTTCACCACTATATATATTTTCTCTCTCACACAGTCTCTCTTCTACTGTCTGTCTCTGTCCTACTACAAACTGCAAGAAAAGGATGTAGATTCAGTAGCTTCCTGTCTGAGTACAGGCACACATGAGACCTGCAGTCTGCTTCAGAGAGCAAGTCATGTGACATGCCTTTCTTCCTAATTTCGCCTTAGTTAAATGTTATGGTGAAACTTAGCCGAAGAAGCGAAATTTACAGGTGGAATTTTGCTGTATAATATGGGCGAAATTTCACACAACCATACAGGCAAAATTCCATCCCAAGGTCATAATTTTGTGAAATGTTTTGTGAGGCGAAATTGGTGATTTCACCATAATTTCGCAAGCGAAATTCAATTTCACTGCATCTCTAGACAGGAACCATTTAATAATAAAATTGCTTGGCTTGGTAATCTTAAAATGATCCTTTTCGAATTTTGTCTTCCTCATTTTGGAATGACTATTGCATTAGAATTGTGATAGTGACCAGTTATAGCCCTTGCTTTAATTTTTTTTTTTTTTCATTATTACACAGAAAGGGATTAGTTGTATAGAAGCAATTCACAAATATTTACATGGTTTGTGATAAATAAAAACAAGCCTGGATGTGAAATGTATTTATAAGTTCCACTGAATCCATGTGAAAGATGATTTTTAACAAGGATGCAATTTGAACTTATTCCATGTAAAAGATAAAAAATAGATATCAGAGGGCTGGCAATAAGCTTAGTTTTTGTGGATTTACATGGTTTTCTGGTTGGAGTAACTACACCATTCTTGCTCACTACATCCTTGAAAGTCTCCTGGACTGGATTTCTACAAAGCATCATTACCAGGTATCTGCATTTTTCATTTTAACTTCTCTTGATCTGTGTGGTGGCTGCCTGTGTTTGTCTGTGTCTGTAGCCTAGTTTTTGTGGATTTACATGGTTTTCTGGTTGGAGTAACTACACCATTCTTGCTCACTACATCCTTGAAAGTCTCCTGGACTGGATTTCTACAAAGCATCATTACCAGGTATCTGCATTTTTCATTTTAAAATCATTTTAAAATCAACTTGTTGGAAGGTGTCCCAAGCAAAACATAAGTGAAGCAAGGAAGTCTGACAAATTCAGTGACACTGGGCCTTGCTTGAATCCACATTTTCGTCTGACCTGACCCATGATCTGTAGTTGGGCTTTTCAAGACCTCTTTGAATGACAAAGACGCATACAGACAAAAGGATTTCACAACCTGCATATGTACAGGCAGAGTTCATCCCTTTCAGGAATTCTAACACATTCTATGACTGTGGACCTCAGCTGTTGATTATTTCTTTTAGCTTTTGACTTAACCACCAGGTAGCAAACATTTTGAATTGAAAGCAACTCTTAATGTACTTGTCTCTAAGGGCTATCTATCCAACAAACATTTTGAAGAATGCCCGCTAGGCATTCTTTCTGCTAAACTACTTATTCACCTGGCCCGGCGGCTCCTTATGCTAGCTGGAGATATTGAACCCAACCCTGGCCCAAAAGTTTGCACCTTACCCCCCACAACGGCTGGCACAAAAAGGGACTGGTGATAGCCCATATGAATATTCGAAGCCTCACGAATCACCTGGCTGAGCTCGAAACCTGGACTAAACTGATTGCCCCTGACATATTATGCCTCTCAGAAACTTGGCTGAAGCCTTCTGTACCTGATGCTTCATGTCTTATACCTGGGTATAATATTCTACGGAAAGACCGTGCTGGGTCTGGTGGGGGGGTTGCGATTATTTATAAAAATCATCTGTCCCTCAACGTCCTACCATGCCCTGATTCCCTCATACCTTGTGAAATGCTGCATGCTACCCTGGCACTGGGTTCGAAACTTCTGCACATCTTATGTGTATACAACCCACCAACCAGTGGGCTGAGTGGTCTTCAGAACCTACTACAGTATGTCTCTCAGAATACAAAATCAAATGAGGCACTCCTGCTTGGGGACCAGAACCTTAACTGGCTGGGTCCACAGCACAATATTCTTGCATCTCTGATCCAGAAGTACAATCTCCATCAAATTATTACAGACTGTACCAGAGCTACGACTCCTCACTCAGGGTCACTACTTGCTGGATCCTCACTAATAGACCGGACCATGTCTCAAGTGCTTCAGTGTTGGCTGATTCAATTACTGATCATTCCCCCTACACTCTGTCACTGGCGCTCCTGTCCACCACCTCCTCCTCAACCATGACTGATCACTTTTACGAACTATGCTGCCTGGATAAACAAGCCTTCCTATTGGATATCTCCTGTATTGACTGGACTGACATTTTCACCACTACCAATGTTGATACTGCCCTCAACTCATTTCTAACCAAGTTTGGTACTGTTCAAAAGAAGCACCTCCCAAAAGCCAAAAGGAGAGTTAGAGGCCAGCACTCTAGATGGCTGAAAAAAGACCTTCTGCACAAGTTAAAAGTCAGAGACAAGCAGTGGAGGAGATACAAACAGACTGGACTTCAGCCTGATCTCATTCTGTATAAGCAATACAGAAATGACTGCAAAAGGTGCATCAGGCAGGCCAAAAGTAAATACTGCCAAAACCTGCTGGTTAATTCCTCCCATGACCCTCGTAAGTTTTGGGGTCACATTAAGTCCTTCTTAGGATCTGCTAAAGATGTCACTCCCTCTGATATGGTTCTACATGGTGTACACTGCAATGACTCTACCACAATTGCTAATGCATTTAATCAACAGTTTTTGGACTTATCTGCCTACACAGCTTCCCTTCAATCACAATCTCCTGCCTCACAACCTAACTTCTCAGCACCTGGCGAACCATCTAACCTACCTAACCTTTCTACTTCAGGGGCAGTGTCTAGGCATCAAGTTCTCAAGCTGCTCAGAGCCTCTCTGACAACACCAGCACTGGCTCGATGGCTTGGAACCAAGGCTACTAAAATGGCTTCTCACCACATCTCTGGCCCCTAGCAAGAATATTCACCTCTCTCTCTCCAATGGCATTGTCCCTGAAGTCTGGAAAGCAGCCAGAATCACTCCAGTATTTAAGAAAGGTAGCAAAATGACACATCTAACTACCAACCTATTGCTATTTTGTCTGTCCTGAACAAAATCCTGGAAAAATAGTATCAACACAAATCACAGAATACATTGAGAACTTCAATCTGCTCAGTCCAGCCCAACATGGCTTTAGAAAGCATCACAGCACCATGACTGCACTTTTAAAATTCTCTTCTGACATTGTCACAAACATGGATAGAGAAGTTAACAGGGCAGTCTTCATTGACTAACAAAGCTTTCGACCTGGTTGATCATACATTACTACTCTACCCTCAGTACCTTGGGCTTCTCCCTCCAGCAACTACCTGGTTTAAAAGCTACCTCACCAACAGAACCCAGGCTGTGAAGTTTAATTCAGCGATTTCAGACAGTGCTGTCATCAACATTGGTGTCCCTCAGGGTCCATACTTAGCCCTCTTCTATTTTCATTATTCGTAAATAATCTCCCAGAGATGGTAACCACTGGTCACTCACTGCTGTATACGGATGACCTGGTCGTTTATGCTCACTCTGACAATGTTCTGGAACTGAATGCTGCCTCACTGCTGATTTTCACTGTACAACACTGGCTGAACTCTCAACGCCTTGTTTTAAACACAAACAAAACCAAAGTCATGCTATTTGGCTCCACTCACAAGCTCAGATCATGTCCTTTGACTATCTCTGTTCCTGACATTGATGGGAACCCACTAGAACCTGTCACTTCTTTCCGTTACCTGGGCATCCACCTCGACCAAACCTTGGACCTAAAACACACATCCAGGATACTTGCAAGTCAGTCAATTCCAATTAGGGGCTGCTTACAGAACCAACTACCTCCTTACCCTGCTGCTAAACTGGCAGTAGCTAGAGGTATACTGTTGCCAACCTCACATATGGTTGTCCCATTCTGTCTTTGGCCAATAAACTGCACTGCATCTGTGGGACACTACTTCAATAATGTATGGTATGCAACCAAAGCACCTCGACTGCAGCATCACTGCCAACTATATCAAGACCTTGGCTGGCTCTCTCCTCCCTCTACCAGACAATACTACCTGTACAATCTATCAGGTACCATCATAAGGACATCCAAACCTGCTATCCTATCAGAACTCCTTAGACCAGCTATTCCACACGGAACCTTAGATCTGCAGATCAGACCTTATTATCCATCCCCTCTGTCGGACAAAAAGGGCAAGGCTCCTTCCATTATGCTGCTCCTCACCTGTGGAACCTGCTGCCTCAGGAACTAAGGGATGTCCCTACTCATGCAATTTTTAAGGGCAAACTCAGGACTTTTCTTACTGCTTTGGACAAATGTGTTTGCTTTGATCCTACCTGATCCCCTTGCTCTTAACCTGTTTTCCCCACTTTCTTATTGCTAGCACTTGTGCCTTTCCCAATGGTTGTTTTATGTGGTGTTTTACTATAATTGCTGCTTGAATCTGTTTGACTGTATGCCAAATATTAGCTTTTGCCATTTACAAGCTGTTGTTTACTTCCTGCCACCACTTGGCTTCCCTTGATCCCTGTTCTCTTCTCCCTCACCTCTCAGCCTTCCTTCACTCAACTCCCTGCTCCTCTCTTCCCCCGACCACATCTCCTGCCTCTCCTTTTCCCCTCCCCTCTGCCTCCCCTTCCTTTCTCTGCTTGCTTTCGCCTTTACCTCCTCCTGAGTCACCCCTGCCCGTTCGCTCATCCCACCCTCCCAGCTGAGCATTGTTCCCTATTACCTCCACTTGCCATAAACTTACCTCCTCCTACCGACCTCTTCTTCCCTGCCCTGCCGTCTCTCGGTTCCACTGGCTCGGCTTGGCGTTGTTACCTTTTCTGCTACTGCCATAACTCTTTCCCTTCTCTCCTCCTCTTACCAGCATCATCACCCTTGCCCTGCCATCTATCGGTTCCACCAGCCCAGCCGCATTCTGCTACCTTTTGCCGCTGTTGCCGTCTTTTGCCGTAACCCCCTGTCACCCTTTCTCCGCTTGCCGTCTTTCGGCTCCACCGACTAGGCCTCAGGTTGGAACCTTGTATCGCCACTGCCGTAGTTGCCAGCTTTCTTTTAACCCTCACTCCCCTCCCTCCCCTCTCCCAGCCATCCCTCCTCTACTCCCTCCTACCTCCCTATTCCTGCCACCGCCTCTCTGTCCTTATATTCTTAGCCATTTCTTTATCCCCCCCCCGTTTTGGCCCCTTGCCCCTCTATCCTTCCCTCTATCCTTTCTCCCTCCTCTCACCTTCCCCTTTGTCATTTTCCATCTTGTTTCTGGCTTACCCCTACACTATCCTCCCCTTTCCTAGGTCCTTCAATGCACTTTATGTATGCGCTCAATGGAAAATGTCCTTGAAATGTATTTTGCCTTGTATTTTCCTTTGTCATGCATTGTATCCTGCCATATGTATCTTCCTGTATTTCTGTGCATCAAGTATTTTCGTTATCCTTACTGTATCGTTATGTTCTGTAATTTTACCTCCCGGGTCGTGCCTGAAAACAGTCACTTGCTGGCTAGTGCACTTACCCGGTTAACAAAAACTAAATAAAATAAATAAAATAAATAAGAAAGATTTAGAATACTACTGTAAATTGGGACACAGAGAAAATTTGTTTCACGTATTCTTTAACTGGCTGTTATATGACTCTCACAGGAGGGCTTGATTATGGGATTGATAGTATAAAAGCATATCAAAATGCTCTAAATGACTATATTATTAAATTCCTTAGACATCGACTACACAAGAAAACTTGTTTTATTCAGATGATGTTAAAATGCAGAAAAGCCTTTGCACAGTTAAAATCTGATTACTGACATTGAGCACCCATAATGTGCTGTGATATACTGTAACTGTACATTAATGTATTTTGGCTCTTGTCTGATGTTATGAATTATGTATATTTAATTATTTATTTATATATATTGTTTTGTCAATATTTTAAAAATTGTAATCACCAATGATCAAACAAATAAAAGACTGAAAACTGAAACCTATAAGAGCACTTTCATATTCCAGTAGTTTAATGGGCAATAAACTGTGATTAAGGGTAACTTCAAATCCTGTAACAGCATACTCTAGAAGAAGTTGGAGTCTCCTTACTCATCAAGTCAGGATGGCCAGTTCCCCCACATGGCTTACTTCAACTACAGAAGCACACAGAAATTAATACAGATGGACAAAATATATGTTGGCCATGGTTGGCAAAATATTAAATCACTGGATTAAACACCAAATTGACTCCAAATTAAAATCCCTGTGTTCCTTTCAGTACTCCAAGCTGCATTCACTCACAAAGAATTTCATTTGTAGATTGTTCTGATGCAGCTATCAGTTTAATTCGGATTCCTTTTTTTAACCCTTGCAGTGCTGCCAGCATGTATACACATCCTAAAAACCCTATATGTTCTGAATCTTCTGGCAGCCTAATTAAACATGAAAACATAGGCTGCTCATTAAAATGGTGTTACTATACAAAAACATGTTGGTTTAAGGTCCTTGAATAACTCATACTGCATCTTCCTTGGACGTAGGAACACCCTTAACAACCTAGACACTTATCATGCAGTGGGGATAGAAGAGACTATTGCATAATGAGTGGTTGCACTGTTTGAGGATTTCCTAATGTTCATCAGGTATGTAACATCAGTAGATCAGGGATTCTAAATAAAACATACTGTAGTTGTATATACTTACACCATTAACATGTATTTTAGTTCTACTACAAAGCAACGCATATCAAAAAACAGCTATTTCAATGAATTCTGGAGAAGGTAAACAATCATATAATGTGGATTTCAACTTGAAATATTATGATGCAAAAAGGCTTGACAGTGTCCTTTTAAGTATCTTGGAAGTAGCAAATGTATCTCAAAGGATCAAAGTCAAATAAACAGAATATTGTATAAAACAGACATGGTTATTATTTGGAAACCCCGGAATAACTAGAAAAGAAACTTGTCCTGTATTAAGCTATGTTACAAGCCTCCTAATATGGCAAAAGATGAGGATGTCAACAGAGAGGCTCAGGCAAAAATCATTACAAGCTATTACCCTAATGTAACATTTTCTTCAGAGCAGGAGTATTACAGTTTGTCTCTTTCTGTTCTGTCACTAAGCTATAGCATGAATAGAGCTGATACAAACAGCAATGACAAAAGGTTATTTTGCTGATGTATCCACAGAAGATTGTACTGTCCTTTCACAGTGGGGGAACAGTAGTTAATGAAGCATCAGCTTGCAAAGATCAAGCACTCCTATCACAGTTTGTACAACAGGTGTGAAAATAAATTTGTCAAGTTAAACACATGGGCCCAGATATTCAAAAGAGTTGAGCCATGCACAATAGGGTTGAGCCTGCGCAAGTCAGAAAATGCACCATTCTGCGATATTCAGCAGGAGGCAGTTGCGCCCCCCCAACTCACGCTGAGCAACAGCGCAATGATAATGAATGCATGTGCAACTGAATGGGGAGGAACCATGCATAAATGGTGCAGTGCGATATTCAACAACATGCGCCATGCGCAATAGGGGAGCCAGCGAAAGCTGCACCATAGAGGAAATGAGCCAAAATAAAAGGGAGCAAGGGAGAGGCACAAGAACGCTACAGGGAAGGCACATGAGACTGAAGTCTAGCAGGACAAATTGGGCAGCAGGGACACACAGAGCAGGCCAGGAAAGGGCACCTGGAATCAACAGGCTCAGGGGAAGGTGTGGGGAGCCACAGTGCAGAAGGGGGAAGTATGCCACACAGCAGTGAGGCCAGCACAGGCTGGTGTTCCTGGTGCAGGGGAAGTAGCAGCCAAGACAGCGGGGGGAATACAGAAACAGCTGCCGGGGTGAACACAAGCCAGGACATGGCCAGTGCCACCATCCAGATGGAGGCAGTAATGAGGGGGGTGAGAAGGCGGGCAGCAGGGGGGCATGGCCATGGAAGGGCCCATCGGCGGTATGCCCCAAACAGGCAGTACCGAGCCCGCACCAGCTTCGAGCTGTATAGTGATACAGAGATCATGGGCTGGTACCACCTGAATCGGGCAATTCAGAGGCAGCTCTGTGAACTGTGCAGTGATGTGATGCAGGCACCCACATGACAGAGCCATGCTCTGTCAGTGGAGATGAAAGTGACAGCTTGCATGTGCTTGCTCACCACGGGTACCTTCCAGAGACCAACTGGGGACACCACAGACATAACCCAGTCGGCCACGTCATGCCACCTCACCCAATTCCTCAGCACACTGCTGCCACATGCTGCGGAGTATATCCATTTCCCAATGCACGTGAGCGCACAGCAAACATACAGGAGTTCCACAGGGTAGCACGTATGCCTGGCATACTAGGGGAATAGACTGCACCATGTGGCTATCCAGACACCACCTGGCCCTGAGGGGGCCGCATATATAAATCGCAAGGGCTATGCCAGCATCAACTACCAGGTGGTGTGCAATCCCAGGGGGTGCATAATCAATGTCTCTGCCACGCACCCTGGGGGAGCACATGATGCCTTCATCTGGCACCAGTCAGCACTGTGTCACAGATTCGAGAGTGGGGATATCCCCACTGGCCACCTAGTGGGTGAGTATGCAAACCACATGGACAATCATAGGGCCTGGGAGGGCATGGTCAGAGGTGGCATGGGTAGTGGCCTACATGGCCGGGGCAGGGTGATGCTGATCACCACTAACATCCACCCTCTACACACAGGTGACAGTGGATACCCACTCCGTCCCTGGCTGCTTACACCCTACCGGCGGCCTGCGACCCCATTGCAGCAACGCTACAATGAGGCACATGCCACCACACGTAATGTCATCGAGCGGGTGTTCAGGATGCTGAAGGCATGTTTCCATTGCCTGGACACCTCCGGCGGTGCCCTACAGTACAGCCCCTCAAGGCCTGTGGGCTATTCCTGGCCTGTTGCATCCTGCACAACATGGCCAACGAATGTGGGATAGCCGTACAGGTTGAAGAGGGGGACAGTGATGGGGATGATGGGGATGCTGGTGACAATGGTGATGGACAGCCCCCCCCTTGGGCGATGGGACCCCCGACTGCTCCGGCTGGCACAGCTGCACTGGGACACCATCACGGAGGAGCACTTCAGCCAACCCAGGTAAGTCATGGGGCCATGTGCAACCAACAGTGGCTAAGGCACAACCCACAAACTTGCATGGACACACCCCAAGGGTGCATGCCGTCAAGGGAGCTGGCCGGGCATGGAACCACACACACAACCAGGGATGGGTGAGGTCTAACATGCCATGCAGACACACACACACACACACACACAAAACGCACCAGACATTCACAAAAGGTAAGAGGCACACCGACCCAGAATGCCACCCCTAGCCACACACATATCCACAGGCCACCATGCCCACTGCCTGTCCCTGTGTGTGTGTCAGATGCTAAGCACCATTGCACATTGGTGTACAGCACAATGCAGGCATCATCATGCACACACAACTGTGGACAGCAGCTGGGAGGGTGTGCAGATGGACTGTGTGTCCGCGTGCAGGGTCAGGTACCCACCAGTGCAATGCCCGCTGAATGACACAATGCACACAGGGCAGCACCAGACAGTAGCCACATTGGGAGACAGGTCAGTCATGTGCCACAGTGCCCCGGCTGCCACGGATGCGTGGGCAGCCCTGCTGAGACCCACCAGCACTGACAGGCCGACCACTGGCCTCATCGGGTGGCACCGATAGTCCCCCAAGGGTTCCACTATGTGAACACGACCATGCTCTTGCAGGGGTCTGCAGCACACCAAACATGCCTCCGCCAGGCGTGCTTGGGATGCCCACAGCTGAACCTGGTGTCGACAAGGTTGGTGTCGCACAATGCCGGGAATGGGGGGTGGACAGTGCACTACATGGTGTCTGTGACGCATGGGCAAATAACTGTGTGCCCATTGTGGCCATGACAGCAGTGGATGCCTGTGTCTGCCTGTCAATGACAGCGGTCATATCCTCCCGCTACCAGTCCATCCCTGCCAGGATCAGAGTGGTGTCTCTGCTGCTACGCTCCTCTGCCCACTCCAGAGCCACACACAGTGCATCCACCGACGTCGCAAGCCGCATCTGCTGGTTGACTGATGCTTGTAGTATGTCAGTGTGCTCATCCAAGAGGTCATCTGCCTCCTTGGCATCCTGTCCCTCAGGGTATGCACAGCCCTGATGCTCAGCACCCCTTGAGGGTGGGCGCTGCACACCAGGACCAGGTCTGGGCATGTCCACAGGTGGTGCACTGACGCCGCAACCCGACCCTGTACCCCAAAG
The DNA here is from genome assembly GCA_016271365.2 of Neoceratodus forsteri. Lineage (NCBI taxonomy): Eukaryota > Metazoa > Chordata > Ceratodontiformes > Ceratodontidae > Neoceratodus > Neoceratodus forsteri. Next base: position 562,360,327 of record CM028135.1, on the reverse strand, counting down.
CCCATTGGCCTACTGCTGATGCTGCCCCTCTGGCTGCTGCTCCCCAGGGCTCACTGGTGCTGCCACAGTGGCCCCAACAGTTCCACTGTCCTGTACACGCACCAGTGCTGCCCCACTGGTGCTGACAGGCACAGGCTGGGACTGTGATGACACGCAGGCCTCCACGGTGGCACCACCCACAGCCATGGACGTGATGTTACCTGCTTTGTGGCCATCCCGTGGCACACACGTGTCACTGCCCATGGCGTTAGCGACATCATCATCGGTGATGGACCTGGCACTAGCCCGAGTCACAGCATGCTGGCATCCATGGACACTGGCACGCTAGGACATGGGCAGAATCCCCTCCGTACCTGTTCCAACAACATCAGTCTGGACAGCCAGGTAGGCCCACTGAGCCGTGTATACTTGTGGAGGTGGATGGGCTGCCCTCCATCTCCATCTGACTGGCCTCAGTGGACAGGCCCAGCACCGCTGACCCATGCAGATGCTCAGGATCTGTAAGGGAAAACAAAGTCGTGTTACTGCCTGTGACCTACCCTGCCCCCCCAATAGACAGACCATGACCTACCATGCAGTGACGGGCTACCACCCATCTGGAAGCCAGAACACCCTCAATGGCACAACACTGCATGCTGCCAGCAACCCTCTCCTCCTGTGGGGTCAGGTGTAGCACCTCCGGCTGTCCCCCACTTGTCACAGCTCATACTGCCCTGATGGCAGCCACCTTCTCCTTTATCCTCCTCCTGTCTGTGCCCATCTTCTTCTTGCACTCCTGCACGGAGCACTGGTGGCTGCCATGCAGGTTCATTGCATGTGCCACGTCCTCCCATGCAGCAGCACGGGCCTGTGGTGTTCCCTGCTGTCTGCTGAGAAGTGGCTCCTGATCCAGGTAGGCCTCAAACAGGGCATCCATCTTGGCCTTGGTGAAATTAGGCCTCCCCCTCCTCCTCCCACCACTGTGTTCCTCCTCTCCCACAGCTCTCTCGGTCATGATTTAGCCTGTGAGAATGACAGTTGTTACCTGTGATGGTGCAGTCCCATGCATGTCCCAAAATCCACAGTCCACACCCCCAAACAGCATGCAACTCACCAATAGACTACAGTAACCGACTATGGCCAGTGCAGCCCAATGTCGCACTTTTATAGTGCAACCCATGCAAATGAGGTGAGGCGTAACTTTAAGTGGATGCAAATTGCAGTGCTGCGCCACTGAATGGCTGATTAGCTGATTTGCATATGATGGCTGAATATCACGCTGTTGCGCTTTGCTCAATTGTGTTCAACGTGCTGAGCCAAGTTCTGTGACATGCACAGTACACACCTCACTGCGCATGCCTGGGTTGCTGACACAGGTGCCTGCTGCGCTGCTGATGTACTGTGCACGGCAGGCAATGCAGGATACAGCCACCATTGTGCCAGTGGCGCTACAGCAATGTTCACCTATATGGCGCTATGGCACTGGGGCATCATAGGAGCACTGGGGCAACAGTGCAGTAGGCCACTAATGGAGGTAGCACACAGGCACCCAATTGCACTACACACATTGGGTTCCAATGGCACTGTGCCTGTCCATGCGCCAGAGACCCTTGACCCTGTGCCCGAGCTTCGACCCCTAGGCGCCATGCATCAGGCATGGGTGCGCCACTATCGCGCTGTTTGGTGACAGCACAATAGGGAATGGCAGCACTGTACTGCACAGCATCTGCACGTGGTGGAGCCATGCTGCAGAGCACCATTTTGAACCTACTGAGCAAATGAGATGGTGCAGAGGAGGGCTGCCCAGTGGACACAAATCGAGCTGGCTAACCTGGTGGCAATTGTTGAGCCACTTTATGGCCCACTGTTTGGGGAGGCACCCCTGGACAGGTCCAGGAGCCAGGTGTGGCAGGAGGTGGCCGACACCCTGGAGGAGGCCACAGGAAGGGGGCAGATGGCGGAGCAGTGCCACCACAGGTATGGCGACCTGAGGAGGAGGGAACCGGACCTGCTTGCCCGCCTGCAGACACATGCCAGGAGGGGCACAGTGCCACGGCCAGGTAGGTGTTACGTCCACACATTTTTATCTTCCATATGGGTATCACGGTTGCATGTGTCTGGAACATGGGGGAGGGATCATCCGGTGTTGGCTGTGGTGGTGTTATCAAGGTGTGGGGTGGGTGGGTCTGGCTGGGTGGGATTGCACACACATTGGGGCAGGGGGACTTTGCTACAGGCTTGTACTGATGTTCCTCTCTCCATGTTTGCACCACAGGGCCGGAAGAGAGGTGGCTGGCCAGGGAGCAGAGGCACCAGCAGGGGGACAGGGCCAGTAGGAGGGGCGATGGTCCACAGCGCCAGAGGGACCGGCCTGATGATGGTGAGTGCCATACCCCCATGATTACTATTGCATGATGTGTAACACGGCGGGCAGCGGGGCATGGCCACCATCCATTGACACCACTGCCATGCACACAACCTGTTACAGTCAGCACTGTCCAGTGGCACTGTATGTCTGGGAGTGCATCAATGGTGGTCCATGCATGCACCGGGTACATGGCTGTGCCACTGCCTTCGCAGCACATAGCCATGTAACTAAACAGCCACGGTGATGCTGTGCAGGACTTGGCCAGTGGGTGTGTGCAGCAGTCTGCATGGCTGTATGCACCTGTCTGGGCAGGTCTTGTGGATGTGATCACTGTGGGTGGTCACACACCATCACAGGGGCATGTCCCACGGCTGTATGCCATGCACAGGGAGTGGGCTGTATGGGCCTGTGCATTCACACCTATTGACTGTGCTCCCTTGTCCTAGGTGTCCGCCAGCTGCAGACTATCCATGAGGCACTGTGGGAGATCTTGACAGTGGCGAGGGCATCGCTGGACATACTGCGGGGGTTTGAGCAGCTGGGTGTCCGGTGGAGACACAGAAGGCGGAGCAGCTGGAGTGGGGAGCCGGGCTCCCAGTGACCATCCCTATGCCCCTGATTTCCCCTACCCCCCTGGACCCACCCTCACACCCCTCCTTTCCTGTCCAATTTGTTCACCCCTGCACCTTACCCACCCCACCTTGTTTGTGGCCCTCCCCCTGCACATCTGTATATACTTGTAAATAGTTTTGTTTGATGTTTTTCATTACAAGTATTTTGATATGAATACTGTGGTGGTCTCTGATTTGCAGCGGGCTATAGGTGCTCAGCTGCAGTGGTGTGCATGGCATCAGGGGTGGTGCAGTCATGGGTATGTGTGTGTGTTTGTGGGGAAGTGACTATGGTGTGGGAGTAGCTATCAGTCAGTGTCTGTGGTGTGTGTGATGTTCCCTGTGCACTGGATGACTGTGTGCAGTGGTCCATGGTGCATGCTCTGTGTCCATGGCGCACCTGTCAGCCCATCCATGGCCTGTGCAGCTGACACCCTTGCATGTCTGTGACCTGCATGGTCTGCTGGCATGTCAGTGGTGGCTGTCCATTCAGGGCAGCCATTGTACCCGTCACAATGCTGGGTTGCCTCCTGTCACTGGTGTGGTGCATGTCTGCCTCAGGTGACACTGTGACCTCCGCGGTTGTTGTCCCACCTCCATGCTGTGGCTTGTGTGTGTTGCAGGGGATGTGCACCACTGTCTGTGACTTGTGCTCCAGGCAAATGCTGGTGGCGTACAGGTCCACAGTGCCTGCACAGGGTGTCTGGCACTCCTGTGTCATGGAGGACTGCAGGCCGTGTGTACACAGTTTCCATAGGCCCATGCTGTGGGCTTAGTTACCCCGCTACTGCGTCCCTGTGTTGTTGTGCCCTTGGGTAAGGGTGGGTGTTTGTCTATGCACTGTGTTGCATCCGGTGTGGTGCATGCTTCCACGCACCACTGTGGGTGTCTGTGCTGGCTGTTGTGGTCAGTGCTGGGTCGGGGTGTGTCCTTGGGAGGGTGTGCAGGGTGCTGTACCACTGGTGGTGGTGGGGTCCAGGGCATGCCCTGTCATGTGTGGGGTACCTCGTGTGCCGATGCATGGTCGGTCTCTCAGCTGTACCTTGGGGGGGCTGTGCATGGTGGCACTGTGTATGCCATTGTTGCATCGCTGTGTGCTGCCACCCGCTGATGGATGCTCATGGTGGGGCTGCCTTGCATGGTTCTGTGGTGCACAGGGTTGCATTGTCACAGTGGGGGTGGTGGCATGCATGGGGTTTCCAGCAGTGGTGGACGCTGCTCCTGGGCAGGGTGTCTGGGGGTCACAGTGCAGGGTGTGCTCTGCATTGGGAGGATGGTGTGGCACGGGTTGGTCGGCCCTCCTTGTGTGCTTGTCACAGCTTGCCAGGGGGTGTGATGGGACACCATGGCCCAGCTGTGGGTTGGTTGCTTGTCTCCATGGGCCAGTGGTTATTCCAGCCCTCCCCCAGTTGTGCAGTGCATGGGGTGTAGGGGGATGATGTCTGTTCTGCTGTGTGTTCCTCTGCCCATCTGTGGCATGGATGGTGGGCCTCTACATCCCTGGTTGTGCAGTTGCCTTGCTGCACTGCTGCCTGGGTGCATCCCTGGTTGCGCTATGGCACCTCTGGACTGCTCAGCTGAACATCCCTTGTTGCGCTATGGCGCATCAGATATGCTCAGCTTCCCATCCCTAGTTGCACTATGGCTCAGGTGGTGCGATATTCAGTCATTAGCTGTAGGCGCATCTTGGCTGGCTCAGTTTTTGAATATCGCACCTCTTGCACATGGGCGCAATGGACTTGCGCTTGCTTCTGCTATTGTGCACTTTTTTGGTGCAGTTTGAATATCTGGGCCATTATCTTCATCAACATGAGCAAAATAAATGAATTTGGTCATTGACCATGCTCAGAAATTTATCTCACTCACTGGTGGCACACTAAACATGCTCAGAAAGATATTCCCACATGTGAAGATAAATTTCTGAGCTAGCCAAGTGACTAAATTTATTTATTTCCCCAGAACACCCTGAAAATGAATTATTATTGCTCAGTAGGCCTTACTTAACAAACATATTTTAATAAATAACTAAAATATAAGATGCAAATTATTTTTTGATTGAATATATGATAGTTTAAGTCGTTTACATAATTTTTTTTTTACTTTTGTTGCTTTTTACCATTTCTCTCACAAATCACCTAAACACCTATTGTATAATCCAAATATGCCATACATTGATGTATGATACTATTTTTGTCTTCATTTGAGGGTATTGGTCTATTTCTATCTCACTTGTGGCTTCTCCACTCATGAAATATTAATTGACTAACCCCACTCATGAAGATAAAAATATTTTATGTCAGCCCATATCATATCCCCAATTTCTGCTGTGACATCTTGCAGGATACTGACTGAACACAGTTCAATTCAATAGTAATTACTTCAGTTTCAATCATACAAATCAACCTCACACAGCAAAATATAAATTTCTTTATTATGTCTTTTATTCTGAAATCATAGACACAGGTACTATCTTCACAATCCCAATTATTTGTCTGACATTGGGTTTCATCAGGCAAAAATGGTTTGCCTATATGAAGATATGCAAATTTTAATAATCAGTTTATATACTAATTCATAAAAGAACATGTCCCTCAATGAACAACACACAAAACATTTTACGTACAACTCATAATACAACATTTAATAAAAGATTTAGCCGAAACAGTCAGTTAATTATACTCCATGCTTACACCTGTTTTAATATCTCCTCTAGAATACAATTTCTGAGTGTCTAACTTGAAGTATATTATGCATATCCATAGGGAGGATTGCCTACAGAAAAATAAGGTGGTAAAGAGGATCGTTAGGGAGGTGAAAACAGACACGGAGCTGCATATCATGGAGGGGGTCAAGAATGGAGAAGAAGTGTTTTGTCAATATATCAGTAAAAAAAGGAAGAATGGGGGGCATCATACGGTTAGTTCTTGGTGGTAGGGTGAAAGAGGAGGATGAACAAAAGGCTGCAGTCCTAAATTACTACTTTTCTCAGTATTCACTGAGGAGCACTGTAAGTCCATGCCAGAAAGCAGCATCAAAGCAGTCACTAAGGGTGTCCCAGAAATGAGGCAACCAATACTTACTAATGAGTGTGTCCTGAAAGGCTGGGAACTCTTAAGATAGATAAGGCCCCAGGACCAGAAGGGTTGCATCCAAAGCTACTTAGGGAATTAGCAGCAGAAGTGGCTGAACCACTGGCTGGGCTGTTCAACAGCTCACTTAGGTCTGGAGAAGTTCCAAGGGATCGGAGAATGGCAGACTTTGTACAGCTTCATGGCGGGGGGGGAGTATAGGAAGCAATCAAGGAACTGAAGGCCTATCAGTCTGACCTTCATCATGGGGAAGCAGATGGAATCATTAATCAAAGAGGATCTAGTGGACTACCTAGAGAGAAATGGTCTCCAGGATAGTAAACAACGTGGTATTGTGGCAGGAAGGTCTTGTCAGACTAACCTAATTTTTTTTCTTTGACTGAGGGACCAAGGGAGTAGACAAGGGCCATACTGTGGCTCTGCTGTACTTTGACATCAGCATGGCTTTTGATTTGGTACCACACACAAGGTTGCTTAAAAATATGTAAAACCTAGCTGTGGCTAAAACTGTAGTGAACTGGATGGGTAGTTAGCTAGAAGGGAGGCAGCAGAGTGTGGTGGTCAACAGCGTTAAATCAGAGGAAAGGAACGTTATGAGTGGGGTTCCACGGGGATCTGTCCTGAGTCCAGTCCTCTTCAACATGCTCATTAGTGACATTGGTGAGGGAATCCAGGGCATGCTGTGTATCTTTGCAGATGACACAAAACAATGTGGGAATGTGGATATTGGCATGGGAATAAGGGATATAAAGCGGTACCTACAAAAACTAGAAGGGTTTTCAAAGATCTGGCAGTAACAATTCAATGCCAAAAAGTGCAAGGCAATACACTTAGGGAAAAGGAACCCCAAGAGAAAGTACTGGATGGATGGGGTGAGACTTAGCATTACAAAAGTGGAACGGTATCTAGGAATTATCATCAGTAACTCGGTTAAACAAATAAATCAATGCAACAAGGCCAATGGCAAGGCTAAAAGGATGCTGGGCAGTATTAGGAGGATATTGATAGCAGAAGAAAAGAGGTAATAATTCCCTTATACAGATCCCTGGTGAGGTCTCACCTGGAGTCTGGAGCTCTCAACTCAGAAAGGACAAGGATAGGCTAGAAACAGTGCAGTGCAGAATAACAAAAATGATTCGGTGTCAGCAGGGCAGATCCTATGAGGAGCACCTCAAGGAACTGAATATTCCTTGGAAACCAGAAGAGAGAAGGCAGATACGATAGAGACCTTCAAGTTCCTTAAAGGAATTAACAAAGTGAACTGGGAAATTATTTACCCTGAATACCAACTTGAGATCATGGTTCAGGAGGGAAATGAGAAAGTACTTCTTTACAGAAAGTGTTGTGGAACCTTGAGACAGTCTGTCAGCTGAGGTGAAGGGTGCAAACACAGTCAAGGGATTCAAGCAGGCATGAGACAGAATGAAGGGTACAGTGGTTGCCTGGGGTGAAAAGGGTTTTATGTGATAACAGCAACTCAAAAAGAGCACCAAAAACAACAGCGAACTTAACATCGCCAAAAGTGAAAATGGTGATCTGAATTACAGCAAATGCCACAAACATTGATGGTCACTTACTTTCTCTGCAGGCCCAATATGAATTAATGTTTACACGGGAGCCTACCCCCCTGCACCCCCCTTTGTGAGAGGCTTTGCTCCCTGCACCCCCCAAAATTAATATAATCAACTCTGGGGGGGGGGGTGGCAACACAGGGGAAAGGAGAAAACTTGGGAGGGGGAAACAACCTGCTGGCAGGAGGGAATACAGCTTGGAGGATGGGGAACAGGAGTTACTTAAAAAAATTTATATTACCCGAGAAAAATAAAAACAAAATCCACCACAGCCAGACCTGAACCCTCGTCCACCTACTACAGAGGCAGTGACTGAAGCCACTACACCAAATGGTCAGGTAGGATAGTTCTATACTGAACATAGCCCCCTAGCCTGGTGCAGCTGGTGTTGCTCACTGCTACACTTGCTATATACTAATCCTCGCTATAGTTTAACACTCACTATTCCTACCAGCGGTCAAATTAAGTCCTTCAAATTGGTCCGCTCGATTTGACTCAACCAGACTGTGTGATACTGTGACAAGACCATGGAGGTGAATCAGGATAGGACTGGGAAGTTAATATCCTGGAGTAACAATAGGTTGCAGGAAAGGTTCCAGGGATTATAAGGAACATCAGAAGACTGGACGGACCTCTGGTCTTTTTCTGCATCATGGTCTATGTTTCTATTTTTCTATATGACACTGAACTCTGAAATGTCTTCACAAGTAGTGCCAAACTTAAGTAGTAGCAGTTTCATTTTTCATACAGCATTCTCATGCATTAGTGTCAGGCGCAGAACAAGATACAAGGCAGTCGCTTTGTAGTCTGTGATCACAATAGGTGACATGCCTTATATGCAGAATTGGCTCTACTAACCATATTAAAGCCTGTAAAAGTGCATCATATTTGCCATAGTTCAGCCTTTAACAGTGCAACATATTACCCACTATTTTACTGTACACATGAGTGGTTACCTAGGACCTTTAGCTGCATATCTCAGATTGCACCACCTCAATACCAACAAGCACTTGAAAAGTAGTGTAAACATTATTAACACAAGTTAACATACTATTCTCTTTCTGTACCTCCGGTTTTCATTGGCTGAAATCTCTACAGCAAAACAAAAATATTTTATACAATACTATCCCTTTCATCTGAATGAATACTCAGATGTCATCATTTATATAAAAAAACTAGCAGTTAGATAATTTCCTTTAATGTGAGGTTTGCTTACATAGTAGCTGCTGCTGCTACCCTTTAGCAGCAGTAATCTAGACAAAAATTTCTAATAGTGTTAAAATATCCTCCCTTTTCCTTTAAGTATTCAAGTGACAGTATGCACAAAATTGATGTCAAACTGCCTAACTTACCAAAGCTCCTACTGTATACATGTATCAGTTAGTGCACTAAGTAGTGTCTTCTGTCTATTTCTGTAGTAAGCTGATGGGGCAAGCTCTTGCTGTCATGGCCGGGTGGGGTGTCACATGATGTCATGATGCCCATGCCTGCTTTAAGCTGGAAAGCAAGCCATTGCCATGGTAACAGTGACACGATGCCATGGCAGTATGTGATTGTGAGCACTTAGATCTCATTTGCTTCTTTATGAAAGGCTCAGATGAAAAACGAAGTAGAGCAGTGGCTAGTTTTGCATATGTACATATATTCCACTAAGTAATTATTTGGGATTTTTTTAAATGTTGATTTTTAGTTATAGAATTTATATTTTATTAAAACCTAGAGGTAATTAATTAGCTTTTAAAGTGAGATTCATATGATTTGTCCGTATGTATTGGAGATTGCAATAAATGTTGGGGGACTTCAGCTGCAGGAATATACGTAACCATATGCAAAACATGTTTGATAAACAAACTGATAGGTTTACATGCTTTGACATTAGGTAAAGCTGTCTGCACACCTCTAGGGTGATACATTTAACTCTGAGTTTGGAATGCAACATTAATGTGTAAGCTATTGATTAATTTGTCTATTTATTTAGAACTGTTGTCATTAGAATATTCACTTTTAGTTAGTGCCTAGATTTTAAATGGGTCTGAGGAGGCAATTAAACTGCAGCAGTTAATCAACTATTAGTTCAAGTGTATTTATTCATTTCATTTTTGTTCAATACATATGTAAACTTGACAAGAAATTATCCTTTTCTGAAATGGCCTGTAAGGTTACGATTTGTCAAATGATAGATGGACAATTGACAACATTATGAACATGCCAGATAAAAGCAGAGATACATACAGCAGCAACACTACATATCAGAAAAACTTAAATGCATAACTGGCCTGTTGGTGTGGTAGTAGCACTACTGCTCACAACACTGGTGACCTGTGTTCAAGTTTGAGCTCAGGGTTGTCAGGGGCTAACCAGAGGGAGGTGGATTGAATATCCCACAGGATGCTCTCCTCCTCTGGGATGGAAGGGTTCCTGCCTTGCTGCAATACTACCACCTGGGTGACCAAAGGTGGAAAGGCAGTCAGGAGTGCAAGGGGAGGGACAGACCTCAACTGTGATCAGGGAGTGGTGGCACACCTTTGTGTGCATGCTGTCCCTCGGGTCTCCTCTGTTTGCTGACATCCTTGGGGTTGGTGAAAAGCAGGAAAATGGTCCCTACATCCAAGGATGATGGAGCACCTGGCAATGCTCTGGCCTGTCCTGCCACTCTGGCCTCCCAACGCAATACAAAATTTCTTGGGTAGGCCCATCCACCTCTTTCCTGCCTGGGAGAGGGAACAGCCAGAGCTCCATGGGGGATTTCCCCCCTAGCACCAGTCCACAGAAAATGGGAGCCAACAGCAGATGAATGCCTTGGCAACTCATGCAGGAGTTTGGATGTAGGAGAAAAGATAGGGGGCTTAAACAGAAATATATAAAAAAAATAAATGTGTGAGACTAGAACAGTAATTTCACACTGATATGTACTGTACATAATCATAAACTACACAAACATACCAACTGACATACTGTACATACAGTAATATACAGAATCATGTATACAGTGCATGGATTACATACAGTACAATGGCACAAGGTAAAAGCAAGCCTATGCTATGTATAATACAGCTGGGACATGTTAGATCTCAGAACAACGGGGCATGGGGTAAGAGCAGAGCAACCTGTGAGCTTGACAGCTTGCTCAGATAGTTGACTAGTAAGGGAGGATAAGTGGCAACTGCAGAGCGTTGTAAGTGACTGAACATAGACTGTTTGCAGGTGCAAACAGTTGGGGCATCTTTAACATTATTTGGGAGTACATTATAAGTGGTAGATGCAGTCACAGTGAAGTCATTGTCTCCCATGGATTAGCACACCCTTGGTGCATGTAACAGTTAGGGGCATTGTGATTTCAGCAAGTTGGGTTAGAAGGTTTGACTGGCAAATCATTTCGGTAAGCAGAGTAAAACCTCCATGTGCATTGTTTCTCAAGGTATCCCCATTGCATGTCGTTGTATTGTAACAGTCTAATATATCTTGACACATACTGTATGTGCCTTTTCTATGTAGTTTGTTATGCCATATTAATGGTCCTGTTTATGCCTAAAAATAATCCCTGGGATCAGTTCAACCATCTGGTTAACAAACAGACAAATCAATCAATCAATCAATCAATCAGTCATTCAAGTTAATCAATAAACAAACAAACAAGCAACCACAAATGTTTCTTTTCTTATGAGTGATTACTGAGACCATTGTACATCTGGCAGTGTGTTTTTGTCACTGCCTAGCACAAACCTGCACAGCCTATCAAAAATCATGGAGCTCTATAGGAGACCATTTGTTGGTGCCATTGTGTAGAAAGTGTTCCACAATGTACAGTATCGCCAACAGCAATGATTGTCTAAGGATCAGTTTTTTGTTTTTTTTTGTTTGTCACTAGCAGGCAGTTACTGACTTGGTAGAGTGGACTGAGTTTATGGTGGGTGCCTCTCACTGACTTGTAATCTGCCCTGATAAAATTCATGTTTAGGTCTGTGGAAGGAGCCTACAGCCCTTTTGTCATCAATCAGATTATACCTCTAAAAAGGGGTGATCTTAGAACTTCCATTTTAGACTTTTGCTTGTATTCCTCCACCTCCACAGCTGCAAAATAGTGCACTCCCCCTCTGATTTTTTCTATTTATTGCTATATGTTAAAGGCATCTAAAGGGAAGGGGAATACTACTGTACTGTATCTCAGAACTTCTCAGGATATTAACAAAAAAACATTTTAAACTGCTCTTTCTATCATCTGTCAATCTCAGTCTAATACAGATATTATATTTCTTTCAGCAACCTAGGGTTTAACTCATTATCTTGTATAATGCCCTCATAGCAAAAGTTAGACTGCAGTTTCAGATTACAGACTTGCATCTGCAACTGTAAGCAATCCTGTTTCTTTAGACAGGACAGGTTGCAAGCAAGCACACACACACACACACACACACACACACAGACATACACACACACATTCACACACACACACACACACACACACACACACACACACATATATATAACTGGTCATTTGGTAGCTCTTCACAGCCCTGTCAGTTCACTGATTCAAGCTCATTTATAATGGAGTCCTTTCTAAAAGTCCTGCATTTTTCAGGGTAGGTTTCTTTTGGGAGGTTGTTGCTTAAGGCAGTAGTATTTATGCCTGTTCCTGATTTGAGGCTGTAAGCAGCGTACACCAACCTTTAATATTTAAATGGTGTCCTTTTAAAGATAAACAAATATAAGCTTTTAATTTTTTTTTTATTTGGTAACTGGATATGGCCCACTGAGCACAGGTGCCTGTTTTCTGGGGCTACCAGGGAGCATTGAGGAGGCTAAGTGATTTGTTCAGAGTAACACAGTATGCAAGTGGAGGTTGTGGGAATCAAACCCATGTCTGAATGTTGGGTGTACAAAGCTAATATACAACTCATTACTCTAACCACTAGGCTATACTGCCCACCACACAAATAGTGAACAGTTTGGACCACGCTGTTAATATCTCAAAGGATAACTGCCTTTTATCAGCAAACATGCATTTTTGTAGAAGTAGAAGTTATTTTTTAAAATACCAGTTCTCATTTTGTTACTGCTTAATCTTAACCGACCTTTTGATAAATTAAAGTGAGTGTTTCTGATTCACACACTGCTGGCATTGATCATTTTAGAACAGTATGATCTTGTCAAGAACTTACATTGTTGGTACAATGCATCTGTGTTCTAATCTAGAATTCTTAGGTTCATGGAGACATAAACAACATCATACAATTTTATTGCTGACTAATAGGATAATGTATCTTTGTGGCTCACTTTTTTAACTTTGAAAAACAAATTGGAACTGTTATACATGAACTGGACCCTTAATATTACATATTAAATATTCTGATATGGTATAAAAGTATTTTTAAAATTACTATTATCGTCATAAATCTGAATTTACTGTATATAAAAACCTGGTTTGGAAAAACTACCTTTTATAAGGCAACAAGTGTCCTTCTTATCTTGGGCACCCTCGCCTTTTACAATCATCTGGCGCCACTGTGGCCACATGAGCACATGCACACACACACACCACCACCACCATGTACTCTGACTAAATAAATTTAGGAGAACTGAATTACCAGCATGCCAGTTTTTGATGATTATGACTAAACATCATTATATGGAACCAACAAAAAAAGCACTTTTGGTCATTTGGTAGCTCTTCACAGCCCTATTGGCTCTGGCTAGAATTTGTTGTATTTAGCCATAGCGTCACATACTTAACAGTTTGGACGACCTCCAGCAATGGCCAAATTTGGTGAAAAATGCATAGAATTGTAGGCAGTTTTTGGCTGTCCACCAAAGGCAATACAGTAGCTTTATATTGGTGCTGCTTAGGATCAGGTAGCTTTACTCCAGCCATATCAGGATGGTGTTGAAGATGGACTTTAAACTTTAGCTGAGAACATCAACAGCCGTTGAATATATCAGTGAATCATCTGCATATAGATGGATTCTGGTGTTCAGTGTTTCACATACAGAGGGATGATTACTTACTAATGTCTGGAAAAGGGACAGTGAGCCAGATCTTGTTCTTTTTTTTGGGGGGGGGAGCAAAGGGAAGCAACAAGCACATTTGGGTGTGATGAGAATTACAGGCAAATTAATGAGAAGTACGTTCAAGTGTTGTTCCAGTGAAGGCATACAACTGAAGAGTACAAAAAGGCTATAATTCCAACAGAGCAATAAATAATAGAATATTACCACATGACTGAGGAAAATAAATAAAATCAGCAGAAGAGCAATGCAACCAAGAATAGACTCCTAAGGCACAGAAAGTTGATGTTGTCTAGGAGAAGTTATACCTTTTTTTTTGACCACCTGTGATCTTTCAGTCTTGTAAGCCTTCAGCCAGTCCAGCATAGGATGGATCAGTCCAAGAGCTTGCAGTTTATGCAGGAGGATAGTATGGCCCACTGGACTGAAGACCTGAGAAAGATTATGAAAATTATCCATATGTGATAGCCATACCTACTGCAACTGCTATGTAATGTATTTTAACAGAGCAGTACATGTAAGATAATTCAGATGGAAGCCAGAGCGTGCATCTGAAGGTATATGTTTCAGAATGAAGTCTAGTACAGTTTCTGTTTATGGAAATGTGTTTCAAGCATTTTATTTAGAAATGATACAATGGAAATGGGACGGTAGTCATTTGGATCTTCTGAAGAGCCACATTAAGAATAGTGATTACTATCACAGCCTTGTAGGATGTTGGGATTGTTTCAGTACAAAGGGAGAGGATATGGAGATGAGTGACTGATGCTATATATTGTGCTTCTGCAAATTTCAAAAGTTGGTAGTCAAAGCCATAAGATCTTGCACATTTTGAAGCATAATGTTCCTTCAGTAGTTTCTGGATCTTGTCATGGATGATTTTGTTACCAATTTATTCATTTTTTTATTTAGTTTTTGTTAACTGGGTGGATACACTAGGCAGAAACTACCTTTTTTTAGTTATGACCCAGGAGATAATAACACAGTGAAACATACAAATCACAGTATAGCAAGATCAAGCATGCATATCATAGTATAACAAAGAATACAGTATTAACTAGGTACTGTAGAAGAGTACAGGTAGCAAGAGAATGTCAGCAAGTACAACCATAATCAGAGGTGGAAAAGAAATTACTTATGTAGTAAATATAGATATAAAGAGAATATCGCAGTCAAAGGCACACCTATGAATGCCACAAGCACCAATACAATGTAAACAGAGGTAAATGGATACAACTATTAGGCAAGTGCAGGCAATGAAACAGCAGATAATTGTAACTTCAAAAGTAGTAGTACCTAGGTGTCCAGCTACCTTGTAGTAGAACATTTACATGCAGAGATACGCAGAGGGTGTTTGCAATAGGCATGCCAGAAACCTAGAGATGTTGTGCAGCCACATATCCCATGACAGGAACTGGTATACTGCTGATTAGACATATTTCACACATCATGAAGGTGATTGGTTTTGGTGAAATAAGTGAATTTTGGTACAGTAAAAGCTTGAAGGCTGAGGTTGGTGAAATGCAAGTAAAAGCCATCAGTCATTTTTGTATTTCCAGATATGAAGCTAGTGATGCAGATTAGGTGTGAGTTAGACTGAGGTTGGTTCTTTCCCAGGTGGGTATTTATACTTATCCGGAGATTTTGAACCTGTTGTGTTTGCTTCTACAACTGCAAGTAGTAGGATGATTGGTCTCTTCTGGCTTTTAATACAGTGTCATTCCTGAGCTGCATGCATGTTTCTCACTCCCCATCATAATGAATACCTCTATGTTTTAAAAAGGCCTTGTCAAGCTGGTGAGCTATTCTGGGAGATCAGGCGTTATTTAATTATGCTTTCTACCTTGTACTTTTATTAGCTTGACAGGGAGAAGTTTGTCATAAACAGTAAAAATTCATCAATAAAATAGAACCATGTAAAGTCCATGTCTGGGATTATTTTAAGCTTGTCACAGTTACAATTCTCCAGTTCTGAGTAGAGGAGGCTGGTGTTAATACTTATGAATGATCTTTTGTTGTTTTCCATTGGGGAGGCAATTTTGAGGTTTTGCTCATCCATGTACAGCAGATGGGGCTGAGATCACTTAGAGAGTAGACTATACCCTGGCCTTCACTACTCTATCTGGTTTGTATGAATCCATTCTATACATGTTTCCTTTTTGATCTTAGGGTTAATCTTTATGAATGTAATTACATGGGTGATGCACATTTCAGAGGTGCAGCCTCTTGTTTATGTCTCGCTGGTTTAAACCAGTAATAGTTGAAATCCCTGAGGAAGATCAGTTCTGCATTAGGAGGACAGACATGATGTGACAGAAAGCAGATCTTGGGACATTGGGTGGTTTATTAAGTCAGCTGATATACAATCATTATTCCCTAGGGAGATCATGATGAACAGGGTCTTAGGCAGAAGCCCAGTTTTTTTTTTTTTTGCCTGGTGTACAGGCTGCATGCACTGATGCAAATGTCTAATCTTCCTCTCCTTAAGAGATGGTCTACACTGGCAAAGGAGTAGCTGTGGCTAAGAATTTTGATGTCAGCAGTCTTTAGTCTGAGCCATGTTTCTGTGATGGCCAGTATGTCAGGCTGGTCCAGACATGCATGAGGTCAACCATAGGAAACAGGCTTTTGTGATTCATACACGTTTTGTGCTGGCCTTTTACTTTAGGGACTGTACAAGGTTGGAGGTGATGGCTCGGATGGCCATGGTCATGCCCCTCATTGCTGTCCAGCAGGAGAAGGACACAAAATCCCTTGATGGCAGCATGGAGGAAAAAGACCCATCTCCTCTTGGGAGTGAACAATGCCTTGGATAAAGTGACAGAGTTCTTTGAAATGTAGATGTAACTGTGGGAGTGGCAAAGGGATCTAAGTACTTGGAATTTAGTTGATTGGGTTCTGGAAGGTCATGAGCTACATTCATTTGTGACTGAATGCCAGCTATGGACTGGCAAGTGCCAGTCAATGCATGGCAATTTCTATGGTGCCCAATCCCAGAGATTCTGGGTGCTTTATAAACATAAAAACAGATTAAAAGCATCAAATCATGATAATTATAAAACAAACAAGGTGTAATGCAAGTTGGATATATATACACACACACACATATATATATATATATATATATATATATATACACACACACACACATATATATATATATATATATATATATATATACAATTAATTATATGATTGTATTGAATTGGTTGCTATATTGTAAATCTAATTGTTTATGTTCATAAATTATAATTGCATTTGCAATACATTGAATATGTTTACTTGCTTAATTAGTTAAGCAGAAGGATCTACAGTAATTACAAAGTTTTGCACTACTACTCAAATTGTGATGATGTTAGCATGGAGAGTAGAGTCAAACTCAAATAAAACCATAAACCTAGAAAAGGACTTGGTTGAAACAAAAATATCAATTATCTATTTTATTGCTCTAAGAGATGTTTTTGTAAGTGAACTAGTTGCTCTAAATCATAAAATGGAAAACATGATACCTATTCTGCATTTGAACTTTGGGTCAGAAGATGAATAAAGCTACTGAACAACTTCTGAAAGACATCATCCCCGAGAAATTATTTTTTTGTGCTCAAGCACCTTTTAATCTCCTTTGGGCAGAGTCAGTGTGCAAGACCCATGGCACTATTATCTGAAAACAGAGTATAATATGTGGATCCCACTCTGTCACCCTGATATCTGTATCACATAAAGTATACAGTTTTTAATATGACCAGAAACAAAAAGTCCTTTCGATTTGAGGTGTGGAACATTTTTTTGTTACCCAGATTTCTCTCTTGACACTCAAAATGCCACATTCTTAACTAAGGCTCTGCTCTATTGGAACTTGGCATTCAAATGGCGTTATCAAAGCCAGGTAAGTTAAGAGTTTTTCTTAATGGACAATGGTATTATTTACCAGATGAAATGGCTATACAAGATTTTGCTAAGAGCAGAGCCAGCTGAATTGAAGTTCTGAAGCTGCAGATTTGGATGGAGAAGATTCCCTATTGTTGAGTAAAATGATAATTTATCTGTAACTCCTGCTAGGTTGTTACATAACTGATGTAACTTTATTAGGAAAAACTTTTAAAGACAATGGAGCTTTGTTAACATTGTCCCTACTATGCTGGATGCATTGTTAAAATTGTAGCTGCTTCATTTCATGAACATACTGTATTATTGTAGGTACTCCTCATAAATATAGACTCCCTGAGTAGCAGGAGTATAACACTTTTACCGTTTTGGTTCAAAAAATGTGTTAGAACTAGCAAAAGATACATATTGATTAGGATTTTTTTTTTATTTTCATCTGTAGCCTGTTATACTTCTTTAGTTTGTCAGGAGGTTTATGGCTATTAGTTCCATACATACTGCTATAAAGAATTTTCTTATACCCAAAATAGGGACACACTTCAAATGAATGTATACGTAGGCTCTGTTTTACATAGTTTGTTTGTGGTCTACTTCTCTTATTACCTGAATGATGTATGTGACTTCTTTCCTATGTGTACATGTGTGTATATGTGTGTGTATATATATATATATATATATATATATATATATATATATATAATAGAGGCAAAAACTCCGTTTAATGCATTAGTTAGGGTTGTTCCACAGCGACAAAAGTGAGGAAATTCGCTGCTAGGGTGAAAACCCTAACTCTGAATTCACCCCAGCACCACACACACACAGACACACACACATTCAAGTATGGGAGAACCAAGTCAACACAATCAATGACAGACATCCAGCAGCAGGTGACAGAAATAACAAACAATTGTCTAAATGTACTGAGACATCCCACCCACCTGACCAGGTACTGCATGCTCAGTGGAGATCAACAGCAAAACTGAAGCCATGTACACCAAGCGTACACATCCCTGATTGCAGCTGCACACAACTTACCACACTTAGTAGTTGCATGGCCTTACCTACCGATGCCCCGCACCAGACCACACCACTTGTCGTGGGCCACCTGAGCAATTGAGTTCAGCAAAACCAAGGAGTTGTACAGGTATAATATCTCTGATTATAACAAGGGTTTGAGAAATTCAGCTTTCTAATTGACTGTAAACATTGTAACAGCCTTATGTTTAGTTTTTATTAACATACATGTAGAGCCTAACCATATGATGAACATGGTTTAATGTTGTTTAAAAAACAGTTTTATTATGATAGCAATAAGCCACTCCCAGGTATTATGTTAATGGTCAATTTATCACTGTCTAGCGACATGTGGCACTCGGCTATGCCTCATTCAACATTAAACCCCTACAGGGTGATTAACAGACCATTTAACATAATTGTTGGTCATGCCTTATTGCTTAATTGTCTTTATGAGTAGATACTCTCCCTCTGCTAGGCACTGCAGCAGCTTTGCAACACAGTGTCCCACCCAGTTACACCATACACTGTCTAGTTACTGGAGAATGGCTGTGAATATGAACTCATGAAGATGAACAGTGTAACTTGATCATTACAGTCATCAAAACCCTAGTGTGATTATAATTGACAGAGTCAGTGATAGAGGATAACCCCTGCTGTCCTAGTACACTTACCCCATTGTGAGTTAAATCAATACTAAAAGACATTCTGTTTATATCTACACCATACTTACTTGATTCATGTTGTACCACAATTAACATAGTTATCACTTTGATAGCATCAGTGACAGAAGTGTGGCAAACCCAAACAGTAGGCATACAGCCTGAGTATGAAACAACTGTTAAAAAAAATCACACTGTGTCCATAAGTGGCATAGATCACTCATTGCAACAATAGTAAATGTATTATTATTTGAATAAGTTAGTCATCACAGATGCAATGAGATTGTCTTTATCAGGTATAACATACTCAGTAAGTGCCTACAGGAAAATCTATCCTATATACATCTCCGATACAGGTACATCATTGTTGGCTCAGTAGTGCTATGATATTTAGAAGTTGCTTGGCCTGATCCATGCAATTACAATGTTTCTTACAAAGAATACTTACTGCATCTTTAGTATTGAAACACACTGAAGGTCTATGTATGTACATCAGCAGTACACCTTCATCAGTAAGAATGCATGTGATACTGGCAGTACAATTTCACAGGCGTTGAACAGGCAATGCTTTTCCATACGTTTACATCAGCCTCTCTATGTTGAGTAAACCATTGCAGTAAATGTACTACTATGTAAATCACCTGCTAAATGTATCACTACTTTTATCTTGAGCATGCTAGTGTCTTGTAGTTAATTTATGTGCTTCTCTTAATTAATGTATACTCACTAGTGTTAAAACCTTTCTACAACTGTCATCATGCACCTTCAGCATTTATATTGAATAACGGCACAGTACCAGTTGTGGTGTGGTGTGGGGCATCGGTAGGTAAGGCCATGCAACTACTAAGTGTGGTATGTTGTGTGCAGCTGCAATCAGGGATGTTGTCGTTTGGTGTACATGGCCTCAGTTTTGCTGTTGATCTCCACTGAGCATGCAGTACCTGGTCAGGTGGGTGGGGATGTCTCGTAGTACATTTAGACAATTGTTTGTTATTTCTGTCACCTGCTGCTGGATGTCTGTCATTGGTTGTGTTGACTTGGTCCTCCCCCATACTTGAATGTGTGTGTGTGTGTGTCTGTGTGTGTGTGGTGCTGGGGGGGGTGAGTTCGGAGTTAGGGTTTTCAACCCTAACAGCGAATTTCCTCACTTTGTCTCTGTGGAACAACCCTAACTAATGCATTAAACAGAGTTTTTGCCTCTCATTTCCTTCTTTTGAGAATGATAATGAGAATAGTGAATGTACGCGGTGGCGGGGCCCCGGCCCCACCACATGATGTCTTGTGGCATAGCAACAGGAGCAGCAATGCAAACAGAAATGCTAACAGTGGCACACATGGTAACACAAGCAGATGAGAACAGAAGAATTATACTTGCTTACGGTGGCTTAGGGAGCGGTATACCACGTGATGTCTTGTCACATAGTAACATGGTGCCTGTAAATGGAAATGTCAATGGGCATGGTAGCGCAAAGTGAAACAGAAAGAGAAACAGTACGGTACACACAAATGGCAAAAGCAGTAACAAAGCATAGCGCAAATGAAAACTCAAAGGATGACGCATGTGGTGGCATTGGGGTGTGCATTGGGATCATGGGTCCTAACTCTCACCCCATGACATGTGTAAAGCAGCAAGTATAGGAGAATGGGGTGAAGTTAGGACCCATGATCCCAATGTACACCCCAATGCCGGTTGGGGGTGGGTGGGGGTGCATGGGGTTTCAACCCTAACAGCGAATTTCCTCACTTTTGTCACTGTGGAACAACCCTAACTAATGCATTAAAGAAGTTTTTGCCTCTAATTTCCCTTCTTTTTGAGAATGATAATGAGAAATAGTGAATGTAATGTGGTGGCAGGGGCCCCGCGCTCCAGCCACATGATGTCTTGTGGCATAGTAACAGGAGCAGCAACGCAAACAGAAATGCTAACAGTGGCATACATGGTAACACAAGCATGAATGAGAACAGAAAGGGTAACGCACATGGTGGCGTAGACGGGAATAGTCTGCCACGTGATGTGTTGTCACATAG
This sequence comes from Neoceratodus forsteri, assembly GCA_016271365.2. NCBI lineage: Eukaryota > Metazoa > Chordata > Ceratodontiformes > Ceratodontidae > Neoceratodus > Neoceratodus forsteri. The sequence continues at coordinate 562,339,117 of CM028135.1, read as the reverse complement.
TAACATGGTGCCTGCAAACAGAAACGTCAATGGGCATGGTGACATAAAGTGAAACAGAAAGATAAACAGTACTGTAGACAGAAATGGCAAAAAATAACAGAAACGCAAGCGCAAATGAAAACGCAAAGGATAACGCACATGGTGGCACAGACGTCAACGGTAAGTGAAGCGGGTATGGAACCACAAGCGGAAAGGGCAACAGTAACAGTAATGTAAGCGCACAGGCTGGTTTTCCCCAAAACCTGCATAGAGAAAGACAGTGAATACAAATAATGTATGCATAATAATGAGTATCGGGCAGAAAATGAGATCTTGGAATACTAAATACATTATATCTCAGGAACGTCGGACGTGAAAAAATTTAAAGTCATATTATTTACAACTGTCCTGGCTAATTTGGGTCTTAGCCCTCTTAGAGGGCTAAAGTTTTCGACGAAAAAGTCTTATCTTTTACCGTTTCCGAGATACGGGCCCTGAAAGGTGCGGTGAACACCGTAATGTTATCCTATGGGAAAAAAAGAAAAGTTTGGAGCATCATAACTTTGCCTCCCTGTAACGTTTTTTCACCAAACCACTGAAAGGCACATCTGTGGGCTGTTGGCTGTCTTCCCTCCAAATTTCAGGAAAAAACACCAAACCGTTATTTTGCAGCAGGGATCCAAAGGATTTCTGTAATGCGTCGGACGCCGTAATGTTATCCTATGGGAAAGCCCGTCAACTTTGGAGTGCCGTAACTTTGCCGCTGTGTGATATTTTTTCACCAAACTACTGAAAGGCACATCTGTGGTCTGTTGGCTGTCTTCTCTCCAAATTTCAGGAAAAAAGACCAAACCGTTATTTTGCAGCAGGGTGCCAAAGGATTTCTGTAATGCGTCGGGCGCCGTAATGTTATCCTATGGGAAAAACTGTCAACTTCGGAGTACTGTAACTTTGCCACCATGTAATATTGTTTCAATACAACACTGAAAGGCACATCTGTGAGATGTTGGCTCCTTCCTCAAATTTCAGCCCAAAGCACTAACGGTTCTTTTGCAGCAGTAGCAAAAATTGCTGTTTCTGTCCCACAGATGGAAAAACTACTGTTGCATCTTATGAAAGCCGTAAAATGTTCGAATACTCGTGAGCATGAAAGTAATTTTATGAAGACTTTTCCAGAAATTTGAAAAATATTTCTGGGTGTTTTACCACAAAATAAAGACATGGCAAACAGCCTCAGGGTCCGACTAGGTGAATACAAAAAATTAGGTTGCTAGCGGGTCCCAAATTTAAATGCCAACCATTTTTCTGATCACCAACTGAAAACAAAATGGCCGATTTGCGAAAGTAACAGGCCCATTTGCGAAAGTAAAAATGCATTTGCGAAAGTGTTGAACTTTTTAACTTTTCCCATTGACTTATAATGGGAAACTGTTTTTTGAATAACTTTTGAACCGTTTAATATTTTTTCACAAAATCTTTGAAAGGCACATTGGGGACCCTGGCCGCACATTCCCTGAAGATTTTGGACTGGTCACACAAACCGTACGACCTGTAGGCGCGACCGTAGAATTCCAGAAAAAGCGTAAACGTGCACAGATCACTCTTAATAACTCTGCAGCTGTATATCCAACCACTACAAAACTTGGTAGATCCCAAGGTCTATGGTTCTTGATCATGTATTCCAAATTTCAGCCAAATCTGTCAAACGGTTGCAAAGTTATTAAGGTGCAAAGTTTTGGGGTTTAACATAGAAATGGCTCCTCAACCCTAACTATGGTAGCACTACTGTGCTACCATTATATATATATGTATATATATATATATAGTATATACATTGCAAAAAATGTTTTAATGCAATAGTTTGGGTTAAACTGACAAAAGTTGGGAAATGTGGCATTAGGGTTCCCAGCCCTAATGCCTCACCCACACCCTACAGGCAGCAACATGAAAAACCATTACAGTCTGACCTTTCCCATGTCTCTTCACATATCTGGCATGGAGTGTGCATTGGGATTGTCATTCCATCAGTAAATAAGCTGAGATGTGAACAATATATGAGCATTCTGTGAGCGTTAGGGTTGACAACCCCAAGGCACACCCCGCACCTGATTTGCAAAGATGCAGGAGAGGTCAAACCATAATGTTTTTTCATGCTGGTGCCTGTAGGGTTAGGGTGATTCATTAAGCTTTGGAACCCTAATGCCACATTTCCCTACTTTTGTATGTTTAGCCCTAAATAGTGCATTAACAATGTTTTTTGTAATGAATTTCCTTACTTTTTGAGATAGTAATTAAAAAGCAGTAAATTAAAATGAGCCTAAGGATAACCTAGACAGTTATATACCTGTTAGCACAACTTCTGTATGTAAAATGTTACAAACTATTGTTAGAAGTCCATTTACAAACCAAGCATCTCTAAATTAACTGCAGTGTAGAGATTGCAAATGTTTACCCATTCTAAGAAGCAGTTTTTCTCACAGCAGAACTCATTATGACCTGTTGCAATATTTTTCTGGCTTAAAGATTTGGTCCATGTTTATCTCACAGCTTGCTGTTCTGCAGGTCTGTAAGTTTGAATTTCTGGCAACAGCTCTGAAAAGGATTGCAATCCTTTTTTTCTTTCTTTCTTTTTTTGGTGTTTTTCCTTTTTAACCTCATGACATGGGAAAGGGTTTTTATGGTTTGCAGAAAACTAAAGTACTTCTTAGAAGGAATGGCAGATGCATCTTTGAACTTGGATCAGCTCCTGTGTTTAGTGCCCTAGAAGAATAACACGTAAAGCACAGCCTGCAGAATTTCAGACAGAATTAAAGAATTGCCCCCAAAAACTGCACAAATCAGTCACACTGAAGCTTCAGAGCACAAGTAAACTGCATGTGAAAAGAAAGAAAGAAAGAAAGAAAGAAAGAAAGAAAGAAAGAAAGAAAGAAAGAAAGAAAAGAAAGAAAATTTCTCTCTTCCCAAAAATAGTAGTTATTTAAACATAGAGGCCCAGATATTCAGAAATGCGCCAAAGCCAGCGCAAGTCCAGTGCAGCACAAATCTGATGCACCATGGTGCAACTGGAGCCATATTCAGAGGTTGTGCAGGCAGAACTGCACCAGCGCAACCCAGCTGAATATAGCAGAGTTGCACCATGGCACAAACAGAGTTGTGCCATGGTGCAACCAGAGTTGCGCCATGGCACAAACAGAGTTGTGCCTTGGTGAAAAAAGAGATGCTCCAGCACAACTGTGGGAGCAGAGCAGCAGAGCAACAGAGGGGGGCATGGCACAGAGAACAAACCCAGGGACAGTGTCAGGGAAGCACAGTGACAGGCCACAGGAGGCCTCCACCAGCAGGGCACAGCAGGGCACACACAGGCACCCAGATGCCTAACCCCAGAACACAACAGTGGAACAGATAGCAGGCAACAGGGGGTGCCAATGGCCAATGGAGGGCCACCTATGGAGCCCCCCACAGGCCGCTGGCCATACCCCCAGACCATAGCAGGCCACACACAGGAACATGCAGCCAAGCACACACACACACCACACAGGTACACAGGAAGCTCACACAGTAGGCACTGAATGTGCTGGGTGGCAGGTAGCATGGCAGACCACATGGGACAGGCCACACAACGTCAAGCATGCTCTCCAACAGAGCATGTGGATAGTACCTGACCAATGACCATGGCTGTGTGACACCACCACACACACAACCACCACACATCCCTAACAGCTGGCCAATGGGTACCCCAAGGGACAGCCACCAACCCAGGGGATTTACACCACCACAGTGGAACACACCACAGCACACAGCAGAGTGAACCATGGAAGCACAACATGCACTCCTTCACATGCACACCACATGGACAGACATTGGGCCACTGCAGCATGGCTCCTCACGCCACCTGCAAAGCAGACACAGACATAGGCAGGTAAGTCAGAAAATATATATTCATAAGACACTATATACAATAACCTGGGTCTGGGAAAGGGTAGGTATAGTGAGGGAAGCGGACAGGGGAAAGGGACTGTACAGTGGGAGGGGGGACTGTAGGGGGAGGTACATCAGGGGAAACAAGGAAAAACAGGGGCCAAACTAATGGTGGCCTTGTCTGGCCACCCTGGCATGCAGACACTGCCCCTGGTCCAGCACCAGCATCCTTCAGATCTGCACAACCACCTCCAGCATTGTGGAGGCCACAAGAAGAGTCTGGCACAGCAGTCTGAAGAGCATGGAATGTGGTGGTCTTCACCACATGGACACCTATAACAAGGGACAGGACAGGTGATCAGTGCAATGTCCCAAGGAACCATGCCCACCAACAGTGCACAATGGGCAGGGGGCACACACACCCCTAGAGGGCCCGGAATGGCCACCAACAGGGGGTGGGCCAATGCCAGCCAGCAACTCGGCACATCACCAAAGTGGACAGAGGTGGTCCCTGCTGCACAATGGCCACATGACTGTGCGATGACATTCATATGGCACAGTGCACCAGCAGCACCACGGCAACAATAGTGGCAGCCAGGTGCATGCCCACCAAACCAACAACAGCTGGCACACATGTCCAATGGATGCACCATAGTGGCATGCACCACACACAGTGTGACACACACAGCTGCCACTGCACATGGCACAGGCAGCCATGCTCGCACCAACTCCCACTGCCACCCCCATGTACAGTGTGAAGGACAATGACAGTGCCTACCTGCCCTCTGCAGCCCTGCTGGTGCTGATCCTGCTCCTCCATGGCCTGCTGCTCTGCTGCATCCTGGGCCCTCCTCAGGTCCTCAGGTCCTGGGAAAGGAAAGAAGACAGGTGCACATCAGGAACTGACCACAGCAGCTGCCCCCATCCCTGTGCACAGGGTGTGCCCCTGCCTGACATGGCCTGCACGGCTGCATGACTGCATCACAATGCAAGCAGAAGCTGGCAATACCACTCCACAATGTGCACAATGACAGTGTACTCCTCAGCAGGGCATGCCAGGCAGCTAAGCCAACACCACAGTACAGCAACAGGGCACATATGCAACATGGGATGACTTACCTGGCAGTGGCACAACCCCATGTCTGGTGCATGCCTGTAGCCTCCTCAGGCACTCTGGGTCCCACTGCATGAGGTCTCCATATTGGTGGCGACATTGCTCGGCTGTCCTGGGCACTCCCATTCTGTGCTCCATGCTGTCCGCTACATCCTGCCACATGGGGCACCTGCCAAAAGAGTTGGGGGGCATGGGGCTCCACACAGGCCACTAAGTTGGCCAACTCAACCTGTTTCCAGTTCCTAGCCCTCCTACATCTTGCCTGCACCATGGTCAGCACAACACATTCTGCAGCAAAAATGGCAGCAGGAGATGCACGTGTCCACACCATGCTCCCACCATGAAATGCACTGGAGCATGTGCATTGCATGCCCATTATTCAGTGCCAGAGATCTGACCCAGAGGTAAGAGGTTGCCTGACATTGTGCATGTGCACGATTGGGCATGGCACCCCATGCACGGCCATGTGCGTAGCTGGCCCACGCACAACATGCACAATACCACTGCATCACGCTGTCTGCGCACAGTGCGTGATTGACACCAAGATGCCATGGTACACATGCGCACTGTGGGCCTGCACACCATGCATGTGTGTGCACTGCACAGTTGTGACTTGCTTTGGTCCAATCTCATTGCACCCGGTGCAATATCATGATATTCAGACACCACATGCAAATGAGCTCATCAGCAAATACATGGCACAGTGGGTGCATTAGCATGCCACTACAGTTGTGCCCAACCTCATTTGCATGTGTTGCACCTTATAAGCACCAAAGAACAGCACAGGCCATGGACTGGTATTGCAACCTTGATAGGTAAATTGTGCATGCCTCTGCAGCTCACTGGGAGCCAACTGCATTACATGGTGGGACGAACCAGGGAGATGCTGCCACTGTCACACTGTACTATCCATGTTCACAGACAGCAACATGTTGGCACATAAGGAGGGTGAGGAGCAGGGTCCTGCACAGAAGCACAGGCCCAACATCACAAAGGCCAAAACTGATGCCCTGTTTGAGGCCTACTTGGACAGGGAGCCCCTGTTGAGTGGTGCCATGGGCACACCACAGGCCAGGGCCAGTGCATGGGAGGAGGTGGCAGCCTACTTTAACCAGAATGGCAGCCATCAGAGGTTGGTGCAGGAGTGCCAAAAGAAGGTGGGAACAGACAAGCGGCAGATAAAGGAGAAAGTGATGGCCATCCAGACATCCTGTACTGCCACCAGAGGAGGACCTGCAGATGCACCCACACTAATGCTGCAAGAGTAGTTGTTGGCAGTCACCATGTACCGCACCATGGTGGAGGGTGTGCCTGGAGGAGGATTCCAGATGGGTGGCAGCTCATCATTGCATGGTAAGTATGTCAGTCACTCACAGCCGGTATCACAGAAGGTGCATACATGGGCATGCTGGCGTGCATGCGGCAGGCATGCATGTCATGTGCATGTGCGCCCACCCATGTGCATACCATGCTGCAGGACACATGCAGTGGTAGTGTACTGGGGGCACATGTGGGCATTGCATCACTGACTTGCCTTTTTCTCTTGCAGCACCAGCACACCTCCATGCAGATGATGGGGCGCTATCAGCAGCAGCAACCATGGATGCTGGTATGGCCCCGGAGGACCAGCTGTCCACCTCCACCAGCATCCAGGGGCCCAACAGACTGCAGTTCAGCACCACGGTGCAGGTGGATGTCCTGGACCTGGGGTCAGATGAGGCCCTGGATGTGTTCCTGCAGCTTGCCAGCCTTGGTGTCTTATGCACAGAGACACAGATCAGGGTGGGGTCCAAGTCTGATGACAACATCACACTGATCCTGGATGGCATGGGCAATGTTGTAGGGAAGACACCCCTGCTGGCATCTGACACAGACACCACGCCCAGCACTTTACCAGTGGCAGAACAACTGCCTGACATCACTGCAGGTGCAGTGATGTGCTCTGCCCTGGCTGTGCCCTGCAGTGGTGGTGGTGGTGCAGCCACACAGGTGCTGGGCAGCATATAATGGCAGGATGGGTGACAGCAGCAGGCTGCAGGTGCCATCAGGCAGCTGGACACAGGGTCCACTGCCAGTGCACCTGCTGTGCCTATTCCCCCTGCTCACCCCACTGTGCAGTGTCCACCAGGTGGGGGCTGTGCAGCATGGCCGGTCACCACAAGAGGATCAGTGTCCCACCCGGGAGCCCAGGATGCTGACCCACAGGCTGAGTACACCTGTCTGCTGCAGGTGTCCATTCAGCAATGGGTGCTGCTTGCCATTGGGGTGTGTGCACTCTGTGCAGAGGTGCACCAGTTACCTGAGCAGCAGGAAAGGGGCACTGTGCAGATCCTGGCAGGGATGCAGCATATGCAGGAGGTCATGACTGCATCCTTGGATCGCATTGCCACTGCAACCATGGATGACTGCATTGCTGGCTGCCACAGGGCATGGACATGCACAGGTGACCCCCTGCAGTGTGCTGTCCACCCCATGAACCCCCGCCATTGGGTGACCCCAACACAGTTGATGCTGGGCTCTGATTTAGGCATCTCAGGCATGCCCAGGGCTGCCCTGTTTGGGCTCCTGCAGACTCCAGCATGGACACGATTGCAGTTCCATGGTTCAACCCCTGGGGGGGCTGTTGCAAACCCCCCCATGGCTAATGCACAGCCTGTGGCTGCCGATTGGCCATGGCACAGCTGCCCCCATGGCCATGGTGGCCATGGTTCCGTGCAGTGGCCCTGATGTGCAGGCTGTCCTGACTGCAGTCTACAGCTGCTGCCCTGTGTGCACATGGGTGGTGTATGTGTGCCTACTGGTATTGCACCTGTGTGTCATGCTGCACGCTGCCTGTGTGTGTGCTTGCCCGGCCACTGGACCTTGTGGCATGGGCATGATGAGGGCAGTCTAGCACTGGTTGCACCTGTGCACTGGTGCAATGCATCTGATCCATGCCACATACCAATGTCTGGGTGTGTGGGTGTTTGTGTGTGTGTGTTGCTGTGTGTGGCTGTGTGCCACTGACTCCCCTACCCCTGCCTCACACCTCTGTGTGTGCATGCCTGTTACCATGCATGTCCCTGCATGTGTGCTGTACCTGTTTGTGTGGCCCATGCATGTGTACCACACCACCTACCTGTGTGCACCATAGTGTTCTTGTGCCATGGTGTCCCAGTGGCTTTGCACCTGCTGGAGCAGCTGGGGGTCCCTCTGCCTAGAGGGTGGCTGACCACCACCCTCCAACCCATTGCCTCTGTCATCCCCACTACTGTCATCCTCATCAGCCTCAACAGCTATTCCATGGTCAATGGCCATGTTGTGCAGAATGCAGCAGGCCAGGAATAGGCTACAGGCTTTTTGAGGGGCTGTACTGTAGGGCACCTCCTGACCTGTCTAGGCAATGGAACCATGCTTTCAGCATGACAAAGACATGCTTGATTATGTAGCGCTTGCTGGCGTTTGCCTCGTTGTACTGTTCCTCTGCTGGGGATGACAGGCACCGGTAGGGGGTGAGCAGCCAGGGCCTCAGTGGATACGTGCTGTTACCTGTGTGGATATTGATGTGGTTTGCCCTCTGCTATTCTATGCTGTTCCCCTTTCCTATCCCTGGCACCCACTCCACCATGCACACCCTGCCAACCCCCATCCCCAGGTCTGCTCTGCCTTTTGCCCCTTGCCCATGCCATATTCACCCCCTAGATGGCCCATGAGGATGTCCCCATTTTCAATCCTCTGGCACAGCACAGAGAGCTGTGCAAGATGGATGCATCATGTGCACTCCCAGGGTGTGTGGCGCAGACATTGGTGATGCACCCCATGGCATCGCACACCATCTGGCAGTTGACACTCAGGCTCCCCTTCTGGTTGATGTATGCCACTCCCTCAGGGCCAAGTGGCATGTGAATGGCCACATGGGTACAGTCAATGGCCCCAGTCATGCCAGGCATATGTGCCACCCCGTGGAAGTCCTGCATGGTTGCTGTACACTCCACCTGTGTGCTGGAGAAACTGATAAATTCTGAAGCACATGGCAGCAGAACATTGAGGAACTGTGTGAGGAGGCGGGACATGCCCAACTGGGTGATGCCTGTGATGTCCCCTGTTGGTCTCTGGAAGCTATCCATGGTGAGCAGGCACATGATGGCAGTCACCTTTATCTCCACGGACATGGCGTGGCTCCATCTGGTGGGTACCTGCATCTCCTCACTGCACAGCTCACAGAGCTGCCTCAGAAATGGCCCTGTTCAGGTGGTACCAGCCCACGATCTCAGTGTCACTGTAGTTCTCAAAGGTGATGTGGGCACAGTTCCCCCTGTGTTGGGCATACTGCTGATGGGCCCTTGCTCGGCCACACTGCTGTTCCTCCTGCCCCCTCACACCCCTCATTACTGCCTCCATCATGAAGGGTGCACTGTCCATGGCCCTTGCTGTCCACTGTCCCCCTGGGTGGTTGGCTGCTGGCTGTGTGCCACACAGGTGCACTGCTTGTCTGTGTGTGTGTGTATATGTGTGTGTGTGTGTCTCTCTCTGTCTCTCTGCCCCTTTCTCCCTCTTCTATGCCACCTCTGTTCCTCTCCCTCTGTATGTGTACTTTGGTCTGTCTGTCTGTCTGTGTGTCTCTGTGTGTCTCTCTCTCTGTCTGTCTCTCTCAATCACTCCCTCTCACTCACACCCCTGATGCAAGTGCTGTCTGTGAGTTTGCACCACGTACTTATAGGAATAAGTCAGCTCGTAGCAACTTTGATTTGCTCCACACTTGTGCCATGGATTCATGGTTGAATATGCCACTGCGCTGGATATTCATGGGAACACCCCCTGCTCTTGCGCCTGCATTCATTAAAGTTGCACATTGGCACAATGGATTTTGTGCTGCACACTGGCTCCCATTGAATATGACTCCTTGGTGCAATACCACACTTGCGCCTGTGCAACTCAGTTGAGCCATGCGCAACTACTCTGAATATCTGTGCCATAGTCTTGAAGCACATCTAATTGTTTGCATAATTGTAATAGTCAAGAACCAAGTCATCTGTGTTGATGGATGTAGTTTTAAGATCAGGCACAAGTAATTGTAGACTGGTTGTGGCTGCTGAAGTACTGCTCAGGTATAAAATGAGCATTACAGTTTTATGGAATCAAGGAATTTTAACCTCACTTACATCACAGCAACAAAATTCTCACTCTGTATATACCTACTGCCGTGTCTTCAAATGTAAACCAAGTGATCACATAAATATCTTCAAGAAAACTGATGTTGCTAAATTGTTCTGCTGGACTGGCTGAGTGTGAAGATGTAACATCGTAAAACTAATTTTAAAATATACTGTAGGTTTGTGTATCAGTTTTACTGAGTTTGTAAATGTACTGCAGATAATTTAAAACCCATAACAAGAACATTAAAGCCATTAAATGTGAATTATTTTGATGTGGCAACATTTACAAGTGTTCTAGCTCTTCAGGATAAAGGACAGGTTGTGTTGCTGTATGAACAGGGTGGTTTGGATAAGCTGACAGTGTCCCTTTAACACAGAATTGAAATTGATAGCATTTTAGTCATCGGGTCTGACAGTGGGCTTCACCCTGACTCCTAGTATTAGCTGCTGATTTACCATACACCAATTGGCTATTTATCTAATGTTTTCCTATTTTTGGTAATATGTATTTATTAATATAATTATATACTTCCAGAAATTATATCTATTATTGTCTGTTTTATGAAATTTTTAAGATAATGTTTTTCAATGCATCTGAGTACCAGTGTTGTTTCTCCAGCCATTGGGAAAGTAGTGTGCCTTAAAATAAATTATCACTTTGAAAAAAGTCAACATCATTTAAATTGCTCCACTTCAGGTATAAAGCACTATTCCAAGGACAAAGAAAATGTCAGCTTGTGTTATTTGTTTTAATTGTAAAAAAAAAAATCTAAATAACACTAAAAATACCACCAACAGCCTAGTCTGGTTGAAGGTCAATTGGCATTCATCTGTATCCCCCTCCCCAGATCATGCCTGAAAATAGGAAGAATTTATCTAATGCACCTACTCAGTCAACAAAAACAAAATAAATAAATTAATAAAAAAAAATAACATGTATTACTATGGTGCCATTTTTTTATGTTAATTCTGTCATACGGAAATGCTCAACTAGCCCTGGGGCACTGACAGAAAGTACTTCTCTGCAGGTAGACAAAACATAAGAAAAAAAGCAGCATTTTCTGTGGGAGTGCAACAGAACAGTTTAATATTTTAGTTGATCACCCCTAAATAAACCACTGGGAAGGACAGGCATACTTTTCTTCTCCCCTTTCACATGGGGCACACTGACACAAAATGGCTATATTCAATCATTCAACCCCCCCCATTTGTAAAAAAATAAAAATAACAATATCCAGGCAGAACTCGCTTTAAACAAAAAAAACAAGTACTCCAGATTGTGGAGAGATCATTGATAACACATGGACCCCACAGGCTGAGCTGTCCTTGACAGTCCAATTATCTGAGAGGAAAGAAGATGTGAGCTGGGTCAGGGCAGGGTACAGTTCTCAACAGTTTTTCTTGAACTTCATTTCTCCCCTCACCGGAAATGCAGGTCATGATATAATAAATACTGGCCCAGATATTCAAACTGTGCCCAAAAAGTGCGCAACAGCAGGAGCAAGTGCAAGTCCATTGCGCCCATGCGCAAGAGGCGCGATATTCAAAAACTGCACTGACCAAGATGTGCCTACAGCCGATGACTGAATATCACACCACCTGCACCATAGCGCAACTAGGGAGGTGAAGCTGAGCATATCTGATGCGCCATAGTGCAACAAGGGATGTTCAGCTGAGCAGTCCAGATGCGCCATAGCGCAATCAGGGATGCCCCCCTAACAGCAGGGCAGCAATGCAACAGCACAACCAGGGATGCAGGGGCCCACCACCCATGCCACAGATGGGCAGAGGAACACACAGCAGAACAGACATAGTCCCCCCACACCACATGCACTTCACAACTGGGGGAGGGCTGGAATAACCACTGGCCCATGGAGACCAGCAACCAACCCACAGCTGGGCCATGGTGCCCCATCACACCCCTGGCAAGCTGCGACTGGCACACAAGGAGGGCCGACCACCCAATGCCACACCATCCCACCAATGCAGAGCACACCCTGAACTGTGACCCCCCCAGACACCCTGCCCAGGAGCAGTGTCTACCAGTGCAGGATACCCCATGCATGCCGCCACCCCCACTGTGACAATGCAACCCTGTGCACCACAGAACCATGCAAGGAAGCCCCACCACGAGCACCCATCAGCAGGTGGCAGCACACAGCAATTCAATGACTGCATACACAGTGCCACCACGTACATCCCCCCTGAGGTACAACTGAGAGACTGACCATGCATCAGCACACGAGGTACCCCACACATGACAGGGCATGCCCTGGACCCCACCAACAGTGGTACAGTGCCCTGAACACCCTCCCAAGGACACACCTCAACCCAGCACTGGCCACAACAGCCAGCGCAGACACCCACAGTTGTGCATGGAAGCATGCACCACGCAGGATGCAACACAGTGCATGGACAAACACCCACCCATACCCAAGGACACACCAACACAGGGACACAGTAGTGGGGCAACCAAGCCTCCAGTGTGTGGCCATGGAAACCGTGTACACACAGCCAGCACTCCTCTATGGCACAGGAGTGCCAGACACCCTGCGCAGGCACTGTGGGTCTGTACGCCACCAGCATTTGCCCAGAGCACAAGTGACAGATAGCGGTGCACATCCCCTGCAACACACATAAGCCATAGCATGGAGGTGGGACAACAACAGCGGAGGCCACAGTGTGACCCGAGGCAGACATGCACCACACCAGAGACAGGAGGCAACCCGGCATTGTGATGGGTACAGTGGCTGTCCTGCATGAACAGCCACCACTGACATGCCAGCAGACCGTGCAGGTCACAGACATGCAAGGGTGTCAGCTGCACAGGCCATGGATGGGCTGACAGGTGCGCCATGGACACAGAGCATGCACCATGGACCACTCCACACAGTCATCCAGTGCACAGGGAACAACACACACACCACAGACAGTGACTGATAGCTACTCCCACACCATAGTCACCTCCCCAAGGACACACACACACATGCACATGACTGCACCATCCCTGATGCCATGCACACCACTGCAACTGAGCACCTATAGCCCACTGCAAAACAGAGACCACCACATTAGGTATATCAAAGCAAATGTATTGTAAAAAACACACAAAACTATTTACAGATATATACAAAAGGTTGGGGGGAGGGCCACAAACAAGGTAGGGGTGGGTAAGGGGCAGGGGTGAACAAATGGTAGAGGGAAGGAGGGGTGTGAGAGCAGGTCCAGGGGGTAGGGAAAATCAGGGGCAGTAGGATGCTCATCAGGAGTCCCGCTCCCCGCTCTGGCTGCTTCTCCCGCCATGTCACCATCTGACTCCCACACGGTCAATCCTCTCTAATATTTGCAGGGAGGCTCTGGCTACCTGCAGTAACTCCTGCAGCATTCTTCTGATGGCTTGCAACTGCCGTCCACCTAAGACAAGGGAGCAGAGTCAATAGGTGTGAATGCACACCCCATGCAGCCCACCCACTGTGCATGACATACGGCCATGGGACATGCCTCTGTGATGGTGTGTGACCACCCACAGTGATCGCGTCCACAAGACCTGCCCACCCAGGCACACATAGCCATGCGGACTGCTGCACACACCTACCGGCCAAGTCCTACACAGCACCACCGTGGCTGTTCAGTGACATGGCTATGTGGTATGAAGGCAGTAGCACAGCCAGGTACCCAGTGCACACGTGGACCACCATTGACACACTCCCAGACATGCAGTGCCACTGGACAGTGCTGACTGTAACAAGTTGTGTGCATGGCAGTGGTGTCAATGGATGGTGGCCATGCCCCGCTGCCCACCCTGTTACACAGCATGCAATAGTAATCATGGATGTAAGGCACTCACCATCATCAGGCTGGTCCCTCTGCCTCTGTGGACCTTCACCCCTCCCAGAGTGACGGTCCTCCTGCTGGTGCCTTCTCTCTCTCTCGCCAGCTGTCGCTTGTCTGGGCCTAAGGTGCAAACAAAGAGAGAGGAACATCAGTACAATCCTGTAGCAAAGTCCCCTGCTCCCATGTGTGTGCAATCCCACACAGCCAGACCCACCCACCCCACACCCTGATAACACCACCACAGCCAACACTGGATGGCCCCCATGTTCCAGACACATGCAACCATGATACCCATATGGAAGATAAAGTGTATGGATGTTGCACCTACCTGGCCATGGCACCGTGCCCCTCCTGGCATGTGCCCGCAGGTGGGCAAGCAGGTCCGGGTCCCTACGCCTCAGGTCCCCATATCTGTGGCAGCACTGCTCCGCCATCTGCCCCATTTCTGTGGCCTCCTCCAGGGTGTCGGCCACCTCCTGCCACACCTGATGCCTGGACCTGTACAGGGGTGCCTCACCAAACAGTGGGCCAACAAGTGGCTCCACAATGGCAACCAAGTTTGCCATCTCTACCTAGCTCCATTTGGCAGCTCTCCTCCGCGTCATCTCTATTGCTCTGTTGAGTCAAAATGGTGCTCTGCAGTGTGGTTCCACCATGTGCAGATGCTGCGTGGTACAGCGCTGCCATTCCCTATTGCACTATCACCGAACAGCGTGATAGTGGTGCACCCATGCCTGACGCATGGCACCTAGGGGGCAAAGGTCAGGCACAGGGTCAAGGGTCTCTGGCGCATGGACAGCCACAGTGCAATTGGGTCCCTCTGTGCCACCTCCTGTAGCAGCCTACTGCACTGTTGCCCCAGTGCGCCTACCATGCCCCAGTGCCACAGCGCCATATAGGTGAACAGTGCTGTAGTGCAACTGGCACAATGGTGGCCATGCCCTGCATTGCCTCCCATGCACAGCACGTCAGCAGCAGTGGCAGGCACCTGCGTCATCAACCCGGGCATGCACAGTTAGGTGTGTACTGTGCATGTCACAGAACTGCGCCCTTGGCTCAGCATGTTCAACACAATTGCACAAAGTGCAAAAGCGTGATATTCAGTTGTCATATGCAAATCAGCTAATCAGCCATTCAATGGTGCAGTCACTGCATTTGCATCCACTTAAAGATGCGCCTCACCTCATTTGGATGGGTTGCACTATAAAAGTGTGACATTGGACTGCACTGGCCATAGTCAGTTACTGCAGTCTATTGGTGAGTTGCATGCTATTTGGGAGTGTGGACTGTGGATTTTGGGACATGCATGGGACTGCACAGTCACAGGTAACACCTGTCATTCTCACAGGCTGAATCATGACCAAGCGAGTTGTGGAGGAAGAGGAACAGAGTTGTTGGAGGAGGAGGAGGCCAAATTTCACCAATGCCGAGATGGATGCCCTGTTCGAGGCCTACCTGGACCAGGAGCCGCTTCTCAGCGGACGCCAGGGAACACCACAGGCCCATGCTGCTTCATGGGAGGAGGTGGCGCGTGCTGTGGACCTGCATGGCAGCCACCAGCGCTCCATGCAGGAGTGCAAGAAGAAGATGGGCACAGACAGGAGGAGGATTAAGGAGAAGGTGGCTGCCATCAGGGCAGCATGATCTGCGACAGGTGGGGGGACAGCCGGAGGTGCTACGCCTGACCCCACAGGAGGAGAGGGTTGCTGGCAGCATGCAGCGTTGTGCCATTGAGGGTGTTCCAGGTGGTGGATTCCAGATGGGTGGTAGCCCATCACTGCATGGTAGGTCATGGTCTGTCTATTGAGGGGGCAGGGTAGGTCGCATGCAGTAATGTGACTTTGATTTCCCTTACAGCTCCTGAGCACCTGCATGGGTCAGCAGTGGTGGGCCTCTTCACTGAGGCCAGTCAGATGGAGATGGAGGAGGGCCCATCCACCTCTAGAGGAATATGCGGCTCAGTGCGACAGTGGGCCCACCTGGATGTCCAGACTGATGTTGTTGGAGCAGGTGTGGAGGAGGCCCTGCCCATGTCCCAGCATGCCAGTGTCTCCACAGATGCCAGCATGCTGGGACTTGGGCTAGTGCCGGGTCCGTCACCAATGATGATGTCGCTAATGTCATGGGCAGTGACACATGTGTGCCACAGGATGGCCACACAGCAGGTAACATCATGGCCATGGCTGTGGGTGGTGCCACCGTGGAGGCCTGCGTGTCATCACAGTCCCAGCCTGTGCCTGTCAGCACCGGTGGGGCAGCACTGGTGTGTGTACAGGACAGTGGGACTGTTGCGGCCACTGCGGTGGCACCATTGAGCCCTGGGGAATGGCAGCCGGAGGGGCAGCATCAGCAGTCGGCCAATGGGCATGGGGGTACAGTGTCAGGGGGCGGCATCAGTGCACCACCTGTGAACATGCCCAGGCCTGGCCCTGGTGTGCAGCGCCCACCCTCAAGGGGTGCTGAGCATCAGGGCCACGCACACCCTGAGGGACAGCATGTTGATCAGGCAGATGACCCCTTGGATGAGCACATCTGCATACTGCAAGAATCAGTCACTCAGCAGATGCGGCTTGTGATGGCTGTGGATGCAGTGAGTGTGGTTCTGGAGTATGCAGAGGAGTGTCGCAGCAGAGAAACTGCTCTGCTCCTGGCAGGGATGGACCAGATGTGGGAGGATGTGACTGCTGCCATTGACAGGCTGACACAATCACAGCTGCCATGGCCACAGGGGGCACACAGTTATTTGCCCATGCAGCGCAGACACCGCGCGAGTGCAATGTCACCCCCATTCCTGGTGTCGTACAGCACCATCCTTGTCGCACCGGTTCAGCTGTGGGCATCCCGAGCACGCCTGGGCGCAAGCATGTTCGTGCAGCAGACCCTGGCGCGAGCACGGCCCATTCACACAGTGGAACCCCTGGGGACCATCAGTGCCACCCATGAGGCCAGTGGTCAGCCTGTCAGTGCTGGCAGGTCTCAACGGGGCTGCCCACGCATCCGTGGTGGCTGGGGCACTGTGTCGCGTGACTGACTTGTCTCCCAATGCGGCTACTGTCTGATGCTGCCCTGTGTCATTCAGCAGGCAATGCACGGGTTGGTACCCGGCCTTGCAAGCAGACACACAGTCCATCTGCACACCCTCCTGGCTGCTGTCCACAGTTCTGTGTGCATGATGATGCCTGCATTGCACTGTATGCCAATGTGCAATAGTGTCCAGCATCTGACACACTCAATGACAGGCAGTGGGCGTGGTGGTCTGTGGACATGTGTGTGACTAGGGGTGGCATTCTGGGTCAGTATGCCTCCTACCCTTTGTGCATGTCTGGTGAGTTGTGTGTGTGTGTGTGTGTGTGTCTGTCTGTCTGCATGCCATGTTAGACCTCACCCATCCCTGGTGGTGTGTGTGGTTCCATGCCCGGCCACTTCCCTTGATGGCATGCACCCCTGGTGTGTGTCCATGTGTGTTTGTGGGTTGTGCCTTTGCCACTGGTGGTGGCACATGGCCCCATGACTTACTTGCGTTGGCTGAAGTGCTCCTCTGTGATGGCATCCCGGTGTAGCTGTGCCAGCCGGAGCAGTCAGGGGTCCCGTCACCCAAGGGGGGGCTGCCCATCACCATTGTCACCAGTGTCTTCATCGTCCCCATCACTGTCCCCCTCTTCGACCTGTATGGCTATCCCACATTCGTTGGCCATGTTGTGCAGGATGCAGCAGGCCAGGAATAGCCCACAGGTCTTTGAGGGGCTGTACTGTAGGGCACCGCCGGAGGTGTCCAGGCAATGGAAATGTGCCTTCAGCATCCTGAACACCCACTCGATGACATTACGTGTGGTGGTGTGTGCCTCTTTATAGCGTTGCTGCGATGGGGTCGCAGGCCACCAGTATGGTGTGAGCAGCCAGGGACGGAGTGGGTATCCACTGTCACCTGTGTGTAGAGGGTGGAGGTTAGTTTGGTGATCAGCATTGCCCTGTCCCAGGCCATGTAGGCCACTATCCATGTCACCTCTGACCATGCCCCTCCCAAGCCCTATGTTTGTCTATGTGGTTTGCATACTCACCCACTAGGTGGCCAGTGGGGATGTCCCCAATCATGAATCTGTGGCACAGTGCCGACTGGTGCCAGATGAAAGCATTGTGTGCTCTCCCAGGGTGCATGACACAGACATTGATTATGCGCCCCCTGGCATCGCACACCACTTGGCAGTTGATGCTACCATAGCCCTTACGATTCATGTATGTGGCCCCCCTCAGGGCTAGGTGTTGTACGGATGGCCACATGAGTGCAGTCTATTGCCCCTAGTATGCCAGGCATACATGCTACCCTGTGGAACTCCTGTATGTTTGCTGTGCGCTCCGCTGGTGTACCAGGGAAATGGATGTACTCCACAGCATGTGGCAGCAGTGCACTGAGGAATTGGGTGAGGTGGCATGACGCGGCCCACTGGGTTATGCCTGTGGTGTCCCTTGTTGGTCTCTGGAAGGTACCCATGGTGAGCAAGCACATGCAAGCTGTCACCTTAGTCTCCACTGACAGAGCATGGCTCCGTCGTGTGGGTGCCTGCATCACATTACTGCACAGCTCACAGAGCTGCCTCATAATTGCCTGATTCAGGTGGTACTGGCCCAAGATCTCAGTATCACTATACAGCTCAAAGCTGGTGCGGGCTCGGTACTGCCTGTTGGGAGCATACCGCCGAAGGGCCCTTCCACGGCCGTGCCCCCCTGCTGCCCACCTTCTCACCCCCCTCATTACTGCCTCCATCTGAATGGTGGCACTGGCCATGTCCCTGGCTTGTGTTCACCCCCCTGGCAGCTGTTTCTGTGTTCCCCCCACTCTCCTGGCTGCTACTTCCCCTGCACTGGGAACACCTGACTGTGCTGGCCTCACTGCTGTGTGGCACTTCCCCCTTCTGCACTGTGGCTCCCCACACCTTCCCTGGGCCTATGGGTTCCAGTTGCCCTTTCACTGTCCTGCCCTGTGTGCATGTGTGTTGCCTGTGGGCTGGCTGTAGTTCAGCAACTTTAGACTTCCCTGTAGCGTTCTTGCACCTCTACCTTGTTCCTTTTTATTTTGGCTCATTTCCACTGTGAAGCAACTTCCACTTGCTCCCCTATTGCGCATGGCTCATGTTGTTGAATATCACACTGCGCCATTTATGCATGGTTCCTCCCCCTTCAGTTGTGCATACATTCATTATCATTGCGCTGTTGCTCAGCGTGATTTGGGGGGTGCAACTGCCTCCCGCTGAATATCGCAGAATGGCGCATTTTCGGGCTTTCGCTGGTGCAACCCTATTGCGCATGGCGTAACCCTTTTGAATATCTGGACCACTGTATATTATTATTACATATACCCATTCCAAACCTCTGCTGACAGTCATGGTGACAGATAGGCAGCATTTTTTGAACTGCAAAGCCACTGTGAAGAAAGCAGTGATGCTCAGAAGATGGTGAGTAGCTACAACTTTGGGTTGTGATCCAAATTAAATAGTAACAATAACACATAAACAGCAACTGGCTTGAGACAGAAAAAACCTGGATGATTACACAAGTGAGTTGATGAAGGCGATTGTATGTCTAGTCACAATCATTATGCTGCACTGTAGACAGAAGAGAAACTGAACACATAACTCAAAGCATTAATGTTTCTCCCCTCTTCCCAAAAGAAGTTACCAGAACTATTTGACTACAGCAGATTTATTATGTGTTTTGCCCAACCTGTATAAGTGCAGCTACTCATTAGGGGTGAATAAGGTAAGTTAAGGTGAATAAGGGTGCCCTTTTCTATCAAGTATGTGGGACACAGATAGGATTTTGCGGAGTCAAAGGATTGTTGTGTAACTGGCGTGTAGTACGATCTGTAGAAACAGTTGTACTGGATTTGATGATTCATTATTTCATGAGCGTGAAAACAAATACTGAATGCCTCACTACCAGTTAGTTTTTGAAGAAAACTATGGTTATTATCTCTCAGTTATGTTGAAAGGCATACCCTGGTTGGTCTCTCAAGCTAGTCTGCAAGAAGACGAGCAGTCCCCTGCAGGGGTTTGCTGGGCTTTTACAGGTGCAAAGGAAGAGGAAAGTCATTGGGTGGTGGAGGGGGTGCCACTGGATAACAATGACAAAATAAATAGTATGAGGACATGATAGGAGGGTAGGCGTTATTATAGGACACCTGAAATAAAACAGAATGATGGGATTCACGATGGGATGGTGGGGGTTGCCACTAGACACCAGGGAAATAAAATAAATAAATTATTATGGAGGTGGTGATTAGAGAGTAGGTGGTGCCACTAGACACCAGAGGAAATAATAAATAATTAGGAAGGAGATGATCGAAGGGTGGGGGAGCCACTACACACCAGAGAGAAAAATAAAATGTAAAATATTAAAAACAAATATGGGGAAGGCAATTGGAGGGTGGGGGTGCAACACTAGACACCAGAAAAATAAGGTTTGTCTCCCCATACGATGCACAGGGGTAATGCCAAACTTCACCCAACAACTAACACACCAAAATCTGGCCAATGGAAAATCATGTACACAAATGCTCACAGCCTGGGAAATAAGATCCCAGACCTGCAGGCAATAATGTCAGAGGCTAAACTGGACATAGTAGCAATTAGTGAGACGTGGTTTACCAGTAACCACACTTGGGAGACTTCAGTACCTGGCTATGTATTGTTCAGAAGAGACCGAGGTGTAAAAAGGGGGGGAGGAGTGGCCCTGTATGTTAATGAAAATATCAAAGCTACAGAAATTCAGAATACACATAAGGAGCCAGAAGAACTGTGGGTCACCCTGGAAACAGGAAATGGGACAGCTATAAGAACTGGGGTTGTCTACAGACCCCAGACCAGAGGAGGACATAGACACATTACTGTTAGAAGATATACAAAACATGACAGCTAAAGGGAGGTTCTGATAATGGAGACTTCAACATGCCAGATACAGATTGGTCAATACCAGCAGGAACATCTGCCAGAACTAGACTCATAGTGGATTCCCTGCAGGGGAGGGCCTCAAACAACTGGTACAGCAACCCACAAGAGACAGGGCTATCCTAGATCTAGTACTGACTAACAAAGAAGGGATCACAGATCTCCAGGTAGAAGGTCACCTGGGGGCCAGTGACCATCACATGGTAAGGTTCAATTTGGCTACTACATCTAAATCATCCCATTCCAAGACAAAAATATGGGACTTCAGAGGGGCTGACAGAGTTAAGCTAGCCCTGGCAAAAAGAAACACAGGTGAGGAGGTACAGGCAAAGTGGGCAAGCATTAAGGATACAATACTTGAAGCAACATCCCATTGTGTTAGACAGAAAAGGAAGTGCAAAAGAAGAAGGAAACCACTTTGGTTCTCAAATACAGTAGCAGAAAAGGTCAGAGCCAAAAGGCTGGCCTTCAGAAAATATAAGGGAACACAGCAGGATGAAGATAGGGAGGCATACCAAACTGTCCTAAGGGAAGCAGGTAAGGCAGTAAGACAGGCAAAGTCCCAAACTGAGGAAACACTAGCACGAACAGTAAAAGAAGGTGACAAGACTTTCTATAGATACATTAGTGAACGGAGAAAGTCCAGAGGGGGTATTGCTAAGCTTAATGGAGAAAAGGGAGCATGTGAGGAGGAGGACCCTGTAAAGGCATCTATCCTAAATAGATACTTTTGCTCAGTATTTACTGAAGAGAAGGTAGGGCAGGGCCACAGCTCAGCATCATGGACACAGGGGAGGGAGGTGAGCACTACTCCCTTCACAAAAGAAAGGGTCCACAAGAGCCACTAAGCTCAGGTGGATAAGGCAATGGGACCTGATGGCATACATCCCAGGGTAAGGAGCTAAAGGAGGAACTAGCAGAGCCATTAGAAGAATTGTTTAGTGAGTCTCTGAGCACAGGAGAGGTCCCAGAAGACTGGAGAAGGGCTCATGTGATCCCACCCACAAGAGTGGTAGCAGGAGGAGGCGGGGAACCACAGACCGGTCAGTCTTACCTCAGTAGTGGGCAAGATTATGGAGACACTCCTTAAGGAAAGGATAGTGCAACACCTGGAATCCATAGGGCACAGGATCCAAGACAGCATGGGTTTACAAAGGAAGGTCCTGTCAAACTAATCTCATAGATTTCTTTGACTGGGTAACCAGAGTGGTGGACCAAGGGGAGCAGTTGATGTCGCCTACCTTGACTTCAGCAAAGCTTTTGACACTGTTCCACATAGAAGATTGATAAATAAGCTAGTAGGCTCGGGTGGGTCGAAGTTGGTCAACTGGGTGGCAAACTGGTTGACTGGCAGAAACAGAGAGTGGTGGTAAATGGTATACAGTCAGAAGAGATGCAAGTCACAAGTGTACCTCAGGATCAGTCCTGGGGCCAGTCCTATTCAACATCTTCATTAGTGACCCCGCAGATGGACTAGAGGGTAAGGCTTGTCTGTTTGCAGATGACACCAAGATCTGCAACAGAGTAGATGATCCAGATGGGGTGGGCAGAATGAGAAGAGATCTGGAAAACTAGCAGAATGGTCAGAAGAGTGGCAACTGGGATTTAATGCAAAGAAGTGCAAAATCATGCACATAGGGAAGAGAAACCCCTGAAGCCACTTATAGGCTGGGAGGGAGTTAGCAGTCACAAAGGAAGAAAGAGACTTGGGCATCATCATCACTGATGACCTAAAATCATCCAAGCAGACCTCTAAAGCAGTAGGTAAGGCTAGGGGTGTTAGGGTGTATTAGTAGGTATCACAAGTCGTAAGAGGGAGGTAATAATCCCTCTGTACAAGACATTGGTTAGGCCCCATCTGAGTACTCATGCAGTATTGGAGGCCACACTTCACAAGGACATTAACCAAATTGAGGCAGTCCAGAGAAGGGCAACCAAATGGTGCAGGGACTGCATCAGAAGACATATGAGGACAGATTAACGGAGCTCAATATGTATACCCTTGGAGCAAAGGAGGAGAGAGAGGTGATATGGATCGAGATACCACTAACACCTTAAGGGCATAAACAAGGTGAAAGAGTTCTAACATGTTTAAATATAAGAAAAATAGCAGGACAAGAGGACACAGCATGAGATTAGAGGGAGGCCGATTAAGGGGAATGTGAGGAAATCTTTTCACAGAAAGGGTGGTAGATGCATGGAATGGCTTACCACAAGAAGTGGTGGCTATGAATACAGTGCAGGGCTTCAAACAGGCATGGATAGGCATAAGGGAGCAATACAAATGACTATGAATAGATAGGTCACTGACAGAGCAAAGGCATGGCACATTTATAAGGTAGAAAAGAAATGGCAGACTGGAAGGGCCTCTATGGTCCCATCTGCACGCCAACTTCTATGTTTCTATGTTTCTATGACCTATTACAGGGAAATCAATTGGGAAGTACATAAAGACCAGGGAAAAGATGCTGGAAAAGCAAAACAGTATTTTCCCCCCTCATGAAAAAGGATATTTTTTCATGACTCATGATACAAAAAAAGATTATTTTTCATTTCCTGAGTCATGAGATTTTTAATCATTAAAATAAACAGCATTTTAAGGGCATTTCTGCAGCAGCTAAGTGCAGAATCCACCTAAGGGTGTCCCAATAAGCACACTACATGTGTTGGTCACTCACCAGAATGTTAATTTTGGTTTTCAAAATTTTAAGTTTTATGGAAAAAATGAAAACAAGATGGCAACAAATGAAAAAAAATATTATTTTCTTCTTGAAAAAGGATTCCCTGTATGAAAACTTCATACAGTTTTTTTGAAGTGCTTACAAGCATGGTCAGAATCCGAATTTTTGAAAAGTAATAACTTTGGAATGGATTAATATATTTTCTCCTTACCACAATAACAAATCCTTTTCAGCCAAGCCCTTTCTGCTCTGAAACTTTCAGACTGAAATTCCAAACTGTCTGAGCACTACGCAATGGCAAAAAAACCCAGCAAAAAAAACAGTGAATTTGTTTTATGCTTTTCATGATGGGCAGCTCAGAATTTGCACATCTGATTGGAACAAAACTTGGCTAGTCAAAAGATCTTCCACATGAGACAGCACATGCAAAATATTTTACAAATCTATTGAACGGGTGCAAAGTTAATAAACTGCAAAATATGATGTTCAACATAGAAAGCCCTGCTCAACCCTAACTATAGTGGAGCAACTGCATCACTATATATATATATATATATATATATATATATATACATTTAAATAAGAAAAGGTTTAAGTACAAAACAAATGAGAGAAGCAGAGGGTAGATGAATGAGAAACTATTAACCAGTGTGAGAAGATCTCTGACAACATGAATGAAGGCCATGTGTGACCAAGTTGGGAACCAGATTGAAAATAACCTACAAGGTTTATGTAAATGAAATGGTTGAAGATTCTGGAAATGATTTTTATTTCCTTAGTTTTTGTTTACCGGGGAAGGTGTGCTAGCCATAGGCATGACTATTTTCAGACACGACCTGGGAGGTTACAGAGTGGAATTACATAAAACACAGAAACAAAACAAAGTTTTATAGTAAAAATACAAGCAAGATGTTGAGAGCAAGGTACAAAACAGTGTGATTGATGACAAAACATGCAATAAGGCAATTTGTTGGAAGGTGTAGAACATAGTTCACATATTTGCAAGGAATTATCATGATGCAAAATTTGACAAGAGGTTCATTGAAAACAAACAATCACATACTTGCAAGGAACTGCTAGGTATAATGAGCAGAGAAAATTACAAAAACAACATATGGTAGGCAGATCCTTAGGGGAGAAACCAGCACTCGGTTTGGGAGATAGGGCACAGAGTACTGCAATTAGGAGCTTTTCAACAATGATTACAAAGATCTAAGGAGTTGAGAATTAGTGATCGTAGGACAGGGCAAGGGGTTTGAGATAACAAGCCAAAGAAGAGAAGCACATCAAGCTGGGAGGGAAGACAAGTAGACCGGCTGGGGGAGGATTAAGTACAAGGCATTAGGCAGAAAGCAGATCAAGTGCACAATGGTGAGAGTAGGAGTGGTGTTAAGGGGGTTAAAGCAAAGGCATTGATTAGAGGAGATGAGGTAGCTATGGAGCTCCTTTTTAAAGGTGTTATGGGAGGGTGCTTGGCAGATCGCTAAAGAGAGGGAGTTCCATAGCTGAGGAGCATGGTGGGCAAAAACACTGGTGCCTTTGGTGGTGTTACTTTTTGGGACACATGGGGTGTCATTAGGGAGAGAGATATCAGAATACTATACTAGACAGAGGGGGAATGGTGAATACACATCAACAAGTGGTGGACAGGAAGAAGTGGAGGAATAAAATGAATAAGCATAGAGTAGTGAGACAGACAATTGAAGACAAACTGTAGGTGGAAGAAAGATTGTGAAGGACATTTAATAGGAGGCCAGTTTTGCTTTTAATCCAAAAGGGATGAGTGAGTCAATGGAGCTGATAGGAAATTTCCATTAATTTCATTTATTTAATTTCAGGTATACTGTATGTTTGGCCAAAGATGCAAATTTTCCAAGATGGCTATCAGTCAGATACAGAAGAAAAATATAAAGTGTATCATTTGTTTGATATCGAAATGTAGAGAACCCTAATTACAGTATCTAAAGCAAAGGCATATTGCAGAATTCTCCAGAAATCACTATAACTCCCTTTTCAATTAGTTAGTACTAGGCAACCATTCCAAGAGCCTCAGTGTAACTTGCAAAGATAATTGCATAAATTAGCACAACAGAGGACAGAAAATAAATAGAAGTAGCTACACAACCCCCCCTGAAAAAAAAAACAACTAATCAAATGAATGAATAAATAAATAAATAGCTTCAATATATGAAACACTTGGCTAGCAGCACACTTAAATAAAGTCAGGCAGGTGCCAAATTCAAAAATAAAATGAGGCTTCAGGGCCCCTTTAAAGGCCTGCTTTGAGCTGGCAGAATTGATTGGGGTGGCAAGGAGATCCAAAGCAGTGGTGCAGCCACTGTAAACTTTCTGGCCCCTGGATAACTTCAGCCTTGAGCAGGGAACTGCCAGTAAGCCAACCTCAGTGGAGGAGTAGGCAGAGGTATGTAGGGTCAGGAAATCTTTCAGGTACCTAGGTCCCATATTATGTAGAGCCTTGTGTGTCAACAAGACTATCTAAAACAGATGCATCATCTGGGTGGTCTGGTCCCTGTGGGATGTACTCGAGAGCATAACATCCGCATGCTGGACCAACTGCAGGTAACACATCAGAGTCCCAGCCATCCCTACATATGACCATTAAAGTAATCCAACTTAGAATTTACAAATGCAGGAACTATCATGACCAGGTCTCCAGGTGCCAGATGTTGTAGAGGTAAAAAAAGCCACTATGGATGACCACAAAATCTGATGATCCAGCGTTAGCCTGCAGTCCATAGTGACTCCCAGATTTCCTGCCACATTCACTTCTCCAAGAGACATACTGTTTTAAGATGGCAACTTGGTGTCAATCATTGTCATCACTGACCCATGGAAACCTCTTACAACATGTATTCTTTATCTGATACAAATCTCAGGGTAAACATCATCTCTTCAGTATTGCTATGGCTGTGTTATTCATTTGGAGGCCATCCAGTCATTGATTCATTTTATTTAGTTTTTTATTCAGAAAACCTTTGGGCCCAAGAATCATTTTTCAAAGTTATCTACATCATATACAATATATATATATATATATATATATATATCTATCTATCTATCTATATATATATATATATATATATAGATATATATATATATATATATATATATATATATATATTCTATGCAAAAACTGTGTTAATACATCATTTAGGGTTAAAGCATAAAAGTCAGGACATGAGACCTTTAGGGATGCCCCTACCCCTGGACCCACCCATCATCCCAAGACTGACAGCTGATGGGGTGTGTCATTGGGGTTGTGAGGCCTAACTGTCACCCCATTCCATCTGAAATGACATTCATAAGCCATAATAAATCAGAATGGGGTGACATTTAGGCCTCACAACCTCAATGACACACCCCATAAGCTGTCAATCTTGGAATGATGGGCGGGTTCTGGGGGAAGGACAACCCTAAAGGTCCCATTTCCTGACTTTTTATGCTTTAACCCTAAATGATTCATTAACGATTTTTTGCATAGGATTTCCTTACTTTGAGAAAGAATACAAAATTAAGAACTTATGCAGCAGGGAGCAACGGGTCTCACGTCCCGGAGCTCCTACCAACCTACTGAACTTGGTGGAAGCCACGCTGCCACCAACTTGTAAACATGTGTGTACCATAAACACCCTCCAAATTTCAATGTAAAACACCAAACAATGTCCGAGATATAACATGTAAATTTTGACATTTTCATTCATCAGAGATGCAGAATTCCGCACCTGTTAACATTTTACAGGCACAACGACTGAAAACTACATCCATGACAGTAAGGCTATGTACCCTATCAATTTCAAGCCACCAGCACAATGCAAAACACTGTCTGAAACACGTAAGTTGTGTCATGCAATATCTCTGCAAAACAAATATTCTCTGACACGTAAATACTGTAATTCACATCTACAGGACATGCCAAGAACACCCTCCAAAGTTCAATAGAAAACACCAAACCATGTCTTAGGTATAACATGTTAAAGTTTGACATTTCCATTCATCAGAGTTGCAGAATTCCACACCTGTTAACATTTTACAGGCACAATGACTGAAAACTACACCATGACACTAAGGTTAGGTACCATATCAATTTCAAGCCACCAGCACAATGCAAAACACTGTCCGCAACACGTAAATTGGGTCATGCAATATCTTCACAAAAAATTTTTCTATGACATGTAAACACTGCAATTCACATCTACAGGACATGCTAAGAACACCCTCCAAATTTCAAGTAAAAAGACCAAAACCTTCCCGAGATATTTAAATTTAAAGATTGGTGAACTTGCCCTATCTAATGCATTATAAAATCTGTCCATCTTGTTCCTATCTCGTGAACAAAGATGGTGATCAAAGAATCTTGCGATCAAAGAGTTTGCAGGCTCATGATCAAAGAATTTGCAGGCTCCAGATCAAAGAATAAAAAAATGCTGTAACTCGAGTTTTAGGCAGAATTACATGGAACCACCACCATGCCTCAATAGAACGAAGCCCCCTGAACCAAACCCACCCTCATTTGTGTTCCTAGGCCATCCCTGGGCTGAGAAAATTAAATGTTTAAAAGGGCCATTTCGTCCCTCACTTGTGATGCATGATCATGATCAAAGCATCTCGCAAACAAATAATTTGCAGGCTTACGATCAAAGAAATTGCACTGTCATGATCAAAGAATAAAAAATGCTGAAACTCGACTTCTAGGCAGAATTGAACGAAACCACCACCATGCCTCAATAGAATGAAGCCCCCTGAACAAAACTTACCCTCATTTGTGTTCCTAGGCTTACCTCTGAGCTGAGAAAAATGCATTTTAACCTCACGATGCAAGATCGCGATCAAAGAATCTCGCCATCAAAGAATTTGCAGGCTCGCAATCAAACATCCTTAGCAAGCCGCGATCAAAGATTTTAAAACATTATAACTCTATTCTGAGACCATTTTACATCAAACCAAAGGCATGGGTTAATACATTGTAGCCCCTGCAGTAAAACCCAACCAAGTTTTACTTCAGGAGTGACCCCTGAGCTGAGATATTTGATTTTTTACGATTGGAAATGCAAAAACAAGATGGCGGACCTCACGATCAAAGAATTTTTGGGGACAAAGTTTCTTAGACCGCGAGGCTACAAATGCTTTGATTGCCAGCTGAGACAAGATAGCCCAAACCCCATTCTTTGTTCGCAAAACAACCATATAAATGTTCCCATTTTCCCAATGGGAACTTAAAAGTGGCATAACATTTGAATGCCTTAATATTTTTTCACCAAAACGAAAAGTGGCATGTTCGGCCATCCAAGCTCTTTCAGATGAGCCATCTCACAGAGTGGCACACCACATAACGACTGCACAGAGTCATGGACAAAATCCCCCAAACTGCCTCCAGAACTGGATAATTTTGCATTTTTCATCATTTTTGGGTGCAAAGACTGTAAGTCCAACCAAAACAAAATTTGTCAGACCAAGAGACCTACCATGCCTCACCGTGCATACCAAATTTCAGACAAATCCATTGAATGGATCCAATGTTATTAACGCCCAAAATTTTGACTTTAACATAGAAGTGCCTTCATAACCCTAAATATAGTGGTGCGACCAAGCCACTATAATATATATTATAATTTTTTGCAAAAAAATTCTATTTATGCAACATTTAAGGTTCAGGCTAAAACAGCAATGAAATGTGGCTGAGGTATTCAACTCCTAATCCTTCCTCACTCCTAAAGCAATTCAGGTGGACTCTTCCTAGGGTAGTCAACCCTAAAGCTCACTCCATATTATATAGTCCAGAAACATAAACACCAAATAGGGTGAGCTTTATGGTTGACAACCCCTAAGAAGAGTCTGCCTCTATTTGCTTTAGGGGTGGGGTTGGGGTTTTAGGGTTGGAAAACCTAAAGACAGATTTCCCACTTTTCTTGCTTTAGCCTGAACCCTAAATGTTACATTAACTGAGTTTTTTGGAAAAGAATCTCCTTACTTTTTTAAATAGTATAATTGTATTCTTATCTGTATGTTGGAGCACAGGGTACTCTGGGCCCTACAGTCCCATCTATCTGTAGTTTTTCAGATAGTGTAATTGTATCCTTATTTGCCTGTGGGAGTGCAGGGCCCCAGGGTCCTGCTCTCCCATCCTTCCATAGATGTGTATATGTATGTTGCTGTTGAAGCGTACGGCCCTTTGGCACTGGACTTCAACATGTAGCACAATAGCAACTAAATTGTCAGCATAGCCTTGTTATTACTGAACATCATGAACCTGGTAGGGAAACTTTTCAAATCCCCAATGAAACCTCATTCCATGCCACCATAATGTAATTCCATGCCAGAGGCATGAAAACACATTTTGGTGAAGATCTGAAAAAATGGTAGCTGTCACATTCATGAATTGGTATAAAGAAATGGCTATGTGTAAAATGTGGGGTGAAAATATTGAAAATTATGAGAGTTATGAGCCAGCATAGCTTTATTTCAATGGATGCACATAACTTAGACATTTTAACACATTTTGACCCGAAATTGTGAACATACTCTTCTTATGACCCCACATCATCAACAATGGTGGTGAACATTTTCAAATCCTACCTGAAAGGTGATTTCACCAAGCAACCACTAAATCACCTTTTGGGGCAAATTTGCATAATTCCACTGACATTGTTCATCAGATGAAGTCTCAGAAATGCCATGCTGAAAATTTGGTGTCAAAATATGCAAAAATTGCAAAGTTATGCACCAAAGTTGAAAACCACTCTGAAGTGCATTGAACCACACTTACCTTATTTTTCATAATTATTTCTCATATAGCAGTTGCAGGTTCCAGCAGCAAGATGTGATTTTTGACTGCAGAGTGAATCTTAACTCTGGGACCTGTTCAGGTGAGTGAGGGAGTGAGGATGTGTGTGGGGGATTCTGGGGGTGTGGGGTGGTGGGTGCTCAGTGGGAGGTCATGTTGGAGGGGGGCATATTGCCGAGGTACTATTTTCTTTCTTTACAGGAAAAAGAAATAAAAATGGCATCAGGGGGCCATTTTATTTATTTCAGGGACTATACTGAATGGAGGGTGGGGTTGCCACTAGACACAAAGGAAATCAAAGTCCTGAATAGTGAGGGCAATCAGATGGTGTGGCTGCCACTAGAAATGAGGGAAATACAAGTCCTGAATGTGGAGGGTGATCACAGATTGGAGGTGCCACTAGACACCAGGGAAATACAAACCTGAACGCGGTGGGCAATGAGAGGGTGGGGAGTGCCACTAGACACCAGGAAAATCAAACCTGAATGAGGGGGAAAATGTGAGGCTGGGGGGATGCCAACAGACACCAGGGAATGAAAAGTAATGGGATGGGAGATTGAGTTGGGGTGTCACTAGACACCAGGACAATAAAAACTAAATATGGGGTGGTGATGAAAGAGTGGGGTGCCTCTAGACACCAGGAAAATAAATAACAAATAAGGATATGATGAGTGAAGGGGGTATGGTTAGATACCAGGGAAAGGAGTTTCTCCTCATGAAAAATAATCTTTTTTTATGACTTGTGATATGACAAAAGATTCTTTTTCATATCATGAGTCATGAAAAAAAGATTTATAAACTTAAAAAACAATTCATGTGCATTTCTGCAATAGTTAAGTGCAGCATTCAGAATCTAGCTAAGGGGGCCTCAATAAGAAAACTACATATGTTGGTCACTCTCCAGAATGTCATTTTTGTGATTTTCCAATTTTTAGGGAAAAATGCACAACAAGATGGCAGCAAATGAAAAAAGATTATTGCCCTCACCAAAAAGGATTCCTCATGCGACAACATTGTACAACTATTTTGAAGTACATTCTAAGCATGTTCAGAACCCAAACTTTTTAAATTGTATAACTTTGGAATGGATTAATATTTTTTCAACAATCCGCAATAGAAAATCCTTCTGTGTGATGCCCTTTCTATCATGAAAATTGCAGACCAAAATTCCAAACCATCTGGGCGGTATGCAGTGGCAAAAAATACCCCAGCAAGAAACAGTGATTTTTTTTAATTTTTTCAAGATCAGCGTCTCCGAATCTGCAAATCTAGCCAGAACGAGTCTTAGCAAAGTCAAGAGATCTATCCCAGGAGACTGCACATACAAAATGTCATGCAAATCCAATTAATGGTTGCAAAGATATTAAAGTGCAAAAACTGGGGTTTAACATTGAAGTGCCAACTCATCCATAATATAGTGGTGCCACCATGCCACTATAATACATACAGAATAGACAGTAAAAGTATCAATACAGTACAAACTATAAACATATAAATATACACATTTACAAACCAGTTTATATTTAATATAAGCCAGATTATTACTCTTAAAAAATGGCTGTTTGACATATTTCTAAGTATTCCACACCATTATAATTGTCACTGAAAGTGTTTTGCAAACATGGGCATAATACAGAGGCTGATTTACCCAATCTGGTGTCCCCCTGTCACTGTCCATGCCCTCCCCAAGCCTCTAGTCTGCTTTCAGGGGGTCATTTTCCTTTCTGCTTACCTCTGCTCTTTCCTGGTTGCAATAGTACTGAGCCTATCTTCATGTGTCTCTCTAGCTCTTTGTCTATGCACCTAACACTACCAACCAGGTTGGCTACTCACTCCTCCTATATGATATCTTGACTCCTTCACCCAGTCATATTGCATCACACTGTCCCTGCTCCTGACCCACTACAGCATAGTCAGCTGAGCCTTATTCATCAATTTCAAAAGTCACCCACCCAATGAATGTATTGTTCCACTCTGTTGCTTGCTTCAGTCTGTTGTTACTGTGTGATCTAACAGGTTTGACTTGCACTTATTTGATTTTTGTACCATTCAACAGTTTGCATTTAATTTGTAACTGTTTTGCATTTTGAATGTATTTTATTCCTGTAGTTCAGTTTTGTATGTATCTTAGTTCTGTATCACTGTTTCTTTAACACTTGTATTGTATGCTTTCTGTGCCATTTCAATGGCCCGTGCCATGCCTGAAAATGGTCCTTTGGATCAGTGCACTTACCCAGTAACCAAAGATATAAATAAATAAATAAAATAAACAGAATAGTTGTGAATTTTCTGCCTACAGGTGAAACGCCAGTCCATACTAGCTGATGATCTCACCTGAGGGTAGGAAGTACACGTTGAACAAAGGAGGAACTAGGACCAAGCCTTGAGGCATACCACAGTTGAATGCAACTGTCTCAGAGATGAAATTACCAAATAAAAAACTGTGGTACTCTTCTGGTAAGATTGAACTCAAATAATCACAGAACATGATAAACAGATTGAAATAGTATGCCAATAATTGAGTGCCCTGTATTAATTTTTTTTTCTAGAATTGGCTAACCCTCCAAAGAGGGAGGGCAAGTTCTCTTTTAAATTTTGACCTTGTATCACACCTATTAGTACTAATCAATTGCAAATCTCCTAACCACAGTAGTATTTGATTTATTAAAGTTTTTTCTTTATTTAAAAGTCACAGGTAATACTGGGTCTCAGGTAAAATAAAAGACACAGTTAACTTGTATTAAGTACAATGATGCAAATTATCTGTTTCAAGAACAAAGTGAAATGTTTTGTGGAGTACTCTATGAATTTTCAATATATCACTTGCAGTGGCCCCATATTAAATTATTAGGCTTCAGATAATAATAGGCAAAATAAAATTAGCAACTACCATTTCACAACCATCTTTTGTAAAACTAGGCTGTGTCTATATAATGCACCCATATAAGCATTAACCAGTATGTTTATCAAATTGTGCATAAGGAAATCAATTGACATTAAACTGTCTAAATAAATTCAAAGGTATTTCGAATAGCCTATCTGCTCTATCTGAACACCCTCTAAGGTATTGGTGTTTACTACAATTAACCATTTGGCCCTTTATTTTGGAATGCTTTGGTAAGGTTTTTAGGATTGAACTGATCATAGGAGGCAGATGATTTTTAACAGAAAGGTAGATATGAGCTAATATGGAAGCAGGTTATATTTATAATAGGGGATTGGCAGCTTTTGACTTAGTTGGGAAGGCAAGTTGTAGGTAGTGTTCTTATGCAACACAGAGTAACAGTTTGGTTTAAGCTTTTTTTGTCAGTGCTACTTGGACTCATCCTTTTGGATTTCTCTGAAGGCACAGGAACCCTCTTGAGAAGGGTTTCATCCCTATAAGTACCACAGTGATGACGTCCCCTCAGACCAAAGGTAACTCAGGGAAGAAACCAATTGCACAATGAGTGAGAGACAAAATACTTTCTTCTTGTAAAGGGAGGAAAAACAGCCTAGGGAAGTGGATGCCAGCATTTAAGAAAGAGCTACAGCTGATGAGGGATGAGAATCACTGTCCAGCTACAACTATTAGCAGGATAATTTAATGATTTACATGTCAATTATGACCTTTGGCACAGAGAAAGGGAAGACCCCATCTGTGGAGGACACCTTTGGGGAACCAAGGTCTAGGTTGCCATCCATCCAGGTTAAGATTACTTATTATTTCCACATTGCTAAATCACAAGGTCAAGACTGACTGCTTCATAAATGTACTATGTGTGTGACTGTCTCAATTACATGTTACACTGCTTATTGTATCTAGCTGGTTTTGTATACTGTTTGTAACTTACCTGTATGTATGTAATGTCTTTTTTTTACACTAGTGTTACTCCTGTACTGTTTTTGGCATGGGGTTTTTGTAAAGGAGTCTCTGATTCAAAGTTCTGTAATTTCAATATCTCAGATAAATAAATAAATAAATCAGTAAATAAAAAAGAAGACATCTGACATGCTGCTTCAGTTTGATGATGAAATATCTGTCTTTGTGCATGAAGAACTCCACCCTTCAAAAGGTGTTGTGGGGCAGGCCATATAACTAAAGGAACTCTATGTGGAAGGACTCCATCTCTGGGGAAGTACTAATAGGATGAAATAAATGCTAATGGAACAAATGGTTTACAGAAGGAGCAAGGGGGGCTGGGGAAGACTTTCTGAAAGATGTTTCAGGCATAGTTGCCTCAATGCTTTCCTCTGATAGTAAGACT
Organism: Neoceratodus forsteri; assembly: GCA_016271365.2. Lineage (NCBI taxonomy): Eukaryota > Metazoa > Chordata > Ceratodontiformes > Ceratodontidae > Neoceratodus > Neoceratodus forsteri. The sequence continues at coordinate 562,304,466 of CM028135.1, read as the reverse complement.
TATGGACAGTTGGAACCAAACCCTTGAGGGGCAAGGCCTATAGAGGACAACACAGAGGCTGTGTCCTTAAGGAGCAAACCCACATAGATAATCATTTGGGGGTGAGGAATAAAGTAATTGAGGAGCAGGGGCTGATGAGTAGATAATGTGTTGAGTTTAAACGCTGAGCTTGTGTCTGCTCAGGAGCTGTTTATTTCTGCTAACAGATATTAGGTCCTGGCAAATGATAAAGACAAGTGACTAATATGAAAAATAGACAAGCTGCCATAACAAATATTAAAATGATAAAGATTCTATCTTGGAACATATAGGGGGTACATTTAAAAACTGCTGACCATGAGGTGTCAACTTTTCTGGAAACATTTGACATATTATGTCTCCAGGAAATGTGGTGTGCAGCTGAAGAAACACTAAAGTTGCCAGGGTACCCAAATGTATCAAAATCAGCAACAAAAAAGAAAAAATACAGAAGGAAAATTGGAGACATTTCCATATATCTCAAAACTAATTTAAATGTCAAAATAATTAAACAATGCAACACTCCAGGAGGTATTTTGGTGCTCATGATGGAAAAAGAAACTATTCATTTTAAGCTAGCAATATGTAAGATCTGTCTTCCCCTTGCTTCAAAGAACACAGATAATCTCATATCCCAACTCAGCTACACCTTAAACCAGGTTATAAACATTGAGTTCTATTAACCAATAATATGACTGGGAGAATTTTATGTGAAGGATCTCCTCAAATTCAAATGTCACAGACTTTATGTTCCTTCTTCCCGAACTTAACTCCAGGATAGAAAACATTAGAGCTACAATGTACCCCAGAAGTAATAACAGAGGAAAGCTACCTGCTGCATCTTTAGCAGGTAAAAACATACTTCTATTTAATGGACGCTTATCAGGGGACCAGACAGGGAAATTAATCTATACAGGATCACAAGGTTCCTCAACAATAGGCCTTGTCTTAGGTAGTCTTGAAGCTATTAAATTAATATATGATCTGAAAATCTTAGAAAGGCCAGAATCGGCACACAACCCCCGTGCCTAAAATTACTCATGAATCAGAAAACAAAAGAACCATTACTACACATGTAAGGGATGGGGTGGAAATAATTAATCAAAAAAGGATACAATGGGCCCATAATACCATCAAATTTTTTGATAACTTATTATATGGTCAGATGTTGGCTGAAATGCATATTTCTATTATTGAAGAAACAAACTTTAACTATTCTTTTGATATATGGCAAAATATAAACACCCTGATTAAACCACAGTGTGTAACTAATAGATTGGCAACAAATAAACCTTGGGGTAAAAGTTGGTTTAATTCTAGACATAGAAATGTCAAGAAAGAGGTAATTAAAACTCTGAGATATTACAAGAATTATAAAAAACTAAATTTAGCAGATAATATTAAACATAAACCTATTGACATAAACAAAGTAAGAAAAAAGCAAAAAAACAATACTTGAACAAAAAAGACTATTCCATACTAATATACTTTGGGGAAAATTAAGAAAGGCTGTAATAAATAAATATAGCAGGACATTCTATAGACTTGTAAGTCAAGGGTACAATAGATATTCCTCCAGAGCTGAAGCCTATATCCTCCCAGACACATGGGTTATACACTTTTCAAAACTTTACTTTTCTGAGGAGGAGGAACTATTATTACAAGAGGCCTTACATAAGTATGGACATCTTAATTACCCAAATTCTTTATTCATAACCAAGGAGGACATAGTTTTGGCCATTCTCCAACTGAAATCAAATAAAGCCCCAGGTCCAGATAAAATTATCGGAGACATTTATAAGTATTATGTAGACTGGCGGATCCCAGTATTATTTCAATTGTTTAATATCATTGTACAAGGTCATGACTTACCCGATAGCTGGCAGGGAAGTATTATTTGCCCAATTTATAAAAAAAAGAAGACCCGAATGATCCCAGAATGAACAGACCAATCAGTCTTATTGGCATATCACAAAAGATATTCACTAGAATAATAATTTAAGAAACTCACAAATTGGTTAGAAAGCAAATCTATCCTGCATGAAACACAGAAAGGCTTCAAGAAATTAAGATTTACTATCCAACACTGCTACATGCTAAATTAGTTAGCAAGTAAACATTTAAAAATAAAAAGGGGAACATTGCTTCGTTGTTTTATCGATTTCTCCTCAGTGTTTGATAGTATAAGCAGGACCATCCTATGGGATAAGTTGCAGAAGCTGGGCATTTGCCCAGATCTATCAAACATATTAATTAGACTACATAACGACACATGGGCCCAGATGTAGTACGATCAATATGGACACACAATCTCAATATTTCATGCTAACTTGGGAGTTCATCAAGGTTGTCTTTTGGTACCAAACCTCTTTAATATCTATGTTAATGAGATGCTTACAAATCTTCAAAACCCTCAGTTTCATGCTCCCAAAATATGGAACACCAGGGTAGACTGCCTGGCATATGCAAATGACCTGGTATTGACTTCCACCTCTGCTGTGGGACCTCAGAGAAAGCTAGAACATATTTTCAGGCTATGTACAGAACACAAATTAAAAATTAATATGTCTAAAACTAAGATTCTGATTTTTGGAAACCGTAGCAAAAATGCTTGTCCACTATGGATTAACAAAGAGGGGGTGGAATAGGTTACATATTATGATTATTTGGGGGTCAGGTTTTCAGAGAATCTCAGCTGGAGAAATCATATAAATCTTACATGCAATAAAACAAAGATGTATTTTAATGCATTCAGAATATTTACTACAAAAATGGGAGGTACTTCTGCCAAAGGCATTTTACAGATATTAGACGCAAAAATGAAATCTAGTTTACTACACACAGCAGAAATATGAGGTCTTTCAGATTTACTTAAATTGGAAATTATGTTGAACAAAATAAACAAATACATTCTCATGGTCCCACGGTCGGTTCCTGCAGTTATTTGAAGTTTAGAAATGGGACAATATTCACTGCCTACATTAATTGTAAAGAGATAAATACTTGCAGTCTTAAAACTATTTTTCTTAAATGAGGAGAGATTACCTAGACAATGCCTGGAAGAAGAAACTAAATATTCTTCCTAAGGCTTTGATTCACCAACAATTAAAATAATTAAAAAAAATCCTTTTCCCTTATGGTCTAGGATATATTCTGTGGGACATCTTCTGGCGCCCCTGGTGGAAATTGTATCTTTGATTAAAAATAGACTCAGGGATATAGATAAGACAAACATGTTTGAGAAATTTAAAAACCTCAAAATATTCAGATGGTATAAACAAATCAAATCTGCACATTGATTGGAATTCTATTTCTAAAACTCTCATATCCCAGGAAAAGGAGGGTACTCACTAAATTTAGGTTAGAAATTTATAAAGCAAACTATGTCCACTTTGGGCAGAAGAGACAAAATGCTGAGTCTTCATTCTGCAAATGTGGTAGATCATTGGAAAATGATATTAAACATATAATTTTGATTTGCCCTGTTTATGGATATCAACATGATAGATGGCTGGGTGACATCATGGCTGGTCTTGACCTCCCTCCAGACATAGTGTTAATATATTTACTGAATACAAATAATGCTTATGCTCTAGAGTTGTCAGCGTGGCTCAGTTGGTAGCATATCCGCCTCTGGACCAGAAGGTCATGGGCTCTCATCCCACACTGGGATGGACTTGCACCTAAAAATCACTGGCATCTGAGTGCAGTATTGGGGGGTGCTGTACTGCTGGGGTGTGTCCTCCTTCAGATGAGATGTTAAACCGAGGTTCCTTCTGCCCATCCTGGTGTTGTCCTGGTGGGTGTCTAGGTGGAAGTAAAAGAACCCAGGGTACTCTTCATAAAGAGCAGGGAACATTCCCAGTGTCCTGGCCAACATTCCCCTTCCCATAAACTGGTTCATGCAATTATCCAGGCTGTGTGTGGGTGATGATGTGTGATATGGCCATCACACATTCAATCACTTCACCACCAGTCTAGCATTGCTTATAAAGCACTTTGGGATACTGTGTATGAAAAGTGCTATATAAATGCTGATTCTTCTTCTTCTTCTAGAGAAAGTTGTATCTTTCTTACAAGCAACCCATCTATGAAAGGTGGGCAACCATGTAAGTGCTGCATTATTTATAATATTGTGTCATTTGTATATATTTCATATTTATAGTTTATAAGTGTCATTTGAACTGAGTCTATGTACATGTTTTTATTCTATATTGTAATGGCCTTGTGCTGATCAATAAAATTTTTTGATATTTGCTCAGGAGCTAAAGATATATTAAGGGAGGCAAGGCCCAGGTAGGTCGAATGAGAAAGAGGGAGTTTTCTGAAGAAGGTAGTATGAGGAGTATGATTAAAAGGATGAATACCCAGGTAGATAGAATGATAAGGTGGGTATAGCCTTATATGAGTTGAATACAGTATGTGGTAGGTACCAGGAAAAGGTCCAGACTACTGCCTTGGAATGTCAGTGGACATAGTAGACAAGCAGCAGTCTAAGGTCCATATTCGGAAAAAAGGGAAAAAAGCACAAGGGGGCAGAGTGCAGCTACACAAGCTGCCATCTTGGTGCTAGGAAGCCAAAAGGACAAAGCAGTAAAGCACTGCCAGATCAGAAACAACACGGTCAGCAGGTGCAGGGAAGGCAGAACAAGCAGTCCAAAGCTCTTATCTTTAACCCACAGAGGAAGGCTGGTGCTAACAGAAAGGTGGGTTCCTAACCCTTATACATATGAACAACAAAAAGGCACTTTAGCACTCAAAGACAAGTGTGTAATAATGTAAGCACTCCATGAGGTTCACAAAAAGTTCAGCTTTATCCCTCACTGAAAGTTCAAATTTCCACAAAAGAATCACACACTTAAAAATCCATTAGTAGTTCATTACAGTGGGAACAGCTAACCACTCACCTAAGTGTTACAATTATTAAAAGTCTTCATCAGGGGGCATGGCATGGGACAAGATACAGGTAATGCAGGGAAATTTCAGGGATCTGGGATGGGGACTCACACAGGTGGCACACACATTTGATTTTGCCAAAATGTTACCTGTATATGGCTGGGGAGAGGAATGAACACCCCAAAGCAAAGCTTTTATCAGTTGATTGAAGGCGTGGTGCATTAAGGAGGGTTTTGGCTACATTTTGATCTGACAGCCAATCTGGGAGGGTATGGGACTGAATGGGAGTGATGGCCTGCATCTTTTCATAATGGGGAACACAGTCCTTAGTGGGAGGTTCAAATGTTACTTGGTTAAGCATTTAAACTAGCCAGAGATCTGTAAAATCAAGTGAAGCAACAATTGAGTCCCTGGATGATAAAGAAAAAGGGATGGAGAGCCCAAGGGGGATTAAACTCCTCCAGGGCAGGAAGCAAGAAGACAGTGGTGAGGATAAAGCAGAGGACAATGGGGTATAAAACAGAAAAGCAAGAAGAAAGGAATAAAAGAGATATGTAACAGACAAAGCAACAAGGAAAGAGGGATGTCAGGGTTAGCTTCAGGGAACAACACAAGCAGGACTTCAGAAGCAGGTAAACAGGCAGGGAGGCAGTAAAGTGTGGTGAGCCATGTGCACCAATGTAAGTGTCTGGGAAATGAAATTCTGGACCAGGAGGCCATCATGGTGGAGGCTGGCCTGGATTTAGTGGTCATAATGGAGTCATGGTGCCCTGACAGTCACAAATGGCACATGCTCTTACTGGGCTACTATCTGTTCAGGAGAGATAGGGCAGGAAGGACAGAAGAAGGGGTTGTACTGTTTGTGAGGGAGCAAATAAAGGCCATGTAAGTGCAAGGACACCAAGATGAAAAAAGAGGGCTGGGGGCACTGAGGGTCATCATGGAGACAGGCACTGGGGCTGCCATCCATATAGGGGTGGTATATAGACATCCAGCATATGGTGAGGAGTTGGGTAAAGCACTTGGGGAAGTCATTATCAGGACAGTAAAAAAGGGGAAGTGATGCTAGCTGGGGACTTCAATCTGCTAGATGTGGATTACAGCCTTTCAAGTACTGCTTCAGCAAGGAAGGCAGCCATCCTTGACTCTCTGCAAGGATCTTTTCTCAGGCAACTAGTCAAGGAACCCACTGGGGATGGGGCAATGCTGGACCTTGTGCTAAAAACTGTGGTGGTATGGCAGATGTCAAACTGGGCAGTCACCTACAGTAGGTACCAATGATCACTGTACAGTGTGGCTTAACATAGAAGCAGGAACAGAGACAAATTACATGAGGACGAAAGTTCTGATCTTTATGAGGATGTAGTTTAAAGAAATGGGAGACTGTCTCAGAAACTGCCTCATATGGGGTGTTGCCAGGGAGGGGTAGAGGCACAGTGTGGAAAAATAAGGGAGGTCATAATTAAGGCAACCAACCACTGCATGAAGGAAGAGAGTAAAAGTTGAAGGAAAACAAGACTATTATACTTCCCTAGGGAAGTGGCCAATGTGGTGAGAGAGAAAAAAAGGCTGACATTCAGTAGGTACTGTATAAAAAAATGCAGAGGGAAGACAGGGAGTATACCAAGCAAAACAGAAGGAAGCAGGAAAAGCAGTGAGGAGTGCATAAGAGCAGCCAGAGGAAAGGATAGCCACAGGATAGCTAATAAGGGTAAGACTTTCTTCAGGTACATATGTGAGAAAAGGAAAGCAATGGGAGGGATCATGAGGATGGCAGGGGGAGACTGCACAAAAATAGATCAATAAAATGCTAACATCTGGAGCAGACATATCTGCTCAGTTTTTATAGTAGAAAGAGGGGGCTGGACCACCAGAGAGCTGCAAGAAAAAAGGGGAGTTGGAGGTGGAGATAAGTTCATTTTCAGAAGAAGGGTCCTGAAGGGACTGGCTCATCCAAAAGTGGACAAGACTATGGGAATGACTCAGACACACAAAGGGGTACTAAAGAAACTCAGGAAGGTGATAGCTGCTTCACTGATAGCCATATGCAACAGATCACTAGCAACATGCATGGTTTCAAAAGACTGCATGAAGGTAGACATGGTTTCTTTCCATAAGAGCAGCAGCAAGGAGGAGGCTAGCAACAATAGTCCAGTCAGCCTCACATATAGTAAGTGGTGAGGAAATTAGTGGAAACCCAGTTATAGGAAAGATTGGCAGAGTATCTTGAATCCAGTATGCTACAAGACCAAAGGCAGAATGGATTCATGGGAAGGGTGAGGTCATGCCAGATGAATCTGATTTATTTCTTTCACTGGGTGACCAGAGAAGTAGATCAGAGGAGGGCAGTGGACATGGACTGTATGGACTTTAGCAAGGTCTTTAACACTGTACCACACAAGAGACTGCTAAAAAATTAAGCAGCCTAGGGTGGGACTCAAAGTGGTGAACTGGGTAAGGAACTAGTTAATTGACAGGTGACAGAGGGTTGCAGTTAATAGCACTCACTGTGATGATGGGAGAGGAAGAGAGAGAGAGAGGGCATGGAGAGAGATTAAGGGCAGGAATGCTATGTAACTTGTTCAGAATTATGCAGTGTGGAAGTGGTGGCTGTTTGCTCTGGGGGTCCTGTAACCTTCCCAGCAGGTCTGCTGGGATAATGGTATCTGGCTGGTCACTTATTTGCTCTGGGGTCCTGTAACCTTCCCAGCAGATCTGCTGGGATAATGGAGTCTGGCTGGTATCTTATTTGCTCTGGGGCCCTGTAACCTTCTCAGCAGATCTGCTGGGATAATGGTGTCTGCTGGCAGTCTGCTGGCTGGTCTCTTACTTGATCTGGGGTCCTGTAACCTTCTCAGCAGATCTGCTGGGATAATGGTGTTTGGCTGGTCTCTTATTTGTTCTGGGGTCCTGTAACCTTCTCAGCAGATCTGCTGGGTTAATGGTGTTTGCTGGCAGGTCTTTTACTTGTGCTAGGGTCCTGTAACCTTCTCAGAAGATCTTCTGGGATAATGGTGTCTGAATGGTCTCTTATTTGCTGTGGGGGACTGTGACCTTCCCAGCAGATCTGTACCATTTAATAGATATCATGATAAACAGGCTTCTCAAACATATATTTCACCATTAAAATGCAGGAAAAGCCACCATTTGAAGGTAACTATCTCAAAATGTTTGCGAGGACATGCTCCTGGACCCCCTAGCTTTGTTAGGATTTTGACTGTTGGGCATTAGCCCCCATCATTATACCTCTGGTGACGCTCCTGCCTGGAAAAGACTGCCAGCGGAAGTGGTGGAGGTGAAAACAGTAGGAGGTTCTAAGCATGCATGAGCTTGACATAGGGGAATATTAGTAAATTGGCAGGGAAGATGGAAGGTTGCCAGAAACCAGTAACAGATATGTGAAAACTGATTTTTATTGTGTTATCACAATTAAAATATAGTTCAGCACTCCAAAACAACAACTACCAATGTTTTTTGCCAATCACAGGCACTTTGTCAAGATTGCTTTTTACAGGTCATCCAGGGTAGTACTCATGTTCCAAAAAACTGGAAATCATTAAGAGTGGGAGTTGTTTTTATCGCTGGTCTGTATACAGTGGATCCTTCTAAGGATGAAAGTCTCCTATACAAGATAGCAGGAAAAGCACATATCAAGCCCCTTTTAATCTGTTGTGGTGAGTATTTAATGATAGTTGGAGCAACATCTAATGCAATACAGCACATTATGATCCTCCTGTTCAATCAAATAAGATGCACACAGACCTGGAGGGACAGCAATGTAGACCTTGGTTCATAGTGGTTTTCTTCACTGGAGGTTTTACTTTTCTTCTTACCAGTTGTCATAAAAGATAGGTTTGTTACCCACAGCTCAGGAGTTTTAAACACCTGAGACACAGTTCAACACAATTGTTCTAATGTATACAGTGGCACTGGTTATATTGCCTGCCATAGTAATCCAAGCAGTTATCTTGTCCAGACATTGATCACCACCCTCAGGTTCTAATCCTGGGCTATTTTTCAGTCTTGTTTTGAAAGATCCTGTTTCTTAAAGCCAAAGTTCACATATAGTATCTGGGAATCTCATGTGTGTGTGTGGGGGGGGGGAAGGGGAGACATATATGCAAACTACCAAACAGCACAAGCTTCCATACATTTTCATGGGCTGCCACTGTCAATTAAAAGGTATAGCCTGAAGGGCCTATGACTGTCATTTAGTGGAAACCCCATTAAAGGTTTCTTCCACTAAGACCACTAATTAAACCAAGCAGACCAGCCTTACAGGATGGTCAGGTAGTCCGCACATCCACCTTCTTGTCTCCTCCTCTACATCTACAATAACACTGGGGAAAGAGTGGTCTTGTTTTCCTTAACCAGTTTCACATACTTGGGCACATTGTATAGGAAGGAAACAAGCAGGTAAAGCATCAACAAGCATAGTGCACAATTATACATACATCCCCATGGACTACCTTAGTGAATGAACAGAAGCTGCAGTTGAAGGTTCTGAACTGATGAATGTCAGGCATTCTCAGGGTGGTAGCAGTAGGGGGAGAGTTTGGGGGGTAGATAGTAAGGGCTGAACTATGGTCCATAGGTCCCGTGGTTTGATATGGTACTACAGGCAGACTGGATGGATCACTGATCCTTTTTGGCTGCCATTGTCTATGTTTCTGTGTTGAGGAAGATATACTGTAAGAAGTACAGTTGTACTTGAGAACATACTTCTTGTTCAAATTGGCCACAACATAGTAAAGGGGCTGCAGTCATATTGTTTTATTGATGGAAGCAAAGGTTATGTATAGGGCTGTAAGTCTGGTTCTATAAAAGAATCGAACACCTCAAAGTTTAGGTGTTTGACTTTTTCAGGCTGTGGCAAACTTCTAGGGGAAATACATAGACTTTTGGTTCAGCTGGCTCACCCTGGTCTGAATGGTGCAGACCAGAGAACCAGTTGAACTGTTAACCACAGTTCACTTCTGAATCAGTTAACTAGGGCACAGTGTGAGTCATAACCTCATTTTGGAGCAAGGCTTAACTCAATCACATTAGCCAGCAAGAAAGCTCACTTGTGCTCTTGTTATCAGGATGTTAGGTAGCTCAGGTAGGGCATTGTTTCATTTCTAGTTAGATTAGTTATGACCTATGAAATTTTTCAAAGCAAAGGATATCTTCAAAAGTTTGACCTACACTAATGCTGCAACAGCAGTACTGCTGAAAGGGTATATTCAGGAGTAAAAAGAACCAAAAAAAAAAGCAGGCTGAGCAGCAGTGTTGCAGCAGGCCTCTGGAACCACGGCCATGCCTAAGAGGGGATACTCAATAGAGACTGGACTCTGGAGAAGGAGGTGGAGGACAGATTTTCTTGGGGCCTGGCAGTGGGCAGATTGGGGCATGAGGTGGCAGTCTGCCAGTGCCCACTTGTTGCCTAATCTTACTACAGCAGCACACATTTTTGATTTTATTGCAAAACTAGCATTTTGGGAGTGCATCACAAACAGATTTTGAATGAAAGCCCTGGCAGAAGCCTGACATGTGATTTTTATTTTTGGAGGGACTTACTTTCATTTACTAAATTTACTGGATCATAAATGTGTGTCAGCTGACAGCAGAACAGTCCTTGGTCTCTGGTAGTTGACACCTTGGAGACATTCCATAAAAAATAAATAAACAAATGATTCTTCACTCACATTCATGACTTTATGTTCCTTTTTATTTCCAACTCTTTACATTCTCACAAGTTGCAGTCTTGCTTGCAGCATTTAAATTGTCCTCCTCCTGAATCCTGAAGCAGTCTTTTGCAGTATTATCTGGGCAGTGGACAATGAAGCAAGTTTGTGCCAGCTAGAAGTGTACCTGTATCGGCACCTGGATGTTGCCACCATGGTAGCACCAATTAAAAACTATGACAAAAATCTTTTTTAGTACTTTTCAAATTGAAACTCTCAGTCTTTAAGTTCCCCAAAGTTGCTGAAGTTACTTCTTCCTGAGTTTTGAAGCAGCTTTTGTGAGTGTTTCATAATGAGCAGTGCTGTTGCAGTGTGCTAGCTAGGAAGTGTGCAACATATGTGTACCAGCTGGCATTGTGTCTAGCCCTTGGTAGCTGGCACATTGTTGGCTTACGCTAAAAAAGTGCAAAATAAACAAATACATTTTTTTAAAAAGTCCACATTCCCTCAAGTTGCTGAAGTTCCTTCCTCCTCCTCCTAAGTCCTGAAGCAGCCTGTGCATGAATCATCCTGAGCTGTGCTGTTGTGTTGTGATCTGGGCAGTGGGCAACAAGTGTATGCCAGCTGGCAGCATGCCTGTGCTCAGTCCCTGGTAGCTGGCATCTTGGTACCATTTCATAAAAGGTAAAAAAAAATAAAAATTCTAAACATTCCCTCATGTTGCTGAAGTTCATTCCTTTTCCTCCTAAGTCCTGATGCAGCATATGTGTGTGTGTGCGCGTGCATGCACATGTGCAAGCATGTGTGTGTGTGTGTGTGTGATCCTGACATGTGCTGTTGTAGTGTGTGAACCCGGCAGTGGACAGCAAGTGTGTGTCATCTGATAGTGAGTCAGTGCTTGGCCTCTGGTAGTTCTTGGTGGGTTCTCATTGATAAAATAAAAATAAAAAAATCATAATAAAATAAAAAATAACAAATGAAATGAAAATAATAAGTAACAGAAAGTCTTAATTTTCATCATTCATCACCCATGTGGCTGAGTGCTGAAGCAATCATTAGAAAATGGAGAAACAGAGAGGTCAAGGAGAAGATGGCATGGGCTCATCCAAACACAGCAAAGAAAAAACAATTTGGAGTGGGCATGTTCATAGATCTGCCTCAGTGGGAACTAGAAGTGTAGAGGAAGATAGCAATAGCAGTCAAACAGTCCATAAGGTAGCACACATTATAGGAACCACTTGCAGTGGCACTGCAAGGGTTGTAACATGAACAATCATTATAGAAACAAACTCTGGTCAGAGTCATTATGGCTACTAATGCATTAACTTGATAAGGGTGTTCATGGGTTTAAATGTAAATATGAACTGCCATAGTTAGCTCCATGTCTAAATTTAGTTTTTTGTAAAGTTAGATCATTTATCTGGTTGATCCTATGTTTTCCATGTGTTTAAAATGTGAGTGGTGCATCTGTCTTGTACTGTATGGAGAAGGAGTGGGAGCTGCAGACCAAAAGCCTTCAAGTAATATTAGAATGAATGGTGGAGAGAGGAGAGGTATGGCAACATTGGGGACTGTGGGACTGGAGGGATAAGACTTTGAAGCGGTTAATAAGGTACAGCAGGGAAATATTTTTCAGAGGAAAATGGTTGTCTAGAATAAGGGGTCATGATATAAAGCAGGAAAGGGGTAGATTCAGGAGAGATGTGAGGAAGTACTTCTTCACAGAAAGGGTGTTAGATTCCAGGAACAGCCTTCCATTAGAAGCACTGGGGGCAAAACCAGTGGGGGGTTTCAAAAATATCTGGGATAGGCACAATGGAATCATAGGAGGAAAGCAGGGGTGGAAGAGACAGTGTCATAGATTAAGTAGGGTCTGCAACAAAACTAATCATAATTAAAAATGGATGAACTGGCTGGGCATAGTGGTCATTATTTGCCATTAGTTTTGATGTTTCTATGTATGACAGGCTATGTGATTCAAATGGATACAGTGTAAAATGATTATTATGTGCAATGTCTATACTGTAAACTGTATGGCACGCATAATTTATGTTGTACTATGCTACATATACACGATAATCAAATGGGCAAGGCATTAGGCCAGTAGGCAAGGGAGAAAAAAATCAAGGTGAACATGTGTGAAACAATATTCTACTCAAAGAGTGGTGACACCATGGTAAGTGCATACTGTATGAAGTTACTGTATAATGATGGTACCCAGCTGTATACCAAAGTTGAGTTAGCTACATTATGGGATTTTGTTCATTTTTTTTATAATCTGGACATTGACTACATACAAATGACACATTGGCAGGGATGCTCCTTACAATTTTTGACCTTGATTTTTTTTACTACTTTATTCATTATTGAGAAATTGATTTATTTTATTTATTAGAATTTTGATGACAGGGTGGGCCCAACTGAGACAAACAAGTCCCTTTTTCAGGGGTGACCTGGGGAACAGTTACATTCCATACATATCAAGAGCAAACAACACAATACAGAGGTGGTAAATACAAAATAGAAAGTGTAAAACAGGGGTGATAACAGAGCATTCAGGTGATGACAGCAGTGGGAAAATGAAAATAATAATTAGTGCCACATTTTTATACTAAATTTACATAATATGTTTAAGGTACAAGTGCATGGTGAGTTAACAGTTGCATGATTTATAGGTAATTCATAACATATATACTTGACCCATTGGGTTGAAGGCAGAGTCAGAGAGAAGAAGAAAGTAAGGAGAAACAGAGCAACAGTGAAGGATTATGAGACAGATCTGACAGGGGAAGGAAGGGTGGGAGGGGATAAGGGGAAATAGGTTGTCAGAGGAGGTTTTAATTGCAGCTACCATTGCAGATAGTTGGTAGGAAGAAATATTCCTTATACAGTTGTTTGAATGGGGGAGAGACTTACATGAGAGTAATGAGTATGAGAGGTTGTTCCACTTTAGGGATGCCGCAAAGGAGAAGGATCTTCCATCTGTGGCTAATTGAATTTTAGGTAAGATTAAATTAGGGAGGTGGGAGGATCTAAGGGTCTTAGGGGTGGTTTTCAGGGTGAGTAGATTTGATAGGCTGGGAGGGAAGGGGAGGTGAATGAGTTTGAAGGTGGTGCAGGCCACCAGGAAGTCCAGCTTGGCTTTGAAAGATGGCCAACCTAGGGTGTTAAGTACATCACAGTGGTGGTCTCAAGCTGGGGCCTTAGAAGCAAAACAAGCAATTCTGTGATAGGCAATTCTTAATTTGTCCGGAAGTGTTGACTTAGCTGAGTAAATTATTGGGGCCCCATAGAAGAGGCCTGGGAGAAGGGTAGCAGAGGCAATGGTCCTCCTCACATGGTTGGAGAGATAGGGAGCGATGCAGTATAGGAGAACAATTTTTGATTAGTAGTCTTAACTATATTAGTTACAAGTGCATTGAAAGATAGATGTTCATCCAGAGTCAGTCCCAAGTATTTGAAAGAGGCAACTCCTTCCAGCAGTATGCCAGAGGAGGATTTGATTGCCAGAGGAGCCAAGGTAGTATCAAAGGAGGCATGATGGAACAACATGGATTTGTTTTTTTTGGTGTTCAGAACCAACACGTTATCCTTAAAGCCACAGAACTCATTAAGCTCATCACAAACTGCTGTCCACTCTTCAGAATAGTTGGAAGGGATTCTATGTCATTACGGCAAAGTCACAGAGCTGAAAATCAATTTTAGCACTGTGACTCCCCAGCGCACAGCAAAATGGCACTGAGGACTTAAATTTTTAACATTTTATGTGGGAGGCTTCACCCTCCTCACTCCCCTACTTAAGGATTCTCAACTCCAGGGGGGTGCATGTCAGGGGAGTGCAAAACATAAAAAAACAAAATTGGGTCCAGGTGCAACAAAAACATACCTGTGCCTCAACTCAAATCCAGCACCCTGTCCACCCAAGCCATGAACCCACTCACCACGCCATGGGGCCAGCTCGGCAGCCCACCACGGCACCACCCCTCAAAACACCTCCTGCCCCTTGCTGAGCATGCTCACTCCCACCCCCATGCATGTGTACATGTAGCAACATCCTGTCCATCCTGTCTCTACATGTGCTAACCCACCCCATCCAGTTGCCCTACCTCATTGGTAGTAGCCCCAATGACATGCATCATGACTAAGTCGCTATTTTGCAGTTTGCTCAATCATAGTTGTGCAGTTACGGACTACTGTTGCAAGGTACAGCAGTTTATTTTCAGGAACACATAAGGCACCTTCCTGGAAGAAGAACAGAACAGACTGACATTTCATCAACTGGGTTTTGTTAGTACTGTTACTGTTGCCACTGGGAACCGCATCAGTTACTGGATCAGCTCTGAACTTTTGTCAAGGTTATCATTAAACCAGTTTTCAAGGGTTTGTAAGTCATTTTCCAAGTCAGAGTTTATACAATTGACATCTCTGGAGATCTGTACAGTATGGCATCATCAGCATAGAGCTGAACAGGTGCCCCTCTGTACTTCTGCAGCATATCATTGATGAAAATTGAGAATAAAAGTGGCCCAAGGATTGACTCCTGAGGGACTACATCAGTGATATGGGATAGGGATGATAATGCTCCTGCCCATTTGATGCATTGAGACTGATTTGATAAATGGCATGAGACCCAGGAAAGGGAATTATCATCGAGGCCAAGATGGTGGAGCATAGTGATGAGAAAAGGGTGGCTGATGATGTCGATGGCCTTCATGAGGTCCATGAAGACCACCCCTGTGGCTTTAGCATGGTCCATGGCCTGTAATATGTCAGTGGTGACCCTTAGGACAGCAGATTCTGTACCATGTAGTTTCCAAAAGCCATGTTGGTGAATGATCAGAGCATTGGTTGGTTCAAGGTATGAGTATAACTGATTATATAGTATTCGTTCTTGAATTTTAGTGATTGGGCATAAAATGGGTATGGGTCTATAGTTCTCATCGAGGTTGGTCAGACCACTCATGTGTAACGGGACGTTGACTGCTGTTTTCCATTTGTTAGGGATGGAATGAGTGAGGAATGATTTATTAATTAGTAGGGCAATTGGATAAGTCAGTGCAGGTGCTCCTGTCTTGAGGAATTTGGGTGGCAGGGAGTCAAATCCAGGAGAACTGTCAGGGTTAAGACCATTCAAGTGTATGAGTAATTCTTTCCATGAGGTTATTTTTATATGGTAGTGTGGATGGGTGACTTCAGGATGAGTGGCAAACTGTTCCAGGTGGTCAGTAGAAAGGCCAGTCTTGTATAAATCAGTCAGTAAAGAAGTGGTTGATACTAGTGGCTATCTCCAATGGTGTGGTCAGAATACAGCCTTTTGTGGTCATGCTTTGAGGGATAATCCTCTTTTTTCCCTTAATGAGGGCTTTAATTTGCTTCCAGAAAGCTTTTGGGGTTGGCAAGGTACATTTCCTGTAGCGAATGGAAATGTTCCCTTTTGGACTTGTTGATTTTTACTTTGCAAGTGTTACATAGCTGGTGATAGCTTAACCAATCACATTATAGTCCAGAGCTTCTGTAGGCCTTCCAGGATTTGTCAAGGGAGCACATGAGGTGCCTCAATTCCTTGGTGAGCCAAGGGGAATGGAGACATTTGGATCTTCTGAGTTTGTATGGGGCATGGGAGTTTAGGATAGAGGTAAAGGTATTGATAAGATAGTCTAAAGCCTGGTCTATGTCAGTAAGGGTGGATATGGGGGACCAGTCAACTGAAGCAAGACTTTGCATGAAAGCTTCTGTGATGAAGTTAGTTAGATCATTAGTTTTAAGAGTTATTGGGAGGGGGGGCTGCAGAGTGCTCTTTTTCCAGATGCAAAAAGTAGGGAAATAATCATTTAGTACATCTGGGAGGATTCCAACAGCCTTGGTAAAGGCAGATTTATTGATTAGAATCCAGTCTAATAAGCTATGCATACCTGACTTCATGTTAAGTTTAGTGGGTTGGTCAAGTAGTTGCTCAAAATTTGCATCAAGTAATGCAGCTTGATACTGTGTTATTTTAGGTCCAGCCCAATCTAGGTTGAAGACTTCACATAGTATAATGTCTTTATCGGGTAGGTTATGTAGGCTAGAGAATAATTCTATGTAGGTGGTGGATGCTTGATTAGGGGGTAGATATATGCAACCTATAATTATGTGTTTAACATGGCCTAGGGTAACTGTAATGAATAGGTGTTCTGCAGCTGAGTTAATTTTGTGCAGTGTGGCAAATAATAAAGAAATGTATAGACAACAGACTTGTTTGAACAATTTGACCCACATTTTTCAGTGACAGCAAGATTGTAGGCCAGAAGTGGATTCAGGCCTTAATGCTGACAGTATTCCTATAAATTACCGAGGGGAGAATTTGAGTGATGTGTGCCCTAAGGTGGAGGCCCCTTGCAGGAAATTTGTATCCATGAGTGTACTCAGAGTACCTGACATAATCATTCTGAGAACCAGAAAACAGATTATGTTCAGTGTTAAAGGTCAATTTAAGTTGTCTTTTTTAAAATATAAAGAAAGGCATTCACTTCATGTTGCAAGGCCTGGGTCAATATAAAAGAATGCACAGTCACCTTTAAAAAAATACCAAAATTCTACTTTTATTACGTGAATTTAGAAAAAAAAAATACTTATATCCCCCTTCCTGAATGGTTTTCATGTGACAATCCCCTCCCTACAGTCAATATGTTTGCCTCCATGTAGACTCACTGAATGCTATGGGTAGGGGAGTCATTCTGAGGTAGCTAGGTGCAGCAGTTTACAACTCTATGATTTCTGTTTTGTTACCTCTGAGACCTCAGAGTCTGTAACTTTTTTGGCAAAAGTTGTATTAATAAATAAACATACAAACAGCATGACACAACATCCTAGTTGTTCATGTTCATATTAGTATCAACAGCACTAGCTGCTGGGAGGTGGTATACCATTATTCTTGTTTCATGAGAGTAACGGCAACTGCATACAGCTCTCTTTATGAAATCACAAACATACACCATGTAATACACTATTTGCTTTTCCTCCACTCCCACCCTCAATAATTTTACTTCATTCACTGCATGATGGTAACTTTACCAAAACAAAAAAAGGTTCTACAAAAATGCAAGTAGCTGGATTCAGTGCATGCACTGCTCCCAACTCACAATGTCTTAGCAGCTACTTTTGCATAGACCTCATAAAGCAGCTCAGCTCTGTATCTTATTTATCACATTTGTTCCCCTTCCATTTCCAGCATTGCAATTAGATTGGTCCTGAAAGGGTTAACATAAAAAAAACTCAGCATAGCAACCTCACCCCCAACACACACACACTGTTGGAAGAGAGAGAGAGAGAGAGAGAGAAAGAAGAGCTCTAGTTAAACAACTGAAATAATGCAAATCTAAACTCCTGGATGAATGCAGTTGGCTGGGCAAAGGCATTAGTTTAAACCAATGCAAAGCATTTTGTTGAAGAGAATATTTGTGTGTGTGTGTGTGTGTGTGTGTGTGTGTGTGTGTGTGTGTGTGTGAGTGTGTGTGTGTAAGAGAGTGAGTGAGAGAGCTAGTGTGAGAGAAAAAGAGAGAGAGAGATAGAGATGACCGAGCAATGAAATAGTGCCATGTAGTGCAGGCAAGGATGGGACGGTAGGGTGCCAGAGTCCAGACACAAACACACCACTGTCATAAATACAGAAAATGTGGATAGATTTGAGTCATGTTCAGCTGAAGCACTACATGGAAGAAGACACTTAGGGTATCCAGTCACTTGCTTCCACAGTCCCTTCTCTCTCTCCCCTACATCTTAGTAACATGCCAGTAGGGTTCCACCCATGCAACTGCAAAAAGAAAATAAGAAAAGAAGGCATTAGGTAATGACACAGGCAAAGGAGGAGGAGCAGAGTGATTTGGTGGAGCTTGGGGACAGAGATACAGATTGTAATTATATACTTAATAAAAGTGACAGCAGTAGCAGAACTTCTAGGGAGGTGCAGGTGGAACAGGTGCTAGTCTGACTTTGGGCAGGTACACATAAGAGATCAAAAAAGATCAAACATAGTGGTAAAACAAACAAAAAAGGGTCACTTAACAACAAGGGGAAACACAACAAGCATCAAAAATGACAATATATAAAGACACAGGCAAAACTGGTGGCCCAGGACACATAGTGGAGGAAGAACCATTCTCTGAACCTAAGGAACTGGTGGAGGAAGAGAAGGAAGATGATGATGTGGAAGCAGCACACAGCAGCCAGCCCAGTACACAACATCTGAGAGAGCTAGGAGAAAAAAACAAACTAGTAATGTTAGTTGTGTCAGATTTCTTTTGAGTGGACAAAGAATCATGGACACATGTGGTGTGTCTTTTATGTAATGACAGACTGGGTCAGGTTAAGAGGGGAATGAGGCTGTGGACATTTACCATGAAAAGGCAATTGTTGAAGTCCCACAGATCTCAGTATGAGAAGGCATGCCAACTCATGGCTTCAGCAGCAGCACCATGGAGTGGTGTGGAGAGAATGATGATGGCCAGGGGAGGAGAACATTAGAAGACCAGGTAGACAGGAAAATGAAGAAAGCCTTTCAAGTGGTAGCCAATGAATAACTAACATCATCCATTCATCAGTTGTTTAGCCCTTTGACTCCATCTCCTCCTTAGGGCCACAAATCCCCAGCCAGTTCCACCCACAGGTGTGGCAAAAATAGGAGCAAACTGTCACATTAAGGGAAAAAGGCATTCAAAGTTCACAGATCCAGTCCCTGGAAATGGACCAGAAATATAAAGCCAATGGACCAGAGGCAAAAAGGTTAATGAGCAACTGTGGAAATGCTAGCAACTGACTTGCTGCCCTTCTCCTTCATGAGCAATGCAGGTTTTCTATCACTAATGTAAGTTACAGTGCCAAAGTAACAAGTGCCCTGTTGTACCTACTTTTCCACTGTGGCTGTTCCTGATTTGTGTAAGAGTGTCTACAAGACTGTCACATTCACTGAAAGCATCATTTGTTTCACCCATTCACATCACCACTGACATGTGAACCAGTGGACAAACTACTAATTTACATTCCAGAGACTGCCTGTTTAGTGGGTTTCATCTCTTTATTCCCCTCATCTTCTTCCTCCTCCTCCTCCACTGGATTACAAGCCTGTAGCAGCAGCAGCAATAGCACTAGCCACAAATCACTGGGGCCTCCCAACCTCCACAAGTAGGCACCTTTAGGCATTGCTGGCTTTGGCAATGACCATTGTGCAGAAAACTTGTTATACTTCCTTCAATAGAAGTTTGATAAGTGGCTGACACCACAATCATTAACCCCTTGTTTTATAGTATCGCTAATGCACAAAACATTGTAAAAGCAGTTGACGATGGGGATTTTTCACGTTCCTTGTTTTGCTCACTGTATAAATATGCTAGTTCAGGGATTCCTAGATGAGGAAGACATCACTATGCTGGTGTGTAGGTCTGGCCAAAAATGTCTGTGGTCATTTTAGCCATTCTGTAATGGTATAGAATTTGTTGTTACAAAACATTCAGCAGTGGAACCAGCTTCCCCTACACTAACTGAAACAAGATGTAGCAAAAAGATGAAATTCAACCTATTACACAATGGATTGGCTGCTAGAACAACACAAGGCTATCTACCAGTATGCCATTAAGCATAATACTGGCATGGGAACTGTAAACAGCAGCACAAATCAGTGACATCTGACGGAGATCCTCTGCACTGTGCTGAAGCCCTTTGAGGAGGCCACAGGGGTGGTAAATGCTGATGCAGCTGGTCTAAGCCTGATACACCCCCTCATTGCCCTCATTAATTTGTGACTTTTCACATGATAACTCAGTACAGTATGAGGAAAAGGAGGATATCACTGCTCTCAGTCTAGTAGCAAGGATCAGATCACATTTCTGGAATGACACACGAACATCAAAAATATGTACAGATAACCACTATATCACCTTCACTTTCTTGGACCCTTGGTTCTAAGACATATTTGAGACATTCTTTAATGCGCAAGAATTCCATAAGAATATCAATCTTGTAAAGCCTGGCTTATTATCTGGTTTCTGTAGGTATGGCACAGCACAAGAACAGGATCACTAATAGAGCAGAACAATAACACTTTGCATCATCTCTTGCAATTGCACTGAAATGCCAAGTGGAGGTGAGGGAAGAAGGAAGATCACAATGCAATTCCATTACTATTTCTGAACGTCACAGGAGTCAGTCATTTTTACGTTCGCTTGAGTGCATGCGCAAGGAATGTTTTGGGAGAGTAGCACACTTTGGAGGTGTGCCTCTCCTGTTCAATCCACTGCTCTGTTGAGCAGGCATGGCGGTCCTGCACCAATGGGTGCTGGAGCTGTGTATGACAGCGGTGGTCTTCGCTTCAAAGAAAAACACCGCTGTCATACACAACACTGGTAGGCCTCATACCCCCCCAAAGCTTTGGTGCCATGCTGGGAGCCCACCCCAGCGTGGCAAACGTCCTGTGGTGTCCTTTTTTTTTTGTTACCTAGAAATAAAAAACGGTCCCACGGCGCTTCTCCCTGAACCCCTTCCCACAGCCCGCACCCACCCACTGCGCACCCTGCCTCCCCACACCCCCTCCTCACCCCATACTTACCTCCGGAGCTCGGCATGACAATCTTCAGTGGACCGGGAACACGTCTGCACTCTTCAAAGCTGACCACGAACTGAGGAAATGCCGGTAAGCTGTATAATGGGCTAGATAGGGGGTTTTCAACTTTATTGCATATCTCAGGTATTTTTTTTGGAATTTTTGCACCAAATTTTCAACATGGGGTTTTTGGGACCCCTTCTCATGAATGAGTTCACTGTCATGGCATTATTCGGGCCCGAAGGATGATTTCACAGTCACTGCATGAAATCACCCTTCAGGCCCAAATAATGCCATGACAGTGACATCATTCATGAGAAGGAGTCCCAAAAACCCCATGTTGAAAATTTAGTGCAAAAATTCCTAAAATGACTGTTTTATGAGCGTGCATTGCACAGTTCCTATGCAGGCTTGTAAGTTCGTGAATTTTCAATATTTTCACTCCAGATTTTCAACATTGACATTTTACCACACCTCCTTATGAGTAGTATAGCTGTCATTTTTCACATCCTGCCCAAAACATGTTTCCGACCATGTAGCGCATAATGGCTCAGTCGGTGTGTGAAATCAATGTATGGGACACATTAAGAAAATCACAGTGACACTGATCATGAGCAGAGGTCTTAAAATGGCTGTGTTGAAAATTTGGTGAAAATTCCTAAAATGACTGTATATAAGTCTGCGTGTACAACTCCCACGCACGATCTAGAAGTTTCGAATTTTCAATATTTTCACTTAGATTTTCAACATTGCCATTTTACCACACCTCCTCATGAGCAGTACAGCTGTCATTTTCACATCCTGCCCAAAATATGTTTCTGCCCATGTAGCGCACAATGGCGCAGTCGGTGTGAGAACTCAATGTATAGGACACATTAAGAAAATCACAGTGACACTGTTCATGAGCAGAGGTCTTAAAATGGCTATGTTGAAAATTTGGTGAAAAAATTCCTAAAAATGACTGTTTTACGAGTGTTCATTGCGCAGTTCCTATGCACGATCGTAAGTTTGCGAATTTTCAATATTTTCACTCCAGATTTTCAACACTGGCATTTTTTCACACCTCCTTATGAACAGTACAGCTGACATTTTTCACATCCTGGCTGAAATGTGTTTTTGCACATCCAGCTCACAATGGTGTGGTCACAGTGAGAAATCAATGCTTAGGACAGATTATGATAATCACAGTGACACTGTTCATGAGCAGAGGTCCCACAATGCCTATGTTGAAAATTTGGTGACAAAAGTCCACAAAATGACTGTGTCATGAGCGTTCATTGCGCAGTTTCCATGTACGCTCGAAAGTTCAAGAAATTGTTGTATTTTCACTCCAGATGTTCAACATTGCCATCCCTTCACACCTCCCTATGAATGCTACAGCTGTCATTTTTCACATCCTGCCCAAACTGTGTTTTTGCACATGTGGAGCACAACGGTGTGGTCACTGTGGGAAATCAATGCTCAGGACAGATTAACAAAATAACAGTGAGACTGTTCATCAGCAGAGGTCTCAAATGCTTTTATGAGGGGTAACAAAAAGGTCATGCTGAAAATTTATTGTGCAAATACCAGCAATCACACAGGGCATTAGGGTAAAGCACCATATGTGCCAAACACCACTGCAAATACCTGCAAGCGAACGTTCGGCATTGACAAATGCTTGTTATTTCTCTGTCAACTTGCTACTACTACTGTACTGCTGCTGCTGCTACTTACCTCCACAGAAAGACAGCCATTGATGACAAACCATTATGGGAACAACTGTCTGACTGTGGCTTGATGACAAAGCAGGGCAAGTCACTTTCTGACACAGTGGTGCCTGAGATGCCAGCAAACAAAATGGTGCAAGATTATCTGGATGAGACTGTGCTACTTGGAGGAGACAAACCTCTACTGTACTGGTATCAAAAAAAGACCATTTTGCCCTTTTTGACACAGGTAGCTGTTGCACACCTCAGCTGCCCACCAGCAAGTAAATACTCAGAGAGAATTTTCAATGCTGCAAGCAGTCTCATCACCAGTAGGAAATGTGCCCTTTGACCCAAATGTAGAGATGCTCACTTTTAAAAAAAAAATAACATGCCCTATTTTCCAAAGTTCTTTCTTGCCACAGTTTATGGATAATGAATTTCCTACACTTCCAGCTGGGCTAAAGACAGTGGAGGCTGATGAGGTGGATGTGGAGGGCTTCTGTGTCCATTCGTGTTTTCTTGGAATCAGTAGTCTACACAAACACACTGTGGGATGTGCTTTGTTGTTGTCACTCAGTTTTCTTCGGACTAATGTTTTGTGAATTTTTGGCAGGTCTACGCATGCCAAATACATAACTTTAGGGGCAGCATTGTCCATGAAATCAGTTTATACAACACTTATCCATGGCATAATAGGAATCCTTGTCCTTGTGTGGCAGTGTTCCAATGGGCACACACATTTTGGAACCAGTAGCCTATGCTTTGGGATTCTGTACTGATATTTTGTGGTTATACATAGGCCTTACTATTACAACAATTTTATTTTGAGCATTTTTAGCCACATACTCTAGTTTACTACTAGCATCATACATGTTTGGCAATGACTAAACAAATACAGTTTTTGGAACCAGTACAACTCAATGTGGCCCACTGATCATCCTGCTGTTTTGGGTGCTTCATTAGCCTAGTGCATCAAGTTATTTCATTTTATCACATTTACTAATGCTTTTTAATGGTCAACCCAGCACAAACTAGTCTGCTGTTAAGAGAACTTTGGTGAACTTTATGCAGTTCAATGGTCAGAGTTCATGATGTCAAACCTTAGGAAGTTTGCACAACCCTAGTTATGTACACTTCTTGCTAGCACAGTTATGATAGCTAAGGCTTGAAATGGAGAATCAAGAAAAGGTGATGAAGATAGGAGGTAAACTGAAAAAGCAGAGGACTTAGGGGAACAATGAGGGAGTTGAGAAATGTACTGTATCATAATCAAGGACTTAATTAACAGATGTACTGTAGTAGCATATGTGAAGCATTTCAGAGACAAACAGTAAAAGGGGAGAATGGAAGACAATCAAAGAATTTGACAAATGTCTTATGTGATTCAGTGTTTTCAGAATGTAAACTACTTTTCACTTCCTGTCACTTGAAAAAGGCAATGATTAAAATACTATTATGTAATTGCTTTGGGCTATGATCTGAAACATTGCAATAAAGAACAAAGACAACCATGCTGTAAGGAAACACAGTATATCATTTTTGTTTGATAGTAAGACATATTTATTGTTGTCCTACAGTTACCATATAATGACCCTATAATATTTAAATTAAATACGTATTCCTGGCTCAGCAGTTTGACTGCTTAAGTAACATGCAATTGTTACACTAAATCAAATTCAACCTCTGTCAAAAGGACTAGCTTAAAAAAAATTGATTTAGTAGTGTTTTAATGGCACGGGTTTTGCTCTGACAGCAAGTAAGGCAGGTTTGTAAATAAGGTGATACAAGTTGAATCTATTACACAAATAATTTATCTTGCATATAAAATACAACTGTCTGTATAGATACTCAAAGCTCTTCTGGACAAAACATGCTCCTTTAATCCGTGTCTGTTAAACATTGTTATACACAGTATTAGACTTATACAGGACAAGTTTGAAAGTCTCCATGGCCAGCTATAGTAAATATAGATGTGCACTGTGCAATAGACATTAGGGTTGAAGAACACAAAGCACACAAAGTAGGGAAATGAAAAAAAAAAACACATTTGGGGTATTGGGCCTTCAGAGTTTTGACAAATTATTGGTGGGTGTTCCTTGGTGTTGTCAACCCTCAACCCTAATACTCACTCCCTCCTCCCAGCTCAAAGTCTCCTGTATGAAGCACAAGATACAGTTCCCAGGCAGTGCCTCATATTAATACATTCTTCTGCTGTAGAGTCGTATGGCTCACCACATGTTGGCAACAAAAATCGGTCATGGCTTACTGTGGGACCTGCTTGAATAACATGGATCACATCTGACCTTGTTTGGTCAGGGGAGGTGGGTTAGTACTGGGGCTGACAACCAAGGTACACCCCACCACTGATTTACCAAGACTCTGGAGACCAAAATCTTTCTTTTTTTCAGTTCCCTAATTTATACAGTTTGTGTTCTTCAACTCTATTGTCTAAATTAACATATTTTTTTTCTGATGAAGTTCCCTTCTCTTTTGTGACAGTGGAATCATATACTCATTCACACAAGTCCAAAAGAACAACAGAATAGTGGAGATATTTCTAGCCCTGTTTCCCAAACCAGCTAATAAGTGAAAGACAGTGCCATAATACATGTAGTTGCAACATTGCACCATACCATCCGAGGTTAGATACAGTAATAATTATAAAGATTTCTTACCTGAGTCCTGTGGATTGTGGAATGGGGGTTGTGCGGTTTGAGGGAACATCCAGTCATACCTGTAAAATAAGAATTGCAGTGGGATCACAAAGGATCTGCAGATGTTAACTGGGACAAACAAGGTACTGTAAACATAAAACAGTGCTTATCTGATACACATGGTCAGTGTCTTCCAAGGCTGCTTTTGGCATCCTGTTGTGCAGTCTCCATTGTTCTTTGGACCTGTAGAGACAGAGTGGAAAATGGGTTAACATAAGAAAATAAGAAAATGGCCAACAGAAGGAGACCACTCAGTCTATCAGGTCTGCTTGAAATAATATGGATTGCTTCCAGCTTGCAGTTTACATCTGTGACCCCTCCCCCTCCCCACCCCTGCATTTTCTGGTCTTTCACCTTATGATGCCTCCTGACAATCCTTTATGCTTGTCCCAGGCTCTTTTGAAGGCTTCCACTGACTTCAACTCCACACCTCCTGTGGCAGCTCATTCCATACCATCACCACTCTTTCTGTAAACAAAATGCTTCCTTATGTCCCTCTTGAATCTACATTCTACCCTCAGTCTTAGGTTGTACCCTCTGGTGGTGGTGGTGGTCCTTTTATTTAATAGGTTCCTGCAGTCCACTCTGTTAATTCCCCTCAAGTATTTAAACGTCTCAATCATATCCCCACTCTGCCTCCTCTCCTCCAGAGTGTACATCCTCAGGTCCTCCAACCTCTCTGGATATGATCTATCCTACTGTCCCTCTATCATTTTAGTTGCTCTCCTCTGGACCCTTTCCATCATGTTTATGTCCTTCTTCAGGTGTGGGTGCCAATATCTTACTCTGTATTCCAAGTGAGGTCTCACCAATGACCTGCATAGCAGCAGAATAACCTCACTCTTCCTACTGCTAAATCCCCTTGCAATACACTCCAACATCCTATTTGTTTTTGCTACTGCCTTTTTACATTGAGTCGAGTGTTTCAGGTCACTAGAAATGATCACCCCCAGATCCTTTTCTTCCTCCGATGGTGTAATCTGAACTTTTCCAGTGTAGTACTCTGTTCTCAGGTTCTTTGCCCCTACGTGCATCACCTTACACTTTTTGGCATTGAACCCGAGTTGCTATATCCACGATCATCTCTCTTTCTAGTTTGGCTAGGTCCTCTTTCATCTCCTTTATCCCCTCCTGGGTGTCCACCATCCCACAGAGTTTGGTGTTGTCTGCAAACATGCACATTTTGCCCTGAATGCCTTCCCCTATGTTATTAATAAAGATGTTAAACAACACCGGTCCCAACACTGATCCATGTGGAACCCCACTGGTAACCTCCCTTGTACTGCAGAACTCTCTATTACTACTACCCTCTGTGTCCTGCTGTTCAGCCAGTTATCAACCAATCTAACTGACCTTTCTCCCACCCCTAAGTCCTTCAGCTTCATAATCAGCCTTTTGTGTGGCACAGAGTCAAAGGCCTTGCTAAAGTCTAGATATATATTATCCACTGCCTGGCCTTTGTCCACTGTTTGGGTGACCCAGTCAAAGAACTCAATCAAGTTCATTTGACACTATCTGCCTGCCATCAACACATGCTGTTTTCTATCTTGCAGGCTATCTTCCTCTAAGAACTTGACCAGGCCCTCCTTCGCACCGGGAGATTAGCAGTTCCTGCTCAGTGTGCTTTTCCTGGTGAAACAATTTCAATAAATAAATAAATAAATAGTCTCCACTAGTTTACACACAATAGAGGTCGGGCTGACCAGCCTGTAGTTACCAGGGTCCTCCTTGGGGCCACTCTTATGGAGTGGCACAATGTGCTGTTCTTCATTTCCCTGGCACCACCCCCATATCAAAAGCTCTATTGAATAGTATTGTCAGTGGGCCCGCTAGCTCCTCTGTCATCTCTTTTCGTATCCTGAGGTGTATTCCATCAGGCCCCGGACATTTTTACACCTGCAAATTCATGAGCCCCTCCCTCACTGGTTCTATCCTTATGGCCCCTATTGGGTCCTCGCCAGCCCCCTTCCTACTCTTCCCACTGTGCGGTATTGGGCCCCCTCTTTCTTTGGTAAAGACAGAGCTGAAGAAATTGCTTAATATCTCTGATTTTGCCCCATCTTCCACCATTATGCCTTCCCCCTTCTTCAGCCTAACTAAGCCATCCTTTTTGTCTCTTTTTTCTTTAATGTAGTGAAAGAAAGCCATCTCCCCGTTTTTTATCCCTTCCGCTATCTGGAGCTCCTTCTTTGCTTTTGCCTGTACTACCTCCCTTTTTACTAGTTTAGCCAGTCTTTGGTACTCCTCCTCCTCATCCATTTCCCTCACTGATCTTCTACTTTTCCAGTATGCAGCCCTTTTATCTTTCACTACCTTAGCCACCTCCCTGCTAAACCAGCTAGGTGGTCGAGTTCCCCAATCTTTCCCTTCATCCTTATGCTGCTGTTTGTAGCATTCTGCATGGCCCCTCTGATCTCATACCATATTTCATCAACACTCAAGCCTTCCTCTAAGTTCTGTAGGTATTCCCTAATCATTTCCCTCATTCTCTTAAAATTAGCTGTTGTGAAGTCTAGCGCTCTTGTCTTAGTGGGGATGTTTTCCCTACCCATGTCCAGGTTGAACCAGTCTGTGTTGTGGTCACTTTGACCTATGGGATCTCCCATATCTGTCTCCTGCACGTGTTCACCATTGGAGTGCACCAGGTCCAGAACTGCTTTCCCCCTGGTGGGACTGGTCTCATACTGCATCATGAAGCAGTCCTGGATTGCTTCTAGGATTGCCAGGCTTCTGGCACAGGATGTGACTGGACTAACCCATTCAATTTTGGGCAGACTAATAGGTTGCCTACCAATACTATCTCTCCCACTTCTGCTGCATTTGTTAACTGAGTATATAATTCCCTGTCTTTGTCCTTGCCCTAAATGGGTGGTCTGTATACGACCCCCATCCTTATCTTCCTTCCATTATTCATCTGGAGCTGGAGCCATAGCACCTCCATGCTCCCTCTTTCAAACTCCTCCTCCCTTGTGCACACAATACCTACCCTTATGTATGCCACCACCCCACCCCATTTTCCTATCTCCCTGTCTTTTCCATATAGCCTGTAACTTGGTATTGATATGTCCCAGTCTTGGTGTGCTGATGCCCAGGTGTCTGTAATTGCAGTGATGTCTACTCTGCTTTCTGCTAAGAGCTCCTGCAGTTCTGCTATCTTGTTCCCAAGGCTGCATGCATTCAGCACCTTCATACTCCACTTTGTCTCTGTTGTACCCTTGCTCTTCCTCTGACTTAGTTCTACTTGACTTGCTTCTCCCCAATTTTCTGATTTGACGTCCATCTTTGCTCCCTGTTCCTTGCCTTTGCTGATGTGGGGGTCAGGAGGCATGCCATCCTCCCCATTCTGCCTCCCCCGCTTAGCAGTTTAAACCAGTTCCCCTACTATGTATTCCCCATTTTAGGTTTAATTTTCTTTCTCCCTTCCCAGGTCAGGTGTGGTCTGTCACCACTTTAGAGCCTCTTGTCCACCCACATGTCTCCCCACTTGCCTATAAGACTGTATCCCTCCTCTTTACACCACCGGCCTAGCCATCCATTAAATGCCACTATCCTTTCCTTCCTAGCTGTGCTTGCCCTTGGTACAGGAATTATCTCAGAAAAGGAAATGATTTCACTCACTGCCAACATGCCACTGTTAAGTCCATAAATCTGTGTTGCACCACTTCAGTCTCCTCCCCTGCTAAATAATTTGTCCCAGTGTTCAGTATCAAGTCTGGTTTTCCTCTGCCACCGTTATCAGCTCCCTTATCTTTTGAGTTGTTTACCTGTATCCATCCTAGGTGCACACACCACTGTTGTCCTCATGTATGTGTCCTCACCTCTTCTCCACTGTATACCTTTTATTAATGAGTCCCCATAGACTATTATTTTATTCTTTCCAGAGTGTCTGTACTCCCACCATTGCTCCTGTAGTTCCTGCCTCCTGTATTGTCTGCCCTCATTTTACTTTTTTATCTCTTCCCCTTTCCTGTCTCTCCTTTGTTTTTGTCTTCCTTGTTTCCTTCCATTGAGACATATGATTTCTGGCACTACTGAGCTACCTTCTGGCCTTGTTCACTCACTACCTCTCTGGTATCCTGCTACAACTCCGTTCCCACTTTGCCTTTCTTCCCTTGGGTCCCCTCTGTCAGTATTGCATATCTATTGTATGTAGTCATATCCAAGACAGAGATTTTCTGTGCTTTCCAGCTCCTGCCCTGAATTCCTTGTTTGTGTCCCCCTTTCTTGTCATCTTCCACCTCTCCCCTCTTTCCCTATCATCTAGGTATTGTTTTTCCTGCTGACTTATTCCTTGCCTTCATCTCTCTCTTCTTTTTGTCTCACCCCATTGCTGATATTCTTTAGTCTCTGTACATCTACTCCATGTCCAGTTTGCCCCTGCATCTCTTGTTTATTTCTTCCATTTCTTGTCATCTTCCACCTCTCCCCTCTGTCTCCTTCATACAGATATTGCTTTACTTGCTGACTTATCCCTTGCCCTCGCATGTCTTCGTTCTTTCTCTCCCCATTGCTGATATTCTATAGTCCATGTACTTCTGCTCCATATCCAGTCTGCCCCTGCATCCCATCTATGCTGCCCTCTATCATTTCTTGTAATGCCTTAGTGAAGCATCCTATCTCCATTTTTAGTTTTCCTATGCTCCTATACACTGGGCAACCCCCCACCGTCTTCCATAGTATCGCCATAAATACAGGCACCCCACAATTGCTACAACCTACAATCCTTCCCTGGTTGCCCTGTCCAGTGTTATGTCCCCTAACATCCCACATTTTACACAATGCTTTTCTGGCTATAAATACTCCTCTGGGTCTAAAATCACTTGATCCCATATCCAAACTATACACTACAATTTATTATCTGTAATTGTATGTTTCACAGTAATATCTTCCTGAACAGTCCTCACCATATTGTCTGGCTTAAATGCAACTGTACTGTAAATGTCTTAATAATAAGGTATCTTATTAATAAACAAAAATACACTAAATTACTGACTTAATTACTAAATTAACAATAAAGCACCCTACAAAATAAGAAAAAAATACCCTAAATTACTAACTTGATTACTAGGTTAATAATGAGAAAAATTCATTAAATTACTAACTTAATTACTAGGTTACGTACATCTAACTTAACTACTAAGTTAGTAATAAAGTACTGTATTAATAAGCAAAAATACACTAAATTACTAACTTGATTATTAGGTTAATAATGAGCAAAATTACACTAAATTGCTAACTTAATTACTAGATTAATGTACATCTCAAGTACAATTCAATTACTCACTTTAATAACTACCCAAAAGATAAAGCCCTGCACTTCCTAGCCTAAATCTTGACTAAAAGCATAAAATATAAAACTCTTATAATCTTTTAAAGTCCTCTCAACTTAACTAAAAGCCTAAAGATATAGACTCTATTAAACTTCAATATCTACCCAAATGAAGAGCACTGTACTACCTAGCTTAAACCATTACTCAAATCCTAAAATTGTCTCCAATAAGCAGACAATGCAGTTGTTAGCAGAAATAGACACATTGACTGTAACAAACCCAAAATGACCCTAGTTATGTTGCAATATCTCAAAAGTCACAGTTACAGTGCCCCTGTTTATGTTGCAATATCCCCAACAATTTAATCTTTATGGATGCATTCACAGTACCTTCAGAATGATTTTTAAGTCCCTCCAAAAGAAGTCCCAACCTCAAAGTTCACCTTAAGGTCACCCCCTTCACTGAACTCCTCCTCCTGCCTGTTCCTGATAGGTGCTACTCCTTCTGGGTTTGCCTTTGCTAGTCCCTTTAATACTGAGGTGTTATAACTTTAGGCAGCAGTAATGCAGTATGATATGCAACAGCCCTGTACAATCTAATACCAACTTTTTTGATTAGCTAGGCTAACCCACCCTCAAGAACAACAGTGAATACACAGTTTTGTTTCCAAATGGCCCACTGGGGAGGAACTCTGGAAGAGTATTTAAATACTAGTGGGGGTGTGGGGGATGGGGATTGGGCAAAAATTCACCCCAGGTGGGCAGAAAATTCACCCTCTGTGCTCCAGTCCTCAATTTGGAGGCTATGTAGTGAGGGGGAAGAGGGGATCCAAGTGTGGACACCACCAACCTCTTACCCCCATTGCAGCAACAACAATTCAGCAGCGCTGAAGCCGAGAAGCAGCTGAGCTCCTTTTAAATTTGATGCCTCCTCCTTGATCAGACATAATTGGCCTGAATCTCCCCTCTGCACCTGCAGTTATTTCAAGCTTTTTTCTTTTCACCCTCTGTGCTTTTGTCCTCAATTTTGTGGCTCTGTAGTGTGGGGAGAGGAGGGGGTCCCAGTGTAGACACCGCTAACCCCTTACCCCCAGTTGCAGCAACAATAGTTCAGCAGTACCAAAGCTGAAAAGCAGCTTTGCTCCTTTCAAATTCGATGCCTCCTCCTTGGTCCAACCTGATTGGCCTGACTCACCCCTCTGTGCCTGCAGTTTATTTCAGGTGTTTTTCTTTTCACCTTCTATGCTCCAGTCCTCAGTTTGGCAGCTTAGTATGAGCAATTGAAATACAGATCAAGCTTTGTCAGGTGGAACAGGATTGAAGTGTTTTTTTTGGGGGGGTACAAATGGGTTAGTTGGAGATAGATATCAGTAAAAACAGCAGTGACCTGGGTTCAGGAATGGAGGCATGTAACTCATTGAGGACAGAAGGAGGGATGCATGCAGGATTTAGTATCCTTGGGCCCACTATCTTCTTGGGGGCAAATTGCTCCACTCATCAACTGGCACAAGGGCAAGATGAAGCCACCACCATTTGCATGCCCTACAACACCGACAGGGCAATTAACTTCTAAACTGTGTGACAGTCAAGAGGATGGATGTCTCTCCCCTCCTATGCCCTCTGATGCCCATTACAGAGAGAATAGGTGGGGGAGTAACAAAGGTATAAGATAAGTTCCTGAGATGGATAGTGATGGTGCTGGGCAGCTGACAGCAGTAGAGGGCCTGTCATCCATGTGGGACCGGCAGTGGCCTGACCTTTATCCTGCCAGATACTCATTTCCACATTTTTCTTACAACTCTACTTGTCCCAGTGCATTCACACACAAACGTAAACCCCTTGTGAGGGAAGGCTCACTGGCAAACCAAAAGGTATTGTTTGTGTGACAGAACACTGCTCTCTCTCTCTTGTCAGGCAGTGGCTTGTGCTGCATGGCAGAGTATGTTCCCCTAGCCCTGTCCCATTCATCTGGTTCACTAAGCTTGCACATGAACTCAGGTCAACAACAAGGGAAGGCAACATGGTCACCAGTGGGCCAACTGGCGCCTTTGCAAACAACATTACTTCATAATTTTTGGGAGGTATTTTGACTCCAAATGTTCAACATACTCTTTATGACCCCACTACTGAATTTGAGAGGTGTGATTTATAAAATACTGGTATAAACATCATTTCATGCCAGAAGTGTGAAAACTCGTTTTGGTGAAAACTTTTAATGTTGGACAATTTTGCATTTTTTACACCTCTATAACTTTATCCTAAATGAACCAATGTGTTAGTTGTTCTCAATCTAGATATCCTTGCACCATCTCTATTCCTGTAAAACTTTAAGTAAATTGGATGAATGGGAGCAGAGTTATTAAGGTGCAAAACTCAATGTTTAACATTAAAGTGCTTACTCAACCCTAATATACAGGTGCTACTATGCCTGTATGTTACATACTGTATTAATTGAAAACAACTGCATTAATGCTCTGGTTAGAGTTCACATTAACACCACAAAAGTAGGGAACTGTGGTCTTAGAGTTTCCAACCCAAATTCCCCACAACCTAAGCAGCAAAAGGACAAGGCCACACAAGCAACCACACATTGCCATTATCAGGTAAGACAAACAGACTATTTCCAGATGACACAAAGACATCTTTCATCAGGGCCGAGCACTTCTACAGCCGTAGATACACATTCACAATTCAACATATGCACACACACACTTCTGTTTACAGATCAGAGTCCCCTATACTCAAATCACAGCATTAAAACTGCCTGCTTGATCAGTGTTTTATAGCCACAAATTCAAATGCAGATTCCCAAATTACATGAATGCTTCTGTTTACAGAAGCACAATCCCCTGCAGAGCCTGCTTCTACATCAACAGATACACATGCACAGTGTAAGACAGTCACATCCTCTGCTGGCTGCAGAAGCACATGCCCCTATCAGGCCTGTGCTTGTGCAGTTGCAGATACAATCTACAATACCCAAATAATAACAGAATTTCTGTCTGCAGAAGCACTCACCCCACTACTGCAGCAACAGATACACATGCACAGTGTAAGACATTCACACCCTTTGCTGGCTGAAGAAGGACAAACCACTGTGGGACTGGCAAACCTGCAGCCACAGTTAAAAATCCAAGATACCCAAATTACAACACTACTTCTATCTGCAAGAGTGCAGGCCCCTGCAGGGCAATGCTTCTGCAGCCACAGATAAACATGCACAGTGGAAGAAATGCACACCGACTTTGTGCTGCATATACAAATCAACAATATCCTAATTA
The DNA here is from genome assembly GCA_016271365.2 of Neoceratodus forsteri. Taxonomy (NCBI): domain Eukaryota; kingdom Metazoa; phylum Chordata; order Ceratodontiformes; family Ceratodontidae; genus Neoceratodus; species Neoceratodus forsteri. The sequence continues at coordinate 562,270,358 of CM028135.1, read as the reverse complement.
CAACACTACTTCTGTCTGCAGAAGCGCAGGCCCCTAACATACCCAGCCACACTGTTACATTTCTAAATAGCATCGATGGAGCAAGGGTTTTTAAGTGCAGTGTGCTGTATGTAGTTTCTCAAAGTAAACACCTCATGTACTACTGCATTTTTGACATATGATCACAACCCTGCTTGTAGACAGAAGAACTGCTGTAATTTGGGTATCATGGATATTTGTCTGTGGTATCAGAAGTGGATATGTATGTGTTGAAGTGTGCATGTGTATCCATGACTGCAGTAGTGCTGGACCCTGATGATGAATGTATTTTGTGCTATCTAGAAAAAGTTGTATGTTGTTTATCTTACCTGATGATGGCTGTCTGTGGTTTCTATTGTGATATTTTCCTTTAGCTGCCCAGAGGATGGTAAGGAGTTATTTTTGGAAACTCTAACGTCATATTTGCCTACTTTTGTGGTATTCATTGAAACTCTAACTGGTGCATTAACACAGTTTTTTTTTTTTTGCAATTAATTTCCTTTCTTTTCTTATAAGGCAGTATAGCACAGGGGTTTAGGGCTCTGAGCTACAAACCTGAAGACCTGGGCTTGAATCCCACAGCCTCCATTTACATACTGTGTGACCCTGAGCAAGTCACTTAACATCCTTGTGCTCCCAGATCACTCCTGGAAATGAGCTTCAGCTTAGTGTGCATTTCCTGGTTAAACAATTTCCAATTTCCTTTCTTTTTAAGAAAGTCAATATGTTGAAATGATAACACTACTTCTGGCTGCAGAAGTGCTAGCCCCTGTCAAGCCAGCGCTTCTGCAGCCATAGGTAGGAACTCACAGTGCAGAAATGTGGCACCACTTCTTGCTGCAGAAGCACAGGCCCATGTGGAGTGTCTGCTCTTCTGCATTTGCTGATAGAAACAGTACTGACACTTAGAAATTTAAGGAAGAGCTTTACCAGCAGAAATAAGGATGTCATAACTGCACTGCAAACCTTATTTGAGGACCCACATGGAGTTTTGAGTGCAAGTGTGGTCTGATTATTTTATAGGTCTTAAGCAATTCTGGTAACTTAACAGTTTGGTGGTCAGGATTGCCTGGCTAGATATTGTGGGCTTGATCTTTTCTCTTGGTAGGAGGATAATATGGGATATGATTACTATTTATAAATGCAAGTGGAGAATGCAAAGATTGGACTTTGCACTGGGCTTTAGATAATTTTTGAAACACCAATTGATGCATGTCTTTTGGGGCACTGGTTCAAAATTAAGTCTGATATGTTTTGGCTAGATGGGACAAAGCACTTCCTGTCAAGCAGAGTGGTTTGATTGCAAAACACCCTACCTCGGCCTATGGTAGAAGTGAAAACCACTGCAACTTTTAAGAAAGGTTTTGATTCATATTTAAGAAGAAACATCAATGGGCAGACAGATGTGACCTTGCCTCCCTTTGTCCATGATTTGTATAAAAGCATATTTTACCTTTGATTTTAGAAGGAAGTGCACTCCTATTGGAGAGATTATTGATTTATAAGAGATGCAACTTTTTCCATTTTGAAACACACATTTTATGAATTGTAGTATTGAGCTACATGACTGTAGAAGAGGGAACACACATAGTGTTTCCTATAACTGGAAACCAACAGTACCCACACTGTACTTTTTTATTATTCTGGGGAAAGGTGGTTTAGCAGCAGGGGGGCCCTGTAGTGGAAAGCACGTTGAGCCTAGTTGGTACAGCAGAATGGAATGATAAACATTGATTGGAGGGAACTGCAAGTAGAATGTGCAGTGACTGCGGGCAACATTAAGGCATGAGTTGCAGTGGGTGTGAGGTTAAGACAAATTTTCTTAGCCAGTAGGCAGGTCTGGTAGGCAAGTCTACTATTTAGATTGAGCCAGTTGGATTGCTTGTAGAGATCACAGCCATGTGTATGCTTCCCTGCACCAGTGAGAAGTCTGAAGCATTTGTTAAGGGCTGTCTTGACCCATTTTAGGGTGGTAACAATGGCACCCCTCCCATAGAAGACAAGCCCGTAATCAATGATGAGTAGGACTGCACAACTTATTTTAGTAATTAGAATTGGTGCCTAATTAAACAAAGCTAAGCCACTGAAACACAGACTTTGATGACAAATAGATAATATAACCAGTTAGGTTGCATTACTTTATTAATATCACAATTTTTGTTAGAATTGTTTTGATACTTATACTGCAAGTAATAGATAGGAGTGTCCATTTTGCATGATTGGCCAATTGTGAAAAGTCAATTTAAAATCCCTGACATCACACTGCAGAAGTGTGGAAGCCAAAGGAAATAGAAGAAAATATGCCTTTGTCAAGTCTCTTGAGTTGCATTTCACATTTTTTTCTGTATGAGATGAGCATATTTCAAGTTTTAAAAATTAAAAAAAGAACAAAACAGTGACAGCTAGAGTATTTTATAAATATCTTTCTTTTAAATTACACAGTTGGAACAAGCCTCTTCTATGAGCACAAAGAGAATGGAAACCATTTATTATTTTCTACCTCCCATGGATAGATGCAGAAATGTAATTTAACAAATCTAAGTACCGTATCATGGGTACAGCTTTCTTATTTGTTAGTTATCAGGAGTTATTTTCTGAGCAACAAATCAACATGGCATATTCCACAAAAATGGGTTTGCGTTACTGAAATTTACAATGATTTTTTTATGGCATGTACATGAAGATTTTTCTTCTACCATATTGAGCATTGTATTTTTACTCTGCATACACTGAACAGTGTAAATGTAAAAGTAACATATGAAGAAACATACAGCTACAAATGCAATTCATCACACTCATTTATTTATGTACTAGGAATGCGGAATGACACCTTTGAGCCAGGTGCTCTTTTACAAAGGTTCCATATCATGTAACAAGAATTTAACCTTAAGCTTCAGACAGAATTAGAACACATAGGTATTTTGGACTGAAATATCAGTCTGCAGCCCTGCAAGGGTTAAGCTTTCGGCTTACTGTCTTTCTTTTTGTAATAAATAAAAAATAAGTGCACTTGCGTGGTTCTAAATGTAGTATTATTGCACTACCAAATGTTAGTTTGGTAAAGTATGATCCTGCAGCCCACCCTGAAAAACTTTATAACAAAAACACTTGACTTATACTCTGCTTTCACAGTCAGTGTTAGTTGACAGAACTGCTTTTTATATCCAAACCAGAACCACTGAGGGGAAGAAAAGTATTTTAACGGCACTACTGTACCTTTAGCCTGCATCCACTATAACTGTTATCGTACCTTAAACAAACTCTGTTTTATTAATCCCCATCCTTATTTCTCCTTTTAACTTCAATATCAACATTTTTCACTTACAATAAATTTACCAAAACCAAAATTGACAGGGCAATGACAATAATCAATCAATCAATCAATCATTCAATCAAACATTCATATAATCAGTCATTCACTCACTCACTCACTCACTCATCTGGCCTCCCAATTTAGCATTTAAATCAGTCTGCATCTTTTGTGTAACATTTTTAAAGGTTTAACACCTTTTTGTGCTTATAACTCAGTTCCAGTACCAGTCATTATCTGGTAGTCTATTTGGACAAAGCACATATAATGAGTTTTGAGTAGTTCATTAGTGATTTATGGCAATATATTTATTCCAGTCACAACCATGTCACTATATCAAATATTCATGCATAATACATGCAACAATGTTCTATACTTAATGGCCACAATAGCACTAAAAGGGTTAAAATGTCAAATAATTTTACTTTTCATTAGCATCAAGTATGCTTAAATCTTGCATTATTTATAATGCAGCATATGTAGTTTTATAAAACTATTTTGTTCATCAATATTGCTGAGCAAGGAATGAAAAAAGTGCACATATAGAGAAAATTACCTGCCTCCGCAGTTGTGCACTATTCACCCTCTGCTCTCCATACCCTCCTCCCTTTCTTTACTCCCCTCTTCAGTTTGCAATTTACCAGCGCTGTAGAGCACTAGGTATTGTGCATGGGAGATGGAGGGGTGGGGAGCTATGAAAAGTGAAGGGTGAATGAGGGGGGTCATCATATCGGGATGGTAAGATCCAGAAGATGCCCTGGGGTGAAATGGAACCCAGAACAAGGATCTCCATGTCTAGTTTCCATACCCAAGGGCACTACTGATTGTGGTGGGCAGGTGGTATGGGTGGCCCAGGAGGTTCAACTGACTCAGGCGATCTTGTGCAATGCCAGGTCCACCAAGAACAAAACTGCAATTATTATTTAAGAACTTGTTGAAATGGTGAACCTGGCATGCATCACCAAGACCTGGCTGGATGAGAACTCTGGTCCCATTTTGGAGGCTGTAACTCCAGCTGGGTACTCGGTAATACACTGCCTGAGATTGGAGCACGGAGTGGGGGTTGCAGTCTGTTTCAAGACTGAACTTAACCTCTCGAGTGTACTAGTTGAGGAGGCTGAGTCATTTGAGTGTGCCATAGTAGCAGGTGTAGGTTATCGGATCACCCTCATTTATCGTCCACCTGGTGATGAGAAGCGATTCTTTAAGGAAGTGGAGGACTTCATTGTTGACATTGCGTTTGAGTCACCCAGACTGATGGTTCTGGGTGACTTTAATGCCTGGGTCGATGACCAATGCTAGCAATTTGGTCAGCACTTCCTTCAGTTGATGACATCGCTGGGCCTCATACAGGTGGTTACCACTGCTACTCATAAACACAGACTCTCCCTTGACTTAGTCTTCCTCCTAGGGATTGAAACATCTGACCTGGGGGTGGAAACAGATGGGTGGTCAGAGCACTACACCATGGTGTTTAGTTTTAGCTCCCCCCATGTAGGCTTGCCCCTGTGGAGATGGTTAGGTACTGTCCTTTGCAAGATATAAGTTCTCATAGCCTAGCTGTGGTGCTTGACCTCTCATCCCTCTCGTTGGCAAGCAGTGACCCAGAGACCTTCATGACGACCTATAATTTGGCCATCTCAGTGGCTCTCGATTCCATTGTTCCAGTCCATGTTCATCCTCTCCCCCTTCACCCTCAATCCCCTTGGTTTGATGGGACTCTGAGAGAGATGCGGAGACTAGGACGAAGGTTAGAGCATTGCTGGCAGAAGTCTGCCCTTGATACCAACTGCCTTAGATTGATGGATCATTATCAAGTCCATCAATCTGCAATCACCCATAAGAAGGCTGAATTTTTGTCTGGGGAAATTGCAGCTGCTCAGAATTAACCAGCACAGCTTTCCAAACTATAGACAGACTGTGCAACCCAGCTTGTCTACATGTTCGGAAAGCCTTTTCGCAATTAGAGTGCGACAAACTTGCTTGATTCTTTGCTAATAAGGTGGCCGATATCAGGGTGTTACTTCATTCGGCACACTCTATGGGTATTGCTTTTGATCAGCATGCAGTCACTGCACCTTGGCCTTCCTGGAGTACCTTCAGCCAACTGGAGTTCATGGATGTCATGCGGATCATCCAAGATGTGCACTATACATGCTGTAGTTTGGACCCTGGACCAATTTCCCTAATTTTGGGTTGTATTGATGTTATCAGTCTGGTGCTTGCATAGATAGTCTGGTGCTCCTTGGAATCTGGAGAGTTTCCTAGCTCCCTGAAAGAGACACCACTCTTGAAGAAAGCTACCTTGGACCCAGACTGCCATGCAAACTACAGACCTATCTCTAACCTCCCCTTTTTAGGGAAGGTGATTGACAAAGTATTGGCAGCACAACTGGAGTACCATTTGACCATCCATGACATCTATGAACCACTCCAGTCTGGTTTTCGAAAGAGACATAGTACCGAGACAGCACTGGTTTGGGTGCTCAATGATCTCCTGATGGCTAGAGATTGGAAGAGCCGTTCCATCTTGGTTCTTCTGGATCTGACACCATGCACCATGGAGTGTTGCTTGGTAGCCTGAGGTACATCTGTGGACTGTTGGGAACAGTCCTCAGGTGGCTTACATTGTTCCTCATGGGTAGAACACAGAGAGTGGTGTCTGGGATCTTTTCCTCAGGCCCTATTTCTCTGTCATGTGGGGTTCCTCAGGATTCAGTGCTGTCACCCATGTTGTTTGTGGTGTACATGCTACCCCTTGGAGACATTGTAAGAAGGTATGGGCTGAGGTTTCACTGCTATGCTGATGATACCCAGCTCTACCTTTCTTTTGCACCAGACCAGGATGGAGCTCTCTCAGTCTTTAATTACTGTCTGAAAGAAATCCAGGAGTGGATGGATTCCAGATGGCTGAAGTTGAACTAGGAAAAAACTGAGGTGCTTGTTGTGGATCCAGGTCACCACATAGTGGGGTCAGAGGTTGGTTCACCCTCTGGACTTTTTCTCATTGGCATTTCACTCCTGACCTCTAAACAGCTGCATAATCTGGGGGTAATTTTTGATGAAGGGCTGACCTTGCCTTTGCAGGTGATGGCTGTCATCAAATCTTCCATTTATCATCTCAGGAATATCACCAGGATTAGGCATCTTGTTCTGTCTGGTGACCTTCCTACTTTGTTCCACGCCTTGTGTCCTCACGCTTAGATTATTGAAACTCTCTTTACCTAGGGCTTCCTGGGGTGGAAATCCACCACCTGTAGCTGGTGGAGAAGGTGGCAGCCTGGCTTTTGACGGGATCTGCTTGGTCCTACTAGTGCTGCGTGAGCTGCACTGGCTGCCAGTACAGTGGAGGATCACCTTTAAAGTCAGTTTGCTGACTTTTAAAGCCCTACACAGACTGGGCCCAGATTACCTGAAAAAGAGCTCCTGGTTCCTTACTGCCCTGGATGATCACTCTGCTTGGCCAATGAGGGGTTGCTAGAGATTCCAAGGGTGTGTTTGAAATCATCCGGCATGAGAGCATTTATGTATGCAGCCCTTATCCTTTGGAATTCTCTACCCCATCAGTTACAGGAGTGCACAACTGTGGAGGAATTCAAGAAAGCTTTAAAAACATTTTTGTGGCACCAGGCATTCAGTGAGTGATCTTCCTTTTGATGAATGGTATACTGTTATTTTAATGTTAACTGTAATGATGTTTGATCTGAATTGTATTGATGTTCAATCTGTTTTAAAACTGTGAGGCACCTTGGCTCTATAAATAAAATTTATTATTATTTTTATTAATAAAACAAGTGGCAGACTTGCATCAAAATGTGCTCAAACTTGTATTTTCTGGTTTAAACTGTTGCTTTCCAGGTAATATCAATGGTAGTACAATGTCATGTTAAATTTTCAATGCAGTTTTAAGGTTTTCTGAACATATTATTGTTGTAGTTATTGCTCCAGATCTCGGAAGGAAGAACGCCTTTAATAAATCTACATTCTCTAACACATACAGTGTTGCTTCTCTACAACAAACACAGTTGGAGACATAACAAACACAAACCAGTTTGACAGTCTTAGGTGAGGACACTGGATGATAAGGAAGGTGTTGGATGTACAGTAACTATACTTACAATAAGAGTTATGTGAAATTGAAAGAGAGATAGAGAAATGATTGTGCCCTTTGAGAGATGAAATGTCAGATGCAGAAAAGCAGAATGAGTGAAGGCAGGTAATGCTTTGTTGTTTATGGAGTAATATCTGTTCATGAATTAAATTTAAATTAAGCAAGTATTTAAATAATTCTGAAATAATACATATTTACACTAAACCATATAATGTGGGAGTTCTGCACATTTTAAGAAGTTCCTGATGTGCGAGTGTGAGAGTGTGTGTGTGTGTGTGGAGGGGGGGTGGGGGTTGTCGTATGACTGTACTAATTAGTAAATTGAAATCCAATAGAGTCCACTTTTACTGTATGAGCATTAACAGAAAGATACTTATTGTGGACAAAAATTGAATGCCAAAACTATTGCCATAGACACCTCCTTGTAAATCCACCTCTTGTAATGGATTATAGCAGCTGGTTATAATGGAGGTCTGAGGCACCTATCGAGGTGTGAAACAGCCTTCAAGTAGATGGTGATGAGATTCTGATATATAATCAACAATCCAAGATCCACTTCTGGTCTGGTGGTATTAATCAGCTTGTGATCTCCTCTGCCATGAATACTTAAAGATCAAATGCAAATATATTTAAAAACATAACCTTGTTTTCGTAATATAAGGGCAACCAGGCCATTTGTACATAGAAACATAGAAACATAGACTTTGATGGCAGATAAGGACCGCTAGGCCCATCTAGTCTGCCCATTTCCCTACCTACAGGATAGGCCGCAGATCCTAGTTAACCAACAGCCTATTTCTTCCTACCCCCCACAAGAATTGCCTTATGTCTTTCCCATGCATTCTTGAATTCTCCCACAGTTTTAGACCCCACAACCTCCTCAGGAAGGCTGTTCCTTGCATCCACTACCCTCTCTGTGAAATAATACTTCCTCACATTGCCCCTGAACCGCCCTCCTTCTATCTTCAAATTGTGTCCCGTTGTTCTTGCAAGTCTCTTTTTCTGAAAGATGCTACCCTCTTGGACTTTGTTGATTCCACTGAGGTACTTAAAAGTTTCTATCATGTCCCCCCTCTCCCTTCTTTCCTCAAGGGTATACATATTAAGCTCCTTTAGTCTATCCTCATACGGCTTCTCTTGCAGACTCTGCACCATTTTAGTTGCCCTCCTCTGGACTGCCTCTATCCTGTCTATGTCCTTGCGGAGATGGGGTCTCCAGAACTGGACACAGTACTCCAGATGGGGTCTCACCAACTGTCTGTACAGAGGGATAACAACTTCCTGTTTCTGCTGATGATGCCTCTCCCTATACATCCCAGTATATCCCCAGCCCTCCCTACTGCCTTCTCACATTGCTTGCTAACCTTAAGGTCATCTGATATGATTACCCCCAGGTCCCTTTCCTTTTTTGTTGTTGTTACTACCTCCCCACCCATTGTGTATTCTTCCCCTGGGTTCTTGTTTCCCAGGTGCATTATTTTGCACTTCTTCGCATTGAATCCCAGCTGCCATACTTCTGACCATTCCTCCAACCTTGCCAAGTCCCTTTTCATCCTTTTCACGCCTTCCTGTGTAGCAACCCTGTTGCAGATCTTTGTGTCATCTGCAAAAAGGCATACTTTTCCTTCCAGTCCCTCTGCAATGTCACTGATGAAGACATTAAAAAGGACTGGACCCAATACTGAACCCTGCGGTACCCCACTAGTAACCCCCCTTTCTTCAGAGTGGACTCCATTTACAATTACCTTCTGTGTCCTGTTGTCCAGCCAATGTTTTACCCAGGCTACCATCCTGGGTCCCTCTCAGGCTGGTTAATTTGACTATTAATCTTTTGTGTGGGACTGTGTCAAATGCCTTGCTAAAGTCTAGGTAGGCCATGTCCATAGCCCCTCCCTGGTCTACTGCTTTGGTCACCCAGTCAAAGAAATCTATTAGGTTCGTCTGACATGACCTTCCCACTGTGAACCCATGCTGCCTTGGGTCCTGTGCTCCACTGGCCTCTAGGTACTCAACTATTCTTTCCTTCAGAAGTGACTCCATCACTTTCCCTACCATAGAGGTCAGACTGACAGGTCTGTAGTTTCCTACCTCTGTTCTGGTCCCACTTTTGTGAAGGGGAATCACATCCGCCTTCCTCCAGTCCTCGGGTACAACACCATCCTCCCATGATTTATTAAAAAGAGTAGCCAGTGGTTTCACTAGTTCCTCCCTTAATTCTTTTAGAATTCTGGGGTGAATTCCATCAGGACCCATTGCTTTGTCCATCTTCAGTTTTAGGAGTTCTTGCAGAACCCTTTCTTCTGTGAAAGGACTGGGATCGACCCCCCTATCAAGAGTGCTTCTGTTAATTGGATTAGGCACTTCCCCCCTCCTGTTTTATGAATACTGAGCAGAAATATTCGTTCAGTATTCCTGCTTTTTCGCTGTAATAAATTACAGGAATTGCAATTTTAATGTATAAATGCCATTTTATTGCTTCTTACAGTATTTGATGGCTTCACAAAAAAGCCCTCAGACTTTTTCAAACCAGCAGGTAGAATCTTGGGTGAGTAGTGGCGTCATTTAAACAAGAGTGACATCATTTTCCTCAAGCTTAGTACACAGACAGTACATCAGAGTATGACATGACAAACATCAGTAATCATTTTAAACTGTATTAAAAATACTATAAGATATTACATTTCTATTGACTTTCACAGGCTAAACAATGAACCATTGGAGAGTATACTAAACAAGAGAAGGAGTGCCCAAACTTCATCAGGTCATGTAACATTTTCCCCCATTTTCCTGACTGACTGACTAACTAACTAACTAACCTAACTGCAGTACTGTTATTATTCATCCCATTTACTGAGTTTCTACAACACTTTTAGTATGCATGTATTTTCTCTGTGACTGGTTCTTCTCATTACAGAATTTGTACCACTGGAGTTGTAACTCTTCCAAAATATTGAGTTATGTCCTGCACCTCTTCCTAATTTGTCATTCTACCAAGTCCTGTGCTAATGTGACACCTTTATTCAACTTTCCCAACATGTGCATCTCTTTTACTACACTCACAATATTTTACCTTTACCACTCCTCTCTCAAAATTTGCATTTTTATGTTAGCACTCATCCAAATATTAACCCCATCTTCTGCACTCCCTCTCAAAATTAGTACGTTAGTCCACAACACTAAATATGTGTGTATTTACTCCTGCACTCCTCAAAAATGCACACCATTTGCACCTTTATTGAAATGTGTAGTTACACCCTGCCTAAAATTTTCAGTTGCACCCCAGAAACCTTTCTTAAATTTGAACTTGCACAACCAAAATTTACACTTGTGTCCATGCACTTTTCCTGAAATGTGTACTTATACCACTGCATACCTTCTAAAACATGTGCTTACCCCAACATCCCTCCCAAAAATTGTACTTGTGCCACTCCAAAATTTGGTACTAGCACCCTTGCAGCCTTCCCACAGTTTGCACTTGTTCTCCTACACCCCAGCAAAATTTGCACTTGCATCCCTCCCAAAATGTGCATATGCAGCTTACAAGTGTGAGGGAACTGAGCAGGTGAGTTACAAGTTTCAGGAGTCATGGGGTGGAAGGCACAGATGGTTGAATAAATATATATGGCATAAAAGTTGGAGATACACAGATGGGTACACATCTTGTGTGTGTGTGGGGATGCAGTACAGATGTTGCTGGGGTTGAGTGGAAGTACAATTTCTGTGAGGGGTGTATGGGGTGAGTGAGCAAATACTGGGATAGGTGGAGAGAAAGAGTGCATATATGGTGAGAGGCAGATTTAGGGAGGGATGCGAAATTTTTTGAGAGGTGAAGAAGTACACATTTTAGGATGGTGGTAGTGGTGAATATACATCTCAGGAGGTATATGGAAGAAGGGAATGGGTTATATGAGTGGTGCAAGTTAGACTTAGAAACTTAAGTTGTAATAGGGGTGTGGGTATGTTTTGGAAGAATTACAAGGGAAGGGCAAGGTAGATGTCCACATTTTTGTGGGATTATATATATTTGGGGAAAGGTACTGAGATTGCAGTACACTTTTTGTGAGTGCTGTGGAACCTCATCAAAGGGAGTTGATTTGAAATGAATAAATAATAGTGACCTGTGGCTGCATTCAGGGGTGGAAAGGGAACACAGGAAACCAAAAGTTGTATTTTAAGCGTATGAGAAGTTTTTTTGGGGCGGGGGGAGTTGATACAGTGCTCAAAAGAGTGTTAATCAACCTAGGGAACTTGCCAGTTATTTAACATTTTGTTTTAATGGTAAATGTGGATTAATAAAAGCCCCCCTCAGAAAACCGGTAGCAAAGGCTGTTTTTTTGCCATTTCACACAGCTTGATATACTGAGGGCCAGATATTCAAAACTTTGCCTGAGGGCAAAATTAGCACTGACCCGGTGGGCAAACTTAACCCGAGGCACAAAGCAAGCTACATTGAAAAGGAAATAGCCTGGTGCAAGACCAGCTGAAAATAGCAAGCAAAGGAAGCCGGCAAACAGGGCCAGGAGTGCAGGGCAAAAATTGTCCAGGAATAAGACAGCACTGAATATATCAACAGGGAAGTTTACACTGCAGCTGCAGCTGCAGTGCTAGGGAATTACATGAGGTGCAAAGGTTTGAATATCTGGCCCTGTGTGTGTTAAGCTGGCAGAAGCTGGTAAAAAATAATGTAATTGTTACTTGAATGACATCAGCACTCACCCAGGATTCTACCAGCTGATGTGAAAAATTCTGCTGGATTTTTTTTTTCGTAAAACATCAAATAAGACAGGCAAACAAAGTAAAGACAGGCAAACAAAACGTCATTTATACATGAATAACTGCAATTTCTGAACTTTATTTGTAGCAAATGAGGCCTAGTTATCCTCATGGTGTGCAAATAGCATATTTTGATGCATTGTATTTGATCTTTCACTTTTGTGGCTATACTCTTTGTAAACAAGGCCAAAACAGGCATCATTCAGCATTTAAACTCTGCTCTTTCTATCCCCAAACAATCACACAATCAGTGCAACTGCAAGTCACTTACATCTAGGAAAGACATTTCCAGGTTTGTGGAGCAACAGATGCAGTGGTCTGAACAATTATGAACAACAACTCAGCTGGAAAACAAATATGTTTTTTTGTTACTTGGCCTGAGTCAGTGTTGTCTTAGGTTTGTGATCTAACTGTACAACATGTAGGTAGGTTTGGGGGAGCTTAGCATAGCATACTTACCGAGGTACATAACTGTACAGAGTCATGAACAGGAGTTTCCTCATGCCATGTCCTATCCCATGCTGATCCCCATGACCAAGGCAGGTCATGCTTTCTAAAACAGTACAGGGTGTGAAAGAGTGCGTCGCATGGAACAAGTGACTGCAGTAAGTACTGCATAACGCAGAACATCAGATTGTAAGACCTCTGAACACCATGGTACTTATGAGCAGTGATTAATAGCACAGCAGGTTGCACAGTCACCTCGAAGATCACAAGGCTGTGGGTTCTATCCCCACACCAGGCACTTGGGTTAAATCCCAATACTGTCACTGCAGTGCAGCATGAGGGGTGTACTGCACTTCTGAGTTGCCGTCAACCAGTTGAGACATTAAATCAAGGTCCCATTTGCCTGTTCAGGTGGATGTTAAAGATTCATATGGCACTTCTTAAAAAGAGTAGGGGAATTTTTTATTATAACTTAAAAGCAAAATATGTACATGATAGTGTTACTTCACACACAATCATAATACAAAATAGAGGCAAACATAATAAGTATTGCATCATACATTCAATCCAAAAGTTCATTTTTATAGTCCAAAATGTATTAATAGCACTGAAAACAGACCCCCTCCCCTCCTCACTAAAAGAGTAGGGGGAATTTTCATTATAACTTGAGAGCAAATAAAGATGGAGAGTTACATCACACAAAATCACATATCACCAAAATGAAAATCAAATAAATGAGTATTTACAAACATACCCCTCACATATGACTACCATTTTTTTAAAATTACAAACAATACTACAACAAAGAAAATCAAAAACAATCCCCTCTCACTCCCCTCCCCAAAATAGTATGCGTAGTTTTATTTAAAACTGAAGAAATTATACATACAAAACTTGGTACATATAAAATAAATGTGAAACCATGAAATAAATAAATAAATATTAAAGCATACCTTCCACTGTTTCTAAAATAATAATATAAAAACTAATTTGTATTCTTAAATGAAAACAGTCCCTAAGTAAATGAAAGTTTCTACAACCCCCCTTGCCCCCCCCATGGGAAAGGAGTAGGGAAAATAATTTATTTCGTGATCACTTCAAAGGTTTTTACAAGTGGTGCTAGTGCACACACATAACAAACCCTAACGCAAAATAAATACAAAAAAAAATATTACTCTCATACACTTTTATATCTATTAGAGTCCATCATACCATCAAGATACCAGCTAACTTATGAAACTACAATATATACCTTCCCCACTTCCCATCAAAACCGTTTCTCCCTTACCCTTGTAAACTATCCAGTATCTAACAATGTCATATGTTTCCATTTCTTTATTGTGGATTTGCTAGTGATTTATTTTGTTTATACCACTTTTGTAGACTCCTAATAGAGTCATGAATCCTCCAAAAAAGCTGTTCTGGGGTAATATATTGTTGCCACAATGACCATGTACATCTTACTTGCCAAATATGGTATTTTATAAGCCCAAGTATAATTAATATAGTCTCCTGATCATACTTTTGCCACACTTTAGGCAGGATTCCCAAAAAAAGGATCTCCTTGTTTATCAATTTTAATAGAGTGGAAACCCATTTAGAAAATAAAAAGACCCAGAATTTATATATAAAAGGACACTCAAAAAATAAGTGATCCATATATAGAAGTTTTTCAACTGTATTAGCTGGATTGTAATTTCTACTAGTGTTTTAAAGTGCTTACACCTCTCCTGTTTCCTTGCTCCTCCTGCACCCCTCCCATCCAAGCACTCTGCCTTGGCGCAGAAAAGTCTAACTCTCCTTTGTCTTGCTAAACTGCTCAATCTAAACCTATCCTACCTCTATGCTATTTAAGTCCTGCTATTTTTTCTTCTCTCCAGCTGCCTGCCCTTGAACAGGGCTGCTTCAGCTCCCCCATGGTAGGTCGGCACCCAGCCAGCCACCGACTGAGACCAGGACGCCAGCCTGCAGCTCCTTGGAAGGTATGGGACAGCACACACAATCGGAACATGGGTGCTTCCAGCAAATCCCTACTTCTGCCACCTGCCACTTTTTACCAATAGATTTTAGATAGAACTAAGCACATTTCAAGTGTCTAAAAGTAGTGGCTAGCTTTCCATTAGCAGGTTATACAGACCTGCCACTAGAGGGATTCTTGTTCCTTCGTTTAAAAAAAAAAATCTACTCACTGAAAGACACAGTTGCTTTACTTGCTATATACCTTCTTTCCCGCCCTTGTGATCCTCTTGAACCGGGTAAGACTTCCCTGAACCACGGGACTGCTGACAGCCACGCCATTGGCCCCACGGTATCTGTACCGCACCCTGATTGGACGCTCTCTTGCCTCCTGCTCGGGGATTGGCTCTTGAGCTCGGGGCTGCTGCATCCATTCATTTCTATGTCAAACGGCTGAAATTTTATACCCGCCCCCCCGACCTTAACTTTATAGACCTTCCTCCATGCCCCTGGTAGCTCCGCCCCCCCACTTGTGCTCCATTGGGTACCTGTTTTGGGACTCCCACCCATCTTTTAGTCACCACCTCCCACTCCCTGGCTGCCTGGCCTACCTTACTGTATCCTCACTTCCCAATGATCCAGCTACTGCTCTTCCACCCCCTTCTCCTAGCCCCGCCAACCTGTCTTAACCCCCTTCCTCCGCCTACCCCTAATCCTACCTTAATCATGCACCTCCACCGTTCTCTACCCCCTATTCTATATCTTCTTGCCTGTCTTCCTCCCCTACTGCATGCCCCAAAAGCCTGCTTTCCCTCCCTCCCTCCCCACAGCTTCCACATTCCTACATCCTTCCTCCACATAGGCAAGCTGCACACTGATCACTGCCCCTTGCCCAGGGTCCATCCTACTGCCATGAAACTTTCCTACACCCACACCCACACTGGTCCTAGCCCTCCACTCTGGTTCCTCCTGTCTACGCTTACCCTCATCCACTATCATCGATGCTCTGCAATTTCCCAAGATGCTAGCAGGTGAAGCATTCCCTTAAAGAAATACACAGCAGCTCCTTGAGGCTAGTCCTCCTCCTCCTAATGCTGTCAGGCAACGTGCACCCAAACCCTGGCCCATTCTGCTCTAAAGCCACTAATCTGAGCAAGCCTTCAGGTGCCCTCTCATTCACATCAATCAACATCTGCAGCCTCCTTCCTAAAATGGATGCCCTACAGGCCTTCACCAGCCAACACTGCCCTTACATCCTGGCAGTTGTTGAAACCTGGCTCATGCCATCAGTACTGGACCATGCAATCAGTCTTCCTGGCTACAATGTCTTTAGGCTGAATCACCTCTCCAAAAGAGGTGGGGGCTGCGCTCTCTACCTAAAAGACTCCATACAGTGGCACCACATCATTACCTCACTCCAATCCACAACTGCTCAGATACTGCCTGTGAGAATCCTCCTTGGAGCCCAAAACAAAACCCTCACTGTTGCCACCATCTACATCCCTCCCAAAGAACAGGGAACTGGTCTAACAGCTGTTCTTGACTTTATAAAGTCACTCTCACCAGACACCGAATTCATCCTCCTAGGTGACTTCAACATCAACTGGCCTGCGGCCGATGCTGGTGCACACAGGGATACCGCTGCTGCGGCGAACTTCACACAAATGGTTGACTCACAAACCAGGAAAAATTACAGGACCGGCACCAGCACACTCTTGGACTGGATCCTTACCAGTCACCCATCTTGGATATCTAACACTAATGTCCTCCCTGACTCTCTCAAAGACCACTCCCCTTTTAGCTGCACCTGGTCAAATAAATTCATCAAACAACTGCCAAAAACTATCTCCAGCAGGGTTCTATCCAGTGGTCACCTTCCTCAACTCAGATCCCACCTCCTCCATCAAGACTGGTCCCCTATCTTCAATGCAACCAACGTAAACACTGCCCTTGACCACTTCATAAACATCTTCACTGTGGCCTGTGACACATATGCTCCTATTAAGAAAAGCAAAGTCAAATCACTCAGTAACCCTTGGCTCACAGGTGACCTCCTCAGGATGCTAAGAACAAGAGACCACCTATGTGGGCTGGCCAGAAACTCTGGAAGGCAAAACAACATCCAAAACTACAAACGTGCCCGCAAAGACTGCAACAAAACCATCCGGCAAATGAAGTCTGCCTACTATAAGCATGCCCTTACAAACTCCTGTGGCAATGGTCATGAATTCTGGAAGAACATAAAGGAACTCACTGGGAATCCACCCAAACCCCCACCAATCAATACTCAACATCAATGGAACCACAACCCTCAACCCAAAAACCATTGCAGATACCTTTAACAAAGCCTTTACCAGCCTTAGCACTGTCCTACCCCAGGACTACTTCAAAGATGGTGAAGCCTCTCTGTCCGCAATGAACAGTACTCCCACCAGCTCCCCCCACTTCTACTTCAAAGCAGTCAAGGCTCACCAAGTATGCAAATATGTTACCAAAGCCCTTGTTAAATCAAGATTCAGTAATGACTCCCTCAGTCTCAAAATCCTGTCTCTCACACCTGATGAAGTGCTTAGTCCTCTGACCAGAATTTTCAACCTCTCCCTCAGCCTTAGCCAGTTCCCAGACAGATGGAAATCTGCCACTGTCACCCCAATCCATAAAAGTGGTGACAAAACTGCCCATGATCACTACAGACCTATCTCCCTACTACCCCCACTCTCCAAGGCACTAGAATGCATTGTCTCGGACCAGCTCACAGAATACCTGGAAATGTACAACATCCTGTGCAAGTAACAATACGGGTTCTGCAAAGGTCACAGCACCTCCACAGCTCTACTTGAATTCACCGGCACAATCCACAATGCACTTGACTCCGGTGAACTACTAGGCTTAATCTACATTGACTTAACTAGAGCCTTCGACACCATCAATCACTGCCTCCTGCTTGTCCAGCTTCAGAACACTGGACTGTCAACTGATTCCATTGGCTGGTTTAAGAGCTACCTTGAAGAACGGTCCCAAACAGTAAGAATCGCTGATACACTCTCGGACCCTAGACTGGTCTGCTCGGGAGTACCCCAGGGCCCCATTCTGGAACTCCTCTTCTTAAGCCTATTCTTAAGCTCAGTACTGGACAGCTGCCCAGAACAAATAATTCTCTACACCGACGATGCTGTGATCCTCACCTCGGACCCTGATCCAATCCAATTACAAAATAAACTTCAGCAGGCCTTCTCCTCCATCGAATCCTGGTTCCTAAATCATAAACTGCTTCTCAGTCAGAAAAAAAACAAGCCTATGGTCTTTTGCAGCCCCCACAACAAAAACAAACAACTCCACCTCTTCATTGCAACCAAACAAGGAGCCATCCTAGAGCAAACACAATCGTTCAAGTACCTCAGCATCACCCTTGATCCACACCTCTCATATGCTGTCCATATCAGCAGTGTTGCAAAGTCTGCCAGTGCGAGGTTAGGCATATTATTCCAGCACAGGAAACACCTAACCCCAGAAGCACTGTCAGTGGCCGTCTGAAGCTCCATCATCAGCATCATAGACTATGGTCTTGTCATATATGGGTCTGCAACTACCACTGCTCTCAAATGTATCGTGACCTCCCTGAATAAGACCTGTCATCTCACCACTGGCTCACATTGCCATACCCACACATGTGACCTTTATTCCCAATCTGGATGGCTTCAACTGCACAAACACATAAAATACCAAACCTGCATCACGGCCAAGAAAATTATAATGGGGCTTGCCACACCTGGTGTCTGCGCCCTCCTTAAGCCTAGACAAAGGAACGAAACTACAAGGAGATCCAATTCCCATCTACTACATATCTCACGATGTTACATGACCCAAGGAAAAAGATCATTCACCTAGCGGGCATCCAACTGGCTCAACTCTCTTGGCAGCAACATAGCGACCGCTCCAACACTCGGCCTCTTCAAGTCCAAGCTGTGCCTCTCACTGCTTGTATCCTACGATTGCTCATCTTAACATTTCCACCATTCCAGATGCACATGCCCCAGCACCCAGCACTTACAATTAGTCTTTGCACCCCTGGCACCTTACCTGTCATATTCCCTCAACAAGGCCCCCTGGCTGCCCTCACCCACCTCCCCCCATATCTCCATCCTGCCCTGCCCCCAACCACCTCCCATACTACCCTACCCCTGCACCTCCTACCCCTCGATCTCCTTCTCTCACTTCCACCTCCACCCACCTCCTTCCCTTGTCTTGCTCATTGCTCATGTCTTTGTACTGGTTATTACATGTCCGTAAGTCAATGACTAAATGTTTGTAACTAAAAATGATGACTGTTGCACATGCTGACATGGAACTTTTGTAAAAGAGCCTCGGCTCAAAGGTACTGTAATCCTAGATGAAATAAATAAAATAAATAAATAAATATTTTCTATGGTGTCAGATCAGAAATTTAACCTTCGGCTCACCCGTTCTACCATTCCCTTGTGTTTAAGACTCCCTTTCATATTTAATTTATTGCGTACACAAAGCCAAACAATGCACCACATATAGGAAAGAGTATTTAGTTGTGATAACATTAGTTGAACTTGTTTCTCTTCCTGTTGTTGCCTATCTGAAAAAAGCAGATAGTCATGAAAATGTTTTTGTTGTATGTGGATATATAATTATTTTCTAGTTTTATGTACTACAAGTGATTTGGTGATACCCCATAGCTTCAATTTAGTGAAACAAGATTGAAAATATTCTGGTAGGCCTATTATGAATTTCTGTTTTGGGATTACTCCTTACCACTGCCATTGCTCTATCCAAGGCAAAATGTGATCTCTGACCAATGTTTCCCAAATAACATATTTTCCTAGCAAGATAGGGTGAAATATTTGAATGTAGAAAAATACAGAAAAAGAAAGAAATAGGATTAACCATTCTGAGACCCCATGCTGGATATCAAAATATAAGACCCCTCTCTTAATGGGGTTCAGATGACTCCCCAAATTGCCTGAAAAAACACACTAAAATGGGCAGTTTCTAAAGTTTTAGGTAATACATATATAGCACTTAAATATATATATATATATATATATATATATATTATAGCGGCACGGTAGTGCCACTACAGTTAGGGTTGAGGAGCCATTTACATGTTAGACCCAAAATTTTGCACCTTAATAACTTTGCAACCGTTTGACGGATTTGCCTGAAATTTGGAATACATGATCAAGACCTATGCGCCTTGGGATCTGCCCAGTTTTGTACCAGTTGGGTACACGGATGCAGAGTTATTAAGCATGATCTGCGCATGCATTTACGCTTTTTCTGGAATTCTATGGTTGCACCTACAGGTCGCACGGTTTGTGCGACTGGACCAAAATCTTCAGGGAACATGTGGCCAGGGTCCCCGATGTGCCTTTTGAAGATTTCGTGAAAAAATATTAAACGGTTCAAAAGTTATTCAAAAAACAATTTCCCATTATAAGTCAACGGGAAAAGTTAACAAAAAGTTCAACAGTGTCGCAAATGCACTTTTTACTGTCGCAAATGGCCCTTTTACTGTCGCAAATCTGCCATTTTTTTTCAGTTAGTGATCAGAAAAATGCTTGGCATTTAAAATTGAGACCCTCTAGCAACCTAATTATTTTTGTATTCACCTAGTTAGGCCCTGAGGATGCTAGCCATGTCTTTATTTTGGGGTAAAACACCCCAGAAATATGTTTTTCAGATTTCTGGAAAAAGTTATTTTGTAAAGTAGTGTCGCACTCATGAAAGTGTCACAAATTTTTGCGAAAGCTTTCGCAAATGCGACATACTTTGATACATTATGCCCAAATAACAGTAATTCTTTTGGCACCCGCTGCAAAAGAACAGTTTGGAGTTTTGGGCTGAAATTTGGAGGGAACGCAGCCGACATCTCACAGATGTGCCTTTCAGTGCTTTGTTGAAAAAATATTACATGGTGGCAAAGTTATGGTACTCCAAACTTTACACTTTTTCCCATAAGATAACATTACGGCATGTGACGCATTGCAGCAATCGTTTGGCCCCCTGCTGCAAAATAACGCTTTGGTCTTTTGGGCTGAAATTTTCAGGGAACACAGCCAACATCCCACAGATGTGCCTTACAGTGGTTTGGTGAAAAAATATTACAGGGAGGCAAAGTTATGACAGTTCAACTTCTGTTTTTTTTCCATAGGATAACATTACGGCGTTCGCAGCGCCTTTCAGGGCCCGTATCTCGAAAACGGTGCGAGATACGGACTTTTTGTCAAAAAAATTCTTAGCCCCCTCAAAGGGACTAAGTACAAAACTAGCCAGGAAAGTGATAATTCATATGACTTTTAACTTTTTTTTCTATGTCATACGGTTACTGAGATATAAGCAATTTACTATTCCAAGTCCTCATTTTTGTGTTCTGAGACTCATTATTTTGCATACATTCTTTGTATTCACTGTCTTTCTCTATATAGCTTTTGGGGAAAACCAGCCTGTGCACTTACATTACTGTTACCATTACCATTTCTGCTTGCGGTTCCGTACCCGTTTCACTTACTGTTCACTTTTACGCCACCATGTGCGTTACCCTTTGCGTTTTCATTTGTGGTTGCGTTTGCATTGTTTTTAACATTTCTGTCTACAGTACTGTTTCTCTTTCTGTTTCGCTTTGTGTCACCATGCGCATTACGATTTGCGTTTGCGGGCACAATGTTACTATGTGACAAGACATCATGTGGTGGGAGCGCGGGGCCCTCACTCTTTCTCATTATCATTCTCAAAAAGAAGGGAAATTAGAGGCAAAAAACTCTGTTTAATGCATCAGTTAGGGTTGTTCCACAGTGACAAAAGTGAGGAAATTCGATGTTAGGGTTGAAACCCCTTTACACCCCTCCAGCCCACCCCCCAACTGGAATTGGGGTGCGCAGTGGAGTCATCGGTCCTAACTGTCACCCCATTCTCCTATTCCTCAGCTTCTTTCCACATGTGATGGGATGACAGTTAGGGCCAATGACCCCAATGCGCACCCTGATTCCAGTTGGGGGGGTGGGCTGGAGGGGTGCAAAGGGGGTTTCAACCCTAACATCGAATTTCCTCGCTTTTGTTGCTGTGGAACAACCCTAACTGATGCATTAAACTGAGTTTTTTGCCTCTAATTATATATATATGTAAATCGAGAAATATTTTTACCATGAAAACCTGGGTTTTTTTTACATCTTCCATCTCTTCCATTGTACTACTTTACTTCTAGCTTCCTTAATCAAAATCTCCCAATTAAAGGGTGCCATGTCTTCCATTCTAAAGTACATTCCTAAGATCTTACACACATGGTTCATAACTGGAATACCATGATTGTGTCTTTTGTCAAAACATCCATACCAATAAAGAAGCACTTACTTTTGGTGAGATTACATTTTCACCTGTTCCCAGTGTATTTGCTACAGTCAGAGGTTTTGTAGCTTCACTGGATGGGATATCAGCTAATAGAAGACAAATATCATCAGCACAAACCACCATCTTAATTTCTATATCATCACAGATCAAAGATAAATCTCTAATATTGTCAGATTGGTGAATACTCACCACCAATGGTTCTAATGTCAGAATGTACAGGATAGGACTTAATGGCAGCCTTGTCATATTCCCCTAGCCACCACCCCTCATTTACTTATCCACCCATTCACATAAGGGGCAACAACAGCTTGATTGTAATAGACTTTAAGCCATTTAATAAAAGGCTGTGGGAACCCACATTTCTCCAAGTATTTCCAGAGATATAAATGGGAGACACTATGAAATGTTTTAGCATGGTCCAAATGTATGCATGATCCTGTAAGTTCATCAATTTTACCTATTTCTAATACTTCTCTTATTAAAATGAGAGCATAAGTGATAGTCCTCCATGGTACTAAGCAAAACTGTGAGGGATGTATAATGTGTTCTAAAGTGACAGAAATTCTATTGCTTAAAATTTTACTAAGTATTTTGCAATCAGAGTTCAATAGTGTGATACGTCTCCAGTTCTGTAGATTCTCTTGGTCTCTGATTTAAAGAGTAAAATCAAAATGCCTATATTCATGCTTTCTGGAAAAAAACCTTGGACCAAACTAGAATTAAACATTTTGACCAATTCTTTACCTAATGTGACACAAATGTTTTGATATTTTTTGTTAGGGAGCCCATCGCTCCCTGGAGCCTTCCCTGATTGAAGGTGATGTACCACAGGTTGACACTCCAATTCCGTAATAGGCACCATCAAAGTTTAAAAAAGGTGATCTGGTACTTTTGAGAGTGAGCAATAATCCAACCACTGCTCTATTTATTCTGACGTAATGGGTCTGAGTTAAACATCTCTGAAATATAATCCCCATCTGTGTCCTTTAATGTTCACCCTGTGCCATGATAAGACTCTTAATTTTCTTTGTTTCTCACTGTGATGCACAACTATCAAAGGGGTTTATGCTAACCTGTTTCCCTTGTGTGCCAAATCTCTGTTCCCTTTCCAGGTGTTTGCATTTATCATACTGCATCTGTGCTAATTTCCATTTGACTTCTGCCAGTTCCTCTGGTTCTACAAAGTCCCCTTTATTCAGACAAGATAGAAAATACTGAAGTTTTAAGCTCAACTGCGGACATTTGTCTCCCTTATATTTTCCCAGTAATTTCCCTATTTATTTAAAATAATCCTGAAAATCTTTTTTACTATCATTCCACTACTCCTGCAGGAGTCATATAGAAAAAAAAAACAGATTTTCTAGCCTCTAAGACATGTTGAAATCCTTTTGTATTTCTGGGTAATCTAGTAATGAGAGATTCAATCTCCAGTAGCCAGGTCCTTTTGATGTTTCACCATAGTTAGAAATATTGAGGCTTAATAGTCCCGGGTCTGAGGTGGCCACTAAAATCACTGTCAGGCTACTAAAATGTAATGGGGAAATAAATCAATAATCAATCCTCGATTTTCTATGTCCTTGAAAATATGTAAATGGTGCTGACAAGTCTGAACGTAAAAACACGTCTCTTAGTCCAGTAAGATCTATTAGCTCATTTAGAAAAATTGTGTTGCAGTATACCTTTGAAAATTTAACACCTCTGTTATGTACAGTACCTATTAATATTAAAGTCACCACCAAACAGAATATTCTTCCTAGTAAATAAATATGGCTGTATATGCTGTAATAACTGACTCATTTTTGATTATTCTGTGGGGTGTATATATTGAAGAGCCTAAAAGCAATATTATCTAGGACAATATCCACCATGTATATAAAAGAAACTGAGGAGTCAAAGAAACAAATCCCCACACCAGAACACAAGGCACCCCCCCCCCCGAACAATAACATGGTTCCCAGCCCCATGCACTTGTAGCAGTCTCAAAATCTTCCAATATGTATAGCCTGGTATCTTGAAAAAACATGATATCATAACCTAAACCAGAAAAATTCCCAAAAGTAATTAGTCTTTTAATTTCAGATCAAATATTGTTCATGATTAGGCTTGCAATCTTGAAATTATAACCTTTCATAGTAGAAAGATGAGTGAGTTAAGTGGAAAGAGGTTTCCTAGAATGTTTACATAGGCCCACTCTAACTCCCACTCTCTTTTTCTTACTTTTGCCTGTAGATTAAATTTCTTGAACAGTATCAGTTTCAGAAATGGCATCTATCTGTGAGGAAGTTCTAGACTCCACATCACAATCCAAATCCTCACCTGCTGTTGTTAGTAAAATGTCATATTTATTATAAACTGGTAAAGGTTATTGTACCTGTGGGTGTACAGTTGTCTTACTAGGGCCCCCTTTATTCCTGACCTCTTCAAAGTCTGAAATATCTTCCATACTTGTGGGAGGAGGAGGGGCTGGGGGGCATAATAGATTCCTGCATCTGTACTGTAGTCTGTAAACAGATAGGAGTAGTGTCTACTACAGGTAAAGTAGTAGAGTTCTCTGTAGAATACCTCCCAGTGGTTCTTTTTTGCCTAGGGGGTTAGGGGTGAGGTTTAGTAAAAGTTTCTTCTACTTTGTCTTTCTCCATTATTCTTTGAAATGGGGAGCCGGGGTGGTGGCCTGTGAATATTAGACTCCAAAGTGCCTCTAGCCGCTTTATAAATGTATAAATCTTGCCTGGTAAAATCTGAATCTTCATTGTTATGGTCTGCCCGTGGGCAGTCCATGAAGGAGCATCTCATTTAATCACAAAAATTACATTTTATGGAATTTTCACATTGATACCCTGAATGGTCTAGTTCTCCATACTTACATAGAAACATAGAAGTTGACGGCAGATAAGGACCGTAAGGCCCATCCAGTCTGCCCATTTCTTTTTCTACCTTATAAATGTGCCATCGGCCTTTGCTCTGTCAATGGCCTATCTATTCATAGTCATTTATTTTGCTCCCTTATGCCTAGCCCATGCCTGTCTGAAGCCCTGCACTGTAAAGAAAGAACTTTCGTTCCTGCACTGGAAAGAAACAACTTTTACAGGTCACACTGATGTGATGGTTGGACCCACATTTATGACATTTCCTGGGTTGCCCAGGGTAGAACAAGAACCACTTGTCTCTCCCTATAAAAAAACAGTTAGGCAAGTGAAAATATTCATTGTTTAAGTGAAATAGTTTGATTTTAATCCACCACCCTCCATTCCAGAAACCTTCTCCATCCAATATGGGTTCTGGGAGTCCTTGAACCTCACACTGCTTTTCCATCCAATACAGGATATTAGCTATGTTCACCGCTTTGTTCCTGAATAACACTGTTACAACCCAGAATGGTTGTTTACTTAAAGGGATTACCTGAAAGTGGGACAAAAGTGAGTTTGTTTTGAGAGAGCTGTACCTAGTCCAGAATTTTTTAAGAATATCCAGGGTGCGAAAACTCATATCAAAGGTGTGTTCTCCCGGAGCATGAATAAGTGTATATATATCAGCTAGGGTAAAACCTAATTACTGCTTTGTGAGAATGCACCCCATGTAATACCTGTCTGGGAGCTCCTCCATTCCTCTTATATACCTCAAGCATATTGAGTTTCTACATTTGGCCTGTTCAACAGGTTTGGAAATAAGGCCTGCTTAAGAGATTTTGCTGTGTTGTTTACTAGAGTGCTCCAGTATTCCCTCTTCCACTTTTGAGCCCCCTTCTCAGAATCCAAGAGTGTCACAGTGTATGTCTTGTGACTGTCTAGAGGAGTATGAACTAGTACCTGGGTGAAATGGCTGATTCTCTGGGGAACCTCACGAATAGTGAGTAACTTCTTTTTTGTCTGATCCTGTGAGCTGTTCATTCCTCCCATCAGGTATACCCATAGGTGAATAAGTTTCATCTATAATCCACTGCCTGTCATTATTTTGTTTCCATCCCACCCGTGAAAGTGCCTGCTCTGGAGACCACAAACCTTTTGCTGGCACTTGGTATTCTTCGTCATCCATTTGTGGTGCTTCCTGCAATTTATCTGTTGTGGTAACAACTTCCTCAGTTGCTCCAATGACGAAAACTTTCTGAAGCAGCTGTCCCTGTTCTGGTGAGGTACCAGCCAACCTTTTGTATTTCTTTTATGCCAAAACATTTCTTTTGCTGACATTAGATCCATTTCAACTTGTAGAAGCTGACCTGTAAGGAGTGGTTTTGATGTTCCATATGTACCACAGTTTTCTCTTCCTCCATGAGCTTAGAGAGTTACATCTGACTCGGCACAAATGGCTCCTGCAAATTTCAGACTTGTTGGACCTCTCTATTGGTGTCTATAGCACCCATAGGGGCCTTTACCATATGACCATCCACAGCCACATCTGGCTATTCACTGGCTTCCTCCATCGCAAACACCTATGGAATAGCACCCCCTACAACAGAGTAGGGGAAATTCCCTGGTTTCCTGGCAACATTTCTCACATTCACTAAAAATACCACCAACAGCTTAATCTGATTCAATGTCAGTTGGCATCCATCTGTATCCCTCTCCACTGGGAAAAGGCTGAAAATAAACAGAATTGTCTAGTCCTCCTTTCCCGGTCGACAAAAACTAAATAAATAAATATGGCTGGTGGGGGGATTGTATTGTATATACAGTGGTGCCAGCCAGGATGCAATGCAAGGAATGATGCAGTATATCACAAAATTATGTAGATTACTGCAGGGACTAGAGTAATTCACTGGCAGTTAAGCACTTATCATACAGTATTTTGTGATATGTCACTTACTGAAAGTTAATGTGTTGCATCGTGGCTGGCTCCATTGTATACAGTATTCAACAGACCTACAGTATATGTAGTAATGACCTGGACTGGGTAACATATATGTTAGTCAGGTTTTATTTAAATTGGAGCCTGCTTATAATGGACAAAACTGCCTTACACAGAGTAGTGCATTATAAGCAGCTTGAACTGTAACACCTATTACTGAATGAAAACATAATTTACAGCAAGTGTTGGCAGAAACAAATGAAATGTTTATTGACTAAAATGAGTGCTAGGATGTGCTAGGATATGAAAAAATAGAAGGAGTAAGGTTGTCATTTGTATTATATTTATTAAAAAAAATCCTATTTCAGTAATACCATTCTAGTCGAGCATAATTTTATTAACCAAAATAAAAATAGGTTGAATTGTAAAACCTAAGTAAGTAAGTAAGTAAAATTTATTTAATTAGGCACCCAATCCAGTGGCTCTGGGTGCCGTACAATAGTAAACAGCAGTATATAAAATAGAATGATAAAATACAACTTAAATAATTAGCAACATTAATATAATAAATCAGTGTTTTAAAATACATCGGCAGGATAGGTGAGGTTAAAAAGGTAGGTATTTAAGCCCCTCCTGAACACATCCACTGTAGGGGATTCTTCAAAGTTCTTGGAGGTAAATTCAAGAGGACCAGGCTGGCCACCCTGAATGAATGATCACCCGAGGTTTTCAGCCTGGTCCTTGGAATCGCCAGGAGGCCTTCAGTGGAGAAATGGAGGGAGCGAGGTGAGATGGCAGGAATGAGGAAGTCAGACCGGTAGCCAGGACTTGAGCCATATAGGGCCTTATAAATGAGCAAGCCCACTTTGAAGAGAACCCACCACCTAACTGGCAGCCAGTGCAGACCCCACAGGACTGCAATCAAATGACAGAACCTAAGTAGCCTTGTCATGAGCCTGGCCACTACATACTGCACTAGCTGCAGTTGATGCAGGTTCCCTCCACTGACCCCAAGAGCATTACAGTAGTCAAGTCTATATGTTACTAAAGCATACACCATTGTGTGCAGATCTTCAGGTGAAATTTAGGGTTTAATCCAGATAATGTTCCTTAGATGGTAGAAGCGGCTTTTGACGATCGCCGACACCTGAGATTCAAATGTCAGCTTGTCGATGAAGACCACGCCCAAATTTCTCACCTTAGAGGATGCCATCAATGGTATTGACCCCAGTACCAAACCTTTTGTCATCTCAGAGGCATCCTCATCATGCACATGGTTAGGCTCAATCACTAGCACCTCGATCTTGTCCGAGTAAGTCTCAGCCAGTTAGTTTCCCCAGTCCTAGATCTTGGCAAGGCATTTATTCAGAACTTTGCCAGCACTGCTTCTCCCTGGTGCAAAAGACATGTACAACTGAGCATCATTTGCATAGCAATGAAAGCTCAGACTGTACTGTCTAATGATTCTCCCCAGAGGCAGCATGTGTACTGAGAACAGCATTGGTGATAGGATTGAACCCTGAGGAGCTCCACAGGTCAGGGACAAAGGAGAGGAGAAGAAATTTCCCATCACTACCCTATGCCTCCTCCCTGAGACAAAGGACTAAAACCAGTTGATGACAGCACCGGTGAGTCCACAATACTCTGTAAGGTGATCCAGCAACATGTTGTGGTCCACAGTATCAAATGCTGCTGACAGCTAAAGGAGAATGAGAACTGACCATTCTCCCTGGTCCCTTGGAGGTCATTATGCACCTGGACTAGTGCTGTCTATGTGCTGTGCCTCATCCTAAACCTGGACTGGAATGGCTCATAGATGTCACAGGCCTCCAGGTGTTCCTTGAGCTGCAGAGCCACTATCTTCTCAATAAACTTCCCTAGAAATTGGAGGTTGGAGACTGGTCTACAATTCGCTAGGATGCCTGGTTCAAGAGATTTTTTTTCAAAAGGGGCATCACCAACACCTCCTTCAAGGCATCAGGGAAGATCCCATCTGAATGTGAGCACCCAACAATCTCAGAAAGCACTGTTACAATGACTGCAACACAATCCACTGGGACATGCATCAGGCCAGAGTCCAGTTCACAATAAGTGGGCCGCAGCTTTGATATCCCAATGGAGACCTCTGCCACCCCCACTGGTCAAAACTCTGCCCAGACAATAGGAGTGCCTCTGCTACATCAGGACCTCATCCTATTGGTCTGATCCATACCCACTGGCAAGATCCTGGCCTGAATCAAGGATATTATGTCAGAGAAGAACAGAGCAAACTCTTTACAAAGTGCTACTGAGAAAGCTTTATTCAGCTGTAGACAGAGAGGGTGGAGAAGCCTACAAACAGTCTGAAAAAGCTGAGCTGGTCTGTTCTTTCCTGCCGCAATCTCTCTGGACAGGAACTCTGCCTTTCTATGGTCCATTTGCCTGTTGGTAATAACTGTAGTGATTTCTCAAAAAACAATCTATCCTCCTCTAGCCGGGTCCCCCAACCAACAATGCTGCAACCTCCGACCCCTGCTCTTCTTCTCCATAAGACCCACATCAAACCATGGGGGTATTGGCCTGGAAGACCTGGGTCATATATTGATCAGTGAGATAGCATTGAGTGAATCAGAAACAGCCCTATTGTAGGCTGCCACTGACCCACCCAAGTCCCCCGCACTAACAACGCTAACACCAGATAATTCAACCACCACCATCAGTCCCTCTGGGGACAGTCCCCTTAAAGGATGGTAGCTGACCATCTTAATAGGTTAGGGACCATCAGGGGGAGCACTGAATGAGAACTTTGGCATGCAGTGATTGGACAAAGCGACTCGATCATTTTCAAGATCAGTGACCTTGAGAACCTGTGAGAATGCCAGGTCTAAGGTGAGGCCACAGTGATGCATTACAGAGGCAACTGCCTGTGCTAGGCTCAGCAATGTCATCAGCTGGAGGAGGTCAAAGCCAAATTGTGAGGATTCATCATTGACCCAGACATTGAAGTCCCCCAGTACCTCTGGGGTACCCCAGGGCTCGATATTGGGTCCTCCGCTATTTATCCTTTTTGTAAATGACATTGCGCAGGATTGTGGGCTGAACAACCTTATCCTGTATGCAGATGACACGGTTGTATACTGCAGTGATTCAATACCAAGAGTTATCTCTGCCAAATTCCAGACCTGTCTCTCAGCACTTGAGGCCTGGTTCTCCATCAACTCACTTGTGCTGAATGAGGAGAAGATGAAGACCATCCTATTTGGGACTAGGTATCTGGGAATCAACAGGCATGATCTGCTCCAGTTCCACACAGCCCAAGGGAAGAGAGCTGAGGTTATTGACAGGATTAAGTATCTTGGTATCCTCCTCGACCAGGAGACATCCTACAAGCCTCACATCGACTAGTTAGCAAAGTCCACCAACCAGAAGATTGGCCTCCTCTACAGGCTGGGTAACTCTCTTTCATACAAGGTTCGACAAGCCATAGCTAACTGCACTCTACTCCCCATCCTCTATGGGCCCCCCTTCTACAGTTTCTCAAGGAGGGAGAACTAAGAAAACTAAATGTGCTCTACAACAGGGTTGCACATTTTGCTACTAACTCCCCTCCTAGGAGGCACAACTATGAGGTCCTTGTGGACCTCAGCTGGCCCTCATTATGGCACAGACTGGCCAACCCCTCATTATGTATGACTTTTAAATTCACCATTGCCTGCTATCCCCCAATCTGAGTGGTTAGCTCAATCCCAAAGTCCAGTGCCATGACCTGAGGTTATTGACAGGCCGCCCCTTTGACATCCCTTGTGTATGCACTAACCAAGGCAAGCGATCCTTTCAGTACGCTGCTCCTCACCTGAGGAACTCTCTCCCAGAGAGTCTGATGGAATGTCCCACTCTCCATGGATTTAAGTCTAACTTGAAAGTGTACCAGCTGGAACTTAGTCTCTGTGGTTGTTACTGCTAGTCCATGGTCAACTGTGTCCATCATCTCCCCCCCCCACTTATACTCTTAAGAGCGCATAGGCTCTGGGCCCATTCAACCATACTACTGCTCCAGATTTTACCCTATGCCATTATTCCCAGATCAAATAATAACCTAACTGGATTCCTAGGCACATGGGTCACAATTCACTCATATGTGAACCTGTTACTTATTGTCTTTATCCTCCTAACTAGTGAACAGAGTGGTGATTGCAGTGCTCTGCAACTGCATATTAACTACACCACTGTTACTCTCTCACCCATGTATCTCATGTGTAATGTGTCATTGTATTGTGTACCTATCTAACATGTGCTGTTAAACCCTGTAAGTATACAAAGTATGTACCAATGTATGTAATTATTGTATCTAACTAATTCTGGGTCACTCCTGAAAAAGGGACCTCTGGTCTCAGTGGTCTTACCAGGTTATCAAAATTTAAATAAATAAATAAATAAGAATAAGCCAGCTGGGAGACTCCAACACCCTGTCGGCAATGAAGTCCACCTCCTCTTGTAGAAATTCTCCGCCCTATCCTGGAGGGTGATGGTAAACCAGGAGAATTCTGTAACCCCGCACCTGGACCCCCATGCACTGCCAAACATTCAAACGACACAGTAGAACTCACCGGGTGCAAGGAGCAGCTCATGTTGGACCTAAAACAAATGGCTATACCCCAGCCCCTGTGATCCCTCCTTGGGCAGTGCACCACAGAGTACCCAACTGGATGCCTCAAAAACCAGCCCCACATGGTCCCCCAGTCAGTTCTCCATGATCCGTGCCAGGTCAACCAAAGAAATTAAGTCCAACATTATCACAGCCTTGTTCTTCATCTATGTGGCATTGCACATCACAACCCAAAGGGGATCAGTGCAGGCTGTAGGCCCTCTAGTTGCTTGCCCACATGGTTCGATGAGAGCCCTGGGAAGGGAAGCTGTGATTAAGCATGATTAATAAGTGACTATACTGAAATGAACTGCCAGAAAAATGGACACATACATCAATATCTGCTTAATCTACTTCCTTTCATGCAGACTGGAAAACAGACAAGTCAGAATTGACAGCATGTTATTTGTAGACTTCCTGCAAGTTGGTACATAAAATTTAAGGCATTCTATATTTAAAGAGCACCTTTCTCAGTGCATTACAAAACAAACTCCGTTACCTGTGTGAGAATTCCTCCATACCAGTTTTGAAGCATTATGATTTGCCCTCTAAGGATGGGAAAGGATCATACTTTGCCCCTGAGGGGGCTACTGCTTGATCCCTTCTAATTCCAGACTTGCCAATCTGTCCCTGTGCTCCAAAATTGTGTTGAGCCTTGTTACATGAATACTGGCTTCGATTTATAACAAAAGTCCAATTAAAATCATGAAAATAGCTTTTAAAATGAAGCTCCATAGACTTGTATGGAGCACATCCCTGCGCTGGTCCTATAGTGACATCACAAAACATTGGAGTGAAGGAGCATATTGGTGATTCTTAAAGTGGAAAGGATCGAGTGGCTAGCCCCCTCAGGGGAAAAATATGATCCCTTCCCTTCCTTAGGGGGCAAATCATAATGTTTAAAAACTGGTATGGAATAATGCCCATTCAGATAAGGGAGTCTCCTGTTTTTTAAAATTGAAGTGGGAACAAAATGAGGAACCATATTCTTTAATTCTAGTTGAATTTTAGTATGAAACCCAGTGTCACTGACCACTGACCACAAACATGGTGTTAACTGAAAATTCTTTTGCCATGGTAATTCATGTCTGACCAAATAATTCTTGTCTCACAACCCAGAAATTGGTCCACTCACCAAGGTGGGCACTCATGGTTTTTGGGGTGCACAGAAAAGTATTTCTTGGTCATTTAAAAAAAAAAACAGACATCAGAATCTAGCAAAATGGATTCAATATTTCAAGGTTTAGGTGTTTTTTTTTTTTATGTATTTCCCAACTGTTTTTTTTTTTTTTACAAAAAGAGCCATCACAACCTATTTTGTTTCCCATGACCAAATACACACATGTAGTTGTTGCTTAAAAAATGGGCCTTGAAAGAAAAATTATTTGGTCATGTCAGAGGGTTTCTCCAAAACCATACCAAACATTCTAAAAAGCCAAATTTCAAAAACTTGTAAGTCTAGAATTGATTAATATTTTTCATGAAACCATCAGAAGGCACATCGTCAGGACAAGCCTCTTTTGCCCTCAAGGTTTTATAACAAAATTCCAAACCACCTATGCTCTGGGTGAGAATGAAAAAAATGAACAAACATTGAGTTTTTTAAGGTTTTTAACATTCCACATCTCTAAATCTATATACGAAAGTTGCCAGCAGCAAAAGGCCATCCTGGTCCAGCGAGGCTGCTCGAGATTGCAGCTAGCTCCATATTCAGCAGCTGCTCCCCACCCCCTCCCCTTTCCTTCCTTTACCCTCTCCTTTATACAAACATAGAAAAGTTGCCAGCAGCAGTGTCTGCCAAATAGTTTCCCAATATCTTGAGAACCTGCCACCCAGATTGTGCATGCTGAATTTCACAATTGTTTTTCAAATGGTACCAAAGTTATTACATTTTAAAAATTGACTTTAACATTAAACACACTGCTCAGCCTTTACTATGGTTGTGCTACCATGCAAACATAATAGTAGCTATATATTCATTGCAAAAAAATATCATTAATGCACTAGTTAGAGTAACTTAATGCCACAAAAGTAAGGAAATGTGGTGTTAGGGGTTTTTAACCTCAAGAAGCAAAAGAAAAAATACATTAGGGTTATTGGGTCTCTGGAGCCTTGGCGAATAGGTACTGGGGTCTTCCTTGGGGGTTGTCAACCCTAATTCCTGCCCCATTCCATGAGCAAATAACATCACACATGATCTCCTTTCTTCATGTAGGGCACACAGGAGGGAGCATTAGGGTTGACAACCCCCAATAAAAAACCTAACCACTGATTTGCCAAGCATCCGGATACCAAACCCTTAATGCTTTTTCTTTTGCTGCTTGGGGGGTTGGGGAGGTTTTTGTGGCATTACAATAACCAAACTGGTGCCTTAACAAAGGTTTTTGAAATGACTTTCATTACTTTTTAAGACAGTATAATCAAATCCTCATTTCCCATCCATCCATAGATGTGTACGTGTATGATGCCATGAAATAGCAGGTCCCTTTGGGCCTTGTGCTTGCATTTCAGCCAAAACAGCAACCAAATTGTCAGCATAACCTTGTTATTACAACTCATGAACGCTATGCTGAAAAGTTTCAAATCCTTGCTGAAATGTCATTCCACACCACTGCAATGTCATTCCATGCCACAGGTGTGAAAACACATTTTGGCCAGGATTTAAAAAATGACAGTTGTCATGTTCATGGTGTGACATAAAAAAAAGTGTATATTGAAAATGTGGGTGAAAATATGTAAAACTGCTAAAGCTATCAGCAAGCATAGTAAAATGTTCAATGCATGTGTATAGCTTTGCCATTATTACATATCTTAACTCCAAATTTTCAACATTTCCTTGTTATTACCCCACCTCATGAAAAAGTGCAGTGAAAATGTTCAAATCCCACCTGAAAGGTGATTTTTCCATGTGACCAAGAAAGTAATTTTTGAACCAGATTTGCTGAATTCCACTGACATTGTTTATGAGGCGAGGTCCCCAAAAGACCATGTTGAAAATTTGGTGTCAAAATATGCCAAAATGCCCAAGTTATTCATCAAAGTAGAAAAACCCATTGAAATACATTGAACTGCCTTTATCTTAGTTTCTCATATTGCATTTGGTGGGTCCAGCAGCAAGACGTGCCTTCCACTGTAGAAGAAATCTTCATCCTGTGATCTCCTACACTCCATAACTGTCCTCCTGTCACAGTAGGAGCACAGAGGCCCTTTGGGATTTGTTCTCCCCTTGCTCCATGACTTTCCTTATTTTACTGTGGGAGCACAGGGTCATTCAGACTCTGTGCACCCATCCCTCCATAGATACATGACCAAATTATCAACATAGCCATCTTATTACCCAAGCACATGCATCCGGTAGAGAACATTTTAAAATCCCAGTCAAAACATAATTCTGCACAGCTGCAACATCATTCTGCTCCACAGGTGTGAAAACACATTTTGGACATAATTTGAAAAAATGAGAGCTGTGACATACATGAGGTAGAGTAATAAGAAGTCTATGTTGAAAATCTGGGGTCAAAATATTTAACATTTCTGAAGTTATGAGCGGGTGTACCGAAATTGCAATAAACGGTCATAACTTTGGCATTTTTTTCATATTTTTATCCCACATTTTGAGCATAGTATTCTTATGACCCCATCTCATAAACCATATAGGTGACATTTTCAAATCCATTCCAAAACGCCATTCTGAAACACAGGTGTGAAAACACATTTTGTGCAGGCTACAAAAAATGACAGCTATACAGTTCATGAGGTGTTGTGAAAAAATGGCTATGTTGAAAATCTGGAGTGAAAAAATTAAAAAATTACCAAAGTTACATGCGTGCACAGAAAAATTTTAATGACCTACCATAACTCGGCCATTTTTAGGAATTTTTCACCAAAATTTCAACATGGGCTTTTTGAGACACCGCTTCATGAACACTGGCACTATCATTTCATTAATTGGTCTCAAATGGTGATTTCATGCAGCAACCACTAAATCACCTTCTGGGCCCAAATAACAAAATAGCAGTGACAGTGTTCATGATGAGGGGTCATAAAAAGCCCATATTGAAAATCTGGTGAAAAAATACCTAAAAATTTCAAAGATATCAACATACAGTAAGTTCAAAACACTATTGGAATATATCATATGGCAGTTACCATGATTTGACAGTTTGTGTTTTATCTTTGAATAGTGTAGACATGTCCTGGTCAACAGAAGATTACATTTGATGCTCTCCAGTGGTAAGTACAGGGCAAGGGGTGAGTGTGGGGAGGTGGGTGCTCAGTGGGAGAGTCAGGATGGGAAAGGAGGAGGGAGGTGACAATGAGGGACTGTTTTCTTTTTTTCAGCTGTAAAAATAAAAAAGGCGTGGGGGAATGTTTTCTTTCCTAACAAGTTTTATTAAGAGACATATTTCAGGACACAGGAAGTGGGGGGATGTTGATACATTTCTCATGATACTGGGAGTGGACTCCCCAATGTCCCACAGTGCGGGGGGTGATATATGTCTGGGGACACTTGGAGTGGGATCCCCAGTGTCCCATACTGCTGTGGGGGTGGATACATGTCTCATGACACTGGGAGTGGGCTCCGCAGTGTCCCACAGTGCCACTGGAAGCATCCATTTGTGGCCCCTGTCTCTCTCAATGATGTGCATGTTTGCCCCTAAGTGGATGCTAAGCATTCCAAAGTGTGCTTTGTGCAAAAATAGGCTATGCCTATTTTCACACATATCTCATTTTTGTACACTTAGCATCCACTTGTAATCAGGCCAAGCACACCACTGATAAGTAAAAAGAAGGTACGTATAAGGTAAGCAGGGGGGGTGGGGTGGTGGTTGCTCAGAAGGAGGGTTGGGATGGGAGAGGGGATGATGGGAACAATGAGGGACTGTTTTCTCTTTGCAGGATAACAAAAAGACATTGGGGGACTGACTTCTTTTTTCAGGTACACATAATACATATTTGGGAACACTGATGTCAGCACATAGTAAACAAAAGGTGTTGCACTGAGGGCATCTGACACTGGGAGTAGGCATCCTGGTGTCAGAAAAAATTAAAAAAAATATATATATATATATAAAATAAAACTGGGAGAAACAGATGGTGGGGGTGGAACTAATGTACATAACAGGGAGTATGGGGGTGCCACTGAACAACAGGGATAAGGCACACTGATTGGAGGGTGGGGGTGGTCACTAGACACCAGGGACATGTCAGCTGACAGCTAAGGATGCAGCAGGCAGCATGAGTTGAAGCTGCAGCTGCACGACTGAAAAAAATCCCACTGTTCTCCCATTAATCTCGGTCCCCGTGGTTTTATGTGCCCCAAAAAAAGAGGTTTCTGACCAATATTTAAAAAAAAAATTCTGAATCTAGCTAAACAGCTCCTGTTTAGCTAAGTTCCGGTGTTTCTTTTTTTTTTATATTATATCTAAGTGATAATTATATCTGATTTAACCAAAATGGAAAGGGACCTGGGTGTAATCATATCAGATCACCTAAAGGTGGGCAAGCAATGTGAGAAGACAGTAAGGAAGGCTGGGGGGATACTGGGATGCATAGGGAGAGGCATCACCAGCAGAAAACAGAAAATTGTTATCCCTTGTACAGACAGTTGGTGAGACCCCACCTGGAGTACTGCATCCAGTTCTGGAGACCCCATCTCTGCAAGAACATAGACAGGATAGAGGCAGTCCAGAGGAGGGCAGCTAAAATGGTGCAGGGTCTGCAAGAGAAGCCATACAAGCAGAGACTAAAGGAGCTTAATATGTACACCCTTGAGGAAAGGAGGGAGAGGGGGGACATGATAGAAACGTATAAGTACCTCATTGGAATCAACAAAGTCCAAGAGAGTAGCATCTTTCCAAAAAAAAAGAGATGTGCAAGAACAAGGGGACACAATTTAAAGACGGGGGGGGCGGTCCAGGGGCAATGTGAGGAAGTATTTTTTCACAGAGAGGGTGGTGGATGCATGGATAGCCTTCCTGAGGAGGTTGTGGGGTCTAAAACTGTAGGAGAATTCAAGAATTCATGGGACAGACATAAGGCAATTCTTGTGGGGGTAAGAAGAAATAGGCTGTTGGCTAACTCAGATCTGCAGCTTATCGTGTAGGTAGGAAAATGTGCAGACTAGGTGGGCCAAGCAGTCCTTATCTGCTGTCAAAGTCTACGTTTCTATGTTTTTATGTTTTAATTTTAATTGTTTTTCCTCTCCTGGGGTTGTGAGGCCTAAATGTCACCCCCATTCCATGTGTAATCATATTACAAGTTACAGTAAAGAAGAATGGGGTGACATTTAGCCTCTAACTATGATCCCCCGCATATGTCAATCTTGGGAGGATGGGGGGTACAAGGGGAGAGGGCAACCCTAAAGGTCTAATTTTCTGACTTTTTGTGTTTTAACCCTAAATGATGCATTAACACAGTTGTTTGCATAGAATTTCTCAACTTTTTGAGAAAGCATAGAAAAGTACAAAGTCACACAAGTTGGTGGGAGCATGGAGCCCTCCCACCAACTTGCAAATTTCTGTCTAACATAACAGTACAAGTACTGAATATCATATCTATTGGTAATGGTCCCATGCTCCCACCAGCTTGAAACAAAACAAAGCTCTATTCATTGGAGTGCCATAATTCTGCACCTGTTTACATTTCAGACACCTAACCACTGAAAATTACCTATATGGCAGTAAGGCTAGCTACCCTATAAATGTGAAGCCAGGACCACAATGCAAAACGCTATATGCAAAATGTAAAGTGCATCAGGCAATATCTCTGCAGCAAATTAATTTTCTAACACCTAAATACCATAATTCACATGTACAAGACATCCCCTCAACACCATCCAAATTTCAAGTTAAAAGACCAAACCATTTCCGAGACATATAATTTTAAATGTTGTGAAAATTGGGCTATCTGGTCCTTCCAAATCTGGATATCTAGTCCCTCCCTCTTGAACAAACATCACTATCAAAGAATCTCACGATCAAAGAATTTGCAGGCTCGTGACCAAAGAATTTTCAGGCTAGTGATCAAACAATAAAAAATGCTAAAACTTATTTTTTTCAGAGAAATACATGAAACCACAGGCATGACTTGATAAAACGAAGCCCCCTGAGCAAAACCCATCCAAGTATGAATTCATAAGTCACCCCTGGGCTGAGAAATTGATTTTTAAATTTGAACATCTAGTTCCTCCCTCGCAATCAAAGATCGTGGTCAAAGAATCTCACGAACAAAGAATTTGCAGGCTCGCGATCAAAGATCGTTAGCCAGCGGCGATCAAAGAATTTAAAACTTTGAAACTCTATTTTTTTGACAGAATTACAAGAAACCACAGGCATGGCTCAACAGAGGGAACCCTGAGCAAAACACATCATAGTTTTACTTCTGAAGTCACTCCTGAGCTGAGATGTTTGTGTTTTTACGACTGCAAAATTAAAACAAGATGGCAGTCGTCATGATCAAAGAATTCCTCAAGACCAAAGATTCTTTGATCGTGAGCCTGAAAATTCTTTGATTGTGAGAAGGGACCAAATGGCCAAAACCCCATTCTTCATTAGCAAAATAACCATATAAATTTTCCCATAGACTTATAATGGGAACTTAAAAGTTTAATAACTTTTGAATGGATTAACATTTTTTCACCAAACAAAAAGTGGCATGTTTCTTGATCCACGCTTCTTCTATCTGCTAAGTTTCAGAGTGGCATGCCACACAATGACCACACAGCACCATGGACAAAATCCCAAAAACTGCCCACAAAACTGGCGAAAAGTGTGTTTTTCAGTGTTTGTTGAGCAAAAACCATAAGTCC
This sequence comes from Neoceratodus forsteri, assembly GCA_016271365.2. Taxonomy (NCBI): domain Eukaryota; kingdom Metazoa; phylum Chordata; order Ceratodontiformes; family Ceratodontidae; genus Neoceratodus; species Neoceratodus forsteri. Next base: position 562,231,153 of record CM028135.1, on the reverse strand, counting down.
AACTGAAACTAAATTTGGCATGTCAAGAGAACTACCATGCCTCAATGCGCATACCAAATGTCATGCAAATCTGTTGAACTGGTCCAAAGTTATTAACGCTCATAATTTCAAGTTTAAAATAGCATTGCCTTCATAACCCTAAATATTGGAGCGTGACAGTGACCAGTGACCTCAAGATCAGTGATGGGCAAGATGGTTTTATATGTGGGCCACAAGTGCAGCCCTCAAGATATCTAAAGGGCCACATTATTACTTGAGAACCATATTCCAAAATAAAAGATGCTGAAGACACTATATATAACACAAAAATCTTTATTAACTTCAAGAAATTAATTAATCCTTAAAACTAGTGTTAAACAGTTAAAACAATTGTTTTTTTAAATATTACTAATAAATAAAACATAAATATTTTAAAATTTATTACTCAGATTTTTGTGTTGTGATGTTATCAACTAATTTTCTAAAGTTTGGGGATAGTCGAGTGCAGGTACATCTCAGCTCTGCTGATAGATTACTGTCAGTGAGTCGATTTCATTTATTACTTTTAATATGTCCCATAATGGAGAAGGTTTGTTCACATGTGTATGTGGACCCAAACATAGATAACAGCTTGGCAGCACATGCTCGAACAGGTCCACCAATATTTCTCCACATCTGATGTACTCCTTCTTTCTTAAATTTAGTTATTGCACTTTCTTCAAAAGATTCAAGTAATTCCTCTTCAAAGTCTTTTTTGTTACTTTCCAGTCTCTGGCATACTGTGCTGCTACAACTAAAATCAAATTCAAATGGGTTTGTTAGCAGTACCATGAATGGTTTCAACTCATCAAGTGATGAAAAGCACTGTTCAAAATGCAGCAACAATCGATGCACCATGTCAGCATGTCCGGAGGGATCATATTGCACTATACAAAAATCTGATGATTTGTTCAATGCTTGCTGCAAATGGATGAAATGTATCAAGTCCTTCAACTGTAGCTGTGATGACATTAGTTGTAATTGTATCATATATTTTTTGATACTAGTGAGCATGTTTCGTAGCAGATTGTGTTTTCCATGTAGTGACATGTTCAGTCCATTCAGATTTGTTATGTCTGTCAGAAATGCCAAATCTAATATCCACTGCTCATTATCAAGTTCTGGCTGTGTATGAGAGCGTTGCAAAAGAAAATGATGAACAGTAGAAAGTAACGCCATAAATCTCTCAAGTATTTTTCCATGACTAAGCCACCTAACTTCACTGTGTAGCAACAGATCACCATAATCAGCATCGACTTGCTCTAAAAGCTCACAGAACAAACGGTAATGCAGTGGTCGTGCTCGGATGTAATTAACAATGTGAACAACTTTGTCCATCACAGATTTCAGATGGTCATCCTTATTCAACTTTGCACACAGAGATTCCTGGTGGATAATACAGTGAACACCAAATATGTTACTGTGTTGTGACTTTAGTAGAGCAATAAAACCCCTGTGTATGCCAACCATAGATCGACATCAGTCTGTTGTCACAGACACCATTTTCTGCAGTGGCAAGGCATGGGACATGGTAAAATTCATGAATACTTCGTAAAAGTCTGTACCCTGAGTACACCCATGTAGTCCAATTAGTTCAAGAAATTCCTCTTGTACATTTAGTTCAGAGTCCACACATCACACTCATAAGTAGAGCTGTGCAACATCATGATTATCTGTAGATTCATCAACAGCAACACTGAAAGCTAGTGAATTTGTTAGCTGCAGAACTTGTGCATTCAAATCGTCAGCTATTTCATTTACTCAGCGACAAACAGTGCATCTGCTCAGCTTCATACTTTAATTCGGTGAACTATGTCATCCTCATTTTTAAAATCAGCAAATAATATCCGTGAAGATTCTATAAAGCAGTCTTTCATTAGTTCACCATCAGAAAACGGTTTAGAATGCTTTGCCAAAAGCCAGGCTATGTGAAAGCTTGCCATTATTATCAGATCGCCCTTATTCATTGCTACTTGTAACACTCTCTGTTGTTTAGCAAGTCTGGTTTTTAGCAAACACACCTGTTGAGAGTGCAAAACTGATGCAAGTGGAAATCGGTGGGAATAAGATGGATGGCACTTTTCAAAATGTCTCTGAACATTAAATCGTTTTGGGACAGAAAGAGAATCTTTACAAATAAGACAGGTTGGCTTGCCAAGATGGTCTGTAACAAAAAACTCACACTCCCATGCATCCTGCACTATCCGCCCTTCTTCTCCCAGTTTTCATTTTTTACTGCATCCAGAACTTGGTGAACCAGGTGAACAAGGTTCAGATAAAATTGATGAGTGGCTAGGTATGCTGTGGTTACTTAGAAATCTTTCCGTGTCGAGTAAACTTTCAATGCTTTCTTTCTTCCAGAGTTGGTGGCAGTTGTCAGTGGAGGTACCACTTAATTAACAGACATAGCTCAGTTTATACATGGAGCTGGGAGGTGTGGGGGGTACTCAATTGGCAATTATTTGAGCAGAAATGAAAGAGTAGTTGTCAGTTCTCCAATCATTGATTTCACCGTAAGGCAAATTCCATATAACTACATTGCTAGCTCTTAATTGGCTATGAAAGTAGCAACAATGTTAAAGCAATTTATTTTGTGATTTCTGAGTAATGTTATGGAAATAAATCAAATTGAATTACTATGTTTTTTATTTTGATTTCACCGCAAGTCAAATTCACATAATTACATCGCTTGCATAAAGTAGCAACAATGAAAAGTTAAAGCAGCTGAGTAATGCCATGGAACTGGGCAAATAAATCAAGTTGAACTACACTAATTGTGCTATGAAAGAAACAAAAACGAAAAGTTAAAACATTTCGTTTGTACTTAGTTTGCACGGTATACTTAATAACTCTGTTTAATTTCAATGCATGACATTAAACTAACTACGAGCGACAATGAAGAGATTAGATTTCATTTTAAAAATACATTCTCTCTTAATCCTGTAATTATCTAATCATTTGTACTTAGGTTGCATGGCACAGTTAATAACTCGGATTCTTTTCAACGCATGGCATGAAAGTACACTCAACAACGAAAAGGTTAGATTTTGTTCTAAAAATGAATTCTCTTTTATCCTGTAATTATATGACACACAAGGAGGGCTGCAATATTTACAATAAGGGCCGCATGTGGCCCACGGGCTGCAGTTTGCCCACCACTGCTCTAGATACTCATGAGTGATGGAGCATAGTGGAGCCATGAGTTATAGTATCCAGAGGTCACTGTTCACGAATGAAGATTTTTTTCCATATTCCATGACTGCACATCATGTATGCAATTTATACAATAGGGCTTTGTGTGTTTTCCAATGTTATTTTACTTGCTTCTTAGTGAAATATTTCAGTCTCTGTGTTTTATTTTTTTGATCTATTGCTCTCTGCACCTATTATTTGGCTTTATGAATGGAACTGAAGAGGGCATGTCAATCACTGTTGTTGGTTGGTTTCTATAGGGTGTTGCTATGATGATGTTCAATTCTGTGCTCTGATTGGTTTGCTTTACTGTCTGTTATCTATGTGTTCAGATTGGTTGGTTGATGTTAGTGGATGGGGCTTAGTCTCATAGGTCAAGTAGCATGTAGCGGGATAGAAAAGTTTTTATTTTTCTTATTTTTTACATTTTTTGGAGGATGTGCAAAGTTTATTTTACTTTGGGTGGACTTACATATTTTCGTTTATGTTTGGACAGTGCATAGTGTACTACTTTCTAGTTTACGTCACCGGAGTTTATTTTATTTCTTTTTTCAAGATATACTTCAGCTTTGAAAACAGCACAGGCTGAACAAAGGGAATCAAAGGAAACTCAGGTAACATGACTGAATTGGAGGTGATACTGACATTATTGCTTGACATTTGCTTTTAATCATAGACAAAGATGTGTCAGCTGAATTGGTGTTTACAGCACAGCACGAGGTGAATGTGAAAATCGGGTTACAGTTCTGGCTGTCACAGTTAGGTTCATTTTCATTTTGTCTTTCATGAAAGAAGTTCCAACACTAAGGTAAAATGTATGTGATGTTCTGTGACATCGGCACAGTGGAAATAAATGAAGGTGAGGTAAGCACAGTGCCTATAAATGGCAGATATTATCAGTGTGCAAGCCTGCAGCTTCATTTATTATACACTGTGCAAAATACATGGTTTTATCAGTGGAAAAACATCCTCACCCCTACTGTGTATTTACTGTATATATGTGTGATGTAGTAACAGTAAGTGCAAGGGAAATGCAACCACTAGTGGTTGCGCACATGGTGACGAAAATGTAAATGATTAATAGAAATGCAAGAGCAATGTGATGCCAAAGCGAACATTGAACAAAAGGAGAAGCTAGCGCATAACGAAACGCAAACCGTGACACTCACATTCATGGTACAGCAATTGGAAATGCAAATGGTAATGTTAACAGCAGAAATAATGCCAAAGGAAACAGAAATGGAAACATGAATGCAAGCACATATGCAAATGAGAACGCAAAGGGTAAAGCACACAGTGGTGTACACGGGAACGGTAATTCAAATGGGTACAGAAACGCAAGTGGGAATGCTAACTGTAACAGTAACGGAAACGCGCAACCTATATTTGCCCAACAGCTGCATAGAGGAACACAGTGTGCAGAAAGAATGTATGAATAATAATGAGCCTCAGACCAGAAAACGAGCTTTGGAATACTAAGTTGCTGATAGGAATCGTACGACATAGAAAAAAAATAATTTCACATCATTTATGAGTTTCTGGGCTAGGTTTTCACTGGTTTTAGCCCTATGGGGTATGTATTGTCACATCAAAAATTCTGTATCTCACACCATTTCTGAGATACGAGCCCCAAAAGACGCGGCAGACGCCACCATGTTAGTCTATGGGAAACATGTTTACATTTGGAGTACTGTAACTTGGCATCTGTGCAATATTTTTTCACCAAACCACTGAAAGGCACATCTGTGAGATGTTGCTGCCTTCCCTTCAAATTTCAGCCCCAAAGACTGAACTGTTCTTTTGCAGCAGGGTGGCAAAAATTCCTGTCATTTTGCCATAGCCTAGAAAAGTAGTGTCATGATTTGCTAAAGCTTTCAAAAAAATTTGTGAAAGTGTTGCAAGAGCGACAGTACTTTGCGACACTACTTTTTCCAGAAATTTGAAAAACATATTTCTGGGGTGTTTAACCCCAAAATAAAGACATGGCTACATCCTCAGGGACTGAGTAGGTGAACACAAAAAGAATTGTGTCCCTAGATGGTCCCAAATTTAAATGCCAAGCATTTCTGTGACCAGTAACTGAAAAAAAAATGCCTGACTTACTACACTACAGTGGTCATTTGCAACACTAAAAAGTGCATTTGCAACACTGTCGAACTTTTTGTTAACTTTTCCCATTGACTTATAATGGGAAATTTATTTTTAAATAACTTTTGAACCATTCAATATTTTTTCACAAAATCTTCAAAAGGCACATCAGGCACCCCGGCCACACATTATCTAAAGTTTTCAGACCAGTCGCACAAACTATGCGACCTGTAGGCATGAGCAAAGAATGTGCAAAAAAACATAAATGCACACATGGATGTCACGTAATACCTCCTCAGCCGTATATCCGACCAGTTGGCAGATCTCAAGATCTATGGTTATGCCCCATGCCTGCCAAATTTCAGGCAAATCCATTGAACGGTGGCAAAGTTATTCAGGTGCAAACTTTCACCATTTAACATTAAAAGGCAACTGTCCCATAATATATATATATACATACATATATATATATATATATATATATATATATATATATATATATATATATATATATATATATATATATATATATATATAGTATATATATATATATATATGTGTAATAGATAAACCACTCTGAGGTGTGCAATCATGCTCTTCTATACTCATGCCTTGGTGTGCGTCAACCGCCCGAGGCGTGCATATATCACAGCATGACCGCACACCTCAGAGTGGTTTATCTATCTTATAAAATGTCAAAAATTGCTTTGGAGGGGGGTAAAAGTGCAGGTGTGCTGTCACACTCTGATATACGCATGACCATGTGATGTGTTTTATACAATCTGAAGTTTGGGTTCGGACCACTCCTTTTTATCCATTTTATAAGTGTATATACATATATACAGTGTATGTTCTTTGCAAAATCTTTGTTTATACACTAGTTAGGGCTGAAGTGACAAAAGTAAGGAAATGTGATGTTAGGGTTTCCAACTCTAACACCCCACTCCCCAACCACCAGCCAGCAGCATGAAAATCCACTTCAGTTTCACCTCTCCTACATCTTCGCTAATCAGGCATGGGATGAAAATTTTGAAATCCCCTCAAAAAAGTGATTCTGCACCACTACAATGCCATTGCATGACACAGGTGCAAAAACACAGTTTGGCCAGGGTTTGAAAAATTATAGCTTCATGAGGTGATGTAAAAAGATGGTTATGCTGAACATTTCGAGTGAAAATATTTACAATTAGGAAAGATATGAGGGATTGTAGCAAAATTTTAATGTATGTGCATAAGTTTGCCATTGTTAGATATTTTGACCCAAAATTTCATCATAGGTTTCTTATGACCCCACCTGCTGAACAACGGCAGTGACAATTTTTGAGTCCAACCTGAGAGGTGATTTCACCAAGCGACTGTGAAATTGCCAATTCCATCTGGATTTGTGTAATTTCACCATCATTGTTCATAAGGTGGGGTCCAAAATAGGTCATGTTGAATATCTGAGCACAAAATATGCAAACATGGCAAAGTTACGCCACAAAATTGAAAACCCCTTTGAAATCCATTGAACCACAGTTACCTTGCTTTATCAAGTAGCGAGTGACGTTTTCAGCAGCAAGTCATGTCTTCAATAAGAGAGTGGCTCTTCAGCCTTGTACCTACTAAGGTAAGTGAGGATGTGTGGTAGAGTGTGAGGTGGTGGGGGATCAATTGGAGGTAGGGGTAGGTGGTTAGATCGGTGAGGGACAATTTTCCTTTTTACAGGTTTAATGAAAAAAGTCATCAAGGGACCATTTTCTTTATTTCAGGCAGGATGCAGTCAGATGGTTGGGTGCACTGGCCCCAGGGAGATAATACATATAAATGGGGATGATGACTGGAGGGGATTTGCACTCTTCAAATGTTACTATCAGCACAGAAGAGCAAAAGGATGGGCAAATGGCATCAACAGACAGTAAACCAGTGAAAGAGTGACCCATCTGGATGATGGAAAGCACTGTCCAGGGGGCTTTCAGTGAAACTGAGGAGACCAAGAAGGGGTAAGACAAGGATCTCTTTTGGAAGCATGAGCAGCACAGAATTGCACAGGATGACAATGAAGAAGTCATGCTGGCATTAGTTCTACATGAGAAGAAAAGTGCCTCAACTTCTGCTGTGGGTATGCATGGTGGAACATTTATATCTGAACCTAGTGATTCAGAGAGTGAGACCAGCAAATCAGATGTGGAATCTCCACCCCATCAGTCAAAAAAATGTATTAGAATCCCATTGAAATACACTGAACTGCACTTACCTTAGTTTCTCATATTGCAGTCAGCGGTTCCAGCAGCAAGACATGTCTTTGACTGGAGAATGGATCTTCACCCTGTGACCTGTTCCGGTGAATGAGGGCATGTGGAGGGTGTAGTGGGGGTGGGGGGTGGTTGATGCTTATTGGAAGGTTAGGGTAGGGTGGCAGATCAGTGAGGATTCCTTTTTTACAGTTTTAAAAGACATCAAGGGACAGTCTTCATTATTACAGGATACAAAAATATGCAATCAGTGATCAGAGGGGGGCCAGTAGACACCAAGAAAACTGAATGAAATATGGGGACACCGATTGGAGGGGAAGGGGGTACAATTAGACACCAGATATACTTAATAAAATGCAGGGACGGAAATTGGGGGTGCCACTAGACATCAGGAAAACTAAAAAAAATACAAAATGGCAATCAGAGTGATGGGGGGGGTTCCACTAGACACCAGGGATAATAAACAAAATTCAAGGACAGTGGTCAGAAGGGGCCACTAGACACCAGGGAAAGTGAATCAAATACAGGGATGGTGATCGGAGAAGGAGGTGTTATAACTAGACACCAGGGATACTTTATAAAAAATGCAGATGGTGATTGGAGGGGAGATGCCAAATCAGATTCACATTTTTTCATCAGACCAACAAAAGGCACATCTGTGCACCAAGCAGGCAATATTCCAAACTGTCTGTGAGCTATGGGTGGAAAAAGAAACAGCAATCCTTTCCCATATGCATGAATCCTTTTTCATATGAGTGAGTCATGAAAAATGATTGAAAATGCAAAAAAAAAAACCTTCAGAATGATTTTTCCAACTGATAACTGCACAATCCACCTAATTGGGTACAGATGAACAAAATACAAATATTGGTCTCTCTGCATCATGACATTTATGTGTGTTTTGGAAATTTAAAAAAAAGGAAAACAAGATGGCGGCATAAGAAAAAATATTTTTTTCACTTGAAAGAGGCTCAACAAATTTTTGTTTTGTTCTCTACAGCTAACTTAATAGTTCCTACTGAGCATGCTCAGAACCAGAATTTTAAAAATCAATAACTTTTTAATGGATTAATATTTTTTCACTAAACTAGCAAAAGTCACATCTGCTGACCAAACCCTTTCTGCCCTGAGAATTTTAGACCAAATTTCCAAACAGTCTGGATGCTAGAGGTGGATAAAGAAAACAGCAAAAGACCCCAAAAAATCCTGTTTTTCCATTATCCAGATCTTAGAATCTGCATATCCAATCAAACCAAATCTTGGCACATCAACCAATCCTCTCAACAGAACTGTGCATGCAAAATTCTGTGCCATTCCATTGAAAGAGGGCAAAGATATTAAGGTGCAAAATGTGGGGTTTAACATTAAACACTATACTCAATCCTCACTATAGTGGCACTTTTGAGCCACTATACTATATATATATTAATTGCAAAAAAACTGTGTTAATACACTAGTTAGGATTAACCTTAACACCACAAAGGGGAGGAAATGTGGCGTTAGGTTTTCCAAAGCTAACTACCAATTCTCCTTCCCAGAAACAGCAAATGGGACAAGATAATGCAAGAAACCACAGAGACACTTCATCAGGTAAGACAAACAACTTACAACTCTCTCCAGATGACACAAGAGACATTCATCATCATGGTCCAGAGCTTCTATAGCCATGGATACACATGTACATGGTATCCACTGATAATAGCGATCAAATATGGGTGACCGTCAAAACGGTGACTCCATATTCTGTGCTATTCAGATGGGCTAACTGCAAGGGTAGTGACTAGTTCTACCAGAAAGGTAGGAGAAGGCGACCAGAAAAAGGGATTGGTAAGGGGAAGGGGAGGGATAGGGAAGAGAGTTATTGGGAGGGACTGTGCCTACTGCTGCTGAGGCAGCCATGTGGTGCGGTGGTGAGGGAGGCTGGCTCCAACATAGCAGGTACTGGGTTTGGTGATGGGAAGGTCTGAATTTTGCTGCTGCCTGCATCTCCTGGACTTGATTTTTTTTTCTCTGTTAAATTTGTGCACCCTCCCCAACATGCACTGTCCCAGAGTTAGGAATCCTAATTAAGAGGGTGCACTGGGAAAAAACCCACCCCCAAAAAAACACTTTAGGCTGCCGGATGTTGATTCGCTAGGAAGTTTATATTGCTGATTTGCTTTTTGGTGATATACACTCACTATAATAGTGATCGCTGTTCTGCGTTCACTATTATGATATAGAACCCATGCACACTTCAGTAATACACTCCCACTTCAGGCTAAAAAATATTTTTTCATGAGGGAAAAGTCCTTTCTCTTTTGTCTAGTGGCACCCTTCACCCTCCAATCACTGACGCAGTACTCTAGAATAGCTAATTGTAGCAGTGTGCACAGGATTAGGGAAGGATCATGGATGTTCATCTTTTGGGGGGGAAGTATGAATTCACTGCCTTGCAGAATGGCATTAGTTTCAGCTTCTTGAAACTGAGGGCTATTGTTTGAACTTGGTGTACCATCTACTAATACTTATGAGCCATACAGCATCTGCAAACACTGATTTTGATCTGCAGTCTTTTCAGCTCACATAAAATGCTCTTGAATGGCGGTATCACTGAAGAAAGAAGCAGCTACTATTTTTTAACGTGACAATCTGTTTGTCCACAAATTGTATAGGATGGTTAAATAACAGTGCTGAGCGCAGATCTGACACTTACATGTGATAATTATGCAGCATTTGAAGAATAAATAAGGCTCTTACAAAAACACTAATGTGTATAACAGAGTGCTTATTGGTAAAGTAATCAAGCGAGCACATATAAAATCTAAAATAATAAAAAAGAATACTTCACAGGGAGCCTGTTGAATTTATTTTTAATTTTTTGGTGGTGGTGGCACACTGGCTATATTGCCACTCCAGCAGATAGTGTACTGTTTTGATTTTTTGTGGGTGTTGCTGTATGAACAAAAACAATACTGCATATTCCCCCTTTAAATTTTGGCAGTAATGCTGTCTGTGTTACTCTCAGCACATTTGTTTACCATATCCTCAGTCTAGTGGAATTATTCTACCCATGTGGGCTCCACTCCCCATTATGTCCATTTATTCTTTAGATTTGAAAAAGGGCTGCAAGTTATGCCATAATAGTTTTCCTGGCTATGCAGTCTCCCTTCCATCTACCATTTGCTTAGGTTATTCCCCCTCAATGTGATTCGAGAGGCATGAAAATGTGCCAGTGTTTCCCCTTCTCACAAAAAATGACAGATAGCAGATTGTTAGGAGTAGTCCCACCATAGTTTGCTGTGGAGTGCATTCAAGTAAGCGTGAGTCCACCTGTAGTCAAACACCTGTCAAATTCCCACAAACTGTTGGCAGTCTGAATTTTCATTTTTGTTCAGTAGTCTAGTTTTTTTTTATTTCATGGGTCTCATTCTTTATTTTCTTAACTGTGAGTCATTCTGCTGTTTTGTTTAAATATTATATATCAACCAGTAAAACAAACATTTTTTTTTTGTAATGAAATATTTTAGGAGCATCCTCTCAGAAAAAGAAGGAGTAACTTAGAATGCATTAGCCTGTCATAGGTATGTATACTGCATGTAGAGGCATATCTCAGGATTGACAGGAATGTTTTTGGTTGGTTGGTTACAATTTGTTAAGTATGTATCAGCTGAAATGCCACATTTAATTTCCACAGGAGTTCTTTTTATTCTTATTATTTCCCACAGCAGGGTGGAATGGAAAACTGAGAGGTTAAGTGCTTGCCCAAAGAGTGTCTTCCCCAATGTCACTCAGCGAGTATTTCATTCCAGCTGATTGAAATCTACAAACTACTAATTCCCAACCCCTGCTCTTAGCATTACACCACAGATGCTGCCTCACACTCTTTGAATCAATTTAACTAACTTGGAGTAATAATAAATTAAATGTGCTTTTTTTTCTGTTTCCATCATATTATCATAGCTTTGGTATCCTTCACATGCAATTTATTATTATGCTATTAATTTTTCACGTCACTGTATATTATAATAAAATATTTTTTTCTTAAAATATTTTTCAAAGTATCCCAGGGTTCCTGACAGCTGGGTATGATGCAGAGACCTAAAGAAAATTGTAATTATTAAATATGTGGAAATGAAAAGAGAACAGAGAGCAAAATCAGACAAGAATAAGAACAAAAATACTACCACTTATATTTCTAGTTGATGTTCAGCTCCAAACCACACCTTCACAAAAGTTCTGGACCCCAGTGCCATGCTGTCAAAACAGTATTGTACACCGTAATATGAAAAAAAAAGATTTATTTATTCAAAGTGATTGACAGTTTTTCAGCTATAAAGTTACCTAAACAAGTAGATGAATATATTGGCAATGGAGAGGATGCTAAAGATGAGAACAAACCTTTGAGACAGAATGATTGTCGACATTTTCTATGAGTGTAATTAATCAGCACAGCTGAAGCTGGAAAGGTTATTCACTTTTATGGTTAATATTATGATGTATTACCTGCTATGCTGTAAGTTTCATTTGTATGCAATTAACTTGAGTTTTTAAAAGAAAGAGCGGGAAGAAACAGAAGTGTGTGTGGAGGGTGGGAAGAAGATGAAATACATGCTAGAAGAAACTGAGTGTATACTAAAGTTAGACTCTTAGGTTCAGTGTTATTTTAACACCTTCATGCTGTTGGAATGGAGCTGAAATATCCAACATTTTTCTGCATTTAAAAGTTCAGCTAAGTCTTTGATATTCTGAATTCCTGTGAAATTAACATCCTCCAGTTTATGAAACCCAGGTTGATTCAAATGCTGGGATACAAATGTGTCCAGGCAGTATTGGAATTACACAGATGCTTGCCAGGGCTCACCTCCCCAGCTTTGAAGTATCCTAGTAGGTTGCAAATGAGAATATGATTATACTATCTCAAAAAGTAAGGAAATTCTTTGTAAAAAAAACTGTCAATACAATGTTTAAAGTTCTGTCTAAAGAGACAAAAGTAGGAAAATGTGGTTTTAGGGTTTCCAACCCTAAAACTCCAACCCCAACCCAGAAGCAAATCAGGCATGCAGGCTTCATTGGGGTTGCCAACCCTAAAGCTCACCCTATTGGGGTAACAAGAATACTCACATGTGATGGGAAGAGGTGAGTATGTTTCAGGATTGTATAGAGTAGGGTGAGCTTTAGGGTTGACAATACCAAGGAAGACTGCACCAATGATTTGCTTCTGTGGTGGGCATGGGTTTATAGGGTTGGAAACCCTAAAACCACATTTCCCTACTTTTATCACTTTAGGCTGAATCCTAAATATTGCAGTAAAGCAGTTTTCTCAAAGATATATATATATATATATACACACACCACACACATACACACACACACGCACACACACATATATAATACACATACACACACACACACACACACATATATATAGTAAGAGTTGAGAAGGCAGTTTAATTTTGCACTTTAATTACTTTGCAAACATTCAACAGATTTGCATGAGATTTTTGCATGCTTGGTTTTGTGTGGTAGATTTTTAGATGTATCAAGTTTTGTTTTGGTTGTATGAATGGATTCTGAGTTCTGGATAGTGCAAAAAATGAATTTTCACTCATTGATTTTGCTATTTTTTTTCTTTGAACTTGCCTACAGCCCAGACGGTTTGGAATTTTGGTTTGGAATCTTCAGGGTAGAAAGGAGTTGTACCACAGATTTGCCTTTTGCTTGTTTGGTGAAAAAACATTAGTCTGTTCCAAAGTTATTTTATTTTGAAAATTTGAAAGATTTGGTTCTGAATATGCTCAGTAAGCAATCTAAGATAGCTGTATGAAATGAAAAAGGAATATGTTTTCATACTGGAATCATACTTTTTAATTGTCTGCCATCTTGATCCAGTTTTTATCTAAAAATAATTTCAACAGGCAGAAAAAAGACATTCTGGAAGAGACCAACACATCTATCTGCCTGATGGCGAACCCGTTAGTGCAATCTGCACTTCACTGTTGGAAAAATGCCTTTGAAATATTATTTTTTTAATATTATAGATCTTTTTTCATGATGCTTGATATGAAAAAAATATTTTTTTATATTACAAATAACAAAAAATGTTTTTCACCTGCCACAATGCTGTGGAGGTGCTAAAATGTCAAACTTTGTGGCTTGATGTTGATATGACTCCCAGATTGCCTGCCTGGAAACCAATTTAGTGATTAGGAAGTGCTAAAATGCTAAACTGCAGTTGATGGCATCTCATTCCAAGTCGTGCTAAATTCTATGCTACCCCTTCCCTCGCTGTAGCAACCCTGTATCAGTACTTCCTTACTGGTCACCCCCAAATGCTAAGTGCTGCACAATCAGTTTCCCTCTGATCAAATAACATACATGGTTTCTCCATACAAAGAGTAAGAAATACATCCTCTTTCATTGATGATTTAGCCTGGAGGGAAATGACTTTTCTTGTTCCCTTCCAGTGCTTCTTATAGCTCTGGTATTTAGTAGAAGCCCCCCCCCACCCTCCAATTACTGCCCCTTAATAATTTGTGTTTCCCTGGTGTCTAGTGGCACCCCCCCAATTACAGTCCTCATTCATAATATGTATTTATTTCCCTGGTGACTGCTGGTACCACCCCAAACTCCAATCCCCATTCCTGTTAATTGTTTTCTTATCTTGGTGACTAGTGGCTCCACCAACCCTCTGATCACCATCCCCATTCATAACTTTTATTTCTCTGGTATCCAATGGAACCCCCCCACCCTCTAAGTGCTATATTCTCTGAAATAAAGAAAATGGTCTCTTGATGTTTTTTTAACCTGTAAAAAAGAAAACAGTACTTCTCTGATCTGACCACACCCCACTCCAACCTCCCACTGAACACCCACCATCCCGCACCCCTAAAAACCCCTACATACCCTCACTCACCTGAACAGGTTCCAGAGTGAAGATCCACTATCTGATTCAAGGCATGTCTTCCTGCTGCAAATGTTGACTGCAATAACAGAAACTAAGGTAAGTGTCAGTTCAATGTATTTCAAAGGAGTTTTCAATGTTGAAGAATAATTTTGCCATTTTTTGCAAATTTTAAACCTAAATTTGTAACATGGCCTTTTTGGGACCTCAACTCATGAACAATGTCAGTGGAATTATGCAAACCCATCCCGAAAGGCAATTTTGTGTTCACTTGGCTAAATCACCTTTCAGGCAGAATTTGAAATATTTCATCACCCATGTTCCTGAGGTGGGATCATAAGAAGGTTATATTAAAAATTTGGGGTTAAAATATGTAAAAGTGACAAAGTTGTATGCATTAATTTAAATTTTGCTATGCTCGCTTGTAACTTTGACCAATTTAAATATTTCAACTGCAATTTTTCAACATAATCATCTTTTTAAATCACTTCATAAATGTGACAGCTGTCATTTTTCAAATCCTGCCAAAAATGTTTTCACACATGTGGCACGTAGCAATGTGCCAGTGGCATGGCATAACATTTTGGCGAGGGGCTGAAAATTTTCAGTACCAGGTTAATGCTGTGGAGTAATAAGAAACCTATACTGACAATTTGGTTGCTGTTCTGTTCTGAGCCCTGAACTTCCACAGAAGAACACATGTCCACATCTATGGAGGGATGGGAATGCAGGGCCACAGGCAAATTAGGATATGATTATCCTATCTCAAAAAGTAAGGACATTCTTTGAAAAAAACTTCATTAATGCATCAGTTAGGGTTGTTAGTCAAGCAACACAAGTATGGAGATATGATGTTAGGGTTTTCAACCCTAAATCTGCTTCCCTCAACCCCAAGCAACCAAAGGGGGCATGGCAACACAAGCAATTATAGACATCCATCATCAGTTAAGAAAAACAACATACAACATGGGATTTTTTTATTGCTGTCACCTATAGCCCACACAGAATATAATTTTTCCCCCAAACTTTCAGGCACAGGAGCGATGTTGAATGGTAGTGCCTTTGAAAAGTTTGGTGAAAAAATATTAAATGGTTCCAGAGTTATAATGCTTTTAAAGTTTTGTGTTTTTCTGTTCTGAGAATGCTCAATAGGATTTTTGGGATAGTATTCTGATAAGGCATCAAAAAGTGTTTGTCACAGAACTCTTTTTTGGTTTCTCAGCACTTGCTTCTCACAGCATGAAGCATTTTTTTGTGCCGTGAGATCTACCATCTTGTTTTTCTCCAAAACTAAAAAACATGGAAAACACATATTAATAATGTAATTTAAAACAAAATGCCAGGACCTAGCTAAATGAAACCTGTTTAGATAGATTCTGCTGTTTGTTTTTTTCAAATTGTGTCCAGAAGTACTTTTTCTGGGCACCCCAAAATCAAGGGTGCCCAGCTAAGTGAGAGGAGCCATTCACCCGTGTTGTCTATAAGAGACCAGCAGAACTTTCTTGAAGGCCCAAGCCATAGCTGGAAGTCACGCTGCAGGCTTCAGCTGAAGCAGTGAACTGGTGAACCTGTTCCCTATCTCTCTGTGCATCTAGCTATCTAGCTAGTTTTATTGTAAGGAAATGCTACTTCAGGTATTCACTTTAGCTACATCAGTCTAAAAAGTTGCAGCTACGTAACTGAATTGCAATCTTCTATTTTTAATTTGGTCTTCATGGCCATGATAGCCATCCCTGGTGGTGGCACTCTGAGGCTGAGGAATGTGCATTTGTGTCATCTAAAAACAGTTGTATGTTGTTTGTTTTACCTGATGATGGCTGTTTGTGGTTGCTTGTGTTTGGTTGTCCTTTTGCATCATCCTGTTTAATGGTAAATCCTGTTTTTTGCACCTTAATAACTTTTGTGTTCTTTGATAAAACAGTCTAAAATTTGACACGTGTGGTCAGGATGCTGGAGTCTCAAGAAGAGAAAAGTTTTTTGATGGCATCTTGTACAATTTTAGAGATACAGCATGTCAAAAAACAAAAAAAAAACATGCATGGTTTCCCGATACTTAACCTTGGGAATTTTTTGCTCTCTACAGCCTAGACCACATGGAATTTGTTCACAAACTTTTGAGGCTTGAAAGGGGCCCATGCCAGAGGTGTGCTTTGGAGGTCTTGGTTAAAAAATATTACACAATTTTAAAGTTATAAGGTTTTTTTGAGTTAATATTTTGGTGCAACTGGTAAAATAAATTGTAGTGAAAGGTAAAAAAAAACTATTGCTAAAGGTAAAAAAAAAAATTGTGAAAGGTACAAAAAAATTTATAGCTAGTGGTTATTTATATGATTTACTTGTCAAGGGGGGAAAAACAGTCAATATGGCCTCCCTTTTCATTTTACTGTTTTAACTTACAAGTAGTAAAAATACATATAAATTACGTATTTTAAAAAACACAAACACCTGTACCTAGCTCAACTGGAGTCATTTAGTTAGATTCTGGTATTTGTTTCTTTAACCTGGCAGAAATACATTTTCTGGGCACCCAAATTCTAGGGTACCCAGCATAGTGAAAGGAAAAGTTCATCCATGTTCTCTGTATAGGAACTGAGGGACTTTTTTCACTTCTGCAGCTGCAGTTGGATTTCATGCTGTGGGCTGCAGTGAAAGGGTAGCCTGTGATGTGGGCTACTGAGAAACGGCTTCTAGCAGAATGGCTTTGTTACAATGTTTAATGTGCCCAGGGCAACTGGGCATTTAGGGTGACTGAGCAATTAGGGTGACCCTACCTGAACAGCGACAACAAATTTTTGTGCGCATGCACGTGCATGCACACCCATAATGTAGACCACTCTGTTGGTGGCAGGGCCACAGCACAGGAACCCCCTCACCTGCCAGCATGGGTGTAGAGAAGCAACCACTGCCCCCACCCACCATCGCACACAGCCCCCGCCCCCACCCTGCATGGTACGCACTGACAGCCACAGACAGGTGAAGTGCATGGGTGGACAGGCTGCAGACAAGCCACTCTTGTAGCGAGCACCTGCACAGCACCACCGTCGGTACTTTGGTAGACAGCCACCATGGGTTTCAACACCATGGCCGGCACCCAGAGCTGCACTGCCTTTCAAAGTAGAACATAGCAACAGGGATTGGAGGCACAGCAGTTCTCACCACATGCCATCGAGGTCTTCACTGGTCACAGGCTTCAGGGACTACACTGCAGTCACAACGCCACCACAGCATGGTGCACCACTGGACACCGGACACCACATCGGTCATGCGGCCATACGATACTTCCACAACTGCTCATGACACACAGCATGGTGGCTGACACCCAAGCCATTTTGCTGCACCACCACATAGACCAGAGCGCAGAGGGGGTGTAACAGCCAGCAGCACGTGCTTATGTCACCAATGGGGGTGGGCAATAGGTGTGGAAGACAGGTATGGGACAGCACTACAAGCCCTTAAAGGGGGCTGGGGTGCAATGGATGGATGTCACTCCAGTGAAGCCGGTGAGAGATGGATATTGCTACCTATCTCACAAGCCAAAAGGGGAGATCACTCCTATCCCACCACGGGTACATGTACCGCAGGGATAAGGAGAAGTATGGGAAGGTGTACTGGAGATGTGTGCAGGACCACAGGCATGCATGCCCTGCATGGGCACACACTGTTGCTGACCATGTGGTGTACACCAGGCAACTCCACAACTATGCCCCGGATCCAGGGAAGGTCGGTGTCCGGGGTGTGATGGTGGGTGTGTGGGAGAGTGCACAGACGAGCATGGAGAGCATGACCCAGGTCATTGTGCAGGCCACTGGTGGGGTGTCAGATGCCATTGCTGGCAGGCTGCCCACCGTGCCCCTGATTTGCTGCATGGTGAAGTGTGCGTGCCAAGCTGCAAGGGGCTGTCCCACTATGCTTGGCAGCATGACCAAGCTCACCCTGTCCCAGGCATACACCATCACAGCTGGGGCACAGTTCCTGCAGTATGACAGTGGCCCTGCAGGGGACCACATCTCATATTCACCACACAGCATGATCTGACATTCCTGTATGGGTGCCAGGACTGGTTCCTGGATGACACCTTTCGTCACACAGTGCCACTGTTTGGGAAGCTCTATTCAGTCCATGGCCTGTGGGCTGGATTGGTCCTGCCATCCGTGTACATACTGATGTGTACACAGACGGAGTGTGCCTACATGAGGGCAGTCACTGAACTGCGTCGGCTACTGTGTGCTGCACAGTCACAGTCCATGCTCATGGATTTCAAGCGTGCTGCCTGTCATGCCCTCACTAATGTCTTTGAGGGCACCGTCGTGAGGGGGTGCTTCTTTCATTTCTGCCAGGCAGTGTGGTGACGTGTGCAGGGCACTGCAGAACTACTCGAGTGGTACACCTTGGATGCTGAGTGTGCATTGCAGGTCTGCATGCTCCTTGCACTTGTCTTCATGCCACCAGATGATGTGGTACTGGTGTATGGTGAGCTACTGGACATGCCCTACTACCAGGTGAATGAGGAACCCCTGCAAACCCTGCTGGACTACATGGGGGACACCTGGGTCAGGCACCCAGTGGGGAGTAGAACACAGCATCGCCCACTGTTCCATGTGTCCATGTGGAACATGTATGTGCCGACACGTACTAGGCAGGCACGTACAAACAACATGGTGGAGGGCTAGCACCAGGCATTTAGCATCCACTCAGTGCCAGTGACTCGAACATCTGGAGGTTCCTGTACTGCCTCATGAAGGAGCAGCGGCTTACCGCTGTGTGCATGGAGAAGCTCATCTCCAACATGGGGAACAGAAAGCTGAAGAGGACCTACAGGGACTTCATACTCTGCATTGCAGTAATAGTAGTGGAGTATGGTGTGTGCAGCAGGGCAGACTACCTACGGGGCCTTGCACACAACTTCCACATGCAGGTGTAGTTCACTGCTCCTGTCTGCCCCCCCATCTGGCCACATGCAGCCTACCCCATCCGCCTCTGTGCTGCATCTCTGTCTGTCATCCCAGCCTGTTCACCCAATGCCCTGGCTACCAGCCCTGCACAATGTCCAGTCACCGACCCCTCTTTGCCTGCACATCACTGCCTGCCCTGCATTTGTTACCCGATGGCTTGGGCGATGCCTGCCTGCCTGTGCATGGCCACCTGCCCACAGCTGTGCCAAGGGTGCCTCCCTGCATTGCCATGCACTGCCACAGCATTCAGTGTCCTGCTGGCCTCCTGGCCCTGCCATGTGTGCCCATCCATGTCTCTGTCCCTCCGCACACACTGCCCTCAGCACCGTTGTTGTCCCATGAGTCTGCTGTCCTGTTGTGTGTGTGTGTGTGCTGTCGCCTGCCCATCTGTCCATTGTCATGCTTGCTTTCTGTGCACCCTTCACATCCACTGCAGGTCACCTGTGGTGCATCCTCTGTCATCCCTCATATCCCTGTGGTGGTGTGGTAGAGTTTTTCTTTTCTTTTTTTTTACTGGCTGTGGTCACTGTTCTGACATGTGCCGTCCATGCTTGGGTGCCATTCCTGTGGTTGCTCAATTGCCATTGCCCTTTTGCAGGTCACCCTTCTGCAGTTGCCTTCTTCACATAGAACCCAGTGAAAGTAGTGAGCCACCATTTCCCTGGTGTTTAGGGGCACCTCTTCCCCATCGTTTGACCGCCATCCCCATAATTGAATTAGCTTTCCTTGGTGTCTAGTGGCACTCCCAACACTGTTTACCATCTCTGTTGATGTTCTGTCTTTTTCTGGTGTCTAGCAGCACTCCTCACCCTTTGATCACCATCTAGAAATTAATTGCTCTTTCTCTGGTGTCTAGTGGCACCCCACTCCCTCTGATCACTACCCCCATAACTGAATTATCAATCCCTTGTGTCTAGTGGCCCTCCAACCCTCTGATTACTATCCTCTTAATTGAAAACATTTCCCCTGATGTCTAATGGCACCCCCACACCCTGATTACTGTCCACATGGGTTTTCTGTCTTTCCCTGGCGTCAGGTGGCACCCCTACACTTCAATCCCCATCCAAAAGTTGAAATAAAGAAAACAGTCCCTTAATTTTGTTTTTCTTTTTTTAAAACCTGTAAAAAAAGGAAATGGACCCTCACCAATCTGACCCCCTGACAGCCCAATGAGTAGCCCTCCCCTGCACAACCTCACTCACTTGAACAGGTCACTGGACAAAGATCCACTCTCCGAATTATAGCATATCTTGCTGCTGGTATCACTCACTGCAATATGAGAAATGAAGTTTAAGTGTGGTTTTATGTATTTCAATGGGGTTTTCAACTGTGATGCATAACTCTGCCTTTTTTGCATTTTTTGAGCTCACATGTTTTAAAGGGACACTGTCAACCTCCCTTAGGCCTCAAACTGTCCCTAGTTTAAAAAAAACACATTTTATGCTTGTTTACATTCAGTATAATGTGCTGGTGTAACTAGTATAAATCAGATTCATCATTTTGATTTAAAAGTGAAAAACAGACTGCTCACCATGCTGGTGTTACCACACCAAAATGTGTACATTCCTTAATCAACTCTCAGTGCATCTTTCCTGGACTTAGTAACACTGCCAACACAGTTGAGCAACTCCAGGTGTGGTAGGAGGAGAGAAGACTATTGCATCATTAGTTGCTGCTATGTTTGGGGGTGTTCTTAATGTTCATTAAGTATGCAATAAAAGTAGATCAAGAATGTGAAACAAAGCAAGGTTGGGTATAAATACACCATTAGCTTGCAATTCAGTTCTACTAAGAAAATAGGCAGATTAAATAACCAACAACACCAATGAATTTTTGAGAAGGCAAATGATCATAAAACATGGGGTTTCAACTAGAAATAGTACGCCACAAAAAGGGTTGACAGTGTCCCTTTAATAGTGCCTTTTTGGGACCCCACCTCCTGAACCATCATGGTGGAATTCCACAAATCCAGCTGGAAAGGTGATTTCATGGTCAATTGAATAAATCACCTTTCTGAAAGGATTTAACATTTTTTACCATTCTTTTTCGTGAGGTGGGGTCACAAGAAGACTGTTGAAAATGTGTGGTCAAAATATGTAAAAATGGCAAAAATATGTGCATTCATTGAAATTTTACTATGCTCAATCATAACTTAGGTAATTTTAAATATACTGACCCCAAATGTCCATCATAGCCAATTTTTTACACTACCTCATGGACATGACAGCTGTCATGTTTCTAATCCTGGCCAAAATGTTTTTATACACCTGTGGCTCAGAATGACATTTTGATGCCAATGAATGATGTTTCAGCTGGGATTTGAACATTTTCACTAACAGGTTCATGAAGTGGGGAAATAAGGATATCCTGATAATTTGGTTACTGTTTTGGCAGAAATGCAAGAGCAGGGTCCTCTGGGCCCAGTGTTTCCACAGCAACATACATGTATGTATCCATGGAGGGTTGCCAAACCTAATCAGAATCTGAATGACCTGTTTACACTTCCCAACTGTTGCACTTTGCTGCTATGACAAACACTGCTGTTCACCCCCTATAGCTATCTAGTTTGTCCCCTTCTAACCCTCTCCCACCTTACACTTTTCTAAGCTTTTCACATTCAACTTCTTCCCTTTGGTCCTTATGCCCTCTTCCACTATCCCCAGCTCCCTGGGCTCCTGACAAGGCCTTTTGGCTGTGAAGCTTAAGTAGGTACGAATAACGTAAAATGCCTAATATCCCATCCTACATTGTATGTAAGCAATATTACTGAAATTGTACTACCTGAAGTTTTTTGAATTATGTGAACTCTAATATGTTGTATTGGTTGTATGGTGGTCCTTAAATGTAATGTAACCAAGCATTCTGCTTTTATTTATTCATTTGTTTAAAATTGGTAACCGGGAAAGGCACACTGCCAAGGCTTGTCTCCAGGTGTGACCCGAGGAAGGGGATACAATAGAGCATACAGTAGTAACAATTCAAAGATAAAATACATAGTTTGACAAACAATTGCTCAGATACATGTGATATAACAGATTAAAAACATAAACATAAACATAAAATAATGTTTAAGTACATCAAAATTCAAGATGGGCTCATATCATGAGTAAAGCTAAAAATTAGAAAGAGAAATTTAACAGAATGCTTGTTTATCAGTGGGGCAATGGGGGATGAAGAAAAATAAACTAGGTGACTCTGCAGCATCATGTTTTTGGCGGCCTCCCAGGAGGAGGGGACTTCCAGGTAGCCAGGCGATTAGAGAGCAATTATAGCACTGAGGGGTGGGAAGAAGTCTGAGAAGTCTTTTGACAGAGGAGAAGAAGGGGGATAGTCACAGATCAGAAGAAGAGTGTTCCAGAGATGTGGTAGGCAGAATGAGAAGGTGAATTTGCCAGTGGCTGAATGGGGATGAGAGATAATACAAGTGTGAAGTTCTCTGTGGCCTAGAGAGTAAGTAGAAGTGGGTTTCTGGGTGAGATGTAAGAAGAGGTTGGGGAGAACCCAAACCAGAACTTGGAGTCAAGGGATGCACAGTGAACCATTCTTCTGTGAGCTAGTGCAGCAATGGAGACAGCAGAATAGAGAAGACAGTGGTGAGTGAGGTGAGGGGAGGCAGTAGCAAAACAACAGAAAAAATTTAGAAGTGTGCCAAGTCTGGAGAGGGATGTGACTAGAGCAATGCCATAGACCATGTTGGCATAATCAAAGACTGGAGGAATCATTTTAGCTTCCAGCTCCTGATGAGTGGGAAGAGGGAGACTCTCTTTATGGTGATAGAGGATAGCAAGCTTTGGTCTGAGTTTGGTGCAGATGGCATCAATGTGTGTTGTGAAACTGAGGTGGTTATCTTGCCAGACTCCAAGATATTTGAAAGCTGAGACCAATTCCAAGGGGAAACCATCCAAAGTGTGAAAACAGAGATGGACTGGAAGGTGGCCACTTTCTGCATAGAGTCAAAAGTCATGGCTACAGTTTTTGTTGTGATTAGTTTCAATTGCTTTGAACTAAACCAAGACTGCACTTGGTTGAAATCTTTCTGGAGAGGGGATTGCATGCAGGCAGATGAGGGACCGGAGGTAAAAATGACGGTGTGATCTGCATACATATGCAAGTGGGAAAGATGGAGGGGAGATCATTTATAAAAAGGGAGAAAATTATAGGGCCAAGGATACAGCCGTGAGGGCACCAGTAAGGACTGGAAGAGGGGGAGAACCAGCATCTCCTATTTGGACAGATTGTTGCCTTTCATGTAGATAGGAGAGGAACCAGTTGATAGTTGGATCAGCAAGACTGATAGATTTTGTTTTTTTGAGTAGAACGGGTAGGAAACTGAATTGAATGCCTTAGCAAGGTCTATGAAGAGTGCAGCTGTGATATGACTAATCTATTGCTGTAAATATGGAGTCAGTTACTAGTAGTAAGGAAGATATGGTTGAGTGTTGTTTCTGAAACCCAGACTGGACTGGTGAGAGGAGGCTGTTTGTGGCTAGGTACTAGGACAGCCTGGTATGAATAAGTGACTCCTGAAGTTTAGCAAGGCAGATGAGGAGCGATATGGGCTGGTAAGTCCCAGCATTAGAAGTGTTGCCACCCTTATGTAGTAGTAACACATTAGCAAATTTCTAAGCTTTAGGGATGGTGGAGGTTGAGAGGGAGAGGTTCAGTATGTGAGCAAAGAGGGCATATAGAACAAGGGCAGAGATAAGGGGAAGCCTAAGGTGAAGTCTGTCAGGGCTGGATCTGGCTGGATTAAGGGCAGTTAGAACTGTAAAGACTGTGGGAGGTGAAAGGAGGGACGAGGAACTCGGAAGGTGGTGAGCATGCATCAGGAGGGATGGGAAGGGTAGGAGAGGGGTTTTCAGGGAATGTGCAGCTGGTGAAGATATTATTGAAGGGGATGTCAGCTACTGTGGCTGGGTCAGAGGCAGGGGAACAGTTGATTTTAAGGACTGGAGAGGCCTGTTGAGTGAAGGATCAAGGAGCATGTGTAACACTTTCCAGAAGGATGTGGGAGAGTTTTGAATTTGTTGCAGGTTGGACCTAAAATATGTAAATGTAGAAAGTAGAGATGTGCTCTAAGACTCAGGTCTGTCTGTGCGAACTGCTGGTGGCTAACCAAGAAGTCAAGAAGAAACAAATAAGTCACACTTGTGGAACAAACAACGGGAAAATATAAGCCAATTACACAATTTAATCCCACTAGGGAGGATGCTGTGTAGACCCCAGAGCTTCGACCAGTAAAGGTCATCCTCAGGGGGTTCCTGAGTAAGATGGACCTGAAATATCTAGCCTAGGAAAAATTGATAGCTTTAGTACAGTTATTTCTGAGTGTTCTGTAGGTTTGTAGGCCAGCCTGGGTTAAGGACCTCTTATAGTGTTTCCAGGCTCTATTCCTATCTCTGCATTTTGCCAGAATGTCTACTGTAATCCAGTGATGGTGGTAGTGTTTTACTCTGGCTTTCTTTAAAGGTGAATGGTGGTTCCATATGCGGGTAAGAGTATTTGAAAAGGTGGACAGAGCTGAGTCAACATCAAGGGCTGAGTAAGTGGGTAGCCAATCTGACAAGGAGAGATCTTGGAGGAGGGCATCTGTGTCCAGAGAATGGAGGGGGTGGGTCCAGATGTATTTAGGGGTTGCTGGGGGGAATGTATCTTACATATGCAGTAGGTGATGAAATGATCGCTGAGAACATCAGATAAGATGCCAGCTGTGGTTATACGATGGGGGTGAGAGGATAACACCCAGTCAAGCAAGGAGTGGTTTTGGGAGTGAAGGTTTAAATGGGTGGGTTCATGGATCAACTGAGTGAGGTTTAGTGCCTCAATCCTGAGGAGGATGGGCTTGGCAGAAGGGGACAGCCAGTCTAGGTTGAAGTCACCTAGAAGTAAGAGCTCACCATTGACTGTGGAAGGGGAGATCAAAGAGATGGTGGTGACTAGGGTGTCGGATGTGGATTTGGTTGGGGCACAAAGAGCACTTATGTAGAAAGGGGACATGAAAGGAAGGGATATAAGGACTATAATAAGTTCATGGGAGGAGGGACAAGACTCTTTAAGAATGATAGAGCAGGAGAGAGACTGTCTGATGTACAAACCTGCACTGTTCCACGCTTACTGCTATCTTGCAGAATAGATTAAAGGCAGGCAGGGAGAGAGCGGCGTTGGGAATCTTTTCAGATAGCCATGTTTTGATATTATAGAGAATGTCAGAGGGGTGCTGGATAGTCCATACTTTGAGTGCATCCATCTTGGGGAGGAGGCTTCTAGCAGTAAGGTGATAGATGTGAAGTCCCTTTGGCCAGAAGCAGGGAAAGGAGTTTGAGGGGTGCCTGGGAAGATGAGGCAGGGGCAGAGGGGATTGTGGGAGGGCCTGGGTTTGGATGGACATCACTGGATAGAAGAAAGAAGAGGAGGAAAAGGGACAAGTGAGAAGGGCATTTGTGCCTTCTAGAGTTATGGAAGGAGGGAGAAGAGGCTTGTGCAGTGAAGCAGGGCCTCTAGGTTTAAGAGCTGATAGGTGAGCAGTGAGGTTGGATAAAGAGAGTAGTAGAGGGATGGAGATAGGCTGAGTGGGGTGAGGAGTGTGCAGAGGAAATAGGAGGGATAGGTGAGCAGGAGTGAGCAGAGGGGAGGAGGGGTAGTGGGAGGAGGCAAAAGCAGGCAATGGTGGAAGGGGAAAGAGGGGTATGAAAAAGGAGAGATGGGGCATCTGGAGGGGAGTAGGTGAGGGTGTAGGCAAAAAAGTGTTTAAGATCAGAGGAGAGAGAGGAGGGAAGGTAAAGACACAGTGAGGGAGAGGGAGCAGAGAGAAATAGGAATGGTTAGTCTTCTGTGGAGTAAAGGCAGTCAGGGGGAACACAACTAGGCTTAGTAGTACTAAACAGGTAGAAGTGGGGATGAAGCAGTAACATTAAATAGGGAGGAGGGGCTGAACAGGAGCTGGAGAGAAACAAATTAGGCCAATTTCCTGAACTGAGTTGGACAATCAGTGCTGAGCAGGAGGGGTAATCTGGAGCAGAGGAGCACTCATCAGGCTGAATAGCCTGCAGTAGGTTTGTAGCCCACTGCAGCTCTTTTAGGGAAGGAAGAGATAAACAGAAGGGGTATGTCTAAAATAGGACACCCCCACAGGTGGAGTAGAAGGGAGGGAGGTGGGCTGTCCTTTTATTGGCACCATGCAAAAGCATGGTGCCACGCTACAGAATAGCAGCACTAGAAACAATCAGTTAAGTTTTGGTTTTGAGGTATCTACCTGCCAGGGTTTCTGCAGTGCAGGGGAGCAGTTTCGGTGGTGGTGGGGTGCAGGGTCCCTTCCAATGATCCTACCCAGCCCTGTCCAGGGAAGAACTGCTGGAGGTGATGCTTGTGGGTGGCCCTGAAATAGGGGAGAAAAGATGTATTAAATGTCAAGCCCTGTTGTGATTTGCCCACAAGAATTAGATCTATGGGGTCTCCACTGACACACTGCAGCTATCAGGGGGCTGGTGATGGATTTCCAACTGGGATCAGCACAGTATTGTTCTAGTGTGACAGTTTGAACAACGAAAGCAAACTAAAGTCCTTTTTCAAAAGACTGCCCTGCTCAGGATATTCAGGCAAAACACAGGTTTACACAGCAGCAATCAGAACAATGAATCCTGCCCGATACACATGTTTCTTAATTTGGATATTGCACTTGAGCTACGCTGTTTGTGAAATTACATGTAATTAACAGAGGTAGCTTGAATTTGGATTACACTATCCATCCTTGTCTCCCACAGTGAAGCCTTTGCTACAGATTTGAATTGTCTCAAGCTATATTGCAAAATATGCAGTTCACCCACTCCAAAATACACTTCTGTTAATGATCACTTGCCCTGTTACCCCACAGTGCTGCTCTAGGAAACAGATTTAACCAGGACAAAGCAGCATATACCAACTTACATGTCTAGCAAGCAACATCTCTCACATCCGAATGCAGTAAATAGTATAGGGTTATAGGAGTGCAGTGGGTAAGTCTCCTGTCATCTTGCAACATAATCTAGAACATTGCATTTACAGACAGGTGGATTAAAACCATCATGCTTGAAATCACATCATACATAAACCCTTAGAGTGTAAATAGTACCACAGTAATAGGTTAACAGTTCATATACAGGCTTGTGCTGTGCATTATCTTCCAGGTGTAGGCTTCCTTGCCTCCGCAGTGGCCACCATCTTAGGATTGCCATGTAATGCTGGAACAGGGGTGCTGGAAATAATCAGTTAAGTTTTGATTTTGAGGTATCTACCTATCAGGGTAACCACAGTGGAGGGGAGCAGTTTTGGCAGTCGGGGGGGGCAAGGGGTTCCTTTCAATGACCCCTGCCTAACCCTGTCCAGGGAAGAACTGCTTAAGGTGATACTTGCAGGTGGCCCTGCCAGGGTTTCAGTGATGCAGTGGAGCAGTTTCAGCAGTTTGGGGGTGGTGTGGGGTCCCTTCCAATGACCCCTACCCAGCCCTGTCCAGGGAAGAACTGCAGTCTGAAGAACTGTTCATTTACCAACTGTCTTCCCAAGTCATGTAAGTTGTCCTCTATTACCCAGTGATGTGGAACCTTTGTAAATGAGTTCCCAGCTCAAAGGTACTTGTAATCTGAGAATTTAATAAATAAATTATCTATATATATATATATATATATTAGTAAAACCATTGTTAATGCATCAAGTTTGAAGTGACAAAAGTAAGGAAATGAGGCATTAGGATTGAGACCCTAGCCCCCACCCAACCCTACCACCCCCACCCTCCACATACCAACAGGCATTGGGGTGTACCTTTAGGTTGTTGGCCCTAACTCTCAACCCATTCCATTTATAAGGAAGCTGAGATAGTACAGTACAAGAAAATGGGGTGAGAGTTAGGCTGGTGACCCCAAGGCAACTCTAACTGATGCATTAACAAAGTTTTTTACAATTTATTTCTTTACATTTTAAGATAGTATGATCATACCATAGTTTGCTTGTGGGATAGATGTGGATATGGACTTAGCTGTGGATTTAGCCCAAGAGTGATGAAATTGTCATCATAGCCATGCAATTACCCCACCTGATGTGCCCAGTGCAGACAATATTCAAATCCCCACCGAAACATAATCCTATGCAACTGCAATGCCATTTCCATGCCACAGATGCAAAAATTTCAGCCAGGATTTGAAAAATGACAGTTGCAACATACATTTGGTGGGGGTAATATCAAGTCTATGTTTCAAAATTGGGGTTAAAATATTTTAAATTTACAAAGTTATGAGCACAAATAGAGAAATTGCAATGAATGATTATAACTCAGCCATTTTTTGACATTATGACCCCAAATGTTCAACATGGCCCTTTGGGGACCCCATCTCATGAACAATATGACTGTTATTATGCAAATCCTGCCTAAAATGCGAATTCTCCAAGTGACTGTGAAATCACCTTTTGAACAGGGGTTGAAAAATGGCAGTCATATTGTTCATATGGCTGGGTCCCCAAAAGGCCGTGAAGAAAATTTTGGGTCAAAATCTCAAAAAATGGCTGAGTCATCCATCAAAGTAACTGTTAAAATCTTTTTTCATGAGCTCACAAAAAAAAAATCGGCTTGCAAAAAAGGAATTGGCTCATGAAAAAGAATTTAAGTGAGACACGAGAAAAGAATTAAAATGTAAACAAATGGGCATTACAAGGTTGTTCTTCCATCAAATTACTTCACAGTCCACCTAACAGAGTCCCAATGAACAAGATACATGTGTAGGTGTCTCTAAATACCTTCATGTGGGCCCTTTTTCATTTTTTTTATTGAAATAAACAAAAAACACAAAAAAGAAATTTTCTCTCCCCAAAAAAAGAAACATAGAAACATAAACTTTGACAGCAGATAAGGACCACTTGGCCCACCTAGTCTGCCCATTTCCCTACCTACAGGATAAGCTGCAGATCCTAGTTAACCAATAGCCTATTTCTTCCTACCCCCAACAAGAACTGCCTTATGTCTGTCCCATGCATTCTTGAATTCTCCCACAGTTTTAGACCCCACAACCACCTCAGGAAGGCTGTTCCACGCATCTGCCAACCTCTCTGTGAAAAAGCACTTCCTCACATTGCTCATGAGCCGTATGCCCTCTATCTTTAATTGTGTCCCCTTATTCTTGCACATCTCTTTTTCTGAAAGATGTTACCCTCTTGGACTTTGTTGATTCCACTGAGGTACTTAGAAGTTTCTATCATGTCCTCCCTCTCCCTCCTTTCCTCAAGGGTATACATATTAAGCTCCTTTAGTCTCTCCTCATATGGCTTCTCTTGCAGACCCTGTACCATTTTAGTTGCCCACCTTTCGACTATCTCAATTCTGTCTATGTCCTTGTGGAGATGGGGTCTCCAATACTGGACACAGTTCTCCAGATGGGGTCTCACCAACTGTCTGTACAGATGGATAACAACTTCCTGTTTTCTTATGGTGATGCCTCTCCTTATACATCCCAGTATCCCCCCAGCCCTCCCTACTGCCTTCTCACATTGCTTGCTAACCTTAAGGTCATCTGATATGATCACCCCCAGGTTCCTTTCCATTTTTGCTGTTGTTAATACTTCCCCCCATTGTGTAATCTTCCTCTGGGTTTTTGTTTCCCAGGTGTATTATTTTGCACTTCTTTGCATTAAATCCAAGCTGCCATACTTCTGATGATTCCTCCAACCTTGCCAAGTCCCTTCTCACCCTTTCCACGCCTCCTTGGGTATCAACCTTGTTGCATATCTTTGTGTTTTCTGCAAAGAGGCATACTTTTCCTTCCAGTCCCTCTGCAATGTCACTTATAAAGGCATTAAAAAGGACTGGACCCATTACTGAACCCTGTGGTACCCCACTAGTAACCCCTCTTTCTTCAGCGTAGACTCCATTTACAATTACCTTCCATGTCCTATTGTCCAGCCAATGTTTTACTCAGGCTACCACCCTGGCACCCACTCCCAGGCTGGTTAATCTGATTATTAATCTTTTGTGTGGGACTGTGTATAATGCCTTGATAAAGTCTAGGTAGGCCATGTCCACAGCCCCTCCCTGGTCTACTATTTTGGTCACCCAGTCAAAGAAATCAATTAGATTCATCTGACATAACCTTCCTACTGTGAACCCATGCTGCCTTGGGCCCTGTGACCCACTGGCCTCTAGGCACTCAACAATTCTTTCCTTCAGAAGTGATTCCATCACTTTCCCTACCACAGAGGTCAAACTGACAGGTCTGTAGTTTCCTACCTCTATCTTGCTCCCACTTTTGTGAAGGGGAATCACATTCACCTTCCTCCAGTCCTCAAGTACCACACCATCCTCCCATGATTTGTTAGAAAGGGTAGTCAGTGGTGACACTAGTTCTCCCCTTAATTCTTTTAGAATTCTGGGGTGAATTCCATCAGACCATATTGCTTTGTCCACCTTCAGTTTTAGGAGTTCTTTCAGAGCTCTTTCTTCTGTGAAAGGACTGAGATCGACCCCCTATCCAGAGTGCTTCTGTTAATTTAATTAGGCACCTCCCCTCCTTTATTTGGTGGGTGGCTAGGATTTCCCTGGTCTTTTCCATTGCCTCCCACCTTGGTTAGTTTAAATGTTTGCCAATGAAGCATTTAAACCTATCACCTAGGATCTTGGTTCCCCTCCTGGACATAGGCAGACAATCATGCCAGTATAAGCCTGCACCACACCAGGTGGACCCTCAGTCCTCAATGAAGCCAAATCCTTGAGCTCTGTGCCAGTTTTTCAACCACTGATTGAATCCCATGGTGTGGAGCACCCTAGCCTCATCCATGCCATAGACAGGCAGCAGCTCCGAGAGGGTTACCGTGTGTGCTATCTGTCTAAGGCCCCTACCCAGCTCCACAAACTCTTCCTGCACTGCTCTGATCCCTTTCTCCACCAGATCATTTGTCCCTAGGTGGACAATGACATCCAGCTCCCTCCCCTGTGCAGCTGCTCCGCTGATCATGAGTATTCGCTCCCTGTCCCTCCAAGTCATGGCACCAGGCAGACACCTTACCTCCCTCTCCCCTTCCTCCCCCAGTTCTACACCCCTAACAATGGATTCCCCCACCAGGAGTTGTTTCCTTCCCCTGTGGGGTCCCATGCAACCCTCCTCTGGGTCTCCTTTGTGGAGGTTCTCTTCCTCCTCCTTAGTCTCCACTGTTGTTGCCTCCATAGAGAAACCACACTTTGCCAGAATGGCGTATGAATTGTGGAGATGTACAACTGGAGAGATGTGCCTCTGTTCCACCACTCTCACCCTCCCTGAGCCCACTGTGGTTCAACCGCTCCTCTTTCTTGGCAACCTCTGAGGCAACAGCAGTGGCCCTGGTAGTCCCTGGGTGGGAGAGAAGGTCCCCCAAATCCTGGCAAATTTAGCCTGGAAATGAGCAACCTCCTCCCTCAGCCCAGAGAGGTGCCTGCAGATGGGACAACACCGCATCCTCCAGAACATTACCTGGAAGACTGCTGCTCCACAGCCACTGCACTGCACCACTCCCATCATGTCTTATTTCTGGCCCCTTAACTGTTTATTGGAATACTTACTCTTTCCTCTGTTTATTTTTTTTTCTCCCTACTTACTTACTGTTTCTGTGCCTTTTAAGCTCCTGATCTTCCTGTTCTGAGACAAGAAGTCTCTATGTTTCTCAGTAGTCTCCTTACTTGATCAGAGACTGACCTCCAGCAACTAGGGGGAGGACAGAGAGCTAATCTTTTCCTCTATGATGGTGAGTCATTTATGGCTCTGTGATCACTCACTTCCTGCTCCCAAACATGAAGTTCCTGTTGTCAGTCAAATCCTGTGACTTTAAAAGTAGAACTGGCTTAGGGTAGTGGAGGTAAGGAGGGCAATATAGTCTCAGTAGAGAAGTACAGTTATAACAGCAGCTCCTTCTTCTTGGTGTTTTCTGCCTGTTCTCTGGCAGAAGCTATCTAGGGCAGTTTGTAAATTTGGCTTTAACCTGGCTTCTGTCTAGCTAAGCCACTCCCCCTACTTCACAGCTCTTTCTACGCTTAGTTAATTGCACAGATGACAATTCCCTTCAGACACCTGAAACAGACACCTAGATAACTGCACAGATAACAATTCATTTCAGCCAGCTCAGAAAAACACACTAACTTTTTTTGTTTTGTTTTGTTTTTACCCTAAATTGAAGGTCCCAGTAGTAGAGTTCTAGTTCTTTAGTCCCAGTAGAGAAGCATAGTTATAACAGCAGCTCCTTCTTCTTGGTGTTCTCTGCCTGTTCTCTGGCAGAAGCTATCTTGGGCAGTTTGTAAATCTGGCTTTAACCTGGCTTCCTTCTAGCTAAGCCACTCCCCTACTTCACAGCTCTTTCTACTCTTAGTTAATTGCACAGATAACAATTCCTTTCAGCCACCTGAGACAAACACCTAGATAACTGCACAGATAACAAGTCACTTCAGCCAACTCAGACAAACACATTAACTGTTTTTTTTTTTTGTTTTGTTTTTACCCTAAATTAAAGGTCCCAGTAGTAGAGTTCTATTACTTTAGTCGCAGTAGAGAAGTATAGTTATAACAGCAGCTCCTTCTTCTTGGTGTCCCCTGCCTGTTCTCTGGCAGAAGCTAAAAGGATTTTGTTCTCACAAAAAAAGAAAATGACCTCACAAGATTGAATCCTTTTTCGTGAAATTAATTCCTTTGTTGTACGTTTTACCTCTATCCTGAAAAATAAACATCCCATAGGAAATAAAGGGAACTTAAAAACTGAAAAAACTTTGCAACAGGTTAATATTTTTCCACCAATCTAACAGTGACAGTTCTGTTACCAAAAATCTTTCTGCCATAAAAAATCAAGCCACAATTCCACACCATCTTGGCAAAAGGCAACAAGGAAAATAATGCAAAAACAGGTGACTTTTTACTTTTTTTCACTATCTGGTTCTCAGAATTCTCACATCCAACCATAATGAAACTTCCTGCATCAAGAGATCAGCCCCACAGTACAGTGCATACCAAATTTTGTGCAAATCCATTAATCAGTTTTAAAGTTATTAAAGTGCAGAATTTGATATTCAACATTAAACAGGGTACTCAACCCTAACTATAGGGATTGACCATGCCTATATGCTGTGTGTGTGTGTATATATATATATATATATATATATATATATATATATATCTAGATGTGTGGACAGTATTCGAGAGACTTGGTGTGTGCACTTAAAATAACATCTGTATTTTACTCATAATTTATTAAAAATACAAAATGTGTGCTCTGTACTGTTGCCAATATAGTCAAGAGATAGTGTGCATAAAAAAAAAGTGTCCATGTGTTTTTATTTTATTGTGGCAACATTTTAATACTGAAAATAGCCTTAAAAAGGTAGCCATTTTGTGAAATGGCTGTGCTACACATCTTGGTGACCATTAAATTTACTGCATTTAAAGCACAATACTAAAGTTTTCTTTTTTAGTGGACAGCGTGGATGTGTAACTGTCCCCCAGTGATTATTGATTTTAAGCAGATGTAATTACATTTACATGACACCACATGCAATTTATTACTTTTGTGCATTACTGTGGTGTCTTATATACCTGCATAATTTATTTTGTGTATTCTGCCTTTATGCTTTGAGGTTTTTTTTCAGTGTCAATTCCCATTGCTTAATGTATTTCCTCTGCACAAATCTGCTATCTTAATTCAGTGGTACACAGAGCCTGCTAGGAGTAGCAGCATCAAAAGCTGTGGATCTTGCTGTCATGTCCATGTTACCCAAGTGGATGATGATGCTGCTGGTATTGGTACAAATAGCTGGGACCCGAAGGTGACATCAGGCATTCAGTTTTGGTACTCTGGCTCTAAGCAAAACTGTTCTCTTCTCGCTGCTTCTCCCATTTACCATTCTTAAAAACAGGTAAAATGTTGTGTCATTCATTTTAAATCTGGTGTGCTGCACAGGAGTTTGGACAGATCTCAGAGGTCTCCAGTCACTAGAAAACATGATCTTCAGCATTCTGCTACAAAACAGCAAGTTAAAATTCTGGGAGGCATATTAAATAGTGACTGGCTGAAGTGCAGCAGTTATTCTGTCTCATTTGGGGGACAGAAAAAGTAAAGTATTCATCTTAAGACTTCAAGGTCCTGCTGTTTGTGAAGGGCCCCTCTTCAAAATGGGGCTGTTCATATAGGTGACCAGTATAATCAAATAGAGTTTTGTTTGAGATTTGTAGTATTTTGTTTACAATACATCCAGCGGGCTTTCATTGTATAATTTGATTTTTTCAGAATATTGCTAATATTGGTGAACTTTCTCCTGGTGATGACTTAAATCATGTTTAAATGGGGAAAAAAACAACACCTGCTGGGCTCCTACTGGTAAATTCTGAGAATGTGTATTTGTTAAATGAAAGCTGCACCTGTTGATGTGATAATGGTTCTATTTTAGAAGTGTGTATGTGGAATGAATATAAAAGCTGCACTCTTAAAATGTTTTAAATAAAAATAAATGCAATTTTGGAGAGATGCTTGTAATTTTTGGAAAGAAGGGGTGATGCTGGCTCTGGTTAAGGTAGAGGTGTGTGTGTGTGTGTGTGTACATGCGTGATGTTATTTTAAAATAATAAAGTTGCCTTTCTTTATGTAAGAGTATAAAGGAGCATCATTGTATTGGCATACTGAACTAGGGGATCAGGTGTGGGTGGTGGCATAATATATTGGAATTGTTTGAAATAAAAAAACTACAGCAATGGGGCCTACCTCAACAATGCTTCTCATGGCATTTGTCAGTTCATTCGAGGTTATGTGGGGTTACCATGTGTAGGAAGGAGACTGCTTCTAAACTAGACATAAAGTGGTGGGATATGTTGGAACTGTTTAAAAATAAAAGAATACAGCACTTGGGCATACCTCAAAATGACTGCTCATGACATGGGACCGTACCATGTGTAGTAACTGGGGTTATTGCCTTGGTGTACTAGTGCCTGTAGGACAACATCAGTGTTTTGGCTTCATCTGGCAAAAACATTTTTCTGACTTATGTATAATTAGACTGTTTCTAAATTAGATGTCAAGTGATGGCATATGTTGGAACTGTTTAAAAACAAAAAAAATACAGTACTTGGGCTTACCTCAGAAAGGGTGTTCATGGCATTGCTTAGTACATTCAGGGGTATGGGAAGGATACCATATGTAGTACTGTAATCTGGTCATTGCCTAGGTGTACTAGTGCCTGCTGGGCAACATCAGTGGTTTGGATCTATGGGCCTACTTTACCCTGAACCTGTACACACTGCTGCAAATAGACACCCTGGAAATGTTGCCAGAGAATAATATGAATGCAGCTTTCCTAGAGGAAGATGGGACAGTAACTACACCATCACAGAACAGTTCTTGGGTGGACATTGTGGCTTCTACATTGGGAAAGTCGGCGGCCTCTTCATCCCCTTCTGCTGTCGGCTCTGCTAGCCGATCTCTAGAGCATCCTCCTTTGGATGAGACTCGTTCAGCGGCTCATTCAGATGCTTCTACCCGAACATTCCATGGCTAAGTAATGGGTCTCTATTCATTGCTGAAAGCTGGGCCACTCAGGCCTGATGAAGCTGTTAGCTCCCTTCTTTCTCTTCTCTCCCCCGCCTTCCAGTCCTGTGCTTCCCCTTTTCTCACTACAGTTTTGATAGTGCTTGGTAGTGATACCAAGACATGGGCGCTCTGCTTAAGTGGACCCCCAAATCCTACGATATCCCCCATCTGGCTGAGAGATAGTACTTCTATACAGGGTAAGATACTGCCCTCTACTCCATGACTCAGGGAAGCCTTTGGGGGCCCTGTAGCCTCGGCCACTGGCCTTATACCAATGGCTTCCCCTTGGCCGCAGTTAGGCCTGCTGTATATAGTTATGGTTTATATGTATGTTGGCTGTTTGTTTCTTTGAGAATGTATCAAGATTGCTCTCTGCAAAATGTCTTTGCACAAGGAATTTATGTTTGGATTGAATCAAAAGTGGACAGCTGCATCATAATCTCTTGGTGCAGGCTTCTCTCCATGTCAGCCTTTTCCCAGATGATGTATCAAACTTTTAGCTATGCCTACATAGGGATCTGGACTATGGCTGATGTAAACTTAGTCACCTGGAAAATGCAGGGCTTGAATACCCCGGTGAAGTGTTTGCAGGTGCTAGGACATCTCAAAAGACTGAAAGCAGACATCACCTTGCTCCAACAGACTAAGCTTAGGAAGGAAGATCATGACAAACTCAGGCGGGCATGGGTGGGCCAAGTTATCTCCTCCTCTGCCCCCACGCATAAGTGAGGGGTTGTCATCCTGGTACATAAATCCTTACAATGGGCCTTGGTTAAAACCAAGCAGGTTGCCCTTGGGTGATGGGTGGTGGCTGTCTTTAACACTTTGGAAGGTCCCCTAGTGGTTGCCAATGCATATGGTCCAAATGAAGACCAACCAGAACACTTCCATACCCTTGTGCATAATATTTTATTTTATTTAACCAGGTAAGTGCACTAGATAAATCCTGCCTATTTTCAGGCACAACCCAGGGGAGGGGGATACAGATGAATGCCAACTGACCTTGAACCAGATTAAGCTATTGATGGTATTTTTAGTGAATGAGGGAAATTTAGCCAGGACACCGGGGAATTTCCCCCTACTCTTTTCAATAAGTGCCATGGGATTTTTAACATCCACCTGAACTACCACCAATCCAGGCAGATGGGACCTCGGTTTAATGTCTCATCCGAAAGACAGCACCACAGAAGTGCAGCACCGCTGTCATGCTGCACTACAGTGTCAGTACTGGGATATTAACCCAAGTGCCAGATGTGGGAACCGAACCCACAGCCCTCTGATCTCCCGGCCTCAGAGGAGAGTGTGCTACCTACTGAGCCACTGACACTGCCACAATAATGTCTGATCCACCACCTGCTATGACACACTGGTGGTGTTGGGAGGGGATTTCAATCTCCCCTTAATCCATTCCTTGATCGGTGCATGACAGCCCCAGACAAACATCCAAAGGCCCGACGGGCACTCCAGCAGCTTATATCTGAAGTGGGCCTGCAAGATGCTCGGAGAATCCTTCATCCCGGGGAAAGGGACTATACTTTCTTTTCCCCTGTTCATAACTTCCACTCTCGTTTAGACTACTGCTTACTCTCCCCCTCCCAGTTGACTGCAGTGCTGGACACTTGGATCCTCTTGATGGTAATCTCAGACCATGCCCCAGTCTGACTTTTTTTAACTAGTGGCCAAATGGCTACCCCATCTCGCAACTGGAGACTTGACTCTCTTCTGCTGCGGGATCCAGACTTCCCTCCATGGCTAGTCACCCAAGTTAACTTATTCCTGCAGGACAATCCCCACCTCTGTGGACCCAGTGCACCTATGGGAAGCCCTGAAGGCCACCATTAGGGCAGCTATAATGTCATATGCTGCCAACCACAGAAGGCAAAGAGAGTGGCAGCTTAGATCTTTCAAGCAGCAGCTGGCAGTGCTGGAAGCTACATGTAAGCACCACCCTCCTACCTCCACATGCTCTACCCACTGCCTTGAAATGGTACGCATCTGTTATAACATTAATAACTTTCTGGCCAGGATGGCAGAGCTGGCTATCCTTCGTCTGAAACATAACTACTTGGTGGGTGGGTGGTGTTAACATATAGGCTGCGCAAACAGAGGGCTGAATTGAACACTTTATATCGGGCCTCAGAAAACCAGGAGGAGGACTATAGGTGAATCAGGAGCATGTGAACTCCATCATGGTGGATTTCTACAAAGAGCTTTATTCCCCCTCAAGGACTATTGACCCCATAGTAATACATCAGTTTCTTGGCTCGCTTCCCATCCCTTGGTTGTCTCCACAGCAGGCAAGTGTCCTGAAGAGACCCATCTTGCTGCCGGAGGTTATAACTGCCCTATGAGCTCTAAATGCAGGCAAAGCACCAGGAGTGGATGATTCTTCCCTGGAGCTTTGGTCTCTTGTTGCCCCTCAAATCGCCTGGTTTCTGCCAAATCTTTTTAACTTGACACTAACCATAGGCTCCTTTCCCCCATATGCTTAGAGAAACAATTATTACAGTTTTCCCCAAGAAAGGGAAGGATCCATCAAGGCCCTCTAACTATTGGCCTATTTCCCTGATTAACTCAGACAGAAAAATATTTGCTAAGATCATGGCCACCCGTCTAAGCCCCTTACCTCCCTCACTTGTTCACCCCTCTCGGGGTGGGGGGGGTTGTCCCGGACAGATTTAGCAGGGATCATATCTCCTCTATGATCAATATTATGGTTTTTGTTCAGTCTGGCCCGACCCCTGCCGTAGCTGTGTCTATCGATTTTGAGAAATCCTTTGACTCCCTTGAATGGGATACTGCTCCAGGTGCTCGAGGCCATGGGATTTGGATCCCATTATCAGTCCTGGGTTGCTGCCTTGTACAACCAGCCCATGGCGTGGGTCCTTACAAATGCCACACTGTCAGATTCCTTCCCTTTCGGGTGGGGAACTAGGCAGGGGTACCCGCTATCTCCCCTCCTTTTTATCCTGTCAGTAGAACCCATTGCAATTGCAATTCGCTCCTCTCCTTATATGGAGGGCATCTCGATTGGTGACAAGGTCTTTACTACATTTCTGTATGCAAATGACCTGCTAGTGCCTCTAGCCAATGCCCCAGCCTCCACCCCCCACTCAACCTGCTGGATGAATTTGCAACACTGTCGGGGCTAAAGGTTAATCGTTAAAAAACAGAGGTGCTGCTACTCAACTCCCGATGCACGGAATCCTTAGTCTCCCAGTTTTGCTTACAGTGGGCTGCTCACTCGCTAGTATATTTGGGTATCCAGTTAAACTCTGACTTACTCAGAATCTGAGAGATTTATATAAAACCCCTGCTGGTGGAGATCAGGACAGAGTTTGACTGATGGCGCAAACTCCACCTCACCTTGGCTCGGAAAATATCAGCCATAAAGATGGTCATAGCCCCTAAGCTTCTGTACACTCTCTCACATATTCCACTGATGCTCCCAGCAACTTGGGTCACTCTCATAGATAGGATGCTCTCGGGGTTCATATGGGAAAATTTTAGACCCAGGTATAGCAGGAATAAGCTGAGAGTTCATTGGAGGCAGGGAGGTTGGAGTCTACCATGGATAGAGGGGTACAAACTGGCCAATCTTACAGCACAGACCCTTGCATGGTTCCTGCCACCTGGGACAGAGGCATCACAGCGGGCTGAGATAGAAGCTGATGTGGCCTGATGGCATAGCCTATCGGCCTTGCTGTACTTTACTCTGCCAAGACCCTTGCGGGACCACCCTACTATTTCGGCCTATGTCCTCACATGGAATCTAGTCCACAAGAAGCTGTGAGCTAACCCATGTCCACTGGCTGAAATGCCAATCTCACATAATAGTGCCCTTTTGATTGATGGAACACCCCTTTTCCGGGTGGAATGGGCCAACAAGGGTATATTTTAACTGTCCCAGGTACCGGACAAAGAGGGATCCAACTTGAGACCCTTTATGGAGCTAGAATTCGAATTTCACCTGGGGAAAAAGGCTTTTTGGCAATATCTGCAGTTACATAGTACTGTACTGAACTACATCAAGAGACAGCAAGGGCTACTACAGAGGAATCCTGCCCCCCTTTCCAGGTGGTTCTCTATAGAAAAGGGTGTAGTTAGTCATACCTATTCAGGTCTCCGGTATCATCTCCCCTCCAGCTCTAATGCGGCTAAAATGAAGTGGGAAAAGGCCCTTACTCTATCTATTTTGGAAGAACAATGGCTGGCCTGCTGGCGGGGTGCCCACATCTGTCTTCCTGATGCCCAAAGTCAGCTTATTCAAAATAAGATTCTCTCCCTTTGGTACTGCACCCCCTTTATGCTTCACTGCATGTGCATTTTTGATAATAACCAATGTTTTGAGGTGCGATACCCATGTGGGAGACTTGGTTCACATACTATGGCACTGCCCATTGCTTGCACCCTACTGGTCTGCAGTACTGGGAATTGCCAAACAGGTGTTAGGGTGTGTAGTGGGTATGAATTCTCTGGTCTGGATTCTGGGGCTCCCTCCTAATGATGTTAAACTCTCCAGTGTGCAGATCATATGACTCTGTATCCTCAGTCTGCAAGCCAAACGGCTTAATAGCTGTCGCTGAAAAACCACAGAGGTTCCTTCCCTGCCTAAGCTATTTAACTTGCTGTCTATGATTGCCCAGTTGGACCATCTATCCCATATGGTTTCTAACAATTTGTCTAAGTATTACCTATGCTGGGCTCCTTATCTGGCATATCTCTCTCCTTGTGCAGGTACAGGCTGATGCCTAACACAACCCCCCTTTTGGTTATGATCTTGTTAATGAAGAGATGTGGTTGTTGAATATCCGATTCCGCAATTGTGGAAGATTGTCATCAGATAATGCCTTGTGTTACCTCCTATTCTTACTTTACTAGATATTATATTTGCAGTTGGACATGATGTTACTGTTTAACTGAGTGTATAATTATCCTCTTTCCAAGTGAGATCTGCATCAGCATCCCCCTATGGACATTGAACTTTGACTCTTAGATCTTTGTTTCTGGAATATAAAGAGGATCTCTTTTTTGCTGGGATAACACATTTTGCTTTACCCTGTGACTGCTCTGTGCTTGCATCTCTATGACTAATGTTCAATGTAAACATAGTAATGAAACCACAGAGAATAGTCACATATGTACCACTCTCACGCTGGATGATATTGCTATACGTTTCTTTATTTCTTCTGTTGCTGAATTGCTATGTAATCCAGGATATGAAGTATAATTGTACTGCTTTAATTGATAAATACCAATAAAAAGCATTAACAACAAAAAAACTGTATATTTGAGCATGGCATGTCATTTATTTGTAAACTACTGGTAACTGGGAAAGGCACACTAAGCGAAAGTTCATTTCTAGGTGCCATCCATAAGAGGGAAACAAGAGGGTACAAAGTAAGGAAAAAAGCAACAAGACACACTTTCTTATCCATATATTTACTTATTTATTTGGTGGTAGGGAGGTAGGGGAGGAGGAGGAGCATAATCCTGCAAGGTGCAATAAATGAAAAATAGTAACAATTGTGCAAAAAGCATATTCCAGATGCAGAGAAATACAATACAATAAGGTGCATAAAGGTAAATAAATTTGCAAATGTACAAAAGCAATACAAGTACAGAGTATTAACAATACTGTAAATTGGTGATGGTAGATGAGGGGATGAGAACACAGTGCAAATGCTGGGCAAGGGAGAGCCATGGCTGGAGGGTGGTGATCAGCAGCGTTTGACATGATAAATTATACCAAGATAAAACAAAGAAATGTCAGTTACAAATTGAGTAAAATGCAATATACAGCAGCACAGCCCTAAAACATATAATTGACTAAATTATACAGCTGAGCTGCATCCCCTTTAACATCTCAGCTGACATCTGATATCAAGAAACTTGATTAGAAAACAGAAAAAAAAAAAGTAAGAAAGCAAAAGCTTTCAAGTAATTGTAGGTTATTTTAAGCAGCTACAGACTCATGTCGTGATTGGCTGTACATCTAGATGGAGTCAGTCCCATTATCACAGAACATACTCCTTGCTGATTAATTGTGCAAGCAGGCTGTGCTTTCTTTGTTAAATGTAACCCCTCCATACCAGAATTAAATGGAAGTCAAGGCAGAGTGAGTTTCAAAAGTGGCCCTTTCTTAGGTATGAGGGGTAAAATTACTGCAGCAGTGGATGTTAACATTTTTTTTCTGTGGCCAGCCAAGAAGGGTCCTGCTTCTCCAGGACTCATAGGATGGCTAAATCTGGGAGATCACGTGATGTCTTGCTGGGACTAGCAGCTCTAGGGACTAGCTCCTGCTCCAACTCTCATTATACAAACAAAATAAAGTAATCTACATTCGAATTCCAGCCTACCTATGACGGATCAGGTTCCCGATAGATCTCTGGTGTGTTGACAACAAGTTGAGGGGCTGATAATTACGTGAAAGCCTCTTATTTTCCAACACTCAGTTTGGGGCCTAAAATTGCCATGGAGGTCAAAATGCGTCAGGCTCTACTGCGCCACATGCCTCCGCAGATCCCGGAGAAGGGTCCGAAAAATCCTAAAAGCCAAACCAGGGGCTCTACAGAACCTGTGGCGCCTACTGTAACCCAGCACATCTTAACTCCATTATTGGAGCAAAAATTCATGGAAGAGCTTCAACCATTTAAAGCTGCATTGCAAGATATCACAGCAGAAATTAAATCTCTCAAAAGGGAGTTCTCAGATACTAATAGGGCCATATCAGACGTTATAGCACATACTACATCTCTGGAGAGCTGGAAGGACAAATTAGAATCTATGTGATGAGCCTTAGGCAATGAGTGTACAAAATGGAAGTCAAATTGGAAGACTTGGAAGGCCGAAGTTGCAGAAATAATATTATAATCTTCGACCTTCCAGAAGAGGTGGAGGGATCCTCACCCATTATCTTTCTACAAAAAATGCTAAAGCATATTGCTGGACCCTCTCCCAATAATACCACTTACATAATAGAGAGGGCTCACCGCTCACTATGTCCAAAACCTGCAGCTGGAAACCCCCCGAGACCACTTATAATAAAATTCCTCAATTACCTTGATAAATCCCATATCCTTGATCAGGTTAGAAAAGTGCAGCAAGTTCTATGGGAGGGTCAACAGTTAAGGTTGACACAAGATTTACCAGCCTCGGTGAGGCAAAGAAGATCGGAGTACCATCACCTGGTATTTAAGCTAATATCAAGTACAGGGTACAGTATCCGTCTCGTTTGGCTGTTCAGCACTCTGGCACCTGGCATTCCTTTGACAATGCGTAACAAACTACTCCCACTCTACAGGCTCTGTTTCCAGATTTATTCTTCACTCGCTGATACCCCATGAAGAGACTTGCCAGAGTTTTCTTTTACTTCATTTTCTTTTACTGCCTTTCCAGGTTTTGGAATAGGAGAGTGTCTTGGATCGCTCTGAGAAAAAAATCAGCAGATACTACTGTTTGACCACAGGGGGCGACAAAGACCGTACAATGAGTATGTGAGTAAAATTGGTATTCATCCTGCGATAGAGTCGGTGTTTTCTTTTCTCTTTTTCGGTCAGAAGATGACTTATAATTGATATAAGGATGTTTACAGGCTCAATCCAGGACAAGGCTTTCATACAGAATGTCGCCGACTGGTAAACTGGGCTATTTGCAGAGTTAGCCAATTCGATCTATGCATTTTTCGAGTGCCACATAGCATACTACTTTTAGCATTGAGTAGTAAATTCCTACTGTATAGGTTAGGAGCATTACCTGGCTTTCAGTAACATACTGTATATGAGAGTCTGAAGTGCTTTTAAACTCCAATAGAGGGGTTTATGTTTAAACTATGTAAACGGGAGCCACGATCAGCAAACAGTTGCTTCCAGAACTAATGACAAGCAGCTTCTTTGTTAGTTTCTTTAGTTATAAACTTCATTGTTTTACCTATGGCATTCATGGGCATTGGTATTATGTTTTGGTCACTATTAAGATGAACCTGTCATTACAATTTTTTAGGATGTCAAAGGGGTGGGAGGCATGGGTCTTAGTTTGCCTGCAGTTTTCTCAGGGCAACGCGTACTGGCATAGGGAGGGGGGTGCTTCTGCAACTACATTATGTGTAATTTTTTGGATGTTATTGGTTACGATGCCTATGTTTCAGGGGCTGTTAAGGGCAATAGTCTCATATATAACTCAGTCTATTAAGGGTACAGAAAATATTGTTGTAGAAGAAGGAATTGGGGTAAGAATGGGGGGAAGATATGTTGGGGTTACTTTTTCCTCTTTATTGGGTTTTTTTATATTCCAAGTTTTAATATCTGTAACGTTATTGGGTGGGATATGGGTTGCGGGAGGATACGGTTGATTGGGAACCAGAACTAGCTGTAAAGAGGGGGTGAGGTGAAGGGAAATATACTGGTCGCTACTGGAATTATACAAAACAGTTGTTTTAGAAAATGGTATTTATCATTTGGAGATTATTTTTTTTCTTACAGAGCAAAATCCAACATTTTGAGTGGTCATGGCAGTAATTTTAAAATTTTGCTCTTGGAATGTTAAAGGTGCCCAGTCCCCTACCAAAAGAGCCAAGATATTAGTACATCTTCATAAACTCAATATTGATGTAGCCTTTCTTCAGGAGACCCATTTGCCCACTTCACAAATGCATTGTTTACGAAGAACATAGATACATAGACAGTGTCGGCAGATAAGGGCCTATGGCCCACCTAGTCTGCCCATTTGAGCTTGTAAGTTCAGTTTGTTTTCCTAGAAGTCTATTTCCCCTTACCCCTGACCTCTAGAATTCCTTTATGTCTATCCCATGCATTCTTAAATCCTGTGATTGTTTCAGCCCCACCACTTCCTCTGGCAGGGTGTTCCACTTGTCCACCACTCGTTCTGTGAAGAAATTCTTTCTCATGTTTCCTCTGAATCATCCTCCCTCCAA
The DNA here is from genome assembly GCA_016271365.2 of Neoceratodus forsteri. NCBI lineage: Eukaryota > Metazoa > Chordata > Ceratodontiformes > Ceratodontidae > Neoceratodus > Neoceratodus forsteri. The sequence goes on along the minus strand of CM028135.1, from coordinate 562,186,306 downwards.
CTTCATCCCATGCCCTCTAGTCCTGAAACATCTTTTCGCTTAAAATAGTGTTTTCCTGCACCCTGTTCCTCCCTGTAAGATACTTGTATGTCTCTATCATATCCTCTCTCCCTCCTCTCCTCCAGGGAGTACATGTTCAGTTCCTTCAACCTGTCTTCATAGGACTTGTGATGCAACCCATGACCATCTTTGTTGCCCTCCTCTGAACCTTCTCTACCCTGTCTATGTCCTTACGTGGGTATGGTCTCCAGAACTGTACACTGTACTCCAGGTGGGGCCTCACTAGTGTCTTGTATAGCGGAATTATGACCTCCCTTTTCCTGCTGGTGATGCCCCTGCCTATACATCCCAGCATCCTATTTGCTTTACCTGATGCCTTGTCACACTGTTTCCTACCTTGAGGTCATCAGAGATGACAACCCCAGGATCCTTTCCTGCTTGGTGCATGCTATATCCTCACCCCAACTGATATATTGTGCCAGGGTTTTGTGCCCCATATGCATTATCTTGCACTTCTTTGCATTGAATTTCAACTGCCAAACCCTTGACCATTCTTCAAGTTTCTGCAGGTTCCTTCTCATTCTGTCTACACCCTCTGGTGTGTCTACTCTGTTACAGAGCTTTGTGTCATCAGCGAACAGTGAAATTCTGCCTTCTAGATCCTGTGCAATGTCACTGATGAAGATGTTGAATAGGACCGGTCCCAGCACTGATCTCTGTGGTACCCCACTGGTCACTCTTCCCTCTGTGGAGTGACAGCCATTTACCACCACCCTCTGTGTCCTGCCACCCAGCCAGTTACCTATCCACCACACTACTGTCCTGTCCACCCATATTCCCCAGTTTGTGTAATAGTCTTCTATGTGGCACAGTGTCAAGGCCTTGCTGAAGTCCAGATAGGCCATGTCCACTGCCCTCCCTGATCCACCTCCCTAGTCACCCAGTCAAAAATTAAATGAGGTTGGTCTGACATGACCTCCCTGGTGAAACCATGCTGCCTGGGTCCTGTAGTCCATTGACAACCAGATGTTCCACCAACTCTCCTTCAGTAGTGCTTCCATGATCTTTCCCACTACCGAGGTGAGGCTGACTGGTCTGTAGTTCCCTGCTTCCTCTTTGTTCCCACATTTGTATAAGGGGACAACATCTGCTGTCCTCCAGTCTTTGGGTACCTCCCCTGTTTCCAGTGATTGGCTGAACAGGATAGCCAGAGGTTCAGACACCACCTCTCCTAGTTCTTTAAGGACCCTGGGGTGCACCCCATCTGGCCCCATTGCTTTATCAGCTCTTATTACTTCCAGTTCCTTCAGGACCCTTTCTCGTGATAAAGGACTTGTGTCCATTTCTGCACCATTCTCACCCTTGTACTCCTTCAGACCCATTACCCCCTCTTCCTTAGTAAAGACTGAGCAGAAATACCTGTTCAATATGTCAGCTTTACTGTTGTCATCCTCCACGCGCTCCCATCCTCCCCTTCAGTCTCACTATCCCTCCCTTTGTCTTTCTTTTTCACTTATGTACCTGTAAAGGTTTTGTCCCCTTACCCACTGATTTTGCAATGTGTTCTTCTGTCTGAGCTTTGGCTTCCCTTACTGACTTCCCTGCCTCCCTTTGTTTCTCCTGGTACTTCTCCCTATCCCTTCTGCCTGTGTCTTTTGTATTGCCTGAATGCAATCTTTTGGCTTTCACTTTCTTTGCTACCTCTTTGGAAACCATAATGGTCTCCTCTTCCTTTTCCTCTTGCTAACCTGCTTAATGCATAATTCTGTTGTTCTTATAATCCCATTTTAAATACTGCCCACTGTTCCTCAACCCCTGATTCCTGTCCCATTCCCCTAATGCCTCTTTCAAGTATCTCCCCATTTTCCCAAAGTCTGCCCCCTAAAATCCAGGATCCGTGTTTTGTGTGGTTTGGTTCTGCTCTTTCTGTGATTTCAAACCACAATGACTGGTGGTCACTGTTACCCAGGTGCTCCCCCACTGTTACCCCCATCACACTGTCCCTGTTTGTGAGCACAAGGTCCAGTATTGCCTTCTCCCGAGTTGGTTCCATGACCAGTTGCTTGAGGAAGGCACCCTGAAGGGAGTCCAGGATAAATCTGCTCCTAGTTGATGCTGCTGCTGGGATGCTCCAGTCCACGTCTGGTATATTGAAGTCTCCAACCAGTACTACCTCAGCCTTGTCTGCCATCCTTTGGATGGCTAGCATCAACTCCTATCTGTTTCTTCCTCCTGGGCTGCTGGTCTATAGACCACACCTGTGCAGATGGCTGGCCCCATTTTCCTTTCCAGCTAACCCACAGTATCTCTCCCCATTTTGTTCCTCCTGGATCTGTGTGGCCCTTATGTCATTTTCACATACAGTGCCACTCCTCCTCCCTTCCTGCCTGCTCTGTCTCTTCTGAATATGTTGTAGCCAGGTATGGCCATCTCCCAGTCATGGTTATCATTACACCAGGTTTCCGTGATGGCCACAATGTCCAGGTCTGACTGTACCATGGCAGCCTCCAGATCTTCCATCTTGTTGCTAAGGCTCCTGGCATTTGCAAACATGGCTTTCCATGATTTGACCTCCTAGACTGCTTCACTGTTCTCTCAGCCCCTTCCTTGGTTGTCATTTATCCCTGGTTCTCCTTGCTGTCCGCCCTTCTGCTGAATTTTGCCCTTTTCTGCTTATCCACCTTTTGGACACTAATCTCCATCTTTTTACACTGCTTTGCAGAGATAGCCACTCCTCTGGTTCACTGGTTCCACTACAGCTGTGGGGGTGAGCAAGTAGGTACCATCCTTGCTGGCCTGCCACCCCCTTTGCTAGTTTAAATGCTTGTCAATGTAGCATTTAAACTTATCATTGAGTGCTTGGATTCCCTCCAGGATGGATGCAGGCCATCAGGCTTGAATAAACCTCCATCCTCCAGGTGGGTCCCCAGTCACCAATGAATCCAAACCCTTCCTCACAGCACCAGTTCTTCAACCATGAGTTAAAGTTCATGGTGCATGCACTCCTATGCTCTCCCTTGCCTCACAGGGTAGTACTTCTGAAAGTGACAGAAGTAGCTACTTGCTTGAGACCCTCCCCAGTTTCCTAAACTCTTCCTGAACTGCCTTTGGCTCCCCATTTGCCAAGTCATTAGTACCTAGGTGGATAATGACATCCAGCTCACCTCCGTCTTGCCTTCCCAGTGATCCCCAGTATCTTCCTTCCATCCCTCCATGCCGTGGCACCTGGTAGGCACCTCACCTCCCTGTCCTCCCTCCTGTGTTCCTAGTTGGATCCCTCTTACGATGGAGTCCCCCACCAGGATTCACTTCCTCCTCCTCTGGGGTCCACTGCTTTCCCCACTGAGGTCACCTCCTTGCCTAACCTCCACATCCTTTCCTTCCACTTCCCTGGGTACCTCTATTTGGTTGTCCTCATTTGCCAGTGTGGCATATGAGTTCTTGAGAGGAATAGGATCTGGGATGTGCCTCTGCCTGACTGCTCTAACCCTCCCTGAGCCCACTGTCATCCAAGTGCTCCTCGTTCTTGGCATCCTTTGAGGCAGCTGCATTGGACTGGGTGGTCCCTGGATAGGGGTGATGGTACTCCTGACCCAGTTTACTTCCACTCTGAGTCTGGCTACCTCATCCCACAGTCCCAAGAGATGCATGCAGATAGGCAGCACCTCAGTGTCCAGAAGGTCTGCCTGAATATGGCTGCCCCACAGCCACTGCATTGCACCACTCCCACATTATACTGCAATTCCACTACTTCTCTGCTATGAAGCTCTCTTAGTTCTCTTTTATTTATTTACAGTACTAAAATCCTGTAACTGATCCTCAGATATATATTTTTTAAGGAAAAGAAACCAATAAATAAATAAATGAGTCAAACACTTGTCGTGCTGAGGGTGGTCTTCTTTCCCTTATGCCCCTTCTACTTCACACCTCTTACTATCCCCTGTTTTTAGCTCCTGTCAATCAGATTTATCAGGGCATATAATTAAGAGTTGGGGGAAGGGGTGGGAGAGGCCAGACAATTAACACCCTTCACCCAGCTACAGGACAGTCAGACAAGCCAAGATAAAATTTGCAGCAATTAAAGACAGCACAGAATTACACCACCACTATATTTTAAATTTTCAACAACCCAAAAACAATTATAAGTAAAGACAACACAGAAAGAAAGCATAGTGTCACTACAAGCCTACAATCTAAGTTTAAAAGAAAAATACCAATTACCAGTTACTCTGAAGCACTGAATTGAATATGTTTCCTTCCTTCACCTTCTGGCTTCTTGTCATGGGTAGGGGAAGCATTGGGGGTAGGTCTCGATACCCGAAAGTGTGGAGTTGCTGTGTTGGTAGCACGCTGGGTACCTTTTAGGCTGCTACAATCGGTCAGTGACCCCCCAAGGCAGATATATCTTTTTAAGAGTTATTTTGGGTGATACGGAATTAATAAAATGGAGTTTATGGCCACAATTCTTTATCACTAGCTGAGCTTCTTGGTCCTCTTTCCCTATATTAATTGGTGGGGATTGGAATTTAGTTCTCTGTAATACATTAGATAGGTCTAATCCCCCAACGCTCTCCCCCTACTCCTGCACAAATGGCCCTGAAGGATTTTATGGACACCATGGGTCTTGTAGACCCCTGGAGGGCCCTTTTTCCCTCAGCAAGAGATTACTCATTTCATTTCCTACCACACAACACATTCTCACAAATTGACTACTTTTTGTTGGGGACTGAGCATCTAGCTAGGGTTCAGACTTGTACTTATTTAGCTAAAGTGATCCCTGATCATCATCCAGCTCTCTTGCAGTGGTCCCTACCTGCTTCAGTGGGCTATGATAAAATTAGGAGATTAAACCCTCAGTTATTAAAATCCCAAAAAATTGGTAGAAAACTTGAAAAATTTTATAGAGAAATTCTATGAAGAAAATGCCTTCTCCATGCCAAAACGTGATGTGTTATGGGGTGCCTTAAAATGTTCACTAAGAGGAGAGATTATCCTCCTAGCTTCTATCAGGAAAAAGAAAATCTCTCAAGAAACCTCTGCATTGTTACAGCAAATCAGAACCTTAGAAAAATTCTTGTCCTCATATTCTAACACAACGGACTCCGAAAAATTAGAAAGTCTGCGCTTTCAATATAATATCCTTCTTAGTGACAAAACTGAACATCTCCTTCTTAGATCAAAAGTCACTTATTTTGATCAAGGGGACAAAGCTGGGAAGCTATTAGCATTACGGTTAAGAGCACAAGCAGTTGATAGAATTGTACCAACCATTCAAGATGCTGTTGGCATTATCCATATTTCCCCTAGAGATATTGGGCCAGATATTCAAAGCTTTGCGCCGGGCAAAAACCGTTTGCGCAGGTTTAACACAGGGTTAGCGCGAGTCTGCTATATTCAAAAGGCCAAATAGCGCGGGCAAACTGCATTAGCGCTGGGCAAACCAGTAATGTATGCAAGGGGCAAAAGGATGGGCGGGGGGCCTAGAGAGATGCACAAGGGGATATTCAAAGGTCCAGCGCCATGCTAGGATACATAGCACTGCCCCTAGCGCGGTGCTAGTTACTGCCTATAAAAGGCTGGTCTAAACACAGGGCAAAACACAGAGGAGGAGGGACCACCACAGGAAGTGAGAATGTGTGCAGTGCCAGTAGCAGTGATCCTGCCATTGATGGCAGCTGTAGTGGAGGAGGAGGAGGAAAGGGAGCAGGCACAACATGGGCCACAACGCAGGCCAAGGAGACGGTATGCTGCAAACAGGCTATACCGGCCCAGGGTCTCCTTCGAGACCCTGCCTGATGACCACATCGTTGGCCGGTACCGGATGAACAGGGGAATGTTGAGGCAGCTCTGTGAACTCCTGCATGAGCAGCTGCAGCCAAACACCAGACGCAGTCATGCCATGACAGTGGAGGAGACGGTGACAGCAGCGATGTGCTTCCTTGCCACAGGGACGTTCCAACGACCAACCGGGGACACCATTGGGGTAACGCAGTCTGCCACATCACGCATCCTGACCCAGTTCCTAGAGGCCCTCCTGCCACATGCTTGGGAATTCATAGTATTCCCCAGCACAGCAGCAGAGCGCAGAGAAACAATGCAGCAGTTCCATCGAGTTGCGCACCTACCATCTGTACTGGGTGCCATTGACTGCACCCATGTCCCCATCCGAGCACCACCTGGCGATGCCAGTGACATGTATGTAAACAGAAAGGGGTACCACTCCATCAACTGCCAGGTGGTGTGCGATGCGGTTGGGCGCATCAGCAATGTCTATGCACAGTTCCCCAGCAGTGCCCATGATGCCTTCATCTGGCACCAGTCTCAGCTGTGTCAGGCCTTTGAGGAGGGCAGAATACCCAGTGGGCAACTAGTCAGTGAGTTGTAGCAGACAAGGCAAACACACAACAGCATGGATGGGGGCAGGCATTGCAGGCCAGGGAAGGGGTGTGGGAGGGCCACAGAGAGGTGCAGGACAGCAGCTGACAGATCGCAGTACAGCACTAACAGGTATATATGTTTTGACAGGGGACAGTGCCTATCCCCTGCAACCCTGGCTGCTCACACCAGTACTCTGGCCGGCCACAGTGGCTGAGGAGCTGTACAACGAGGTACATGCCAGAACAAGGAACATCATAGAGAGGGTGTTTGGCATCCTGAAGATGCGATTCAGATGCCTGGACACATCAGGTGGTGCCCTACAATATACACCTCAGAAGGTATGCCGTATCTTCCTAGCCTGTTGTATGATGCACAACATGGCAATGAACCGTGGGATACAGGCACCTGAACCTGAGGGACAGTCTGACAGTGAGCCAGAGCCAGTGGTCAGGGGGATAGTGGAGCAACTCGAGAGAAGGGAACCTCGCATGGCATGCAGGGCCATACAGCACCGGGACAACATCATCAGGACACTGCAACAGACCAGAGGGTAAGTACAGACTGCACAACAACCTGAAAGAGTACAAGTGATTACCAATTTAATGTGCACAGACTAACATAACAGTGAAAACCACAATCACATCAGCAAACCAACCCAGTGTAATACACAAATAGTGTGTGCATGTGGTGTGAGTCCATGATTGTGCAGCACATATGTGGGGGGGGGATACACACAAATGGTGTAATCATGGTGGGGAGGTGCGATGTGTGTCGTGAGGGTAAGGGGGGCAACTGTGTTGGTGGGAGTGTGTGTGTGTGTGTGTGTGTGTGCTGCGTGCACACATCTGCCCATGCATGAGGGGGGTGCATGCAGAGTACAGCAGGCAGCCTGTGGGCATCACCGGCGATGACACCCACGCATTCGGCGTGCTCCCGTACCAGAGGTTAGGGACCCTGGGGTGCTCTGTGCAGAGGACACAGCTGAAGTGGAAGGTGAGGCAGGCATGGCTGACCTCCTGTGCCCCCGGGGGTTGGTGGAGGCAGACAGGGTGGATGGACGGCCACGGTGCCGCTGGGTTGCAGGTGGAGTGTGTGATGGATCGGAACTGGTACCAGTGGCAGCCCTGCGCCCACGGTGTGCCTGCCTGTGTGCCCCTCTGCCATCTGCACCACGGCCAACAAACCCATGCTGCCGACCAACAGGCACACCATGCATGACATCACCAATTGCCACCACTGCAGCAGTCAACCCAGAGAAGCCACGGTCTATGGCACCCACCAGGTGGCCAAACCTGTCCTCTGCCTGCTGCTCAGCACGTGCAAAGCCCACTGTTATTGCCTCCCGTATCTGACCCAGCTCATGTCGCAGCTCACACCGCATGGCATGCAGGTCCAGACGGGCCTCCTGCTGTGAGGTGACAGCAGACTGCAGGAGTGGCCGGGCACCATGGCCTTCGTGTACCAGAGGCACAGGACCCACAGCAGCAGCTGGCAGTGGTGCCTGTGGCAATGCACCAACTGCTACATCTGGCTGCTGACTATGAGTGGCAGTGGGTTGTGGCACCATATGGACTGTAACCCCAGCATGTGTCCGACAATGCATGCCCTGCTGTCCTGCAACACCACCCACACCACCCACCACCGTGTGTTCAGCCACACTGCTGACACCTACGGAACCACCCTGACCTGTTCCATGGCCTTCAGCAAGCCCCACCCCTACATCCCCTGGCACAGGAATGGCCAGCTGCTGTGAATATTCAGAGACATCACTGTCATCTGCACTGGTGACAGTGACCAGCAGTACCTCTCCCACCCCATCACTCTCAGTTGGTGCAACATCCAGGTGCCCACTGTACCCTAACACCCCTAGTGAGGTGTGACCCCCCTCCCCAGGCAGTTGCATGCCCTGTCCATGGGTATGCTCAACATGCATTGGGCCCATGCGGCCCTGAGATAGACAAAGTCCAGATGTTGTTGGCCGATCGTCATCAAACTCCTCCGCAACCTCGGGAACCTGGCTGGACATCTGTGGATCATGCTGTGGTGGTGCAGGCCTGTCCGAGGTGCTGTGGAGAGAATAGGGACAGGGTCAGTCACCCATCCATGGACACTGTGGCAAAATACCACCACTACCACCACCACCACCACACCATGCAGCCCCCAGGACAGGTACCCACCTCACACAAGCCTGTGACAACATGCACCCACCCACCCCACAGTGACCTTGACCATGCCAGGCATCATTTCTGCAGGATACAGTGCACCCTGTGCAGGACACCAAAAGCAGGACCATGCACCCTTGCCTGCACCACATACAGGGGTTACACATGTGAATACAGACCTGGCCTTGGAAGTGCGAGGGTCGTCTCGCAACCACCACCTGGCACACCTGTCACTGCCACCATCTGCAGTGTCAAGGCCACCACCGCCATGTGTGGCTCCTGCACACGCTGCTAGTGTTCCTGCGGACCACCACCAGTCCTGGTCCTGTCTCTGTGGTGGTGTGCCTCCTCCTCCTTTGCACGCCGCAGGAGGTCATTCCAACGTTTATGGACTGCCTCAGTTGATCTCCCACGACCACCAACCGCATTCACCGCTGCAGTCACCTCCTCCCAAGCCTGCCGCACAACAGCATCGGTGGCTCTGTGTGTGCGTAACACATCTTCTCTTTCTTTCACCTCATGTGCCAGGGTGTTCAGCTCATCTTGGGAGAATTTATGTGCACGGATGCGCTCCTGTTGAGCCTGCACACCTATGGGATAATAAAGAGTGGACAGGTGTCAGTGGCTGTGTCGGTGCTGCAGTGCATCACACAGTGGACATCACGATATCATCCCCTCAGTGCTACAGGCCACATGGACATATCAGATTGCTGCATGTGCCTGTATGGTGCACATGCCCACATTGCCACTGTCTGTCCTGTGTCTGGAGTGGTGTACACACATGTGCACTGCTGTGGATTGTGTGTGCCATGAACCCCCATGACTGTTTTGTGGCCCATTTCAGCATGGGAGCGCACATTGCTGGTGCACTGTGTATGCCCGGGGGGGGCAGAGGCCATCACACCACACATCCAGGAAGACAAGACGGTGCACTGTCATGGTGCAGCACCAGTGCACCTGGCTTGCAGACACAATGTGCATGCATTGGCACATGGCACAGTTAACTGCAGGGGGTATGTGCACAATGCAGTGGACGTTTGTGGTCCCACGGTGGTCATACATACCAGGAGTGTAGCCAGATATATCCATTTTGTGCACAGTCTCCAACCATCCCCCCCATTACATAATGTACACATCCTATCCAAATGGCACCCCCTTCCAAACAAGTTGTCAGATGATTCCTCTACACTCTAAAGAGATCATACATGCATCACACAGTCCTCAGTGGCCAACACTAACCCAAATACTACAGATTAGATTGATAATTGTAACCGAGTGGCCTATGGTTTGTGACAGGCAGTCAACAAAACTGGACACAAATGTGTACACTGAGTATGCCTGTCTACACCCTTGATACATACCTGGCTCTCGCTGCCCATCCCCCTGTTGCATGTCTCTCTCCATGTTGTTCACTGCTGTATTCTCGCCGCAGTTCCACAACACAACACTGGTGGTGCACTGCTTGCCCTTTTATAGCCCAGCCAGGCAATCCTGCCTGTTAGTCATGTAAATGAGCGCATAATGATATGCTAATCACACGGTTTGCCCCATGCATACACTAGTACCCTCATTTGCATACAGCCATTGAATATGGCTCTGAATAGCCCGGCGCTAGCACAGCAGCGCTATTTGAGGGTCAGCGCCGCGCTATGTGTAGATGCATGCTCATGGTTCCCCTTGTCCGCGCTGTCGTAGCGCGGTCTAGCGCTGTGCTAACCAGCTTTAGCGCGGCACTACACACATGCTCTGTATATCGGCCCAGAGTCATGGTAGGGGTCACGCATGCGCATTGCAAACACTTCCTGTTAGCACGGCGCTACGGCATACATCAGTGCGGCACTAGACTTCAGTTCTAGGGGGTGTTAGGGTGTATGCACAGTCGTTGTTTCACTGTTTACCGTGATTATTTGCCCCCTTCCACAGCACCAATGTCTGTGAGACATAGGCAAAGGGCAGTGGTGGGCCGTGACAGGCGGTGGGATGAGGCTGAGATGGCCAACCTGGTGAAGCTGACAGAGAGGCACCATCGCCGGCTATTTGGACCTGTGTGGGAGGGCGACTTGCCCTGTATGCAGGTCTGGGCTTCCATTGCCCGTCGACTAAGTGCCATCACAGGTATTCCACGTGATGGTGAAAAGTGCCGCCATCGTTACATCGACATCAGGTGCAGGCAGCGACCACTGCTTGAACGCTGCAGGGCCATGGTTGAGGGGACTGTGCCTGTGCCAGGTAAGAGATGACTGTAGCGCCACTGCTGGCATGGGTGGTGGGGCAGTGTGTTCCGTGGTGTGCTTATGTGCATGGGTGTTGCTGAGCTACACATGTTGCTCATGGAGTCCACCAATCCATTCGGTGTGTACTGTGTGGGACAGGGGTAGACAGTGTGCACGGACCCCTGTCATGCTTGGCATGGCTTTGGTGGTGCACTGCACCCGTCTGCCACTGTGTGTGTTGTGCTGCACCACTGGGGTACAGGGTGGTCTTTAGCGTACCATGGTGGTTGATATTGTAGTGACGCTGCTGTACCCTCTTCTCACTGCAGAGCGCCGAGGACAAACCACAGACAGGAGGGACGTGACACAGGCCGGACAGGGGCCGTCAACCGACAGGCGCAGGGTGCCTCCAATGGCACAGTGTGCAGCGGAGAGCAGTGACGGTGACAGGGGTGAGTACTGAGTGATGTTATGCTTTTCCACTGTGAGTCTGGCTTTACAGGGCAGGCAGTTGAGCAAGTGTGTATGTAGGCATACGCACTGTACACATTTGTGTACACTTTGGTGTACTGCATGTCTGTCAACTGTTCCTAGGTACACCAGACATTTTGTCACTTGTAGGCTACTGGGTGTGGCCCTGTTTGAAATGCTGTTGTGTAGGAGACTGATACATGTACACAACCTCATTAGAGAGTAGGGGAATTATCTGACAGACATCATACCCTTTTGGAAGGGGTGTACCATTTGGAGTTGCTGAGTACAGCATTTATAAGGGGAGTTTGGCTGTTGGGGATTGTGTGTAGAACATGTGAATGTCTGGCTACACCCCTGTACTACAGTGCCATGTCGGGTGTCTTGGCCCAGTTGGCTGGGTAATCCAGGCCACATGTGGGATGGCTGTGTGCATTTCCATTGTCCCCCTTTCCTCCATTGCCTTGCCTGCTGCTGCGAGGCCTGAGACATGGCTCGCTGTGTGTCTTAAGTATTGTTGCCATTGCCGCTATGTGTACTGATAGCAGCCTTGTACTGCCATGTGCATCATGTTGCTGTTATGCCCACCATTGTGGAGGGATGATGCGTGTCTCTGCATGGCTGTGGGACAGTCGTCATGCCTTGGGGTGGGGGATTACTGGGGTTGGCCTGTCATGCCACCTGTTGCTGCTGCTGATGTTGGCCTGTCTGCCATAGCAACAGTGTACTCCACCTATCATGGCATGTGTCATTTACAGTACCACGTATAACATGTCAGTATCTGTGCAGGACATGTTGTGGGTACATTCCAGGGCTAAGCAGGCCATGGCATGCAGAGGGATACTGTGTCATGTGGTGCAAGCATTTCCCTGGCAGTGTACTGTCATGGTGGCGTGGACACAGGTATGTTATAGTGTGTCCCTGTCCAACCTCCATGGTGGACATGCAGGGGGCTGTGTGGGAGGGGTCCTTTGAGACTGTGGTGCCACACGGCTCTGTGTGGCTGTACATTGCATGTGTGCCTGTTGCGGCATGTGTGTTGGCAGGCATCCTCCAAGCACTCAATGGTGGGCAGTTTGGCGTCTGGTGGGGGTTGGCCAATGGCCATTGAACTGCTTACTCAATGTCTGACACCTAACAAAGGCAATGTTGTACCTTTCTGTGTTTCATTCATTGTGGTGTACGCTAGGGTTGTTCACTATGACTGTCTGTGTATCCCATGGCCATTACAACTGTACAGGTTGTGGCCTTGTATGCGGTGTCTTGGCTTTCATGAATTGTATCTTGCAGGCCACTGGCGGCAACTGACACAGTCATGGTGTACATTGGTATGTTTTCATGCTACACTCCGGGGTGGGGTAGCCCACCCTAACAGTGGGGAGGGGGTGTCAGTGTGTCCACATGGTGTGCAGTTGTGGCCTCCCTGGCTACACCCCTGCCTGTGGGCTCATGCTCTGATGTGGGGGCCATTGTCCCTAAGAGGGTGCTGTCCCTCTGTCCCTGTAGTGCACGGTGTTTGTGCACATGTTATGCAGGTGTGCTGCAGGAGTTGTTCTGTGGTAGCATGGTGTGCTGGTGGTCAGCCTCTAAGGCAGATGCTGCTCCCACAGGTGTGTGTGTGCCTCGCCATGCCTTGACCACCAGGGTGACACTGTCCTGTGCATGCCTTTGGCCTACCACTGCAGTGCCACTGGTGGACCATGCCCAGTGTCTGTGTTTCACATGTGTGTGTCTTCTTGCATGGGTGGTGTCATGGCACTGTGCCATTCTCTACACCACTGTGGGCCCTCACCCTTCTGTTGCAGCAAGTGGTGTGGCTGGGCATTGCACTTCCCTGGTTGTGTACTGCTTGGTTACCTGTCCTGCAGTCCCTACTGTTCTGATGCCAGTGTCATTGTTCTCTGTGGTCATTGTCGAGTCTCTATCTGTGTCACTTGCCACTATTGCACACTTATGTCAGTCACCCACCCACCTGTTCAGGGTTTCCTGTCATCATTTGTACAGCTGCTGTGTTATGGCATCGTGGGTGGCAGTTTGGCTGGGTGTCTACAGTTCTTGTGGAGGGCAGCAGTGAGGGTGGGCCACTATTGGGGGTATACATGACAGGCATGTGTGGTTAATACGTGGTTGGGGCTGTGGCAATTTCTCCAGTTGGTGTCATCTGTATTTTGTATCATAGCTGTGTGACCGTGGGGCATGTCCCACCATGTGTCATCCATGTGCATATCAGTCAGTGTCACTTGTCGTTCACATCTCTGGAGGTGGCTGTCTGTTTGCACTGTTACAGTCTGCACGCCACTGTGCTGGCTGGCCTCCACGTTGTTGGGTTTCTCAGCATACATCCACGCATGTCGATGTACACTGGGGTGTTGCATGCTGCCTGTTACGTACTGCCTTGTCCTGCAGGCACATGTTAGTGTGTGTTGTGGTTTGTTACATACTAGCACATGGGCATGGTTGTTGGGGCATGCTGTCCACTGTGTGGTGGTACATGGTGCCTTTGTGTCATTGTCATGCCCTGATGTGGTCCCCCTTTCTCCTGTAGGTCCACGTCGGTCATCACTGTGGGCCACCCATCCAGAAGAGGGTGAAGGCACGGAGGAGCTGTTAAGGAGGGTGAATGCGCCAACAGCGTACACTAATTGAACAACTCAGCTGTCTTGATTTCTGAGACAAAGCAGTGTCTGCGGCCATCCTGGGAACACGTCTGCCAGCGCCTGCCACACCTAACCCCTGCATACTTTTACATTAGCCTGCTTCCTGTCCCTGGCCCAGTGTCCCTAGCCCTGTTTCTGCCATCCTGTTCCCCTCCATTGCTTTGTATTTCCACATCCCTCTCACAACTGCATTCTTACCCCATTGTTCTGTTGCTATATTTACCATTTGCCTGTTTGCACTGTTACTGTTGTTTTCCCCATTGTTTTCAATCCCTTTGTTATGCCTGCCCTTTTCCCTTTCATTATGTTTTTCTTGCACCCCATTTTTATGAACGGTGTTCTGCTATGTTTTGATTTGTTTTTCTGTATATATATTCATGTTGCCTTTGTGCCTTAGATGTTCACGTTTTGCATTATACTTTTTTATGCTTGACATTCCTGTGTCCTGTGTCTTTTTGGGGTGGACTTGGGATTTGACAGTGTTCTGTGGTGTTCTGATTTCACTTGTGGTTCTAGGTTATTCCATTCCTTTCACTAGTACTGCAGTTGTGTCTGGCTGGGCTGTTCTGCTTTCCTGTGTTCCTGGACAGCTGCTTACACCTCTGACACTTTGTTTTTGTGGGTGTTTGCACTGCCTCTGTCTGATTGCTATATTCACTGCTGTCTTTTCTGCTATATTCAGTGCTGTCTTAATCCTGGGCAATGTTTGCCCTGCACTCCTGGGCCTGTTTGCCCGGCTTCCTTCGCTTGCTATATTCAGCTGGTTTTGCACCGGGCTATTCATTTTGAATATAGCTAGGTTTTTGCTCTGGGCACAGTTTGCCCACTGGGCAGTGCTAATTTTGCCCCAGGGCAAAGTTTTGAATATCTGGCCCATTGTCTCTTGTTTTAAATTATATTATCAATCCCTTTATTCATGCTCTCCTTTACCCTTTAATAGTTTTTATCTAGATCATTTTCTTCAAGAAATAGACCTTCCATACTTGTCTCAACCTCAAATAGATATTCTTCAAGGCCCGTTGACTTTAACAGAGGTTTATGAGGCCATTGAAGCACTTCCACTAGACAAAGTGCCGGGCCCTGATGGTTATACATCAAACTTTTACAAATATTTCAAAATTCAGTTAGGTACAATATTGCTTAACACTTATAACTACATTTATATGCAAGGCTTCTCGGATCACAGTCTCACTGCTGCTACTATTGTGGTGCTCCCTAAACCGGGTAAGGACCCAACAATGTTATCAAATTACCACCCTATATCACTAATAATTGTAGATCTGAAGATTTTATCTAAAATACTTGCTAATAGGATGGCTCAGGTCTGGCAGACCTTATTAAGTCCTGAACAGGTAAGATTTGTAGCTGGATGTTTGTCAGCGTATGACCTGCGCATACTTTATCATCTTATTTCTGCATCAAGGGACTCCCATATTCCAACAGTTTTGGTGTCCTTGGATGCAGAAAAAGCCTTTGATCATGTGTACTGGGACTACCTGTTTAATTTACTTCCACGATATCGTATTCCAGCACAATTTATACAGTGGATAAACATCCTCTACTCACAACCATCGTCTCGTATATTATGTAATGGAGTCCTTTCCCCATCTTTTTTACTGCAACAGAGTACACGTCAGGGATGTCCCTTCTCTCCATTATTTGTTTAATTTATATTTGGAACCTCTTATTAGGAAGATTAATAATTCTACATTAATTTCTGGTATTCCAATCAATCATTCCCAATACAAATTATCGATATATGCCGATTATATTATGCTTCATATTACCCACCCATCTAAATCTATACCTGCTGCCCTAGGCATCATTCAGGATTTTGGCAGAATATCCAACTGTAAATTGAATTTGACTAAAACAGAGGTAATGCCCTTAACTAATCAGACCCCAAAAGTGAATATTCAACATTTTAGGCTTTCTTGGGTAAGAGATAGAATAAAATATCTGGGCATATATTTATCTCAATCTCATTCCAAATTGGGGACGTAATAATATAGTTAAAATGAATATCCTGCCCCAGCTGTTATAACCCCTTCAAATGCTTAACCAATTTCTCCCTAAATCTTGGTTTAACCAGGTCCATGGTATCATCTCCAAATTTATTTGGAAAAATACCCCCCTCTAGGGCAATCTCTAAATTACAGAGATCCAAAGAACAAGGATGGTTACAGGTTCCCAGCATTTACCTTTATTATTTCTCGATTAACTGCTCAGTTGTTTCACATTGGCTGAGGCCTATAGCAGATCCTGATTCTTACCTTTACTCCCCCTTGTGGTTTCAAATAGAAAACTCACTTTATGCATCAATGGGGGAAGATCAAAAGGGACTACTTTATCTTCCCCTTAACAAGGTCCCCAATCAGCTGAAATCCACACCTATCATGGCATCTATCCGAACTCACATGCAACTTAATAAGACCCTAGATTATTCACTGGAGAAAGACTCCTCCCAACCTATGTTGGGTAATCCCAACTTTATAATTGGAGGTAAAGTTATTAAGCAGTCCTTCTGGCCAGATGGTGTGGGGAAAAAAAGTGATAGATCTAACAGAGAACTATAAATTGCTTTCCTTCTCAGATATAAGAATAAAATACAATTTACCAACCTCTTTTTGTTTTAAATATATCCAAATTTCCCAAGTTTTAATACAACATCTTGGTAAATGGTCTTTGGGATCAATATATGATTAGACCGGTTGTAAGTACAATTTTGGTGAGGCCTACATCTCATTATATTTCTTTTTATTATTAGGAGCTTCGTGCTTGGTATGGGGACTCCGATGATACTCCTCATTATGTATGGGATAAGATTATTCCCCCATCAACTACAGTCCACCATCACTGGACACAAATCTGGAACAGATTGTATAAGGATGTCAGGTAGGACCGTTACAGGTTACTTTAGTTTTATGTTTTACAAGACCTATATTATACGCCTGTAAAATTTAAAAAATGAGGAAACTCCAGTCGGATATGTGTACCAGATGTGGGTGTCAATGGGGTACATTGCTCCACATTCTTTGGGAATGTAATAAAGTATCCCCCTTCTGGGAATGTATTTATTCTAGACTTGATCCCCTTCTGGGGCTCCAAAATGCTTTTCAACCAGAAATTTGCATTATTGGAGACTCAATGGATGTTCTATTAGGGAAACAAAGGAAACATCTTTGTGCTAAAAAAATAATATTACATCATTGGTTAGACCAACAAATTCCTATGTATATAGAATGGCTTCAAGAAATACTTTTCGCTTTACAAGCAGAACATCTCCTGGTGAACATTTCCAAACATAGTAAGAAATATCAGCAGATCTGGGCCCCCTTGCATACTCTATTGTCCATTTAATTTTTCCTCAAGACTATCCTATTGACTGTATTGTTGCATTAATTTGAGCTCTGCAGAGGTTAAGATAAATACCTATACCATTATCATTGTTTAGTATAATGTAAGAAATAGTTTTTGATGCTTTCTGTTTATTACTAACTCATAGTGGCGGAATGGGTGGGAAGGGGTGGGTTGTAGGTTTTTTTATTTTATTTTAAAATTTGGATGTTATAATTGATAATGTTTCAAATATCATCTGATATTTATGATAAATTATAGGTATAATTATTGTTTAAGGAAAAACATATGTATTTTGACTCACAATACTTCATTTTTGCTTTCTATAGAAGTATGAGAATATACAGGAGTTGTCGTGTGTATTACTGTTTCCTAACTTTTGTACAAAATTGTTTCATGTACAATATTTTATTTATTTAAATTCTGGTGACTGGGTAGGCCCACTGAGACCATAATGGTCCCTTTTTCAGGGGTGGCCCAGGGTTAACTACAGTCAACAGTACAATAAGAAGTAGGAACAATTCAAGGGAAAGTGTGCATATACAGACATTAAAATCAGAACATATAGTACAATCACAGGCAGGTTAGGTAACATTTAGAATAACATGGGGTAAACACTAGTTTCACAAGAGTGGCAGTTACATAAGGTTCTTTTATCAGGGAAATGTGAAAATTTAATGAAGTTTATTAAATTTGAAAAGGATGGCTAAATCTGCCACTGTGTGCTGGGAGAACTGACATGGTTCAAATACAGAATAAAGCACAGTCTCTACAAAGAGTGAGCAATACAGTTTGCCACAACAGAATGTGTTGGCTGTGCTGGGATAACTGCATACTCAGAGGCTGCAGACTGAGTGCCTTCAGACTCTGCAAAATACATTGATTTTAGCTAAATTAATGGTCTAGATTGTCTCTTTACACCAATAAAATGAACATTTAGTGAACAAATGGTTGTGCTGTCTCATCTTGTGTCACTGCGTGGACAATGTTAACATTCTGACTGCTCAAATATACCTGCCCTACCTTTCAGTGATATATTCCTTAGCAAAACTCACAAAACTGTTATTTCAGTTATGTTGGGTTATTTTTCTTTCCATGTGACAGTTAGGTGTCAATGTGGATGTGCAAATCTCCAAGTGGAGTGAGGTGAAGATAATTTTAGTGTGCACTTTGTGATATTGTAATATTCTTCAAAAGTTAATATTTTCTCATTGTCAACCACCACTTACCATTTTATTTTTCTTTCAGGTGAATGATTAATCTGTCTTTTTGTTGTACAATGGAACTCATGTGCATCAGGCAAATCTTTTTGTTGTAATGCAAATGTCGAATGAATTCCAGTTTTAATCCAGCCGTTGATTTCTCTCTCAAGAGGAAGGTACATTAGTTATTACACATTAAATCTCTCACCAACCACTGATCAGTCACACCAGCCAACACTATGCTGCCTTGTCTCTCACTGAGACCAATCCTTTCAATCCCTTCACTGAATAACAGCACTCATACATGACTAAAATTGTTTTGTTGTGATGTGTGCCTCCAAAGAAAATCCAATTTCATTCTTGCACTTGTTTTGACTCTCAAGTAGAATTCTCAGAAATCAAAATGTCTTTATCTCGTCTGTTTCATTCTAAGTTTCTATATGATGCGCATTTCTGATGTTGATTATATGTGTGGCGACATCTTAGCTGTTGAGTTTTCTGTTCTCTGGCTACTTGTAGCTGATCAATTCAATTTAATGAGAACCTTTTATAATAGGTAGCTTTGTGGCAGTCTGGCGGAAACTGGGAGTAGTGGGGGAAGGATTCTGGGGCCTTTAACTTTGACTCCCATCTGGTACCCCAGATCATTGGGGACTACTTTGTGGATCCTTTACTCCTTTCAGATCACCTTCTACAGTCATGTTTACTTGTGACTTAAGTATGAAATCAGCCTAAGACCCCTTCTCTCCCCTTTCTCCTTTCCTTTTTGCATCCCTCATTCTTGGCTCCCCCATTATCTTTATCTGTTGCATTGACACCAGTATAATTATATGCAGCATGCTTTGCCCAAGCCACAGATAAGCAGCATCATGTGATGTATATGCCCACTTGTATATTAATACCTAGAGTGCATTGGACACAGTTAGTTATGATAGAGGATATTATGTCTTATTCTAGAACAAAGTAACCTTGCATTTATGGCTTCATGGTTAATAGCAATCCCAAAAATGTGCACTATTCTCATAAAACTGGGTGACAGTTATACTTCTATGAGCATAGGCTAACAGAAAAGGTAAAAAGAAAATCTCTGCTTTATTAATTTCTATGTCACAGAAACTGTTTTTGTATTTGCTACACATACCTGTAGCTCAAAAAAAAAAATCAGTTTTGTGTGCTGTACTGCACTTTTGCTATTACCATGAAACTAAATGACAAGCAGCAGAGGGAAAGTATAGGTTATGGTGCAACTAACCCTGTGCAGCTAAAACAGAGATCATGCATAGAAAACATTAGGCAATCTTTTCTTAAGCCGACATTAAAATAGTGAGTAAAAATTATGACACACTGGTTTGTTAACTAAGATTGCAATTAAGTATTTGTCCAGTTATTACATACTATATATAATAAATTGAGCCCAAATACATTCCTATGGACTATCATCTACTCTGGTGCATCTATGCTAGTACAGAGCTCCACACAGCACACCTACTGACAATCATTTTCCCTTATTGAACTTGTCCAAGGATTGTGCTGCAAATAGGTTGCCAAGGCAACCAGTACTATAAAGAGAACCCACTTCATGTTTCTGGGTGCTCCACTAGAATACTGTGGACTGCTGTGGCTCCAAAGCAAAGTGCAGTCTTCTAAGGTCTTCGTATCTATTTTATTTCTTTAGTTTTTGTTGACTGGGAAAGGAAGGCTAAGCAATTCTGCCTATTTATAGCCTCATCCCAGGGTAGGAGGGAACTACAGATGGAAACCAATTTAAACCAGATAAAGCTGTTGGTGGTGTTGTTTAGTGAATGGAGGGAATTTGACCAGGAAAATTCCCCTTCTGTTTTCAAGAACTGACACAGGATCTTTAAAATCCAGCTAAACAACAACCAGAACAGACTGATGGGACCTTGGTTTAATATTTCATCCAAAAGACGGCACCTCATGAGTGCTGCACTCCCCTCATGCTGCACTACAGTGTCAGTATTGGGATTTTACCCCAAGTTGCTGGTGTGGGGCTAGAACCCACAATCATCCCATCATCCAGACTCAAAGGAGAGTATGCAACCTGCTGAGCCACTGACACTGTTATAAAAGATATGAAAATCTGTCTAGTTTCTTTTTAAGTGAAAACATGAAGAAAACATTCTTCACCCTGCCTCCTTCAGGGTATATGCTGAAAGTGTGCCTAGAACACTACTGAGTCATGGGGCCAGGCAGGCATACCGGATTAACCTGCTAATGTAAATTTTAGTTCCATTCTTTCAAATGTATTATTTCTTGAATTGCTCATCTTGAATGTACATGTATTGTTTATTTATTGTGAAAAATGTACCCACATGATGGAAAATAGTGGGAATAGATTTAGCAGTTGGCAGAGAGCATGGGGATTCTCAGATGTCTCAGACCACCAGTACCATTACAAAGTGTTATATCATTTTGCCAAAGTTAATTGAACATTGGGACAACATAGGTAATGCAGTTACGCTGTTTGCATGATCTTAGACACAATATAGAGGTGATATTGATGCTTATCATTTTAAAAATATAAGGATCAGTGATGTAAACACATGCCTTATGTTTTTAAGGCAGTAAATTATTTATGGCTGCTCTAGAGAGTGCACTACCTTTTAAATGCAATAAGAACATAAACTGTGTTGAACTTACTGTTGCAACATTTTCCATTTAAGAACTGCAAGTCTATCCATTACAAAATATCTTATGACTTACTAATTGTATTAAAAGAGAAATAATGTGACATACTCTACCACTGAGCTACAGGCTCACATAGTTGGACCTGGGAATCCAGGACACACCTCCTTTCTCTGATACTGTATGTGCTGCAACTAGGAGCAATTAAGATGACAATTAGATGTCTTTAGTGCAGTAGTAGCCACTGCTTAGCAAATAAATCACACATTATAGTAAGAAAGAAATATGTGACCTACTGTCCTGGTCTTGGTGCTCTACCACTGATCTACAGGCTCACAGGGCTGTGCTAGGGGTTCCTGGATACATTTTTACAGTGGTAGTGCACTGGAACAGTATTCCCAGGGCCTGGGTTCAATTCCCAGTCAGTGCCATTATATCTTATCTCATGTGCCTAGTTTTATGAAACAAAAAGAGCAGGTCATGATTCTGGGGTGTTCAAATGCAACTGGTAGACATAAGCTACAGTTTTTACTGACAGGAAATCCTGTGAACCTTGTTGCTTCAAGCATGTTAACAAGTCCAATCCTCCCTGTACAATATGCTGCTCAAAGAAACTCCTGGATGGTCTCCCCTGATATTTATGAAGTGGTTTTATGAGCAATTTGTTTCAGCAGTAAAGCAGAATTTATGCTTACAGAGGCACTCACTGAAAGCCATTCTCCAGCTCATCTGAAAATCCCACCAGTCAAAACAATGGCTCAATCTGATGTGTCTTTCTGTTCCCAAACACCACAGCTAAGCTTCATCCTTGTAAGCAGGGTATACTGGAAATTCTAAAAAGAAATGACTGCAAGAAGATGCTCTAGTCCATGCTATCTGATGATATTCAGAGCAAGATCACATTGAAAGATCTGATCTACATGGTAGCTGAGACTTGGCAAAATGTTAGGCAGGAGACAATCCAAAATGTATGACAAAAGTCTGGGATATGGTTTCCCTCAAATAGTGATTATGAGGCTAAAATGCAGAAGCTGATGACAACACACAGATGCAAGCAGAACTAGACGAGCAAAGTGTCCTCCCAGCAGCTTTACCTGGAGACCAAATTTCCGCTCTAGAATTGGAGGACAGTGTGTGTGTCCTGTGATGTGAGAGAGGAAGGGCAGAAACTTCTCAATGAGGACACTATAGTAAGCATCGTTGGAAGCAGCTCACAACTAGATACCAACCCAGAATCAGAAAAGGAGGAGGAGGATGCCATGTTGCTACTGCCAGTGACTACACATTCTGAGGCTTCTCTTTAGTTTGAAAAATGTCTGCAGTAGCTGCCAAGGCAATCCAGCTGCACAGCACTGGACTTGATGCTGCTCTGAAACCTCCAAGCAAGGGAAAGTAAAACAATTTGCTGGACTTAAACAGAAAACTTTTTCTTACTTTTTAGTAAAATGTAAGAGTATACAAAGATAATTCTTTTCTTACAAAAGTAAGTATTAATTAAATTTGTTTTTGATGCCTAATTTCCTGATTGCTGATTTGCAGATCACAGGATAAAGTAAGAAAGTGCAGAAAAACTGAGATTAATCTTGGCCATAAGATCTCATCTTTACCTAGCTAATGAATGGCAGTTTCATTTATCCAGACTTCTAATTATCCAAACTGTAGGAGTCCCCCAGGTTGTTAAGATGACTAGGAGTCTATTGGAAGGCTATAGCCTGTAGCTCAATGGGGCGGTGCAACTGGCCACCCCCCCCCTTTTGCCTATTTAAGGGCTGCTCTACTCACTCCACACACAAGCATTTTTCCTTGCAGCCATAGGCTCTTTTGGTCTACCTTCTCTCCTGGGGCCTACTATGGCTTTGCCCCCTTCCCCACGCATGTTTGGACTCTGTTAGGTTTGTGCTAGATTCCTGTTTTTCTGTTCTTCTTTTGGTTTGTATTACTCCTTGCTTCAGTGTGTGCTGGTTCACTTCCTGCTCCTGTCCTTGTGTTTGCCTTGTTTGCTTCTTTTGTGGGCTTTTAGTGCCATCTATACATTGCTACTTGTGCTTCAGGTTATAATCTGTGTTTCCTTGCCTCAAGCAACCTTGTGTCTTTATCTCCAGGCTCCATTTCTCACCTACTATTGCAGCCCTTTGTTCATTGCATCATTCTCTGTATGCTTTAACTCAACCTGCTTTCTGCATAACAAGTCTCAGTCCCTGCTATTGTCATTGTCTGTTTCAGCTCACACTGTAATCTACTGCCTTGTTCCCCCTAATTGATTACACCTGTTCAAGGTTTCGCTGCCTAGCTACCAAGATCTCCCTGTTTTACTTCTTCATAATAAGCTAAGCAACCTAGTCCACGGAACTCAATCCTGCTTCCTGAACTTATACCAAGCTAATATTGTTGCTGTTTTCAGTGCATTGCCTCTCCCTACAGTTTCTATGTTCATTCAGATTGCTACTCCTACAAGCTATAGATAATTGCTGTAGGATGATGCTCAATTACTTTTGCAGCCCTACTGCATTATTCCTCACTTCTATGTTTGTGTTATTTAGGCTCATTTATTGCTACTCCCACCTTTACCAAACTTTACTTATACCAAACCCTCAGCAGTTTGTTTGTGATGATAACCTAATGCTGCTTTTATGGCTGGCACACATTTAACTTATTTCATTACCAGCTTGGTGATGTGGTGTAATTTTTATGGTTTCTTTGTTTTTCCTATGGTGGGAGACTGAGGAGTCACATCGGGCATCATCACTCCAGGCAACAGGAGCAGCCTTTAACTTCTTATATGTTTTATTAGTCACTGACTTGCCCCGGACTTATATTGCTGCTCCACATAGCCTTCATGGCATTCTGCAACTAGCTATTCCAGGCAACTTTCTACCTTAGGGCAGCTGGCTCCAGCCAGCCTTCTAACATCCTTTCCCTGCTATTCTGCACCTGATTTACATAGTCATCCAAGCCTTCCTGTCCCTTGCAGCCCTCCCAGCCTTTCTGTCCCTTGCACTGCCAGTATTGTTCATATACTAGCATTTTCATTCCAGGGCTGCTCCCCTTTCAATACTGGCATCCCCTTTCAAGTCTGAGAGCATATCATGTTTACTTGCTTAAAACCGCATCTCCTACCATACTGGCTTTGCAGCCTCCTCCTACCTAACTGGCTTCACAGCCTCCTCCTCCTTAACTGTCAGCCCTGAGTTTCGCCTGACCTTGCTCTTCTCTCACTCATAATATACTATCCAATTCACTCAGAATTTGGCTTCCTAATGGACTTGGTCGGCATGCATTCATGTGGTTGACAACTGATATTTGCCTTACCTAGACCCATGAGAGGGTCCGCAGTGCTCAGTCTGACCTGCGTACAGGTCTCCCCATGTCTGCTATCATCCATTATGACCCACGTATGGGTCACATGCTCATTTCCACTCACTTTTCCACATTTTGGAGACATGCCAGCCATATCCATTACTCCAGGATTCAGGGCTAGCCCTATGGCTGACAGTCTCACTCTGCACCCCAAAGTCTGCATCTTGAGCATGCAAAACTTGGGTCAGGGTCCTTCTTTCCTTGCCCATAGTTGGGTAAGTCCTCACTCTGGGTGGACCATCAGTTTTCAACCATCCTGATGGCACCTCTTGATGTAGCATTTAAGGCTTCAGTGGTGACAGGGTGGGACTCTCACAGGAAGGGCCCCTTTAGCTGCCCAAGTGGGTTCGGAGGCACCCCTTCATTCTATTCTCCCTATGACTGCCTCTGTTTCACCTGATTTATTCATAGATTGGTAAGCTGGCTGAGCACCTCAGCAGTTATTACTCTCTTCCCTCTGCCTTGATCCACTCTTGTTGGAGAGTGTGCCCACAACCCTCCACAGCACTCCTGTTAGAGTGATAGAGTGAGAGTGCTCCCCAACATTGCAGTTCCCTTGGACTGCTCTACTAAATTGCAGCAGCAGAGCCGTCACTAACCAAAACTGTCCCAAAGCCTGAAGGGAAGGCAACCTAGGCCTTGGAACTCCAGAGGTTTCCGCTTCAAAGGGTTTTTTTCCTCTCCTCCATGCCAGTGGTCGTAATACTTGATGGACATCCTTGTAGTCCCTAGGTCGCTTAGGAACGATTCCCACTTAGGTAGATTTCCACTGCTGGATGGAGTCGGGTGGATGTCCCGTAATCTGCCCGTCCTCCTCTTTGGCTGTTCTCTCTCTCCTTAGGGAGCCAAGCCTCCATGCCTTACAGTCAGACCTCTGAGTGTATCATGATTCACCCACCATTTCCTGCTTACTTTACTCAAACAATATGACCAATGGACCTATGCTGCCAGCTGAACCCTGTTACCAACTGACCTACATACAGGTCTTCATTGACCAATGCTACCAGCTGAACCTATGCTACCACCCGACCTATGTACAAGTCTTCATTGATCCATGCTACAAACTGAACTTATACTACCACCTGACCTATGTACAGATCCTAGACCCCGATATGTGTTCATTGCCTAGTATGCTTTGCTTGACACTGTTTCTGGGCTTCTTCCTTAGGTACCTTTAGCTAAGGGAATCAGTCCCATGGCACCTCTAGTGGTGGAATCCTCCCCTAGGGTTCCTTGCCTCTGTACCCCTATAGGGTGGTATATCCCATGGATAGAGAGGTGAACAGCCAAAGTTTACCTACATTACACAAGCACAAAATCAGTTGCACAGACACATTGAACTGTACTTATATCTAGTCCTGTTTTGAATGTCTTAAAAGTGCAGACTTCTGCAATGTCATTAAGTAGACTTTTCCTCATGTTAACCACATGCTGTATAAAGCAATGTTTTCTAGAATGTTCCCTTATTACCCACCTGCTCTGTTTGAAGACATCTCACTCAGTAGAGCAAACATCTTTGTATACTCCAGCATATCTATCGCCTTAAGTATTTGAAACACTGTGATTATTCTCCTTCTGATATGTCTCATCTGCATTCTTAATTATTTGGGCACGCCCAATCTGTCCCAAAAGATTTTGCACATAAGTCACTAATCAGCTTTGTGGCCCTGTGCTGGACCCTTTTCATCTCTTTAACGTCCTTTTTCCACCACATTGACTAGAACAGGATATTGTACTCAAGGAAACATTCTAACTAAGGCCTTATACATTGGGAGATCACCTCCATAGACATGCTCATTGCCACAATCCTAGTTCATAACAGCATAATGTTTGCTCTCTTTACTACAGCAGTACTTTCCTGTTGTACTTTAGCTTACTGTCCATAGTTACCCCTAGATTTTTCTCATACACTGTGCTGTTTGACTTTGCAATGCACAGAATGTATGTGTGATCCAAAATCTATGTCTCAAGTAAGGATGCAGCATTTTTTACTACAGCCATTAAAAAAGCAACTAAAACCTCCAACCTCCACCCACTGTGTGGTGTTTCCCCCATACCACCCAGGTAGTTTCAAAAAGTATTCTGCATCTCCCACTGGTACTCTCCACGCTGCACAGGCAAAGTTTTAATTAATTGTAGGACAGATTATATAAAATTAAATATATTTCCCTCCACCACACACAATTCACAGTTCCATCTCCCACCTCCTCACATTCCATTCCATTATTTATGTTTTATAATTTATATGTTTCATATTTTCGTAACCCCTCACCCTAGTACCCAACCTCTAACACCCACTTCCCTCCTTCACCATGTCCTTGGAATAAATTATTTTTTGTCCTGTAAAAAAAAGCTCATAGGAGTGATCCTGCCTTACTTTTTCTCAGTCCAAAGCCACTATTTGAATGAATGATGTGGTTTACCCTTTAGTAACACTTGATTGATCAACACACCTCATTCCATTGCCAAGCTATCCATGGTTGGTAAGGTGATGGGACTTACTTAACTGATGATGATGATGATGACTCTTTCTGTGTGGCATACTTGAGCATATCATGCTTGTTGGTGTTGACAATGTTGAAGTCATCAAAGTATTATCAGGAAGAGGACTTGCAATGATGGTGAGCATCAGTGTAGTCCTTGGGCTGACAGTACTGCTGAGAGTTGTGAGCTGAACTGTGATGCAAGTACTGGAGGGAATCTAAGGTGACTTCCTACAAGAAGGTGTAGAATTTAGAATAGTATTAGTTGTGACTTAATGGGCATGTGAATTATCAAATGGATAGCTGCAGTTACTCTGTGGAAAGTGAAGTTTCAGAAACACTAATAATCCAAGATTCACTGGATCTAGCCTTCGGTGATATGGTATGGCAATATCATCAGCAGTACTTAATCATCCTTCAGAAATGATTGATATTTGAGGGTATTGACAAAATAAAAATCTGCTTTAGCCAGTGCAGGCCAAATGACTTCCTGTCTTGCTAGAATTCAATGAAAGCAGTGCTAGATAAGGCTGCACCATGTGCTTAGATAACATATATGAGTTTTCCTCCAAACTATGTGAGTGGCATAGGTATTACATATTCAAAAGCTGCCAAATTTCCTTGGCTTCTCAGAATCATCATCATTATCCAAGTCTTCAATGTCATCATGCACACATGTTACACTGGTACCACAACAAGATAGCAATGAGGAAGAGCAGTATAACCAGGAGTTTGGGTATGCACATTATTCCTGAATAGCCCACAACATAGATTTGTGTTTTAAGAGTCTCTTGACAATGTACAGCATGTAGTTCCACCATGTGGTTGCAACTTTAATTAAGCAATGCTGAAGAAAACTGTGTCTCTGTTAGTTATGAGAGTTGAAGTTAATGTATTTGGGGAAACAATCAAAATATTTAATGATATCATGAGCAGTACCAAGCATTTTCTGTAACTGTACACATTTGCAACCACATGACTCAACTCCAGATTTAGAACATGTTTGACAAAGGTACACACTAAAAATCCCATCATGCATTGCCTTCAGCATGTTACTGACACTGTCCATCATGAAGATGTTCACCTTCAGATTGTGAGGGCCTATTCAAATGTCTAGCGGAGATTGGATGAACCTCAGACTATTTCTCCACTGTGCTTCTTCTCTATGACTGGCACATTAAGTGATGAACTTCCTTTTGACGTGCCTTTGTGAGTCTGTGTGCTTTAAAACATCTTATTCCAAAACAATGTTGGAAACTGTAAGAGTGAGCTACAGCAACAGTGTAAAGAATGTACTCACAGTATGCTGTCAGGTAGACTCAAAATGGTCCTTCAGTACTTTTAGAGAAAAACACTGCTAGGCCATAGGATAATTTATTAAGTTTCATTGAGAACAACTGAAAGACAATTCCCCTTAATGCACCAATGTTTTATGCATGCTCCATGCACTTTTTCAAGGCTTGTTGGGGGAGGAGGTGGATAGCAATGGTGGTGATATGGAAAAATTTCATGGTAACATTTTTTCCAACAAGCAAATACTTAATAGGACTTATGGCCCCATTTTCAAAAGCAGTCCAGTGTACATAGATGTGTTATAACTTACTATACAATTACATTAGACACATATTCTCACAGAGAAAAATAATACAGTTATTTAATGACATTAACTTATTTCATTCACTCCCTTTTTAAGAACAGATTTAGGTTCCATAAGAGAATTAACAAATGTTGTTTCAACTGTTATGTCATTTTACAATCTGGATACACTAAATTTTAATGTCATTCCCTATATTTCATTTTCACTTTAGGAATGTTCAACCATCTATGAATTACGTCACATAAATAATATCTCAGTGCTGCTTTAAATCACATTTCTAGTAGTTTTTTTATAGATTAAAAGTGATAGCTTTATGTACTTGACAAATTAATACTAGCATTTTTTCTCCGCTCACTTTGAAAGGTTGACAGCCCAGATCATGAAGCATTTGACAGTACTGAATCAGACAGTTACACAATAAAACAAATCTAGATATCTTATTTTGAATGTTAGTAAGTTTCATTAGGACAACACTTTTTGCATTTCTATAAATCTGAATGTCACATTCTGAAACATGCATTAGAATTTGCTGGGCAATCTTTTGTTTTGCATCTTTAATAAGTTAAATGACTAGTCTTACAAAGGCTTCCAATTTAAAATTCACCATCTGGACTAAGGTGTTGATGTTTGGTACAAAACCTAAATTGTAGATCACAGCAACCAGGTATTCATACTCAGGTATTTGTACAAGTATTGGGGTGTGGGGGGGGGGTGATTTGGACACAATACAATGGGCAGTGAGACTCATCAAGCTTTGGTTTGCACTGTCACTCCAGATATCACTAACGAAATGTATTGCATATAAACCCTGTCTGACCTGAGTGGAGATTGGGAATAGACATGGATTTTAAGAAGATGTTAAGATGATGAAATAGACTAGATTTAGTAGCTCTAACAGTTGAATAACTCATGCAAAATACCAGGAAGACTATCATCAATATGTGAAATGAAATATTTGCACAATGGCAATCAAACAGCATGATTGCTTGACTAAAATGAAGCTGCTTACCATCTAAGCAAAAACACACAGGCCCGGATATTCAAACTGCACCAAGCTGTGGCGCAAGCCTGGGTGCAGCTCAACTTTGTTGCACAGGGGTGTGGCCTGGGCGATATTCAACGGAGCTGAGCTATGGTGCAGCAGCTTTGAATATCGCACCCTGGCCATCCCCACTGTGCATGGTGCACAGGGGGCCATTTGCATGTCATTACGGCCCCATTTGCATGCCATTAGCATGCAGGTGCGCCGATCCCTGACGACTTGCGCCTGGCACCCTGTCAGGCAGAAGCCATCGGGGACCGACGCCCCATGCAGCCTGATCGCGGGCATTCCTGTAATATAAAAAAAACCCTGACCAATATCTCTGGTGGTCCAGTGGACCTCTACACGTCCAATCGCGGGCATCAGTATAGTCCCCCCCCACGTCCAATATCTCTGGTGGTCCAGTGGACCTCTATGTGCCCGATCACAGGCATCAGTATAGTCCCCCCATGTCCAATATCCCTGGTGGTCCAGTGGACCTCTACGTGCCCGATCGCGGGCATCAGTATAGTCCCCCTGTCCAATATCCCTGGTAGTCCAGTGGACCAATCGCCGCCCTATCGCGGGCATCCGTAACACATAACAGACCCCTACCACCCTGGTGGTCTAGTGTACACCCCTCCCCACCTGCCCACTGAGCCCCACCGCCCTGCTCCCCCCTGTCAGCCGGCGGGCAGCAGCACCCCACCCGCCTGCCACCCCGCCGCCCACCGACTGACAGCTCGGTAGGGCTGCATGCCCATTGGTTAACAGCGTGAGCCAATGGGCATGCAGCCCATCCAGTCATTACTGTCCAGATATGTGAATGAATCATTCACATATCTGGACCGAGTTGTAGGAGTTGCATGCCCATTGGCTCACGCCAGAACCATCGGGCGCAGCCCTACCTGCTGTCAGTCGGGTGGGTGGTGGGGCTGCAGGCAGGTGGGGTGCTGCCACCCACTGGCTGATGGGGGGGAGCGGGGTAGTGGGGCTCATTGGGGGGGTACACTAGACCACCAAGGTGGTAGGGGTCTGTTATGTATTACGGATGCCCGCGATAGGGCGGTGATCAGTCCACTGGACCACCAGGGATATTGGATGGGGGGGAACTATACTGATGCACATGATCGGGCACATAGAGGTCCACTGGACCACCAGGGATATTGGACGGGGATTGCCTCAGGGATGCCCGATGGGGCATGGGGGCATACCAGGTGCGGCAGAGTCTTTGGTGGCCACCATAGGTGGCAGCTGCCGTGTTGTGCCCTGCAATGTGGCAGCTCACCTGTGGGGTGGCCATCACTTGTTCTTTTTTTGGCTTAACTTTGTGCAAGGCAGGTAGGGTTGCGCATGCATGACTCTGCACATCCCGGGTTGAATATCGGGCTGTGCAGATTATCATCAGACGCGCCCCCACCTGTGCCTGCATACATTACTGATGCATCCAGTGAATCGGGACTTATGTGGCGACTTTTTCCTTTTGAATATCGCTACTGATGATCAGTGGTTGCGCATGGTGTAACACTGTTGCGCCTACACGAACCCTTTGAATATCTGGGCCACAATGTTTAATTAATTTTTACAGAAACAGTTAATTTAGATTTCTCAACAAAGTTCAATGTTACTCACAAGGTGTTTCCTGGTAGGGCTGCAAGCGCAGGCAAAGAACAGGCAACAAACCTTTTCAATGCTGCAATAATAGATCCAATAACATTTGCATAATGCTTAACTAGAGTATATAACTGTATACATTATTGAAGTGTGCAGTTTATTGATTTTTTAATAACTTTCCATGCACTACTGAATCTCATGGTGTGTGAATATCCTCACAAATCACATGCTATGATAATATCACACCACCATAGAATAGTGATGTCTTCTTCAAAGTAACTGTACAGTATGTGTGACAAATAAGGGTTTAAACTGGACTATCTTAAAATGACATACAGTACATCCTAAATCATGCCTACATTAAAAGTACATTTAGTAAAAAATACCAACCAACAGTTTTCATCTGTATCTCCCCCCACCCCGGGACGAGGCTGAAAATAAAAGGAATTGCCCAGTCCTCCTTTGCCGGTCAGCAACAACTAAATAAAAAAATACAATGCATTCATACAACAAACGTGACAAGCTAATATGAAAGTGATGAAACCACAAACCAAAAAAGTTAAAAACACTAAGAAGCAAACTTATTAAAAAGAGGTGTTAACATGCAAGTCATAAATAAGTATGAAGCAACTACTCTTCGTTTTGAATTTGGGAGTCCCAGTTGACAAAGTTGCTATTCAGTAGCTCTCTTATTGAAACAATTTCTGGATAATGTCTCCTTTTTTTAACAATATTTTATTGACAATTTTAAAGAGTCAACATGTCACAAAACCAGTTAACAAGAAACACACTGAAAAAAAAGAGAAAAGAAAAGGAAATACAATGCAAACATACAATACATATTAACAAAGTTCCCTCTCTCAATGTCTCCTTTCCTAATATCCATCATATTTTTTCAATTCTAATCAATGGTAAACACATTGTTGATGTATGTCTTACACTTTTAAAACACCTGGCCATAGCATTCTGTTCATTATTTGTACTGATAGCCACTTTGTGTTCTCCATTCTAAACCTTCATCTCTCTCACAGCAACGATTTACAGACAATGGGTCCAACTCTCAAAACTCAGCACAAGCCATGACAAAGGTGACTTGTGCCAAATGCAGGTACACCAGTGACCCTGCACCTGATTCTATATCAGGTAGAGTCCTGGTGGTGAAGTCCCGCAGCTTGCAGCAACTGTGGCTTTGTGTTAAACATACAGCACATCTGGATGGGTTACTGCAAGCTGCGGGGCAGCCGTGATCCACTACAGGACATCCCTCGTGGTTAATGACCCCCCAGCTCCTATCCCCTTTTATTAAATATAAACACGTTCCTGGTGGTCTAGCAACCCCCCCCTGCCCTGATCCCAATTTATTAAAATCACACACATCCTTGGTAGTCTAACAGACCCCCACAGTGCTGATCCCCTTTGTTTAATATAAATATGTCCACGGTGGTCTGGTGGACTCTCCAGCCCTGATTGCCTTTTATTAAATATAAACATGTCCCTTGTGATCTAGCAGACTCCCCCCAACCCTATCTTCCCATTTAAGAGCACATATCATTCCATGGTGGTCTAGTGGACCCCACCCCCACTCTGGCAGGCAGTGCCTTGCCACCCTACTCCCCCATCCCGAACCCGAGCGGGTGACTGGCACAGCCCTTCATCTCCACCATGGCTAGTCACTGACTGAGCTATCACTAAGCACATACCTTATACAGTACATGCTCAGTGATTGACAGCCCACTGAGCTGTCAGTCAATGAGTGCATACTGTATACAGTATGCACTCATTGACAGCTCAGTCAGTGGCTGGCCATGGTGGAGAGTGGAGGGTTGTGCCAGTCATCAGCTCATGTTCAGAATGGGGGGAAGCAGTGTGGTGGGACATTGCCTGTCAGGGTGGGGGGCCACTAGACCACCACAGAATGATATTTACTCTTATATGGACATATCAGGGTTGGTGGGGTCCATTAGACCACCAGGGACATGTTAATATTTCATGAAAGGGGATCAGGACTGGGGGGGGTCAGCTAGACCACCAGTGATGGGATTATTATTCCTAAAAGGGGATCGGGGATGCATGGGGACCATGGCACATGTTCCATCCTTCACAGGGAATGCTCTGAGAGTGGCACAAGTGGACTAATCCTCACAATGGGCAAAATTCTAAGTACCCTTATACCTTCGACTTTCACGCTCTTGGAGGGTTTACAGAATCCTAAATTAGAGGATATGGCAGCTTGTGTCTGCCACATGCCCCATAGCACCTTGCAGCAACCCAGTTTGTGCTGCAAGTAATGCATAAGCCCCACTTTGGTGCATGTAGCCTGTGGTTGATGCAGGCTGCATTTGTGAATTGCTCCCAGTGCATCTTTTGGTGCAAGTGGCATTCCTTGTGGAGTAAGAGGGCTTTGAGAATGGGGCACAATGTCTCATCCTCTTTCACCCACCTCAATTTCTTTTATTCAAATAAAGCATAAACATGTGATTGGCATCTTTTCTGCACTTTTAAAAGGTCTGGCAATAGAATAATCTTCATTATTTATACAGATGACTGTTTTATGTTTTCTTTTCCAATCTGGACCTTCAGGGATCTCTTCATCTGCCCAAAATAAACAAGCCCACATGTGTAGAACAATATGTAAACTACTCCATTGCCACTGCAGTTAAAGAAGTTATATATTTTTAGCCTTTTGTCAGACCTGGAATGCACAATACATGTGGTAGACACAGTGCTCAAACAGTTATTGCAGTTGCCATATTTATAATTGCCCAGTGGAGGCTTTGGTAGCCAAGTACTGCATTTGTTTATATTAGTTTTAGCACAGAATGTACTATTGTCTCTGTAGGCCCCATTTTACCTTCTCCATGAACAAATGATCATACAGTGTTGTGAAGAAAATGGCCACAGCCATGTATTTATTGAGAGAAATGCAAACAATACACTCTACAGCATGACGTGCATTGTCAGAAGTCTTAGCAAGTCTTAGAATGGTCAATGTCTTACTTTCTCTCTGTCTTAGCCCTCAAAATGGACCATCTGAGAGAACTACAGAAATCAGCAAAGAGTATGGCATTTGGAGGGACTCCAACCTACAAGGAATAGAGAAGGATCCATGGTCATGTGATGTGCACCCCTTCCTGTCGGATGGCACTACATGTGCAGGACAATCTCAGTGAGGTTATTCCCTGTCCGGCCCATATCTGGGCTTCCAGTCATCTGGGCTTCACCTGCTACTTGGATGGAAACTGTCTAGAACAGAAGAGAATTCCCCACATTACCTCCATGAACAACTCCTTGTGAGATTTCTATGCCACCACAGGAGGGACAACATCCTTCCCCCATCACATCATACTAGCACTTCTCCAAGACCTCCAGTATGGGCACTAGGAACATGTCACAACCCATATCTGATAAATGCATGCCATCCTTTGCATATGTAAGCACCCCCTGGGTGCTTACTAGTTAAAGTTTGGTTGCTAGGGAGTAACCAGGCAGAGAGAGAGAGAGGTAGTGGTGCCTCTGAGACAGGGATGTGGTGCTGCCTGATGACAGCAGGTAGGGACCCTCCATAAAGGGCATAAATATCAGTGTATTTTGGTGCCAAAGGGAGATCAAGGGAGAGAGCCGGGCAGAGAAGAGCTTTTTTTTTTTTTTTTTTCTATTCTTTTTTCCTCCGGTCATGGTTCCAGGAGCCTCTCTCAGGCATCCGACCTTTGTCCTATACTGCCTGAAGTCCCCTCGACTGAACCTTCCTCTCCTCCGCTCCCGCCTCACTGCTGGCACCCCCAGTTTAACCCTTCCGGGGTGGGGCTGCCCCTCCTATCTTGGGTGCTCTTCAATTTCATAGAATCCAGCTGGGGATATGGGCTTCTGGATGGAGGGTCTGTGAAAGCCAGCAAAGTTGGACCCAGTCGTGGACTTGGGGATTGGTGCCATCGCCTACCCCTGGAACCGGGGTTTTTCCTCTGTTCTGTTTCATCTGCCCCATCCCTGCATGTGCACCCCCCGACACTACGGCGCACGGCAACCCTGCCAGCATCAGGCATGCTATTATGTGCAGCCCCATGCTACTGCAGTGCCCTCAGTCTCCACCAGGGGCCGCTGGAACACAGAGCTCCCCAATTTCCTCCCCCCCCGGGACAGGAGAGCAGCCCAGCTGGCGCTCAATCCAGTCCCTCCCCTGCTGACCCCCAGCACCCAAGCATGCTCCCAAACTCTTGTCGCAGGCCTGGCGCAAGGTGTGACATCCAGTGCCTCAACCCTCAGCACCACCAGGCCAGTCAGAGCTGGGGGGTTTTGACCTTCAAGTTCAGCCAGAGAAAAGGGAAAGGGAAAATTGTTTAACCAGGAAAGGCACACTAAGCCAGAACTTGTTTCCAGGTGTGACCTTGGAGCACAAGAAAGTTAAGTGACTTGCTCAGGGTCACATAGTATGCAAGTGGGAGTTGATGGGATTCAAACACAGGTCTCCAGGTTTGCAGCTCAGTGCCCTTAACCACTAAGCTATACTGCCTAGAGGGACATGGTGGGACTGGGGTGGTCCACTTGCTGCCACAGCCCTCCACCATTGAAGACCCACAAAATGACAAAAGGTGGGTCCCCCTCCATAGAGGGTATAAATATAAGGGAATTTTGGTGCCAAAGGGAGATTGAGGGAGATCGAAGGAGAGAGACAGGGAGAGAAGAGCCAGCGGGGGTTCAGCCCTCAAGTTTGGCTGGAGGGCTGCGGTGGTCCACTTGGAGACCTTGAAGACCCACGAAATGAAAGCAATGGTTCGGGAGTAGTAAAAGGGGAGCAATGGAGCAGTGCAGAAGAGGCCTGTTGGTGCATTTGGGAGCCAGAGCCTGGGGAGAAGAAAGAAAAAAATAGAGGCCCGCCAAATGAACTTCGACACCTTGGTAGGGTAAGCACCAATGGGGCCTAAGAGCCCCAAAGAAAGAAAAATTGCCAGGGAGTAGGTCATCTGTTGGGTCAGAATGGTTTACTGTGGGCAAGCCTGCTATGGCAATTAGTGCCCGGGGTGCAGCCTGGAAATGGCAGCCTTGCCTTTGAGGCATAATGGTGACAGTGTTACCCCTATTCCAAAGGTTGGAGGCCACTGCAAAGTTTGCACCCACAGCATGAGCCACTTACAGAGGTGAAGAAAGTCCATTTGAGGGAGTAATGTTTGTGACTCCAGCATGGTGGCAGTCCATTTGGTGATCTGCGAGGCACTGGCAGGAGTCCCCCTGATGAGTCAACTCAGAGGTTGGAATCGTTGCATGAGCAAAACATGCTGGTTAGGACTTGGATCAGTTCTGGGGCATCCACATCCCCAGAATAAGGCCCAGCCAAAAGCCAAGAGATCAGTGATGGATATCTGAAAGGGTTCTGGTGGTGTGGTTCTTGCTATAAGAACATCAATTGAAAATTATGAAATTAAGACCTATAAGAGAAAGAAAAGTTTGCTCCATTAAGAAATAGCCCCTGGGTGGAGAATGTGTAAGATCAGGCTATGGAAATGAATTGAAGAGAGTGAGAAGGTTTGGGACAGTAGAAACATCTCGTGCTGTTGTAAGCCAGAGTGAAAGTACAGGAATGGAATAGCCTGAAGACAGAGAAAAGGGAAAGGAACGTAATTGCTGCAGAGAGAAAGAGAAAGGACTGAGACATGAGCTGGAGAATTTTTTTCAGTGTTACGCTACCTCATTTAGTGGTCTTTTCGACCCTAGAAAATGCTGCCAGGAATTCCAGCTTTTTTGGCTGAAGGGAGATATGCATAAAATAAAGAGTCTGTTAGCACAAGACACTGTTGCAGTAAATGTCCCAGCTGTGTCTGAGAAAAGAAATCCACTGTTTAATACCCCCACTCCTGTTTTTCAAGTTGAACTAAATCGTTTTTTGCACTTTGATTCTGGATTTGACAGTAAACTTATTCAATGTGGCTATGCATGCCCACTTGCTAATCAGCATTCCCCTGTAGTCTCTGGAACACCCAGCAGCAGATTGGTTTTCGTGTTTACCGTGATCCCCAGTCACACTTACTCTATGGACCCAGGTAATGAGTTGCTACTATTTTAATTCTTTGGACTGTGTTGCTTATGTTTGTCAAGTGCCCCCATCCCAAGATCTTTACACCTGGATACCCCTAGATGGGGAAGTGGGGCTTAAAACATGGGGTCACATCAGGGATATGATTAAAAGAAAGCTAAAGAATTTTTTTGGAACCTATGTTATGTTCAAACTGGATACCCCTAGGTGGGGGGGGGGTGCTTACACATACATCTGGGTTACCATTTGTTAATATTGTCATGCCACGGCACAGTCCCACCAATAGAATCCAGAAATATACATGCCCATATTTTCTTTTCTTTTTTTGGTTTTTGCAGTTTCTGTTTATTCTCTCCCTTCACAATGCTCTCAATCTCCTTCTGGCCCCCAAGGCTAGTCTGCATTGGGTGTTCCAACTAATGCCGATGACAGCACTCTTAATCTTAATATTAGTACTACCATTAGGGAATACGGGATGTAATAGATGTTGTAGTATATTATGTACTTAAAACTGACAATGAGCAATTTACTTTTTTGTTTGTTCACTCCCAGTGCCCAGTATATTTAGCCCTGATTTATATAATCATTCAATCAATCAATCAATCAAATTCTTTACTTATCCAGGCAAACACCATTGAGCAAGCTCATTTACAAGGTGGACCTGCGTTGCACAAGTCAAGTAACAATGCATTTATATACAGACAAATAGACAGTAGATGCAAGAGTACAACAGTACAGGTAGGCCTGCAATAGACAGGATAAGTAAAAATACATTTGGGTTCAGGTAAAAGACAGTTGGTAAGGGTATACATAACAATAGGGTAGCAAGTCAGTAAAAATTTATACCAAATACAACAACATACATGGTTTAGTATTCCTGTAAGGTAAAGGCATTATAGTCCAGTGAAGAGATTAGTTGAAGTGGATGCTACAAGTGAAGAGACACACATAGTCAGTTTAAAAAGACCCAGGCATATCAAGGGGGAGTCATGTGTCAGGAGAAGTGGGCAGCCAGTGGGGGGGGGGAGTCTGGAACTGGGATAATACTAGGAGTGAAGGAATGAGATGCTGTGGGTATACAAGGAATAGGTGAGTGAGGCAGGGTGAGAATTAGGGCGGTAGATAAGTAGGTGGCTCAGGGACAAGTTATGCACTCATACAAGAAGGAAGGAGGATGGGAAAAGCAGAGAGGATGTGGAAGGGGTGTAAGTAAGCTAGGATCATTGGAAGCAGTTGCAGGCTTCTGTAATGTATTTTGAGTATAAGGTCTTAAACACAGTGAGACTAACAGGAGTCCTCAGTTTCAGTGATTTCTGTAGCACATTCCGGAGCTAGGATCGTTGGAAGCAGTTGCAAGCTTCTGTAATATATTTTGAGTATAAGGACTTAAACACAGTAATACTAACAGGAGTCCTCAGTTTCTGTGATTTCTGTAGCACATTCCAGAGTGACGGTAGAACGAATCCTATGGCAGCTCTCCCAAAACGAGTTAGGGCTTTGGGCACCTTCAGAGAAATCACTGAACAGCTTCTTAGGGCATAGGTTCCAGGCATATTGGAAGTCAGGCAATCAACAATGTACTATGGACATTTGCCAGTGATAGCTCTGTATGTCCAGAGACTTGCATTTTTATTTCGTCTGTAGTGTAGGGAGGGCCAACCTATGGCCGCATATAAAAAGCAGTGATGGGTGGAGAAGGGGAGACCAGTGATGAAGCGCAGGGCTCTGTGGTAAAGTATGTCCAATTTATCGAGGTATGAAGTAGCACATTGGCTGTATATAAAGTCGGTGTAATCAATTAGGGAAAGGAATGTAGACTGAACTAGCTGTCTCTTGGCCTCTGTAGTTAGTAGGAGGTTTAACCTGAAGAAGAGACCTAGTCTCTGCCACAGTTTTTTTAACAAATCTTCTAGGTGGTCTGCAAAGGAGAGTTTGAAGTCTAGCCAGACCTCCAGGTATTTGAATTTCGGCACAAATTCCAGAGTTTCTCCTATGAGGGTGGTAATGGTGGGGTAGAGCAGGGTAGGCTGCATGGTTAATAGCTGAAAATAGCATCGCCTTTGTCCTTTTGGCATTAGGTAGCAATTTTTTACTAAGGATCTAGTATTGAAGTATGTTGAAGTCAGCTTGCAGGTCACTACAGGCAGTTTCAGGAGTTGTACGACTTAGGTAGATCACTGTATCATCTGCGAACAGATGAATTTTCACCTCATTGATGCCTGAGTCTATATTGTTTATGTAGAGGGCAAATAGGAGTTGCCCCAGGATGGATCCCTGCGGGACGCCTCTTTTTAACAGATTTGAGGGGGAGAGTTCACCTTTGGCCTTGACCTGTTCGTGCCTATTAGAAAGGTAGTTGTGGAACCAATGCAAGGAGGTAGAATCTAGACCAATAGCTTTTAATGAAGAAAGAAGGAGGCTGTGGTCAACAGTGTCGAAAACCTTACTTAGGACTAGAAAAATGGCGCAGACAATTTTTTTGTTCTCTAGCTCGCGCTGCCAATCATTTGTCACCTTGGCCAGGGCCGTGATTGTACTATGTTCAGTTCTGAAACCGGATTGAATTGGGTTTAGCAGGTTAGTATCATCTGTGAAAGATTTCAGCTGGGCATTCACGATTTTTTCCAGAAGTTTTGATAGTACCAGGAGAAGGGAGATGGGCCTGTAGTTGTTTAGATCACAGGGGTCTCCGGATTTAAACAACAGAATAACATGTGTGGTCTTCCACAGTTTGAGGAGGGTCCTTTGACAAAGGGACAAGTTAAATAGATGAGTAATAGGTACAGCTAAGACATGATAGGCAATCTTTAGGTAGTATGGATCGAAGGTGTCAACGCCAGCACTTTTTCTGGTGTCCAACTGGAGGAGGAGATCTTCGACCTCTTTTAGTGAGGCAGGAGAGAATGAAAAGACTGCATCTGAGGGACTAGAGTCTGAAGGTTGTGTGGTAAGCTGGGAGCATAGGTTGCATGCAGGTGAGTTATCAGAAGCTAGCCCTGCAGTAGCAAAGTGATTGTTGAAGGCTTGTAGTATCTCTTTATTGTTGTTGATAGTTACATTGTCAGAAATAATTTTTGAGGGGAGAGTGTTTCCTGTGGTATTACCAGAAAGTTCTTTTATTGTGGACCAGAACTTGGTAGGGAAGTTGGAGGCAGTGTCAAGTTCAGAGCGATAGAAGTTGGACTTGGTTTCCAGAATTAGCTTTGTACAGTGGTTTCTGGCTGTTCTGAAAAGATGCCAGTCTTCGGCTTTGTGGGATTTGCATGCTAGCTTCCAGAGCTTGTCTCTTTTTAATTGTGCTGCCTTGATGTCTGCTGTAAACCAACATCACTTCTACCCTTTATGCGAGTTTTGACTAAGGGTGCGTGGGTGTTAAGAGCACTAGATACAGTTCAGTGGAAAATGCCATATGCTGTTTCTACTGATTTGGCTAAATAAAAGGACTGCCAAAGCAGGGAGGCTTTCAGGTCCTTGATATACGCAAGCGGGTCAAAATTCCATATTGATCTTTTGGTAGAGAACTTTGCTGAGGCTGTTGGTTTAGGTACTGCTCTTATGCCAGCAATAAAGCAATGGTCACTAACATCGGCAGAAAAGATCCCAGTATGGGAGAAGAAATGGTGTTTGCTTACTAGAAGTACATCTAATAGTGTACTTTCATAGGGTTTTTCTTATTGATACAAATAGGTTCATTAATAAGTAGAGTGAGGCCATGAGAGTCACAGAAGGATTTAAAGGTGTGATGTTTCAGATTCCACAAAGACTATCAAGCACCACAAGATAAATTAGCCAAGCCAGTGGCCCCAAGTTAAGGTAATTCACTGTGTACAGGGTTAGGGCAGAGCTAGAGAGATTGAGGATGGACAAGGCAATGAGGCCTGATGGGCTGCACCCCAGGGTGATCAGGGAATTGAAGGAGGAGTTGGCCACACCCTTGACAAGGCTCTTCAACTTGTACCTGGATATGGAGAGAGTGCTGGAGTACTGGAAGAGGGCAGATGTAGTGCCTTTACACAAGGGAGGTAGTAAGGAGGTGAAGGGAACTACCAACCTGTCAGTCTCATGTCAGTGATGGGGAAGATAATGGAGGCATTAATCAAGTAGAGGGTGGTGGATTACCTGGAGGAGAGTGGCTTGCAGGACAGCAGACAGCATGGCTTCATGAAAGGAAAGTCTTGCCAGACAAACCTAATTCAGTTCTTTGATTGGGTGATTCAGGTGATTGACTGGGGGCGGGGGTGGTGGACATGTCCTATCTGGACATCAGTAAGGCCTTTAACACCGTCCCCCAAAGGAGGCTGGTGATCAAGATGGAAAGCCTAGGGTTGGGTGGGAAAATAACAAGCTGGGTGGAGGCCTGGCTGTTAGGAAGAACTCAGAGGGTGGTACTAAATGGGGTGCACTCCAGGACAGTGAGAGTGAAGAGTGGAGTGTCACAGGAGTCAGTTTTGGGTCCGCTTCTCTTCAATAGCTACATCAGTGATATTACTGATAGGTTGAGGGGAGGGTGTGCCTATTTGCTGATCATACAAAAA
Source organism: Neoceratodus forsteri (assembly GCA_016271365.2). Classification (NCBI taxonomy): domain Eukaryota; kingdom Metazoa; phylum Chordata; order Ceratodontiformes; family Ceratodontidae; genus Neoceratodus; species Neoceratodus forsteri. The sequence goes on along the minus strand of CM028135.1, from coordinate 562,144,588 downwards.
TATGCAATAGGATGGACACCTGGGGGGGGGTGGAGGACATGAGGACTTAAAAATGCTTGAAAAATGGTCTGGGATGTGGGATCTGAAATTTAATGCCAAGAACTGCGCTGTGATGCACTTGTGGAGTAGGAACAGAAGAGCAGGGTACACCCTAGGTGTTGAGGAAATTAAAGTAACTGAACAGGAGAAGGATCTGGGGATCATAGTTTCCTTGAACCTTAAGGTAGAAATCAAATGTAGCAGGGCAACAGAAAAGGCCAATGGAATGTTGGCATGCATAGACAGGGGCATTACTAGCAGAAAGAGGTAGGAAATAATGCCCCTTTACAAAGCCATGGTGAGGCCACACCTGGAGTATGGGGTTCAGTTCTGGAGGCCACATCTCTGCAAGGATATAGATGCATTGGAGAGGGTTCAGAGAAGGGCAACCAAGATGGTGCAGAGTATGCAGGGAAAATCATATGAGCAGAGGTGTAAGGAGCTGGAACTGTACATGCTGGAGACAAGGAGGGAAAGGGGAGACATGATTGAAACTTTTAAATATGTAAAGGGATCAATAAAGTGGGAGAAGAAGGTTTACTTAAGAGGAAGGAGAGGGTCAAAACTAGAGGGCACAGCATCAGACTACAAGGAAAAAGATAAAGGGGCAATGTGAGAGGGCATTTCTTCATGGAGAGGGTGGTGGAACCCTGGAATAGAATACCAGAGAGAGAGTGGTGGGGGCTTACTCTGTAGAAGAATTCAAGAGGGCATGGGACAAGCATATGGGGCTCAGTATCGGGGAGAGGGCTGGGGCTGGCAGGGAGAGGGAGGTGGTGAAAAAAAAGGGCAGACTAGATGGGCCAGTATGCTCCTTTTCTGCCAAAAAGCTTCTATGATGATTCTATCTAACTAAATCTACAGTGCCTACTAACTAACCAAACAAACAAAATAAAAGAATCCCAGTAACACATTAAAAGCCCAGAAACCATAAGTGGCTGTGTTGAGGCCTGCAATTATTGTGCACTAAACCAATATGCCCCCTTTTTCCTGTATTAATCACATTAGCCTGGCATAGATTATACTGTTGCTTGTATTACAGGTAATGGAAGAAATGGTTAATGAAACCCATTCATTAATAACTAACTGAGGCTATGTATGCTGCCCTTACTATCTGTGCCCCCGAGATAACAAAACTGAATCGTCCAGCATTCAGTGCTATGGAGAGTATACCAGCTGCACTCAGTTTTTTTCCCATATGAACATAACCCTCTGGGATAAAGAAATAAGCCTCATCTTATCCAGCATAAGATCAACACTACATCATTTCTAATTGCAGACTAGAGCAGCCCAGGGATGAACTTTGGTGTCAGCTCATCTGTTGTTTATTTCTTAAAGACCGGTCAGTGAATGGCACCAGCTTTAATTGCTAACATTCCCCTTTTAACCAATATTACAAAGTAACCCATTGTCTTGACAGATTATTTTTAGAGACAAGGGGCCTGATTCATAAAGCCAAAAAACTCATGCAAGGTGCCTGCATCAATCAGACTTGATGCAAGGGGCATCTTGCATCAATAATTCCACCTCCAATGATTCAGGAATGCAGGCTGCAGCAACCTCTGGACCCCTTACAGCAAACAGGACCTGAACCAGCCCTGCACCAGATTGGGTGATGTGCCACAACACTAGGGGGCTTGCAACAGACACAGGTTGCTGAATCTCCTACTGAGGGTTTCGGGAATCTCCCCACTGGGTGAAAGTACATAGCAGTTAGATCAGTCCAGTCCTGCTCTAACTATTCTGGCACCACTTCTGGAGCTCTCGCTGTGTGGGAGAGAACCAGTGCCACCACCAGCCTGCAATATACTGTGCCCTCACAGCAACCAGAGATGTTTATGGTGCAAAGCTTGCAGGGCCCTCCAATAGTGCTTGGCATGTGGTGCCCCCCCCAGAGAAGCACAGGCACAGCAGTGGCCATGCAGTGTCCCTGTCAGGTAGCTTTTTCCACCCCCACTACCCATCTGTCCCCTACTTGGCCTTCTCATCCCCTGTTCCTACCTGTATTACCTCCCCCCCAGCCTTCAAATGGGTTGCTAGCAATGAGCACCAATGCCACCAGGCTGTGCTGACTGTGGCAAACCTCTCCTGTGCACCTTGTATTTTGCCCATGGCAACATATACCGCAAGCTGTTGGGTTTGGCACTGGGACCCATACTGATAGTGGAATGGGTGCAGAGTACCTGGAACATTTGGGATTGATTTAAGCTGCAGTTTTCTGCAGCTTGCGTCAGTCTCCAAGGGGCTTTTGGGTCCAAAGCCTCCTTCTCTGGTACCCATCTCAATTTTGTTGATCCCAAAAAAGCATAAACATGCTATTGGTTAGAGGTATGAGAAAAAAATTCCACTGGTGGAATTTCCGCAAAAATTGGAATGTTGCTTCCACAAAAATTTGGAAATCATTTTGGCAACTTTTGCAAATTTCCAACTTTAAACTGTGGGATTTTTGTATGTACTGTGAATTCTTTATGTTAATTTGTTTTGAAAAATTCTGCAGTCCAGATTGCCTGCCCAGTTTATCTGGAAAGGCGGAAAAATTTGAAGATTAATGTGTATATATCTGCCGCCACACTCACTAAGGGCTGAATTCTCATTCCACACATCACAGATTATTGCACATGTCATGGTATGTATCTGAATGTTTCCCAAAAACCACAGTCATGTTAATGTTTTCTGTACTTTATGCATTTCCACAGTAAAATAATTCTGCTGTTTGTAAACAGTATCACAGTGTGAACTGTGGAACTTTCTTTATACTGCGTTATAAAAAATCCTTGTATCGGTAGGCAGAAACCACAAATTCGCTTATTCCTGTTCTGCATGGATTTGTGGAGAGAGAGAGGCTGAGACAGTGTGAGAGAGAGACAGTGAAATACTATTTTTTGAAGTTTAAATTTGTTTTAATTACTGAGAGAGTAAGAGGGATTTTTTTAAGTCTACAGTGATTTTCAGTTAATAATTTAAAATGGTAGCAAGAGTAGCAGCAGAAGTTTGTAGGATAGGGTGGTGAAGACATGGTTTGCTGGCATAAAGCACCTAGCCTCGCCTGAACTCTTTCTTCTAGTTTTTTTTTAAAGGACAGAGCAAGGAGCAACATTAACAGAGCAAGGAGAAACATTATGGCTTATTTTGGCTAAGCAGATTTACTGTTGTATTAGTATTTTGTTTTGTGCTTACAGATTTTATCACTGTTTTGTGCTTACAGGGTGTATACTTTACTGCTTTATTTTTCTCAGATTGAAATGATTTTTGCAGGGTATATTTTCTGCTACATTGTTACAGGGTGTGCTTACAGGTCTGCTACTGTTTTGTGCTTACCCTTTATTTTTCTCTGATACAAATTGCTTTTTTTTGGCAAAGTATATTTTCTGCTAAATTGTTACAAGTTTTGTTACTGTTTTGTGCTTACAGGTTTTACATTTTGATCTATCTTTAGGCTAAGCAAAGCTACTGTTTTTTTTTACTATTTTGTTTTGTGCTTACAGATTGTTGTTTTGGGCTTAAAGGTATTGCAGTCTCTTTCTCACATTGAAGGAAATAATTGCTTTTATTCCAAAGCTCTTCCAGGGGATTAGTAGAACAACTGGGGGATAGAGCTGACAAAGGCTTAGTACCTTCCAACAGAAGGAAGATTTTGAAGGTCAGGTTAGTTGTGGTGAAGACTAGTTTTTTTATTTATTTAGTTGTTTAACCAGGTATAGCCACTAAGCTGAAAGCTTTTTTACAGGAGCAACCTGGGAGCACAAGGAGGTTAAGTGACTTGCTCAGGATCACACAGTACGCAAGTGGAAGCTGTGGGATTCAAACCCAGGTCTGGTCTGCTGGATGTCACCAGATTTACAGCTCAGAGCCTTAGACCACTGTGCTATACTGCCAGGTTTGCTGGCATGAAGCAACTAACTTCACCTAAACTCTTTTCTTCTTGAGTTTGCTTGGAAGGACAGAGTAAAGAGCAAAATTAACAGAGGAAGGAGAAACATTAATGCTTCTTTTGGATAAGCAGAGTTACTGTCATGTTACTTTTTTGTTTTGTGCTTACAGATTTTGCTTAAATGTTTTATTACTGTTTTGTGCTTACAGGTTGTACAGTTTACTGATTTATTTTTCTCTGATTGAAATTGTTTTGCAGGGTGTATTTTCTTTTAAAGTGTTGTGCAGGTTATCTTGCTGAAAGGAAGGAAAACACTCACTGGGGTGGTGGGTCCAGCCCATCCTGCTCCTCACACTACCCACCCCAAGTGCATCATTTTCTTTATAACAGAGGTTATGACATAATTTCTCCAAATGGGCAATAGACATGCACCTGTCATAACCTTAGCAGCCCAGCACACTGCATAGGGGGTAGACACATGCACACGCTCACACATACTAACAAAAACAAAAACCACTAAACAGAAAGGGAGAGCGACATGTGGGGAGTGGTGCAATGCAGTGGCTGTGGGGCAGCAGTCTTTCTGGAGATGTTCTGGAGGCTGCAATGCTGCCCTATTTATAGGCACCTCTCTGGTGTGAGGGAGGAGGTTGCCCATCTCTAGGTTGATCTGGTGAGGATTCAGGAACCCTCCTCCCACCCAGGGACCACCAGGGTCACTGCCTCAGAGGTTGCCAAGAAAGAGGAGTGGTTGGACCATGGTGGACTCAGGGAGGGTGAAAGTGGTGTATTAGAGGTGCATCCCTCCAGTTGTACCTCTCCACAGTTCTTATGCCATTCTGGTGGAGTGTGGTTCCTCTATGGAGGCACCCACAGTGGAGACCAAAAAGGATTTGGGGAACCTCCACAAAGGAGACCCAGAGGAGGGTGCCATGAGGCCCCACAGGGGAAGGAAACAACTCCTGGTGGGGAACTCAATCATTGGGAGGGTAGAACTGGGGGGAGGGGAGAAGGAGGTAAGGTGCCTGCCCAGCACCATGGCTTTGAGAGACAGGATGTGAATCCTCAGGATCATGGGAACAGTGGCACAGGAGAGGGAGCTGGACATCATTGTCCACCTTGGGACAAATGATCTTGCTGGAAATGGGATCAGAGTACTGCAGGAGGAGTTTGTAGAGTTGAGGAGGGGCCTTAGACAAGAAGCACACATGGTAACCTTCTCAGAGGTGCTGCCTGTCTATGACGTGGGTGAGACTAGGGTGCTCCTCACCATGGAATTCAATGAATGTTGAAAAACTGGTGCAGAGCTCAGGGTTTTGGTATCATTGGTGACTGGGGGTCCAACTGGAGGGATGCAGGCCTATACTGGCATGATAGTCTGCATCTGTCCGGGAGGGGAACCAGGATCCTAGGTGACAGGTTTAAATGCTTCACTGGCAAGCATTTAAACTAGCCAAGGGGAAGGCACTGAAAAGAAGCATGGAAATCCCAAGCCCCTCACTCCCACACAAAATAGGGTAGCTGGTGAGATAAACACTAAGGTAGCGAAGTAGATAGGGAACAGGACAGGGGTCAATGGAGAAAAAGGCAAAGACAGTAAGGACAGAGATGGAACTAAAAGGGGTAAAGCTATCAAAAAATGGAGGGCAATGACTACCAATGCATGTAGTCTGGGTAACAAGCTCCCTGAACAAGTGACCTTAATGGAGGAGGGACACCTGGATATTGTGGCAGTCACAGACACATGGTATACAGAGACCCATGACTGGGATGTCAACATACCAGGGTAAACAAGCTACAAAAGGGTCAGAGAGGGTAAAAGAGGAGGAGAAGTAGCTCTCTATGTAAGGGAAGGGATCAAAGCAATGGAACTAATGGGTAAACAGGGAGGAGAGGAGGCACTGTGGTTCACCATGGAGATAGGAAATGGAACCACAATCCATACGGGGGGTTGTATACAGACCTTCGAATCAGGCAGAGGAAATGGACAAGGAAATTATTGAAGGCATACTTAGAATATCAGAAAAGGGGTGATATTGTTGATGGGGGACCTGAATATGCCAGATGTTAACTGGAGCACCTTTGCTGCAGCCACATCCAAAAGCAGGGTAATTCTCAATTCCCTACATGGGTCATACCTCAGACAGCTAGTGTTGGAACACACTCAGAAGGGAGCAATCTTAGACCTGGTACTCTCAAATGTGGACGGAGAGAGGATCCTGGTTATAGAAGTAGGTAGCCATCTGGGAACAAGCGACCACATACAGTGTGGCTCACGATAAATGCAGCCATAAAGTCAAGTCACACAAAGGAACAATGGGGAAAATCAAAGCTGCCATCACAGAGGCAACAAGCCTTTGTGTGAAGCAAATAAACAAAACAAAATGAAGGAAAAAAACACTATGGTTCTTAAAAGAGGTGGCAGGGAAGGTTAGGGAGAAAAAGACAGCATTCAAGAGTATAAGGAAACACAGAAGAAGCAGGACAAAGAACCATACCAGTTAAAGCAGAAGGAAGTGGGGAAGGCAGTCAGAATAGCAAACACCCAAACTGAGGAAAAGATAGCCAACCCAGTTAAGAAGGGGGATAAAATATTTTATACTGTAGGTACATTAGGGAGCAAAAAAAGACCAGGGGAGGGACAGTGAGGCTTAATAAAGGGGACGGGGTGGGAGGAGGGATACAGTGACAAAGCAGAGATACTGAACAAATACTTCTCCTCAGTATTCACAAAAGAAAAGGAGGGGGAGGCACCTAAGCCAAATATTAGAAGCATGGTGGATAGGGGGGTCGATACCAGTCTATTCACAGAAGAAAAGGTCCTGAAAGAACTCCTAAAACTAAGGATGGCAAAGCAATGGGGCCTGATGGGGTTCACCACAGAATTCTAAAAGAACTTAGGGGAGAAATAGTGGCACCGCTGACTACCCTTTTTAACAAATCATGGGAGGAAGGTGTGGTACCTGAGGACTGGAGGAGGGCAGATGTGACTCCCCTTCACAAAAGTGGGAGCAAGGCAGATGCAGGAAATTACAGACCTGTTAGTTTGACCTCAGTGGTAGGAAAAATGATGGAATCATTTCTGAAAGAAAGAATCATTGAGTACCTAGAGGCCAGTGGGGCACAAGTCCCAAGACAGCATGGATTCACAGTGGGAAGGTCATGTCAGATGAATCTAATAGAGTTTGTTGACTGGGTGACCAAAGTAGTAGACCAGGGAGGGTCTATGGACTTGGCCTACCTAGACTTTAGCAAGGCATTTGACACAGTCCCACACAAAAGATTAATAAACAAGTTAGCCAGCCTAGTACTGGGTCCCAGGGTGGTAACCTGGGTAAAAAAGTGGCTGGACAACAGGACACAGGGGATAACAGTAAACGGAGTCTACTCCAAAGAAAGGGAAGTTACTAGCGAGGTACCGCAGGGTTCAGTACTGAGACCGGTCTTCTTTAATTTCTTTATAGGTGACATTGCAGAGGGACTGGAAGGAAAGGTATACTCCTTTGCAGATGACACAAAGATCTGCAACAGGATTGATATGGGGGTTAAAAGCATGAGAAAGGATATGGCAAGGTTGGAGTAATGGTCAAAGTATGGCAGCTTAGATTTAATGCAAAGAAGTGCAAAGTAATGCACCTGGGAAACAGAAACTCAGGGGAGGAGTACAGAATGGGGAGGGGTATTAATAACAACAAAAATGGAAAGGGACCTTGGGGTAGTCATATCAGATGACCTAAAGGTAGGCAAGCATTGTGAGGAGGCAGTAAGGAGGGCTGGGGGGGATGCTGGGATGCATATGGAGAGGCATTACCAGTGGAAAACAGAAAGTTGCTATCCCTCTGTACAGACAGTTGTTGAGACCCCATCTGGAGTACGGCATGCAGTTCTGGAGACCCCATCTCCACAAGAACATAGACAGGATGGAGGCACTCCAGAGGAGGGCAACTAAAATGGTGCAAGGTCTGCAACAGAAGCCATATGAAGAGAGACTAAAAGATCTTAACGTGTATACCCTCGATGAAAGGATGGAGAGGAGGGACATGATAGAAACTTTCAAGTACCTCAAGGGAATCAACAAAATCCAAGAGGGTAGCATCTTTCAGAAAAAGATGTGCAAGAACATGGGTGCACAATTTGAAGATAGATGGGGGACAACTCAGGGGCAATGAGAGGAAGTATTCTTTCATGCAGAGCGTGGTGGATGCATGGAATGGCCTTCCTGAGGAGGTCATAAGGTCAAAAATAGTGGGAGAATTTAAGAAGGCATGGGCCAGACATAAGACAATTCTAGTGGGAGGTAGGAGGAAGTAGGCTATTGGTAAAACTAGGATCTGCAGCTTATCCAATAGGTAGGGAAATGGGTAGACTGGATGGGCCAAGCGGTCCTTATGTGCCATCAAAGTCTATGTTTCTATGACTGGAGGCCAGGAGGTGGAAGAAGAGCAGCTGCATGGTGGGAAACGGTGGGGGTTCATCAGAATCATGACCAGCAGCAGGTGGTGGGTCAGCAGCTGGAGGGCCATGGGGTGGTGCCACCTGCACAGCACAATCTGGACCAGCAGGCCACCGCATCCTCTGCCAGTCCCAGCAAAAGAAGAAAGCTGGCATCCCATTCTCCCATAAGGATGTGGTGTTACTGGTGAAAGAGGTCACTACCCATATAGATGAACTTTATGGGCCAGAGAGACACCCTCTAAAGGAGAGGGAGAAACTGTGGGCCACCATAAAGGCCTCCCTCAGGGCCACCCTCAACTCAGTGGTAAGGATAGTCATTGCTAGGAGTGTCCACCAAATAAAACACAAATGGGAAAACCTCCAGCAAAGGGACCACAAAGTTCTGGAGGTACTAGGTGGTGCTGTCACCATGGCAGATCACTGCTGCTAAAAGAGGAGACAGCAGGAGGAGGCCACAGCAACTTCTTCAGGGAAAAGGATGCAGGTGGAGGACAGCATCATCAGTAAGTGTACTAACTTGATCCTTCAAAGTTATTTTCATCAGTCAGCGCTGGAATTACATTTTATGATCTTTGTGGCAGTGAGGAGGCACAACTATTAAATACAGCCCCTCTTCCCATTATAACTCAAAACTGAATGGCAGTGATGCATGACCTTGAGCTACCAGGAGTTGCTGGAGAGTTAGTGGTGGCAAAGGCCTGGCAACCCCCCTGTAATTCCATAACTGACTGTCATAAATAATTAAAAAAAAAATAACATTTATCCTGATACACTGCATGTAATGTTGTCATCCTGTTTTTAGGAATTCCATTTACATACTGTCAACAAAATGTTAATAACAATAAGTAGCTCTGTGTTTTCTTACCTACCTGGTCAATTCACAATATGAAAGATGGTGTATGCTAAAACCGCCCAACACAGAAAGCACGGGTGGAAATAGCGATGGTGCAAAACCGCTAAATAGTCAGTGTGTGGTTGTGCACCCTGTCACTGTTACCTAGCAGAGGATAAGTTCTCTGCTGGGAGAAGGGTCCTACAAGCAGCTGCGTGGCTCGACAGGATAAGCCACAGGCAGCAATGGAGGCAGTGCATCGGTGGACCCAGTATCGAATCCTGGTCCCAGATGCATGGAATTCTTCTTTCATTTGCACTTAGTGCGATTTCAGTGTACAACCCCCCCCAGTTGATTATTTTAGTTGGGGGGGGGTTTGGAGGATGCAGCCCCCTGTAACAGGGTGTGTGGGGGTGGAGCTCCCCTCAAAATACAGTGAAATGCTGCTGGCAATATATTGTTCTGTAATGACAGCATGGTATATTGCTTTAGCATAATGTCTTGTGACATTAAGACCCCATGCCATTTTCTTACTCTACCAGCTGTGATGGCATGCAAGATGGCCAGCACCTGACCTGACTACAACCCCCTCTGTGAAGGTGATCATGTATGTGTCACATCATGGGTGTACTGTGTCTGTAATAGTGTTATCCAATTGCATGGGCATGCCACTGCACTGCCATATTCCATATATGGATCTGCATGGACAGGTGCATGAATTTTGGGGAAATGGCATCCATTTTGTACTGCTTTCCAGTTGGTTGTTGTTGTCCAACTTTGACATTGCTAACATTTGTTGTATCACACTGCAATCATGTGCATGGCAACTGTCTCCATCGTGGCTATCTCTGAATTGCCACATATGTCATACCTACCATCTGAGTCCTCATCCAGATTGTTCAGTGGGAGTGGTCAGTGTGCTGGACTGTCTACTTTTCCATACTGCACTTCCCCTCTTATGGCAGCCCCTGTAGCAGGGGAGTGAGTAATTCTGTATTCCACCACGTGTGTGCTGTGCTGTGTGCATCCTGATTCCCATTCCTCACCCTGAACAGTCATGTCACTCCATGGTCATTTCCTAGAGCACTCCTTATCTGAATAATAGTTGTGCAATTTATTTTGATGGACCCATTAGTATGTATCCTCCTAACCTCTCTTCAATCATGGTATTATGGCACATGGCTTTCCCCACAGGACACAATCTGCTTGATTACTGCTGATCTCATTTTATGTGTTCCATCTTCCAACACTGATTCAAACTATTCCTATCCATTTGGAACAGGTGTCACGGGAACCTCAACTGTTGCTGCCATCAGTAGTGATGCCACCACCACCACCAGTGTGACAGGAGCTGCAGAACTGAGCAGGAGCAGTGGGGAGTCCGTGTCTGATAAGCCATGTATGTTGTTAGAAAATTGAATGTAGTGACGAAGAGCCAAATGGAAAGACTACTCTTTTTGGTGTTGCACCACAACAAACCACCAGAACCTTGCCTGCAGGTCTGTACCATAGTCAAGAGGCACCACTGTAAAAAGTTGTGATCTGCTGTATTGTGAAGTTGAAGTGCTCTTAAGGAACAGCAGGCCAACAGACCCCTTCCCCCATCCTGGTGCTGAATAACCACTAATATTCCCAAAGGGGCCATGTTTAAATCATGACACAAGTTGTTAGAAAACACACCTTCATTGCAATCCATGCAGCAAGGTGGTTGAAGCATGGGGGTGGATAATGCCAGTAGTACAGGTTTGTGGAGCTTAACATCATTGTGACCAGACAGGGGATTGCATCGGCAGTTCACCTCATCCATATTATCCTTATAAGTTAATACTCATCATAAAATACCAGATGACACTTTTTAAAATCTGTGCCCTTACATTTAGGAGTAGGTTATCCATCTGTGGCTCCATGATTGCTGGAAGAGGGGGCCACTAATTCCATGGCCAAGGCCATACCACTTTAAAGACTGGCATAGCCTTGACTGCCTCAATCAGTTTTGTGGAATGTTGGTGAATCATTAGTTGTGATTTCCATATTTTTGTGACTAAACTGCAGCATTGCAGTAGTCACTGGTGGAGTGATGTGTCATTACCGCCCTAGTGGAGTGCATTATGGCATCTGCAGAATTTTGAACACTGAATGGTTAGTGGGATGAGAGAGGGGGTGGGCTGATCATGACCTGCAGAGTTACATAGAAACAAAGAAACATAGACTTTGATGGCAGATAAGGACTGCTTGGCCCACCTAGTCTGCCCATTTCCCTACCTTGAGGATAAGTTGCAGATCCTATTTAACCAATAGCCTATTTCTTCCTACCCCCCACAAAAATTGCCTTATGTCTGTCCCATGCATTCTTGAATTCTCCCACAGTTTTAGACCCCACAACCTCCTCAGGAAGGCTGTTCCATGCATCCACCACCCTCTCCATGAAAAAATACTTCCTCACATTGCCCCTGAGCCGTCCCCCCTCTATCTTCAAATTGTGTCCCCTTGTTCTTGCACATCTCTTTTTCTGAAAGATGCTACTCTCTTGGACTTTATTGATTCCACTGAGGTACTTAGAAGTTTCTATCATGTCCCCCCTCCCTCCTTTCCTCAAGGGTATACATATTAAGCTCCTTTAGTCTCTCCTCGTATGGCTTCTCTTGCTGACCCTGCACCATTTTAGTTGCCCTCCTCTGCACTGCCTCCATCCTGTCTCTGTCCTTGAGGAGATGGGGTCTCCAGAACTTGATGCAGCACTCCAGATGGGGTCTCACCAACTGTCTGTACAGAGGGATAACAACTTTGTGTTTTCTGCTGGTGATACCTCTATGGCACAATGGTCAAACTGTGACAATGAAAAAGAAAAGCCATCACAGGCTGTCAGGTGGATATCTAGAATTAATCAGCACAACCTGTTGTTAGAGTGAGAGAGGTGGCGTTGCCAACTTGCCATCACTGGGTGAGGTCAGACAAGACTTTAATAGTGATAGGAATTCATGTTTGTACCGCTATATATTTCTATGTTAGGCAACCAGATAAGTAAGAGGGACATTGTGCACTACTGCATACAACTACTTACTAGTGTGACCTGGGGGGAAGCACATGGAGGTTGAGTACGTTGCTCAAAGCAGGCCACACAGTTTGCAAGTGGAGGCCATGAGAGTGAGAATCAAATCCCGGTCTGTTGGAGACGTGATGCACAGTTATCATTGTTGTAACCATTTGTAAACCCCCTATTATTTTCTTTTCCTTCAATGTCAGTCAGGTATTGTGATACAATGTTTGACATAAGCACTTGCTGATAAATTCATCATCGGCAGCAATGTTTGTCATACTGTTATATCAATAGTGGATCATTGGTTGCCCCTTGAAGCAGCCCATGAGACTACTGCCTACTGCTGTTTCATTTCCTATGTCAAACACATGAGTCATGACACAACCTCTGACAAACAGCACCACATGTCATCCTGAATTCAATATTATGTGTAACGTCCAGTTATGGGATCCTTTAGAGGACAAATATACACACGCTTTATATATTAGAGCATACGCTGTTTAGTATCCTAAATGAGTGCTGCGTCAAGCTAACTACGCAGATCATATGGGGCTCAGAGTTGTCCATTAAACATGTAGTCATCCCAGGCTGGAAAGAGGGTTCATGCTATGTGTGTGCAACATGCACTTGACAGACAATTCCCATTCCAGAAATGGATACACATGGTGCGGTGGTAAAATGTTGGAACTACATATGTGGAGGTGGTGAAAAAGCACAAAGTATATGATTGTAAGGCGGGCTTTAAATGGATGGTACACTGCCTCTGAGAGATAGTGGTTGAGGTGCTGAGGAGGGTGCAGCATGGTGGAACACGTGGGTGATGTAACATTTCTTAAACCTCAGCCTTCACATACTTAAAGAGTTTTATACTTACCATCCTCTCTGGGATGTGGTGCGGGGTGATACATGTACTGCTGTGACCAAGGAAAATAAGTGAAGGTAGAGGCTGTAAACCATGGCATAAGCAGAAGGTCAGGCTACAGTAAGGTTTCAGTGGACAGAGTACTGTACTACAATTACTGATGATATCATTAATTTGACACTTGCACAATTCATTCTGCTCAAACTGCATATTGTTTTGTAGTGCAGACAACACTGAAACACTGCCATCACATGTGCCAGGCATACAGCAACACCAGGAGGAGGCAAAGCAAAAGATGACCAGCACACTGTCCAAAAACCATGTGCTGAAGCTCAGAGGGAGATGGAAAGGCTGGCAGCAAGGGAGATGCAGCATTAGCCCTCTTCAGTGAAAGAGATGGTGACAGGGCCAGCACCAGGGGGCCAAGACTAGGAACATATCCCATCACCACAGGCACCCTCCCAGCAGGAGGAAATCTGTGCCACCCACAGTGACAGGGACATATAAATATTTAAAAAAAAGGTTGTGTCACTGCAGGCTTGCCAAGCAAGACTGGAGGCCAACCAGTGCCACAGCAGAGGCCAGCAGCTGGTCACCGATGCCGTTTAGTGTGTTTTGGAAGCACTCATGACTCAGAATTGTAAATAGTTTTGAATTTGTTGTTTACTTATTTGTTGTCATGTAAATAGTTTTGTTTTCCTGTTTGTAGTGGTTATAGTTCTTTGTTCTGCTATAACTTGTTTTTTTTTTTTTTTTATAATATAAACATTTCCCTGTTGACACAAGACTTTCTTGTCATGGGTCTATTTACCGGGTATGAAGATTGACAAAAGTTCAATAAACATGTTGTCTGATTCAGCATCAGACAGTTTTTTTTTTTTTTTACAATTACTCTTTAAAACATTACAGTACTGGTGGTTCAGGTGCAGAACATGACTGACCTGAAGGGATGCTGATTTTAACAGCAGGGGTGATGTTATGATGAGTACGACTGGACTGACTGAGTCAGAGGTACCCTTTTGGGGGGAGGGAAATGGAGTCAATTTGGTAGTGCAGAACAGGTGGACAGGATGTGACTGCAGGGGACCCATGGGATGTGTAATGATACAGAATTACAGAAGTACATGACACAGGCAAGGACCAGTGGCAGCATATGCAACATTCCTTATTGTTGTCCTAGTAGGAATATCTGTAATTTCCATTAGCAAATTATATCTTTTAGCCACTCGAGGCCCCAGTTATAAGCACATTTACCCAATCCAACCCAATACAATACAATACAGTTCCTGTCTCATTTCACTTATTGTGTGGTCAGCCTATCACTATTCATCAGTCTTTGCCCCCTCCCTCTTCTACTGATTGATACTGATTGATTTCCCACACCTGGCCAAGTTCCTACCCAATCCTTCTGTGTGCTTCTACTCCTCCTTAGAGCTACTGATCTGCACACCAGGCTTGCTGTCTCTGGCAGGCACGACACTTCCTAATCCTGTCTTCTCCTATCCACTAAACTGACTGTGTCCATAAATCTCCTAGCCCTCGTATTTGCGGTACCATGGCATGCTCCTTGTACTTAAGCTTTTTCGTATTCCTAACCACCGTATCCATAGCAGCTCACCACAACAAAGGACAAGGATCAGGTCCACCTCTGGAAATTTCCAATCCTATAACTGGAACGTCATTCCACTGCACCTCCCCTTATTTAATATGTCCACCTCCTTTTATCCTCGGCCCATATCCTTCACAATTACACTTTCTGCTCCCTTCATATATGTCGATCAAAGCACTCTCCTTAGCTTCTCTTCACTGCCGCCCTAGCATTAGGTTGCTCCCATTATTACCTTGTGGAAGGTTGCAAAGGAAAAAAGCACTCCTATCCTGCAAAAACTGGATCAAGAAACTGCTTCTCTTTCTCCTTCTATGTTCAGGTAACATGGAGCTAAACCCTGGAACCCCATTACCACTTGCATTTCCCGCAGAATTTGCATCTGCACCCAGACTTAAGTCACTGTTAGTCAACATATTGAGCCTCGAAAAAAACTTTGATCAGCTCCGAGTATGGGCTGCCCATACTGAGCTGAACCTCATTATTATAACCGAATCTTGGCTCAAAAAGTCAAACAGTGATCAACAAGTCTCCCTTCCTGGCTGCAATCTGCACAGGGCTGATAGGGAAGCCAGAGGGGGTGGTGTGGCCATCTAGACTAAATCTAAGTTTACAGTCAGTGATATCCACTGTAAATCTAAACCTAAGGAGTACACAATTGTATCTCTCAAATTACACCTTCTATCCACTGAATGTCTCACTATTATTGGTGGTTATTGCCCCCCATCTGGTGGCACTGACATCCTCACCACACTGAAATCCTTAATTGCCTCTTCCAACACTGAAACTTTAATACTTGGGGATTTTAATATGGGCTGGCTTACCCGCAAGTTGCACAGCCTGAAACCCTTCTGTGATGAAGTTGGCTTAGCCCAGTTAATCAGTGCACCCACTAGAACCAATACATCCAATCCTGACAACAGTTCTCTCCTTGATGTCGTACTTTCTGTGCATCCCCACAAAATTCTTCACTCTGCAGTCTTCCACAATGACATAAGTGATCATGGGGTGGGTGGTTGTACAAGATCACAATTATAGCCCAACAGCAACCAACACTCATAAATAAGCAGTCCTTTCACAACTTTAATGCATCAGACTACTGATCAGACTTGAGCAAAATTAGATGGCAAGACCTCTACCATGCCAAAACGATCGATGAGGTGGTCACTGTCCTTAACAACAACCTCACCATGCTGGCCAACAAGCATGCCCCTTTGATTAAAGTCAGGGTGCATAAAACATCCACCCCACGGTTTACATCAGATCTCAAGGCTACACTCCTATGCCATAATAAACTCTGGGCTAAGGCTAGAAAATCCAAAAGTCCAGCTGGCTGGCAAGCATTCAGAGCAGCTAGAAACACCTGCGTTAAACAAATCTGTGCAAGCAAAGCCAACTATTATGTCTCCACACTTGAACAGGCAAAAGGGAATTCCCCAAAAATCTGGAAGACACTCAAGTCCATCGAAGGTCGGCCTGTAACCCCCTCCATCCCTCTGAAGATCCTCATCAATGGTACAGCTGTGGAAAAAAGCTGCCTAGTCTTCATGGAAATCAACAATCACTTTGTAATTGCTGGCCTAGCTTTTGACTCTTCCCCTTATGCAGCCTGTGGTAGCAACCAGGACTTTAATAACATTGACTCGCAAACTTCGCCCCTCCCACTCCAGTTGTGCCCGCTTAGCTATAAAGAAGTCAAAGATTCACTTCTTAACATAGACATTCGAAAAAGTGCAGGGGACGATGGTCTAGAACCTTTTTTTCTTAAACTAGGCTATCTTGACCTCACTGTCCCTATCTTCCACATATTCAATCTTTCCATTTCCACTGTCACTGTTCCCTCCTGCTGGAAATCTGCCCACATCCTCCCATTATTCAAGTCAGGGGACCCACGCTGCCTAAACAACTATAGGCCCATCTCAATCTTACCTGTCTTCTCCAAAGTCCTCGAAAAGCTAGTTTACTCCCAAATGAAACTCCATATCAAATCATCTTCAATCCTCAACCCTGTGCAATCTGGCTTCCGGCCCAACCATAGTACAGTCACTGCTCTAGTCAAAGTTACCAATGAAGAGATCACAGCCATGAACTCCAAGAAAGTTATTGGTGCAGTATTTTTAGATCTCAGCAAAGTGTTCGACACTGTCGACCACAATCTGTTAGTATCAAGCCTAATAAAAGTAGGCGTTACCTCCCTTGCTGCCCAGTGATTTACCAGCTACCTATCTGGAAGGACCCAGAAAGTAGAAGTTGGTGGCCTCTTTTCTGCATCCCTCCTACTTGTCAGGGGAGTCCTGCAAGGCTCCATATTAGGTCCCATCCTCTTCTCCCTATACATCAATAACCTTGACGCACATATATCCCAGTCCCATCTGCATTTCTTTGCTGCTGATGATGATACTGTACTGTATACATCAGGCCCTACACTAGCTGAAGTGAGGGATGTACTCCAAGCCAATTTTGCACAACCAGAGATCAACCTAATCAATGCCAAACTACTCCTCAATGCCAAGAAAACTAAGGCCATGATCTTTGCCCGAAACACCACCTCAACTTCCCTTGCAAACACACACAAAGAATTCATCACTATCTCCCTAGGTGAACCCCTTGAAATCATCTCCAAATTCAATTATCTTGGTATGTGGCTAGACAACAAGCTTTCCTTTCATGATCACCTCAATGATCTGGCAAAGAGGCTAAAAATTAGGCTAGGTTTCTTCTTCCGTAACAAGTCCCTTTTTCCACTGGATACCAGAACTAGGCTGGTCCAGGCCACTTTCTTGCCACTACTCAACTATGGAGATCTAATCTATACCTCTGCAGTGGCCTCAGGACTCAACAAACCAGATGTCCTCTACCACCATGCAATACGGTTCATGACAAACCTACCCTACCGAATCCACCATTGCGATTTGTACCAGCTGCTGGCTGGATATCACTCTCAACTCAACGCACACTTCATGCTGGTATCTGGACTCTTAAGCTACTCCTGAACAAGCTCCCAAACTATCTCACAACCCTTTTCCATATTTCCCATAGCACCTACTCTCTTAGAAAAAATTACCTCCTCCTCCTTGATGTACCGAGAACTCGTACCTCACTCTGCAAGTGGGCCATATTGAGCGTACTCCCAACTATCTGGAATCAGCTCCAAGGTGTACTGAAGCTTCCCAGCACTGTCCCTGTCAGCCAATTTAAAAGGTTGGTTGGAGCAAAAATAAAAGATACATGCAGCTGCTTCTAAATCCCAGCTCACTGCTCCAACCCTAGCTGACTGCTTCCTCTTACATACCTAGAAATTAGATGCATTGATCCTCCTAAACAAGCACTTTGTACCTTTTCTCTGTACTTATATTTTTCTCTGTCATTGTCATTTTTATGTAACTTGTTAATACTTGCCCATAATTCTGTACTTGAATTTGTGCTGTTTTTTTCAGTTATGTAATCTGTAACTACCTGTATGCGTCAAAGGACCTCCTTGTGAATGAGTTTGCTCAACAGAGTTTTCCTACAATAAACCTGAGCTTGTAATTGCAGTAAATTGCTAAAGTTAAAGAACTGTTTTTCACACACTGGTATTTGTGACTATTTCAGTTCTTGCTTTACAGTGATCTGTTGCATTCACAGCATATGCAAATGGGAACGTCACGTTCTGCTACTTGTGATGTATGAGTAATGACTGACAGCAACAGGCCCACATTATTACTGGTTCCTATAGGCTAGACTTCATGTTGTTTGACCCATGCTATACACATAATGAAAGCATTCATATAATAGTTGCTCTCCAGCACTTCAAAAATGAGGGTCTTGTTCATGGTTGCTGCAACACCACATTGTCAGATAGGAGCAGGAGCAGGGGCATGTAACATTAGTGGCAGCAGAATGAGTACGTCAAACCTCCATGGTTTGGTTCCTTGGTTGTGCAGCAGTGAAACCACATGGATGTGGACTAAGAGGAATAGGACAGTAAATGATCTCTTCAGCAAAATTATTATCTGTTTCAAAAACAGCAGACCAGACCTACACAGATAGGAAATATCAGTAAAGAAAAAATTATTTTTAGACAGGAAAACATGTCATTAGGACATTGAAGTCATGTTTTCAAGACAGTCCTGTACAAAAGCCACAAGTTTCATAATACTATATAAAAATATACACAACAATACAATATATTGGTACACACAGAACAAACCCAAGAAACAAAAGCACAGAAATAACAGGTATTAAGTGAAGCAATTACATGTATAAAATACTGTATTCCTGACAGCCTGAAGGAATTTTAAATATTCTCCCGAGCTGTTGGGTGGAGCGAATTCCAGACTGCAGTGGCCCTAGTAGTAAGGTTCCTGTCTCCAAACCAGTTTAGACATTTACCTGGTAAAATTTTATTCAAAAGAACTAATCTGTTCAATACTGTCCTGGTTGTCCTCCTTCAAAGAAAAGATGTTGTGAAATTGGATGTTTGGAAGACCTTAGTTTGTGAAACAATAACAACCAAGTTCTGTTGTGGCCTATTTCAAGTGACTGCCCATCTAGCCTGCTCAGTCATAGGCAATAGCAAGTATAAAAGCTACATTTTAATACATATCTGGGGATTCTATAATGTGTTTTGTCAAGCTGTACCAATAAAGATGTGTTAGCTGTTCTGTAAACCAATTGGCCATAATTTAAGGCTGGTAAAACAATTTGTTCTGCAGTCCTCTTTCTAGCAGGCAATTTCAAAACCCCTGTAGTTCTTTTTAGTGCTCCTAATTTTCTGTTCACTTTCCCTATGGTACCTGTTATGTGCTTTGCGAAAGTCAGTTCTGTGTCAAAAATAACCCATAGGTAGCAGTAGCTATCTACCAATTTCAAGGTACTGAAATTTTGAGTTTGGATCTTGAGTTTATTTTCGCCCTTTTTAACCCCTTCACCCTTTTGGGGGGAAAAATGCATCAATCTGGTCTTTTTTATGTTTATAAACAACTTCGACCTGGTGAACCACCACTCAATGTTTGAGAAATCAGAGTGCAGATTAGACTGTGATTCATCCATATTTCAACCTGAGGTGACTATTGTGATGTCATCAGGGTACAACTGTACGTGTTGCCACATTTGGCAGATCATTATTAAAAATAAAGAAAAATAGGGGTCCAAGAATGGATCTCTGAGGAACTCCTTTGGTCACTTTCTGTCTCCTAGATGTCACTGCATTAATATTGACACTTTGAGAGCATCCTCCCAAATAAGATCTTAGCCAGTCAAAAGGACCTTCTGTAAATCCCATATTCTGCAGTCTTGAAACTAATAGAGGGTGGTCCACAAGACTGAAGGCTTTAGAAAGGTCCACACAGACCACAGCCATCTCCATATGGGAGTTCAGTGACTCGTTTAGTAAGTCGCTGAACTCCATCAGGGCAGTGGAAGTTGAATAACCCTTTTGGAAGCCAGACTAGTGAGGGTTTAATTGCCTATGTTTATTTAAGTAATCAGACATTTGAGAATGTATTGATTTCTCAAGACAAGAACTGTTTTAGTAACATGACAGCACAATGCACATGTACATACATACACACACACACACACACACACAC
This sequence comes from Neoceratodus forsteri, assembly GCA_016271365.2. NCBI lineage: Eukaryota > Metazoa > Chordata > Ceratodontiformes > Ceratodontidae > Neoceratodus > Neoceratodus forsteri. The sequence goes on along the minus strand of CM028135.1, from coordinate 562,124,313 downwards.
ATACACACTCTCACAGACACACACACACACACACACACACACACACACCTCCCTTGTCACTAATGCCATGATGCTGTTGTGACAGAGTGGTTGATAGATGTGACTTTTACCCATAGAAGTAGTTAGCAGTTATTTCCATGTGTATATCTTTTCCCTATTTACACAATTGAGATGAAAACAAGCAGTAATCATCCAAATGTATTATATAAAAATACTTTTATTTATTTGAAAGTTTGTGACTATGAGAGGGACACTGAGCTGCCGCTCATTTCCAGATGCAACCCGGAGGCAAGGGAGATGGACTTTGTGTACAGATGTAAACTGACTTGCAGAACCAGATTAAGCTATTGGTGGTATTTTAGTGAATGGGGGTAAATTTGGCCAGGACACTGGAGAAATTCCTCAACCTTCCTGTAGGGGGAACCGCTGGCCATCGAAGGATGGCTGGCTCAGTGCTTGAGTAACCAGAGATGGAGCTGGATGCATGAGAGGTTGGGGAGTTGGTCTCATCCCCAACTGTGGGCTTTCCTGAGACTGAAATCTTTTCAAAAGCTTCAGAATTTATGGCAAATGACTGACATAAAAATATGGAAGTGGATGCAACTGTACCAGATGACATGGAAATGGAATAACGGAAGGTACTTGAGTTACAATCAGAAACTGTAAAACAGCCAAATATCAAGTTGGCTTCTGAGTTACAAGCCTTGATGGCTGAAGAGGAACTCAAATTCACCCAGAGAAGACAGGACTTGGCAGCTGCATTGGCTGATGCTACTAGGGATGGAAGCAAGGTCGGTTCGGATTTGTCTAGTAACCAGACTCCTAGGTTTGTTTTCTTCAAGGAAACTCACAGGACACTGGGACAGTCAACTGGAGCAATTGATACAGTATTTCAAAAGGATCCTAAAGATCAGAGAACTGCAACTGTTTTTTCTTTTGCCGCACTCTCCGAATTCCGCACGGTTCAAAAAACAGTAAAACCTATGGAAAAAATGCAAACCTCATGGGCAGACAGCAGAGTTCACAGAGGTTCCCTGGACAGTAGAACAGTCCTTATAGGCAGCGGGTTGGGCTCAATTACCTGATATTGTAAAATGGATTTCAGGATTTCCCCTATTTGCATCCCATGGGAAAGCATGACTAAAAAACTTTCTACTGTTGCAACTAATACAAAAAATATAGAGGCCCAGAATATTACTTCTACTTCAACAATCATTTGTGCTAGGAATAGTGAACAAAATACTACAGAATCTACTGATAATGACTCTGGGTCTCCTCTGACATTACCCTCAGACTTAACTTTAATGCAAAACCCATTCTTTTGCTACCACAAAATATAACAAATTCCCCCCCTTCTGTGGCCACTGAAACTGTGGGAAACTCTATGAGTGATCGGTCTCTTTCAACAGAACATCTGGAAGAACCAACAAATATGGAACATCAGGAGGGCCCCTCCACCTGCATCTAATATAGAACAACCAACTCTAGATCATATGCTTCTTTTCTTCAGGCTCCTATTTATGCTGCCAAATGGCACAATGCTGTACATCTTCTGTACAAAGGGGGGATGGAAGTTTTTCCTGACAGGAAATTTGTAGCTAGAACTTTACTGAAAGACAGTCTGCATTTTTATGCTCCTGAAATGTATACTCTAATTCATGTTTCAGAAGAGTTTCCATTCGTTGTGAGCTTTAAGCTCAACAGTGGTCTAGAAAAGTTTTGGGAAAGGTATAATTTGGTAAAACATTCTCCCCTGTGGACACCTTTTGAAGTAATTCCCCTGACTACACCTGCTCACAAAACTATCACAGTTTTTTTCAGGAATGAAGGGGTGAGTGCCACAGATTTAACCTTTTGGCTTAAACAGAGATGCATGGTGGTTGGACACCCAGAAACAATTTTTGATACAAAGGACATTTGGATGGGGGGTTGGCAGATTAAAGTCATTCTGAAATCCACAGACACTGGGTTGCAGCATCTAACCAATTGGTTATTTTTAGGTGGTCCTATTTGTACACTCTGCAACAGCCTAGGTCATACAAGTGGGCAATGTAAAAACACAGCTATATGTAATCTTTGGGGGATGTCAGGACACTATTATGCTATTTGTCCACAGGCAGCTCACAGACAAGCAGCTGCATCTGATTTTGATGAACAGAGGCTCCTGATAGCTGTAACTCAGAGAGCATATTCTTCAACAGTCCCTCTGCACCCCATTCCTCTGCAACCATCACACCCCCCCATGATGGTGGTGCATCCCATGCAACCAGAAGTTCAAGAGAGGACCAACCGCTTAGAGGTAACTGACTCCCTCCCCTCCCTTCCCTTCATATGGACAGTGATGCCAGTGCTTATGAGGAAACAATATCATAGGTTCCCAGTGTTGTTTCCTTATACACACATCAGGATATAAGGGTGATGCCTCCCCCACTCCCCCTCCCCCTCTACCTTCAGCTGAAGAATAGCAATAAACACAGATGGTCACTAGGAGATAACAAAATTGGAGATAGCCAGCTTCAAAGATAGCCAAAATAGCTACTCCTCCTACATCAAACAGATTGCAGGCCTTGCAAAAAATAACCTGACTTGTCAGATAATGAGTCAGAAGATTCCCAAGTTAGTATAGATCCAGGGGAGGGTACCTCTAAAATTGAAGCAAATGAGACCAAAGAGGGAAACCCAGGGCAGCTAAAACAACAACGGGGGGGGGGTGGAAACCAAGGGAAAAATCTAAAAGTGCCAAAAGGAAACCACTGTAAGCTACATTTTCATTACACAGATAAATGTCAACTTCTATCACCTGCTGGTCCATAAATGTAAATAGTGTTAAAAAATAAACAAAAGCAAGCATTAGTATTTCCACATCTTGGAGCAAACAAGGATCATGTTATTTTTCTGCAGGACATCAGACTCCACAGAGTGGCAGAAATAACATATACTTCCAAATGGTGGCACGTCAGAGTTTCCTACTGGTCCTTGGGACTTGAAGCTTGCTCAGGGATTGCTATTCTTTTTCAAAACATTGAAATGAAATTAGTGAAACTCATTGACTTGGTTCCTGGCAGAGTCTTGATTTTAGATATTATTCTTCTTAAAACATATTTCTGTTTAATTAACACCTATGTGCCACAAAAAATATCTGAAAAAGTGGAACTATTCAAGCAAATTCAACCATACGTATACACCTCACAAAATATTATTTGGGGAAGGGACTTCAACTGTGTGTTGACTGTACAAGACAGAGGCAGAGGAACAACCACTAGGAAAATATTCAGTGATATGTTGTGCTTACATGCTATAATACAAACTGCAAATTTAGGGGATGCATATTTCCAGGTGAACTCAAGAACAGATCCTACCTTTCAGAAAGGTGACTTAGCAACCCATATTAATTTCTTCTTTACAAACAAAAATCTTCCCTTACAGTTGGCTTCAGTTACACCACATTGAATATTCAGACCTTAGTCAGTTGCATTTAACAGTAGGCTATCAGCGCGTCCAATCACAAGGCCCAGGATTATGGAAACTGAACTCCTCATGTTTTTTACAGGAAGACGTTAAGCAGCATCTGCAATATTTTCTTGTAATGAAAAAAATGTATATGAGATGTATGATGACCCCATGCTTTGGTGGTCAGACACAAAAAAAGATTTAACAAAACTCTTGAAATCTATTAATACAGCTTTTAGGGATAATGATTATTACCAATACATACATAACCGGAAGCAACTACAGTTTCTCATGTCACTTGTACAGACCCTAAAACATGACTTCACAGAACAAATTAGAGCAATAAAAGAGGATATGAAATCTGTTCATAACAAGCAATCAAATAAATAAAAAATGCAACAGATGTTTGGCACACAAGGAAATGTTGCTACAATATGCCCTTTCATGAGCTGCAAAGACTGAATTAACAAGATAAAATGGAAGCTGTCCAAGGGGCAGATAATAGGATAAAAACCAAGCCATGGGACATTATGGTAGATGTCACAAGACATGCAAGGGCACTATTCAAAGAAGAAACACTAAACTGAGATGTTATTGTTCTATTTTTAGAGCAATTGGACATTCCAAACTGCCCCACCTCTATTTTAATGAGCTGATGAGACCTATAGAACAGGATGAAGTAACAAAGTCTGTATCTTCATTAAATACAGGAAAAGCTCCAGGGAATGATGGCCTGATGATGGAATTATATAATCTACTGAGTGAAACTAAAGCTGGCGAATTGACTGCAGCATATAATTTTGGGCTGAGCAATTCAGATCTACCCTTAGAAATGGCTGTGGGTATTCTCATTTTTCTCTATAAAAAAAGGAGATAAACAAAATGTAAACAATTAGAGACCAATAAGTTTATTGAACGTTGATTTTAAAATATTAATGAAAATTTTAAATACATGGTTGTTGACTACAGCCCCTTATCTAATGTCCTCTGCACAAACCTGTACAGTGCCAGGTAGGTCTTTTACTGACCAATTGATACTGTTAAGAGAGCTCTTTGAAAGAAAAAACACCCCTGGTGTAAGTTGCTACCTTCTGTCCTTGGATCAAAAAAGCACTTTCGATTCAGTCAATCACCAGTTCCTATGGCTTATTCTTAAGACATTATGGTATACCAGAGCTACTTATTACTTGGTTACAAAAATGATATAAAAATGCAACAGTGACACCTTATGTCAATGGTAAATGTGGTTCTGTGGAACCCATAAAGAAAGGAGTTAGACAAGACTGTCCAATCAGCTCCCATTTATATTTATTCAGTATAGATCCACTACTCAGGAAAGTCAATAAGGACATTTCATCCATTACTTTAGGGGCAGAGACCCTTCCCTCCTCAGCTATGGTGTATGTGGACGATGCATATACAGTATAATGGCCCCAAATGCACAAGACACAGAAAGGGCTGGAAGTATCTGCACAGATTATGGTACAGTTTCAGGGGCTTCCTTCAATAAAAATAAATGTGTAGGGACAGAATTAGGACACCCTACCCAACCCAGGTAAAATATTGCAGATATTCGCCTAACTAGTGACCCATTTGGAATTCTTGGTATAGAATTTGGAGCAGCATCACAGGACCTCCATAACTGGGTCAAAAAGCTAGACATTGGAAGAGTGATGGTTCAAAAATGGAACCGTTGGCCTTTAAGCAAAGCAAAGCGTATTTATTTAATAAAAATGTATTTACTGCCTATTTTTTTTTTATCATTCAAGTTTTTCCTCCTCCCAAAACAAGAAAAACAGCACTTTCGAGTATTTTATTTTCAGGCCATATGGGGTAGTTAACTCAACCCTTTAAAATGTAATATTCTATGTTTGCCAGTTAATAAATGAGGTTTGAATAAGGTTAATTCTGTCCTTTTTCTGTATTGTCAGTTTTTATGTATCAAGATGCAGCAACTGCGATATTCAAAAGCTGACATGCAAATGGGGCCATAATGTATGCAAGGCACACATGGGTCCATTTGCATGTCATTATGGCCCCATTTGTATACAGGTGTGCCGATCTCCGACGACTTGCACCTGGCGCCCTGCCAGGCAACAGCCGTCGGGGACCGACGCCCCCTGCAGCATGGCAATGTTTCCCACAGCCCGATTGCAGGCATTTGTAAAATGAAAGAAGATTCCTTTTCCCTGGCGGTCCAGTGGACTGCTTCAGCCCGATCATGGGCTTCAGTAAAATTAAAGAAGATTCCTTTTCCCTGGTGGTCCAGTGGACCGCTGTCAGCCCGATCGCGGGCTTCAGTAAAAGTATAATGATTCCTAAATCCCTGGTGGTCCAGCGGGCCCCCGGCCCACCTGCCCACTGATCCACAGTGCCCTGCTCCCCCCCCGGTCAGCAGCGGGTGGCAGCACCTCACCGCCTGCCACCTCACCACCTGCTGACTGACACCGTCGGTAGGGCTGTATGCCCATTGGTCCACAGCGTTAGCCTATGGGTATGTAGCCCATACCATACTACATTCCAGATATGTAGTATATGGGCCTGCATGCCCATTGGCTCATGCTGTGGACCAATGGGCATACAGCCCCATCGACGGTGTCAGTCGGCGGCGGTGGGGCCTCAGACCACAGTCGGGTGGGTGCTGCCACCCGCCACTGACCGGGGAACAGGGCAGTGGGCATCAGTGGGTGGGTGAAGGTTGAGGGTCCGCTGGACCACCTGTGATTGGTGACAGCAGTCCACTGGACCGCCAGGAAAAGAATCTTTTATTTTACAAATGCCTACAATCGGGCTGACAGCAGTCCACTGGACCACAAGGGAAAAGGAATCTTCTTTTATTTTACTGAAGCCCATGATCAGGCTGACAGTGGTCCACTGGACCACCAGGAAAATGGAATCTTCTTTTATTTTACAAATGCCCACGATCGGGCTGACAGCAGTCCACTGGACCACAAGGGAAAAGGAATCTTCTTTTATTTTACTGAAGCCCATGCTCAGGCTGACAGTGGTCCAGTGGACTACCAGGGAAAAGGAATCTTCTTTTATTTTACAAATGCCCACGATCGGGCTGACAGCAGTCCACTGGACCACCAGGGAAAAGGAATCTTCTTTTATTTTACAAATGCCCGCGATAGGGCTGACAGCGGTCCACTGGACCACCAAGGAAAAGGAATCTTCTTTTATTTTACAAATGCCCACGATCGGGCTGACAGCGGTCCACTGGACCACCAGGGAAAAGGAATCTTCTTTTATTTTACTGAAGCCTGTGATCGGGCTGACAGCAGTCCACTGGACCACCAGGGAAAAGGAATCTTCTTTTATTTTACTGAAGCCTGTGATCGGGCTGACAGCTGTCCACTGGACCACCAGGGATATCGGATTCTATTATTTCATACCATTGCCCACGATCAGGCATTGGGGGGGTGCCACCACGGAGGTGCTGCTGGAGCTCAGGTGGCCACCCACAGGTGGTAGCTGCCGTGTTACACCCTGCAATACAGCAGCTCACCTGTGGGTAGCCGGCCGTTGCTCCTTTTTGGTTTGGATCAACTTTGTGTGGCGCAAGTAGGGTTTGCGCAGGCATGGCTCTGCATATCTCAGGCTGAATTTCGGGATGTGTAGAGTATGCATGGGCACACCTCCCCTACCTGCACCTGCATACATTACTGATGTGCTCCAGTGCATCGGGATTTGTGCCAGGTGCAATTCCTGTTCTAATACTGTGTCAAGTGTATCAGGGTTGGAAAGATGAAAACACTGTTGCACCATGCTAACCCTTTTGAATAGCTGGGCATTAATGTTAAGGACAACCAAAAATACAAGCAAATGGAGGAAAGAATCTGTTCTAGATCTGGTTGCATTCAAGAACCAGAAACCGTGAGACACTTATTCTTTTCCTGTTCATATATGACACATTTTTGGTCCTATGTAACTCATGTATGGAATGAAAGCTGTTTTGATACAGTTGCATAAGAAATGTTCATTTTATGGTGTCCCTGGTCATTTCCCAGCTAGAGACAAGCAATGGAGAAATGGGATTAAAGCATATGTTTTCTCCTGAGACAGAACCTGAAAAAGGGATGTCAGTTAAACTACAAGAGCAGACACCAGTGGAAAAAGAACTAAAAAAGCAAACAGAGTTTCATGCACAGGACAACAAAAATTTGCTGTTGGAACTAGAGGTGAAAAAGCAGCAATTGTTGTATATGCTAAATGATATAGAAATGGCTATTCATCAGGAAAAATTGCAACATAATCTTGCAGTGGAGCAGAGAGAGCAGCATGAGGTAAAACTAACAAGTCAGACAGCAAAACAGCTGAGACTGATAAACGATTATGTAGGATCATCAAAGTATCGTGCTTGCAAAACACTGATGCTTACAGACAAAGAAAGGAGACAGAGTAAGACTGAGAAAGAAAGCAAACACGTGGAGAAGGATGTAATAAAAACAGAGGAGCAAACTAAAGACTCAGAACTTGAAACAGAAGCAATAGGCCTTAATGTGAGTACACTTTCAAAAAGTTTTAAAAATGAAGTAACAACTGCGTAGATAACTATGGTGGATGCACCATTCATGAGACCAGTATTTTATGTGAAGGAAAATGAGATAGCAAACAAAAAACAGAGTAATAAAAGCAAAACAACTTTGGGAATAACAAAACCTACAGCAAATATGGCAGAGAAAGCAAATGCTTGGTTATCAGAAAGAGCATTACAAGCTGCAGGTTGGGTCTTACATAAAAAAGAAATTTGGGAGCTGGATCAGGAAGATCCCACAGTGCAGAATTATAGACAAGTAGGGATGTATGAAAATAAAAAATTGCCGGCGAAACTGAAGCAAAAGTTAGACTTTTGCTTCCGCAGATGTTTGGAAATCCATTTCCAAACTTCAGTGTAAATTCTGCCTGCCCTATTAAGTCTGTTATCAACTGAAATTGAAAATCCTTATAAATAGTGCTCCCCGCCCGACAGTGCCCACACAGTGCAAATGCCCTTGTAGATAGTGGTTTCTTGATTTCCGAAGAAGTTTCACTTGGTGAAAAATTGCACTTTTGCCCACCCCATAGACAAGATGCAAAGGTTATAAATGAAAAGACAGACCAAACACTGCAAAAACAAATGCATACCTTTGATAATGAAAGAGCTTCCACTTCTGCTGGGGCCCCTGTAATCACTAACATTGTCAAAATGGACAGACAGCAACAAAAAGAAGCATGGGGAAAAGAATATATGGAATATACAGAGTTTTCTGCACCACATAGAAGATTTGCAGACCTGTTTGCAATCCGGGGGAGAATCAGCCCCAATGAGAAACACAGTATGGTTAATCTATAACTAGTACCTGACAGAGTATATATAGCTTGAACTTTGTTAAAGGACTCCATGAGGTTCTTTGCATCAGGTATACGTGACTTAATTCACACAGGAGATGCTAACTTTAATATTAAGACTATTATAGGACTGGATATGTTCTGGGCAAAATACAAGGAAATGTACAAAACCCCTTTATGGGGTCTCTTTTTAGCAGTGCCTTTCACAAAACCAATGGGGAGAACTATGACAATATTGTTTGAAAATGAGGGGGTAAATATTTCACATATTTTGTTTTGGTTGCTTCAGTGATGTGAGGTGTTAGATACCTCCATTTCAATATTAGATTCAAAACAGATTTAGACAGGGGGTTGGAAAATACAGATCCCCCCCCCCGCCCCCATGAACAGATGACTTTAAAACAGTGAAGGGCTGGAAAGGTAAAACAAAGTGACCAAGAGAAGAAAGGAAGCTTATGAAAAAGGAGAAAAAGCAGAAAAATCCTGCAGGCCTAGCCTATAAAAACAGATTTAGTGCCTTGACCAAAAAAACAAATTGAGGAGACACTGACACAGAGGGAGAAGAATATGGAGACTCCTCAATAGCTTCCTCCCTCCCAGAAAGATTATCTGTCTGACCAAGGGGAACAGACCCCAGACCTACAAGCCATAGTGGTAGGACAGAGAACAAGATCTTAGTCTAAGTTCATGATTCTGACCCCCACCCCACCCCATTTTCCTTAAACATTCATGGCTACACTGAATAAAGCTACTGTCAATGTGAATAGTATTAAGGGATATCAAAAGTTATTACCAGTAATGACAAACCTTTCCACTTTAAATTGTCAGATTCTGTCCCTGCAGGACACAAGAATCAAAATAAAATATGGAATGAATTAAGCAACACGACTGTGGATAAAAGGCCCTTCTTATTGGTCTATTGGGCTTGAGAGACGTGATGGGCTGGGGATATTGTTCAATGAGCCTATTTTAAAACTGACCAAACTGATAGAAATAATGTCTGGTAGAACTTTGGCACTGGACATAACATACAATGCACAAAGAATAAGAATAATAAAGCTATACAGCACTCAAAGTAAAGCAACCAGGGTAAATCTATTTAAAGACATTGGGCCAGACTCTAGAAGGGTTACGCCTGGCGTAACAGTAGTTACAGCAAGTAGAATGGTGCATGTAGCAACTTACGTCAGCAGTTGCGACATGCGCGATTCTACAAAGTGTCGCAGGCCACTTGTGCTGAACAGCAGTTACGCTGCATGAATCCCCTGCAACATGGTGCTAGGGGGTTTACGGCAGCAGTTGTGCCCCATTCTAGAAGGGCAGCAACAAAGTCCCCAATGTTGGGATTCTACAAGAACCCCCGGAGGAGAACCAGCATCATAAGTAATACCAGCATTTAGTTGGTGTAACCCAAGGCTGCCCCCCCCAGGGGTCCTGTAGACCCACCTGCAGAAATGTCAACATGCTGCCATCCTCCCACCTGTGCCACAAACCACGAAACGCCAGCCGCATATGCTGTAAAAAGCCTGCCCTGGTAGTCTACTGGCCCCCCCCCAAACTGTATAATAATAAATAAGATCCCCATATCCCTGGTAGTCTAGCGCCTCCCCAAAACTGTATAATAAAAATTAAGATCCCTATATCCCTGGTAGTCTAACAGCCCCCGAACTGTATAATAAATAAGATCCCTGTATCCATGGTAGTCTAACGGCCCCGAACTGTATAATAAAAATTAGGCTTCCAATATCGGTGGTCTAGTGGCCTCCCCATCCACTCACCCAGCCATGCCAGCCACCCAGCACCCCACCCATCCCCAGCCCGGCGACTGGCACAGCCACCTCTCAGCACCATGGCCAGCCCCGACTGAGTCCAGTATCAGCGCAAACTGAAAAGACATGCTCAGATATTAATATCTGAGCATATCTTCAGTATGCACTAATACTGAACTCAATCGACAGCTAACCCCGTGGTGGTAAAATGAGCTATGCAATCGCCATTAAAATAAATGAGGGGGATGAAATGAGTGGCTAACAGCTAGTGAGGGGACCACTAGACTACCAAGATATGAGATCTTATTTTATTATACAATTTGTGGAGGCACGCTAGACTACCAGGATATGGGAGAACTTAATGTTTATTATTCAGTTAGAAACATAAACTACCAGGGATATAGAGGATCTTATTATTATTATACAGCTGAAACCACTAGACTACCAGGGCTACCAGGTATATGCCGCATTTGTGGCTGGCGACTGGGGGTCGGGGCATGGATGGGGGGGTTGACCACGCTGCGCTGCTGTTGTGGTTTGTGACATACTTGCCTGGTGCGCCCGCAGTTTGGCATTCCTGGCCACATGTCGCCAGTCGCAGGACTTAGCTGCGATGACCCTGCCCCTACTAGAATAGGGTGCAGGGTCAATGTTGCAGGTGTGGGTGGCACAAGTTGCGTTTGACGGCGATTTGCACCACTCTTCTAGAATCGGGGCCATTAAGCCTTATTTGCACACTTCCAGAACAATAATATGGGAAGAAGACTTCAATTGTGGAATAGCTAAAGAGGATAGAGGTCTAAAAACACAAAAACTTTATAGTGACACTAATTGTCTAAATGAAATTATGAAAACTGCAAAATTAAAAGATGTCTTTAGACAAATACACTTAAATGGGGCAAGCACTTATTTCAGAGGATCCCTGTCAACAAGAACTGACTATGTATTAGTCTCTGAACACTTAAATATAGTATCCAGTCAGGTAATTTGTTATGAATGTACAGTATTGACCATATAATGGTACAATGTATTCTGCAGTGGGGATCAGGCACCAGCTTAAGGGGAATATGGCAAATAAACAACAGCACCTTAAATGAAGAACAAATCAATAAGTGGAATCAATTTTGGGAAGTGAGAGTATCAGTTATGTGTTTTTATGATAAGATAGAAACCTGGTGTGAAGACATAAAAAGAGATATAAGTAAACTGTTTAGTACATACACGGGAAACAAAGCCGGCAAAGAATATCTAAAGTACCTGCAGTTAAGAAATCAATTACAAACCTTAATGTCCAGAACAGAGTCTGAGAAATTAGATTATAGTGCACAAATTAATAATATACAAGATAAAATGACAGAGTTGCAGTAAGACAGAGCACAATCCCTCTATCAGGAAATGAGAATTGGCACACAATTTACAAAGCAAACCTTTGGCCCATTTAAAGACTGCAGCACAAAAACAGAAAAGAGATCAATTTAGACAATTTACACATGAGAGAGGCACTTAACCACTAAAACAGGCATAATGGGAGCTATTGATATGTACATGAGAAAACAATGTGAAACTATTACAAATATACAGAATAATGCAGAATTACTGAATAATCTAGAGATTTCTAAATTGACACACAAGAAACAAAACAGCCAAAATGCACATATAACTACATTAGAAGTACTGAATTGTATAGGGAAATAAATAGAAAAAAATACTGCACCAGGGAAAGATGGGCTAAGTGCATAATTCTACAAAACATTTAAAGAGCAACTGGCACCTGTACTAGTAAATCTGTATGACTGCTGTTTAACTGATGGACAACTAGCAACAACACAGTATGAGGCCCTATTAATATTAATACATACCAAGGGAGACAATGCGGACCTTAGAAATTGGAGACCACTACATTTATTGAATACAGATTATAAAATCCAGACAGGTTTTGGGTGCACGAAAGGCAATTTGATTTATTCACACTATTTAAAATATATTACATTACTTAATCACATTTCATCAACGTAACAGTTGTTGCTTTATTGTCCATACACTTTCCCCATTCAGTCTTGCATTTAAGTTACGCAGCTGGTCCAGTTCTTCACCTTTTCATTCCTTCCTTCTCGGGGTCCAGATGAGTCATCCGACCCCCCCCCCCCACCACAATCAATCAATACTCCCTACACTTTACTTAGGCTAGGTCTGGATGCCACAAACCTGACCTCTAGCCCTTCTATAACTACCACCCACCTTCTAATCATGTCCAGGTACACTGCCCCTGACCTGTAACCTACCTTCCTCCCCAGCTGCCCTCCTTTTAGCCCTCCACCACCCTCCCCTTCCCTGACTCCTTTTCCATTAGTGCCCACCTCCAGCTTGCGTTGGATGGTGGGCCCCCCCCCCGCAGGGTCATTTTGCCCACTCCCTAGCCTAGCTGCCCCTAACTGCCAGAATGGTAACAAAAAGCAAGCCATATCCACATCTGAGAGATGAATCCCATCCCCCCATACAAATCTGGTTTATCAAAAGTTATCCCTTTATGTGAGATGTAGCTCCCCATCTCCCTCATAAAACCAGCCATTCTCCTGTTTAGCCTCATGTGGGCCCCTTCGATCACCCCAGTTCTTAATGTGTGTCACCACACCTGCGAGGATATAAATTCTGACCACACTACCTCAACCCCTGGCCACCATTTTTTTATGGTCCGTAAATCGGCCTTAATTATTTGTAACAAAACTCCCCAAGGTGTCATTCCCAGGTTATTCCCCCCAAGCTGGATAACTATGATATCTGATTTGCCCCAAACCAGTCTGAGGTCTTCCACTAAAGGAAGCAACTGGGCCCAAACCATTTCCAGACCCCTTTCCAATGGACCTGTGGGCTTCTGAGTCCTTTCATGTATTCTCTGCCCTGTTGACCAGTTGCTGCAAGTCTCTCTGCCCAGTACATGTAGGAATGCCCCAAAATCCACATGGTCCTTCTCCTGCTTGCACCTGCTGATACAAGGAAACACAAGAATGCAGTCAATTCAGGGTCTGACATACTGCTTGTAAAAGGTGGATCTCCATCTGTCTGGCTCTGATTTCCTCTACTGACCCCCCTCCCAGGCTAGTGTAGAGGCTGCCCCGATCCTGAATGAATGAGTGGTGAAGTTCACTGGGTCATACCCTTTGAATGACAATGCCTTTTTCAAGACTCCCCCCATCTGGTAACAAGTCACCAACCTGCTGTTGCCATGTTAGAACCAAGGGCCTGCACCTGTGGGGTGAATGGCCCGACAGTTCTCCATGGCTCTAACCACACATACTTGGTCCCCCCAGGTTTGTTTTATCTGTACTTGAGTCCCACATCCCATTTGGTCAGCTTTTGAATGCCACAACCAAATACATTGCTCCTCCCTGGTGAACTGTACATCATTCAGTTGCTGGCCTCCCCCAATATCTCTTTTGTTCCTGGGACCCACCTCCCCCACCCGGAAGTCCCATTTGTACATTAGGGTAAAAAATGCCCCAAAAAAGGCAGGCCGCATTGGCAGAACTGCAAATGATGTGCAAGGCCCCTAGGGCAGACATTAGGATGTCAGGCGTAATGTGCCTATGGAAGTCTTACTGTGGGACCTGCCCTTTTGCCACCCTAACAACATGCACCTCACCCTCCTACTGGTGTTGGGCTCGGGCCATCCTCTGGTACTACAGAACCAACCTATACCTGCTAATTGTACTTCCATGGTTGAATGCGCCACCCGTTTTTCCTGCCTATCCACCATGAACCTTAGTACCTGATTTTCAGTGATGGGCAGACTTACCATCATGCCCTGCTGCAACCAATACCCTTAGAAAGCTTCCCATTCACATTTGTAGGCCTTCAGAGTGTTGGCCGACCATGAGTTCTGGTACAACATTCAGGCTCTTGCCACCCAGTTTCCCATAGCTGTCCTAGCACCACTGTTCTTACCACCTCTGCCTGAGGGGCCAGCCTCCTGAACCTGCCCAACTGCAAACATGAAAGGCTGTCAGCAATTTCATTCTGAACCCCTTCCACATTCCTCGCTCTAAACATGAGTTTCAAGCATAGTCACAGCAGCACCAGCTGTCTCATTACTCGGTTTACTGTGTCTGTGAATCCCTTCTGCCTGTTAATGACCTCCACTATGCCCTTGTGGTTGCATCACAACCTTCTTGTTCTGTATCTCGTCTCCTCACACCACTAATGCTACCCAAATAGGGAAGATCTCCAACAAGGTGATATCCTTTAGCAGACCCCTGCCCCGCCAGCTGTCCGTCCAGGCCTCGGAGATCCATCTTCCCCCGTAATATGCTCCCATGCCTAAAGATCCCGATGCATCTGTATATAATTGGAGGGCATTGCTGTCCACCCATTCATCCTGCGAAAAATTAACCCTATTGTAGTCTGCTAAGAAGGTGTCCCATACTGCCAGGTCTTCCTTTACCCCTTTGGTAATATGTTCACCCAGTGATGCGGCCCCTTAGCCTTCCTGATGGCCTGCCCCAACTGCCACATAAAAACCTTGCCTGGACTGATTGCCTTCCAGGAAAAATTTAGGTGTCCCAGTAATTGTTATACTACTACCAAAGGTACCCTCCTCCTCTTCAACACCTGTCCCAGTAACTCCTTAAGCCAGAGCACTTTGCCTTGGGGCAACCTGAAACATTCTCCCACTCTGTCTATTTTGATCCCCAATAATTCCAATACCCTGGCTGGTCCTTCCATCTTTTCTCCTGCTAAAAGGATTCCGATAATCTCCCACATAAATTGGAAATCCCGCAACATCCCCTGCACTTCCCACTTAATTTCACTGATCAACAAGAAATCATCCAAGTAGTGTGCCCCCCTTCTGTGGCTATACCTGTGACCAAACACCCATTATACCCATGTACTAAAAGCCACCAATGTGGGGCATGCCACTGAGCACCCCATTGGCATGGCCTTATCAAAATCAATCCCCCCGTCGAACTGGAACCCCGGCAAATCTCATTCCTTGGGATGCACCGGCAGCAGTCTAAAGGTGGACTCAATGTCCATTTTGGCTAACCAGGCCCCTTCTTGTGTCCTAATGAACAGCACTACCAAATGCAATGATGCATAGGATACATCACTGTGTTCATCAGCTATGCCATCATTCACAGACGAACCCTCAGGATAGGACAAACGGTGAATCAGGTGATAGTCACCTGTTTGTTTCTTGAGAACAATGCCTAAAGGAGAGATGCAGAATTCCCCACATAGTGGGCTTGCAAAAGATACTTACACAATACCTGCCCTTTTCTCAAGGATTTTTTTGTGAACTATGTCCTCCTCCCCTCTGAATGAAGCCAAATTCTTCATGGTCACC
Source organism: Neoceratodus forsteri (assembly GCA_016271365.2). Lineage (NCBI taxonomy): Eukaryota > Metazoa > Chordata > Ceratodontiformes > Ceratodontidae > Neoceratodus > Neoceratodus forsteri. The sequence goes on along the minus strand of CM028135.1, from coordinate 562,108,422 downwards.
CTTTTCCTTATCCCTTGAAAAGCTAATGTAAAATCCATTGTGAAACCCTCCCTCAGCATTATCCCCTACTTCTGATCTAGGTATCCTGTTGTCCAGGCATCCACCATTTTGGCCCTGATGGGAGTCCTAGCCAACAGGAAACCACATCTCAGGGCCCCTATCACCCAGTTCTCAATTCTACCATAGTTGGAATTGTACCCACCTCTGTTCCCAAACCCCATCCCTACCTCCCAATCACTACTGTTCCCCCTCCCCTTCTGCCCCCTCAAAGGGCTGTTCTTGATCAGTTGCCCCCCAGAGTACTCATTATTCCCCTGTACTTTACTACTGGTTGCTGGCCACTGCATTTTGAGCAAATGTATTTAAATTTGCAATTGGTCGTGGTACACGCAGCTCTGTTATATTCCCAGCAAGATTTGCCCCCCACCACTGTCATGGCCTTCCTGGTCCCCTCTGTCACCCCATCCAACTGGCTGGACAGGTTTCTTACCCATAACTCAGAGTGTGTACAGTCCTACAACATGTCTCCCCTCACAGCCATTCTCTGAGAGAAGGCCTCGTTATACTCCAACCATCCATAACCTTTCAGGGCCTTATAAGCATTTGTGGCCATGTAGGTCAGCAGAGGAATGGCCAACTCTGGTTGTTTCTCTAACAAAATGGCACTATGAGTCAAAAACTTCACCTGCCATGTGTCTGAATTATTTCCCTTGTAATTGGCTTCCTCTTCTTTATGGCCCACCACTGCCAATGAAACTGCCATTTCTGGTTTTCATACCGTCTCTTTTTGCTCATATTTCTTGGCTGTCTTTTTGTCCAATAGCCTGAATATGTCCATATATTCTCCCTTGCAGATCTTATTTTGATGGAGGCCAGTACATGGTCCCCCAAAGAGAAACCTGGCAGAGCATCGTAAAGCTTCCTTTCCCTGCCTGTACCCACCCCCACCCAATTGCACACCCTTTGCCCCCTTTTTATTTCTTAAAGTACTTCAAATTTTTTCAGTTGTGTCCAAACCTTTGTCTCCCATCTCTCTCAACAGCCCTGCCATATAGACTTTGAGGCTGCCTTCTCCTGATGGCTCAACTGCACCCTTACCCACTCCTGTGTCTGGATCTGACTGTTCTGATGCAGGGTCAGGCACAGCGGCTGGTTCTGGGTCTAGGGCTGGTCTCCTCAGCTGTTTTCCACCTACATTTCTGCCCCAGGGTCCCACTGGCTGCTTCCTCTTTCTCTCTGATGCTTCCTCTTCTTCTCTCCTTGGGGCTTCTCAATGAGCTCTGTCATCTTTCCCATTAGTGCTGCAGCTTCTGAGAATAGCTGAGAACTTGAAACTATAGTGGGCTGCTTCCTGGGTGCCATTCATGAAATAGATGCTATACAAGAAAATCGGGGTATTAGGAACATGGTCTGAGCAGCCCTTTACTTTCCCCTAGCCCCATCATGCTGTGATAGCTCCATCAACCTTAACCTTGTGAACATGTGAGAAAACCTGCCAGAACCTCTGGCACCCCCTTCTCCAGGTCTGGAGGGTGCCTCATACATCCATATGTTCACCACTTTATGCTATAAATGCAACATAGAGGTAACCTTTGCTCCATCCTTCACTCCTTATCTGCACAGGACCAGAATCTGCCCCACCGTGTGCAATAAATGTCTTGTCAGCAGCTCCCCCTAGCATCCCCCCACTGTTCCCATGAACTTTTATTTTATATCCACCCAAATGGATCTCCTTGTGGTGTGTAGCGCCAGATATGCCCTAATGCTAGGCCACCTGAATATGCTCCCCATTGTTCTTGTCTTCTTCCAGTTGTGCCATTCCGCACTCTGAACCCCAGTTGCTCTAGCAGGTGTCAGCAGTGGCCCATGTTCAGACCCTCTTGAGCCACCCAGCCAAGGGCTGTTTTGTTCGTGAACACTACATATATGCAGGGACAATTGCCCCCTGCCCCACACATCCTGCCCTACCTCCCCCCATCAAAACTGCACTCCCTGGTCCCTTCTGGCAACAGTGACTGCTATTGCTAGCTCACTTGAAAAGGAGTGATTGTAGACTCATTTATCTATGGACCTGAACAAGGCCTCTAAATTAGACCACTGGATATATATCCTTCATAAATATAGACACATCTTTCCTAAAGGTCCCACACTTTTTTTGTTGTTATTTGAGGGAGTATTTCAGAGAAAGTGGTTAAAATTAATATTATTCCCTAAAACAATTATGTATAACTCCTGCTGTTGTGCAGGTTTTCATATGATGTCCTCACAATTTGTCCATTGAATTTTAACCATCCATAGTGATGACATCAGTTGCCATTGGCATGCAGCCACAGCCCCACCGCTCTGGCCTACCATGCGGTTGCTCACTCTGTGACCCAGCAAAACTTCCCCCAAATTGCATATTACCACAGGCCATCTGCAAAGGAGCAGCACTGCTGCAAAGAAGGACATCCTGACCTAGACTGTCCATGCCTAATATTCTCGCCCACGTAGCAGTCATATCAGATGCCTTCACCACACGACCCGGTGGCCTGCTCACTGTGGCCCACAGCTCTGTCCCCACGCAGTCGCTCACTTAGTGACCAGAAAAACATCCCATTTTCATAAATCAGGGTTCTCTGCCCTTTCAAACACATGGTCCTTTCTTTTCTTCAGTGCCCCGTGAGTAAAAACCTTGTCTCCTCCTGACCAGGATACTCAACTCTGGGCTCACCGAGCGTGACTGGCATGCTCCTCACTACTGCTCATCACTCTGGCCCCTTCTCAATGAGCCACCAGATCAAGGCATGAAAAGACCCTCCAAGACATCCTTGCATCTTCCACCCTTTCCAACTGTACCCCAAACCTTGAAATGTCCGCATCTGGCAGACTCCATAGCAAAAACTCTGCGAAGTTTTCAAACTCAAATCCATAAAAGACCCAGAAGATATGAAAATGCAAAAACCAAAAGCAAAAATCCCTCAAACCATGCCAGGACTGTAATTACAAAACTGCCACAAAACTCCACATACCCATTGACAAGGAGCCAAAATCAACTAGATGTAAGAAACACAGTAATAGCGGGGAAGGAAATCTGTTAAAAAAATGCTCCTATAAAATACCAGCGCTTTGTTCTTACTCTTTTCTTTTTTTTTTTTTTTTTAATAATATTGCCCAATCTGAGGAAAATAAAGGCTTCCTGCCCACCTGCCACGTGACCAGCAGGCCCAAACTCCCAACAGAAGGAAAATTAAAAAAAAAGTAAAAAAAAAAAACAGTAAAATTATGCATTAACAAATCCAGGAGGGGCTCTTTTCTAGCCCCCCAAAACTGTAGGAAAAGATGGAAAAATATTAACTTCTTGAATACGGGTTAACTAAGCTTACATTATGGGACATTATAAGTAGTAAAGACTGTGAAGGCAAAGATACCCTGTGAATAATGGGAATTTCTAGAGAGATGAAGAAATACTGTATGTAAAGTGCTGCAATGCTTTAAATATTTACGAGGTGTAAACAATAGTTTATTCTTCTGTTTTTGTTCCTTATAGAGAATAATATTTTGTTGGGTCTTTTTTTCTGCTTATCATTTGTCAAGTAATGTGACTGTATTCTGTAATGGTTTTAACAATCAATACACAATTCCCCTACTTTTGCATTAGGGGAACCCTTGGCCATTTGGCTAACTAAGATGGCCTCTTCTGAAGGTGGAAGGGAGCAGATCGATTTTGGGAAAACCAAGGGGATGGCCTCCCACTCAGTTGTAACTCTGCAGGAGGCTGAAGATGTAATGAATCTGGATGGACTATATTCCCCTCAAACGGGGAATGTTTCATCAGCAGAAACAGAAGATATTTCCCACAATGACACAGAAATGGACAAGGACATTGCTACGGAAGAAACGGTAACTATGGAGCATAACGACATTGAAAGTGAAGGTACAAAGTTTGATGAAAAAATGCAATCAGAAGAGGAAAGAAAACGTAAATTGCAAATGCAGCCAGCCCACCAGTGCAGGGGCAAGGCATCCATCTGTGATGCTGATGAACTGGGTTCAGGAATGGACTCAGGACATCAGAGGGCTGGCCAGGGAGGAGAAAGATCAAGCATCCTAGAGACTACTCTCCTTCTCCGGAAGGGAGGGGGGGTAGAGTGTCCGGCACAACAATTAACCTCTGGCAGAAGCTGGGGGAACATTCATGCTGGCGCTTTCACTTGCAGGGGTGCATGGTGGACACTGGACATCATTGCACATCCCTGCCCCAGGGGGAAAAACACCACAAAATAGCGGCCACCATTAATGATGTCTGCTTGGCTGGCACTGAATGCATGCTGTTTGGCACTTCTGAGTCCCACCCTATTCCATCGCCTGCTATCGCTAACCAATCCCAAGCCTCATCTTGGGAGGAAAGCCAAGAAGGCAATGCAAGTGGGTATATCTGCCAGCACCCTTTTCCTGTTGTAATGAGGATTGAGTTGGTGTGGTGGCCCTGCCCTGGGGGGTAATCCAGGGGGTACCAGGATGAAGAAGATAAGTCCCGGGGTATTCATTATAGAGTGCCATGTGTCTAAGCAAGGGACTGCGGTACAGGTGGCTTGCCCCCCCCCCCAAAAAATTGCAAATGCAGTTAGAAACTGAAGATGATATTTATTTGAAAATGAGAGAGTATCTGAATAGGGAACTTTCTAAACTGCAAGGAAATGCTGACAGCAATGGCGAGTGTCTGACAGAAGGTGTAGCCCAGCTGATTTCCATCTGTCGCAGCAGCATCAAAGGGAGCCACTGCTACAGACACACAACCTGAAACTAACATGCTGACTACTTCATAGAATCAGAAAGCTGCTACTCAACCTGGAACTGCAAAGGTAATAAACCAAAATAATAAAAAAAAAAAGTACATACAAACCAGAAAGGTATTGAGAAACATTTAAATAAAATTAAAGAGGGCTCATTGGGGATGGCAAGTTCAAGCCATAAGAAGCTTAGACTAAAACAGGCACCAGAATCAAACAAGCAGTCTAGCAAAAACATACTTCATCAAAAGAAAAAATGCAGGAACAAAAAAAAATTTGGCTCAACAGGAAAAAACAACAGAACTTGAAAATACTTGGTCACCAGATAAAGCACTTGAACAAGTAGGATGCTAGAAGTCAGGTGGGTCCCTGACCCCACTGATCCTAAAATATAAGAATATGAAAAAATTATACAAGGGGAATGCAGTACCACAAAACAGTGACACAGACAGTAAAAATCTGAATGGCATGCTTGAGATAAATGATGTTTCTACTTCTACTGAAAATAATTTAATTGTAACTAATGAAACTCCCAGTGAAGGTGAGACTACTAATGACTAGACTGAAATAATAGAAAAGGAGGATGCATCTAATGATAATATCACATGCTTGGGCCCAAAGAATCAGTGCTGCAAAATCCTGAGAAAAGAGTCTGGTTTCAAACCCTATTTAAGCTTTCAGACATTTCAAAATAAAGGTGAGCCAGCAGCAAGAATAAATGCAGTTTGTCTACTTTATAAAGGCAGTCTGGAGGAGACACTAAACAACATACATTGCTAAACAACTTTTGAAGGGCTCCGTGAAAGTTTTTTCTTCTGAGATCTTTGCCTGGATACATATAGAGAACATAAACTTTGATAAAAGCTTTAAAAATGTTTCTGGACTTGATAGATTGTGGACTCAACACAATGCCGACAAAAAATAATCCACTGTGGATTCCATTCCATACTGCCCCCCCTTACCAAACCAGCAGTAAAGAGGAGAACTGTCATGTTTAAGAAAGAAGGAGTAAATGTAGAGGACATATTATTTTGGCTTAGACAAACATGTGAAGTATGAGAAAGACCTGCACCTATTCTAGATAGTGAACAGATCTGGAATGGTGGGTGGAGAATTAGTGAAGCTGTTCTCTACAGATTGAGGGATTGTTCACCTACCCAGCAGTTTCTTTTTGGGAAGAGACAAAGGGATATTGTTTTACAATGGGCAACCAAAATCTTGACACAAATGTGGTTCTAGAAAGCATTTAAGTACAGCTTGTGACACATCTAGGTGTAGCCATTGTTTGGAATATAGGAATTGATCCTCTGTTTGAATTTGTTTTCAGGGGTTCTCAAATGGTGAGGCCAGCCTCCCTGGGGAGGCCCCAACCTGTTCCAGGGGAGGGTCAAGCAAGTCTGAGAAAGTACTGTATTTAAATTTTGAGTTTTATATATTTTGTGTGAAGAGATGAAGCAAACTGAAAGAGGAAAATAATAGGTGAATTCTATATATTTATTTACTAATAGATGGCAAGGGAAGGTGAATGAGCCAAAGCTCATTTCAGGAGGAACAGAGAAAGTAGTGTGACTCATGAAGGTACTGCAACAAGGGGTAACAATGGTTCAAGAATGAAAATAGCGGAACAAGTAGGCTGGCCTGTTGGGAGGGGGTACAATAAGCTGAATAGTAATATTTGTTTATTTTATTTATTTGTCATTCAGATAACACCTTTGAGCACATGAGCTCTTTTTCAAGGTTCCATGTCAGTATAAGACAAAGAACTGAATGTGAGCCAAGTAATCAAAGGGGTTACAATGTATTCATGGTGTACTGCGCAAAGTACAGTATGTTAGTTCTCTTTGGGGAGGCCCAAGATTATTTCAGTTTTTGGGGGAGGCTCAAACTCTTTTCCATGGATTTGGGGAGGCTCACTGTGACAAAGTCTGAGAACTATTGGTTTAAATATAACCTCTGTGAAAAGACTGGTCACTCATATGGAAAATGCCCTTGGGCATCCAATAATAGGGAGCATTGTCCCTCGCATGAGGCCCTAATCATACAAGCACATCAAAGAACAGATAAATTAGTTTCAGAACAGCAAATGAAAGAACTACGAAATGAACAGGGAGAACTGAATACAGCCCCCCAAACAGAGGAGGACACAAGAGACACAAAAATAGAAGATGTAGACAGAATAGATACAAATTAGTAATCTATTAGTGAAGAAGAGGAAGAACAGCCAGGCACAAGTACTGACCCAAAGAAAGGGCAGGACAAAAACACCCAACCAAGCCTGCCCCTCAATTTAATGTCATCATTAGTCACATGACTGTGTCAGTCATGTGTCCCAACCCATATTTTTCTAAGTGTTCACTGCCCCCTTGCAGGTTATATTGCCTGGCCACTAGGAGTCAGTCTTGAGACCCATATTTCTACTACTTCTTCCTATCCCTCCTTAGGCTCTTCCTGCCCTCCCTACCTTCTCAAGTGGGCCCCCACTCTCCTTAGCCCATCTTTTTGATGCGAGTCAGCCTGGATTCAAACCCTACACCTTTGGCACCTCAGGCAGACACCTTTCCTCTGAGCCACTGTGCCTGCCCATACTTAGCTCTTTCAAACTACATAATCCCTCAGTATAGTACCCTCCTACAATACACCATGGAACAACTGCATTATTTGTTCATACTTTGCGGCACGCCCACTATTCTCATGCCTCTCTGCTTTTCTTGCAGCACAGTCTGCCTGAAACCCCACTCACACACACCCTTCCGATAGCAACTCCAGACACTTCATATCTGTCAATGCGGGTTGAACACCTCATACCCCTAGGCTGCCAAAGTGTCCCTCCACTGCACCTCCCTCCCTATATACTACTCATAAACTCTCTGTGGTCCATCTCCATCCCCATGGTTATCACTAGCCCAGCCATGTGACACAATGTCAACCACTCAAAAATTAACCTTTTAAGGACTACCATATTGTGCCACACCATCTTCCTTATACTCCTATCAGGTAACATACACCATAATCCTGGCCCACCCCCAGCTGCACCCCTCCACAGTAAAAAACCTGAATGGACTATTATTTGCCACCATCAACATCTGCAGCCTGCAAAGGAAGCTCTGCCACCTCCAGGCCTGGCTTGCACAACACTCTCCTGATGTTCTAGCCCTGACTGAAACCTGGCTCTCAATAAACACCCCAGACTCAGTGGTAGCTTTAAACAGTTACACAATATTCTGGGCAGATAGGCTTGGTAAGAAAGGGGGAATGCACAATCTACATAAAAGATACCATACAGGCCCACCCTGCTCTTCTCCCCTCCCCAGACCATGGAGCTCAAACCCTCACAGTCAAACTACTACTGAGTAACCCAAGCAAGACCCTCTATCTTATGGTAGCCTACATCCCCCAAACAACCAAAAACTGGCGTTTACAGAAATCATGTCTCATAGCTCACAAATTCCCTCAAACAGCAAAATCATCATTGCTGGGGACATTAATATTAGCTGGTTGTCTCCCTCATCCTCTGTCTATAAGGATTCAGCAGTGGCCCATGCCCTTTCCCAGGTTGCCCAGACTCCTACCAGGTTCAATGACAAAACAGGCACCTCTACACTAATTGATTTCATTTTCACTAATTGCCCCCATAATCTGTCACAGGTCAAAGTCCTCCTCAACACCCTCAGTGACCACTCCCCAGTCACCTACCACTGGTCAAACAAAGCCCACAACACCCCACCTGTAACCTCATACCAAAGGCACCTCAAAAAAGGGTCCCTCACATAGCTCAAGTCCTATCTCAGAGCCTGTGAATGGTCCCCCATTGACTCAGCCCATGATATAGACACTGCCCTCACCTATTTCATCAACACCTTTAACACTGCTTGTGACCTCTTCGCCCCCTTCTCTAAACAGTATGCAAAAAACAAGAACACGCCCTGGGTCTTACAATCTCTACTCGATCTGATGAGCCACTGGGACAATCTCTGGCACAAAGCATTAGACTCTCATCTTCCCTAGATAGGCAGCTGTATAGAGAGGCTAGGAATAAATTCACCTGGGCCATCCACCAAGCAAAAGCATCCCATTATCACCAGGCCCTCACATCCACATGGAGCTCAGGGTGAGATTTCTGGAAAAATATTAAAGAGCTTAGTGGGAAGGTGGTGTCCCCCTCCCCACAGGCCAACGTAATATCAATGCCTCCAACTTCCAGAAACCCCACATCATCTCAAACATCCTAAATGAAACCTTTTCTGACCTTAGCAGTGTTCTTCTTCCCAATTTTTTCACCCCCCCCCCATGTTCATTCCTGGGCACTGTATGTGTAACAATATTCCCCCTTTGTGCCTCTGGATCATCTCCACATGTGCAGCTAGAAGATACCTTTCCAACTTTCTGAACAAATCATGACACAGTGGTGACACGCTGGATTTAAAACTCATCTGCCTCAGATTAGATGAGGTGCTTTCCCATCTAACTAATATCCTTAACATGTCACTCTGCCTAGAGCAATTCCCCACACCCTGAAAATGTGCAGCCATAACCCCCATACTTTAAGGGGAGGACTGTAACTCTCCAAATAACTACTGACTCATCTTGATCCTCCCCCCCTCTAATGCCTTGGAAAAAATAGTTTTGGACCATTTAACAGACTACCTCAACAAACACAACCTGCTATGTCCTGCACAACACGGCTTCTGTCAGGGACACAGTACTACCACTGCACTCCTCGAATATACATCCTTCATATACAATGCCCTCGACAACAGACACTTGGTATGATCGGTCTATATTGACCTCACCAAGGCATTTAGCACTGTTAGTCACACCTTCCTTCTAGACAAACTCCCCTCCATGAGCCTCTCCCAAGACTCAGTCTCCTGGTCCTCTGATTATCTTGCTGGCAGAACCCAACGAGTAAAGGTCAACTCCACTATTTCCTCCAGTCATCCTGTTCTTTCTGGTGTTCCCCAAGGCTCAATACTCAGCCTTCTCCTTTTCAGCCTCTTTTAAACTCCCTCCCCAATTCATGCCCTGGTAACCTATTTCTTTACATGGACAATGTGGTCATTTTTATGAATCACCCCGTGCTCCATCTCACCCTCCAAGATCTATTCAACAACATATAAAACATTTTTTGGCCCACAGGCTAATCCTCAATTGCAAAAAAAAAAAAAAATCCATACTTTTCACCCACTGCCAGAACCGAAACTATGATAACCGCCTGAACCTCCATAACTCTGTAAATGCCCCTTTTGAGCAAGTATACACTTTCAAGTACCTAGGTAACATTTTTGACACATCCCTCACTTTCCACCCTCATATTCAGCATCTGTCCTCAGCCCTAAACACCAGGATTGGTCTCCTGGACTGCCAAAAGCACTATCTCACCCCTGAAACTCTCTGAATTGCAGTTATCTTGTCGGTCCTCTCCTTCTTGGATTATGGCTTTGTAATATATGGCACTGAAGACAAGACTACACTCCTCTGTATCAAAACCAAGCTAAACAAGACCTGCCAGCTAGTCACAGGTTGTGATAGGCTCACCCACACCTGTAAACTCTATAAATCCACAAACTGGCTTAACTTTGATGGGAGGCTAAAATATCATACCTGCCTCCTAGCAAAAACAGTTCTCCTTGGACAAGCCCCACCTGGTCTCCACTCACTAGTCATGCAAGCCCCTCCCTCCAAAGCTTCCAGAAGCAACTCCAATTCACCACTCTCTGTGCCCCACTAAAGGACCTACCTATGCCAAAGGTCATTCCTTTATCAGGCACCAAAATGGCTAAATAACCTCCCTGCTGCCATCATTTTGGAAGCTAATCTTGACCCTTTTAAACAGGCACTGAAAAACCACCTCCTAGAGGGCTCCTCATGTGACTACCCCTAGTCTTCCCAGCCCCTATCACCATTCCTTCTTAAACAACCTGAGTTGATTTAGTGATGACATCCATGTTTCCTGCAAAAAAACAACAGTCAAACAGTTGATCATGTAGATATTGAAATACTGCCTGCCATTGGTTCTTTGTTCAGGATTGGGCAGTTAGGGTGAGCATACTGTTCCACAGTAACTCCTTCCAACTAACCATATTGGTAGATCTTATTCTTGGGAGACTATTATCTTTGGATGGTATTTGGGATTCTAACCCTTGTAGAGTCATCACTACCTATGGTCCACAATCAAAAGCAGGGAGAGTGGTCCTTATGGCCTCCCTTCAGCCCCTCTTAGTCACTGCAAGAACTGTTTTCTTATGGGGGGGACTTCAACTGCAGCATTAACACAAGGGGTAGACAACTCACAAGGAGAAAGATATACTGTAATTCTACAGCCTTAAAAAACTGTGTTAGGTTAACAGACTCAATAAATTGTGCAAACCATCAAGTATCAGGGCCTGATTTTATCTACAGGATGGAAAATTTATCACAACCACTGATTATTTTTTTCTTATCTAAAGATGTTCAGACTTATACCCTAGAAACACACCCCACATAATTCTCAGATCACCTGCTTCTTAAAGTAAAAAGCCAAATGGATCCCGACAGACCACCCAAAAGGAATAGATGGAAATGTAATAGCTCCATACTCCCACTGTACAATCTGGTATCAAAAAGCTGCTAAAGGCCAGGGCCTCAGTTTTCAACCTCCATGAAGATATAGGAGCGTGGTGGGCAGACACAAAGAATGACTTAAATGACTGGTTCCAGAAGTTCAGAAGGAACACCAGACAGAAGAAATTCTTCACATACCTTAAACTTAGATCCTAACTCCAATACCCATTATCCCTGGTACCTTTCTCCAGACATGACCTATCCACTCAGATTAGTGAACTGAAACTAGAGATTAAAAAATGTAATACAATAGGGCCAGCTCCCATCAGGGCCGAGTTACTAGATGGCACACAAAAAGCAAACAAACCTGGGGGACCCCTTTGAGGCATGCAAAACACAGAAAAAGATAACTTCCTTTTCTTGTTTAAGGAATGAAGAAGGGAAGTTTGTTTCCTGTATAAAAGAATTGCAGAATATTGGTAGAAAACACATGAAATCCTTTAATACTTCACAACCTCCATTAGATGAAGACATTGTCACATATCTGTCTACCATTAAACTAACAAACATCCCTTGCAAAGAACAACACCTGATCAAACCTATTTCAGCACATGAAATGGAACATGTAATTGGAACATTAAAACTAGGGGCCTCTCCATGGACAGATGGATTACCTTATGAACTCTATAAAGCCTTCCCCAGTGAATTAATTGCCTATCTTGAAAGCCTTTTTTTTTTTTTTTTACATTTTCTGCATGCTAACCATGTTTCAAAATATTTTACTAAAGGTCTCATCATATTTCTATATAAATCAGGAGACAGGTATAACATCCAAAACTGGAGACCAATACATTTACTCAATGGTGATTTTAAAATACTATCCCAGATATTAAATATCTACCAAAGGACTGCTGATAAAATGCTAATCAGTCCCATCTAATCCTGCAGCCTCCTCAATTGGAGAATTCAGCATTTATTAGTTATCATAAGGAAAATAATTGAATTTTATCAGTCATATTAAAAATCAGGGGTTCTTATATTGTTAGACTAAATAAGGCCTTTGACAGTGTGAATCATGGATTTTTGTTATATACTCTAAGTGTCTATGAGATTCCGGGGGCTTTTATTCATTGGCTGCAGTTATTATATTCTTCAGCAACAGTAAGTCCTATAATTTATGGCCAAATAGGCACCAGAATTGAATTAGCAGAAGGAGTCCAACAGGGGTGCCCTCTAAGTCCCCTTTTGTACATTTTCTCTTTTGACCCATTTATTAGGAAACTGATCCAGAACCAACATATACAAGGGTTATCTGGTCGTCAATGAAGTAAAGATACTTGCATATGCAGATGATATGTGCTTATTTTTGGATAATCCAAATAAAATAACTAATGTCCTTCAGGAAATGCAAACATATGCAATGGTTTCAAATGCAAGACTAAATATTGATAAATATAAAGCCATACAAATATGGAAACCCATATCCATGCAGTCGGACATATGAGGGATCCATATTGCTCATGATCCTTTCAAAATAGTGATATCACTTTAGGACCTCAAAACATGCCATTCCAAAACTGGGAAACAGCTATAGTCACATTTGAAAATAAGGAACAGAGATGGAAAGCATGGAAGATGCCAGAACTCAAATGCATTCGGGTTATAAAACAATTCTTAATCCCCTTCCTTCTATACATACTGTAGGAATGATTTACCCATGACCTATAGCCCTGAAAACCCACTTATATAATTGCTTTTTCAAATGCTGTGGGGCAGCAGATTAAACCCTATTAAAAGAGCATATATTTATTTAATGGAAGACGAGGGGGTTTGGGCATGGTGGATCCACTAGTTTTCTTTCACGCACTTTTTTTCTCTCAAACATTTAAGTTAGGACTAGTCCCAACAGATCACTTACCCCATAAATAGATAATGAATAATCTAGGAAACTTTTTCTACAGATGGGACTCCTCCCTCCAAAAATGTCCACAAATCTTAAGATACTTGAATTTATGAAGCCCTCAGTTCAGAAGCTACATAAATAGCAAATATTGACAACCCAGATTCTTCAGAACACAGGGCCTCAGTTGTATACTCTTACTCTGTCTCAAACTAACCCTTGTGAACCAGAGTTTAAAAATTGCCCATCTTCCAAGAGGGAAAAGGTTCTTGGTATATTAAATAATGAACAGATTCCCCAACACATATGGGAAGTACTTTGGTTATGCTCCTATGGGAGGTTAAACATTCGGGGGGAGTAGCAAACATAAACCCTTAGAAGAATGGTTTTGCCCCTATACTACATGTCTGGCCCAGGAGGAAACTATGGAACACTTTCTTTTAAACTGCTCTCACATTAAATTATTATGGTCCTTTCTTGCAAATAAATGGAATTTGCCTTGGTTGACAGGCCTTTCATATGATGTTCTTATTTTAGGGGATTACCATCCCTTATTTTGTCAGTGTCAGTGGCTCAGTAGGTAGCACACTTGCCTCTGAGGCCAGGAAATCAGAGGGCAGTGGGTTCAGTTCCCACATCTGGTACTTGGGTTAATATCACAGTACTGACACTGTAGCGCAGCATGAGAGGGGTGCTGCACTTCTGAGGTGCTGTCTTTCAGATGAGACGTTAAACCGAGGTCCCATCTGTCTGGATTGGTGGTAGTTCAGGTGGATGTTAAAGATCCCATGGCACTTATCGAAAAGAGTAGGGGAATTTCCCTGGTGTCCTGGCCAAATTTCCCTCATTCACTAAAATACCACCAACAGCTTAATCTGGTTCAAGGTCAGTTGGCATTCATCTGTGTCCCCCTTCCCTGGGTCTTGCCTGAAAATAGGCAGGATTTGTCTAGTGCAGTTACCCAAACAACAACAAAAAAAAAACCTAAACTAAATACCACGGTGAATGACTATTTTCTTTTGTTGTAAAAATGTTATTTATGGCATGCTAGACACCAATGGGTTCTACAGCAGCAAGTCAGGTCACATGACTCATTTAGTAGATTATGTAAATTTGCATTTCAGCAAATCTGTGACTATGATGTTTCTTTGTGCCCCCTGAGTAAAGTAAAAATGTGGTGGAAAGGCTTATCATTTTTATTAAATATAAATAAAAGTCAGCTAAACACATAATGAAACTAGGGAAGGACTGTATTGAGCATTGCTTCACATAATAGTTTAAATTAGTATAGATTCAGGTGTTTTTTTTTTTCTCTATCTTTAGTTTGGACTAGTCCGTATGAGTTCTGAAGTCTACAAATTATTCAAATGATTTAACTAAAGAAGGAAAGTTAAATGGAGATCTAGGGCATCTGCCTTATCATTTTTTTTCTTATGTAAAAGATTTTTCTTTTGAAATTTCACTGTATTATAATTGGTTTTATCTGAATTTGATGTATTTCTTTAATACAATTCACCTACTCTTATTGAGAAGTGCCATGGTATCTATAATGTCCACGTAAACAATCACCAGAACAGGCAAACAGGACCTTGGTTTAATGTCTCATCCAAAAGACGGCACCTCAGGAGTGCAAAAGCCTCCTCATGATGCATTACATTGTCAGTATTGGGATTTATCTCACGTTCCTGGCATGGGGCTAGAATCCATCACCTTCTGATCTTTCAGCCTCAGAGGTGACTCAGGTGAGTGGGCTACCTGCTGAGCCACATACACTGCCATATGATGGGTAAGTGTTGCATACAAGGACATAAAACCAACCATCAAGGGGGCTAACCGTATCATAATATGGCTTGCCCTTCAGGTTCATGGTTTTATGATCTGGTTAGCTCCCTCAATGGATTTATTGCCTTGTATACCACACTTACCCATCATTTATTCCATATGTAATTTATGTAATCAGTAGCATGGATAAATCTCTGTTCCCTTTGTAAACATCCTGAAAATGTTAAACACGGACTGCTCTGGAAGCATCAATGTAGGGAGCTAATCAAACACAGAGGTTCCAATTCACAAATCACTGAATATGATGCAAGGTGCCTGCAACAAACATTAATGGCACAAGTAGCACAGTACATAAAAAACCGTTCCTTGAGCTGTTCACAACAACAGCCTGCATCACCCGCAGGCTGCCTGCCCCAGACAGGGCTTGCACCACCCTTACACCCAAATATGGGCTGAGATCTGGTGCCCGGGGGCATATGGCAGACACAAGCTGCCACAACCACTGAATGCAATTCATAGAACTCCTCCAGAGGATGAATTTCTAAGTACCTTTAGACCAACCAGGGCTGGTCTAAAGGTAATTAAAACAATATCCTTTGGAGAAGTTTAGCCTGTTGGGATACTGTGCCATGTTTACCCAACATACACACACAGCTCTAATATGCCTGTTATTCCATTTAAACTTATATATAACCCTGGTGGTATAGTGGTCTGTCCCCTCACCCTGATATGCCCACTATTATGTTAAAAAGTATAGTTAACCCATCCTCAGCTCCGATATGCTTGTTATGTTGCTTAAAATAATATTATACCCCGGAGGTCTAGCGGTCCTTCCCACCACCCAGGTATGCCCACTATTTTGTTAAAACATTATAGTTAACCCAACCTCTGCCCCAATATGCCCAGTATTATGCAATTAGCACTTAATGTGCCCTGGTGGTCTAGTGGTCCTGCCCCCACCACTCTGGCATGTAATGCCCAACCTGCTCCTCCAACCCATATCCCAAGCTGGCGCCGGCACACCCCTCCACACATCGCCTCAGTCTGCATCAACTGAACTGTCACTGAGCACTTGTATTATAATACAGTACACACTCATAAATGAGCACATAGTATTATAATACAAGTAGCAGTGACAATTAATCGACACACCTGCTGAGGTGGTGTGCGGAGGAGTGTGCTAGTGCCGGCTCGGTATGGTTTGGGAGGAACTGGGTGGGCACTACATGCCATGGTGGGGGGATGGGACCACTAGACCACCAGGATAACTGAAGTACTTCATTTGCAATACCGGGCATATCGGGGTGCACAGTGGGTTAACTATAATTTTCTAACATAATAGTAGGCATACTGGGGAAGGGACCCCTAGCCCACCGGGGTAAAATACTATTTCACATAACATAATGGGCATACTCTGGGTGGGTGGAGGGACAAAAAAGATCACCAGAGATGGGGGCAAGGCTGCTTGCCATGTCCACAGGGGCTTGTGACACACCCCTCCCATGTGCCAGACATTTGTTGCATGGGAGAGGTTGCACGCAAGTGGGGGGTCCTAGGTGCTGGGACCCCACCTGTACTAGAATCTGGTTTAGGGTTCCTGGTGCACTGGGCTTTGGTGCAAGCTGCTGTTTGCCACAGTTTGAACTGCTTTTGGCTCCTTTTGTGAATCGGGCCCAGAAAGTTCTAGTAGCATCCAGGTAGGGAACTAATCAAACACTGCAGATTAGTGGCACTGTCTAAAACCCTAATAGACAGAGAAAGGCCTGCTGAAACCAGAAAGCAGTTCTTCAAATGGCAAAATCCAGCTGCAGACAGAGGGCCTGATTCACAAAAAGCCCTTAGATTGCCACAAGTTGCTGCAGTCTATGGCTACGGCAAACCCTGGAGTGCCAGGGACTCTGCACCCGATTCTCAATTGGGTAGCATCTTGGTAGCAAAGTCCCATGGTTTGCGACAACTTAGCAATGTGCAGAACAGAGGGTGCACCTGGACAGATTGCAGCAAGCCATGGGTGGCCATGTGGCAAAGTCCCCAAACATTCCCTGGTGCTGTAGCAGACCCACCTCCCTGATGTCCCCTAGAAATAGTCTTTAGCATAACTCCCATGTGATCTAGTGGACTCCACAATCCCTGATTACCCCCTATATAAATAAATAGTAAACTAAACCCCCCCGGTGGACTTTCGGATCCCCCTTCCCGATGTCCCCATGAATTAAATAGTTATCATAAGTCCCTGATAGCCTAGTGAACCCCCTTCCTGATCCCTGATTTTCCCAAGATGTCATTTTGTAATCAAATTCCCTGGAGATCTAGTGTCCTCCCCAAAGCCCCAATCCCCCATTATGCCATATTATGTAATTGGTGGAGGGATAGTGGCCTCTCACTCCCCATCCTGGCAGACAGTGTCCCACCAACCCACTCCCCATCCCAAAACTGAGCTGGCGACTGGCACATCCCACCACTCACCACCACAGTCTTCCATCAGCTGAGCTCTGAATGAGTGGGTACTGTATATAGTATGCACTCAGTGATAGCTGTCAATCACTGACTGCATACTAGTGTTAGGGAACATCGAGCCCTCCTCAGCTTCTAGATGGTAATAAACCAGCAGAAGAAATGACAGACAAGTGGCAAAAGCAGTAATAACTTGTTTATTGTTACAAGAAACATACTTACACCCTACACAGTATCTCACCTAAATAGACACTGGGAGCCACAGTTTTCGCCCCACAAAGGTGGTCTCAGTGAGAATACTTAATGCAACAGTTTTTCAGTAAGATAGTAGCTATAGCAACGGCTAACCTGTGTGCATATTCTAATTACTGTTAGAGTTACAGATGAGCCCTATTGGTCAAAATAGCAAGGTGGCTCCACATTGTGGATAACATTATACAGAAAATGTAATGTCAACTAAAACAGAAAATAAAGGATTCAAAGAAGACACAGGATGTAATGTAATAATACATAGATCAAAAAGATTGCAGTGTAGACTGTATAATAATATCTTGGAAGATAACAAAGACACAGGTGTCTTGGCCTGCTACATGCTGTTGCTAAGCAGCGTAAAATGGAATACAATTATAATGTTTTTTTGACACTTACGCTTGTATGGTAAGTGCCAATGCCCTATAAGTTAGTAGTGATTTGCCATAATATGTATAACATAAGGTTTGTCTTAGGTGCACAGTGGACAGCCAATTAGAGTGTGGGGACTGAGTGTAACATTTCCCCCTTGTTTCCTTACTGAAAAGGCAACACACTATTCAGTGTGTTGTGTGGGCAGCAGTATAATTTACAGACCTGCCACATGATCCTTGTAAAGGAAGATTATTAATTTTTTTATTTATTCAATCTCAGATTACAATACCTTTGAGCACAAGGCACTTATTTGCAATGATTCCATGTCAGTAGGGAGGGTGAACAAATATACAATGGGGTAAGACCATGACAAGGTTTAAACAATGGCAATAGTACATTCTTTGTATTTTAAATTAAAATTCAGAAAGAAAGTTAAAAACAGAGTGAAGCAGGTATAGAAGAGGGGGAAGAGGGTGTAAGCAGCCAGCAGGCCTTGTCAGAAAGTGAGTAGAGAAAAAAATGTCTAGTGGGTGAGTAAGGGTAGGAAAGGTAATGCTAAGAGGTGGGAAAGGTGAAGGAAAAGGGTTGGTTGGTTGAGACACACAGCTAGTGGAGGTATAAGGTGAAGCAGTCACAGGAACTGTTAGCTGTAAGATGCTGACGGAGCATGTGCTTGAAATGGCCAAGTTTTGGTAAGGACGAGATTTCTTTGGGAAGAGCACTGAAACCAAGTGGCGCTCTGTATGTAAATGAGTTCTGCACTTGAGATGTCCAGCACCTGGAAACTTGCAGGGATTGGTGGGTTGAGCTTCGGGTGCTCCGAGAGCCACAGTGAAGGCTTAGGAGGTTGGTGGTTCCAGGGGATAGGAGGCCAAGAAGTTCTTTTTTGCTTACAAATATGTTTGGTATTGCATCCTTCCACTAAGTTGAAGCCATCCAGTTTGTACATACAGGTCACAAGTGTGGGAGAAGCATGCAGCACCAGGTAGCAGCCTGCAAGCCTTATTTAATGCAACAGATATTCTACGGAGACTGGAAGGAGTAGCAGCACCATAGATTACCAGGCCATAGTCGACAATGGGCAAAACTGAGCTTGTAAACTGTGATTCTGAGGGCTTCGGGCATCAGACAGTGTTTATGATGGTGGAGTAAACCAGTCTTGATGTTGACAGCCAGGGCCACATTGTCAGTGTGCTGTGCATAGGAAAGTGAGCAATCCAGGGTTACTGCCATGTATTTAAAATGTTGGATTTGTTCAAGTGGTACTCACAAACAGTTTCTGATGGTGAGGGATTGAGATCTGTATTTATTGCGAGTGCTGCTGAATATCATAATTTTAGTTTTTTTGTAGTTTAGGATCAGTTGGTGAGAGGTAAACCAGGCCGCTACTTCATTAAAACTATGCTGTAGTTGATTTTCCAGCTGATGTGGTCAGGGTTTCTAGTTAAGATGACAGCATCATCCGCTTACAGGAGAATCCATTGGTGACTGGCCCGAGGTAGGTTGTTAAGGAAGATGCTGAAATGTAAAGGCACTAAAATAGAGCCCTGTGGCACACATGAGTGGACAGGCTACTTGCCAGAGGTGACATTCGAAATCTTCACCTGTTGGGAGTGGCTGTCCCAGTAGCTTTTGAACCAGTGTATCATGTCAGTGAGAGACCAATGGAAGTTAGCTGCCGGAGAAGGAGAGGGTGGTGTATGGTATCAAAGGCCTTTGTCAGGTCAATGAAGACTGCACCTACTATATTACCTTTGTCAAGTGATTGATGGATGAAGCCAGTAAATTCCAGTAATGCTGCAGTGGCGCTGTGCTCTTTTTGAACTCGTGTTGCTGCGGGGATTGGATAGAGTATTTTTCAAGGTAATCCATCAATTGGTTGGCCACTATGTGTTCAAATGTCTTAGATAAAGGTGGGAGTCTTTAACTGTGTTATTTTAGAGTGCGCTGTAGACAGTAAAGTATTAGTATGAAAAAGATAATGAAAAACAGTTGTATAATAACAACATTCGTAAAAGTTAATTGTAACCAGGTACTGGAGAGTGCGGTGATAAAACTGCTATAATTAGGTGTTGGAATAAAAAGAGTATAGTAAATAACAGTGTTTTTATATATGATATAGCAAATGTAAGGTTTTAACATAGAAAAATATTTTATAATTGATTACAATTCTTGTTGGGGGTAGGAAGAAATAGGCTGTTGATTAACTAGGATCTGCAGCTTACCAAGTAGGCAGGGACATGGGCAGACTAGGTGGACCAAGCAGTACTTATCTGCATAGATACATAGATACATAGACAGTGTCAGCAGATAAGGGCCTATGGCCCACCTAGTCTGCCCATTTGAGCTTGTAAGTTCAGTTTATGTTTTCCTAGAAGTCTGTTGCCCCTTACCCCTGACCTCCAGAATTCCTTTATGTCTATCCTATGCATTCTTAAATCCTGTGATTGTTTCAGCCCCCACCACTTCCTCTGGCAGGGTGTTCCACTTGTCCACCACCCGTTCTGTGAAGAAATTCTTCCTCACGTTTCCTCTGAATCGTCCTCCCTCCAACTTCATCCCCTGCCCTCTAGTTCTGAGACATCTTTTTTGCTTAAAAATGGTGTATTCCTGCACCCTGTTCCTTCCTGTAAGATACTTGTATGTCTCTATCATATCCCCTCTCTCCCGCCTCTTCTCCAGGGAGTACATGTTCAGTTCCTTCAACATGTCCTCATAGGACTTGTGATGCAATCCATGTACCATCTTTGTTGCCCTCCTCTGAACCTTCTCTACCCTGTCTATGTCCTTACATGAGTAAGGTCTCAGAACTGTACACTGTACTCCAGGTGGGGCCTCACTAGTGTCTTGTATAGTGGAATTATGACCTCCCTTTTCCTGCTGGTGATGCCCCTGCCTATGCATCCCAGCATCCCTATTTGCTTTACCTGCTGCCTTGTCACACTGTTTCCCTACCTTGAGGTCATCAGAGATGATAACCCCAAGATCCATTTCCTGCTTGGTGCATGCTGTATCCTCACCCCCCAGTTGATATATTGTGCCAGGGTTTTTGTGCCCCGTATGCATTATCTTGCACTTCTTTGCACTGAATTTCAACTGCCAAACCCCTGACCATTCTTCAAGTTTCTGCAGGTCCCTTCTCATTCTGTCTACACCCTCTGGTGTGTCTACTCTGTTACAGAGCTTTGTGTCATCAGCGAACAGTGAAATTCTGCCTTCTAGGTCCTGCACAATGTCACTGAAGAAGACGTTGAATAGGACCATTCCCAGCACTGATACCTGTGGTACCCCACTAGTCACTCTTCCCTCTGTGGAGTGACAGCCATTTAACACCATCCTCTGTGTCCTGCCACCCAGCCAGTTACCTACCCACCACACTACTGTCCTGCCCACACCCATATTCCCCAATTTGTGTAATAGTCTTCTATGTGGCACAGTGTCAAAGGCCTTGCTGAAGTCCAAATAGGCCATGTCCACTGCCCTCCCCTGATCCACCTCCCTTGTCACCCAGTCAAAAAATTCAACAAGGTTGGTCTGACATGACCTCCCCCTGGTGAAACCATGCTGCCTTGGGTCCTGTAGTCAATTGACAACCAGATGTTCCACCAATCTCTCCTTCAGTAGTGCTTCCATGATCTTCCCCACTACCGAGGTGAGGCTGAGTGGTCTGTAATTCCCTGCTTCCTCTTTGTTCCCACTTTTGTATAAGGGGACTACATCTGTTGTCCTGCAGTCTTTGGGTACCTCCCCTGTTTCCAGTGATCGGCTAAACAGGATAGCCAGAGGTTCGGCCACCACCTCTCTTAGTTCTTTAAGGACCCTGGGAGGCACCCCATCTGGCATCATTGCTTCATCAACTCTTATTACTTCCAGTTCCTTCAGGACCCTTTCTCGTGTAAAGGGACTTGTGTCCATTTCTGCACCATTCTCACTCCTTGTACTCCCTTCAGACCCATTACCCTCCTCTTCCTCAGTAAAGACTGAGGAGAAATACCTGTTCAATATGTCAGCTTTATTGTTGTCATCCTCCACGCGGCCCCCATCCTCCCTCTTCAGTCTCACTATCCTCCTTTGCCTTTCTTTTTTCACTTATGTACCTGTAAAGGTTTTGTCCCTCTACCCACTGATTTTGCAATGTGTTCTTCTGTCTGAGCTTTGGCTTCCCTTACTGACCTCCCTGCCTCCCTTTGCTTCTCTTGGTACTTCTCCCTATCCTCTTCTGCCTATGTCTTTTTGTATTGCCTGAATGCAATCTTTTTGGCCTTCACTTTCTTTGCTACCTCTTTGGAAAACTATAATGGTCTCCTCTTCCTTTTCCGCTTGCTAACCTGCTTAATGCATAATTCTGTTGCTCTTGTAATCCCCATTTTAAATACTGCCCACTGTTCCTCAACCCCTGCTTCCTACCCCATTCCCCTTAATGCCTCTTGCAAGTATCTCCCCATTTTCCCAAAGTCTTCCCCCCTAAAATCCAGGATACGTGTTTTTGTGTGGTTTGGTTCTGCTCTTTCTGTGATTTCAAACCACAATGACTGGTGGTCACTGTTCCCCAGGTGCTCCCCCACTGTTACCCCCATCACACTGTCCCTGTTTGTGAGCACAAGGTCCAGTATTGCCTTCTGCCGAGTTGGTTCCATGACCAGTTGCTTGAGGAAGGCACCCTAAAGGGAGTCCAGGATGAATCTGCTCCTAGTTGATGCTGCTGCTGGGATGCTCCAGTCTACATCTGGAATATTGAAGTCTCCAAGCAGTACTACCTCACCCTTGCCTGCCATCCTTTGGATGGCTAGCATCAGCTCCATATCTGTTTCTTCCTCCTGGGCTGGTGGTCTATAGACCACACCTGTGCGGATGGCTGGCCCCATTTTCCTTTCCAGCTTAACCCACAGTATCTCTCCCCCATTTTGTTCCTCCTGGATCTCTGTGGCCCTTATGTCATTTTTCACATACAGTTCCACTCCTCCTCCTTTCCTACCTGCCCTGTCTCTTCTGAATATGTTGTAGCCAGGTATGGCCATCTCCCAGTTGTGGTTATCATTACACCAGGTTTCAGTGATGGCCACAATGCCCAGGTCTGACTGCACCATGACAGCCTCCAGATCTTCCATCTTGTTGCTAAGGCTCCTGGCATTGGCACACGTGGCTTTCCATGATTTGACCTCACTAGACTGTTTCACTGTTCTACTCCAGCCCCTTCCTTGGTTGTCCTTTATCCCTGATTCTCCTTGCTGTCTGCCCTTCTGCTGAATTTTGCCTCTTTTCTGCCAATCCACCTCTTAGGTGCCAATCTCCATCTTTTGCACACTGCTTTGTAGAGATAGTCACTCCTCTGGTTCACTGGTTCCACTGCCAGCTGTGGGGGGTGAGCAAGTAGGTACCCTCCTTTCTGGCCTGTCACCCCCTTTGCTAGTTTAAATGCTTGTCATTGTAGCATTTAAACTTATCATTGAGTGCTTGGATTCCCCTCCAGGATGGATGCAGGCCGTCAGGCTTGAACAAACCTCCATCCCTCCAGGTGGGTTCCCAGTCACCAATGAATCCAAACCCTTCCTCACAGCACCAGTTCTTCAACCATGAGTTAAAATTCCTGGTGCATGCACCCCTATGCTCTCCCTTGCCTCTCGCAGGTAGTACTTCTGAGAAAGTGACAGAAGTAGCTACTTGCTTGAGACCCCTCCCCAATTTCCTAAACTCTTCCTGAACTTCCTTTGGCCCCCCATTTGCCAGGTCATTAGTACCTAGGTGGATAATGACATCCAGCTTATCCTCCCATCTTGCCTTCCCAGTGATCCCCAGGATCTTCTTTCCATCCCTCCATGCCATGGCACCTGGTAGGCACCTCACCTCCCTGTCCTCCTCCTCCTGTGTTCCAAGCTGGATACCTCTTATGATGGAGTCCCCCACCAGGATTTGCTTCCTCCTCCTCTGGGGTCCACTGCTCTCCCCGCTGAGGTCACCTCCTTGGCTACCCTCCACATCCTTTCCTTCCACTTCTCTGGGTACCTCTATTTGGTTGTCCCCATTTGCCAGTGTGGCATATGAGTTCTTGAGTGGAATATGATCTGGGATGTGTCTCTGCCTGACTGCTGTAACCCTCCCTTAGCCCATTGTCATCCAAGTGCTCCTCGTTTTTGGCATCCTTTGAGGCAGTTACATTGGACGGGATGGTCTCTGGATAGGGGTGATGGTACTTCTGACCCAGTTTACTTCCTCTCTGAGTCTGGCTACCTCATCCCGCAGTCCAGAGAGATGCGTGCAGATAGGGCAGCACCTCAGTGTCCAGAAGGTCTGCCTGAATATGGCTGCCCCACAGCCACTTCATTGCACCACTCCCCACATTATACTGCAAATATTCTGCTATTGCACTACTTGTCTGCTACTGAAGCTCTCCTAGTTCCCTTTTTATTAATTAACTGTCCTAAAAATTCTGCCACTGATCCTCAGATACTTTTCTTTTTAAAAAAAGAAAATAAACCAATAAATAAATAAATGAGTCAAAACACTTGTCATGCTGAGGGTGGGCTTCTTCCCCCTTATGCCCCTCCTACTCCACACCCCTTACTATCCCCTGTGTTTAGCTCCTGTCAATCAGATTTAACAGGTATATATAATTAGAGTTGGGGAAGGAGAGGAGGGGAGAAAATTGCAACAATTAAAGACAGCAAAGAAATACACCACCACTATGTTTTAAATTTTCAACAGCCCAAAACAATTCTAAGTAAAGACAGCAAAGAAAGTACAGTGTCACTAAAAGCCCACAATCTAAGTTTAAAAAAAATAGCAATTATCAGTTACTGTAAAGCACTGCATTGAATATGTTTCCTTCCCCTT
This sequence comes from Neoceratodus forsteri, assembly GCA_016271365.2. Lineage (NCBI taxonomy): Eukaryota > Metazoa > Chordata > Ceratodontiformes > Ceratodontidae > Neoceratodus > Neoceratodus forsteri. The sequence goes on along the minus strand of CM028135.1, from coordinate 562,083,519 downwards.
CTGGCTTCTTCTGAAAAAACAAAGCTCACTTGCTACCTCAACTCTGACTAAGCCCCACCTCCAGTTATCATGTAGCTGAGGTCAGAGGCCAGACAATTAACACCCCTTACCCAAACTACAGGGCAATTCAGACAAGCCAAGACTAAATTTGCAGCAATTAAAGACAGCAAAGAAATACACCACCACTACATTTTAAATTTTCAACAGCCCAAAAACAATTCTAAGTAAAGACAGCAAAGAAATTACAGTGTCACTAAAAGCCCACAATCTAAGTTTAAAAGAGAAATAGCAATTACTAGTTACTGTAAAGCACTGAATTGAATATGTTTCCTTCCCCTCCTGGCTTCTTCTGAGAAAACAAAACTTACTTGCTACCTCAACTCTGCAGTCAAAGTCTATGTTTCTATGTTACAACACAGTATAAAACAGTATAAAAACCTTGTTAAAACTGGTTTATAGCATACAGATAGTATAGGTAATCATGAAAGGAGTTTTACTCTGTAGTAGGTACAGGGGTAATTGCAGATTGACCAAGAATGGAATGGTTTGTTTGTAAATTACAAAACAGAAATTAGGTATATCAACAGGAGAGGAGAATGTTCAGAGTGGGTCGAGGTGACTAGTGGGATACCTCAGGGATCCATTTTGGGCCCCTGCATCTTTAATTTATACATTTTTACTATGTGTGTTAAAGACGGGGTGTGGTTGTCAAAATTCGCGGATTATACACATTTGGGATACCCTGTTAATAATATTAAAGAGGCTACTATTTTACAGGCAACACTAACAAATTTGGAAGTATGGGCAAAACCAAAGTGATCTACATTCAACACAGATAAATGTGTTATTATGCACGTGGGCAAGAATAATATACAATATAAATACAAATTGGGAGGTAGGGAGCTGAGGACAGTACAACATGAGAAAGATCTGGGAATAAGAGTTGATAATGAACTAAAATTTGGAATAAACTGTAACCAGGTGGTTAAGAAAGTGAGTGGAATACAGCACTGTATATTCAAACATATTAAAAGTTGAGACAAAGCAGTATTATTGCCCCTGTATACCTCATTGGTATGCCCACATGCAGAATATTGTGCACAGTTTTGGGCTGCAAGATATAGAAAAGATATTAAAGCCTTAGAGAGGGTGCAGAGAAGAGCTACCAAAGGCATAGGGGAAGTCCGGGGTCTGGGTTATGAGCAAAGACTACAGCACCTCAGATTTTATTCACTAGAATTTGCAGATTACGTAGTGATATATGCCAGATATTTAGGACACTTGAAGATGATCAATTAAGGGACCAACTAGGCCTGGAACTAAGGAAAAAAATATACGATACTAGACCACACTGTTACCAATTACACAAAGATAAATACAATACTAAAAGGAGGGAAAATTGGTTTAATGTGAGAATTACAGGAATATGGAATACACTTCCTAGTGAAGTAGTGACAAGTCCTACTATGAATATTTTCAAAACTAGGCTAGATTCCTATTTGATAGATAAGGACATACAGGGATATTTTTAGAAGATTAGCGAGCTCTATGGACATGTGTCTTCTATGCTCTGATATAACCTATGAACCTATGAACACCGCAATTGATATGCGTATAAGAAAGGGTATTGATGCTTGTAACCACATAACATGATTGGTAAGAACAGTATTGAATGCATTGTTTAACATAAAAGGATATACCATGGTTTATTGTGTATGAAGATTTTACTTTGAGAGTGGATAGGCATATGATGGCGGCTTAAGTTTTGCCTAATTGAAGAATTTGTTGATAATGTTTTTTGGTCATTATGAAACACATATGACCAGTTTATAAAGTTTTTTTATAAGTAACCACAAATTGGCATAGTTACAGGTGAAATATCATTTGCAGAAAGGTGGTAACCCCACAAGGCACATGGGGTTATGCAGACGGTAATTTAAAGACGAAACACCAACATAGTAAGAAAGTTAATGTTTAGGTTGCTGGCTGCTGGATGGCTGGATTTGCAGAGGCCTTGGCAGAGGGTGTATTAGATTGTGCATTGAGTACTTTAAAGGAATAGCCACACACAGTGGCATAGCGTTTGTGTTGTGGAAGTTGATTACGCCCTTGCACAAAGATTACAGTCTGTAATAGAACAAGTGGCAGTTCATATTAAAACAATTATATTGTATGAGTTGCCAGCTAGGCTTCAAAAGCACTGGCAGTGAAGAAAAGTGGAATGAGTTGCTTAAAATCTTACACATGTCATGCTGCTGAAACCTTTAAACTTATAAAAACACTGTTATAAACACAGTTTATAAGACTCACATAGCTATTTTGCATGGAAAAATGACAAGGTTATTAGCAATGTTTTTGATTAAGGTGTGGTGTGACATAATAGCCTAAATTTCTGGCAGTTGTAAAACAAAACGTGATGGCATCAGCCATGCCCTTGGAGGGGCAAGCCAAGATCCAATAAGGAGGGAACACTAGTTCATCATCTGTGAATACAGCTTGCTTTTAGGTTTTAGAAGACATTGTGACATTAATTAAAACATAGTTTTTTGCCTATGTGTTGCTGTTTGGAACTGCAAAGTTTGGCTCTTGATTGCAGTCAAATTTACTTAGTTATAAAATGGATATACCAATTTAGAATAAACTTGTTGACAGCACCTGTTGTGCTTGTGAAGTTTGATAAAGGGGACCCTCTGGGGATCCATTTGTGCATTTTGGACAAAATACTTTCAGGTATTCAGTAGTGCGGGGCCCTGCTACTGGGTCTTGAGTACATGTTTGGTATGCTTTAAGGAGGTCTAGTAACATGGCACTGTGAAACCTAGAAATGTCGGTACAGAAGCAGAATATACATTTTGTTTTATTGTAATTGGGCAGATGTAAAGGGTACCTGGGAGTGATGATGCAGTTATACCACTAGTTGGTCCATGTTGCTACATTCCACTGTTGGGGGAACAATAGTTGGAAACATGGCAGTGCTAGCAATGGAATGAAGTGCACAATACTGTGTAGCAGTATCATTTGGAAAGTGAGCACAAAAATTTGGGTTGTTGGGAGGCTTTAGAACATTATTAGCTTATAAAAAGAAATAATTATTTTTTTTCTGAAGTTGTTGTGTATCCCCCCCCCCATGTCAGGTTGACAGACTTAACCTGTAATTCACTTTTTACCAGGCCTGCTACACCCAAATCTTGCAGGAGGCATCTTGGGGTGGAACATCCCAGGATGTGGAGTAGTGTTTTGAGCTTATACTTGATTTGCTGCTACTACATGTAAAAACACAATAGTATGAAACCTAAAAATATTTGTAATGACACAGTGACAATGTTGGGCATAGCGCACCACAATATATAGAGATACAAAGGTAGTGAACATTCCTAAAACAAAATTTTAGGAATACAAATTATAGTCAGGCCCCTGAATGTGTCTGGCTTTAATGTAGGCCTTGTGAGGACTGTGGTTGAAGGATGCGTGCATGCAGTTTGTCGGACACCTGGTGAGATGAGTTGCAGAGGGTGGGTATACCATTAAGTATCTGTGTAATCACATGGTGTTGCATGTTTCTTTGTGCTGAAAGAGAATTATTTTGGTAACCCACCTCTCTGTGTTAGTGGGTTTGAAAAAGACAAAAAGCGGCCTGACTTGGCTGGATTGGATTACCAGGCAGTGTGGTTGGCATGGCCTTTTCAGGCATTTGGAACCATAAATAAGTTAGGTAAAGTTTTTCTATGTCTGGAAAGGTGGGTATTTCTTGTTGTTCAAGTGAAGTTTGTTGCATTGTCCTGTAAAGACAAGAAGGAACAGGTGAAGGTACAACCCCCCCCCCCAGCTTAGCTGATTACTCATTAATGACTTAGGGCCCTTGCACCCGGCAGGTGCTGGTTGGCATAAAGCCACCTGTTAACACCTGTTAACAGGTTTTGTGCAGTTTGGTCACTGCATTTGACAAACAGATTGGCTGAGCTGTTTTATGATGTTAGAATGCACTGGGTCTTTTCACACTTTGAGCAATAAATGGGTTAGTTGCAGAAACATTTTTTTTATTTTTGTGACTTGGTGAGAGATTGGTATACCTCTTTTATTTCTGGATCTGCCGGCTATGGCTCAGTCAGGTCAAGAGAGACTTTAGTTTTTGTTCTGTGCAGCCACCAGGTGTTGCACTAGAATGGGCAAGGGGTGTTATGATAAAGGCAAGTGTAGCAGTTAACACAAAACATTTTAACCTAGTGGTTAATCGGCACATTGTCTGCAAACAACAATTCATTTTATACATTACAATATTATGATGTCATATGTCTTTATCTTCAAAGCCACATACTCCAATCAGCAATTTACATACAAAACTCCCTTACTAATCCTATCCAGGCAGCACAAATCTTTAACTAAAAGACTAATTAACTATAGTAACTAAAATAAAACCACATAGTAGCCAAGCTAAAAGACAGGCTTAACTCTTTAGCCTTGAGAATACTAATTAAGTACACAGTTGTAAAATGTCCGAGCATGTTTAAAATAGTCAGAACAGAGGCAAAGAAGCTTCTTGCTTTCATACCATAACTCACATTGCAAAAACATGCTTTTGTTGTTTTAAAGGCAGACAAGATTATCTTTAGAGCAACCTTGAGAACAGTACATGAATCCAAAGAATGCAGATATATGCCAAGAGAGGGAGAGAGAGAGAGAGAGAGAGAGAGAGAGAGAGAGAGAGAGAGACAGAGAGTGCATTACTTTTAGTATGTGCGTGTTATTACAGAAATAAAGTAGACAAACAACAACAAAATAACCTGTAGGACAAAATACACAATATCTCATCCCCGTGATGATGACTTTTAGGATAAGATACACACATTTACCTTATCCAGTGTCAAGGTATTTTTTTTCTATCCTGACATTCCAGTCTGGGAGAACGTCCGCAAAACCTTGATCATTACCTCAGAGTGATGCAGATATTAATGCTGTAGCTATTAACACTTTCAAATCAGGTTTCTCCTTGGTCATTTCAGTAGCCTGCAAAGCCAGCTCTTTTTTTACAGTTGCAGCTTACAGTTCAACAGTATGCAATTGGGATTGGGATGCTTTTAAAGCAGAGAAGGATGCTATTAAAGCAGGATACAGTGCTGTGACCAACAGACCCTGCAGAGAGGGGGTCTTCTGTAACAGCACTGGTACTGGGTTGAAATCCCCTTGGTTGAGGTCCCCAGTACCGGGGTTTGGGATAAAGGGGTGCCCCACAGGAGGCAAGAAAACTTGATACATGAAGCCTCAAATCTGCACAGATATTAGGCATTGGTGGTGAAACTCTCAGATTAACCCATTAGTTGTCACCTGATGTGTATGCATCCACAGTGGTTGAACAGACTGACAATTGGATGGTCTGCACTCAATGCAGTACTGCAACTCAAAACTGACATCGAACAAGGTGAGATGGCATCAACCTTGCCCAGGAAGCAGCCAGACCTTAAAGAAAACTATAGAGTTAACAACATGAAGAGGTGGTGCAGGGGTGTGCACCTAAAACCAAGGGAATGGTAATCCAGCAAGCAAGTGAATCTTCACTAGTTTAGACCATCAGAATCATGGCACCAATTGTTAGGGAACACCAAGCCCTCCTCAGATTCTAGATGGTAATAAACCAGCAGAAGAAATAACAGACAAGTGGCAAAAGCAGTAATAACTTGTTTATTACTACAAGGCTGCACCCCTCTGCACCCCCCATTTCTAGGATTCTAACTCCTTGGACACTGGGGTAAGTAGCATCAAGTTCATCACTCAAATTGTAATGTGTTGTGTTTACCATTTGATGATGTGTAACGTCACTCAAATGCTGCAGTCACTCTAATGTACATTGCACTGTGATTGCACTAGCTGTAATTGGCTTCGCTGTAATGCTGTCGTTAAAACTGAATAGCTGAAGTGACGTGTTACCATAAATACACAAAGACAAAAGTGCAAGTGCATTGTAAATTTTGTGGCTCTGAGGAAGGCATTTAGCAGAAATATCAGCATGTGGTGCGTGACCCAGTCAGTACGCGAGCTGTCTGCAGGCTACCTAGTCCACGTGGTGAACACCAGTGGGTGTCAGTGGTAAATTTATTTTGTTTCTTGAGTCCCAAAGTTTACAGTGCACTCACACTTTTGTCTTTGTGTATTTATTTGTCCAAGACTACTTGCTGCGTGAATACAAAAGTGAAGATTGCATCAGCTGAGGTGAGCTTCTTTAAAATTTGTTTACTAGCAATTTTAGTGTTGTTTTACAATGGTGTGCAACATACCTCTTTAGGGATAGCACTGGTAGCCCCAGCAATTCCTGATCCTACTCAGTGTCTGTATCTCTGCTTGTGAGCATCTACCAGATATGGACTATTGAAGCCCTGCACCCTTTCAATTTGGTTGCTAATCATGGACTACATGGGGTTCTCAGCAGCAGCAGCAGGCAGCAGCAGCATCCATAGAGCCTTTCACACCTGAAAATAATACCATACAGAGAGTTGCATTGGTTAGCAGAGGTAGACCCCCTTGGAGGCTGGGCCCCCCAAGTCTGAACATCCTATCACTGCCTAATCTGCCACCAGCCACTACCTAATCTGCCACCGCAACTGGTCTGTGCCTGTGGCAGCCACAACCCATACCCCCATTTGCCTTGATGTAATTCTCACTCTGAATGCACACCTATCCCATTCCCATATAATAATCTGTCTGAAAAACAATGGAAAGTGTACAAACATTAGTACTTACCTGTGTATTTATGATGGACACACCATGAAGTCACAGGGCTGGCAGATTACATGGGGATCTCAGCAATGGCAGCATCCATACAGCCTTACACAGGTAGACCTGAAAAGCAAGGAAATCATACAGTGAGTTCAACAAATAGACAGACACATGGAATCAGTAGAACTTCATGGTAACCTGGACATGTAGCCAAAACATTACATGACTTGATGCAGTCATTTGTGAGCATCATGGTCCCTCCCTGACCATGAGCTAAAAACTAGACTACATTCAAGTGACACTAAACCTGATGTGAAGGGATAACCAAATAAGGACCCAAAGAAACAGAGTTTTCATGACTAAAATCAGAGAAGTGGCAACAATATTATCCCCACACTGGAGGAATGATACTGGCATCTAACAATATCTTCAGTGAAGAAATACTGCCTCACAATACATCTCTGTCCGAAACTGTTCACATGATAGCACCAAAAAGGGTGTTTCTGAAGATAGCAGCACTCCTACTTCCTGAGTATAGTAGCACAGACAGCCAGTGCCCCTGCCAGCTGCCCAGTCTAATGAGCTGTGGCAGCACACCTCAGTCACCTCTCTAAAAAAATAATTGCAAAAAGATCTCCTACTTACCTTCTTGAGATGTCCATGCTGTATTGTATGCACAGAGGAAGGTGAAATCATCATGGTCATGGCAGTAGCAGCAGATGGAATCCAAGGTATGGCCCTGGAAAAAGGATCATAACAATTTACAAACAATTATTTTTGAAAGTCTAGACAGTTATCAGTTACATGGCCCTGCCAGGCATGTCCTCAGGTCTAGAAGCAAGTGCAGAAAAACTTATTATGTGGCTGTAGACAATGTTAAAATGTACCATGATCCACACTCACTCCAAGGGAACACTTGATGATGATGCAATGAAGATGAGCCATACAGGTACAATCCACGTGCATGTGCAAAGGACAGCTGTCCAGCAAATGAACACAGTGATTTTCTGAACAAGGGTCTACAGTAGACTGGACAGTAGTGACCAAAAATGCACAGCAACACCAATGCTTATTTTGTAGAATAATGACAGGTCATCATCACAGTGATCACATTAAAGTGAGTCTTGAATGATGCCTGCATGTACATTTATGTACTTTTATTGAAAACTTTGCAGTGGGGAAAGGCACACTCAGCCACAGCTCATGTCCAGGTGGTACAGAGGGACAGGAGGAAGCAAGAAGACACATTTGCTAGCATCCTCTTCAGGCATTCAGGGACTGAAGAGGAAGGTGAGAGGGAGAGGTAGAGGGAGTAGGGGAGCAGGTCAGTGAGGGAATGGAGGGGTCAAGAGAGCAGTTGACCAAGCACTCCAGTACCAACAGTGGAGAGATGGTGCTGACCTGAGGAATTGTTGGCATGCCAATAACCTAATAGGCATTGCATGGTGTCCTCATACTAAGAAGACAAGTCAGTAGGAATCATCAATAGACAGAAAGACATATTATTTCTATTAACCTGTATGATGGCAGAAGGAGGTGTCATGTGTTGAAGAGGATACCATCACAGTCAGAGTACCGTAGCAGTAAATAACCTCTCTGTTATGGTGCTACAATTCATCAAAACCCATAGGCTACAGCAGAGCTGTATGACTGCCATCTCTTCCATCAGTCTTCCACAAATGGGTATTATGCTACATAGAAACATAGAAGTTGACGACAGATAAGGACCACAAGGCCAATCCAGTCTGCCCATTTCTTTTTCTACCTTATGAATGTGCCATCGGCCTTAGCTCTGTCAATGGCCTATCTATTCATACTCATCAGTATTGCTCCCTTATGCCTACCCCATACCTGTTTGAAGCCCTGCACTGTATTCATATCCACCACTTCCTTAGATAGGCCATTCCATGCATCCGCCACCCTTTCTGTGAAAAATAACTTCCTCACATTACCCCGCAATCGACCTTCCTCTAATCTCATGCTGTGTCCTCTTGTCCTGCTATTTTTCTTATATTGAAACATGTTAGACTCTTTCACCTTGTTAATGCCCTTAAGGTGTTTGAATGTTTCAATCATATCACCTTTCTCCCTTCTTTGCTCTAGGGTATATATATTGAGCTCCATTAATCTGTCCTTATATGTTTTCTGATGCAGTCCCTGCACCATTTTGTTTGCCTTCTCTGGACTGCCTCAATTTGGTTAATGTCCTTGAGAACGTGTGGCCTCCACTACTGCATGCAGTACTCCAGATGGGGCCTAACCAGTGTCTTGTAAAGAGGGATTATTACCTCCCTCTTCCGACTTGTGATACCCCTACTAATACACCCCAACATCCCCCTAGCCTTACCTACTGATTTAGTGGTCTTCTTGGATGTTTTCAGGTCATTGGTGATGATGATGCCCAAGTGCCTTTCTTCCCTTGTGACAGCCAGCAACTCCACCCCCCCAGCATATAGGTGGCTTCTGGGTTTCTCTTCCCTATGTGCATGATCTTGCACTTCTTTGCATTAAACCCCAGTTGCCAGTCTTTCAACCATTTTGCTAGTTTATCCAGATCTCTTCTCATTCTGCCCACCCCATCTGGATCATCTACTCTGTTGCAGATCTTGGTGCAATCTGCAAATAGACAAACCTTACCCTCCAGTCCAACTGCAAGGTCACTGATGAAGATATTGAAGAGGACTAGCCCCAGGACTGATCCCTGAGGTATCCCACTTGTGACTTGCATCTCTTCTGACTGTATACCATTTACCACCACTCTGTTTTCTGCCTGTCAACCAGTTTGTCAACCAGTTGACCAACTTCTGACCCACCTCGAGCCTACCCAGCTTATTAATCAATCTTCTATGTGGAACAGTATCAAAGGCATTGCTGAAGTCAAGGTAGGTGACATCAGCTGCTTCCCCTTGGTCCACCACTCTGGTTACCCAGTCAAAGAAATCTATGAGATTAGTTTGACAAGACCCTTCTTTGTAAACCCATGCTGTCTTGGATCCTGTGCCCCTATGGATTCCAGGTGTTGCACTATCCTTTCCTTAAGGAGTGCCTCCATAATCTTGCCCACTACTGAAGTAAGACTGACTGGTCTATAGTTCCCTGCCTCCTCCCTGCTACCAGTCTTGTGGAGCAGGATCACATGAGCCCTTCTCCAGTCTTATAGGACCTCTCCTGTGCTCAGAGACTCACTAAACAGTTCTGATAATGGCTCTGCTAGTCTACCCATGACTCCTTCAGTACCCTGTGATTTATGCCATCAGGTTCCATTGCCTTGTCCACACTGTGCTTAGTGAGCTTTTGAAGGACCCTTTCTTCTGTGAAGGGACTAGTGCACACCTCCCTCCCCCCCTCTGTCCATGGTGCTGAGCTGTGGGCCCTGCCCTACCTTCTCTTCAGTAAATACTGAGCAGATGTATCTATTTAGGATAGATGCTTTTACATGGTCCTCTCCTCACATGCCCCCTTATCCCCTTTGATCTTGGCAATACCCCCTCTGGACTTTCTCCTTTCACTAATGTATCTATAGAAAGTCTTGTCACCTTCTTTTCCTGTTTGTGCTAGTGTTTCTTCAGTTTGGGCCTTTGCCTGCCTTCTCTGCTTCCCTTAGGGAAGTTTGGCATGCCTCCCCATCTTCATCCCGCTGCATTCCCTTATATTTCCTGATGGTCAGCCTTTTGGCTCTGAACTTTTCTGCTACTGTTTTTGAGAACCAAAGTGGTTTCCTTCTTCTTTTGCACTTCCTTTTCTCTCTAACACAATTGGACGTTGCTTCAAGTATTGCATATTTAATGCTTGCCCACTTTGCCTTTACCCCCTCACCTGTATTTCTATTTGCCAGGGCTAGCTTAACTCTGTTGGCCATCTTTTCAAAGTCAGCTCCTCTGAAGTTCCATATTTTTGCCTTGGAATGGGATGATTTAGTTCTAGTGGCCAAACTGAACCATACCATGTGATGGTCACTGGCCCCCAGGTGACCTTCTACCTGGAGATCTGTGATCCTTTCCCTATTAGTCAGTACTAGATCTAGGATATCCCTGTCTCTTGTGGGTTATTGTACCAGTTGTTTGAGGCCTTTCCCCTGCAGGAGGCCCTCCTCCTGCTCATCATATTACTCGGGCCATGATGACATGCAGCATCCTAATATGATGGCGTCCTATGAGGCCACATTGTCAGACTTTTCTGTTTCATGATGTACCGCATGTTGTTGTTCTTCCACACAAGTTTATTTAATTTTCATTTGAGTTTGCAGTCTACACATTTGTAACAACTCTTACTAGCAATTCTCCATGTTACTGCCACTGTTAACCATGGTTCCACCCATTTAGTGCACCGGCGTTAATGCGCACAGTCATCAGGGTGCCAAGTCAGGATTTCACCAACCTCTGTTTTTGTGGGGGGCTGTGCCTCCTGCCCCCCCATTTGGGAGGCTGCACCTCCCCACACCCCTTTCTTAAGATTGTAACTCTGAGAGGTGGCAGACATCAGGGAGAGGGTGCGAATCCTGAAATATGCACCCTTATGTGCCAGTGCACAAATGCTGGCACTCTAATGGCCAGAAGGGGTCAACTACACTGTGACTGAGTACATATAAATGTATTGAATTTATTCCAGTCAAAAGTACTGCACCAGGTATGCCATAACATACCCCAATGCCAGTGACACTGTCATTCTGATGTTTTGGTATTGTGAAATTATCTTGACAGACTCTGCTTGTTGATGCCTCTATTGTTGTTGTTTGCTGGTACATTTATCAGTTTGAGTGAGACAATATCATGAGATTATTTATGTAGACAGTGCAAGTCACAGACCATGTGCTCATTGCTGAGTAATGTTGGTATGAAATGTAGGAAAGGAGGTAAAGGTTATACTGCCCAATGTCACGGGTGACTCTGGGTATTGTTTGACTTGGTAGATTGATCATTTGTCTTGAAACAGGTGATGACCACATAGGTCACTGCTTTTACTATATGCACTATATGTGCTATGACACTCTGGGAGATGAATGATGCTTGTTTTGGTGGGGGGGGCAGGCAAAGATGGAAATCATGAGGAGTTCATGGCAAGTGATGTTTTTTGACACGACATGGTGGCAACAAGACAGAGGCAAGATACATGGTGTGAAACAATATCAAACCATCTGTTTTGGGGGGATTTATTATGTCTTTTGGGATAGGGAGCTTCAGCCCACCCCACACATTGTACAACTGAGTAGAGGACTCATATCATGTGATTTTTTTTTTGTTTGTTTTAACCAACAGTAGCAGAGCAAATGGACACTGGACAAGTAACAATGGCTGACACAGTTTAATGTGGGGGAGTCTATTTCTATTTTGTGGAAGGGGCCTGAATGGGGGGAGGGTAAGTGGGGGTTCAGGAATGAACACTAATTCAAATGCTTTTTTTTTGAAAAGACAAAAATTAGTTGCAGGAAAGATGAAAAATAACGGATACATAATGGTACACACTTACTTTTTTTTGTTTGTTTTGTTGTCCATTTTAATTTTTTGTGGGGGAAGGGCTAAACAGTGGCCAACTGTGAAACTTATACATTTTGATGTGTTTTTCAGGACAAAAGGTGCATAAAGAGAGATGAGCAAACAGTAAAGGTCAACTAACAATGTCCACACAACTTTTTTGGTTTTTATCATTTTTCTTTTTGGGGGGGGTTAAACAGTGGCCAACTAGGAAACTTAACAGTAAAGGACGGCTAACAGTGTCCAATGTACAACATTTTTTGGTTTTTATCATTTTCCTTATTGGGAAGGGTGCCTAAACAGCAGCCAACTGGGAAAAGTTTTATTTATTTATTTATTTAGTTAGTTTTTGTTGACTGGGAAAGGAGGACTAGACAATTTTGTCTATTTTCCACCTCATCCCAGGGGAGGGGGATACCGATGGATGGCAACTGATATTGAACCAGATTAAGCTGTTAGTGGTATTTTTTTTAGTGAATGGGGGAAATTTGTCCAGGACACCGGGGGAATTCCCCTACTCCTGCTTCCTGTAAGCAGGGGGTACCCATTTTCCTGTGGGACCAAGATGGCGGCTCCTATGGAGTCTGGTGGTGTAGGTGGGCATGAGCTGGCTGTGGGTGCAGGGGAGCTTGCCTCTTCCTCTGTAGCTAATCTCTATGAGGCTTCTTCTGTCTCTGAGAAGATGGAAGTGGATTTAAAGATACCTGCTGTGGATTTAACCCTGCCTAACTCTGAGGATTCATCCGTTTTTATGGTACATGACTCTCTGTCTTCTAGTATTTCTAGTGCTTTTCCTAAGACGTCTAACCTTTCGGTTCACCCGATGGACTTGCAATCTGGTCCCCCGTTTCTAAAAAGGAAAAATTTTCTGCAGGTGCTTTTGGCGGAGAAGGAGCGCCACGAGTCCCAAGCTGAGGGGCATAGCCCAGCGTGCGGCTTATCTTTAGAGACTGGGTCACTACCACTGAAGGCTCTTCCTCCTGAAACATGTTCCAGTTTATCTCCTGCAGTACGCTGCAGCCCTTATACGGATGCGCCTCCTGCGCAAGCTGCTTACCTTTCATCTGACCAGTCTGTTGCTCCTTCCAGCTCACAGGAAAGTACTAATAACATTTTTTCTACTGTGACTTCATGTACTGTTGTGGAATTGGGGGGTGTTCAACAGCACCTTGAGTTTAATGGGCAGAAGTCACGGAATTCACCCGAGGTTTCTGTTCCATAACCATTGCCCACAGAAACAGGGGATGCTGTTTTCCAGGATGGTCCTGATTATGACCAGAATGTTTTAGTGACTGGTCACACGGTGGCTGAGGCCTTGCAGGATGCGCAGTGGGTTAAGCCTGGTCCTAGTTACCCTTGCGTGTCACCTACTAGGCCAAGCGTTACTTCAGCTGACCCTTTGGAACTCCCTTCATCTTTGGACTTTTGTGATTCCCCAGTTTTATTTCCTGCTGCCAAATTACAGTCTTTGTCTGTTTCTCCTGCAGTAGCTTCTACTGTGCATAGTAGCCCCCCTGTACATTCAATACCAGATTCTGTGCACATTCCTCCTGAGCCTACTCCTGATCATCTAGCCCCTCCTCCCCCTCGTCCTGCCTCAGGGGGTCCTGGGCCTCAGGATAACTCTGGCTGGGGCTCTTCTCATAGATCTTATGTGGGCCTTTTTCATGAACCCCCTGTTTCTGCTAAACATAGAAATGCAGTACGTATCAAATATAAAGGGGGTCTTAGATGTATATCCTGACCATGTCTATGTGGGTTGTACCCCCTTGAAGGATAGTATGGGCTTTTCAGCTCATGAAATTTATGCCTTGATACACACCTCTGGTGACTCCAAATTTGATGCCAGTTTTAAGACTGCTGGTGGCCTGGAGTTGTTTTGGGAGGGTTACCAAGGGGTTCGTAATAATCCTTAGTGGAAGGCTTTTGTTATTATTCCTCTGACTAAACCAGTTTTCAGGACTATTACTGTGTTATTTAAAAATGAGGGGGTATTTTGTTCTGGTTGCGGACGAAATGCTCTGTTCTGGGTCTCCCTGATCCTATTATGGATTATGAGATATTTAGACTGGGGGATGGCGGATTCATGTGAAATTGCCTCAAGACAGGGGCAGTATCCAGAATCTGCCTAGCTGTTTCTATCTTGGACGAGACAGGGGCTTTATTTTTTATGCAGGTCAACCTCGATCCTGTTTTAGAAGCGGGGCATGCACCCACTTGGTCAATGCCTGTGACAAAATGAAGTGCTCCCTTTGTGGAGGTGTTGGTCCTGTAGCTTTCGCATGTCAGACCCTGGTGGTGCGTCATCTTTGTGATGATCTCACCCACACTTTCAAGGATTGTCCCTGGGCCTCTCACAATATGGAAGGACTGGTTTCTGATGATAATGTTGAGGTAGATCCTCCACAGCCTGAGGAACAGTCTGGTCCTGACCTTTCTACTCGCCCATGTCCGCCCCTGTCTTCTGGCCTGGTCCCCCCCCGCGGGGTCGGTGGCTCCTTCTTCTGTATCTAATGACTGCTCTTTTAAAGGAGTTGGGTTTTCTGATGGAGTTATCCAGGCACCTGTGGAAACCCCTGGGGCATCATCTCCTCCTCCTGAATCTGATGTATTGCCCTGTATCTCTAATGTGCTGCCAGGCCCTTCTTCACTCCCTGTTTCTCAGATGCCCCCCCCCTTGACTGATGAATGGGAATTGCAGAAATCTGAACGGTTGATACGCAGTCCTTCTCAGAAACTGAGTAAGAGTATTTGTGCAGGGAGTGATACAGGGTTTAGTGTGTCCAATCGATTTCCCCCTCTAACTAAGCGAAAACAATGGGAGGATGAGGAGGCTGATTCAGATTCCTCCTCCTTGATTTCTTCTCAACCCAAGTATGTGACTGACACTGAAACTCCCCTGGTTTCTAAGAAAGGTGGAGTTAAGAAGAAGAAAAAGTCAAAGCGCTCTACTGCTAAAATTACAACAGCTGAGGTGTCTGAAGTCCCGGTTGCTTCTGAAATTTGACCATGGAGTGGTGCCTATCTGTGGGATCCCGGAATGTTAATAGTATTAAAAATCGGAAGAAAAGATTAACCACTTTTTCTATCCTTGCAAGTCATCGACTGGATGTTTGCCTGGTGCAGGATACTCGCCTGCATACCAACCGGGAAACCTACCAGGCATCTAAAGATTGGTTGCGGGGTTCTTCTTTTTGGTCCTTGGGTGAGGATCCATGTTTAGGGGTGGGATTTCTAATCTTGAATCCCGATTTTCATGTTTCTCGCATTAATGATTTGGTTCCTGGGGGGGCATGTATTTTAGATGCTAGACTTGGGACTCATGATATGCGTTTTATTAATGTTTATAATTTTCAGACTAAGTTTCAGAGTATTGCTTTACTACAGAAAATACAGCCTTATTTATATACCACCAGATCTGTGTTTTTGGGGGGAGACTTTAATTGTATCCTCTCTTTTTCAGATAAGACTGGCAGGACGCAAACGCTATACTCTGATTCTAACTTTTTGAACAAAATGTATATTCAAGCTAGGCTTAAAGATTGTGCAGCAGGTTTTTCCAGGTTACCAGAGCATACATATTCTAGAGGTCATTTGTCAACACAAATTGACTTCTGGTTTGCCTCTCATTGGGTTCCGGTATGGTCTTTTTCAGTTTTCCCGGTTGAAACCTCTGACCACAGATTAATTACAACAGTTGTGGGATGTCCTTTAAATAAACCTGGCCCTAATCCTATTTGGAGGATGAATTCCACCTTATTACAAGATGAGGCTGCCTGGCTACCATTAAGGAGGAATTGGATGCCAGATTTTCTGTTTATGAATTATATGATAATTCCCTGTTTTGGTGGCAGGATACCAAATGAGACTTGAAAACTTTATGCGGTTCTTTGTCCAAAACAGCCGCAAATAATAGATATCTTACTTATTTGTATTTCCGAGATAAGCTTCAGTGGCTTTTATCTCAGTCAGTTGAAACTGGGGAAGACCTTGCTGAGGACATTCAAGCTGTTAAGGTGGAAATGAGTCAGGTTCAATATGATAGGGCCCATTCTCTCTTTTTGGAACAAAAATTTGGTACGCAAGGTAAATCACAGACTGTGAATCCTTATGATTGTTGTGCTAGATGGGTGGCATCTAAGTATATGGAAGCATTAAAAACTGATTCTGGTATGCTTGTGGACACTGGGGAGGGAATTGAAGGAATTTTTACTGACTTTGTGGAAACTTCCTATAGCGATAATTCTCCTCCTTTGTCTAGTATTGCTGACTTTCTAAGTCAATTGGATGTGCCTGAATTATTAGATGCTGATAAGCAAAAACTGATTTCACCTATATCTCAGCAGGAGGTTATAGCAGTATTCTATAAAAAAATGGTAGGCCTTAAAAGTAAATTTTTGGTTCTCATTTTTAATGATGTTTTATTTGGTACTGTCGCATTTCCTACATCACTTGCTGACAGTCTTTTGATTTTTTTGTATAAAAAGGGAGACAAAGTTGACCTTTGAAACTGGCATCCTATTAGTCTTCTGAATGTAGGTTGGAAAATTTTGTGTAAAATTTTATGTAACCATCTATCTTGGGTGGCTTAGGATATTATCTCCACTGGGAAGACCAGTGCTATTCCCCAGAGATGTGGCTAAGCTGCTATGTGAGGTTTTTGATGGGCCTGGGTCCTCAGGGTATCTGATTTCGCTAGATCAGGCTAAGGCCTTTGACGAAGTGCCTCATATCTTTCTGCTCCAGGTGCTAGAATATTATGGTATCCCTCTTGTTTTTGTTAATTGGTTACAGATCAGATTATTTATCAATGTGCCTCTTCTCAGACCCTGGTGAATGGTAGATTGGGGAGGTCAGTTTTGATTTGGAGAGGAGTTCGTCAAGGGTACCCATTGAGCCTGCTTGTCTATGTTTTTTCTTTGGACCCTTTATTGAGGAAGTTGAATGTTGTACAGGATATTTCGCCTATGGTGGGAATAGGGGGTAGTTCGTTTCCGGTTGCCTTTGCCTACGCTGACGACATCACCATTTTAGTTGCTGATCCAGTCTCAGGTGTTCATGCTATGAGGGTAGTGGATTCTTTTTCTGTGATCTCTGGTTCTAGAATTAATAGACAAAAGAATAAGGTTTTGGGTATTCGTGTTCCTGGTGTAGTTCTGCATGAGATCGGAGGTGTCCCTATATCTGATCACCCTATTAAAATTTTGAGGTTTTGGTTTGGTGCCCCTGATTCAGCTTTTTTGAATTGGGACCTTGCCTTATCTCAGGCAGCTGAAAAGGTGGCTAGATGGAAGGGTTACCCTATGACAAAAAATAAAAGAGTTTACATGTATAAAACTTTTATTTTGCCTTTATTCTTGAATGTGAGCCATCTTTACCCTTTGCCAGTAAAGTTGGAAGTAAAAATGTACAGTGTGGCCTTTCAATTACTCTGGGGGAGCCGGCTTAACCCTATTAAAAGACACAGTACTTACTGGCCTATTAGTGAGGGTGGTCTGAATATGGTAAACTCTGTGCTTTTTCTTTTTACCATGTTTTCCCTATGCTAATTTTGTGCCCATTTTAATGCAGAAACTGCTCCCTTGGGTTCCCCTGTTCCAGGACCAATGCCAATATTTTTGGAACAGATGGGTTACTCAGTCATTGGGAGTGTTTCGAAATAAGACAAAGAACCTCTGTGCACAAACACTGAGGCAAGGGTTACCCCAAAGGGCATTTGGCTGGGAAGCCAAGTTTCAAGAAAATACAAAATCACACATGCCCCCACAATGCAAAGCATCATGGGCTGCATATGCAAATCACCACAGAATGTTGTTTCGAAATATTCCACCTGATTTATCGCCTTATCTTTTGGAAGTATGTAAGAAATGAAAACTCTGGCATATTACTTCTCATGATCTTTTGCACAATACTGGGAAGGCAGAATACCTATCCCTTTTGCATTCTGTTTGTTTTACTACCCCCTGTTTTATTTTACCAGATATGGTGGTCCTTTCTGATGTTCTTCATCAACTGATGGATTACCCAGGATCCCTCCTAAAGTATGGGACTTGACTTGGCTCTGTTGCCATTCCAGATTAAATGTTCGTGGAAACCATTTTCATAAATGTATACAGGACAGATCTTGTCTAAAGGAGGGTTGTGGGTTGGAGGTGGAAACAATGGCACATTTATTTTTTCACTGTCCCTATATTATACATTTCTGGCCATTGTTGGCATCCTCTTGGTGCATACCACAATTGCAGAACATGGATTATAATACTTTGATTTATGGGCAGTATGATATGCAATGTTGGGGTGGTTTTCATGTGGGGACAACTCAGGTTATTTTTGCTCGTATTAAATGGATTATCTGGCAAACCAGATGTAAAGTTCGTGTTACAACAGAAACAGATATCTTTATTGGGTATGAAACTTAAACTTGAACAGGAAATTCATAGAGTGTTTCACAAGGACAGACTTGTTCTTTCTGACTCCTTCTATTCTTGGTGGAAGGGTTGGGGTCTTCTTCCTTTTCTATGAACTATTGATTATTTGTTTGGGAAAATTATTTTGCCCCTTTATTTTTGGCCTTCATTTTCTAGTTTAATTGGGAGGGGGAATGGGATTAGATGGCCGTTTCTGGACCTTATGTGTTTTTTGTTTTACTTTTGATGTAGTGCTCTGCTGTATTTTGAGCTATTACTTCTTTCTGTTCTTTTGTATTTTTGTTTCCTTCATGTGGAATTTTGGTACCATATATGTTTTCTCTTGTTTATCCTAGTGGTTTTAGTTTCTTGCATTATTGATTTTGTATTTTGTTTGCTTGTTTTTCCTGTATAATTTTCCCTGTTTTGCCTTGCAGTTTTGTCCAATAAAAAATTCCCCTACTTGTCGGTAGGGGGCCCCCTTGGCTCTCTGTTTCAGATGGCCAGTCTAATGAAGCATTTGGAGGAGCAGGACGTTGTGAGTGCAGGGGAGCAGGCCTCCTTCCCTGTCACTGACTTGCCAGAGGCCGTTGAAGCAGTTTTGGTAGCAGCTTATTGTTTTGCGACTATCTCGGATGATGATATGGTTTTGGATTTGCCTCAGAATGAGCCGCTTCCTGGGAAGTTGTCTCTTACTTCAGAATGCCCTAATTTGGGGCCACGAATAGACCAACTTCAGCCTTGTTTATCTTCTAAGTTTGTGGTTTCGTCTGCTATTCCTGTCTCTGCTGCATCAGTTGTTGTGCCTAATGACTCACTTGAGCTACATACTGTGAGCCGGATGCCTGAGGTCCAGGCACCCTCTGCTCTTTCCAGTGGTGTTCTGTTGGCTGACTTGGTTTGTGGTGCTATGTTGTTGAAGGCTGGCAGTGTTTCCATCAATCCTGATGTGTGCCCAAAGCCTGCACTGTGTAAGACCTTGGGCATGGCTCCATCTGTGAACAAACCTTCGGATCCTGGTCTGCATTCTCTTCCTGTTTCAATTCCTGCCGCCTCTACAGAGCACGTTGTGGAGCCGGCCCGGATGTTTTCCTTTCCTTTGAATTGTTCCTGACTGGGCTGGAGTAAAACTGATGCAGCTGATCTTGGCCCTACTGTGTCTGTATCTGAGGATGTTGGTGGTCCTATTTGGTCTCATACCCATGCCTTGGAACATGTGGGTTGACTACAAACTGCTTCAGGACGATGGATTCTGAAAAAAATCTCTTTCAGTGTCCCAGGGACTGTTTTCTTCTTTCATAGCACCAGTGGCCACCACCGTAGATGACGGATCAAGCTCCACCTCACCCCAGGGTAATATTTTGACTCAGTACAGTACTGTTAAACCTGTGGTTGTTTTACAGCAAGGCTTCCTGGTATTACTGAAAGCCCTCTGAATGTTGGTCCTCAGGATGATATTTTGGGGAAAAAAGGGTGGATTAGAAGCTGGGTTTAGATTGTCTGATTTGTTCCAGAATAGGGGGGAGTCTGCCCCCCGCAGGAATGCTGTTCGTTTGTTGTACAAGGGTGGCCTTTTAGATCCCCCTGATCGATGTTATATAGCTAAAACTTTATTGAAAGGGTCTTTAAATTTTTTTTCCTCTGAAATTTTCGAATTAATTAGCCTGGGAAATGCTAACTTTGATGTTAGCTTTAAAAATGTTTCCGGTCTTGACCGATTTTGGGCTCAGTATTTGAAGCTTAAAAACACTCCTCTATGGTCCCCTTTTCATGCCATACCTCTGATGATGCCAGCTGTAAAGACTATTACTATCATGTTTAAAATTGAGGGGTTAATGTTGAGGATATTATATTCTGGCTTCGTCAGAGGTGTGACGTGCTTAATAAACCTATGCCCACTTTAGATAGTGAAGGAATCTGGGATGGTGGTTGGCAGGTGCAGGTTAAATTATTGACTACTAATTTAGGGCCTGTACACTTGCCTAGCATGTTTTACTTGGGTAAGGACAGAGGCTCAATTTTTTATGCTGGACAACCACGGTCCTGCTTTAAATGTGGAGCTTGGACCCATCTTAGCTCAGCTTGTGATTTGGTGAAGTGTAGTCATTGTTTGGAGTTTGGACACCTGGCAAGTAAGTGCCTTAATCTTTTTAAATGTAACCTATGTGAAAAGACAGGGCATGTTTATGGTCACTGTCCCTGGGCTTCGCATAATCGTGAGGACTGCCCATCCCATGAGGGGTTGATAAATCTGGCTCAGCAGCAACAAACCAAGTGAACAGTGGACCAGGCCACATCTGCTGCTCATGAGACTCTGCAGCAGATTGTTGTACCTGATGCCCCTTTAGAGGACTCAGGTTCTAGTACGACTCCTGCTTTACTTGCTGTTGAACGTCCAGACTCTGAAAACCCTTTGGACCCCTCTTTGTCTGATTTGGGGGGGATACTGTTAGTGATATGTCCCCTCCTCCTCCTCCTCCTCCCTCACTCACAGTGGATTCTACCTTTTCTGTGGTTAAACAGAAAAGAACTAGGACTGGGAAGGTTGTCTCTAGGAAGGTGGGAGGGAAGGAGTTCCCCCTTGTTCCTGAACCCTGGAAAGTGAGTAATAAATTTTCAGTTTTACACACTGAAGGGGGGGTGGAAGAATCTGAAGGTGAGGATACTGACACCTCCTCCCTTCTCTCAAATCCAGATACTGATGGGGGGTTGTATTCTATTGCTAAATGTACTTGGCAAAAGCAGAAACTGAAAGCTCCTTGAAACTGTCTCATGCAGTGCTCTCTTCTTGATTCTCTCACTCTAAGTACGGTTAATGTGAATAGTACTAAAGGGGCTGCTAAACTGGCAGGTACACTATTGACTTTGCAGGCACATGCTTCAGACATTACCTGTGTGGTGGATACCAGATTAAACACACATAGTGAACTTCTACAAGCCTCGCGTTCCTGGCCATTGGGTCCCTCCTATTGGTCTACTGGTGTGGATACCTGTGATGAGGTGGGAATTTTATTCTCCAATTCTAATCTTTGCATTTCTAAGGTGGTAGAGATATTCCCAGGCAGGGCATTGTTGCTTGATGTTTTTTATTTTTTAGAGAGATTTTGGCTCATCATGACTTATGTCCCTCATACTAAAGCCCTTCAATCTGATTTGATTAAAGCTGTCCAACCCTATCTTCGCACTTCCCGGTTCATTTTTTGGGTGGAAGATTTTAATTGTGGCTCATAGCAATCTGACAGAGGTTTGCGCACTTCAAACATGTTTTGTGATTCTAATACCCTTGCTCAGATTTTTCAGACTGCATCTCTCAAAGATGTTTATAGAAGTCTTCATCCTACCGGTGGTTTTACTTATTTCCAGGGGACTTTGAAAACTCGTATTGATTTTATTTTTCTTTCTCAAGCTTTACATGTTCAGTGTATCTCTATGTATGCATTAGAGTTTACTGATCATGTAGCCATTATGGCACGAGTTACCTGGAAGGATGTTCCTAGATGTTGGAAGAATAAGTGGAGATTGAATGATTCACTTCTGACCATTCCTAAGATTCAGAACTTATGGCACCGACATTGGTCTGCCAGATTATCTGTACTGGACTGTTACCAGGATATAGTAGAATGGTGGGAAGATACTAAGATATCCTAGAAGGATTTCTTTCAACAACAAGGTCGGTTTCTTAGTAATAAGTCATACTTGGAATATTTACATTTTCATCAGCAGCTATAGCACTTGATTTCTCTTTCGGCAACTACATCTCAGGACTTTGGCCCCCAAATTCAAGACCTCCATAAAAAGATGCAAGTCTTACAATATGATAGAGCCTAGTCTCTTGGTAGGGAAGCATGATTTGGGACCCAGAATAGTAAAGGGTGTATTGACCCCTTTAAGGACTGTAAGTCTATGGTAGAGTCTAGAATTCTTACTGAGCTTTTGACATCTGCAGGGACTACTGTCTCCTCTTTGCAAAATATTTTGAAAGAAATAGAGCAATATTTTCTCTCTCTTTTTGGTGTGGCTCCCTGTTGTGCCTTGGCCACTGATGTTTTCCAATGATTGGAATTGCCTCAAGCCTTGCAAAATGACCTTATGTCTCTTTCACAACCCATTTCCGAAACTGAAGTTGGCCATGCGATAGGCTTATTGAAATCTGACTCTGCACCTCAGTTAGATGGTCTTAGTGCAGGCTGTTATAAAAGTTTTAAAACTGAATTGGTCCCTGTGCCGACATTTTTGTTTAATTATATGTTGTCTGAAACACGTTTTGCTCCTTCTATGATGGAAGCTATTTTGATTCTCATACATAAGAAGGGTCCTACTGCTGATATTCGGAATTGGAGACCTCTGAGTCTCCTGAATACTGATTATAAACTTCTTGCTAAAATCCTGTTGGCACGACTTGCAAAGGCCTCTACTTATTTAATTAGCCCGGCTCAGACGTGTGCAGTACCTGGTCAGCAACAATGTGACAATTTAATTTTACTTCTAGAATTGTTTTTCCAGGGTAGCTTAGGACAGATTAAGGGGTGGGTTGTTAGTGTAGAAATGGAAAAAGCATTTGACAATCTGTCTCATGATTTTTTGTTTTGTACTCTACAAGCTTTTGGGGTTCCTGATAGATTTCTTACTTGTGTGAAGCTTATATACAGCAATACCTCCATTGTCCCGAATGTTAATGGCTAGTGTGGGGCTAAAATTCCAATTTGTAGGGGTGTTAGGCAGGGTTGTCCCTTGAGCCCTTTATTATTTGCCTTTGGTATTGATATTCTTCTTAGACTGCTTTTGCAGTGTCAGGCTGTTGTAGGTCTTAGTATAGATTCTGTTACCCCAGCGACAAAGGTGCTGGCGTATGCAGATGACTTGGTGCTTACTGTTAGTCATACCACTAGTGGCCAGGCCTTGTCTTCTATTTTTCCTCTTTTTTCAGCCCTTTCTGGATCCCAGATCAATTTACACAAAAGTCAAGGTCTCTAATTGGGCCCTACTTCACTGCCTAGGTTAGGTTGTTTAGGTGTTATTACGATTTCTGCTGACCCTCTTAAGGTTTTAGGGATTACTTTTGGGGAACAGAATGATGATGTTTTAAATTGGGAACGGTGTC
Source organism: Neoceratodus forsteri (assembly GCA_016271365.2). Classification (NCBI taxonomy): domain Eukaryota; kingdom Metazoa; phylum Chordata; order Ceratodontiformes; family Ceratodontidae; genus Neoceratodus; species Neoceratodus forsteri. The sequence goes on along the minus strand of CM028135.1, from coordinate 562,059,832 downwards.
TTTGTCGGGCTGAACGTATTGTTCATGGGTGGAAAGATAAACTGTTGGGTAAGAAAAAACGGGTTTGGTTAATTAAAACTTTCCTGTTGCCTATTTTTTTGTATATTAGTTATGTCTATCCCCCTCATTAATTTTGCTCACTCGTATTTATGGAGTGTTTTTTCAGCATTTTGGGGGTCCAGACTTAACCCTATTAAACGTGCTTTGACATACAAACGCATTTGGGAGGGTTGGGTTGGGATGATTAATCCTGTCGCCTTCTTTTTAGTATTTTTTTTTTAGTTACAATTTTGGTTTTGCCCTAAAGCCTGGAGATGAGGCCTGGAAGACTTGGGTAAACAGTTGGTCGGTTACCACTGTCTTGTCTTGGTGCGAGAGATGCCCCAGGTTATTGGAAATTCTGGAGTCATACCTCTATATGGTATACATAGTCTTAAATTTGCTATTAAATGGAATATTACTCCACATGTTTTGCAATGCTGTACTTGGAAAGGTTGGTACAAAACTATTCTGCTCACTGAAGCCCATGATACTGTCCTGTTTCATTGTTCAGCTGCTCAGATGCAATTAGTACTCAAACACTTATCCAATCCAAGACTTCCAGATTATGTCTCGGATGTTGTTTGGTTGGGGAATTATGGTAGATATAGCATGAAGGGGAACCAAAAACATAAGAAATTGGAAGAAAGATTTTGTCCCAGAGACCCTTGTTTTGGTATTCTTGAAACACAGGAACATTTATTTTTGGACTGTGTTTATGTCCGCAAATTCTGGGATATGTTGGCATTGGATTGGTCTGAACTTCTATTTGCCCGTCTGACCTATCCCCAGATAGTTTACGGCTCCTGTCCAGGCTTGTTGGCTAAATATCATTCTGATACAATATACATTGTTTTAGCTTTTATAAGTTATTTTATTTGGCAAGCTAGGTGCCTTTTGGTACTGCAGCAAAAATGGCTGTCTCAGACTGAGATTCTTGTTTCTGTTAAAACTGCTATTAAAAATTGATGCAATCTGATGTATGTAATTTTGATTCTGCAAAAGCTGCACATTTATGGACTGCTTGTGCACATTGGGGCTGATTGTTTCTTTTCTTATTTAGTTTTTCCCTTTGTTTTTGCTTGCTTGTATTATTGATTTTCTTTTCATTGTTCTCTTTTCTATATATTTCGTTTATTATTGTAATGCAATCCACCTTTTTCAATAAAAATTCCCCTACTCTTCGGTAAAAGGAACCCTTGTTGGCCAGATCCAGCATGGCAGACATGGAGTGTGGTGGAGGAAGAGATGCTGTGCAACCTGTTCCTGCCTTACCTACATCTGTTATGCCTGACATTGATCCTACGACTGAGGAAATGGAAGACATTGTGAATTTTTTGTTAGAGTCTACTACTGAGGCTGGTTCCAGCAAAGATTCCCAGGATGTTAGTTCGATTCCTCTTGAGACCACTGCGACAGCTACGAGGTTGGAGAAGACTGCTGTCTCTACTATGAACCTGCTGTCTTCGGCTCAGGAGGAAGCTATGTAGCAGAATGCAATTCTACATAACAAAGCATTTTTGTTAAAATTACTTGCGAAAACTGTTGAACGTTCACATTCAGTGACTCCTGATACTGCACTTCAGACATCTACTGTGGCCATGGGTATGTCTTCTCCCTGTTTCAGACTTCCCAAGATGTTCCCTCTCTTGCTATGGCTACCATTCTTACTGCAACACTTAGTCGGATGCCTCCTGATAAGTCACAGTCCATACCTGTACCTCCCATTTCTGCTAGTAGGCATAACAAGAAAAGCTGGGACCTGGAGTCTGCACTGAAAGCTGCTGGATGGCTCCTGATGTCTGGGACTCCTGGGTGGACTTCTCTGACTGGTCTCTGCTGCAGACATATCGCATGATTGATGTTGGCCGCGCTGCAGCACTGCCAGCCCTCTGTTCACAGCCGGTTAACTCTATAGCTGTTCTCCTTGCTAATGCATGCCCTGACTCAGTGGATAAAGTTCAGATTGATCAAATTTTGGTTGCAATGGATATATGCAGTGGTTCTGACTTGCACCCAACTGTTGCTACGGTCACAACTGGAACCCTGCCTCTTTTTGATGACACCTTAGAAACTACCATGGGTGTGCATGCTGCAGATCCTGAACTGGGTGCCTCATCTTTTTGCTTGACACTACTCGACGGGTTTCAACTGCCGCTCCCTCAGTGTCTGCCTTTTGCATGGCAGATTAGTTAAAGCAAGTGGGTGAGCCTGCTCAACGGTGAAATGCTGTGAAGTTGAGATATACTGGGACTCAGAACACTTTTCCTGATAGAAAATTTGTTCTACATACTTTATTGAGACACTCTATGGGAATCCAGGTGCAAAAATTGTTTGCTTTTATACATATTAAGAGTGAGAATATTTATGATGTGAGTTTCAGGAACAATGGTTCCTTAAAGAAGTTCTGGCAGAAGCTTGGACTTGTTAAACATCAGCCAGAGTGACAGGATTTTTTTGCAATTCCTCTGACCAAGCCTACTATTAAAAATATAACTTTATTGTTTCATAATGAAGGGGTGAACATTGAGGATGTACAATATTAGCTTAGACAGAAGTGTGAGATCTTACAAAATCTATCCTTGATGATGATTTTGTGTGGACAGGAGGATGGGGGATTAGAGTTAAGTTATTGCATAATGACTCTGGTATCCAACACCTGCCTAGTAGTTTTCACATAGGGAGGGATAGAGGGATCTGTTTTTATCCTGGCCAACCAAAAATATGTCACAAATGTGGTGTTAGGACACATCTCAGTTCCACCTGTTCACTTCTCCCTTGCAATCTCTGTTTGGAATACGGACATGTGAGTTTGGGCTGTCCTAATCCACTCAGGTGTAATTTACGTGAGGAATCAGGTCATACCTACTATAAATGCCCATGGGCAGCACGTAATAGGATAGATAAGGTTATGCAGGATCCTGATTCCTTGATAACGGCTCAACAAGTCAAGATGACTCAAGCTAAGCAAAACACTGCTGCTGCCACTTCTGTTGTATCTCCCTTCCCCGTGATTACACCTTCCAGGGACAATGTAGTGATCTGCTCTACTCAAGAGGAAGCAGCCCACATTTCTGCACCTCCTGTCCCCTTGGGTGACATAGAAATGGACGATCCCCTTCCATGTTCCGACTTGCAGGACTCTAGCAAGCCAGACAGTATGCCCCCCCCACCAAACCTAGAAAGGCTAAAAAGAACTTAGAGGCCTAGACTAGTGACCCTGCTATCCTGACTAGAAATCGGTTCAATTCTTGGTATAAATGTAAGCAATGGGGAGATTGTGACCTGGATGAGGTGGATTCTGATACTTCTTCGGTGGCTTCAGGGATCCAGGAAGGTGCCAAAGAGTCTCCGGTGGAGGTCAATGTCAAAAAGGCTAGGGGAAAGGGGAAATCTAGGAAGAAGCCAGATGGGTGACTTATGTCTCGTAATTCTCTGCTTTCCTTATGACCCAGTTGCTCAACCCACTGACTTTGAATGTTAATAGTATTAGATCATTTAAAAAACGGTGTACAACCTTTCAGATTTTGAATGGCTTGAGTAATAACATTTTCCTTTTACAGGATACTCGTATTAAAACAGAGTATGAATTTACTCAGGTCAAGACGCTATGGTCGAGGGAGCATCTTATTGGTCTCAGTGGCTAGAACAGTGTGATGGGGTTGCAATTTTACTTAAAGGTCCGGGATTCCAAATTAAACGACTCATGAATATTGAGCCTGGGAGAGCTCTTCTATTGGATATCTCATTTTTTAATATAGAGTTAAGGTTAATAAGTATTTATGCACCACAAAGTACTGCATCTCGGGTTGCATTGTTTAATTTGGTTCAACCTTTTTTGTACACCCAGAAAACTGTTATTTTTGGTGGCAATTCCAATTGCGGGCTTTCTCCTGCAGACAGGGGCTGTAAATTGCAAACGTTATTTAGTGACAAGGCATGTTTAAAAAAATATGATCTCTACTGCAAATTTGTCTGATATTTTTGCAGCAACAAACACTAAGGGACAAATGACTTTTGTGAAAGGCCGAATGCAAACTAGGATAGATTATCTTTTTGTGTCTGCTTCCTTACACATTCATAAAGTATTCACTATTCCTATTGAGACCTCAGATCATTTGGCTGTCTCGAGTTTGGGTAGCATGGGTGAGTTCCCTACAGTAAAATCTTCCTTTAGAAGGAGGTTGAATGAAAACTTATTGGCAGACAGAATTTTACAACGAAAATGGGGTGACTTACTCCGGGCTATGGTATCTATATTGGAGGCATATGATAACATTTTGGAGTGGTGGCTGGCCTCCAAGGCTGATTTTGGATCTCTTTTTATTGAGCATGCTACATGGAAAGGCCGACAACAGTACACACAATATTTGATTTTACGGGATCAACTGCACCAGCTTCTATCTATAGGACATACACTTGATGTTGATTTGACAGCCCAGATTCAACACACAAAGGCAGAAATGCTTAAGTTTCAATACAATAGAGGTGTAAGCCTAAAGATGGAGGTGCAATTTGGCACCCAAGTACGCTGCCCTACTCTGGATGCTTTTCGTAGCTGTTCAGACTGGGTTAAAGCTATTATTATAGACACATTACAGATGGGGGGAAGAGTCCATCCCTAATACTGACCAGAGGTTGGTTAGGGAAGAATCACAAAAATATCTCTTTCAACATTTCGGAACTTTAGTAGATACTGTAGATTCTTCTGTTTTTTTTACAAAATGTAAAACTTCCTCCTCTTACTAGTGATATACTGGATTCCATTACATTAGAGATATCTCTGGTCGAAGTGGAACAAGCTATTTCTAAACTTAATTTGAATACGGCACCTGGGATGGATGGCTTAACACCTGAATTGTATAAAACCTTCAGTGCACTATTAGCCCATATTCTAACTTTGGTGTTTAATTTCTTGTCACACTTATCTGACATATCCACAGAGTTTTCTCAAGCCCTTGTAATTCTCCTGCATAAAAAAGGTGCTAAAACGAATCTTAATAACTGGAGGCCTATAAGTTTGTTAAATGTGGATTATAAAATTCTCATGAAAATTTTAGCCCAGAGACTGGCCAAAATAGCTAGTGTTGTAATCTCTCCTGTTCAGACATGTGGTATTCCCAATAGGTCTATCTTTCATAATTTACAATTACTACGGGATTTATCACATTTGGGTAATGTAGGTCAGTGTTCAGATTGGCTTTTATCCTTGGATAAGCAAAAAGCCTTTGACAGGGTTAATCACAAGTTTTTATTTCATACCTTACTGTATTATGGGGTTCTGGCTAAGTTTATTACATGGATTCAGAATATTTATGCATCTGCCTCTGTATGACCATTTATAAATAAAAGGTTTGGCACATTTCAGATAATGAGGGGCATGAGACAAGGATGTCCCTTAAGTCCTCTCCTATATATATTTTCCATTGACCCTCTGATACGAACAATTATAGATGATTCCTGTATTCCTGGTATCCAGATTCCTGGGTATCTGGATACTACGAATATTAGTGCTTATGCAGATGATTTGTGCCTTAGTATACAGTCTGAAGAAGCTACTCCTATCATTGAATGTATACTTAAGCACTATGAATCAGTATCAGGGGCTATACTTAACTATGATAAAAGCACATGTTTCCAAATCAATCCTGCAGCCCGTTTGCTCCCTTCCTCCCTCTACACCTAGCTCAATACCTATTTCTATAGCACCTATTCGGATATTGGGGATTACTTTTGGTACACTGGATGATGCTCAGCACAATTGGGAACTAGCTATAGCCAGATGTAATACTCTTTTACACCAATAGAAATCTAAAACTATTTCTAAACAGAAAAGAGTGTGTTTAATTAAGTCTTTAATTGTTCCACAATTTTTATATATGGCTGACATTTTTCCGATCCCGTTTTCTTTGGAACAACGAGTTTTAAGTATTTTTTTTCAGGGTCTCTGCGGCAGTAGGTTAAACCCCATCAGAAGAATTTTTACATATTATGATTACACTCTAGGTGGCATCAGAATGCTACATCCTATTGTCTTTTTTCATAGTATTTTTCTGTATAGAAATTTATTAGGTCTCATTCAGGGTTCAGCGTTATCATGGTTTAATTGTGTTTTCAGCTGGTTCTTGGTCTTTTAGCAGAAATAGGACACAGGTTTGATCACTGTATCTATGATTAATAATACTGGTAATATTCCTGGCTATATGAAACCCTGTCTCAAGAAATTGCGTCAATGGAGTGTTACCCAGCAATTCATTATTTCCAAATCCAGGAAGGTCTATTATTCTGTGATTATTGATGAGGTATTGTACGTTCCACCTTTACTCCCTTCATGCCCGGCAGCCCGGGTACGTGAAGTCTGTCTTCAATTGGTAGATAAGCGTATGCCACCTCAGATGTTGGATGTGCTGTGGCTTTCTTGCCATGGACATCTAGGGGTTCGGAATACACTCAAACATAAGGCCATAGAGGAACCTATGTGTCCCAGGGAGACCTGTAGTAATGTTTTTGAAACCATTGAACATTTTATTCTTTTCTGTCCATTTGCACAAACGTTCTGGGGCAAGTTACATGATATTTGCCAGACCCAAACCTATTTCCCATGACTTATGATATCTTGGTCTTAGGTTTATACCCTCCTTGTTTAGTTCCATATAATAAAAGTACCTTGAGGGTTTTATTTGCAGCCCGCAAATATTACCTGTGGCAAACTAGGTGTATTCTTTCACTACAACAAAGGGTAGTGACACCTGAAGGTGTGCTTACTCTAGTTTTGAGCTCTCTACAGATTCTCTATAAAAGTGAAAAACATAAATGTTCTATTAAACAGTTTCATTTTTGTTTTGGAACTTATGTCATTGGGTGATGCCTTAATTGTGATACTAATTATATGTTTTTTGACTGACAGTTTTGAGAACTTTTGGTTCATCTCATGACGAGACAGTTTTTTTTTTTTGGTTTTGTTTTCTCACTGGACTATTGCTGTTTTTTTTTCACTCTACCATACTAAGTTTTAGGACTCTAACACATAAAACTTGGTTTGCCTGTATGAGGAATTCTGTATGTTTACTCTTATTTTTTACATTGTGCTACGTGTGACATAACACTATTATGTACTTTTGTGCTTTAATAGAATTTTCCCTACTCCTTTAGTGGGGGGGGGGGGTTAGGGATGTTAGGGGTCACAGTATGTTGTAATTCCTATTTCTGTTTTAATTGTCCTTATTATGAGTGGGTTTGTTGTAATAATGTTTAACATTTAGTTATTACTTAGGGTTTCCAAAAAAAAAAAAATATTGTGAAGAGGTGTCTTTTGCTATTTACACAGTATGAAGCAAATACTACATGGTTTCTACTTTTTCTTTGATTTTCTGTATGATTGCAATACTTTTTGTTGTTGTTGATGTTTTATTTAATCATTATATCATGTGATTTGTACATGTCTTGTTTCATTATTTGCTCGAAGTTATAAATAAAAAATTCCCCTTCACTGCCAGCAGGGAGCATGACTTCCTGTGGGCGGAAGGAGGTGTTTCTGCTGTGTTGAAGAGGAATCCAGATACATTGGTTAAAGACACTGATGAAATTGAAATGGATTCTGAAGAGGAAATGGTGTCTGTAGAGGATGCAGACCTGCCTAAGCATTCTGATGTACAGATAACGCAGGAGGTACTAGCAGAAATGAATATTGCAATGGAGATTTCGGTGGAAGAGACAAAATTACAACAGCAACTGGATACTAAAAAGAAACAACTTTTGGACATGATGGCAGATGTGGAGAAAAAGTTTCAGGTAGATAAAACTAAACTAGAAGAAGAAAAGAAAAGGAAATGGTCTGCAGTCAGCCCTAAATCCTTGCCAGAGAAACTGGTTACCTTGAGCCTGTTGGGACGTCTGATTTACTTGTGAAGACAGCAGAGGGGTTAGAGGCAGTAACGGCAGCAGTGGACATGAGTCTGAAAATGTTCGCTTGCGATTTTACCTCCTCCACTGAATGGTCCCAAGAATTGGCAATGCAGCAAGCCGGATGGTCCTTTGTGAAAGGTCGCTGGATCCCTGACCTGAAGATTCCTATTCCAGGTTCGCCCAAATGGAAAAGAGGTGGCTGGTGATTGCCCAAGGGTTGGCTCAAGGCCCTGCTCTGATATCTGAGGTTTTGTCTTTCTTGCCAGCTGTAGCTCTTGCACATGACAAGGGTGAGGCCACTACTATTCCAACTGCGCCAGATGCGGTGAACTGCAGTGAGGTGCAACAGCGGGATACTAGGGAAGCTAGTCTGCTGAACGGCTTGCTGACTCATGTGGAACTTACTCAGAATGCTGCCTCCCACTTCCAGGGAGGCCAGGTAACTTTAGATGGCACATTATTGACTGTGACACTGTTTTTGAAAAGGGGGGGATTTTACACCATAAGGCTCAAAGTGATAGTGGTAGGAATAAAACCCCCAGCTATTCCAGTATTTTCAAACAGCCACCTGAGGCTGCAAAAAGATGTTTTGTGGTCAGAAAAAGATTTAGAGGGGGCATTAGTAAAATCCCTGACAGACACTTTGTGGGCAAAATTTTATTGACGGATTCTATGCATTTTACCCCAGCTGAGGTGTATGCCTGCATACACTCACCAGAGGATAGCAACTATGATGTGAGCTTTGTTCAGCTGCTCTTCTGGACAAATTTTGGAAGTTATATTATACTTTGAAAGATACTGCTTATTGGCAACCTTTTTATCCTATTTCAATCACCAAATCTTCTGTGAAAATGGTGACTATTTTGTTCCGCAATGAGGGGGTTTGCATAAATGGCATTATGTTTTGGATGAAGAAGTGATGTGACATCCAGGGGCATCCTAACCCCATTATAGATGATAATAGGTTTTGGACGGGGGGGGGGGCTGGACTTCCAGAGTTCAGTTGAAACATGTGGCTGAAGGTATCAGGCACCTTCTGAACTCATTTTTTCTAGGGAAGGACCAGGATATTTTATTTTACCCTGGCCAACCAAGGGGTTGCCATCAGTGTGGTTCTTCTATCCACTTAAATTCAGACTGCACCAAGGGCAGGTGCTTTCAGCGTGGTGAACGTGGACAAACAGCAGACCTGTGTACTGTCCCCCCAGTGTGTAATCTGTGTAGGGATGATGAGCATTCTTTCTGTTCTTGCCCGTGGGTGGCCCACAATTTGGAAGAGTCCTTGGAACAAGAGTATTACCTATGAAAGGTGAAGACAGCTTATAGAACAGAAGGTCCCTCCCAACCTTGTTCTCCTCCTGTGGTAGCTCCACAGGTGCAAAAGGACAGTATGTGGACAACTCCATCTAGTCCCCCCTCTGGGCAACCTTGCAGTCCCTGAAGTCCAGGAGGCCCAAGATGCTATGTCTATAGAAGTTGTTTCTCAGTATGAGGAGGTCATACCCCCTCCTCCCCTCCACCCCCATCCACCTGCTTTGGTTTCCATTCAGCCTGACCTTTCAACAGATGGTTTTCAGCCAATTCCAAAGGGGCAGAATGGTGCTTCATGGAAGCACAGGCCACCAGTTACACAAGGGCCACTACCTGTTACTAATCCATATGATGTTCTCCAAAGTTGGAGCAACCAGATGGAAGAAGCTAATTCTGACACTCCTTCTCATTCCTCTAAGGCTGATACCTCTAAGGAGAGTATGGTGCCCCAGTCTGTTCCAAAACCTGTGGTTAAACAAAAGAGGGTGACTAGGGCAAGCCTGAAGAAAAAAGACTCCCTTCAAACATAATTTGATTTCAGGATTAAGGCTTGCTAGCCTAAATGTGAACAACATTATGTCTGACGTTAAGAGGGATACCACATTTGCTGTTCTACAATGACTGAATTATGATGTTTTTTTTTTTTTTTCAAAGACACCCGGCTTAGGACAATATGGGATATTGGAAAGGTTCAAGACACATGGTAAAAGAGGTCATATCATTGGTCTCTTGGGGAGGGTCTGTGTAGTGGGCTAGGGATATGTTTTGCTAACCCTGGGATTAAGGTTCACAAATTGGTTGATGTCTCCCCAGGGAGAGTTTTGGTACTAGATGTGAGGTTTGAAGATCATGCTTATAGGCTAATCAATTTGTATGCACCTCAGACCAAAGCGCTTAGGGTGGAGCTCTTAAAATTGGTGTATCCTTATCTATGCACCAATAAAATGGTCTTATTGGGGGCTGATTTCAATATTAATTTATTGCCTCAGCCACCCAGGCATGGAAGGTCAAGACTTATAGTGATATGGCCTTTCTTCAAAATTTTATCAAACAAAGTGGGCTTAAAGATGCCAAGGCCTCTGTCTTTCAAAGACCTGCTCATACCTTTTTCAAGGGGTCTTTGTCAATGCGCATTGATTTTTGGTTGGTTTCCAAATTTATTCCCATTTCTTTTTCAGAAAAGGTCCTAGTAGAAACATCAGACCATGCTATTATTGGAATCATGGTTTCATCAATACCCCCCTGGTGGGGGGTAGGAAGGTTTGGCAGTTAACTGCCAGTTTACTACAGGATCCTTTGATACGGCAGGAATTTATTACTTTGTTGGACGATAGAAAATCTGTGTATTTCATGTATGATTCCCACATGTCTTGGTGGGAGGATACTAAGTTGTTTATCATAGCCCTATTACTAACTTTAGCAGCTCAAAGAGGTTCTGAACACCAACAAAATTATGTTATGATGCAGACACAATTTTATGAACTAGTGTCACAACAGGTTGAACAGGGAGTGGATTTGAGTAATCAGATAGCGGCACTTAAACAGGAAATGTTTCATCTGCAATATGATAGATACAAATCCTTGGTGATGGAACAAAGGATAGGCACTCAGGCCCAGATATTCAAAAGGGTTGCGCATGGCGCAACAGTGTTGCACCATGTGAAACCCACTGATGCGCCCGGCATGATATTCAAAAGGGAAAAGTGCGTGGCACAAATCCCGATGCGCCAGAGCGCATCAGTAATGTATGCAGGCACAGGTTGGGGGGGCATGCCCATGCATAACCTGCACAGCCCGACATTCAGCCCGGGATTTGCAGAGCCATGCATGCGCAACCCCTAACTGTGTCAGCACAAAGTTAAGCCAAAAAAAAAGGAACAACTGATGGCCACCCAAAGGTGAGCTGCCGCATTTCAGGGCGCAACACAGCAGCTGCCACCTGTAGTTCTGGCTGCACCTGGTGGGGCCCCCCATGCCCGATCATGGGCATATGTTTAAAAATAAAGTCCCCGTCCTATATCCCTGGTGGTCCAGTGGACCGCTATGTGCCCGATCACGGACATCCGTTATAATAACCCCCCCAATATCCCTGGTGGTCCAGTGGACCGAATGCTGCCCGATCACAGGCATCCATTATAATAAAGCCCCCCCATCCAATATCCCTGGTGGTAGAGTGGACTGAATGCTGCCCAATCGCGGGCAACAGTGTAAATAAAAAAAAAAAACGTCCAATATCCCTGGTGTTCCAGTGGACTGAATGCTGCCTGATCATGGGCATCTGTGTAACAGAACACATCCTATTACCCTGGTGGTCCAGGGTGCCCCTCCCACCCACCACTGGGTCACTCCCGCTCCCCGGTCAGCGGTGGTGGCAGCACCACCACCTCGCCGCCACCAACTGACACCTCAGTGAGGGCTGCATGCCCATTGGTTCTGGCAGGCCAATGGGCGTGCAACCGTCCTAGACATTCCAGATATGAATGGATCATTACGCATATCTCAGAATGTCACTACTATATAGGGCTGCGTCCATTGGCTCATGCTGTGAACAATGACTCTAGTGTAGTCGGCGAGTAACGGGTGGCGAGTAGGTGAGTGTTGCTGCCACTGGCTGACCAGGGGCAGCGGGCGGTGAAGCTCAGTGAAATGAGGAAATGAAATGGAAGCCCTGGACCACCAGAGGGTAACAGGGCGTGTTCTGTTACACAGATAGCCAGCGATCAGGCAGAATTTGAGTCACTAGACCACCAGAGATATTGGCAGAGGTTATTTACGCTGTGCTGCGACTGGGCAGCATTCGGTCCACTGGACCACCAGGGATATTGGGCGGGGGGGTTTATTTACACTGATGCCTGCGATCGGGCACATAGGTCCACTGGACTACCAGGGATATTGGAGGGGTTATTATAATGGATGCCCACGATTGGGCACATAGGTCCACTAGACCACCAGGGATATAGGACAGGGACTTTATTTTTAAACTAATGCCTGCAATCAGGCTGCAGGGGGTCTCGGTCCCCGACAGCTGCTGCCTGGCAGGGCGCCAGGCGTAAGTCATCGGGGATCAGCGCACCTGTATGCAAATGGGATGCAAAAGGGGCCATAATGACATGCAAATGGCCCCATGTGTGCCTTGCATAAATTATGGCCCCATTTGCATGTCATCTTTTGAATATCGCAGGTGATGTGAATGGTGCAATGGCACTTGCGTTAGCGCATCTCTATGCTCCACTCTGGCCACTTGCGCTGGCGCAGTGCCACTGAGCCATGCACAGTGGGGGTGGCCAGGGTGCAATATTCAAAGCTGTTGAGCCATGGTGCAGCTCCTTTGAATATCGCCCAGGCCACACTCCTGCGCAGCCATGTTGAGCTGCGCCCAAGCATGCGCCACAGCTTGGGGCAGTTTGAATGTCTGGGCCTCAGGGTTTTAAGTGCCAGACCACTCCTCTTGATGACTGTTATTTCCAAGTTCAACAAAACAAGATGTCTGGTATTCAAGATAGCGCAGGTAACTTGCTCACAGATAATAACGGGATCTTGAGGGAAGAGGGATGACAAATAATGGAACAACAGGCTAACCCAGTTGCAAATCTTGTTTATTCTGCTCAAATTCTGCAAGCCACTGATATTCCCAGATTAAGTGCTGATCACCCTGAACAGCTTTTGACTCCTGTGTCGGTGGAGAAACTGTCAGCTGTTACAGGATCCTTAAAAAAAGGAGCTGCACCTGGATCAGATGGACTACTGGGTGAGCTGTACCAGGCCTTAATGGAAATTATGCCATGAAATTTGGTTCAAATTTTCCAATCTTTCTTGAAGGAAGTTTCATGGAATACACAAATGTTTGAAGGCCTACTTATTTATTTATTTAAAAAAGGGGATAAGATGAATCTTCAGAACTGGAGGCAGATTACTTCATTAAATACCAATTTAAAATTTTTTTTGCTAAAATCCTGAGTAGTTGGCTTTTGAAGGTATTGTATTTGATAGTCCATCCATCTCATTTGTGTGTGGTTCCAGGGAGGAAAATTACAGAAGCTTTGTTTTTACTCTGAAATTAAGGCAAAGGGTGCTCAGGGGGTGATGGATTGTTTTCTGATTCATTTATATCAGATAAGGGCCTTTGATAGGGTCTCTCATGTTTTTTTGTGGCAATGCCTACAGGCATATGGTTTTCTGCAACAGTTTATTGCCTGGATTAGGTTGTGTTATTCTGAAGCTTTTTTAGACAGCATGAAAATCAATGGCTCGGTCGGAAATGCAGGATTTTTAAGGGGGTCAGGCAGGGCTGACCATTAAGTCCATTGTTATATATCTTGAAATTAGACTCCATGGTTAGGATACTTTATTCTTCCACATATATTATGTTGGGTTGTCAGTTAAATGTATTTCTTATGCGAACGATTTAGTCCTTACTGTGACCGATGCTGTTTCAAGTACAGTGGCTTGTGACTTGGTTAGGACTCTTTCTGCTGTTTCTGGAGTAGAAATTAACACTCAGAAAAGCCACTGTATTTCTGTACAAAACACAATGGCCTCCCTAATGGTGGTGAGAGGGGTAGATGTTATTTTTGAACCATGTAAAATATTGGGTGTCTTTTCTAGACATGAGGATATGCCATGGTTTGGGTCCTTCAGATCGGGAAAGGACAGCAGATGATGGCCAGTTGGAATCGGTGGCACATGGATAAATTAAAGGGAGTTTATCTTATTGAATCTTTTTTAGTACCACTGTTCCTTTATTTGAGTTATGTTTATCCTGTTCCTAAAGCGCTGGAAACTAGGTCATATTCTTGTTTTTTTTTTTCTTGCCTGTGGGGGTTCCATTTGAAGACCATCAAACATTTCATTATGTATTTAGATCCTAAGGAGGGTGGTGTGGTTATGCTGAACCCAATTTGCTTTTGGTGTGTTTTTTTTCTCCGCAAATCTTTTACCTTTGTTACGACAGGCCTAAGTACTATGGCTTGGTTGGGTAATTACATCCATGAGGGAACTAATGGTTGATTGACAAGGGATGGTATTTTGCCATAAAAGTCGAAGGGTCCAGAAAGTTCCTCAGTTTTGGGTTGAATGTTTTGACTATGTAAAAAAATGGAATATCTCTCAGACTTTTTTATTAGTGGCATCCAGGCGATTAGTGTATAAACAGATCTTAGCAAATTTTTCTGATCCACCATTTCCCACTTTAATGGATTCTGATCAAACAAGTGGTGAGGGTACTCCTGAGTGAGCCACATATACCTCCAAATATGTGGGATGTGGTGTGGCTGTAGGTTCATGGCAGAATTAACATTAAGGCCAATCAAAAGCATAAGCAATAGCTGAATGATATTGCCCTATGGGGTTCTTGCTCCATGGAACTGGAGATGATGGACCATTTATACTTCTTATGCTACCAATTTTTGGAAATAATTGTCTATACAATGGGATTCAGTGTTGTTTCTGGGTATGTCTCCACCTGTATTATTTAGAGGTTTATTTCCATCAAGTTGGTCTAAGTATGATACTAGCTCATAGACAGTTGTGATGGCTTGCCTGGTGCATTGGATCTGGCAAGTCCATTGTAAACTGGTGCTACAGCAACAATTTAATACACATCTGGAATTATTTCATTTAATTCAAACAGAATTGTAGACTATCAAATGTGCTGAATATAAGACAGTGAATTGTCAACTGTGGCATAGCCGGTTGGATGCTTTTAAATAGTTACTTTGATTCTATATTTATATACAAATTATGATTATACCTTAGAGTGGGTATGGCGGGTTGTCAGACCTGCATATTTTCTTTGTATTGTATATGTGGGAAGCTGGGATTTGAGGAGAGTTCATAGTGTTAAAATTAATTGTTCTGATTTACTGAGGTGGGCTTTATGGATTCAATGTTTGATTGTTGTATGACATTTTTGTTTTCTATATTTTTTTTGATTACAGGATTGTACATATGGTTGTATATATTTCTTTATTGTTTATTAATACAAAGAATTCCCCTACTCTTTTTGAGAAGTGCCATGGGATCTTTAACATCCACCTGAACTACCACCAGAACAGGCAGATGGGATCTTGGTTTAATATTTCATCAGAAAGACTTAACAGTAAAGAACAGCTAACAATGTCCAGAAACATTTTTTTTATTTTTTTTGCCATTTTTCTTTTGGAGTGGACAGCCTAAACAGTGCCCAGCTGGGACACTTGTGGATAAAAACACCACCATAGTCAGACAACACAAATGTTGATAATATCAGTGTGAAAATTTTGAATCTGGATCTGATCATAAGCATATCACCAACATTTTATGTAACACTGCAGTTGATGAGGTATGTATTACACTGACTCCTGGTGACTTGTGTCTTTGTTCTGCTAACTGCAGACACAAACAGGTATTAGGGTACCTCACCAAACAATTTGGGTGCACACCTGAGAATGATAGTGGTGCAACACATGTTCCGTCTCCCGTTCAGGAGAACTCAAATCCCTCAACTGGGTGTTGCTCATCAGATGGCACTGGCACAATCTCCTCTTCCTCTGACAATTCCTGCTGCACATCACCTTCTTCTGCAGGATCATGGTATTTTGCCCTCAATAAAAAGGTATTCTGCAGTGGAAGGAAATGTGAGTTCATTTTAGTAAAAGTAAGCTACTCAACATTCCTGTCAGACAGGCAGATTCACTAGTTAGCCACAATGGCACCTGTTGCACTGAATACCCTTTCTGAGCTTACACTGGCACAGGAGCAGTTTAAGTACTCACTGTCAATAGTTGCAAGAGCAGGTCAGATTTCAAGTTTACTTTGCCAATACTCCAAGGGCTCATCATCTATGCTCAGCTCCAGTGGGTCATCCAGGTATGACTGCACCATATGGTGTGAAGCCAGCTGCATTTGTGTGTTGCTCTCAGGTGGTAGGTGCATAGAAACACCAGTCCCCTTGAACATGAACCAGAGAGGGTTTTTGCCACTGCTACGTGATGATGAGGGGACAGGATCAGACACAGTACAGGAGGAGGTGGATACTGTCCAGTGGGCTGTTGCTCCTTCAGGTTTGTCTCCAGCTATCGATTTGTTTGCCCTTAGCTCTTTGTGACTCATCCCATTTTCAACCTTACCATGCAGGATCACAACGCAGTGATCCAGATCAGCATTCCCACCTGGAAGAAGGGATGTCATGCCATGCTTGTACCATGGGTCTAGCAGGGTTGTCAGGAGGCATTCCTCAGAGATATTAATATGAATCACCCTGTGTCACAATGTGTAATACCCTCATGAAGACCCCTTCATGTTCCTTCTTAAAATTCTGCTCTAGCAGCTTTACACTTTCTGTACTTTCTTTGCCTCTGCCTATGTTGTTTTTCCCCTTTCTCAGGTAAGGCCAACTGGAGAAAGCTTCTCATGATCCCTGTATTTCTATGGGTCTGATTGTAGGTGTACCCCCAAAATGGGTTGTCAGATGTTATGCCTTCTCCAATGACTCCCAGCTGTGTAATGGGTAATGGAGATACAGTGCTGCCTAATAAAAATGTTAAACCTACTTTTAAAGTTTTTTTTAGTCGTTGGTAACTAGGTAAAGCCCACCAGGCGCATGTGCCTTTTTTCACGGGTGACCTGGGAGCACTGGGTGGTTAAGTAGCTTGTTCAGAGTCACACAGTATGCAAGTGGAGGTTGAGAGAATCAAACCCAGGTCTGGTCTGCTGGATGTACCAAGTTCATTCTCAGCTCATTACTCTAACCTCTAGGCTATACTGCCAGTATCAGGACAGCTTACTGTACTGAAAATGTGTTAGGTATGCACAGTGAGGCATTGTGTAAGTAATTCATAAACAAGGAATTGTGTAAGTAATTTGCAGCCGAAGTGGGCTGCCTAGAGAAGAAGGCTGCTTGCATGCATTGTTAATTGCTGTTAAGACAAAACTGTTGAAGTTGGGTAAAGTTATTGCGTTAGACCTGTTAGCGGTCTGCAGTTCTTACTTCAGGCCAAACAAGGTAAACATTTAGTATGAAACTAAAGAGGTAACATGAAACTGAATAAAACTTACTACAGGTTTGTTGGTTAGGGAAAGGAAGCATATGCTATTCATATATGTTACACATTAAAATGTATAGCTGAGGGGGGCGTGGTCTAGCCACCAGAGTGATGGCTGCTTAATTCTCAGAGCTCTCTCCAAGCTTGGCAATATCTGAGCTCTGGCACTGCGATCTTGGGACATCGAGATCCCCATGTGACTGTATATTATCTGGTAACTTCCCCCCCTGCCAGACAGCATCTATATTAAGTGGAGTCTGACAGGATTTACTGTGTTAGTAGCATTGGTTATCCATGAGGCACTCTGCATTTTTAGGCCACAAAGGCCCTACCACTGCTGCGGCCAGCTGTACTTGCTGACTCGCTACTAGAACCATCAAGCTTCTGTACTGTAACAGTCTAAGTCAGTGGAACTTTGTTTGTGCTTAACATTCTGCTGCTCCTTTTCCTCTGGCACTGCGATACTATGACCTCACAGGGATCCGTAACCCAGCTCCTCCAAGGTGCTCAGTCTCCCACACAGCCTGCATCTGTGTGGGGCTCGCTCCAGTATATTACAAGGATTCTGAAGGGCCTGCTTACGTGCGTGGAGGAGAAAACAGGGCAAGGCGCAGTAATCTGTGAATTATTGAGGTGCCCAATGGTGCAGAGGGCAATCCACGGAGCGTTTTCTAAATGAAAACATCCCTATCATGCTGGGCGATAGATGGAGAGGTCCCATGAATGTAGAATGGGCACACCTGGTGGCAGGGCGGAGGATAGGAATACTCTGACACCGAGACCAATTATGGCCTATTTCCTCCATAACACTACTAAAGAGAGGATTCTGAAAGCTGCCAGAGACCTCTGGAAAGTTCGTTGGCAGCGGACCCCATCTCCTTCTACTGAGACTTTGCGCAGGAAACAGCAGCAAGAAGGAGGCCCTTTGGCTCTTTGAAAAAATTCCTTTATCAACATAACTTCCAATTTAAGTTTAAGGGTCTTACCAGTTTGCTTGTGTCTAAAAAGGGCAGGGAGTTGGTGGCTGACCATCTGGCTGATATTGAGAGGTGGCTTGGCAAGTTTTGGCCCGATCTTCCCATCCCAACTACAACTCCCAGAAGGCTCTGGGACCCCAGCAGGGATGCAATCGTCAGGGGGAACTGATATGAAAAGAGCAAGTTTCTGTAAGACAGACTTCTGGCCGGACATGTTGCATCTCTAAATGGTCCCCCTGTCTCTCCCAGCCCATCTGCATGGGAATCTCCAAACAACACTCCTGCTCTGCAGTCTTCATCCTTGGGAACCCCCTCCCTGCCTCCATGCCAATCCGGGTCTACCCCCCGACAAAGGCAGAGGTCAAGGGGTGGTAACCACTCAACACAGGATCTATACATGGCTGTCCCACCTGCAAAGATGTCCAGAGATGATCGGACACCCACTCCTCCTTGCACACAGACTGTTTTCCAGGAACTCCCTGATATGGACACTGACGAGGTTGCAGACTTGGCCGACTATCCTGATTCTTCACCTGTGGAAGCCGTGGATGCATCAACTCCAGTGAGGCCAGCTCTAATCACATACATGGCTGCAGTTACTGCTGAGGCTCTGAACAATGTTCGTTCTCCCCCGGTGCCTACCGGGCAGGTCGAAGGGCAGACTGGCTAACTCCTGGACATTTCCATTTTGTATCTAACTTGTGTTTGCTCCTATTTTCTTGCAGCTGGTTTCTGTTTATAGTATGCCCTGCCCCCTGTGTTTTGCTGGGGAAGAGACTTATCAGAGTGCTGAGGTGTTAGTTTGCTGGGGAGGGATACTTCTCCCCCCATCGCTCCTCAGTCCTGCAGGGCAATGATGTCCTCTTGTCTTATCTGAGAGGGCACAAGGCAGTTGGTTCATATCATGCCTCTCACTCTCTCCTTTTTGTGACATTTGGTTTTGCTTGGTTGGCAAGATGCACGACTGCCTCCTCCCCCACCTCCCGCTCATGGAAGGGGGGTTGGCTAGCAGAGGATCCATTCCTTCTCTGGGTCCTGCCCAAT
This sequence comes from Neoceratodus forsteri, assembly GCA_016271365.2. Classification (NCBI taxonomy): domain Eukaryota; kingdom Metazoa; phylum Chordata; order Ceratodontiformes; family Ceratodontidae; genus Neoceratodus; species Neoceratodus forsteri. The sequence continues at coordinate 562,040,535 of CM028135.1, read as the reverse complement.
GGTGGGCATCTTATCAGGGGTTACACACAGCTTTTCCCTGCTGCCCCCCTCTGATACACTCAGCTGCAGTTAGTAGGCCTATAGTATTGCTGGTATGAGGGGTTACTCCCCCCTCCCCCTTCCCTGCCATCACCCATACCCCTGCCCCCCTCTGGTTCCCCATACTCTCCCCCACCACACCCCCTCACTTCCATTCTTCTTCTTCTCCCCTTCTGTTGTCCCTGTGCTCAACCTTAAGAATGTTCCCAGTTATGGAGGAGTTGACCCCCGTTGGTTTTGAACACCTCCCCTATGTTGGGCTTCAAGAGCCTGCATAGCTAAGGATAACTGTATACAGCTACCCTCTTTCACTGTAAGATCTGAACCCTTTAGCGTGTTTGCACTTAATACAGTTATTACTTCATAGTTATTACTTCATAGTTGTGTGTAGACACATTTCTGAATAGGGCATTTATTCTGCCCTCAGGTTAGCTTAATATCAATGTGCTACTTGTATTTGCATATCTGGTTGTTTTTGGATTGTTGATATATTTCTTTATTTCTCCTTTTGCAGCTCATCTGTTGGTGTGTGTATTCACTCCTCCAATCCTCTGAGTTTACCCTTTCTTCTATCTGGTGCCACAGGCTTGTGCTTGGGGTTCTTGGGGAGTCACACTTGTTCCGGTGGTACCCTTCCCTAACCAGGCCCTGCTTCCCCCCGTGGTCTGAGTAAGTACTTTCATTAACCTTTTTTCTACTTTATTTATTTAATTCTTCAGAAAAGACCTTTGAGCAAAATGCTCTTTTTCAAAGGTTCCATGTCAGGACAGGTACATTTACAATGTAACATTACACGACAGATATGACCTGTTAAGGTTAAACATGGGATGAAGGAACAATAAGGACGGGTATAATAATACTATACATATGGTTATAAAGTGTAAAAGCAGGAAGAAACATGTTCTTAGGAGATTAGAGAATTGGCAGAAGGGAGAGATTGGAGAAGTGGTAGAAGGGAGAGGTACAGTTGAGAAGCTTGGTAGTCATGTTATTACTTGGGGCCCAGAAGGCATTTGTTCATGTTATTAATCCATGGGGTAGGGCTTCTGAAGTCAGGCATTGTCATGGAAGACAGAGGGTGAGAGGGGATGGGAGGGATGGGGAAGTTGTAGGAGTCAAGTGTCGTCTAGAGGAGTGGTAACAGTAGCCAGGAGGTACCACTGAGGGGATTAGACGTCTATAATGGCAGGCAAGGTCCCAGATACAGTGAAGCAGAGATTGATCTGAAAGAGGTGGGGACACAACATCTTGAGCCTTTTAGTCCAGAAAAAAGAGCAGTCTACTAATAGGTTAGTGACCACGGAAAATCCTATCACCTTGGGGACAGAGTTGGTTTTGTGGAATGTTAAGGGTCTCAACCATCCTATAAAGCACACAAATGTGCTGCAACACTTTAGGTCTCCTTGCTCAGACATTGCTCTGCTTCAAGAAACATACCTTTCGAATAGGGCGGTGTCCTGGCTGAGGAAATTCTTGGTGGTTGCTGTCCATGCTATTTCAGCTTCATCTAAAACTAAAGGGGTCACTATTCTTATTCGTCAATCCTCTCCATGGGTTGTGGAGGAGGCCCGGCATGACTTGCAGGGCAGGTGGATGATGGTGAGACTTTCCTCCCTGGGTGGATGACTGATAGTTGGTAATGTGTATGCCCCTAATGATGATCACGTTGAATTCTTTCCAGCGATCAGCCAGGTCCTCTCTTCACCGTCCCCTGCAGGCTCCCCATCCCAGTTTTAATTGGGGTGATTTCAATTTGCTTCTAGATAGCTTTCTGGATAAGTCTAAACCAACTTCACATGCTAGTCCTAAAGCTCTGATGGCACTATGGAATCTACAGGAAGAGTGAGGACTGGCTGATATGTGGAGAAGGGACAATCCCACTGGACACGACTACAATTATTATTCCTTAGAGCATCTCATGCATAGCCAAATAGACTTTTGGTTGGCCAACATAGATGTAGCCCAAGATATTTCAAAGAACAACATTGGAAATACTTTAATTTCTGACCATGCCCCTGTTATGACCACTTACACACCGTGGGGGGGGGGCGCAACCCTCTGGCACCCGTTGGAGATGTAACCCTCTGCTCTTTAGAGACCCTGAATTTCAGCGGGTAATATCCCAAACTGCAAAGGACTATTTTTCCCTTAACTCGGATTGTGGAGTCTCTCCAGCCATGGTCTGGGAAGCCTTTAAGGCAGTACTTAGAGGTCATATTATTGCTTTTTAGGCCTCTAAAAATACAGCTCAGAAAGCTACTCTGGTGAAACTGCAGGCCAAGTTAACTGTGCTAGAGGGTCGTTCTAAATCTTCCAACCCCTCCTCCAAGGATACCTCTCTTGGACGGATGATAGTGGGTCTAAAATATCAAATTAATACTATCCTCCATCAAAAAGCTGAATGGCTTCTACTGAGGTCCAAACATGCCTTCTGGAATGAGGGTGAAAAAGGTGGCAGGCTTTTAGCCTTTAGACTATGGAAATAGCAAGCCTCCTCCCATATCCATGCTCTTCAAGATAAGTCAGGAAAGATAGTCCATGACCCTCAAGAGATAAATAATGCCATGAGGTCATTCTACCTACATTCTACATTCTACTAATCTCAATCTTCCCTCCCCCCAATTAGAGCAAGAACTGGGCAAGTTTTGCCAAACGTTTGCTAGGCTTAGACTTACTTCCACCCAAGCTGCTAGGTTGGATGCTTCTATCATGGGTGAGGAGCTGCGACAAGTTCTGTCTCATATAGCCAAAGGAAAAGCTCCAGGCCTGGACGGGATGTCTGTGGAGCTGTATCAAGCACTGGGTGGCGACATAGTCCAGCTCTTACTACTTGCCCTTCAAGAAGCCCAGGGCGGGATTCCTTCCCCCAACCATGAGAGAAGCCCTTATCACTCTTATCCCAAAGAAATTTAATTATTCTTTGGACTGCACAAACTACTGTCCCAACTCCCTCCTACCTGTTGACAGTAAAATCCTGGCTAAGATCCTGGCTACCAGGATGCTAGAGATATTACCCTCCATTATCCACCCTGCTCAGGCTGGTTTCATGAAGGGTAAATCAGGAGCAGACAACACCAGGCTACAGTTTAACTTGAAGCGGGTGGCATCCCAGTCAACCCTGCACATAGCTGCACTTGCCATCAGCTTTACCAAAGCCTTTGATTCAATTGAATGGGATAACTTACATGAAGTACTTCAGCGATATGGGTTTGGCCCCCACTTTCTCCAGTGGGTAATTACACTCTATAGCTCCCCAATGGCCAGGATCCTAATGAACACTACCATTTAAGCACCGTTCCCTTTGCACAAGGGGACCCGGCAGAGCTGCCCCTTATCCCCTCTTCTCTTTTTTGTAGCCCTGGATCCACTAATTTGGGTCTTTCTTGCCTCAAAAGAGATTACCGGTGTAAATATTCCTAGTACCCACTAAATAGTGGCAGCCTATGTTGACGATCTTTGGTTGATGCTATTGCATCCTCAGCAGGTGTTACCAGAGGTGCAGTCCATTTTACAGAATTTTGCAGTCCTTTCTGGCCTGTAGGCCAAGCAAACAAGGCCACTCTTTCTCCTTTGAATGCAGCCTGTTCTAAGGACTGCCTTTATGTCACCGAATTGTCATGGGCTGCCATGGGGTTTACTTATCTTGGCTTACATAGCCCCACTAGGTGGTCTGAGCTGGAAACAGCTAATTTCTCCCCAATTCTGGTGCAGCTGTCATCAGAAATGGAAAGATGGCATAAACTCCAGCTATCTCTACCTGGGAAAGTGGCCACAGTGCGCATGCTTCTTGTCCTCTGGGTCATGTATCTCCTCAACAATTTGCCGATACGCCTTACCTCTAAACTATTTGCCATGTTAGAAGGACTCTTGGCCTGCTTCTATTGGGAGGGAAAGTCTCCGAGATGGGGCAACTATAAGCTGAGGGTGCACTGGACTGGGTGGGTTGGAGCCCCCTGGCTTCAAGGCTATCATTTGGCTTGCACTGCAGCCATTGCCACCAAATGGTTTGTTTCCAGACCCTCCCTTTTTCTGCCATGGGTGCAGCTGGAGGCTGGGCTAGCAAAGGACACCACTCTGTGTATGTTGCTCAACCCAGAGGCCTGAGCCCCCCGAGACCTATCTCTACTCATGGTAGAAACAAGAAGGGCATGGCACTCACTTATGTCCTTATCACATACCCCTCAGACAGCCTGCCCCCCCCCCGTGGCAGTACACTCCCTTGTGGCACAATAAGATTCTCACAGTAGGTGGGACCTCTCTATACTGGCCTTCTTGGGAATCGCAGGGCATATGTGGAGTGCAGGATCTATGTTTACCAGACTCAGAGGTGATGCTTTCATTCGAACAATTAAAGTTCAAATGTAATATTCCCAGTAAGGACTTTTGGAGATATCTCCAGCTGTGCAATATGATTCAAATCCTTTTATCCCATTACTGCAGTGACCACAAGTGGAACTGGCTGGCATATCTTCATAAATCCCCTTCTTTTAGTGGCTTGATTGGTCAGTTTTATAGGACCTGGAGGGATGCTCAGCCAGACACTTTGGCCTCTAGCAGACTGAAATGGATGGCTGACCTTAATGTCAATATCCCTGAAGCTCATGGGCATGGTACATTCGGGAGTCCCATCTTACCTATAAGGATACCAAGAGTCAATTCCTTCAGCTTAGGTGTTGTTATTTTGGCATCACACCCCAGCTGCTCCTGCACACATGAGGCTACTACACCAGTTGTTGGCTTTGTCAACAACCTGATGCGCATCTACTACATGTCCTATGGTCATGCCCCCAGACCACATCTTTTTGGACATCAGTGGCCTCAGACTGCTCCAGTGTGCTATGTTCCCCCATCTCTCTGGCAGATCTGAAGCTTCTTTTGGGGGATACCGCATCATTGGTGGCCCTTACTACATCTCAGTATCAATGGCAGGCATTGGCTATCCTTGAGGCCAAAAGATTACTGCTAATGCACTGGCATCAAATAGCCCTGCCTACCCGAGCAGCCTGACATGCCACCTTAGCTTGTTTATCCCTCCTGGAGTGCCTTTCTTACACCCATCATGGAAGAGCAGACCAGAACCTGGCCAAATGGGAAGCTTATCTACACTTGTCCCAATGTAAAGTCCCTACCCCTTACTGCAATCCTCCTGTTGGAACCCCCATAGCACAGGTCTGTTAGTGGATTTTCCTGTGGCTCCCCACCTTTTCTTTGCTTCTTTGTCTTTTATTTTCTTCTCCTCAGTATGACAACATCATTTTTTATGATTCATGTTTTCAGCTATCTATGGTCTGGAACACTTCCTGTTGGCACTTGGATTGTTACTGTACTCTTTGCTCAGAGCTATTAATGTATCAATGTACACTACTTATGTCTGTCAGTGTTATGACAAGTTGTAAAATGTATTATGAGTCTGAGCTGCTTCATAATATTTTAAAATCAATAAAACCATTCTATGATAAAAAAATATACATTGTATAGCCGAAGTACCGTCCAAAGGCGAGGTTCCTCCATTGATCTGCTCTGTGTGTTGCTAGGCTCCTATGTGTTGGCTGGCCTTGCTTTACTCCTAGTTATACTGTGGGCAGATCAGATGGAGGAGCCTATCCCTGAATTCTAAGCAAATATTGTAATAAAACCCTTAAAGTAGGAATTAGGGGTTATATGGGCATTTATGGCAGGAGTATAGTGGTATAATAAGGTTACCTGATAAAAATGTATTGAAATAAAATAAATAAATTTTGTAACAGATAAAGGAGAGGGGTTAAGTGGTCAGCTGGTCTTTTCTCCCTATAAAAAAGGTTCTGACTGATGGCTAGATCAGTATAAGTGGTCAGGCAGTAAGGTGCTGTTCCCCTTGCCGAAACTCTAGCTGCTTTACTAGAGTGATATGGGTTTAACTGGCTCTTTGTATTTTTTTTTTATGATGTATCCAGTCCACTGTTATTTTCCATTTTACTGCATTTAAGTCATACCAAATTTTGCTATGGAATAAATTTGCTTGGCTATTTTGGCCTAGTCCCAGCATAGAACGTGTGCTTCCGTCCATCATTTTCCACGTATCTCCGACACCCTGGGATCATCATCACATAGCTGCATGATCTGGTCAGCCAGCTTTACTCCAACAGAGTCTGCTGTCACTTGAAGATGCCCACTGACATTGAGCAGTGCCTGACATAGTACACGCAGCAGTGGTATAATCTGGCTTAAGCATGCATTTTCAGAGCTAACAACCTGTGTAGCCTGTTCAAGTGGATGGAGTATTTGGGTGACACTATCCATCAACATCCACTGAAATGGACTCAGTGACATTGCTGCCTGTACTTCACGATCACACATCTGTATGACATAGTTATACATAGTTCTTGGTTGGCTTGTACCATGCAAATAACCTCTCAAGTATGTAGAGCATTGAGTGCCAGTGTGTCACTACATCAATCTTTAGGCAGTTTTGTGGGACTCCTTTAGCCTTTTGTAGACTCCAGAGCTCTGATCTTTCCAGTGCAGAGCTACTAAAATGGCTGCAGATTTTGTGACTGACAGTCAACATGCTCCTGACTACTTCGTGATCCAGAAAGGCCCTCACAGTCGGTTCAGGACATGTGCAGAGCATGGAACATGCTAAAAACAGCCATCACTGATTGTTTCAATTGCATTCCGTGCATTGTCACTTGGGATGAAACCAGCCTGGAATCCATATGGCTTTAGCCAGGACATAATGGCCTCATTGATTTGGGTGAGTATTCTGTTGGATGTTTAACACCCATGCATGCTCTGCATGCTCAAAGTGGCATGCCGATGAGGAACACCAATTGTACTGCTGCCACTGCTCTGGGTGCAACTAGATGATGCGCGTGGGTGTAAGGCATACACCCTAGGTAAATAGGCCCAGTGTACAGTAATAAACATAATACTGATAGCAGATGATAGGCCACTAGTTCAGATGTCTGTGATGAGGTGGATACTGGCTACTGCAGAGTGGGACAGTGCATGTGACACAATGCAAGCAAGGCCATTATAAAGTGTTGGAACAGCCTTAGTGCAGAAATAAGTGTCATCTGGGCACTTTGTATTTGGGTGCAGCTTTTTCCATGAGTTCCATAAACTTAGGCTTCTCAATAAAAGAAAATGGCAAAAGATCTGTTGCCAGCATCTTTGCAACAGCAGTGGTTAGCTCTTTTGTCACAGTGTGCTCACAGTGGTATTTGGTGTGCTTTGATAAGGCAGATTTAATATCAGGTTGCTTGAAGAGCTGGTGACACAATCTGTTCTACTTTACATTATTGATCAGTGTTCATGCAATAGTAAACATATGTGTGTATTTTTGAGTATTTTCTTACTTCTTTTGTGTTCTTTTTCATCCATTTTTCAGCCACTGTTCAGATCTTGTTCCCACTGATGTCCAGCTCTAGCTCAGCAATGCATGATTCTATGATGTCACGTGTGGGGTGTGCGAGTCTGTAATCACTCACAATGCACTTTCCTTTTCAGTTTTCCATAAGATTTAGACATGTAGTCTCAATGTAGGCAATCCTATATGTAATTAAAATTCAAGCCCAGTGTGACATAACAGAGCTCTCTCTCTTCTGAATGCCGGTACCACGACTACTTAGTTATTAGGAACATTACAGTGTGAAGTGTGCTTGTAGGTCTTGTGTTTTTCTGCTGTATGTTACCATTTCCCTTTAGAATTTTTTTTTCCTGTTTCTGTCAAAGAAGTTGTTCACTGAGCAAAAATAGTAATGTAAAGCCCAGCAATGTTCTTCTTGTTTTACCCTCCGCCACTGTAATATTATTTGTCCACTGTTGATTTTGTCTGTTTGCTCAGCCGATGAGCAGGGCTATGTTGCCATACCAGGGTACCAGTCACATTTATGAGACTCATTGTTGCTACACATGTGTCCGGTTCTAATTGACCACCCCCCTAGCCCTCAAAGTCTATGTTGGTGGTGAGACCCCCCACCAAACCCCATGCATTGAGCTGTCCTTTTACCTCAATCTCCACATCACACACATTCAACACTGTTCCTCCTGCTCTTTCACCCTCCAAAAATTTTATATTACTTTACCTCTGTGCATGTTCACCAGCTACGCCTTCAACCTACAGTACTGGGCCAATCCATCTGCCTCATAATTTCACTCACAGGGTATTTATATTTAGCTGTCTCAAATTCAGTCACTCAAGCATCCATACTAAGAAAATGTATATAACTGCAACTTTTAACTACCTTTTTCAGGTTACATATAGAACAAGTTGTGTTCCCTAGAGGACCTCAACTATTCTTCCTTGTTATGTTCTTTTTAGCCATAACCTTGCTCATTGCTTGCACACTGTCCTCACATCTGTAAGTGTTTATGAGGGGCAATGTAAATTTCCAAGATGCTTTCACTTCTTGTGCAGTGTTTCTACCACAGATCACTCTCTCTGTCATCTGTACCATGCCGTAACACAGCCAAAACATTGATTTCACAATGTCACATAGAGGTTTCATTACATTTCTTTAGACACTGCAGTTCATGTCTACTATTTTACACAATGTGTCTTAATCATTCCTCTTAGCTTAACAGTTGTCTCACTGTGTACAATTGCTCCTTCTGTACTAAACCCCTAGATATCCAAGTGCTTATATTAGTGCAGTGTTCACTTTGCTGTCAACATTGTCAGCTATTTACAAATAATGCTCAGAACCAGGCACCCAGAGTAACAAAATTTACATGCTGCTGATGGGGACATGATCCTTAACAACATATCACACCTTTCTGAGATCCATGGTGCTGTGGTCTCTGAAATGCTCCCAATCATGCTGTGTGATTGAACTATCCTACAGATGGTGTTGCCCTTCATATAATTGAAGTTAGCATAGCAACTGCCCATATCTGCTGATGTACATGTTTCCATGCCAGTAACTCACTAAATGTATGTTTGGTGAAATGAGTGGTCAACAAGATAGGGATAGGTTCCACTAGTCAAGGCCAATCACAGTAGTGGGTGAGCAATCTGACATCATACAGAAAGCCACTAAGTGTAAAGACCATGGCCACAGCACTGGAAAATAACACTGTTATGCATAAATTTACTCAACACCAGTGTGTGCTTAGTCTCTACTCTGTTTGGCACAATGACAAGTAAATTGTTGCCTTTCATGCATTCATTCTTTCCCTCACACATTGTGTCATTTTCTGTTTAGCTGAAAAAATAGGTTCCTCTTTAGGGTCATAGTAATAATACTAAGTGTGACATGCATACTGTATTATTCTGCCTGCCTTGTCTTTTTTTCTCGCCACTTCCTTGAATCCCTAGCCTTTGCAAGCCTCTCACGTAGACCCTGGTGCATGGTGGCATGACTTTGTATTTCTTATTTGTTGTACTGCTGTCTGAATATTTCATTGTTCCCTGTCCGTTATTTCAAACATTCTCAGCTGCCATCCACTTTCCTCAGCATTGAAGTACTGACAGGTTGCTATTAGACCCATCATATGATGCTCTTGTGTTGGGTTTGCTATCCTCCCATTCCTCTGTAATGATTTCTGCCCACACAAAGTGCATAAAGTAAGTTGTTTCATAGTTTGTCATGACCTAAACAGTGCTCGCTCACTATACTGCACCATGGAATAGGGACAACTATGTTATTGGGAGCAGTCTAATGTTGACTTTCCTCTGTGGTTCTTGATTTCTACTCTTTCTTTCTGCCGACAGCTGCACTTGAGTACCCCTAACATTTATCATCTGCATTTTGCTATATATTGGTCCAGAGTTGATATCTGCAATCCATGCTCTCAAGTGCTGTGCTGATGGTGGTCACCAACTGTGACGGCCCCAACCCCAACCACAGCCCTACAGAATTTTGGTGGCCCATTGCATCAGCCATCGGAGTACAGTAAAACTTTACCCCTGTGCCTGATTTAGAGATTGCACTGCATTTAGTTTGTGTCTGAGTATAGCAAACAGAAATATGATTACAAATAATGACAGGGTGGACAATGATCCATCAAACCACCTGGCATTACACATAATTATGGAAACCACATTGTTGGAATGACATTTGCTCAGTCAGCATTATTAATTGGAAGTGCAAAGTACAGTGTCACAGATAAGTTCACCCTGACCATACTGAACTCCTGTACAAGGACGGTTATACCTTGTGCCCCCCCTCCATCATTTGGGCACACCTTTCCTTCACCATCCAAATTACAATATGAGTTTGACTTGTATGTTGCTTTGCAAAATTAGCTCCCAATAATCAACCTCCTGTGAAGGATGTGCGTTATCACAACTGTGTACTATCTCCTTTCCTCTTATACAGTATATACAGTATAGCACAGTTACTGTCTTGTGCTGCACATCACCTACCCCAACCCCACTATATGTAGTCATCATTTTATTTGTTTTTTTGTTTGTTTTTTTCATTTTCTAATTTATTGCTGGGTGCCATATAGTGGTAAAAATTAAATGACTACACAGAAGGATGAATCACCACCAACACAAAATGTTCAACCTGATTCTCAACTCCCATGTCTGTCAGCCTTTTCCTCAAGTATACCATTCCCTCTTGAGCATACATGTCTAGTGAGTAACAACCAACTTCATTAATATACAGGAGGGAGTAGGACAATATAATGGAAATATAATACACAATTGTATTGCAAAGTACAGGTATAGAAGCAGGAGAGTCTATTTCTCATACACCATGGCATAAATAGAATGTATATGTGTGTGTGTGTGGGTGTGTGCATGTTTAGTAATACTGTGGAACCCTGTTATAAGCACATCCTAAATGGCAAGCAAAAATGTTCTTATAACCTGGATGTTCCTATAAGAGGGCTACGATGAAAACAATTAAAACAACGAAAATCTACGTAAAATCTATGGTTAACATGATGAAACTGGGCTCACACTACATTTTAGATAACTCATTATTAAAAGTACTCTTGCAGAAATAGTTAAGCCTATTATAAAATTCATTCAGTGTCTCACCTAACTATGAAGGAATATGTGTTGCCTTCTTCATAAGGCATCTTTTCTACATCCATTCACTACTTAAGTGACTGTTAATCAGGAAACTAGATGATGCTACAGCCCTGGCTTAGCACACTCTGATGTGATAGTGACCATCTACCACTACCTCAAGGAAAAAAACAATTATAAATGGGCTGACTGTTCTTATAAATGGGCTTTACTACCATTGAAAATAATGGGCAAAAATCGGGACATTCAACAAACATTCTTATAAATGGGATGTTCTTACATCCGATGTTCTTATAAATGGGCTCCACTGTATATTCGTTTTTTTACATCTTAGGAACTTATTGTGTTCTCATGTCACTGTAATCTGTTCTTTCTGTTTAACTTCCAATTGCCTATTGTGCACACCTTTTCAGCATCTCCAGCGAATATCTTATTACTTCCTGTCTACCATCCACCTCTTTAGACCTGTTCCTATATAATACCACTTATCTTCTTTACACCTATCCTATTGAACTTTCAGTGAAACAATACATCAAAGTGTATGTCGACCTTACACTTTCTTTGTCTATGGTCCTTTTCCTCTGATTTTCTGACAGGATGCCTTTGAAATCAGAAAATCAAAGGTTCCATTCAAACTGTCCTATCAATACCCTACCATTTCCAGCAAATAAAGCATTGCAATGTGTCTCAAAGTTATTTTGAAATCTATACAAATCCTGATTATGTTGCTTACTTATTTGTTTGCCTGAGGAATTTGCCAGTGAGTCTTTTTTCTGTGCCACTGGCAGAAGGGCACATCACTCCCATGTGGTCCATTTTCAGTCCAAGTGCCTGATGTTGTGACATGTGCTTTTCTTATGGTTTTATGATGACTACTGTTTATGTTGCTTATTTCTTGTGCAGTGTGTGTGTGTTTCCCTGTTGCCATATCTTTCTTTACTATTTTGTCTGGCTGTTGTTATTTCTTTGTGTGTTCCTATACATGTGAGTGTACATATACAATTGTCAGATGGATTCTGTTTAAAGTACATTAGCTTGTCTGATGGTCTCTGCTAGTGTCTGTCAATCATGTTGGATATGTGTTTCTGTCAGTTGTATGTTTGTGACACCCTTGCAAAGAAAACACTTTTTTTGGCACTTACAGCTTCTGATGGTAACAGGATTCAAACCCCTGCATGTGAACCTTACTAAAGCATGTTACATACATCTGTATTGGTGGTGGTGTTGTTATATGTGTTTGGTAAGCATATGTTTTTTCAGTTGCTGTGCCATGTTTTGTGCATATGATGAAATTTTTACATTATTTTTATTTCATTGCAGTGAATTACATACAGTGGCTATAACACACAACAGGGTATGGGGTTATAAGCATTTACTCCATACCTTTTCTGCTTTGTGAGGCACTAGACAGCAGGATGAGTGTCCTCACTGCACTGGAGGTGCAGCTTAAATGCCTTTAATCATGTACCCCACCATGGGTGATTGCATTTATAACATAGGTTATGTTGAAAAAACAGAAAAACATGCAGAACGTTTTTTAAACGTAAACTTAAACTAGGGAAATTGTGACTGTATTCCACTGACTTGAGAAGTTGTCCCCAAAAGTCATGCAGCTGTTAATTAGTTTATGTACATATAGATGACAAAAATACAGTCCTGAAATATTTCACTTTTGTATGTTCATAAAATAAATCACAGAAGCATGCACTCCTCTGTCTATATGCCCATGCTATGTCCCTCGATCTCATTGTCTCTCTCTCTCCCTCTGTCTCACATAATGTGTACCCCACAACACCACATATGTCACCATGTCTAGTTTGTGTTCTGTTGGCACTCTCTGCATGCTCTGTGCACTGACCTGAGAAACAAGAAACTGCCGTAGGAGCCCCAAGAGAGAGAAATACCAGAGACACTGCCGGCTCACGCAATGACCTGCACTCCCATGGCATATAGCGTTCTTGTTGCAGCAGAGCATCTGTGTAACATTTGCAAGCAGGGGACAGATGTGAGAGGCAGCCTAGGGAGAAAAGCTTCAAGACATGAAAATGTCTCCCTCTGTGTGCCCTGTACATATATGTCCTCGGGCATGCGTGCCCTTGCTACCTGCTACTGGCTATTGTTTTTTGTTCAATGCACTTTAAGGTCTGTGATTGTGAAACTAACCTTTATTGGATAATGTTCAGCATTTAGGAATATCATGTAAGAAGTAAACAATGACAAAGAATCCAAAAAAGAGTACATATGTAGCAAAACAATCAGTCAGAACAGCCGTAGAACACATTTGACAATTGTGTAATTACACACATTCCAACCAGTAATTATTGTAAATTTCAGAAATGTAAAATAAAATATGTTAATAATCCAAGTTGGAGTATTGGAAGACACAGTATTCCACTGAAGGAAAAGCACTTCGTATGTGAGGCACAACACATGAAGGTGTTGGAACTCGGACATGTTTTCCTAGGTAGCCCCAGCACCAATGAACAAACTGGTGATAAGTTGTGTACCTGTATTGCCTGTGGAAAATAAACAGAAAGTGCACTTGAGACTAACTGTTTGGATACATTGTTTATAAAGCAAACATGAACATAGCCCTGTATGTCCAGTACTGTTAACCAACAGCACTACACTAGCGCAGCACTGAGGTGGCATCACCACTGCCGGTCCTCTTCAATCTATCACAGGATACAGTGGAATTTCTGGGGGGGACACCAGGGGGGAATTATGTCCCACTTTACAAAGGTGCAAATAGAGAGAAGGCAGTAAAGTACAAACTGACAAGCCTGACACCGGCGGTGGACAAATTTAGGGAACAACTGTAAATGGAGAATTTTCCTGGAGACCGTGAGACCTTTTGCGCACCGGATCATAGGCTGCACAGGTTCACATATGGGAGATATAGCCAAATAAACATGAACAACTGCTGTGCCTATTTCACTAAGAAAAATGGATCAGAGAGCAACAGTGGCCATGGCCAACATGGTTATCAGCAAGACGTTGTTAGGTTTACCTATGCTGACGTTACAACAATGTTGTCAACATCTGGTGTAGCAACAGCACTGATGTCGACAGACAAAATGTCACCTGTCAGACACCGGTCTGTGTTTCTATTGGGGGCTGCTCCCCCGAACCCCCCATGCTGGGGGGAGTGGGTAGCCCATGCCCCCCTTCTATAGATTGTTAATGGCAGTTGGAGTTAACTTGAAGGGGAAGGAGTTCGTGAAAAGGCAAAATTTCACTGGCGGGTCCTCCACAGCAACATTTTCAAAACTTGTCGAAGACTTCGCTGTGGGGGATTTCACTGATGGGCTTTAGCTCTTCTGTCAGTACACCCATTAGATAATGTTCTATGCCAAATGTGTGGTCTGGGAGTTGGGCAAGAGATAGTAAAATTGGTATGAAGTTGGATGAGTGACATGACGCATAAGGCAATGGTGGTATATGGGGTTTAGGGGTAAGAAGGAACCTTAACAAGCCAGTTGCCACAGGGGTCCATTATGGGACCTACCTTCTTCAATATCATTATTAGATGCATCACATAAGTGATGGGCCATAAGAGTATGCATTTTTGCAGGTGACACCAAAATCGACAACACAATGGACACAACAGGAGTGGTGACCAAAATGAGTGATATTCTGAATAAGCAGGAGTACTGGGCAGGTGTGTGAAAACTGGTCGTAAATGCCAATACCTGCAAAAATATGCACATCAGGCCCTGGAACCCAAGGGAAATGTAATGGTTTTGGAGGAGGTAGTTACAATGACAAAATAGGACTTGGACCTTGTTGTCATCATATTTGATGACATGTAGGTAGCAAAGCAGTGTGATATGGAAGTGGGAAGTGCTAGTGGAATGCAATGAAGCCCAAGGAGGAGTATCAATAGCAGAGAGAGAGTGAGGTACAGTGACCTCTGTATAAATCAATGTTGCAGACCTACATGGGTATTGTGTCAAGGACCATAGTCATCATCTACAGAAATACATAGATGTGGATTTCACAGTACATAGGAAAGGAACAAAATTGGTGCCCCATTGTCGTCTGAATCCCCATGAGAAAATACTCATGGAATTCAATATATACTTTATTGTGGAAAGGAGGAAACAGTGAGATATGATGCCAATGTTCCAATAATGCCAAGGTCTAAGTATCGTTCAGTTGGACCCTTTTATGCCAATAACATTGCTGTTTCTATGTGTCTATAGGTTGAGTGGATGGGTGAGTTGGTGATAGAGAACATGGAGCAACCTTATAATGTCATACATCAATACCAGTTATTCACAAAATCTATGTGCTATTGTGACAGGAATATTCCTTTTTGACAAAATAACTAACAAGAAACCAGACAGTAATATTCTAATTATGAGCTCATGGAATTTAAAATATGTATAGTCAATTGCTGAGTTATCTCAGTTGGCCTAGCTGTGTATGTCCATCTCACCACACAAAAGACACCAGCCTGGGACCATTTATTTGGACACATGAGATAATGAACAACAAGCAATAGAAACATAGAAACATAGAATTTGACGGCAGATAAGGAATGCTTGGCCCACTCAGTCTGCCCATTTCCCTACCTAATGGATAAGCTGCAGATTCTAGTTAGCTAGCAGCCTACTTCTTTCTACACCCACCCCCCCCAGAATTGCCTTATGGCTGTCCCATGCATGCTTGAATTCAACCACTGTTTTTGACTTCACAACCTCCTCCAGAAGGCCGTTCCATGCATCCACAACCCTCTCTGTGAAAAAAATTCTTCCTTACATTACCTCTGAGCTGCCCCCCCTCTATCTTCAAATTGTGCCCCCTTGTTCTTGCACACCTCTCTTTTTGAAAGATGCTACCCTCTTGGACTTTGTTGATTCTCTTGAGGTACTTGAAAGTTTCTATCATGTCCCCCTCTCCCTCCTTTCCTTTAGTCTCTCTCCATATGTCTTCTGGTGCAGACCCTGCACCATTTTAGTTGCCCTCCTCTGGACAGCTTCCATCTTGTCTATGTCCTTGCAGAAACTGGGTCTCCAGAACAGCACACAGTACTCCAGATGGGGTCTCACCAGCTGCCTGTACAGAGGGATAGCACCTTCCTGTTTTCTACTGGTGATGCCTCTCCCTATGCATCCCAGTATCCCCCCAGCCCTCCTTACTGCCCTCTCACATTGCTTGCCCACCTTTAAGCCATCTGATATGACTAACCCCTGGTCCCTTTCCATTTCTGTTGTTGTTAGTATCTCACCCCCCATTGTGTACTCTTCCCCTGGATTTTTGTTTCCCAGGTGCATTACCTTACACTTCTTAGCACTAAATCTAAGCTGCCAAAGATTTGACCATTCCTCTAACCTTGCCAAATCCCTTCTCATCCTTTCCACCCCACCTTGTGCATCAACTCTGTTGCAGATCTTTGTGTCATCTGCAAAGAGACATACTTTTCCTTCCAGTCCCTCTGCAATGTCGCTTATCAAGACGTTGAAGAGGACCGGTCCTAATACTGAACCCTGCGGTACTCCACTAATAACCCCCCTTTCTTCAGACTGGACTCTATTTACTATTACCCTCTGTGTCCTATTCTCCAGCCAATTCTTTACCCAGGCTATCATCTTGGGACCCACTCCCAGGCTGGTTAACTTGTATATTAAACTTTTTTTGTGGGACTGAGTCAAATGAGCCGCTAAAGTCTAGGTAGGCCATGTCCACAGCCCCTCCCTGATCTACTACTTTGGTCACCCAGTCAAATAAATCTATTAGATTCATCTGACATGACCTTCCCGCTGTGAATCCATGCTGCCTTGGGTCCTGTGCCCCTCTGGCCTCTAGGTACTCGACAATTCTTTCCTTCAGAAGTGATTCCATCATTTTTCCTATCACTGGGGTTAAACTAACAGGTCTGTAGTTTTCTGCTTCTGCCCTGCTCCCACTTTTGTGAAGGGGAATCACATCTGCCCTCCTCCAGTCCTCAGGTACCAACCCATCCTCCCATGATTTGTTAAAGAAGGCAGTCAGTGGTGTCTCTAGTTCTACCCTTAGTTCTTTTAGAATTCTGGGATGAATCCCATCAGGCCCCATTGCTTTGTCCACCTTCAGTTTTGAGAGTTCTTTCAGAACCCTTTCTTCTGTAAATGGGCTGGTATCAACTTCTGTATCCAGAGTGTTTCTGTTGTTTGTATAGGTACCTCCCCCTCTTCATTTGTAAATACTGAGCAAAAATATTTGTTTAGTATCTCTGCCTTTTCACAGTCACCCTCTGCCACCCCTCCCTTTATTAAGCCTCACTATCCCTCCCTTAGTCTTCCTTCACTCCCTGTTGTACCTAAAAAAGGTTTTAGCCCCCTTCTTAACTGAGTTGGCTATCTCTTCCTCTGTTTGGGCCTTTGCTGTTCTGACTGCCTTCCCAGCTTCCTTTTGCTTTAACTGTTACAATTCTCTGCCCTGCTCCTTCTGTGATTCCTTGTACTTTCTGAATGCTTTATTTTTCTCTTGAGCCTTCAAAGATAATTGCCTATATAGTGGGATGGTCCTTACTGAAGGTTGGAGGTGAACAGCTGCACATTACTGGCATGGTGGAAAAATTATAGAGGTAGACATTGACCCACCACAAATCTGTAAAATTAAGGAGAGGTAGTCATGTAGCATGGCACTGGAGATCCAAAGCTGACATCACTAGATGCCAATGCAGAGCACTGCTGAGCTGTGATTGGAGTGAGAAGCGCATTCATGTGGACCACAAAAAACACATTTTTTAAATAGTTTCCAAATGTGATTGCAACAGAACAAAATGGAGTCAGTATACTCTCAGCAGTACATATGAGAGTCAGCAGATGAAATGGAAATCATGTTGGCAACTCTTTAAGCCTCAGAGTGTGCTGGACTGTGCAGGAGGATAAGGAACTGGCTTTGGCAGTTCTGCTCTTGATGATATGGCTGCCTTGCCCAACAGCAGGGGCATGCTAGAAAAAACTGTCTATACTGGAAGGGGATGGCTCCGATTGACTTCTACCAGTTGTATATGCATGCCTATGGGTGGAACACAGTAAAGGGTTAAATGGTATATCATCACCAGGCTGGATCCCCCTCTTTCAGACTGTTCTGGAAGAGAATTGGGCACTGTTGCCAAACTCTTATGCTGTGCTTAGCGAATAGGATGATGCTTAGTTTGTATATGGCTATTCATACTAGTTATCTCATAGTGTGTTCCTGGTTTAACCCTACTAATTTTTGATCTCATTTATTGCACACAGTCACACTGTCATCAACCTCATCCATTGAAAAGAAATCCCACACAAGTGACTTTCTGCTGACATGCCAAATTTTCACGTGTGGAACAGATGGGGCAAGGGGCATAGGGGTGGGCAAAATGAATGTCTCCTGCTGCTCCTGCATCTAATTATCCCCATGTACCCTTTTTTCAACTAGATGTCCCTTCCCCTGACATCCGATTGTTCCTTAGTGGCATAAGAGGGATTGCTTGCTCTGTTCCCATGACATTTTTTTAATGGGTGTTGCTTGGGGATGGGGTGGCTGCCAATAAGGGTCTACTACTGGGTCATCATCACCTCTTTTATCACTATAAACCTCACTGATTTTTGGTATCTGGTAACAATAGCAAATCCAAAATAGTACGACCATTAACAGCACTGTCTAAATCAAGTGGCATATATCAGCGAGCATTGCATTACAGCATGGTACTGTTTTACCATGGGTGTTCACTGCAGGTCATACCGATGCCCCAGTAAAATAACAACAATCTTTTATGAGTTGACAAAATCACAGTTTGCGAGCTGTCAAAATCCTAGTCAACCACCCGATCCTCTTTTGTGAAGAAGCAAAATCCTAGACTGTCACTTAGGGAATAAATGACCAAAATTTGATGATCAATGATTTCTCACTGATGGAAATTTTGACAGCTCGTGAATGGGGATTGATCTGATGGTTGGGGATTTTGCTACCTTACGAGCTAGGGATTTCTTTACTTTTAAAAATGTTCCCACTACATTGTAAATTAACGGTTTGGTCTTTTGACTTGCAATTTTCAGGGTATTAAGAGGATGCCTTAGAAATGTGAATTATGCTATTTAGGTGTAGGAAAGTTAAGTGGTTCCATAGATATGCCATCACGAAGTTGAGATTTTTCCCATAGGATAACATTCTGGTGCCCATTGCACTTTTCGGTGCCTGTGTCTTGAAAATGAAGCAAGATAAGGTCTTTTTGGTACTTGTGGCTTAGATCACCTGTAGGTAATCTAAGCCACAAGAACAAGATTGGAAATCATAGACTACTCCTGCAATTGAACTTTTTTCTTAGGTTGAATGGTTACTGAGATATTGGCAAATGAGTGTCACAAGTGTTCCAAGGGTACCTTTTCAGCACTTTTCAGCACCCATGTCTGATAAACAGTGTGAGAGGCAAATTTGCTTGACTTATGTTGCATGGAGGTCTCACTGACATGATTGCAATGACACTTGAATTTTTTTCATAGCTGCTATGGTTCCTGAGATAATGACAAATTAGTGTTACACGGGTTCCTTGCCCTATAGGGCTGCTGTATGGCTCTGAAGCTATGTGTAAGTGGGACTGCAGGGCCTGGAGGAGCCATGCATCCACAAACACATATTATTATGCTCACATATGCAGCTTGGTGGAAGTGCGGGGACCAGTGTTCTCACCAACACATGCTATTTACTAGTTTATTACATGTTTTCAAAAAGTAAGGACATTCATTGCAAAGAACTTTATTTATTGCATCAGTTAGGGTTAAAGCAACAAAAGTGGGGAAATGGGACGATAGGGTTGAGCCCCTAAACTGCACCACACACTACCCCCATCCTCCACAGACCAACAGACCGTGGGGTGTGCCATGGGGTCATCAGGCCAAACTCTCACCCCATTCTCCTTTACTGTAGCATGTCAACCTGTTTACACATGGAATGGGGTGAGAGCTGGGCCGCATGACCCAATGGCACACTCCAGCATCTGTCGGTCTGTGGAAGATGGGGGGTGGGGGGGGTTTGGAGCTCAACCCCAACGTCTCATTTCCCCACTTTTGTTACTTTAACCCTAACTGATGCATTAAATAAAGTGTTTTGCAATATATATATATATATATATATATATATATATATATATATATATATATACATATATTATAGTGGCACTGTAGCATCACTATATTTATGGTTGAGATGTCACTTCTATGTTAAAGTCAAAATTTTATACATTAATAACTTTGGACCCACTAAACAGATTTGCCTGAAATGTGGTATGTGTGGTGGGGTATGGTAGATCTCTTGATCTGCCAAATTTCATTTCGATCAGACTTACGGTCCTTGCGCAACAAAATGCTGAAAAATGCAAAATTATCCGGTTTTGGAGGCAGCTTTTGGGATTTTGTATATGGCCCTGCTCAGCTGTACTGTGGTGTGCTACTCTGTTAGATGGCTCATTTGAAAGAGCATGGGTGGCTGAACATGCTGCTTTTTGTTTGGTGACAAAATATTAAGGCATTCAAAAGTTATGCCACTTTTAAGTTCCCATTGTAAATCAATGGAAAATTTTCATGTTTGTTTTGTGAACAAAGAATGGGGTCCTGGCCATCTTGTCCTGCCTGGTGGTCAAAGAATTTGCTGGCTCGCGGTTCAAGAATCTTTGTCCCTGAGAATTCTTTGATCATGAGGTCTGCCATCTTGTTTTTAGTTTTCCGATCGTAAAAGCACAAATATCTCGGCTCAGTGGTCACTCCTGAAGTAAAACCTGGATGGGTTTTACTCAGGGGCTCCAATCTCTCAAGCCATGCCTTTGGTTTAATCCAAAATGGTCAAAAAAATAGAGTTATAAGGTTTTAAAATCTTTGATCACAGTTCACTAACGATCTTTGATCGCGAGCCTGCAAATTCTTTGATCGCAAGATTCTTTGATTGCATTCGTGCATTGCGTGCGAGGGATGAGATGGCCAAATTAAAAAATCTATTTTTTCAGCCCAGGGGTGCCCTAGGAAGTCAAATGAAGGTGGGTTTTGCTCAGGGAGCCTTGTTCTGTCGAACCAAGGTGGTGGCTTACTGCAATTCCTTTTCATTCATGAATTACAGCATTTTTTTTTAACCACGGTTGATGCTGAGGTGAGGAGACACCGCTTTTCAGCACTGTGACTGTTCTCTTTTGTGTAATAGCATTTCTAATTTTACACTGCAAGGTAGAGTAAGTCTGTTGGGGACTCAGCAGTGGCAGGCAGACTGTGGCATTGTGGAGCATGGTAGTACGGACGGAAGGTCCATTGATTTTTAACAAGAGACTCATGCAACTGAAAATTGCCACCATTTCTTTGTCTCGCTTGCCGGTAATGGACACTTTTAAAAAATAAAGGACTAAACTGGGATACATTTGAGGGGGCTGTTTCGTGGCAAAGAAGTGCTAGCCTTACAAATCTGAAGCAGCTACATTTTCGGGAGTGAGCAGGCAGACAGCTGGAGGACAGAGGAGCAAGAGAGCGGGGCTCTCCATGAGTTACACTACACAGAATTACGGGGCATGGTAAAAGACTGTACTGTAAATCATTTTAAAAAAATGTAGTGAAAAATGGACACAGGGAGCTTGTGTACAGTTTCCTGAGGCCGCTTTTAATGAACTACTGAGCACCTGGTGGGGAGACTGCCTTTCAGTAAGTGAGAAAAAGAAATGGTGGCGATTTTAAATTGAATGAGATGCTTTCCACCACTGAGAAAACAGGATGGGCACAAAAATACCTTGGTGAAGGGGTCCACTTGTCTGATCCTTGTAGTTTGCACAGTGTCCTAGCTGAAAATGGAACTGCTGATCCAAACAAAAGTACAGAAATCAACCTATCTTTTCCACGCATCACTTTTTTGTCCCAGAATGTAATGCCACCCAGGAATGCCATGGACCTCCCACACCTTCTCAGGAGCTCATGCTGCAGTGCAACTTCCCACCTCCAGGCCCACCACTACCACTCCTCCTCAGACTGATCCACTGAAATTGTAGCAAAAAAAATGGGTAAATTCAGGCAAAAATTCAGTGTACTTTCTTTTCAAAAGGAATTTCACTCCTTCAATTTAAAAAAAAGCTGGCCTCACTGAAGTGGTGGTTTCTTACAGTGCTAAGCATGCAGAGATTGTGCTACTCCCCATTGGGTTGTACAGTTTTCCATTTATTCGTTTATTTAAACAAAGGAAAATGAAGAAACAGCAGTAAACTTTGTTTTTTTTTCAATACTGTATCTTTCCTTAACTTTGTACATTCCAAATTGTGCTCTGAACTGACTGCATGATTTGAAATTAGCCCTGAAGCTTAGCGCTACATTTGAAACCTGAGGAAAAAAAACTGTCTTCGTATAGAGCTAAGCACATCTCATTCCTGTGTGTGTAGTTGGAGAGGGGGGAGACAGACACAGCAGCAAGCAATCACACTCAGAAAAGTATATAAAAGAAACCCAAAAGCACCCTCCACTGATCATTTTTTGGAGGGACTACTTTTCCTCACAAGTAAATTTTCAGGTTTTTTTATTTCTTTTTCTCTATGTATTTTATTTTGATACAGTTTTTAAAAAATGTTACCTTTATCCCATTTTATAAATGCAATAATACCCTCCAGGGTGGGCGGTATTGGCCAGTACTAGACCTTTCAGGGGCTATGAGGCCCTCTGCCTGTGTCGTTGGGCCCCATTATGCCCCTGGGAGGTCCGGTACTGGCCAATACCGTCCACCCTGTCAGGTATTATTGTTTACAAAGATAGGGTCATTTTGCTAATCTTTAACATTAAATATCTCAGAAACAGTTTGGTCTTTTTACTTGAAATTTGGAGAGTGTTTACGACACATCCTGTTGATGTAAATCATGGTGTTTATGTGTTTTTTTGTGGAGATATTGTGTGGTGCAGTTTATGTTCTGCAGACAGCATTTTGCATTGTGATGGTGGCTTGTAATTGATAGGATACTTAGCCTTAGTGTCATGGATATTGTTTTCAGTTGTTGTGTCTGTTAAATGTCAAGAGGTGCGGAACTGTGCCAGTCTGATGAATGACAATCTCAAACTTTTAAATGTTATATCTCGGACACGTTTTGGTCTTTTGGATTGAAATTGGGAGGGTGTTCTCTGCATGTCCTGTAGATGTGAATTATGGTGTTTACATGTCGGAGAAAGTTTTTTTTGCAGAGATATTGCCTGATGCAATTTACATGTTGCAGACAGTGTTTTACATTGTGCTGGTGGCTTGAAATTCATAGGGTACATAGCCTTAGTGTTATGGATGTAGTTTTCAGTTGTTGTGCCTGGAAAATGTTAACAGGTGCAGAATTCTGGATCTCTGATAACTGAAAATCTCAAACTTTAACATGTTATATCTTGGAGACAGTTTGGTGTTTTACATTGAAATTTGGAGGGTGTTGATGGTACACACATGTTTACAAGTTGGTGGGAGCACAGGTCCCAAGGGGCCTGCACTCCCACCACCTTCCGCAGGTTCATTGGAATGCAGGGCCAGAGAAACCCCTGCTCCTACCAACTTGTGCAATTTCATAGTTTTTTATTCTTTCTCAAAAAAAAACTATGCAAAAAACTTTGTTAATGCATCATTTAGGGTTAAAATACAAAAAGTCAGGAAATCAAAACCCTTAAGGGTTGCCCCTCCCCCCGGACCCACCCATTATCCCAAGAATGACAGCTGACAGGGTGTGTCATTGCAGTTGTGAGGCCTTAATGTCACCCCATTCCTATTTACTGTGGCTTGTGAATGTAATTTCAGATGGAATGGGGTGACATTTAGGCCTCACAACCCCAATGACACACTCCATCAGCTGTCAATCTTGGGATGATGGGCGGGTCCGGGGGAGGGGCAAACCTAAAGATTTTTCATTTCCTGACTTTTCGTGTTTTAAGCCTAAATCATGCATTTTTGCATAGAATATATACATATACTGTGTATATATATATATATATATATATGTATTGCCAAAAAAACTCAGTTAATGCATCAGTAGGGTTCCTATTAGAGCTACAAAAGTATGGAAATTTGGTGTTAGGGTTTCCAACCCTAACACCCCATCCTACCCCACAACCAACCCTATCATCCCAACCCAACCCTGCACACACCAACCGGTGTTGGGGGTGTCTTTGTGTCATCAACCCTAACACTCACCCCCTTCCATGTGTAAGGAAGCTGAGATGGTACAGCATAGGAGAAAAGGGTGAGCATGAGGGTGAACAACCCCAATATACAACTTGACACCTGTTGGTGTGTGGATGATGGGGGTGAGGTGGTAGGGTTGGATGGTGGGGGTGGAATGGGGTGTTAGGGCTGGGAACCCTAACATCAAATTTCCATACTTTTGTTGCTGTAATAGGAACCCTAACTGATGCATTAACAGAGTTTTTTACAGTGAATTTCTTTACTCTTTGTGAAAGTATCACCATAGCTGTAGTTGTTCATGGGAGTGCTGGACCCTCCGGGCCCTGCGCCCCCATGTGCTGTAATTTCCTGTATTTTAATGTGGGAGCACATGGTCCTTTGGACCCTGCAAACCCATCCCTCTGTAGATGCCTGAGCAAATTGTCACTATAGCCATATGATTACCCTAGGACATGTACCTGGTACAAAAAATGTACAAATCCCTGCCAAAACATAATTCTGTGCAAATGCAATGTTATTCCATGCCACAGGTGCGGAAACACATTTTGGCCAGGATTTGTAAAATACAGCTGTGACATACATGAGGTGGGGTAATAAGAAGGTTATGTTGTAAATCTGGGGTCAAAATATTTAAAATTCCCATAGTTATGAGTGGGCATTGTGAAATTGCAATGAATGGTCATAACTTTGTCATGTCTTCATATTTTGATCCCAAATTTTCAACATCATCTCCTTATCAACCCACTTCATAAACCACATAGGTGAAAATGTCTTAATCCATGGCAAAATGCAATTTCATGCCAGAGGTGCAGAAACACATTTTGGGCAGAATATGAGAAATCACAGGTGTACTGTTCATGAGATGGTGTGAAAAAATGACTATGTTGAAAATTTTGAGTCAAAATATTTAAAAAATTGCCAAAGTTACGTGCGTGCATAGAAAAATGTAAATGAAATTTCAAACAAGTGCACGTAACTTGGGCATTTTTTTGTGTTTTTGCTCCAAATTTTCAACATGGGCTTTTTGGGACCCCACCTCGTGAACACTGTGTGTTTGGATGGTCATGTGGTCTAAGACACCAGACTGAATAAGATAATTCCTCCTGTGACAATGGGTATTCTAGTCTCTAAATGGAGGTGTGGGTTCAAATCCCATTCTAACACTTCTTTAAGTATAGAGAAATTCAAATATGTCAGGCAGATAAATAAAGTAGGGGAGGGCAGCTACCTACAAAAAAGGAAGTGCACCAGAACTGGAGGCCATGATATGAAGCTGGAAGGTGGGAAACTCAGAGGCAATGCAAGGCAGTACTTAATCACAGAAAGGGTGGTTGAGCCATGGAACAAGCTACTGGAGGAGGTGTTGGATACAGTCATTGTGGAGGCCTTCAAGCATGATTGGGATAGACACAGAGGGCTAGTGGGACTGAAACCAGGAAGAAGCAAGGACCCAGTGATAGCAAGATCTAGAATATTTAACTTGAGCAACTCTGCAACCAGGGCAGATTGGATGGACCAATAGGTCCTTATCTGTCGACAATTGCTATGTAACTATATAACTGGCACTGACATTTCATTACTCAGTCTCGAAAGGAGATTTCACACAGCGACCACAAAATCACTTTCCTGGCCTGATTAATGAAATGACAGTGACAGTGTTTATGCGATGGAGTCTCAGAAGGCCTATGTTGAAACTTTGGGAAAAAAATACCTTAATATGGCCACGATATCAAGATAAGTTCAAAACACCATTGACAGCCATTATATGGCACCTACCTTGATTCTTCAGCTTGCGGTTCAGCTTTGAAGAGTGTAGACATGTCATGGTCCACAGAAAATGACAGCCGCCGACCTTGGTTGGCAAGTATATGGCGGCGGGGTGGATGCTCACTGGGAAGAATGGAATGTGGGAGGTGGTCAAGGGAGATGACGAGGGACCATTTTAATTTTTCCAGGATAAAAAAAAGATGTCGGGGACTGTTTTCAGTTTTATAAGGTTAAACTTGACCATCTTTGGGGACACTGGGGGTGGGCTCCCCAGTGTCCCACACTGCTGGTGGGGGGTGAAGTTTTTTATATCTGTGGACACTGGGAGTGGGCCCCCCAGTGTCCCACACTGGCTGGGGGCTTACAGTGCTGACAGCAGAATTAGGCATCCCCCCGTTAGCAAATGTAGAGAAATACATGTTTTGGGACACTGGGAGTGGGATCCCCACTGTACTACAGTGGCAAGGGGGGACTTACATTGCTGATAGGGGGATTGGACACCCCGAAGATGGCAAATTTAGTACAAACATTTTTTGGAAAGCTGGTTTTGGGCTCCCCCAACTCCCACCCTGATGGAAGGGTGAGTTTACAGTGACAACAGTGGGATTGGGCACCCCGCTGTTTGCAAAATATATTTTTATATAAATTAACATTCCTCTGCCCCTTCCCCTTAAACTCACTAAAACAGGCAAAAAAATGTTTTGTGGTAAATACCAACAGGTGTTTATCTAAATGAGGGTCAAGGAGCCCGATTCTGGCCTTATTTTTTTTTCAAATGGCCAGTAAAGATTTAGATTGTTCAGAGGGGTGAATGCTTTTTTTTATTCAATTAGCCACAAATGTGCAGCAGTTTTCATAGAACAGTGCTGTTAAGTGCATGAAAACTGCAGCAGTTTGTGGCAGTTTTGTAAAACTAGTGCTACAAATTTGTGACACTACCAATGGCTAAGTGAAAAAAACATATTTCTGGCCACTATTTACAAAAACTAAGGCCAGAGTCATGTTCCTCAGGTCCCGATTAGTTAAACACAACTGTTGGTGTTTACCAAGAGGCAGTACTTTTTAAATTAGTTTTTCCCCCATCGCTAACTGAAAACAAGATGGTGGCAGCATGACATTACCATTTCCATTTGAGGCAGCAAAAAGTGCTTTCGTGGCAGCAAAACCTGCTTCACACAGAACATATATTTCTTCCAGTAGTCTATAATGGGAATATTACAACTTTAATAACTTTTGAACAGATTAATATTTTTACACCAAACCTTCAAAAGGCACATCTGTGACACAGATTCCATATACTCTAACAATTTCAGACAAGACCCCCAAGCCATTTCAGAGAAGTGGTGTGGCAAACGATTTCGCTGAAATGGTAATTTTAACATTGTTTGACATTCTGCAGCTCACAACTGCACATCTGACCAGAAAGAAACTTGCAGCATCAAAAGATCTATGATACCTGATGGTGCATAAAAATTTTGAGTGAAACAGTCCAATAGTTGCAAAGTTATTACAGTGCAACATTTTGGCTTTAGCATTGAATTGGCAGTGCAACCCTACCTATAGTGGCACCACCATGCCACTATTTATATATATATATATATATATATATATATATATGTATATATTCATGGCAAAAAACTCCATTTAATGCATCAGTTAGGGTTATTCTACAGTGACAAAAGTGAGGAAATTTGATGTTAGGGTTCCCACCCCATGCACCCCACCCACATCCTGCCCCCACCAACAGGTATTGGGGTGGCGTTATGGCTCATCGGTCTTAACTCTCACCTCATCCCATGTGTAAACAAGCTGTGGTGGTGCAGTATAAGAGAATGAGGTGAGAGTTAGGACCGGACACCCCAACACACACCCCAATGCCTGTTGGTGGGGGCAGAATGTGGGAAGGGTGCAAGGCGGCTGGGAACCCTAACATCAAATTTCATCACTTTTGTCATTGTGAAACTACCCTAACTGATGCATTAAAAGAATTTTTTTGCAAAGAATTTTCCTTCTTTTTGAGAATGTGCACTATAAATAGTGAAGTAATGGTAATGCAAACGCAAGCACAAACAGTAATGCACATGGTGATGCAAACGTAAATGATAACATAAACGGTAATAGAAATGCAAGCGCAAATGTTAATGAAAACAGAAGTGCAAGCGCATATGGAAATGCAAATCATAACATGCACATCATGGAAACACAATTGGAAACACAAACAATTATGGTAACAGCAACGATGACGCCAAAGGAAACAGAAATGGAAATGCAAAAGGAAGCACGTACACAAACACAAATGGAAATGCACAAGGTGACACAAAAGGAAACGCAAATAAAAACAGTAATGGAAATGCAAATGTAAACAGTAATACAAATGCAAGAGCAAATGAAAATGCAAAGGGTAACACACACAGTGGCGTAGACAGGAACGCTAATGCAAACGGTTATGGAAATGCAAGTGTAACAGTAATTAAAAGGCATACCCTTTTTTTCCCCAAAAACTGCATTGAGAAACACAGTGAATAGAAAGAATGTATGCATAATAATGGGCCTCGGAGTAGAAAATGAACACTTGGAATACTAAATTGCTTATATCTCAGGAACTGTACGAAGTAGAAAAACATTTTAATTTCATATCATTTACGACTTTCCTGGCTAGTTTTGCACTTAGCTCCCTAGTGCGAAGCTAAGCATTTTTCCAATGAAAAGTCCATATCTTGAAGCGTTTCCGAGATACAGGCCCTGAAAGGTATGGTGGATGCTATAATGTTAGCTTATGGGGAAAATGGACAGCTTCAGAGTACCGTAACTTTGCAGCTCTGTGATATTTTGTCACCAAACCATAAGGCACATCTGAGGGATCTTGGCTTTTGTCCCTCCAAATTTCAGCCCAAACGACCAAACCATTCTTTTGTAGCATGGTGGCAAAGATTTCCTATTCTTTTGAGTATAGTGTCGCAAAGTAGTGTCACAAATCACGACACTTTCACAAAAAAAATCACAAAAATGTCGCTAGTGCGACACTACTTTGTGACACTACAGTTTACAAAAACTTCAAAAACGTATTTAGGGGGTGTTTAACCCCCCCAAAAAAAACATGGCTAGCATCCTCAGGGCTTGACTGGGTGAACACAAAAATAATTCTGTCCCTAGGGGGTCCCAGATTTAAATAGCAAGCATTTCTGTGACCAGTAACTGAAAAAAAAATGGCTGACTTACGACACTACAGG
This sequence comes from Neoceratodus forsteri, assembly GCA_016271365.2. NCBI lineage: Eukaryota > Metazoa > Chordata > Ceratodontiformes > Ceratodontidae > Neoceratodus > Neoceratodus forsteri. Next base: position 562,011,405 of record CM028135.1, on the reverse strand, counting down.
GGTAATTTGCAACTATAAAAACTGCATTGGTGACACTGTAAAACTTTTTGTTAACTTTTCCCATTGACTTATAATGGGAAACTTATTTTTTGAATAACTTTTGAACCGTTTAATATTTTTTCATGAAATCTTTGAAAGGCACATTGGAGACCCAGGCTGCATGTTCCCTGAAGGTTTTGTACTGGTCTTGCAAACTGTATGACCTGTAGGCACAAGCAAAGAATGTACAAAAAATCATAAATTCAACTTTCTATTGTGCATTATTGCTTCGCAACCATATAGCTGACCATTACAACACTAGACAGATCCAGAGAACTATGGTACTGCTCCATGCCTGACAAATGTCAGGTAAATCCATCATACGGTGGCAAAGTTATTATGCTGCAAAATTTCACACTTTAACCTTAAATGGGTACTCAACCCTAACTACAGTGGCAGTACCGTGCCACTATTATTTATATTTGTAAAATATAGAGATAGGCAAATAATACTATCCTATCCCACACAAAAAAATCCAAGTACTACAACAGTAGCCAAAGTGATAATACCATCTTTCCTCCCTGATAATACTATCGTTCAGAAGTAATAATACTATCACTGCTGCTCTGAACAATAGTATTATCAGTTAAACAGAACAGTGCAAGCCCAAGACTCAGAGCTGGTTGCTAAGCAGCCAACTGCAGTCACTAGACTCATGCTGTGAGATTTCCAAATCATGCTTCATAGTTGGCTGCCTTTTGACTGTAAGAGGGCAGAATACTTTCAAAAAAAATGGCAGCTATCTCTCATTTAGCGAGAGTAACTCGTACCCACAGAACTTGGGATCTTTACTTTCACCTGTCACCTTTACCCAACACGACAACAGTACCTGGTTGATCCTGCATTTAGATGGATGTAAAAAACACAGGTAGGACTTTCTAACAAGTGAGGACTTGCAAGCGATTGGGGGGCAGAGCAGGTGTGGGACAGCAGAGAAGCAGCCAACGAGTTTTCATTGCAGTGCTTCAGTGGACATTTTCACAGGCTGTGAGGAGAACAAAAATCATAGTGACACATTTCTATATGGAATTTGGCTCCATATATGACAAAAAATAACACATAGGGGTGTATGCATTACAAGGGAGTACTCCCATCTTGAGATTCTGGGGACATGGGATTACACCCTTGTAATGCATACACTCCTATGTATTATTCTGTTTATATATTATAGTGGCATGGTAGTGCCACTATAGTTAGGGTTGAGTACCCCATTTAAGGTTAAAGTGTGAAATTTTGCAGCTTAATAACTTTGCCACAATATGAAGGATTTGCCTGAAATTTGGCAGGCTTAGAGCCATACTACAGACTTCAGAATCTGCCAAGTTTTATACTGTTTGGAATAATTAAATGAGACAGTTAAATGAATAATAAACAAAACATTTATTTTAACTGTCATATACACATAAGTGAGGAGAACCTTAGATATTATAATTACTGAGGAGGATGATGATGTTGTGACAGTGGGTTGCATGACCTGCTTCTTTAATTGACGACTGTGTTCCAAGGTACCATCAGTTTGCAGGGAGAGATATACCTAAATGCAACAGAAGTAATATGTAACCATAGGCAGATAATATTTTATTGATGGGATCAATCATTCTTCCAAAGCAACTGATGATCTTGTTTTGACTCCATTATAATAATGTGACATGCTGAAAGATGATTTCACCCTTGTTCCAAAACTGTAGACCAAGCTGGACTATCAAATGCACTTTTCATTACTGCTCTAACCTGCTATACTTTCAGAGTCAGAGACCATAAGCAAGTCACTGTCAAAATATGGAAAATGATCCACCTTATAGTCAGAAAGTCATATATACAGGAGGTGATTTGGTGGACTGCCCTCTGCAGCAAGAACTACAGTATGGCATAACACCTGAAATGCCAACAGATTTTATGTTGCCTTTATTGTCTTCCTTATTGTCAGAAGTTTGCTGCTCATCTGTCTTAAAGTTTCTAATTCATAGCTCATGAAGGATATCAAGATTTGTATTATTATTCCCACAAGTACTTTTCTCCTATTGCATTGACCTGTTGGTCACAGACAAAGTGGCCAAAGAGGGCTTGTCCCCTTAATAGACTATCATTGTACCAACACAGAAAATGATCTCACTTACTGAAAATTATTTTAAAGTCAAGGGAAGTCAAACACTCCATGGCACTTCTGTACAGAATCCACAAATATCACAAATCATTCTTACTTTGTTGCCTCTGCCACTGATGGCCCTTGATGCCTTTGTGTGTACGAGTTGTGTTTATTTAAGCTTCCTAACACCACAACAATAGTTGAAGTTTATATAATTCAACATACACATATATATACATACAGTATATGTATATATACACACACACACACACACACACACACACACACACACACACACATACATATGATCAGCCTTTAGATTACAATTAGGCAATAGCAAGATTCTGTTCAGGGTGCACCCCAACACTCCATCCACCTATGCTCACAGCAGTAGTTGAACAAGTCCAGGGCAGAGTCCAAAAAGTAGCTGTAACAAATAATACTCCGTGTGGACTGTACTCCCACTTTGCAGGTCCAGCACAAATCCACATCTCTTTCATTTCAGCCATGCTAACCCACCTCCAATTCAAAAATAATCCTGAGTGGCTTCTAGGTTGAACAGAAAGTGGAATAGGAGTTGATCGAATTATTATGACCTTCCTCTTATATGAACTGTCTGTAAATGCTAGGCTAGCAAGTCTGCAATTAACCAAACAAAGAAAAAAATCTCAAAGTTCAGCAATTACAATAAAATCTATGAGATGTGGATCATTGCTGTTCTACACAATGCAACTATAAATGCTACTATTCATTATAAGGCAATTAGATAGAGCAACAATTATGTCATTTTTCTCTGTTTGGAACAAATTCATCTGACTGCTCAAATGGGCCATATTTCATCCAAAAATATCACAGTAAGAAAAGAATTTACAAAGCAATTAAAATACAACTGATGTCTCATAAGTAAAAATCTTTGTTTCAATTATTAGCATTTGCAGCGTGTGCTAAGTTAAGCTGCCAAAGTCATTGCAAACTATGCCAGGGGCAAGGAATGTTGACATTTTACTGTTCAAGTAAAATGTGCTGATTGAAACATACAGTGTGTTCTGTGTGCTGTTTAATGTTACCTTAAAATAAGTTGTAAAATACCCACTTATCCCTCAAGATATTTCTAGAAATTATATTAACCCTAATCTCATGAGCATGTTCCTGGTTATGTAAATATATTTAAATAAATAATTAACATGTGGCATTGGCATTGTAATTTGTGTTCAGAAAGATGCAAAAAGCCTTATGTCAGCACCCCTGTTTTGTACTGTAAGCAGGAATGGATAACTATGCCTTACAAACATACACAGACTTTCATAAATTTCTTATCCACACTACAACCTAGTGAACTCAGTGGTGACCTTTGTATGGTATCCAGTGATATGGGTGACTCATGTTGAGTGATTCAATTTGAGAGACTCAGTTTGAGCACCTGTGAATAGAGTGAGTGTCAAACTGCAGCAATCCTGTCATTAATAAGGAAAGGTTGACAACAATGACAACAGACTAGACAGCAGGGTAGGGGGTCGACGATGCGGAAGTTATAGCAGGTAGTGTGGGCTTGCAGTTATAAGCTGGCCATGTGGTCTAGTGGAGGCACTGTATGGCTGCAGGACCCAGGTTCTAACCTGGGCAGGAGCTCTAGGTTTTTTTGTTTCATTCATGTGTGCACTTATTTTTTTATGTTTGTTTTTCTCCCTGTGTGCACTTATTTTTTTTTTTATGTTCTACTCCCCGTTCCCATACCCTCCTTGTGGCTTGTCCCCCCTCCATGAATAGCTCCCTCCTGAAAATCCCCTGTACCCCAGGGTCAGGCTCCCCCTTGGAGTTGGTTATAATCATTGGGGGGGGGGCACAGCACCTCACATATGGGGTGTGGGGGGGCTTAGCCTCCTGCATTAAACAGTGTGTAAAATTGCTTTTTCCATGTGGTCTGGACCATTACCATTTATGGTCCCACTATTGTGCACATTGCCGTTGCTGTTTTTGTCGATGTGCACTCACTCATATGGCTATCTCTGTTTTGCATTTGCTCATGTGACATGGAACCCCTTTGTACAGTTGTATACATTGACATGGAGAGATATTTCTAGATATTACTGTAATTTTAGTGAGAAACTATCCAGTGGCACTAAAGCGGTATTGCAGGAGGGTCGGAATTTCTCAGAAGTTTCAGGAAATATCTGACCATGACAATGCTGGTAACTCTATGCAAAAATGTGTCTTGGCTTACCTTGAAGGCCTGGACTGAGTTTGTATTCACTGGTAAGCTGTTGCATATAATCACCACTCCCTGGGTGAAGAACTGACCCTACCACTGAATTTAACACATCTGAGCATCAGGGTGTGACCCTACATTCTACTGGAGGTAACTAGATCCAGCAACTCAGTCAGTTTAATCTTGTTGATATACTCAAAAAATGTGGAAGACTGAGATCATATCCTCTCAATACCTATTTTTATCCAAGGTGCACATGTTAATGCTCATCAGTGTCTCTTCTCATATCTTTTTGTGTCACATATCCCTGATGATTCTGGTGTCAATGCATTGCACCTTCTTGGTTGACATATTGTCCATTTTGTACTGACGAGCACAGATTGACATGTAGTATTCAAGATTTGCTATGTCCAGGGCTTGTAAAGTGTTTGTATTAGTCCACCTGCTCTGGAGGTTTCCCCACTTTTGATATAACCAAGCACTCTGACAGCTTTCCTGAGAGAAGCCATACACTGCTTGTCACACTTATGACCTTTGCTTAGTGTGACCAACAGGTCATTTTCCTCCACCACTGTAGCAAAAGAAAACATAAACTGTGAATAGGTCCTGCATCTGTTTTCCTCCTAAAGTATAGCACATTACACATGACTGGGACCACTCACCCAGATTGTTCAATTTCTGCTTTAGCTTTCTCCATCCTTGAGGGACACCACCACTCCTGTCAGCTTAGTACCATAAGCAAACCTAAACAGTTTCCTGTAGACACCAGCTTCAAGATTTATGATTCAAATTTTAAACAGCTGTGGCCCCAACATCAGTCACTGAGGGATGCCACTTCAGAGTAGCTCCCGTCCACCATAACACTCTGCTTACTAGCCCAAATCCAGAAAGCATTTTTACTTGTGTATGCCTTGCCTATACCACACAGGTATGCTATGACCAGAAACACATGCATCACAGAGACAAATGCCTTAATAAAGCCCAGAAAGTCTATAATATATCTCCCTGCCCCAGTTCACAACTTGGGTACCCCTTTACAGAAGGTGATCAGTTTGATTTTACATGATTTGCCCCTCATAATGCCATGCTGATGGATGTCAAGAACCTTGACCTCAACAAAGTGATACATAACCCTGTCTTTGATAATGGTGACCAGAACCTTTCCCAGCACCGATGTGATTCTGGTTGGCATGAAGTTACGCAAATCTAAACTGTCTAATTTTTACAGCTGTATGGGTGGAGCCATGCTGATGTGTAGCTGTTATGTACAAAAGAGAAGGGACTGTGGAAGCATGTGACTGTATACATAGAGTGTCTTCTTCCACAGTAGTGCTCTGACTGGAAACAAGTGACATATCTCTGCATTCTCTCCATTTATGACAGTGATGTGTTTGTGTCTGACCCCTTGTGATCCCTGCTGCCTGCACTACAGTAAATCACACTATTTCATTGCTCGTTCTACTCTCTCTCTCTCTTTCATTCTCTCTCTCACACACACACACACACACACACACACACCTCTTCTGTTTTGCCTGCCAGAGTGTGAACACTACCGACATTAAATGCCTTTGCCAGCCGCATTGAAACAGATTAGTCACTGTAAACTCAAATTACAGTAGCTTGCATTCCTCCACAGAACTCAGTTCATTCTCTCTCTCTCTCTCACACACACACACACACACACACACACACACACACGCACACACACCTCTTCTGTACTGCTTGCTGTATCCTGCCACTTCTAGCTGCTACGGTGTTGATTTATTGGAAAATATGTCTTTTAAAGAAGATATTTATATTAAATATTTATGTTATTGAAGCTGAATGCCTCATAATTTACTTTTTTACACTTGAAATTCCTAGCTGTTTCATGTGCTTTTGTCATGTAGCCAAGCCCCCCCCCCCGCCTCAATTTAAGTAGGGAGAGAACATAGTTTGAAGCCTTGATTATCCTGGTAGCTTATCTTCAGCCTTCTTGCAACTTGAAATTGCCAGTTCTTTGCCGCATTTCCCTGTTCAGATCAAACCCATAAAGGCATTGTATTTTTATAGAGTGTTCCTCACTACTCTTATTTTATAATGATGTTCAATGTGCACATCCACATATATATTTTTTTTATTTCTAGTTGATCAAGCATAACAGCTTTATCTTTACAGTGCATTGTACAGTATTAAGAGGATATGCAATGGCATGGCATGTGATATAATTTGCATCACAACTAGTGGACAGTGACTTCGTCTCATGAGTGGAGGAGCATAGTGGAGCCACGAGAGAGGTTTCCAAGATCACTGTTCACAATTGTTCCTCTGACAACTGGTTTGGGACCAGCTTGGTCTGAAACCAGTTTCTGAGCAAATGAGAAACATGATGTTTAAATATGTTTAAAATTAGCTCCTTGACCCTGAAGAAGCCTTAACTGGTGAAACAAAGCTCCTGCCCCAGACCAGGTGATTCAGAAAGTGGTCTCAGACCCAGCTGACCCCACACCAGCCTGGTCACAAACCAGGTTGCATGGAAACTGGTCTCTGACCACTCATCAGGGGAACAAACTTCCTGCCGCATGCTCAGTGGCCTCTGTATGTGTGCTGCACACAACCCCTTGCTACCTGTATGTAACTTGGTGCTTTGTAATGCTCTTAGGGTTACAGTGTATATGAAGAGCACTTTATTATATAGTTAGGGTCTGTTCTGCATGGCTTTCCTTCCAAACTAAAAGGCTTTGGTACCACAGGTTAAAGGTCATAGAATGTTGTTGCACTTGTCTGTAATGCAATAATGTTTTAATAAGAATGGAAATTCAGTGCTACCTGACCTCTGTTCTTTTCACAATTGTTATCTCCCCACTCACACACATTTGTACACTAAGGCCCAAACACAGAAGCTTTCTTGTTTATAATTAATTTTAACTAATAAACCCAGCCTGCACACAAATATTAATGCCCCACCTAGTACCACTGGTAGTGTTTTGCTTTAAAAATCATTGAAAATAAATCTTATTTAAAAAATTGTTAGGAACTGAGAAGCATACATGAGCATGGTCTGCACCCCATGTATTTGAGTGAATCTGTCCGTTTAAATGGAAGTACATACGTGCAGATCTTGCTCTCTCTCATCACTTAGGTCTTCCTTTTTTTATGACGTAAACTGTTTTCAAATGATTTTAAAAGAACATAAACTGTCAGTTGCTTGGCAAGGAGTGTTACCAATTGGCTGGGATTATTAGTTTAAAAATCTCCCAAAATTATGTGCCTTTTGTGTATGTATATGTGTGTGTGTGTGTGGGGGGGGGTATTTATTTTTTTAAGATAATAAATATACTGTATAAAACAGTGGATGCCCAGTCACATGCGCAACAAGCTTGCATTGCCAGCAGGGTTCTGACTACTCTCGAGGTTGGTGACAACACAAAATTGGTTTGCATGGCTGGCCATCCACTATCCTCTATACTCAAAATTATAAATTCTGACATCATTCTTGGCTAGTCACAATTGTTTATTTCTAAACATTTCAAGTGATATTTTTCCCACAAAATATGTCATGCAAACAGTGTTAATGCTACAGTTTTAAATTGAGATAACATAGTTCATTTCATCACACAGGGTGTTCTCTAATTTTCCACAAAATCTAATAGTTGTATTTTATATTAAAGTTGCATTTCTTAGCAGAAATCATCAACATGATTTAAAATACATTTATATGTACAGTTCCTATGTGTCTTTGTGGCAACAAGAGTTTCTGCTCAAGTCCTTTGTATCTCAGAACAGCTCAGCTTCGCTTTGCAATTCTATCATCCGAAGAACTCTAGATGCACTCTTATAACCATAAGAGACACAGTAACTGTACATGCAAACATATATCAAATTCTATTCTGTTCTTTCTTTCTTTTTTTAAATTTATTAATTTTATTTACTAGTTGACAACTGGTAAAAGCACCATGAATCAAGGCTCATTGCCAGGTGCGACCCCGGGGAAAAGGGGGTAGAGGTAACAAACAGAAATTCAAGGAATACAAAAAAATTCAACAGGAATGTACAAAAGCAGAGGCAAATACATGACTAAACAGCATAAGTATTAAAACTATACAACATAAGTATTATGTACATCGCATTATGGGATAGGTACTATGTACAGTAACAAAAAGATACACACTAGTTGAATATGTACCGTAATATACAGGCTAGGAGTCAAAGTATATACAGTGGTACACAGTGGGCAGTAGGACTATGGAGGGAGAGTTTAAGAAGGGGAACCGGTACAGGAAGTGGCAGGGGTGGATCTGAGTAGGTACTTGAGAGCATTGAAGGATGGACAGAGACAGGTTGGGGAGAGGCGACTGTTCCAAAGAGAAGGAAACCTGGGTGAGAATGAGAGTTTGCCAGCTGAGGTGTGGACATGAGGGAGGGAAATGGTGCCGGCATAGCTTGACCAAGAGTTGTAGGGTGAGGGGGCATCGGGGGAGAGAAGGTAGGTCATGTAGGAAGAAAGCGACCCAAACCAATATTTGGCAATGAGGTTGAGACAATGAGAGTAGCACCTCTGAGTAAAAGACTGGCGGGGAAGAGAGGAGTAGAGGTTGCAGTGGTGATTTAGAGGGAGAGAGATTGAGGTGAACCTACAGAATGCATGAAACAAGACATCCAGTTTGGCAAGGGAGGTAGAGGGGGCAGGATTGAATACTATGTCAGCATAGTCAAATGCTGGGAGGATCCATTTGACTACTAAATCATGCCATACAGGAGGAGAGTGACTAGCCTTATGGTGATAGAGGAATCCAGGCTTAAGGAACAGTTTTGTGTTGAGCACACTGAAGTGGGCAGAGAAGTCAGAGGAGTGGTCGAGCCACATGCTGAGGTACTTGTAAGTAAGGAAATTGTCTAGATGGGTGTTAGGAGAAGAGAAGAAGACTGGAAGTGAGGGAAGCTTAGAGAGTTTTTGTTTGGAGCCAAAGGTCATGGCAACAGTTTTTTTGGTGTTCAGTTTTAGGCTGTTTGTGTTGAACCAAGCTGTAACTGCTGTAAGGTTGTTTTGGAAGGGGTTTGGATGATATGAGTAGTCAGGCCAGAAAGGAACAGGATGGTGTCATCTGCATACCTGGATATTGGAGTGGGAGCACATGGAGAGAAGGTCATTTATAAAAAGGGAAAAGAGAATTGGACTGAGGATTGAGCCTGGGGTACGCCAGTGAGGATGAGGAGGGAGGGAGATGTGATGTTGTTGACTGATACAGACTGTGAATGGCCAGTTCGACTAAAGCTGAACCAGGACACTGAGACAACGGAAAGGCCAATGGAGTGTAGATTAGAGAGTAGGAGACAACTGGAAACCAAATCAAAAGCCTTGACTAGGTCAATGAAGATAGCTGAGGTGATCTGACCAAGATCCATGGCAGAGTGGATGGCGTTAGTAAAGTGAATGAGGGAGGAGGTGATGGAGTGGGATTTTCTAAAGCTGGATTGGAATGGGGAGAGTGTGTTTGAGGCGGTAAGGAAATTGTTGAGCCTTGAGAGGATGAAGGATTCTTGAACTTTAGCAAGGGCAGGGAGAAGGGATATGGGGTGGTAATTATTTGGGCAGATAGGGTCATGACCTTTGAAAAGAGGGAGAAATGTGACAGAATTCCAGGCCTTGGGAACAGTGGCAGAGGATAGGGAAAGATTTAGGATGAAGGTTAAGGTGGTGATAATTGAGGGTGTGCAGATATTGAGGAGCCTAGAGTGCAGACCATCAGGGCTGGATTTAGAAGGGTTCAAAGAAGTGAGAGCTCTCAGGACTTCTGATGGCATGATTGGAGGGAATTGAAAGCCTGAGAGTTGCGTGGAGGTGGTGGTGGGGGGGGAGAGGAGCATGGGCAGAACAGCACAGGATGTAAAGTACTTATTTAGGCTAATGGCAACACAGGAGGGTTCAGAGATTATTGAGCCTTCCTAGCAGATTGGGGAGGGGGGAAGTCAGACTTGTGGTGCAGGAGCGAGCAGAGATCCTACCAAAAGGATGAGGGAGTGGAGTTTGAAGGGTGCAGATGAGATTTAAAGAAGTCAGATTTGACTGGACGGATGCTGATGGTGCAAGTATTTCGGAGGGTATGACAGGCCTGGAGGGAGGCCTGGTCACCTAAAATTCTATTCTATTCTATTCTATTCTATTCTAAACTAAACCTGAAAATGGTTGCAGCATTTTGGGGCCCCTCCACTATAGTTGCTCAGGGTCTTGAAAGCTATTTCACTCCAGGGGTGTTCTTATTGTTAAAGCAGGCAGGAGATCACACTCTAGGAGCAACACCAATTTGTAGAGGTAAAAAAAAAACAGAACTGATCAGTGTTTTCAATTGTAGGAACATTTTATTATGTTATAGCCACACAGAGAGCACTCATAATCACACAGAGTGCAGCACTTATCTGGTACTTCAGACTCAAATCTGATTCTTCAGCAGTGTCTCCCCTGACAAACAACATAACTGAGTTTATGTCTGAAGTGCTAGGTAAATACAACACTCTCTGTGTGGCTATAACTTAATAAAATGTTCCTGTAATTGAAGGTACTGATCCAGTCAGTTTTTTTTACCTCTGCAGATTGGTGTTACTCCTGGACTGCAGCCTTATGCCTATTGTTCCTCTTGACTTGTTGAACTGGTGCAAGTTCAGTGTCAGCCGCGACAGGAGCTTTGAGTAGTGTTCACTCAGACTAGTCGCTCTGAAGCAGTCATGTAGGCTCTGGCCAGAGTTTGTTGAAGATGGGAAACACATTGCCACATTTCTGTTTTGTAGCATCATGCCTGTCTGAAGATAGTTATGAAAGATTTTCTTGTGCTTACCTCAATTCGCCTCCATTGACAGCCCCCGACCATAGTAGTGCTGCTCTCACAATATTGGAAGCATTTTTTTCTTGAATTCCTAGTCTTAATTTTTCTTTTCATTTTTTTCCATTACAGTAAAAACAGTTTAACAGCCTTCCAATAAGGAGCATCTTGTACCTTAAAGTGGGGCCTTTAAGAGGGATTATACACAGTGCTATCCACCAGGCTGAAATACTCTATTATTGTATGTCACAGTTTCCTGTGTGACAAACTGGAGCAATTCCATTTGATCACATCGGTTCCTGCAAAATCCTGCAAGATATCATTGACTGAAACTGCACCTCATCCTGGAAGTTGTACTGTAACTGCTCGACCCTGCCCACCATGGAAGGTGTATAGCACCACGAAGCATGTGTGTGTGTGAGTGTGAGTTTTATTTCTACTCCCTTAGCAGTTTGTATTGGCACCAACCATTTTGGATTAAAAATTGTTTAACAAGTTTAAGCTTCAGTTCCTTACTTTGTGTGCTTCTTTTGTTTGAATTTCCTGGCCAGCCGGTGTTGTGAATACACTTGCAGTTTTTGAGAATCACACCCTAGAAATGTGATTAACTCTTTTCTTGCATTCCCACATTGCTGCTATATACAGTTCTTTAACCTGGAGGCAACCTGTATTTTTACAGTTGTTATAGACCATTTTTGTTGCCTATGGTCTCTGATGAGTTTGAGGAACACCTTTGTTGTCCTGTTTCTTTATTTCCAACAGTAATGCAGATTCATGCAGTTGCTTTGAGCAGAATCTTCAATGAATCCCAGATGTGCTTTGTGTTAAATGCAACTGCTCTACCTATGGATACCAGCTCCTTCAACTTTGCAGTATCCATCCTTGAGAAATTCCAGGTCATGTTGACTGTTACCCAGTAAGTCTTCCTTGTCGCTAGGGAGAAGGTTACCCAGAAGTTGTCAAAGTTTTCAACCAGTTACTTGACTTTCACATTGGAAATGACCCGATCCACTATGATAAAAACAGGGCCAAGAAAGACCTCAAACACTGAGCCCTGTTTAACATGCTGCTGTTGTATGCAGTTCCTGAAGAGGACAGGAGCACTGTCTCAGCCCTGATGTTAGGTCTGTCAAAATGCCAGACTAGGCTTGTGAGACTGAAATCACAAAGGAACACCAATACATCAACTTTTTATGGTAACATGGTAGTGACATAATAATTTGTAGTTGGAAAGCACATAAGGTCAGTGGTGTCATACTAACCTGGCTTCAAAAGCAAGAATGAAATACAGTTACTGTAAAACATAATGTGCCTATTTATAGGGATTGCTTACCCAACCTACTACCCAGGGTACCCTGTGAGCCCCATAGCAAGCAGAAATATGTCCAGGCTTACCTTAAAGACCCAAACTGTTGGCCAACCCAGAGGCACTGAGGGCTGAGGTGTTGAGCACCTTACCTCGCATGGCGCCGGCCACCCGTGTTCGGGAATGAGCACAGGTTGTTGGGGTTGGCAGGGGAGGAGAAGGATTGAGCATCTGTTGGACAGCTCTCCTTCTCTGGGGAGGGGGGTCCAAAAGAGTCATCACTTGTTTGCCCCCTGGTGGAGGCTGGGGGATAAGGCAATGCTCTCTACTAAGAGGAGGAGCTGGGGCTGACACCTGGAGGGAGAGCTTCCAGATACATGCATGCTCCCCTCCTCTCCACCTGGCGTCATTGCATGCCACCAGCTCTAAGGGGAGAAACTCAGGAAAATAGGAGGAGGCATCTTAGTTCGAGATGCTAGATGGTCGTTTGACGACATAGGTTCTGAAGGGAGGCCTGAATCTGGATCCTATTCAAGGTTGGGAGTTGAGGGCTCCCTGCCGCCCCACTGTGGGGGCAAACTGCAGGGGATTGCAGGCATGACCCTGATTCAAAATGTGGATGATGGATGGTGGCTGGATTCCCCAAGGCTGCCAGGCAAGAGGAGGAAGTAAACCAGGTATGCCTCGTGAGGAGGGGGAAAAGTAATAAAAAAAAAGACCTGAACTGACTTCAAGTCCACATTTTTTGTTGATATCCTGTTCCATAGGTTCAGCAACTTCTGGGTGACAAAGTGTCTCCTAAAGTTAGAAACATACAAAAGCCAAACACTCTGTCCATTGGTTAAGCCTCAGACTGAACATTGGGGGTGCCAGAAAATATTATCTTTCATCAGAATAAATCTGTAGCAGTTTGAAAACTTTGACTCTAGTTAATTAATTAATTTATTTTGTTTACTTCACTGGCTTCTGTCAGGATTTCCATGCACTGCTTTATCTGTGATTTCTTGTAACTTTACTCATATAGTTACCACCCCTGAGTTCCAGGATATGCCTTAGCATTGTGCTGCAGGGCACTAAATAAAACAACTCCAACTGTTTGAGTGTGTCAATAACTCAGATATACAAATTATCAAGATCACGTCCTCTCTCAATCTCCTTTTCTCTGGTGTGAACATGTTAAGGGCTTATAGCCTCTCTTTATTGCTTTTGTACCCCCAAAATTATTATCATTTTGGTGGCACTATGCTACATCCCTTTGAATGCTTCAGTGCCATTTTTGTATGGAGTATGCATGCAGTACTTCAGGTGGGTCATGGCCATGGCCTTTTAAAGTGGCATGATTACTTCCCCTACTCTGTTGGTAACACCAGCATTTTGCTGGCCCTCTTGACAGCAGCTCTGCACCATTTGGCTATTATAGCCTTGTCTATTATGACACGCCGGGTCCTTTTCTGTAATTAACTGTATCAAAAAGCTTTACAAATTTATGTGGCCAGGGAGAATATAGTAATTGACACTGAGGTAATGAAAAGACCATATGAAAATATAAACTTTGAGGCCAGCAATGTACTCTATAGAGTATTATCTAATAGTGTAGTTCAGCATTAGACTGTGGTGATCCTAGTTGGCTGCAGATTCTGTCACAAAGCAATAAACATAGCAATCTATGCCTATAGTATGCTAACACCAACTACCACAGGGAAGATAAAGTAATAAATATTCATTGCTGACCTCAAGGCTTGTATTACCACCCAGTTTCTAATCCTCTTTACCCAAGCCATTTACTGCATTAGATCCTGAAGTGATCCAGCCCTATTCTCAAAGCCTAACCAAATCCATGGGATCCACCTTGAAGCCTAACTGAATTTTCCAATGGCTAGCCTTTCTCACCCTTGCATTTGGGAGGTGGGTGGTGATGTGGGAAAATGGGGAAGAAATCACACTACAATTGGGATGATGGCAAGCAGTACTCTCTGGCCCTTCACCATGGACCCCCACTGAAGAGAGACAGTGGAATAGGTGCAGGCAATGCTAGGGTTGTTGCCATGGTGGAACACACCTTGACCTGAGTCCTAGCCAATGGTAGTAGAGGAGAAACAGCTATATAAAAAGAAACATATTTCTTATTCCTCTCATTAAGATAGGTAGATGAGTTAATATATTTAACAACTATTTCTCTTTCATTTCAATCTAATAAAGCATTCATTTATTTTTGGTCATTTTCTAAGATGTTTATACTGTAGATACTGTATAAGCTTTTCCTTAATTTATTGAATTCTTTCCTTTTCCTCTTGGAATTTTTCTTAACAATTTTCCTACTTCTAGTTTCTACTGTAGTTACAATTAAGAATGGTGTTTTTTTTAGAAAAAAAACATCATATCTGTTCCCATAGGTACTGTATATAAGATGCCCTTTTCTTAGTATCAGAGGTAACTTGTAAAAATTTATTAAAACACGTAACATTTTTCAACCATTGTGATTCCACAAAAGCATAAGCTATCAGAATATCTGCAACTGCTAAATAACTTAATGTCAGAAAAAGATGACAGAATTTCATTTATTTAGACATTGTAAAAAATCAACATTAAGTACTTTATAACCAGAAACAAATGCTTTGTCAGTTTGCAAGGAACCCTAAAACTGAATCCTAATGAATATATTGCAGCACCCAGACAATAATAAGACCTTAATTTCCACAGCATTAAAATTATTCTTAAGGTACCATATCTCATAAAGAGCCTAAAAGCGAGTGCTTCATTTGGTATGCCTCCAACACACTTGTACAATTTTCATTTATCTATCTGAAATTTATTTTACCAGATGAGCATGCAAAGTACAGCCTAATTTATATTTTCAAAAACTGTCATATATAAATTTGCTCATAAATGAAATTATGTTTACATATCCATCTAACCATTGCAATTGTGAATGCTTACAGCAAATCTTTGAGGTTGCCACTATTCAGACCTCTTTTATTGTAAGAGTACTGGTTTCCAGATTTTAGTTACTTTTCCTCGTATCTGATTCTGCATATTGATTTAGGCATTTATTTTCTTCCTTTTATCTGACCAGCTTTCTTTCCTCTACTTTCTCCATGTTTGAGATAATTCCTTCTTTTTGTGCTTCTTTAAAGAAGTATTTCCACTGCATGTCTTTGCTGCCATTTCATGTGACCATATATACTATTTAATGGCCAATGTATCCTGATTTTGTAATAGCAATAGGTGATGCAAAGACTATAGTATCCTCTTTTTCCTCCTCCTCTTACAAATGCAAATTTAACACCTCACATTTTGACACAGGTTATCTCACCGAACATTGTATGTTAAAAGCACACTCTCAGCTCTTGCATTTTGTTTCCAGAAAACTGTGTACAGTTCTTGTCAGTATAATACGAACATAAGAAATTTGCCAGCAGATAAAGGCCTAGAGGTCTATCAGGTCTGCTCGAATGTGCAGCTAGCACCCCTTATTCTGCAGCTGCCCCTTCCTTCCACCATTCTCCTACATTGACCCTCTCCTTGTCCTGTCCTATCCCCTTTTGAAGCAGTCCACTGTTCTACTGGATACCATTTCTGCAGGTAATGCATTCCATCCAGCTACTACCCTTTCTGTAAAAAGTGTCTCCTCATCTCCCTCCTGAACCTTCCTCCCTCTAGTTTCATATCATGGCCCCTGGTGTTACTCCCCTCTCTTACTTTGAACAGCCTCTCTGTACCTGTCTTGTTTATTCCTTTCATGTACTTAAAGGTTTCAATCTTGTCCCCACTGTCCCTCCTCTCCTCCAGTGAGTACATGTTCAATGCCCTCAGCCTCCTCTCATATGATAAGTCCCCCAGCCCCTTGATCATCTTTGTCTCCCTGTGCTGCACCCCCTCCAGTAACTTAATGTCCCTCTGCAGATACTGGTGCCAGTACTGCAAGCAGTACTCCAGGTGTGGTCTAACCAAGGACCTATATAGTTGCAGAATCACCTCCTCCCTCCTCGAGGATATACCCCTTGCAATGCAACCCAGCATTTTGTTGGCCTTTGCAGCTGCCTTCCTACATTGTGCCGAGTTGTTCATTGACCCTGTAATGAGCACCCCCAGATCCTTTTCCTCCTCTGTCTGGGCTAGCTGCACACCCCCCAGCTGGTAACTCCTCCTTGGGTTCTTCATCCCAAAATGCAGCACCTTGCACTTTTTGGCATTGAACCCCAGTTGCCAGGTGTCTGACCAGGTTTCAAGCTTTGCCAAATCATCCTGCAACCCATGCCATCCCCCTAGGTCATCCACCACTGCTCCTACCTTGGTATCATCAGCAAACAAACTGATCTTGCTCTTGATGTCCAATGATATGTCTGCAATGAATATACCAAACAACACTGGTCCCAACACCGAGCCCTGTGGAACACTGCTCATCACTACCCTTGGGTGTGAGTGCTTCCCATCCATCACCATCCTCTTTTGCCTTCCCTGAAGCCAGTTCCCTACCCATCTTACTAGCTTTGCACCTGCCCCAGTGCCTTCTAACTTGCTTCCCAGCCTTCCATGCAGCATCAAGTTGAATGCCTTACTGAAGTCCAGATATAGGACATCCACTGCATGGCCCCTGTCCAGTTGCCTAGTTACCCAGTCATATAACTCTACCAGGTTGGTTTGGCAGGATCTGCCACATGTGAAGCCATGCTGTCTGCTGTCCTGTAGTCCTTTGCCCTGTAGGAGGGCCACCATCCTCTCCTTCAGGATAGTCTCCATTAGCTTACCCACGATGGATGTGAGGCTCACCAGTCTGTAGTTCCCCGGTTCATCCTTGGGCCCACTCTTGTGGAGGGGTACCACATGAGCCATCCTCCAGTCCTGAGGTACATACCCTAAGTGTAGTGAGGCATTAAATAGGTCTGCCAAAGGTCCCGCAAGGACCTGTGCCAGCTCCTTCAATACCCAGGGGTGGATACCATCTGGGCCTGGCGCCTTGTCCACCCTCAGTGCCTTCAAACCCTCCCAAACTCTGCCCTCCATGATTTCCCCATCTGTCACCCCTCCCCCCTGTTTCTGCCGTTCCTCCCCCCTTGAGTGTCACCCTCTTCTTAGTAAAACCAAGCAGAAGTAATCATTTAGTGCTTTGTCTTTTCAAGACCCTGCTTCCACCCAACCCTCCCTCCTAATCCTTACTATGTGGTCCTTACAGCTCCTTTTCTCCCTGATGTACCTAAATAAGTCCTTCTCCCCCTTCTTAATGCCTTGTGCCAGCCTGAGCTCCATAGATGCCTTGGCTCCCCTTTACTGCCCGAGTCACCTCCTTCGATTCCGTCAAGTACTCCTCATTGTCCTCCTTTCTCCCTGTTTTCTTGTACTTCTAAAGGCAGCTCTTTTCCTCCTTAAGTTTTCCATGACCTCCTTGCTCAACCAGCTTGGTTTCTTAGCCCTAGCCTTCTTGCTGTGGGGCTTGCAGCACGTTTTGGTTGCCTCCACTATCCCCAGCTTTATGAGCTCTCACCTCTGGTTAGTGTCCATACTAGGTTGAATTCTGGCCAGGTACCATTTTTCCACTTCTCCCATCCTCCCAAAGTCAGCCCTCGTGAAGTCCAGCACTCTTGTGCCAGATTCCACTCCTTCCTTGCCCATATCAAATGTGAGCCATACTGAGTGGTGGTCACTCCCTGACAGCGGTTCTTCCACTGTAACTTCTCTCACAAAGTCCCCTTCCCCATTTGCCAGCACAAGGTCATAATACCACATCAAGGGTTAATAGATATTAAAGTAATTACAAATGTATATTTAATTTTTCATGGAAGTCACCATAATGAAAGCAATGGTGACATGCTTTTAATAAATCAACACAGTGCCTGTCCATGTACTGAGCACATAACACAATCACAGAAACAAAACACACAGCTGTGGTTCTCATCAAGTGATAGTTACCTCCCTAGTAACCGTACTGTAACCAAACTTACTCTACTTTTATGGGCTGCTACACTAATGAAACACAGGATGATGTACATCACACAGCCCTAGCAGTGCAACTGGTGTGCTTCTCTCATAGTGTCCTTAACACTTACAGTATCTTTCAGATCCCTGTTCCCTTCAGAGTTCATAACAGTTGATAGCACTCTCCCCTATGCCCCCAATGACTGCCAGTTGCCTTTCCAAAGTGGAAACATGCCTCTCTGGAGCTGTGACCAGATTGCAGTTGTTGCACATTTCCCTTTCCCTCAGCAGGCAGGATGGCATACATCAAGCATTCTTGACAGTGTTCCAAGATAACTTCCACCCTACATTGTAGCCAATGCTGTTAAACAGTTGGTAGCCCCCATGGCCCACTTCTATTCAGATCAGCTCCTTCTGATTTAACTCCATTGGCTTTATAATAATTTCCCACTGGGACAATGTGCCTTTGGCTCATGCTGAGTCTGGCAATGAGGCACAATAGTAAGCAACCAGCTTCAGCTGGTTCTTTAATCCTTGAGTCATTTTAACACACTGGAACCAGTTTAGAAACATAAACATAGAAGTTGACAGCAGATAAGGACCACAAGGCCCATCCAGTCTACCCATTTATTTGTCTGCCTTATGAATGTGCCATCGGCCTTTGTTCTGTCAATGGCTTATCTATTCATATTCATCTGTATTGCTCCCTTATGCCTAACCCATGCCAGTTTGAAGCTCTGCACTGTATTCATATCCACCACTATCTGAGGTAGGCTGTCCCATGCATCCACTACCCTTTCTGTGAAAAAGAACTTTCTCACATTACCCATTAATTGGCCTACCTCTAATCTCATGCTGTGTCCTCTTGTCCTGCTATTTTTCTTATATTGAAACATGTTAGACTCTTTCACCTTGTTAATGCCCTTAAGGTGTTTGAATGTTGCGATCATATCACCCCTCTCCCTCCTTTGCTCTAGAGTATACATATTGAGCTCTGTTAATCTGTCCTCATATGTTTTCTGATGCAGTCCCTGCACCATTTTGGTTGCCCTTCTCTGGACTGCTTCAATTTGGTTAATGTCCTTGTGAAGGTGTGGCCTCCAGTACTGCATACAGTACTCCAGATGGGGCCTAACCAGTGTCTTGTAAAGACGGATTATTATCTCCCTCTTCCGACTTGTGATACCCCTACTAATGCACCCTAACATCCCTCTAGCCTTACCTACTGCTTTAGAGGTCTGCTTGAAAGATTTCCAGATCATTGGTGATGATGATGCCCAAGTCTCTTTCTTCCCTTGTGACTGCCAGCAACTCCCCTCCCAGCCCATAGGTGGCTTCAGGGTTTCTCTTCCCTATGTGCATGATCTTGCACTTCTTTGCATTAAACCCCAGTTACCACTCTTCCAACCATTTTGCTAGTTTATTCAGATCTCTTCTCATTCTGCCCACCCCATCTGGATCATCTACCCTGTTGCAGGTCTTGGTGTCATCTGCAAACAGACAAGCCTTACCCTCCAGTCCATCTACAATGTCACTGATGAAGATATTGAAGAGGACTGGCCCCAGGATTGATCCCTGAGGTGCCCAACTTGTGACTTGCATCTCTTCTGACTGTATGCCGTTTATCACCACTCTCTGTTTTCTGCCTGTCAAACAGTTTGCCACCCAGTTGACCAACTTCTGACCCACTTTGAGCCTACCCAGCTTATTAATCATTCTTCTATGTGGAACAGTATTGAAAGCTTTGCTGAAGTCAAGGTAGGCAACATCAACTGCTCCCCCTTGGTCCACCACTCTGGTTACCCAGTCAAAGAAATCTATGAGATTAGTTTGACAGGACCTTCCTTTTGTAAACCCATGCTGTCTTGGGTCCTGTGCTACTATGGATTCCAGGTATTGCACTATCCTTTCCTTAAGGAGTGCCTCCATAATTTTGCCCACTACTGAGATAAGACTTGACTGGTCTATAGTTCCCTGCCTCCTGTCTGCTACCACTCTTGTGGAGTGGGATCACATGAGCTCTTTTCCAGTCTTCTGGGACCTCTTCTGTGCTCAGAGACTCAGTAAGCCGTTCTGATAATGGCTCTGCTAGTTCCACCCTTAGCTCCTTTAGTACCCTGGGATGCATGCCATCAGGTCCCATTGCTTTGTCCACCCTGAGCTTAACGAGCTCTTGTAGGACCCTTTCTTTTGTGAAGGGACTAGTGCACACCTCCCTCCCCCCCATGTCCATGGTGCTGAGCTGTGGGCCCTGCCCTACCATCACTTCAGTAAATACTGAGCAGGAGTATCTATTTAGGATAGATGCTTTTACATGGTCCTCCTCCTCCTCACATGCCCCCTTATCCCCTTTGATCTTAGCAATAGCCCCTCTGTGCTTTCTCCTTTCACTAATGTATCTCTAGAAAGTCTTATCACCTTCTTTTACTGCTCGTGCTAGTGCTTCTTCGGTTTGAGCCTTTGTCTGCCTTACTACCTTCCCTGCTTCCCTTAGGGAAGTTTGGTATGCCTCCCTATCTTCATCCCTTATATTTCCTGAAGACCAGCCTTTTTTGCTCTGGCCTTTTCTGCTACTGTTTTTGAGAACCAAAGTGGTTTCCTTCTTCTTTTGCACTTCCGTTTCTCTCTAACACAATGGGATGTTGCTTCAAGTATTGCACCTTTAACGCTTGCCCACTTTGAATACAAGTTATTGGGACTTTAAATTTAAAAAGAGTCACCTGACCCTTAAGTTAAACTAGGCCCGCTCCTCACCCCTAAGCTAAATACTTCAGTCACTGTATTGCTGCAAACGGTTGTACTCACCCTTTACAAGAAAGACTTTGAAAGCTGTTGCTTAAAGAACAGTCCTTTTTATTCTTTACTTAGTAGCCACAATGCCGTGAAAACAAACAATCAGAAGATGGGAGGTGGTATACCACCACTTCCTTACATTTCACCTCCACCAATGGGGGCTTCATCAGAGGATAAATGAATGTGTACAGTGTTACTCTTTTAAATTACTTCCAGCCAATGAAGTGCTTACAACCTCTGCACTATCATCCCAGTGATGACTAGTACCCAGAAAATGATAAATACTTTAGCTTAGTACAAAAAACGTATCTTATCCCTATCATTCCCCAAAGTGTTCATATTTAAACTGCCCTTCTGCAGTTTACAAACTGTCTCTCTACAAATAACATAATGCTCACTTCTTAAGCAGGATAAGTTATTCAGTGACACACAAACTCTTTTTTGTAGGGTCTCACTGAGCAGACTAACATATTGACACCCAAGTTCTTCCCCTATGATCCAGCAGCTATACTGTTGTTTTCAGTGGAACATATATTTTAAATGTTATTAAAGTATTTCCTATTTTCTATGCTAAACAGTTCATGTCTTAATTGACTTGTAACAGTACAACAAAGCCTGGGATAATTAAAATTAAATATTGAAGGCTTTAGCAATTGCCAATGTGCAATAATACTTCCCTCATTGTTGTTTGGTTTCCCAAACCCTTCTTGTAAGTGTGACAGCTTGGCGTTGATGCACTGATAGAGTAGTTTGATGTGTCCTATATGCCTTGTTTAGGAAGGCAGATAGCATCAGGCAAATAAGCCTAGACTGATGAAACCTATATTTAAATATGGTGGCAAAGGTTTTATTTTGTCTGTTTTCCCCCCTTCTCTCGGCCGACTGCCTTCAGGCTAACTGCCCAAGCCCATTCACCCTGGATCCCCCAGGAGTTTCCTCACCTCCATTTTCCCCCCAGGGCATGTCCGATCTGGTGGGGGATTGCAGGACTCATCTAATGTCCCAGCAGAAAGAAGCCAGTTCAGAGCCAGTGCCTGGGTAGCCAAGTATGGAGCCTGCAAGTGGCTGGAGTCATGCCATCAGCTGAAGAATTTAAACTTTTTTTGCCCTACTACCCTCTCAGCTGTCAGCAGATTGTGTGTGCAAACATGCACACAAGTGTATGTGATGTGGCACCAGCTGTCATCCTCCCACCCTCTAGCTGCTCCAACTTCATTGCCCCTTGTGGTCATCCAGGTGAGAGTATATCAGCTGAGCTGACTGCCCTACTCCCTCAGAGAAGAAGAGCATCCTCAGCGACATACTTTCCTCCTCCCCCCAGAAAGCACTCGATAACTCCAACACTTTCTTGATCTTAAGTCACCAGTGATGTGAGCAGTAGCTCTACCACCGCTCTGTTGTGCCAGCAGAATGGCAACATTTTTTTTGGTTTCTCTATTTTCCCACAATCTTTCTGCCTGCCTACCTTCTGTTCAGCAGCCCCTGCACAATCACCCTGACTTACCTGCCCTCCTTGTTCCCTCACATTATGCTCCCTCTGGCAGGGATGGTGGGGCTTCCCAAATCCTACTGCAGAATGAATCCAGTCAGGAGGCAGTGTGTGGGTAGCCAGGTCTGGGGCCTGTGAGGGTCTGGTGTCATGCTGCCAGCAGGTGCCTTTCTGCTTTTTCATCCCAGTACCCATCAGGTGTGAACAGATTGGGTGTACAAGCACTCACACTTGTGTGCATGGTGCAGCACCAGCTGACAGCCTCACACCCACTAATCTTTTCTACTTCACCCATGTGGCAGAACAGCAGTGGAGCTGGCTGCCTACCTGCTCAGAGGAGAACAGTACCCTCAGGGACATACAATCCTCCTGCGTGGGCTGGAACCAGATGACACAAGCTCATTCCTCATCCTGGCTTGCCAGCATCATAAGTGGCAGTGTTAATGTGACCGAATGGGAATTCAGTCCTGTACTTAGGATTAATTTGTTACTGTCCACCTCCACATCAGAGGTTCTTCAACCTCTACCCTTTACCCATGTTTCACTAGTAACTGTATAACTCCATGTCTAGCATTCCTTAAAATAAAAATTATTTTGGAAAGTTTTTCCTGCCCAGTTTCTTGCCTAGGTTGTGTGCCTCCTCATCCATATATGTGTTCTCTCCTGAATCACTATATGGGCCTTCCTAGGTACAATCAGGTACTTCTGCATTTCCTTTCCTCCGGTCCATAATAGTTCTAGCTTTGCCTAAAGGACCTCTCTGTCTGGGATCCTTATCTTGACATAATGTACTATATATTCTTTGTCCTCTCCTCCTCTTTGTAATGCTCTGCCTCACTCAAACTACTGTCTTCTCTATATCCCTACTTGTTCCTCTTTTCTTCCTAGTCTCTCTTCCATCTCCACTCCTTCTCTCCTCCCTCAGCTTTCCTTTTCTTCTCATTCTGTCCAGCCTCTTTCCTTTTTTTGTCTCCTCATCAAAGTACTAGGCAACCATTTCTTTCATCCTACCTCTGTTTCCCACTCAAAACGAGCCATAACTTGAGTATGTTGCTTCTCTTGCTCACTTCACTTATTCTCCTTGCTAGGGATGTTAAGTGTAACCCTGTCTCAATTCCTAGTTGTCCCCCCCTCTTCTGTCTGTAAAGGTTTATGAACCTGTCATCTAAACTCTTGTACCTTTCTCCCCAAATTTGATCAAGTCAGTCTCTGGGTGGTATCATGTAATAATAGTGATGCAAAATGAGCGACTACAAAAATAATGACTCATTTTGGCACCATTATTCTGGGCTACCCTGCAGAATAGTGAGGGTATGGGATAGCGACCATGGGGAAGGGTGAGTGGAAGGGGGGGAATAGCGAGGGGAAGGAGAGGGACAAGGAAGGGGTTTTCAGGCACTGGTGTACCTGCTGCCACCTAGCTAGCCATGTGCCATGGTGGTGTGGGTGGCTAGCTCTGGCACAGCAGGTACTGGGTTCAGGACCAGGAGCATGTACATTTTGCTGCAGCCACAAGCTGTGGTACTTATATTTTGCTGACATCTGCATTTTGCCCCCCCTCCCCAACATGCACCCCCTGGAGTTGAGAATCCTAATTCAGGGAGGTGCGTGGGCAAAGCCCTCATATGGGAGGGGGCAATTTGGTTGTGCACCCCACCCCCAACAAAAACACTTTTTAAAAATCTGGATATCGGGTTACCTTGAAGTGTATAGCACTGGTTTGCTTTTCAGCAATATACACTGACCATAATAGTGATCGCTATTTTGTGATCACTATTACGACATGGAACCCTCTGAGTCCTCCAGCACCAGCCTGATGTCATTGTTATACCTAAATTCTGGATGTCCTCCAGGTTCAGAGATGGTGATGTTGCTATTCCTAACTAAATGATCCACAGGCATGATTGTCTCAAATGTGGTGGTGTTGCTATCTGTTTTTAACTAGGTCTGTCTTGTAATGTGGTCTCATGCTGTACAAAGAATTCTTGTGTTTTACCACTCTTTCCTTCTCACTCCTTATATTTGTTGGTGGTGTGTATATTTGTCCAAAATCCAAACCCCTTTTCCATCTCATCCTGTTTTCTTTTTTTCACCCCATGCCTCCTCCAGGAAACCCCTCCTTTTAAGGGATTTTAATCTTGGCTAGCCTTCCCTCTCTATGCTCACTTACATGAATGAGGCTGTCTCCTACTTCTAAACCAACTTTATTGCAGTATGTGAAAATCATTCCTCCCTCTGCCTTCCTTGAGTCTTGGGTTTTCACCTTCACTGGATCTCATTGAAATCAATTACCTTTGTAAGGCCCATGACTCATCTTGGCTTCTCCAAAAGGAATCCAGCTCCACCCCTGATCTGAGATGTTACAAACAGTTCAGAGATGCCTGTATTTAAGCCATCAGGAGATCTAAATTACACTTCTCTGTTAACATGCAGACCAACCTTATCTCACCAAATGTGTTCTGGAAGGTCATCCACTTCCTCTTTGGTCCCCCCACACAGTATACCACACAAAGCCTTATTTCTGGTGGGTCTCATGTTTCAATACCTGGGCTGATGGGTACTGTGTACAATGAATGTTTTACTTCATCTGTTGCTTCAATCTTCCCCCTTTGCCCCCTTGCCCTGCTCCTGGCTCCCCATTCTTCCTCATATGTTTGCCCTTCCCTGGCTTTGTCTCACTCTCCTGTCACTCACTCTGATGCTCTTTCAGCCTTATTGAATCTAAACCCCACCAAGGGTTGCAGTCCTGATGGTCTTTACCCTAAACTGATTGTCCTTTCTACTCTGCTTGACACAGTTACTATCACTGTCATCCCCAATATTTAATTACAATTGCCCAAGTCCCCAAGCTTTGGAAGCAGATGAATGTTCTCCCTTTGCATGAAGGAGACCATTTCTTCCTGGGAACTGTTGTCCCATCTCTTTTCTTCCCACCTGGCTAAGCTGCAGAAGTGATTTGTTTTCTACCTGCTTTCTTCCTTCCTTAATTCCTCTAGCTTCCTCTTTCATTTCCAGTCTGGCTTCCAGAAACACCACTCCACTGTTTCTTCATGAGTTAGAGTCACTGGTCTATCCTCACTTCACTGAAGATTACTTAACAGTTTGCCAGGATTGTTCTTAAAATGATTCTGCTGCTGCTTGACTATGTCAGTGTGTTTTATGGTCAATACCAGCAGGAACATCTGCCAGAACTAGACACATTGTGGATTCCCTGCAGGGGGAGGGCCTCAAACAACTGTTACAACAACCCACAAGAGACAGGACTATCCTAGATCTAGTACAGACTAACAGGGAAGGGATCACAGCTCTCCAGGTAGAAGGTCACCTGGGGGGGCAGTGACCATCACATGGTATGGTTTAATTTGGCCACTACATCTAAATCATCCCATTCCAAGGCAAAAATATGGGACTTCAGAGGAGCTGACTTTGATAAGATGGCCAACAGAGTTAAGCCAACCCTGGCAAAAAGGAACACAGGTGAGGGGGTACAGGCAAAGTGGGCAAGCATTAAGGATGCAATACTGGAAGAAACATCCCATTGTGTTAGACAGAAAAAGAAGTGCAAAAGAAGAAGGAAACCACTTTGGTTCTCAAATACAGTAGCAGAAAAGGTCAGAGCCAAAAAGCTGTCCTTCAGGAAATATAAGGGAACTCAGCAGGATGAAGATAGGGAGGCATACCAAACTGCCCTAAGGGAAGCAGGGAAGGCAGTAAAGCAGGCAAAGTCCCAAGCTGAGGCAACACTATCACGGACAGTAAAAGAAGGTGAAAAGACTTTCTATAGATACATTAGTGAAAGGAAAAAGTCCAAAGGGGGGTATTGCTAAGCTCAAAGGAGAAAAGGGGGCATGTGAGGAGGAGGACCCTGTAAAATCATCTATCCTAAATAGATACTTTTGCTCAATATTTACTGAAGAGAAGGTCCAGCAGGGCCCACAGCTCAGCACCATGGACACAGGGGGGAAGGAAGTGAGCACTACTCCCTTCACAAAAGAAAGGGTCATACAAAAGCTCACTAAGCTCAAGGTGGACAAGGCAATGGGACCTCATGGCATACATTAAAGGGTACTTAAGGAGCTAAGGGTGGAACTAGCAGAGCCATTAGCAGAATTGTTTAGTGAGTCTGTGAGCATAGGAGAGGTCCCAGAAGACTGGAGAAGGGCTCATGTGATCCCACTCCACAAGAGTGGTAGCAGGGAGGAGGCAGGGAACTACAGACCAGTCAGTCTTACCTCAGTAGTTGGCAAGATTATGGAGGCACTCCTTAAGGAAAGGATAGTTCAACACCCGGAATCCATAGGGGCACAGAATCAAAGACAGCATGGGTTTACAAAAGGAAGGTCCTGTCAAACTAATCTCATAGATTTCTTTGACTGGGCAACCAGAGTGGTGGACCAAGGGGGAGCAGTTGATGTCACCTACCTTGACTTAAGCAAAACTTTCAACACTGCTCCACATAGAAGATTCATAAATAAGCTGGGTAGGCATGGGGTGGGTCAGAAGTTTGGTCAACTGGGTGGCAAACTGGTTGACTAGCAGAAAACAGAGAGTGGTGGTAAATGGTATACAGTCAGAAGAGATGCAGGTCACAAGTGGGGTACCTCAGGGATCAGTCTTGGGGCCAGTCCTCTTCAATATCTTCATTAGTGACATTGCAGATGGACTAGAGGGTAAGGTTTGTCTGTTTGCAGATGACACCAAGATCTGCAACAGAGTAGATGATCCAGATGGGGTGGGCAGAATGAGAAGAGATCTGGATAAACTAGCAAAATGGTCAGAGGAGTGGCAACTGGGATTCTATGCAAAGAAGTGCAAGATCATGCACATAGGGAAGAGAAACCCTGAAGCTACCTATGGGCTGGGATGGGAGTTGCTGGCAGTAACAAAGGAAGAAAGAGACTTGGGCATCATCATCACCCATGACCTGAAATCATCCAAGCAGACCTCTAAAGCAGTAGGTAAGTCTAGGGGGATGTTAGGGTATATTAGTATGGGTATCACAAGTCATAAGAGGGAGGTAATAATCCCTCTTTACAAGACACTGGTTAGGCCTCATCTGAAGTACTGCGTGCAGTACTGGAGGCCACACCTTCACAAGGACATTAACCAAATCGAGGCAGTCCAGAGAAGGGCAACCAAAATGGTGCAGGGACTGCATCAGAAGACATGTGAGGACAGATTAATGGAGCTCAATATGTATACCCTTGAGCAAAAGAGGGAGAGAGGTGATATGATCAAAACATTCAAACACCTTAAGGGCATTAACAAGGTGAAAGAGTCTAACATGTTTCAATATAAGAAAAATAGCAGGACAAGAGGACACAGCATGAGATTAGAGGGAGGCCGATTAAGGGGGAATGTAAGGAAATTCTTTTTTACAGAAAGAGTGGTGGATGCATGGAACAGCCTACCTCAGGAAGTGGTGGCTATGAATATAGTGCAGGGCTTCAGACAGGCATGGGATAGGTATAAGGTAGCAATACAGATGAGTATGAATAGATAGGCCACTGACAGAGCAAAGGCCGATGGCACATTTATGAGGTAGAAAAAGAAATGGGCAGACTGTATGGGCCTTGCAGTCCTTATCTGCCATCAACCTCTATGTTTCTATGTTATGGGGCTGCTTCCAAAATGTTCCTCAACAAGCTGAACCTTCTCTTCTACTCCTTGTGCCATTTGTCTTCAAAATCCCCTTCACTCACTGATCAGTAACTTCTATACCAATCCCTTCTCCTGCCATCTTTGGATTCCAAGCATCTGTTTCATTGTGCAACATTTCATTCCAAATTCTGGTTCTCTTCTCTTTCTCCCCACCTTATCTGTCTCCTGTCCACTCCTTCTTCCTACAGGTACTTCTGACTTTCAGATCCTTTCCATACCATCCTCTCTTACTTCCTCAACCAATCTGCCTTCTTGTTTAGACTTCCTGCAGTCTAGAACAAAGTTCTTGTCCCACTTTACTCCCTCCATCTACCTCCTAATTCCCCACTGCTAAGCTTTATTTACCTTTCTTGCTCATGCCCCTAGTCTTACCCTCTCTGCCAGCTGTAGTCTGTTGTCTGTTTGGGCCTCTATGTCCCCTAGTTGGATATTCAACCTGTTTTTCTGTTTCTGCCTCACACTTGTTTACAGCTCCTAGTTTTCAGCCATTTCCTATCTCTCTCTGTATGCAGTAATTTGCACTAAGGCTATTTCCCTGTATAGTATTTTGCACACTGAACATATTCATTTTTGTTACTGCTTGTCATTGTTTTCTTTACTATTCTTGCATTGTTATACCTCTGTATTTGATCATTATTAATTGGTTTTGTTGTACATCTGTATTTGATAATAATTTATTTCCTGGCACTATTGTACTGCTGTATTTGATCATTATTTTCTTTGTGCCCCCTTTTTTCCCCCTCCTTTTCCCTTCCTCAGTTCACACCTGGTAATGAGCTTTGGCTCAGAGTGTCTGCCCCAGTTACCACTTTTCAAAAAATTAGATACAAAAAAAGACCCATAATGTAATCTGTGTGGAGCAAATATTTATATTGTGTATTACAAAATTATGTAACAGAGAATGATTTCTATTGAGTTACATTTCACTAGCCGTCAAAGGAAACAAGCAGATTATTCATCTGTAACAAGTAAGTTTGAAAAAAATAGAACTAATTCATGATTTTAAAGAGTCTTATGTGACTGGGAAGTAGCAGTAGATACTGTACTAGAATCTGAATGAAAGGATTCAGCAGAGGGCTCCTGCAGTGTACTTGGTACCATGGTGTGTTGCAAAGTCACTTTGAAACCAAATGATGAATAGTAGGAAGTACACTATGAGGGTAAAATATTAGAAATGCTATTTAATACTAGTCAAAAGCAAAAGAAACATCATCAGCATAAAGTGGCAGTTGCATGTAACCATATGGGGCTTATAATGTTACTTTGGATGTGACATGAAAAGTTAACTTAAAGGACTGGAAAGTAGATAATTCACAATGTAATAAAGATTTAAACTAACTTCATATGCAAAATGTCACTGTTGTACTGTATATAATAGTGAAAGACTAGAAAATGTGAAGGGGTGAAGATGCTTTATTGGCTTAGGCATGCCTTGTGTTCAGCATGGCACAAATGGGAACTACCTGTATTATTATGTTACTCCATTAAAAGTTTAGTTTGGCAATAGCTAGCCAAATGGGGAACACTTTCCATATCCCTCCACTTATCTAGATAAAATTCACAAGAGTCAATGGTATGAAATGAGTAAAGCCTTATAGTTGTGAATGCTTTGTCTTGTATTGCAGGACTATGTTGTCAGAGATCAGAAAAAGCACCAAATAGAAATGGAAGGTACAGGTATCCTGTATACTCCTTTCCAGATTCCACATGAATCTCCTAAAGAAAGCACCAGTGGTTAATATTACTGAAACCTGCGGTCATATACAGTATTATGGGTTAAGTCTGGATATTGTATTATGTGAGATGGAGAGTGGCTATAGAGGATTACATTGACATTTATACCAACTATCCTGCTGAATGTTATTGTTTAACATTCCAGATAGGGAAAACATATGTGAATGTAGATCTGAAGCTCTAGAACTGTGTTATTTTAGGGGAAAAAAGAAGAAGTAATTTCATATTTTGTGGGAGCCAAAAACTAAGCAAGGAATGAATCTTTTGCCTAGCCCTTCTTAGGACAATTTTCTCTTTTAGATACAAATTGATGGAACTGTACCTTATAGATGGCAGAGTGGGAGATATTATAGTGGAGTGTTAACATCAGTATTCTTAGAGTTTGCAAGGCATTTCTACAGTATGTTACATCATAATGTTCAGCTAATTATAACATGGCAATCTTTTGACCTTCAGTGTAGGTAGCTTAATGCTTGCACAGGCACCATTTTTGGCAGGGTAATCAAACTTGCTGATATTTTTTCCAAAGATTTTAAGTTGAAGAGGATTTAGATGGAATTCTAAATCAGAAAATGCATTTTTCTAGTATCCTTACTTGTTCACAACAAATCACAAAATGGTAAATGTTTAAAACCTTAAAAACTTGAGAATTATTAGAGCCTGTCTCAATGGAAAGCTGTTTGTGGCTTTCAGAATGAAGAAAGGAAAGGAAAGGGAAGGAAAGGAAAGGAAAGGAAAGGAAAGGAAAGGAAAGGGAAAGGAAAGGAAAGGAAAGGAAAGGAATCAGGACTGTTTCTGATGTGAACACCTGTGTATATTCAGTTCCATTATCCACAGCTTTTGTGTAATTTGATTTTATTTGCCTGTTATCCTTAACAGGTAAGCAGTCTTATTTGCAGTAGCATGTCCTGTATTTGTAACAACTGTTGTAGCACTTGTAAAGTGTTACTCCGCAACCACTAAAGTAAATGTTTGACAATTGGACCCCTCCCTCTATGCCATCACCCAACAAATAGTTCTCTGACACCACCAGGACATCATCCCCAGTGTCAGTACTCACATGTGAAAAAGTGTCTGCTACTGAGACCTGTCCCCAGTGACAGCAAGCTGATACTTCCTCCCTTTACAATATTCTAATACATAGAGACAATAAGGTGCTTTTTTTCCATTATGTTGTTTGAATCCAGGTTCATTATTAAGAAAATGTATTTAAAATTAAAATTGGTTCTGATATTTTTATATATATATATATATATATATATATATATATATATATATATATATATAAGGTGGGGAGAGTTTTTCTTCCTAATCATTCTGTTGTGTCAAGCCATAGTTAGGGGATTGGAGATATCAGGGATTAGTCTTACACTTTTTGTTTCTCAACAATATAAATATTATCATATATTTCATTAGAATATTTACATGTCTTTCATTGTAGCCACTTTACAATTATTTCAATCTTTAGCAATATCAAATGGATATGAAATCAATAACTATAATTTTATGGAATATATACGATGTTAATTGTTAAATATTTCTGAGAATCTAATAAATAAATAAATAGATCAAAGATATAAAATTATCAGACATTAAAAAACTAGATGAAGACAAGGGTCTGTATTTTCAAAAGCCCTGCTGCAGGTTCAGGACATGATTTTGGTGTGCGCCTGTGGCAGGGAAAATGGGGCAAAATGTTTAAAAACAGTTTTCAAATGTTGTGTCATTTTTACAACATTCAACATTGCTTTTCAGTAAATTAGCACATGCATCAAATGTTGATGTGTGCATCTTGATAGGCAACTGACTGTGCCATGACTTGCAAGAGACTTGCATGATACTTAGACCATCTTTTTGGTGGTGTGGCATATTGGTACAATTATTGGGATATGGCATGATTGAGCCACAAGTAACCACAGCATGTCTGTACAGTAACTCCAACCCATGGCATTTATATAAGAAACGCATCTTAAACCTAGAGATAGTACCCTACTTAAGAGAGAATGGGTTGGAGAGGTTTGTTGTGCAGGTTATAATTCAAGTTATGTGGGATTTGTTACAGTATGTTATTCCAAAAAAGGTTTGACTTTCTATTTAAAATCTTTGGTTCTGGATCTAAATAAATGATGCATCATTATCTCAGAAATGTTAAAAAGCTAGTGTACCACTTGGAATTAATAGTAATTTCAGATGCAGTCAGCTATAACTTTCATTATTTGACATATTTTTTTTTTATTTTCTGTTTGCTAATTAGAAGATTTTCTACCTGGCAGAACTGAGGTGATGTGTGGAGCAGGACTCTGCCTGGAGGGAAAAAAGGCAGTTCTGTTCCTCCCACTACATCATCAGAAATGAGACCAAACACACTGAGGTACCACAATCTGTGCAATGACTTTCAAAAAGTTCCAATCAAAATGCAGGAAACTGTGACATCACTAGTAACCAGGGAAAGCTAGTCTCTGTTGTTTCATGTGAAAGTGAAATCTGGCAGTGAGAAATGGTTCTCATTGTTACTAGTGATATCATAGTCAGTGTGGTTTCAGTAATAATGTAGTAGGAAGAACAGAACTGACTTTTTTCCCCTCCAGACAGAGTGCTGCTCCACACACATCACCCCAGTTCTGCCAGGTGGAAAATCATCTAATTATCAAATAGAAAAGAATAAATACTTGAGATATAAGAAATGATGACTTACTGCATCTGAAAGTTACAATTATTTGCAGGCAGTACACTAGCTCTTTAAATTATAGTCCTAGAGTATCTCTCCGGTTAGCTTATACAGACCTAACAAAGGTGACACCTTCATTTATAAAAAAAACCTTTTATCTGAGCAAACACCTTTTGTAAATACATACATGGTTACAAAGGGGAGCGATATGAATGTGATACTAAGGATGAGCTGATGCTGAACTTGCATTCAGTGAACATGCTGAAATCCAATGGCTTGCAGAATGGAAGAGTGGATCAAAAGGAGCTTGATTGTCCTTTGATATTTTGAACTTGAACACCATGGTACAGCACTGTTTTATATGGATCACACACTGAGAATGTCCAAGTTATTGGTAAAGTTCAAAAGCTGTAGTAGCCAATCAGCAATTCATGAGCAGGGCCACTGCAAAATTGCAGGAGAACTTTTTCCGCAATTTCTGCAATTTTCACCCTTCTTTGCACAAAATCTGCAATTTCTTGCACTTTCTTACATTTATGGAATTTTTGACTAAAATTGTCTAAAAATATTTAAATTCTCAAGGAAATCTACTCAGATATGCTAACAGTTTAGTACACATACTTGAATTTAACCAAAACAGTAGATTGTGAGGTGAGAAGGGGTCAAATGTGACTACTTTTATGTGATTCACTTCCCTGCTTTGGCTTCAAAATCCCTCTGGTCATGCATATGTAGACTTGAACACTTAAAATCTGTGTTAAAGCAGACTATAAGAAAACTTTTTGCCGACACAGAGACTGAATTGATAGGTGTGAGGAGAGGTGCAAACTGCCCCATTCACTTAACGGGGCACTGTCAGCTTTGGCCCTTCATTTTGATCTAACTGTGAAAAGTATGCCTTCTGGCATATACCTATCAAGCATGTCATACAAAACGCCCCTACATGTTTAAAAGTGAAGGCTTTCTACCTTTAGCAGATATTTTTCATAAAATAGAGATTCCCTCTGTCCAGTTATAAGGCACCCGCGTCCTGGAAGCACATCCAGATTGGGAACGCAGATCTGCCACAAGCATGGTCCCAAAGTGCGATTTTTACACATGCCATGAATACCAGAATGTTTATCTTGTCCATGGTTGTATGAAAAAATGCTGCTGATATGTCCCAAAGTAAACTGAGCACAGAAAAAAGTAACATTTTCAGTTTTAACGCAGAGCTGAAATCTCGCACATACGCACCAATGATACGCTACTGCGCATGCGTAGGATCTTCATTCATGACACAGGGGTGCATGCCTGGGATTTCAGCTCTGTGTTAAAACTGAAAATGTTACTTTTTTCTGTGCTTGGTTTACTTTGGGACATTTCAGCAGCGTTTTTTCATACAGCCCCGGACAAGATAAACATTTTGGTATTGGTGGCATGTGTAAAACTCATACTTTGGGACCGTGTTCATGACAAAACCACGTCCCTGACCTGGAAGTGCTTCTGGGACATGGGTGCCTTACAACCGGAGCTAGGGAATCTCTATTTTACAAAAAATATATGTTTAAGGTAAAAAGCCTTCACTTTTAAACATGTAGGGGCATTTTGTATTACATGCTTGATAGGTGTGTGCCAGGAGGCATACTTTTCACAGTTAGATCAAAACAAAGGGCCAAAGCTGACAGTGCCCCTTTAAATGAAGGACTGACCACAATGCTTGTTTTTGAATGACAGGGTAGATTTTCCTTGTATAAGTACTTTCAATCTGAAAGGATTTTGATTCAAATGTGTCAGGAGTAGCCCTGTTCATTATAAACTTGAATGTGCTTTTGAGGGCTTTGGTGACAGTGATTCCCTAGATGTCAATCTGCTACAACTGCATACTCACATACAAAGCCCACAAAAAGCAAACATGTCTGAAAAAATGCTGAAAAGGTTAAGTATAGTTTAACAGTTACCTTCAAATAGACAAAATATTTGCAACCCAAGTAAAATCACTGCAAACTGAGTAGAACAAAAGTACAATGTATTGAAAACAGTTGTATGATGTAATGAAAAGCTACTGGTATTATTTGATACTTTTATCATGTGATTTTAAAATGTATTTACAGTGCTGATTAAGAACAGTAATTATTTTAACAAAATACACAATTTTCTTACTAGACCTTTATTAGGCACCCTGGTTATCCGTTTAGTTTTTTTCTTGCACCAAAACAAGTAGTTTAAACAGGCTTCATTATTTAACATCTAGAAACTTGCAAAATATATTGTTTCAGGATGTGTTCAGTACAGACTAACTGTAAATTATTGAATAAAATCTAGTTAGCACTGCATGACTTGGTTGTTCTGATTTTTAGAAGATATGCTACATTATGATTAATTTGCAGTGCATTTCAAAAACACACACTTCTTCATATTAAATGCTTTTACAAGTGGCAATACATTTATCTAATAATTCATGTGATCAATACAAGCTGCTGCAAACAATAAAAAATGTATTGGGGGCAGTGGGGATGTATAGTGAACCCCTGCAATTTTCCTGCAATTTCTGCAAAAAAATCCTCTCATTTTTGGGTCAAATTTTCCACAATTTTCTAGTGGCCCTGTTCATGAGATAGCAAACTCTTGTGTACTCAGATAGCTCAGTGCCATTTCCAACTCTCTCACAGGGGAAGGAACTGTGGCTGTACATGAGTGCATTTTAAGTTAAAAAGAATCACTTATGATCAGAAAACATTAGATATCATCACAGAATCACACATCATCATTCTGGTTAGCTAATTCTTATTAAAATTTTCTGTAGTTTCAGGCAGGTAGGAATGTTATGGAGAAAAGGAGAGTGCACAATGTTAATTTCCATTGACAGGCTGGCTAGAGACATGTTTGACAAATAGTTTTACTGAATGCTAGGGATGTAGACACCATAGAAATATATATTTATTCATTTTTCTGACATAATTGAAAAAAGTATGTCTAAACATTAAATAACATGACTGATTTATAATAATTTACCATTGAGGATTGTTACTTCTCCACAGAAATGATGTCCCTTTGTTATTTAATGTCTATTTTCTAAATAAATAAAAAAGGTTTCCAAATAGAATTATAAATGTTCAATTTATCATTAATATAGTGTGTCCATTCTGATGTAAATTTTCTCATTGGAAGAAACCAGTTTTCTAAGATAGGAGAAAGGGAAGGGGATCCATCCTGCAGGCAACAATCATTATATCCATGGGAAGCTGAAAGAATCCATAACTGCTAGTGTTTATTCAATGTAAAAATAGATGATATAGCTCCCTCTATTAAAATGACAGGATCTGGTTAAGTATTCAACTTTACCACAGAAGAACAAACATGAAATATTTTATCTAATATGTCTCTAATTGTATGATTGTCCGTAAGAATAGGAGAACATTTGGATGTTCCTTATTACACATTCAGCCTCTGCTGTTTGAAAATTAAGTTATTTTAAGAAAGTTATCTGGAGCATAATGTCATGAATGTATGATTTTGAACTTGATAAATCTACTGTTCAGCACATTTGATCTATAAGCATTTACTGTTTGGCATAGGAATTTCCAGGTTTCATCACAGTAGTACATGTACATGAACATATAGAATAGTGTATGGACAACCATACACACCCTTGTTAGTGTATGGTTGTCCATATACTGTACTATTGTAGGTAAATATGGTTCCAAGCAAACTACAGGACACATGGGGCTGTCTGGTTGTCTCTCCATACTGGCTCACTCATCTACCTACCTGCTTGATTGTCTCTCTGCTTTAGCTGCTGTTGCTCTCATTCCAATCTGCTTCTCCCTGATACTCTATCCTGCTTCTCGGTGCTCTCGCTCACTCTAGTGTATATTTTTATTTTTTGGGTTTCAGTGCTGCATTTTTAAAAATGAAATACAAAAAAAACCAAAACTTTTGTGACATGGAGCCATGTGAGGCTCTTTTTGTCAACTGTCTTGTTGAGGTTCTCGCTAAGTGCTGCTTCCATGTTTTTATTGATTGTTCTCGGCAGAGTGTCGATGTGACAGGGCATACCTGCTTGATTGACAGCAATGTTGTTGTACAATCGATATCAATAGTACAACATTTTTGACCTTTGAACTGTACTACAACAAGTTTTCAACAGTTACTAAAATCCATGTCAAATCAAGGTTAACCATATACTATATTCTTTCTGTATTCTTTTTTTTTTTGCTTTGTTTTTGTTGAAGTCATCTGGATTAGCATCTGTTAGAATTTAACAAGGTTTCCCAGCTCCCTTTTCCTTGCACACATTTAAGCAGAGATTAACGTTAAGATCTTAATCTGAAAGTAAAAGTCGATTCCAAAACAGTGGCAAGGCTTAAAAAGAGTATAATAACTGGCAATTAGTTTTCAAATGAGGATGGCCAGTTATTTTTTTTGCCCTAATAACCAATGGGTTATTATGATAAGCATGCACTTAAACCAGGAAGCAGCTGAGTACGAGACTGGCTCAGAGCGCAGTGTTCTGTCACACAGGGAGCTGTCACCCCCCCTCACACACATTTTAAACTGCTCAGTCCTGGAGTGACCTAACAGCATGTGCCACACAATGTCACTCAGCCATCTGCTGTGATTGTGAGACACAGCAGAGAGACCAGTGACCGTCCGCTGTATAACAGGTGAGGGGTTCTGTCAGAAGGACAGGTAACATCATATCACTGGCACCACAAGCCTGCAGCCTTTCAGTCCATCACCAAGCAGCAGCACCTGGCCAACCCATCAGCTACTGAGCTGTTAGAATGGCTCTGTTTTTACTTTCAGTGGCAATGGGGAGTGCTATAGTACTGGAGTCATGGTAACACAATGATAAACCAAATCATTGTTTAACTTATTTTGTAGTGCTGTGTGGAATGCAGAAGTCCACCGATGAAATTAGCACAGAATGACCATTCCACTGATGGAATTTCCACCAGAGTTTCACTGTTTCTTCTGTGGAATTTTGTCTGCTGTGATCTGTAGAATGGTATTCTAGAGAACAGCATTTTTTCCATGAAAAATCATTCCACTACCATTTCTGTGGAAAATATTGAAATCTGCAGAGTAATATTCCATGAAACAGCATTTGATCCATGGAAAGTCATATTAAAATTATTTCCATGGAAAATATTGAGATCCAGAAGTGTTGCAGAAAAACTCATTCCACATTATTCTGCTGCAGTATTCCACCGTCCTGTTTCTGGTGAAATTAGATGGAATTTTGAAAAGTCCACGAAATTCCATTCTGTCAGAATTTGAAAATTCTGTACAGCTCTATTATTTAGTGTTGGTGTTCAAATTCACAAGACAGTTAAAATTGTTGTAATATGTTAAAATCTTTCTAATTTAATTTTATATAGACTGAAATAAAAGTGACTCACATGCCTTCCTTCATGGGGCGTCGGTGGGTGGGACTGATGGCCAGAAATGTAAAAAATAAAGAATGGGGAGATGTACATACTCAAATTTAATACACAGCTCCATATGAGATGCCTTTATAAAACCCACGAGCTTCACTCTCAAGGTTTATGTAGCATCCCACAATTTAGGTGTGCATTAAATTCTCATTATTCACACCACCCTAGAATTATTCTCTATTTACTATGCCAGTGTTGTGATTCAGTATGTAGAGGTATGACTGCCACCATGCTGAGTAGCTGTTAGAGATGGGTGAAGGCCACAAAATTTGCTCGATGAATTGATTTGTGAATTTCACAGAATTTACAAGTTCGAATTTGCAAAATTTGCAAACTTCGTGGATCATGAAGTGTAGAAATTCACCACAAAGTGTGGAATTTCGCCCATGAATTCCACACATTGCCGGTGAAATTCCGTACTTTGTACCAAAAAGTTCATGATTTGGGTAAAGTCGAAGTTTCTCATGTATGGGGAAGCTTCGAAAACCTCTGCAAAGTGTGAATTTTCGTCACTTTGCCCGGACTTTGCAAGTGACATTTTACTTTGCAACATTTCTAATGGCTGACTATAAGCTTTTCTGTGCTCCTGTGTTTTATGAAGATTTTATCATTATTTTATGTTTGTTCTCTATCTTACTTTGTTTTTATATAGTTATAGTTATGTGTATTACTGTTTTTGTTAGGATCTTTTTAATAAGGTAGCATAGGAGTGACCACGTTTTATTTTTTAGTCAGTAGCTTGAATTCACTGTCATTTCTGCTTACTTGGGTACCTTATGTTCTTCATTGTTATTTATCCCAATTTTTTGATGTTCTACTATTTCTTCGGCTATTTTTGTTTGGTTCAGAACTCTATGAACTCAGCTATGCTTTGCAGTGAGTTATTTAGTGAGTTATTTTAAAAAGTTGCATACTGCATATATCATGCAGTATTGTACCTTCTGGGATTTGTTTGTTTTGCTCAAATGTTGGCTGTTGGCATCCCGCCCCCCCATGTCCTTAGGGTTATGCTCTGGTGTGACCATTCAGCTGCAGTATTTCATTTCAGCAAGGTGACCAGACAGTCTATTTGGACCTCCAATTAGTATGGAGATCTTGTCAGTATTCATTAGCTTACTTGGTGAAAGTAGTAGTCACTGGAGTGACGAAACAGATACACCCACATTCAAGCTGTGTCCAGATCATTTGTGGACTTGTTCTTTCTATTTATTTATTTATTGAAATCTTGGATGACACCTGTGAGTGGATGCTCATTGAGAGGTTCCGCATCAGATATATTGACACAAGAAGACACCATATAGTTACAGTAATTATACATACAGAGCACAAAAAAAATTCAGGAGTACATGGGTTGCAATGACAAACAGTTTCACAAATTGTGATAAGGCATAGTACGTGGTATGCCAGCATCCTGCAGAAGAGAGTGAGTCAGAGGCAGACTGTTAGGGTGAGGTAGGGAGGGGCAGAGGGAGCTGGGATTGGAAGAGCAGATGGAATGAAAAAGTGCCAAGGGGTAGAGTATCAGGGGCTCGACTGATTAATCTGGTCTAGATCTGTGGTCTGAGAGCAGTCCCTCTGATGTCAATTGTGTATTGCTTTTTTGCTTGGATAGCAGGGCATTCGCATGTTTGATATTTGATACTGGTGTACTTTTCTACCATCCTAATTTGAGATCTTGTGAAAGTTTGTTTGAATCTATTGGTATCTGGGGTCTGCTGAACTGATCTCTGGAGTTGTGGGAATATTGAACTAGACTGGACATTTAAAGTTGTCTTTCTCACCTTGCAGCAGCAGGTGAGTTCAAAATAACTTGGTTCATGTACTGGATTTCTTAGTTTATTTGTAGTTGATATTTCAAATTGTTCTGTGTTTTATTGCTGGACTTTTGGCATAAATAGCTTTGCACTTGGACTCAACCAAATCTACTTTATGAATTATTTTCTGTTATTCTGCCCCCCCCCCGACAACCCTTCTCTATAAGGCACTCCAGTCTTATCACCCTGACTTCCACCGGAATGTACTACCAAACTTCTTCCCCCAGGACTTAACCCCAATGGTCAACAGGATTTCCAAGCCTTGCTTAGATATGGATCTACTTCAAGTTGGTGGGCCCAGCTGGTTGATTGTCGGATCTGTGCACACCTGGCACCATCCAGCCAACCTAATTTTCCTTGTTCTGTGTCCCCCAAGAGGTGTGACATGCAAAGCCATCAGGACACATGCTCCAAGATCCTTCCTGACATGCATCAACGTCTGCCACACTCCTCTGATATGGAGGCCCAGACTGCCATTCCCCTAGCTTCCTCTAGGGGCAAGGTCAGTAATGGACTCTGCTCATCCTCCCCCAGGAGGAGGAGGAGAGTAGTCCCCTCCAGTTGTCTGTCTGATGCCCTAAGTCCATATCTGAACCTGGATCATTCATGTCACACATAGTAGTGCTATCAATGTGCTGTTGGGCCAACCTTGTTCCTGTAATCAAAGAATGTTTTA
This sequence comes from Neoceratodus forsteri, assembly GCA_016271365.2. Taxonomy (NCBI): domain Eukaryota; kingdom Metazoa; phylum Chordata; order Ceratodontiformes; family Ceratodontidae; genus Neoceratodus; species Neoceratodus forsteri. The sequence goes on along the minus strand of CM028135.1, from coordinate 561,970,803 downwards.
TTTGGCTGGAGAAGTTTGCTTGTATATTTATATTTTGTGTTGTGTGCATTGGGAAATAATGATGGGGTAGAGTGGGTTTGCTGTGAGTTGTTATTTTAGTCTAGATAGTCTAGTCTTTTAGTTTTCAAAAGGCAGTAGGCAAGATATGCTTTGGCACTTCCATTTTTAGACATGTCTACTCCCCAGACCACCTGCTGCAGCTTTGCTCTTTCAAGGGTAGGTGGTGTGTTTTCCCCACAGTGATAATCGACCACTGTGATGGTCTTGGGATCCTTTAGAAGTGTGGCAAATATCACAGGTGGAGCCTTGGGGTGGACCGTGGAGAGGATGAGACAAATGTGTGAGGACTAAGAGATGCCCTAGGAGAAAATGAAGCATGAAAGTGGTTCCACCTATCTGATTCCAATACATAGCTATCTGTTGAATGTCAACAGGCAGATGATAGTCAGACTGACTGACTTTGCTGCTCCCTGTCAGACAATTTTTTGTAATGCAAGATCACTGAGGAGTAAAATTCCAGTGATTGTGAACTCTTCCTGTGACCTTATATGCCTCACAGAAACCTTGCTGGGTGAAAACTCCAGCCCTGTGTCAGAAGCCTCTATTCTTGCTGTGTATTCTGTGGAGGGTTGCCCAAGGCAACAGCAAGGAGGTAGTCAGAGCTGTTTGTTTTAGTGCCAGCTTGGGACTTATGGCATATGCCATGGGAGTAGCCTAGTTATTCAATGCATGACCAAAGGGAGGGATTAGGATAATCAGGTTATGAAAAGGAACCTTTTTGTATTGTTGCTTTTGATACAAAGGCATAACCAGGACTGAAAGCAAGTCTGACCTGGCACTGTCCTTGAAGTACAATGCAAAAGTTCTCAGATTTTCTGTGTGTGTGTGTGTGTGTGTGTGCGTGTGTGTGTGTGTGTTTCATTGCAGACTCTTGGTAAAAGTGACTCCATTTATGTCTGGAATCTGAAAATCAAGAGTGATTTAGATATTGGAGACAATTAAAAACTTTCAGTGTTAATTGCATGATATAGTCAGGAAATCAATTGCCTTTAAATCTGCAATATCCTAAATAAATATTTATGTCACAGGATATAGTTTTAGACTAGTGTACATAGCTTTGCATATAATATATTTAGTTTTCTTTTAACTTTTGCACTCTATTTGATTGATTAGCATAAAAGGAGCATCCATGAAAGTGCCTGTATTTTTCAAATTGCACAGCATGTGTGGAAACATGTTAGGCACATAGTTAGGGGGCCTTTTTAAAATTTTGTATGGCACCTAAATAACATCTTTGCTCACCATAGCAACTTGCATTTGAGGCATTTTAACGTTGACAGTGCCCAGTATTTATGATGAATACTTGTATGTGTCTTTGTATAACCTGAAATGTTAAAAAATAAAAGAGCAGACAAATAACATTAAATTGTAATCCAGGAGATGAAAGATTAAGTAAGCAGTTAAATGAAGGTTCATGAATATGTGAATTTACGTAGTCGTGAAGATAAAGAGAAATGTAGGAGTGGAGTTACATTTCTTTAATCCATTTCCCCAATCTCTGGAACAAATTAGAAGACTCTTTTTTTCTGTAGTACATACTGACTCAGTTGAAGGCTATGACAGGATATGCTGCAGGCTAAACAGCAGGTAGGATGAACACAAAGGTACATGCTGACTCAGTTGAAGGCTACTACTGAAGATGCTGCAGGCTAAACACCAGGTAGGATCAACACAAAGTTTTATTTTCATAGTAAAAAGCTCTATAATCATGTTTTCTGTTGAGGATCAGCAATGCCCTTTTCTTGCTATGTTTTCTGAATTTTTTGGTGGGGTTGTGGGGGGACTTACAGGTGCTGCTGAGTTCTATCCACTTATGATACTTCTCTTTCATTGCTTACCATGTGTGACCATAATAGGAATGTTGGCTCTCCTAAGCCATCCTCTACATTGTAGTTTACTTTTCCTAGCAACAGTATTGCAAGAGGATGAGAATTTTTGATTGTGTGCTACAATTTTATTTATTTTATAGCTGCCATGGTGCATTTGGTGTTGGGTACATAATCAGTGTTAGACATGTCTCTCAGGGGAAATTCTGAGCGTGTGCAATAACCACAGAGCTCAAGGACATATGGAGTTCTAATGAGAATTTTAAAAAAACCTTCTATTTACTTAGTCTACATTTTCCAGTGACTGTATAATTCCCAAGCACACTTTACAGTTTCTAAAAAGGTAAAGCCCTGTTTCTGTGTATTGAAAATATTGCAGAGCATTTATGTTGATAGGACAGGCCTCCTAGCCATTGTAATCAAGCTATTTCATCTGTAAATGCTTTGCATTCCTTGACAACTTCTGCAGAATAGTTTTGACATATATATCTATATATATCTATATATATAGAGATATATATATAGATATATAGATATATAGATATATATATATACTGTATATATACAGTATATATGTATCCCTTCCCATAAAAAAAAAATCTATTCGTAGTCAAACACAGAATTTTCTCTAAAACTATGCGCCTCAAACGTAAACAATAATTGGTCTAGGCTTTGCTCCATTTTTTTGTTTCTCAGCTAGCGAGTGATGACCTCTCTCAATTTCTAATGGTCACTACCACTGATATCCAAGTAAGGTAGGGATAAAGTTTTACTAAAAATGTACCATGCTCTTCCCCTTTAAATTCTCCCACACTGCAACAATTCAAAGATTATTTTTCTACCACCATTTTCTAGATCATCAATTCTTTTTAGAAAGTAATTTGATCTGGTTAGTTAAGAACTCCTTGAACACCTGTGAAGTAAGTAGAGTGCTTTCCATAACAGCTATTCAGCCACCTGCCACATTGAGTCTCTCATTAAATCCACTTTTGTTTGCATGTTATGTACGAGCATTTTTACATCAGCAGTGTCAGTACTGATAGCTGTGAATGTCTCTTTAATAGCAGCAGTGCCTTGTTTTACAGATGCTGCACCTCAGCTCCTGACTTTGCTCTCTCCAGTGGCTTTTAAGTATTATATTTGAATTGTGCTTTGAAACAACCTTTTTCAGGTTTTTAACACATGCTACCTAAGTACTGAATATTATCTAACAGAAACCATAATCATTTTGAGTTGTCTGTCTCAAATAGTAGCAAAATATTTTTTGGGGTGTTGAATTCTTGGTATGTCTGTGCAGCATCCCAGACATTTGTACTATGTTAGACTACCTAATATGTGTTTTAACTGGAACTGTCATGCACATTTGCTGAGACTTGTAGCTACATGGGAGTCTTATGATGATGCATGTGTCAGTCTAGTATTTTGCCATAAAGCTGTGGCAACTTCCACAAATGTGGCAGAATATTTCAAGTTGCCATCCAGATGTTTTCCACACTTTATGTACTGCAGGCACACACCACAATTTGGGCTTGCACCTGTGCTAAGACTTCTAAAAGCACGGCCCATACTGTTTATAGAGATCTTAGTGGTATATCAGGAATTCATACATACTGAAAAACTTCTGGTAACAATCAAGAGTCATGCATAATTCTGATAGCAAAGGATTATAAAGTCATGCAGCAACACAAGAACTACAACACTATCTCTTTAACAAATATTATTGTCAAGTTTTTTTTTCAAAATCTTATCATCCAGATTTGAGAACACTGTGCCAGCCATTATTCATGAAAATCAAACTAGATACTATTAAATGTTTTTTTTTATGTTGGCTTGCCCATGCAAGCGCAAGCAACATTTTGCAGTAGTATCACTGTACTAACACATTCAAAGGTGTGTCAGTGTTGTGGCAAATCCAGGGGATGCTTTAGCAGGTGTGTCTCTGAGCCACAAACCAGTGCAGATGACAGCAGTTTCAGAAAGTGCCACCAACTTGAAAGAAATCCACTGCTGCAATGAGAGACAGACTCATCATTGCAGTGGCAGATCTGACACGCCTCCATTACATGCCATCCCTGGTGAAACATTTCAATAAACATGGTGGTGGCTTCCACCATCCACCTCTTACAATCCCTAGAATGCTAAATTTGGGGGTGCCCAATCCCACTGTTGGCAGGCTTCTCCCCAGTTTAATTTGTTTGCTGACAGGGGTGCCCAATCTCCATCAACATAATGTCTCCCTAGTTTCATTTGTCTTCCCATGGGGGTGTCCAATCTCCTTTGGCATCATGACCCCCCCAAACACAGACAAGCTTTTTTTGCTGACAGGGTGCCCAATCCCCATCTGCTTCAGTACCACCCCAAAGAAACACCAGGTGGCACACTGGGAGCACACTCCAGTGTGCCCAAATGTATTTGTAAAACCTGTAAAAATAAAACTTCTCCCTACTTTATGTGTTTTTTTTTCTCCTTGTAAAACAGAAAATAGTCCCTAGTGGTCACAACGCCCCCCTCCCCCAACCTGCACACATCCTCTGCACACCTCACCTCCCAGCACCCCCTGTCACCCCATACTTAACTCCAGAGGCCCAGCACGGCAATCTTTGGTGGAGCGAGAGACGTGTGAATGCTTCAAAAGCCGACCTCGAATGGAAGAAATGCTGATAAACTCTATAATGGCATCAATGAGTTTCAACTTAGGTGGATACAGTATCTCTGCTATTTTTTTGACTTTTGGGTTCAAATTTTCAGCATGGGGTTCTTGTGACCCTTCCTCATGAAATCAGTCACTGTCATTTTGTTATTCAGTCCTGAAAGGTGATTTTGTGGTCACTGCATGGAATCATCTTTTGAGACTGATTAGCAAAACAACAATGCCTCTGTTCATGAGGTGGGCTTCCAAAAAGCCTATATTGCAAATTTGGTGAAATAATTCCAAGAAATGATTGTGTTACGATCGTGCATTGTGCAGCTTTCACGCAGACTCATAAACATAGAGAATTTTCAATATTTTCCCTCCAGATTTTTAAAATTGCCATTTTTCACACTTCCTTATAAACAGTACAGTTGTCATTTTTCACATCCTGCCTGAAATGTGTTTTCATACATCTGGCACACAATGGCATGGTCACTGTGGGAAATCAATGTTCAGGACAGATTAAGAAAATCACAGTGACAGTGTTCATAAAGAGGTGTCCCAAAAAGCACCCATTGCAAATTTGGTGGAAAAAAAAATTACTGTGTAACCTGCATGTGTTACACAGTTTCTATGCAATCTTGTGCCTTCACCAATTTTTTTATATTATCATTTGAGATTTTCAGCATTGCCATTTTTGCACACCTCCTTATGAACAGTACAGCTGTCATTTTTCACATGCTGCCTGAAACATGTTTTCACATCTGAGGCACACAATGGGCATGGTCACTGTACAAAATCAAATTTTGGGACACAGTAACAAAGTCACAGTGCCACTGTTGATAAGAAGAGGTCCCAAAATGCCCATGTTGAAAATGTGGTAAAAAAATCTCCCAAACGACTGCATTATGGGTGTGCATTGCACAGTATTTACACATGCTTGTAAGCCTGCAAATGTTATATATTTTCTCTCCAGATTTTCAACATTACCATTTTTTACACCTCCTCATGAACAGTATAGCTGTTATTTGTTTGCATCCTGCCCAAAATGTGTTTCCACACCTGTGGCTCCCAATGGCACAATCACTGTGTGAAATCACCTTTCAGGATTAAATAACAAAATGATAGCCCCACTGTGCATGAGGTGGGGTCCCAAAAAGCTACTGGTGAAAATCTGGAGCTAAAATACCAACACACACCTGGGGCATTAAGGTTTCCAATCATACACCTACCCGGTGGTGAATGACAGGTGTTGGGGATGTAACTTGGGTTTGTCAGCTATAATGTTCATGGAATTTACCCCACCCTCCCACCCTACAGCAACTGACAAGCATTAGGAGTGCCTTGGGTTCTGTCACCCTAACGTTCACCCCATTCTCCTATATTGCACCCATCTCAGCTTATTTACTTATGGAATGGAGTGAGCATAAGGGCCGAAGATGCCAAAGCACAACCCAACACCTGTCGCTCTATGCAGGGTGGGGCGAAGTGGAATGGTGTAAGCATTATGGCAGACCCAAAGCCACACTCGCAATGCATTTCAGTCTCTGTGGGGGGGGGAGGTGTTGGCATTACTTCAATACTTCACTGCTATTCCTATTTTGCATTTCTAACTCCTGCACTACCAATGGCAATGCCAGCAAGCCAGCATTCAGCATTGATAAATGCTTGTTTTTTTGTCATTTGTTGTCAGTAGCAAATAGCTTTTAATTAGGTGCATTGTCCTTTTCCCTTTTCAGCATTATCCAAGTGTGATTGCCATAGCAAATTTATCACAGTAGTTAAATTGCTATCTTAAAGTCCTATACCCTCTAAAAAAGTGTAACAGTAAAATCTCCTAAAAAATGTAATTGTGTGGCACCAGACAAGGCTGCCTACTTTCTTAATTTCTGTTTAACCTGTCTATTGAACCATCTGCATTGCTTATTAGACTTACTTTGCACATTAGTGGCATAGCAATTAATGATAAGCAATTTAACTTAACTATACAGTAATAATATTTTAGTCCAGCTGACTGATCTGATTAAATAAATGCTGAACGTGATAAAATCAGAAAGTTTAGTATTGTTAGTGGATATAAATGCAACTAAGATAAATATTTAGGTATGCCTCTAAATAATGTAACCTTTAAAATTGATCCCCTCGTGTTTCAGATAGGTATTTTTCTGATGCATCCAAAAAAAGGTTCCAGGTCTGTTTACTGGCACAAAATGCATTCATGTTTGTATGGAGCTAAAAGGAGTTACCTCATTAAAGAGGGGGCCAAATTGTCAGAGTTTACCAGTGTGAAGGCCAAGGGGTGGAGGGGTGTGCAGGAATAGGACAAAATAAGCAAGCGGGGGGGGGCTGCTGGCCAGAGGGAGGGAAAGAGAGGATGAGGATGAGGATGATGAACAGTGGGAGCGGAGACACAGGACTGGAACCTTAGTGGGGAGAGGGGAAGGGGTCTCTGGGAGTATTTAGGGCAGCAGCAGGATGGGGTTGAGCCCTGCTTTCTGTTAGGTTTCAGGATCAGATTAAGGTTCAGTGAGGACACAGGCATCTTGGGAACCTAGCACATCAATTTCCAGTTGGAAGTTGTTGGACCTGAAAGAGAATTCAGCAAGGGTAACACAACCAGCGGGTAAGGCACAGGAGTATCCCATGGCTGAGTGAGGTAGGCATGTTACCCAATGGAATGGGCAGTCAGTGGGGATAGAAAGAATAAAGTTTATGTAACCTGTTTTTGAAATGGTTTGGTGCTACAGTGTTTGTGGTGCTAGGGCTAAATGAGGAGAGCCCAGTGCACTCCAATTGAGTTTAAAAGAGAGAACAGCATGGCAGGCTGCAGTTTTTTGGGGACATGAGCTGAGCTGAAATATGCCCCGTTGCATGCTGTGGTTGCCGGTCCAAGGGTAAGCAGGTCTACTGGTGGATGGTCTCCACTAAACACCAGGAAAGGTGGAGGGAGGATTGAAACAGGCACCAGCCCACTTTTTAAACTGTTTGGGTTGGCGTCTGATGTCACAGCCACAATAAGTCAACCTGAAGGAATGTGGGTTCGGGAGCAAGGCAGTCATGGTTGATGGGATGGCTGGATTAGGGACAGAATTTTACCCAAGGATGGGTCAGGATAACAGGGTCTTTGTTGTGATGGCTGGGCAGCATACCTTGAGTAGGAACCAGGGGTCTTTTGTGGCTGGCTGGGAGGGGTGGCAGATCATGGGGAAAAGGAGAACATAGCTGAATGAAGCAGGGGAGAGAGGAGGAGCTGTGCTCAGTTTGAATAAAAAAAGAACCAAGTAAAGCAAATCAAATGGGAGAACAGGTGAGAGGAAACAGAGGATGGGCAGGGAAAGGAGGACATATTAGCTGGTGGCCATGGTTTGGAATGCTACGGTTGGGGCAGCCATTTTGTGGGTGGGCCACGTGGTTGGATAGTGCTATGATGGCAACCAGAGCACTAGGGTTGGGAGGGACAGAGGCATGAATGAGGCACCCTGTGGCACTGCTTTGGCCAGGGCAGGGAGATGTAAGATGGAGACTTGCTGGCAATAAAAAAAAAAGTAACAAAGAAACAAAGAAAGAATAATTCTGGGATTATGTGGTTAGGCCACTAAGTTAAAGGAGCCAGGGATATTTGAGCTTTCAAGGCACTGGTTGGTGATGGATAGTGACTTCGTGGGTAGGCATTTACTGTATCTTTGAAACTGTTTAACATAGCAACATTGTTCCCCAGTGGGGATTATGTGGTGAACCTGCCCATTCAAGGCATCTCAGGTAGCAATGTAACAAGAAATGTTTTGTTTCATTTCCTGGAAAGGTGCTACAAAAAAAACAAAAAAACAAAAAAAGCGTTTATCTTTAAGGGAACTTGACAACATTAACCTTCTTTCTAGTGAAGGGGTATTCAGGGAAAAGGAAATTAATTGTTGTTGGGAATCCAGCATTGGAGAGGGTTTGGTTTACAAATAATTGGACCTCAGGTATGGTTTTATAATAGCAGCTTAACACAAATCCAGAGGGACCTCAACTATGCCTCATGGGAATTGTTCCCAGCAATGGAGTCTGGCAGATGTCTTAGGATTCAAAAGAATCATGTCTGCTAAATGGAAAAACAATTTAAGTAAATTCAATGCAAAAAAAAAAAAAGGCAAATGACCTAAGAAGGGGACTAACTGGGGGGGGGGGGGCTGTTCATGGTATTGAGAGGAGGAAGAAAATTTGCCAAGGTGTGGGGGGATAGAACCTGGGAAGGTATGTTGAGTCTGCAGGATGCAAGGATAGATGTTGACTTCATAAATTTTGAGTTACAGGATGGCACCCAAGAAGACAACCAGGAAGGCAGGAGCCAGCAGCGAGAAGCTGGCCCAACAGGTGGAAGACCTTGAGGGGCAGGTCCAGGCATTGCTGGATGATGCCAGAAAGGTGAAAGACAAGGACAGAACAACTGGGAAGAGAAAAGCTCCAGCAGGTAAAGGAAGGATGACCAGAAAATCGGGCAAAAGGCTAACTCCCACAGAGGGAGATGATATTCAGCAGCCCAATGGTAAGGACCCATTGGTAGAAATGATGGTTGATGCGAGTTTAAAGGATTACTTGGTGGGTATTATTGGTGAAGAAGAGGAAAAGGTTTGGGATGAAGTGAATGAAGCCTTACAATAATTGAGTGGTAATAAGACATCGGGGAAAGAGAAAGGGAGTGCAGAGGGAGGGAAAACTGGGGGAGATGGGGGCATCCCAGGTATGACACTCAGGGATCATGTGCCACACTCCATTAAAGACATGTTTTCCCTGGCCAGTAAGGACACAGCAAAGAAATATGAGCAGAGGTAGATGGTGGGTAAATCCGAGATGGCAGCGGTGTTAGCCTTGGGGGGAAAAACAACAAGGATACCACATATAAGGGGAAAACATTTGACACTGTGGTGGTAGGCTTTACACATTTTAGTGCAATACTGCTGCAGAAGCAGTCGGAGCTAGCCACACAGCTATTAACATATTCAGCCATCATAATGGATGCATACAAAATGAAAGGCAGGTACGAGTGGTTGCAGTGCAATGAGAAATTTTGTCAGCGTATGACTATGTAAGGAGATGTGATGTGGGACTCCACACATGCTCAGGACAATGTTGGGCCACAATGTGGGGTACAAATTGGAAAGGGGATATGTAGGCTATCAGATCAAGACATGCTGGGTTTATAGTGAAGCCATTTGTAACTGGGCCGACAGCAGGCTTAAACATATCTGCTCAAAATGAGGTGTTTCCACCCAGTTTTGTGATGTAGGATTATAGGGGACAGGAAGGGGTTTCAGCAGTATGGGGACTTTTGGGGGGCTTTGGGGCAGGGAGGGGCTTTACTGGCAAAGGGAGTTTGTGACAGGTGCCTGGGGTAGATAAGGGGGCAGAAACCCATGTGCCGGGAGGTTTTTCCATGGCCCAAACCCCAATCCAGACCACAGTCTTGGTCAGTGGACAGAGAGACATCACGATCAGGCAGCCAAGGAGACATTGAGAGCAGACTTTACCAAGTGATTCAATATATATTATGAAGGGGGTTAAGAAGGCCATTAAAGCAGGGAATCTGGGCTCAATGAAATGGAAAAGAAGAGGTTGTGCAGCAGAAGATAGGAGAAGGAGGCAGGTATGAGCAGGGTAGAAGGCCCCTTTGTGGTTCCCCCATTCCGGAACTCCGTGTTTCCCCATTAGGATTGGTCTACAAGGAGCAACCAGGGATTACAGGTTGATTCACCACCTGTCCTACATGAATGGGGACTTGATGAATGACACAATCTCTGATGAGCAGAGGATGGTGTCATGCACCACATTGGACCAAGCAGTGGACTTGATAAAGGTGGTCTAGGGAGCTTGACTGGCCAAAACATATATAGAAGCTGCCTTCTGACTGTTACCAGTTTGGCCAGAGGACTGGGACTTTCTTGGCTTTAAGTTCAAGGGTGGGTACTACTTCAACAAGGCGATGCCGATGGGGTGTTCAATGGCATGTGCTGCATTTCAGACATTTAGTACTGTACCTGGCTACAATGGGCATTCGTGGATAAATATGGATACTGAGCAGCATTATTTGGATGATTTTCTGCTAGTGCGGCAAGGGAGAGCAGGGGCAGCTGATATGCTGTGGGACTTCCAGGCAATATGCAAGAAGCTGGGACTGCCACTAGCAGAAGATAAAATGGATGATTCATCCCACAAACTAGAATTCTTGGGTATAGAGTTAGATGCAAAGGCGGAGTTTTCAGGCTTCTCAGCAACAAAGTGGATCACTTAAGAGAGCTTATCAGTCAAGTGAAAGGGAAACAGAGGATGCAGCTGGCTATGGTATAGCAGCTTTTGGGCCACCTGAACTATGCTTATTGGGCAGTGCCATGGGGGGGTATTCACTTGTCGATTGGCAAGGGTCATGGCAAAGTGGATCATCATTAAGTGGATATCTCTAGAGGTGTACAGCAGGATCTGCAGGTGTGAGAGCAGTTTCTACATGACTATAATGGGGTTGCTTTCTGGCAGGAGGACTGGTTATTCAACACAGACCTCAAGCTATGCACAGATGCAGCTGGGGTGCTGGGCATGGGAGCATAGTTCAGAAGGGAGTAAATATCCAAACAATGGCAGAAGGAATGGGCTGCCAATGATCTGCTGAGTCATGTAACGTTTCTACAAATGTTTCTGATATGGGTGGCAGTAGTCAGCTGACGAGCAAGACTAAGGAACCAGAAAGTATTTTTTTGGTGTGACAGCCGAGCAGTGGTGCAGGTGTTAAACAAACAGATGGGGTCTACAGATACTGTGACAAGAGTAGTAAGGCAGCTAGAGCTGGAGGGCCTAAGATTAAACATGTATTTTAAAGCAAGTCTCATCAAGGGCATAAGAAACGAGGTAGCTGACAGCCTTTCCCATCTTCATTTGGACAGGTTCAGGTTGCTGGTACCTGGAGCAGCTGCCAAGAGAATGCAAGTTCCACTGGAGTTGTGGGAAATTGGATGGAGAAAGCCCAGCTGCTAGTCTGGAGTTCTTGGTTGCCAAGAACACTAAAGTCATACGAAGGGGCATGGAGAGCATTCCAGGATTTCCAGAGGCAGGCATGGATGGAGGTAAATGGGCCAGTAACTGAATCCAGACCATGAGGTTCATGGTCAAGATGTGGGATGAGGACATGACACACTCCACCATGCGGCCTCACTTGGTAGGCATAGGTGTGTTTTGCAAACTGCGGGGGTGGGAGGAACCAACAGATTGATGGTAGTGAGGAGAATGTCCCAAGGGTGGGAGAGGCTGCAGGGAAGGACAGTAGACTTCAGGAGGCTGGTAGTGTAAGAACTATTGGAAAGGTTAGTTAGGAGTCTGAGGCAAGTATGCAGCTCAGCATATGAAGCATCCTTGTTTGCAGCAACATTTTTGGTCATGCAAAAGGGGGCATTCAGGATCAGTGAAGTAGTGGCCAAAGTCAAACTAGATGGGATGGGTGGACTACAGTGGGAAGACATGCTCTGAGGGAAGAGGGTCATTAAAATCAGGCTCTAAATGTCCAAAATGGACCAAGCGGGCCAAGGGGCAAAGGTATGTTTGAGGAGAAGGGGAGACCTGGGCCCCTGTGCAGTAAAGGCATTAGAAGAATACAGAGGGGTCCGGCCTCTCAGGGGGGCAGGTTGGTCCTGCATGGGGATAGTTCCCTGGTTACCAGCTAACAGGTGACAGCAGTTCTAAAGAAGGGGATGGCATTCCTGGGGGAGAAATCAGGCAGCATCCAGTCTTATTCGTTTTGAACTGGCAGCAGCTGAGGAGGTCAGCTGAAAAATGTAAGGAGGTGGGGAGGTAGTGGTCAAACTGCTACAAAAGATATGTCAGAAAGTAGGGTACTAACTTGTATTCTGTTTCTCCCAAGATGCCACATGCAGGAGGATTGTTTGTACTCTGGGGCATTCCTTTAATTACTTGGTGGAGTGGAGAGCAGTAGCGAGTCTGGGTGGGTGACATTTCTGACAGGAAGCAGAGAGTACAAGAGTGTACTGGAATGGGATTCAGGGGATTCAATGGGCACAGATGCTACCACTAGTTGAAGACTTAAAATTGAAATGGCCAAAGCTGGATATGCTGGTAGTTCATGCTGGAGGGAATGATTTATGGGCTCGGCCATGGGAGGTAATTTTGCATGACATGAAATGGGACTTGGATGTAATGAGATCATGATGACTGGATCTGGCCATTGCTTGGTCAGCCATGTTGCCAAGAAGGCTGTGGAGGTAAGCAAGGGACGTCAAGTCCCTGGAAAAAGCCAGAAAAAGGTTAAACAGACATATGGCAGTTTTTATGTTAGAAACATGGGGGATAAACATAACACAGGTCATTGAATATGGTTACGCAGATGACTACAGGCAGGACTGGGTACACCTGTCTGATGTAATCAATGACATGCTTCTCCTGAGAATAGAAGTGGCCATTGAAGATTGGGAAGCACAGGAAAATGGTTTAGGGGTAGCCCATCATCCATCACTAGGGCAGGAGATGGGCTAATGAAAGGATGAGAAAGTGGGAGAAGGAAAAAAGTGAACAGAAGGATTAGCAGAGGATATGGGGTGAGGATAGGCATGTGTTGGGTTAACATCCAGCCATGCTAGGCACCTTTTGAGGTTATCATCTCAGGGGTACAGAACTGGGGGTTGGGTGGGACATCCGACCTCAGGAAAGAAGGAGGAAAAACAAAAAGCACAAGAGGGGTATTGGGTAGATACCCGAGCCACTGAAAGAAAAGAGGGGTAGAGGAAGAGTGTATGGAAGGGAAGAGTAATAACAGAATGTTTACAAGATGTCAATGCATTTGAAGATGGAAATGGATGATGTAAATAGTTATTGCAAATAAAATGATTTTATTGATGTAAAATAGGGATTTTATGAATATGTAATAAAACCGTGGCCAATTGAGCACCCAAAAGATGGAGTGTGGTCTCATCATTTCACAGGGGAAATCCTCATGATAATATTAGATTAATGAGTGACCCTATAATGTTATGTCGAGCTATGAAAAAACACACGATGACAGTGAAAAAATAAGCTTCCACATTTATAGCATATAGCGTCTTTCAAGATGCTTTATTTTGTCCTGGATTGTGTTGCTCCCTTGTGATTAAAGTCTTTGTTATTATTTGTATTGTATATTTGTTTTCATTTTTGGAATGTGTTATTAACAACTGCTACTGTTTAGTCACCTTTCCCATAGTCAGTAAGCTCTGAACCTGCCACTTTAAAAGAAGATGCATCCAAAACCAATAGGGCAACCCCAATACTTATTTCATTTGCTATACTTACAGACATATTCTGCATCTAACAACATGGATTTATGATGCTGACATATGATTTGTTTGAAATGCTAGTACAAGTAATGTGTCATACTATAAGTAATCTACAATTTACTTTTACATTTGGAAAAATAAAATAGATATCATTACAAATGATGTATCATTGTCTTATTTCTACTCATATTAATAACTAAAGCAATACTATTATTACTCATAAAATTATCTGAACTCTTACTGATTTTTTATCAGGAGACATTAAGTGTCAATATATAACAAAATAAAACAAAGAAGCCATGGTTTATTTTCTGGATTTGTAATATTTGTTTGACCATCATGCAGTTTGCCCAAAATTATTAATTTGACACAGAGGGCCGGATATTCAAACTGCGCCCAAAATGTGCGCAATAGCAGGAGCAAGCACAAGTCCATTGCGCTCATGTGCAATAGATGCGATATTCAAACATGGAGCAAGGCAAATTGAGCAACCAGCCAACATCTGAATATTGCACAACCTGCGCCATAGCACAACCAGGAAGGGGAAGCTGAGCAGATACGATGCGCTATAGAGCAACAAGGCCAGCCCAGCTGAGTAGTCCAGAGGCGCCATAGCACAAGCTGGGAGCCCCCCAACAGCAGAACAATGGAACTGCACAACCAGGGAGGTAGGCAGGGGACCACTACCCATGCCACAGATGGGCACAGGAACACACTGCAGAACTAACAATGCACCCCCACACCCCAAGCACAGCATAAGTGGGGGAGGAACGGAATATCCACCGGCCCATGGGGACAAGCCAACAAAGCACAGCCGGGCCATGTTGCCCCAGCACACCCACTGACAAGCTGAGACTACCACACAAGGGGGGCGGACCACCCCAGTGTACATCAGCCACCCCTTGTGTACAGCACACCCTGCACTGTGACCCCAAGACACCACCCACGAGCAGTGACCGTCACTGCAGAAATCCTCATGCATCCCCCCGTCACACTGCAACCTCGTGTACCACAGAACCATACAAGCCAGACCCACCATGAGTACCCAGCAGTGGGTGGCAGCACACGGCAAGACCGACTGAAAGCCACTCCCACACCAAAGCCATCTCCCCACGCACACATAAACATACCCATGACAATACCACCCCAGATGCCATGCACACCACTGCAACTGAGCACCTATAGCCAGCTGCAAATCAGAGACCACCACAGAATTCATATCAAAAATATATATTTCTAATTAACATAACAACAATTACAATAGGAACAACCATAACTATATACAAATATACAATACAGGGGTGGGGGTACGGGTACAAGGTAGGGGTGGGTTAGGGACAGGGGTGAACAACTGGGAGAGGGAAGGCAGGGTGTGAGTGATGGGTAAAGGGGGAGGTGATGGGCAGCTACTGCCTGCCAGCCCGCTCTCCATCCACCTGGTGCTGGTCCCAGGGCCTCCTCCTGCACCTAACACCATGGTGTTGCAGGTCCCACAGGATGGCGAGGGAATCCATGGCCACCTGTATGAGCTGCTGAACTGATCTCTCAATTCACCACAGGATCCGGACACCTAGAACAAGGGATCAGAGTAAATTGCTGTTACTGCCCATATCCCTGAAGCCCACCCATCATGCATGGCATACAGCCAAGTGCCCTGCTCCTGCGATGGACTGCACCCACCCACAGTGACCATGCACAAGACATGCCCAACAAGGCAGCAACAGCCATGTGTGCCACTGCACACACACACACACCGCCCATGTCCAACACAGCACAACCAAGACTGTACAGTGACGTGGCTATGCAGTGGGATGGCAGTGCCACAGCCATGTGCCCAGTGCACGCATGGACCACTATTGATGCACTCCCAGACATGCAGTGCCACTGAACAGTGCTGACTGTCACATGTCGCGTGCATGGCAGTGTTGTCCATGGATGGTGGCCATGCCCTGCCCCCCCAAACAGCATGCAATAGCATTCATGATGTCATGCCACTCACCCTCATCATGCTGCTGCTGCTGCTGCTGCTGTCGTGGTTCATCACCACCACCACCAACACCATGCACAGCCACCGCTGCCACCTCTTGCTGCACCTCAGCCGGGGCCCTCCTCCACTCCGCCATGCCTGTGGGAAACAAAAGGTGAGAAACACATCAGTGAAATCCCAAAGCAGACATCCCCCTGCCCCAATGAGTCTGCCCACCCACCCAGCCAGACCCATACATCACATATCCTGTAAACACCGCCACAGCCAACCATAGACCAACCCTCCCCCATGTGCTAGACACAATAGACAGTGTTACCCATACTGACCATACAGGTGCATAGACAGCTCACCCACCTGGCTGAGGCACCACGCCCCTCCTGGCACGTGACCAAAGATGTGCCAGTAATGCCGGCTCCCTCCTCCGCAGGTCCCCGTACCAGTGCCTGCACTGCTCTGTGGACCTCCGCTGGCCAGAGGCCTCCTCAACGGCAGTGGCCACCTGCTGCCACACATGGGTTCTGGCCATGTTGAGGGGTTCATCCCCAAATAGTGGCCCATGGTGAGGCTCCACTATGGCCACCAGGTTGCGAGTTTGAGTGAACTCCATTGGGGGGGCTCTCCTGCGTGCCATCCCTGCATGTATAGTAGGCAATATGGCACTCCACAGTGCGGCAACCCCACGTTGAATTGTTGCGCAATACAACTCCGCTATTCCCTATTGCGCTGTTGGTATAGTGCTGCCAGTCTCTAGCGCGCTGTTACCAAACAGCGTGATAGAGCGGCAGACATGCCATACATACAGCGCCAAGGGGGCAAAGGTTGGGCACAGGGTCATGGGTCACTGGCGCAAGGCCACGCACGCCATCGGACGTCTATGAGTCCAGTGCAATTGGTCACCTGTGTGCCATTGCCATAGTGGACTATTGCGCAGTTGTGCCACAGTGCCATGTAGTGACCGTCGCTGTAGTGCCACTGGCACAATGGTGGCCATGTCCCGAATTGCTTATTACGCACAGCATGTCATCAGTGTGGCAGATGCCTATGTAAGCTACCTGGGCATGTGCAATGTGGTGTACTACACAGTCACAGAACTGCGCCATTGGCTCAGACAGTTCAACCATATTGCGCAAAGCGCAACAGGGCGACATTCAGCCGTCATATGCAAATCATCCGATTAGCCATTTAATGGCGCAGCGGCGCAATTTTCATCTCATTAAAGTTGTTCCAGTCCTAATTTGCATGCATTGCGCTATAAATATGCGACACTGTTTTGCAGTGGTCATATTCGGTTACTGCAGTTGATAGGTGAGTTGCATGCATTGTGCTGTTCCGGACCATGGCCTCAGAGAATTGCTGTGTACTGCACAGTCACAGGTGACCACTCTCACCCATACAGGCTGTGAAATGACTGAGCAAAGACTGGGTGAGGAGGATGATGGTGGACGGAAGAGGAGGCCCAACTTTACGAAGGCTGAGATGGAGGCACTGTTCGAGGCCTACCTGGATGAGGAGCCACTTCTCAGTGGATGGCGGGTCACCCCTCAGACCCGTGCTGCTGCATGGTAGGGAGTGGCATGTGCCATCAACCTGCATGGCAGCCACCAGCACTCTGTGCAGGAGTGTAAAAAGAAGATGGGGACTGACAGGAGGAGGGTGAAGGAGAAGGTTGCAGCCATCAGGGCAGCACGTGCTGCAACAGGCGGGGGACAGCCGGAGGTGGTGCAGCTGACTCCAGGCAGAGGACATGCTCACTGCAAGCATGCAGCGCAGTGCCATTGAGGGTGTTCCTGGAGGTGGCTTCCAGACAGGTGGTAGCCCATCACTGCGTGGTATGTCATGGTCAGGGGGGAAGGTAGTTCACATGCACTAACGTGTCCTTCCTTTCTGTTACAGATCCTGTGCATCTGCAGGGGTCAGCAGTGGAGGGCATGTCCTCTGCAGACAGCCATCTGGAGTTGGAGGAGGGACCATCCACCTCTGCAGATTGCCGGTGTGCACTGCGCCAGTGTGCATGCCTGGTTACCTTTACTGATGTTGAGACAGGTGTGGGGAGTGCCCTTCCTGTGTCTCAGCGGTCTGGCATGAAAGCATGCCAGCATGCTGTGGCTGTGGCTGTGGCTGTGGCACAGACCTGCACCAATGATGATGCACCAACCACTATGAGCATTGACATGTGTGTGTCACAGAATGGACACACAGCAGGACAGCTCATGCCCATGGACCTAGCTGGTTCCGATGTGTGTGCCAGCATGTCAGCACAGTCCCAGGCTGTGCCTGTCAGCACCGGTGGTGCAGCACCAGTGGCTGTGCAGGTCACTGGCACTGTTGCGGCCACAGCAGTGGAACCACTGATCCTGTGGGCACAGCAGGTGGAGGGGCAGCAGCAACAGTCACCCACTGGGACTGGGGGTACAGGGCCCAGCGGTGATGTAGGTGCACCGCCTGTGGACATGCCCATATCTGGTCCTGGTGAGCAGCGGCCACCCTCAAGGGGTGCTGTACATCAGGCCCTTCCATACCCTGAGGGACAGGTTGCCGATGTGGCAGACGACCTCTTTGATGATCACACCCATCTGCTGCAGGCATCAGTACAGCAGCAGATGTGGGTTGCAACATCTGTGGAGGCACTGTGTGTGGCTCTGCAGTGGCACAGCAGGGACACCGAGAGGATCCTGTCCCAGATTGACCATTTTCAGGTGGATGTGACCATCGCCATTGACAGGCTGACACAGGCAGTGGTCGGTGTCGTGGCCACATTGGGCACACAGTCAGATGCCCCTGTGCCACTCAGACTATGCAGTACACTATCCACTCCCTGTTCCCGGCATCGTGTGACACCCACCCTTTCGACACCGGGTTCAGCTGTGGGCATCCCGAGCACCCGTGGTACAGGTATGTTCGGTATGCTGCAGACCCCTGTGCGGGCAAGGTCGCATTCACGTAGAGGGACCCCTAGTGGTCCATCGGTGTCACCCCATATGGCCTGTGCTCAGCCTGCCAGTGCTGCTGGGTCTCGGTGGGGCCGCCCACGCATCCGAGGTGGCCGTGGCACTGTGCCACATGACTGAGCTGTCTCCCAGTGAGGCCCTGTCGGGTGCTGCCCTGTGTGCAATGTGTGTTTCGGTGGGCAGTGCACCAGTGGGTGCCCTGCCCTACACGCAGACACAGGGACCACCTGCACACCCTCCCGACTGCTGTCCACAGGTGCGTGTGCATGATGATGCCTACATTGCACTGTACACCAAAGTGCAAAGGTGCCCAGCATCTGACACATGTACATGGACTGTAAAGGTGGTGGTGGTGGCCTGTGGATGTGTGCATTTTTAGTGTCTGTGATACTGCTCTGTTGTGCACCTGACCCCTGTGTACTTTGTGCCTGTTGTGTGTGTGTGTGTGTGTGTGTGCGTGTGTGTGTGTCTGTCCATGTGGCATGTTACTGTTCACCCCTCCCTGGTTGTATGTGTGTGCTTCTGTGCCCTGCCACTTCCCTTGCCATCATGTTATGCACCCCTGGTGTGTTTCCCTGTGTGTATGTGGGTTGTGCCCTAGACACTGTTGGTTGCACATGCCCCATGACTTACCTTTGTTAGGCGAAGTGCTCCTCTGTGATGGTGTCCCAGTGCAGCTGGGCCAGCCGGATCAGTCGGGGATCATGCCATCCAAGGGGGGGCTGCTCATCCCCATCATCACCGGCATCACCGGCGTCCCCATCGCTGTCCCACTCCTCGACCTGTACGACTATCCCACAGTCTTTGGCCATGTTGTGCAGGATACAACAGGCCAGGAATATTCCACAGGCCTTTGAGGGGCTATACTGTAGGGCACCGCCGGAGGTGTCTAGGCATCAAAAGAGTGCCTTCAGCATCCCAAACACCCGCTCAATGATGTTACATGTGGTGGCGTGTCCCTCATTGAAGCATTGCTGTGATGGGGTCATGGGCCGACGGTAGGGTGTGAGCAGCCAGGGACGGAGTGGGTATCCACTGTCACCTGTGTGGAGATAGTGGAGGTTAGTGTCTTGTTCAGGCTCATATTGCCCCTAACCCTGTGTGCCACACCCATGGCACCTGTGGCTTACCCACCCTTGCCCCAGATTTGCCAATCCTACATGCATACTCACCCATTAGATGTCCTTGTGGGGATGTTCCCTCTCTCGAATTGATGGCACAATGCTGATTGGTATCATATGAATGAATCGTGTGCTCCGCCAGGGTGCGTGGCACATACATTGATGATACACCCACTGGCATCACACACCACCTGGCAGTTGACACTGGAAAATCCCTTCCGATTCCAATAGGCAGCCCCATCGGGGCCAGGTGGCATGCGAATGGCCACATGGGTGCAGTCTATCGCCCCTAGCATGCCAGGCATACGTGCTACCCTGTGGAACTCCTGTATGTTTGCTGTATGCTCCGCCGCGGTGCTGGGGAAATGGATGTACTCCGCAGCATGTGGCAGCAGTCCGCTGAGGAATTGGGTGAGGATGCATGACATGGTCGACTGTGTTATGCCTGTGGTATCCCCTGTTGGTCTCTGGAAGGTACCTGTGGCGAGCAAGCACATGCAGGCTGTTACCTTTGTCTCCACTGACAGAGCGTGACTCAGTCATGAGGGTGCCTGCATCACATCACTGCACAGCTCACAGAGCCACCTAAGTATTGTCTTGTTCAGGTGGTACTGGCCCACAATCTCTACATCTGAATAGAGCTCAAAGCAGATGTGGGCTTGGTACTGCCTGTTGGGGGCGTACCGCCGACGGGCCCTTCCACGGCCACGTCCCCCTGCAGCATGCCTTCTCACCCCTCATTAACAGCCTGTGGAAGCTGGCACTGTCCATGTCCCTGGCTTGTGTTCCCCCCCTGGCTGTTATTGCTCTGTTACCCCCGCTGTCCTGACTGCTACATCCACTGCACTGGGTACACCTACTGGCCTCTGCACTCTGTGGCCCCACACACCTTCCCTTGCCCCTCTTCTGTCCTGTGCTCTCCCTGGCCTGCACTGTTTGTCACTCTGGCCTTCTCTGTCTCCCTGTCTCATGTGGCTTCCCTGTAGTGTTCTTGTGCCTCTTCCTTGAGCCTTTTTATTTTGGCTCATTTCTGTTATGGTGCAACTTCCACCTGATCCACTGTTGTGCATGCACAAGCCTTTGAATATTGTATTGCGCATTTTATGCATGGTTCCACCCCCTTCGGTTGCGCATACCTTCATTAGCATTGAGCTGTTGCTCAGTATGTTTTCTGTGGTGCAACTGCCTCCTGCTGAATATCGCAGAATAGCGCAATTTCCGACTTGCGCTGCCGCAACCTTATTGCGCATGGCGCAACCCTTTTGAATATCCCACCCAGAGTGCAGAAACACCAGGAAATGTCCTTAAAGAGACATATAAAACTGTTATTTTTCAATGGGAAAAATCTAACATCAAGTATTAGGCTCATTCATATCAACTAGTCTTTTTGATATGCACAAACATAAAGATTAAGCATGGTCAGTTAACAAATCAGATCAGTAAAGAAGGATCAAACTGCCAGTGGCTACATGTGAGAGCAATAACATAATTTAAATAAGCATTTTTCAATGCCAAATATTGTCTTGCTGGCACTGGCATTGGTAGTGCAGGAGTTAAGAGAGATGTATAATAGGAATGGCAGGGAAGAATGGAACTGACATCAACCCCACCCCATCATGCTAAGACTGATGGGCACCGATGTGTGCCTTTGAGTTGTTGGTCATAACACTCATGCCACTGTGCCTCATCCTACCCTGCAGACTCTGGCAAGTGTTGCGTTGTGCCTTGGGGTCAGTGGGCCTTATGCTCAGCCCATTCCAAAAGAAAATACATTGAGATGGGTATAGTATAGGAGAATGTGGTGATCTTTGGGTCTAAAGATTCCGAGGCTCACCTTGATGCCTGTTATTGGCTGCAGGGTGGGGGCAGGAGTGGAATGGCCTGAGCATTACAGCCGAAAATCCAAAGTCACAGCCTTAATGCCTGTCAGTCTCTATAGAGTGGAACGTTATGGATAGAAACCCTAACACCCCGGGCATTTGTTGGTATTTGCACTGCAAATTTTCAACATAAGCTTTTTGTGACCCCACCTCATGAAAGCATTTGGGACCTCTGCTCATGAAACTTGGCACTGTGATTTTGTTAATCTGTCCCAAACATTGCCTGTGGATCTAGCTAGTTCCCAGAGATGGCCCCTATGTTTTAGCTTCTTTATGAGGGCACCAGATAGCCACAGGTTGCAGAGAGATTTGACTTTGCACTTTTTTAGCAGGGCATAGGTGTTACAGGCTTCATTGAACATGAGGATGAATTGTTCCAGGGCGGAATTTGTGTCAGCGGCCCTGTGGATGGGAGACCAGTCCTGTTGGAGTAGGTGTGATTTTAGGAGGGATAGGTGACCATGAGGTAGGACTCTGCTGAGGATGATTTTTGATGGTGATTTACAAAATTTGTTTGACCAGGTACAGCTTATGGGGGAGTGGTCACTGAGTGAGTCAGGAAGGACGGTGGAGTTTCTGATCCTAGTGGGGTGGCTGGTCAGGATCCAGTCCAGTAGCGTGCTGGTTCCAGTTTTATAGTTCTTTCTGGTTGGCGAGTCCAGCATCTGAGTAAGCTTTGCTGATGTGACAGAATCCCTGACAGCTCTCACCTCAGCTCCCAGCCAGTTTAAGTTGAAATCACCAAGTAGGATGGTTTTGGAGTTGAGTGGTAGTGTTTTTGTGAGGTCTAGCACAGCGTTGAGGCCAGGACCCTGTTCTTTAGGTGGGATATGAACGGTAACAACCATGAGAGCTTTATTTTGAGCACCAAGTAGGATTTTGATGTGTAGCAGCTTAGCAGAGGATGTCGGTGGGTCCATGTGGACAGGCTGCCCCTGAAGATTGTCTTTTAGGTACAGTGCATATCCTCCCCCTCTTTTAGACTTCCAATCAAGCCTAAGGATATTATAGCCTGAGAGGGAGATTGCTTGATCAGGTACCGAGGGGGTGAGCCAGGTTTCTACTACTGCCAGAATATCAGGGTGGTGGAAGCTTGCAAAGGCTTGCAGTTTGTCAAGCTTCAGTATTAAGCTACAGATGTTCAGGTATATGATTGAGAGAGTGCCCGATTGGTTGATTTGGGTGGCAACCCTAGCTGTCTTTGGACCTGAGTTGGGGTGAACATTTCCCGATAGTAGCAGGAGTAGGAGCAAGAGTTGCAGGGTGGCCAGGCGTAATTCCCAGAGGGAGAGCTTGCCAGTCTTTTTTGTGAAGGAGAAAGCTGAGGAGTGGATGTGGGGGAACAGCAGGAGCATTGTGTAATGGGAAGGTAGGACTCTGCTGAGGATGATTTTTGATGGTACACTCATAAGAAGGTGCAGATTAGTAGTAAGGTGATGTCCCCTGTGGGCTGGGTTAAATTCATAAGGAAGAGTGCCAGTGCAGCTATAGAAGCAATTCGGTACATAGCTTTGGAGAGGTGATGGGAAGCAGGCTGAAAGATAATGGAGCAGAGGGGGAAGGGCAGTGAAGAGGAGGAGGAGGTAGAAAATTGAGGTGGTGGTATGCATATTTAAAAGAGGTGGGGGGTGAGAGGGGCAGGCAGGCAGTAGGAGCAGTGGGCAGGATGAGCATAGGATGAGAGGGCATGGAGTGAGAGAAGGCAGAGAAAACAGGGCCCAACAGGGAGCAAGAAAGGGAGGGACAACCCAGGAGGACATGGTGAGAGAACTATTTAATTAAGGTGGGAGGTGGGGGAGGGGGCAGGGGAACAAATTTGGCTAAATTGCATTAAAGTCAATGCGCGCAATGGCCCTGAGACAAGTCAGAGTAGCAGCAGGAGATGCAACCAATAAGAGCTCAGTGGAAAAGGCTGGGTCCAATCAGGGTTCGGCACTGAGTGCACTGGGCCAATGGTGGCACTCACAGCTTTACCAGGCAGAGGAGGACTTCTTATCCCACTCAGGTGGATCCGAGTTTCAGCCAGGAATTGAGCGGTGGGGCGGCAGGTCCCAGGGCCACAGTCGTGCCTTTGGTGGGCAGATGCAGCCTGGTCAGAGGCTAGGATCTGGAAGAGGGAAGGGGGGACATGATGCTGAGGTGTATTGGGCACATGATGCCGAGGTGTATTGGGCACCCATCAGCAAACAAATAAACCTTGGGGGAATTTATGTCAATGGGGATTGTGATCCCCTGTCGACAAATGAACTGGGGAGGGGGCATGCCGACAGGAGGATTGAGCAACCCCATCAGCAAATGATATGGGGAGGGGGCATGCAGACAGAGGGATTAGGTACATCCAAAGTCGGCTTGCAGGGGATTGTGAGAGATGGACAGCTGACAGGCAGCATGTTAACTGCAATGTTACACCAGGCAAGGCACTCCCTGCAGTGACGGGTCACTTCCTCATTGCAGCGATGAAATTGTTTTAAGTTGTTGGCATGCTTTTGCAGTGCTGTCATACACAATGTGCTATTTTATTTGTGGCACAAAACCCAACCCGAAAAAGCTGTTGGCCACAACGCGACTGCACCTCTAAAACCTGCTACTCCACAGTAAGCTACCACAATATGCTGTTTGCACTGCACGTGCAAGACAACATAAAAAGGGTAGGAGTGATGGCTCAGGTCTCATCCCATCTCATTTTCATGGTACATGTCATTGCAAGCAAGTTAGGAAATGGAGATGAGCATTGTCAGGAGGGCAACAGTCCCCCCACAAAAACAAAAAGCACATCACGGAAAAAAGTTCAAAAAAATACCAAAAGATAGTTTCATTCAGGTTCTCAGTATACCTGTAGTACTGGATTATGTGCCACATAGCACACTCTTCAGTTTTAGTTGCCAAATGTGCAATGAAGAAGATCTGGCTTTGAATTCTGTGCAGTACGTTAAGCATAAAGAAGTTTCATTCACACAAAGGCACATGTTTTGGAGGGACACCAACAGTGCTGCTGCAGGTTCTTATTTCTGTGAATGGAATGGTAAGGCTTTTGTACTTTATGGAGACATCAGTAGGGCTTTAAATGTGGGGGCATGGCTGGTTTAATAAAAATAATGTTTCTTTTTTATTTTTGAACAGATATACCCATCAACCTGTCAACATTTAAAAAGAATAAAAGAATCGCTGTCTTTCAGAACTGGGTATATACAGTTAGAAGGGGAATTTACGCTGGACATCTTGTGGCCTACTGTGCTGCTGTGTAGTGCAGTTGGCAGCTGTTTGCCGTAAACATATAAATGAGCACCTCACAAGATGTAAGAGGAGAGAATAATCAGCGCATTGTTTATCAGCAAGATACAGGGCCAGACCCCTTTACAAAACAATAGCTGTGATATATGACTCAAATAAATAAACTGTCCCAACAGTGATGTGCTGGAGTGAGTGAAATAGTTCACACAGTGACCTTTTAAAATAAAACACTGCAGAAATTTTTAAATGCATTTTCTCTGTAGCTTAGCAAAAAAAAAAGGAATCTTGCAAAAATATAAACCCTAAAAACACATATGCACATGCAAAAACTGCAGCATGCACAGTTTATAAAATACAACTGGCTACTCAGATAAGCCTACTTAATCACAGGTACAGGAGTCAACTGCAGGACATGGTGACTGACTCTGTTCCAGGTCAAGGGAACAGGCAATAGATAGTAATAGAAACTGACCTAGGTATGTTGCAAAGAGGAGGTCAACATTGAAAGACAGTAAAAATACCATGCCTTGCAGGCCACTGCAGTGGCAGGATTCATCAACAGCCTCAGCTGAAAGCGTAAGTATTATGCACATGCTACCATCTACCGCTGAGTCCTGTGCCATTTATTAGAGCAAAATTGTCATATTGAAAGACAGACAAGCTAGCAACAACAGGGAATTGAACCCCTAATGTTGTACTGTGCCCTACAGCTTTGTCAGAGGGCACTGCCAGACATAGAGATACATGAAGGCGGAGTCAAGGTAGGCAATGAACCTAATGTTTTGGGCCTTGGCCAACACAGTGGAATATCCTGGTGCTGGGTCAAACTGATCTGAGGGACAGACCATCAGAGAAAAGTTACATGGGCAACTGTCTGCACTCAGCAGGAGGGTTGTGGGGTGTGTAGCTGGTAGTTGTGCAGAAGGTCAAAAATACAGAAAGTGAAGAGAGGCACAGGAACAAAGAGATGAGAAGAAGGAGATTGTCCTTATTGTGACTGCTGTCCAATGGTTCTATGTCATAATAGTGAATGCGTTATGGCAATTGCTATTATGACGAGTGCATATCGCTAAACAGCAATTCGGTGATATACACTTGCAGGCAACCGGGCACACATAAATCATTAAGTGTGTTTGCAGGTGGGGGCTGTGCCCCCTTCCACACTCCCCTTGTAGAGGGCTTTGCCTCCCGCACCCTCTTGATTAATAATTAACACCAGGGGGGTGCATGTTGGGGAGGATGCACAGGCCCAGACCCAAACCCAGGACCTGCTCCATTGGAGCAACCATCCCTACCCACCACACCACGTAGCTAGCTCAGTGGAGCAGGCAAATTTGAGGGTAGTGACTGTCTTCCCTATCCTTCCCCTTTCCCTCTCTATTTATTGTTTCCACATGCTTTTCCCTTTCCTTGCAGTCACAGTCCTCAGTACCCTGGCAGGAATCCCTTGATAACAGTACAATAACATGAGTTGCTGTTTTGACGGGTGACCATATACAATCGCTATTATCATTGGCTACCCTGTCGATTTACTAAAGATGTTCTGTGACATCTGGGTCAACTAGCCATGATGGTCCCATAGGGGGAGCAGGAAGCAATCTGTGTTGAGTAAACGGTGTACTTGAATTCATTCTGGCAGAATTTATCATCAAGCCTACCAGGCATTGAGATGCAGCAAGGTGCATGCTGGCAGAATGCACCAGAATTAAGCACCATGTCCTTTCAAGACCAGTTGTATGTCCCCACACCCTTCCTGGGTTACTATCTGGTCAGCAACATGGCATGTACTGTCACAAACAATGCTACTGTTGGCTAGGAAGAAGCGATCAATGGAAAATCATGGGAAAAGGTCACTGGCCCACCAGGTAATGTGGCATTGGTGATGGGGGGGGGACCACTAGACAGCATGGGCTACTGGGCTGTGGTGTAGATGGATGGGGAATCCACTAAACCATATAGATACACATAGGGGTTAGGGATAGAAAAATTGCTGGCCCACCAATGAACAGACAACTTGTTGGGGGGGCGCTAAGGAATGGGGCACACACCCAGCTTTGAAACTTGTTTGCCCAGAGCTGCCACCATGGCACATTGTTAGGCATAACAGTATGCACCAAGTACATGCTGTAGTGCCATGCTGTCCCACAGTTGCCAGCGCATACCCAGACTGTGCCAGGCACAAACACTGTTCCAGGAAAGACAATTTGCATTGCACCACAGTCATGGGGTGGGAGTGGGGAAGTCATCCACCTGTACCCATTTTGGTAAATAGCACATTTGGTGGAAGTGTAAGTTAAACACATTTTGCCACACTGAGAGAGAGAGAGAGAGAGAGAGATGACAGACAAACAGACAGTAAGGGAGAGGGGGAGAGAGAGAGAGAGAGAAATATATAGATGGATAGATAGGTAGATAGACTGACTGACAGACAGACAGATGTATACACAATCATACATCGATCCCTATCTACACTCCTGGCAAAGTTCATGTGCTCATGTAAGACTAAGGTGCCTCATGCAGGGGTTAACAAGGAGGAGGTACTCAGATTACCACCCTAAGAAGTTCTAAAAGGATTCCTCAGTATTCAGGACAACATATAATAGTCAGACACAATTCATTTTATATTTAATTGTTTGTATTTTCTCCCTTTTTTTTAATTATTGAAGACATTTGCATGAAAACAGGATCTTTTTTCCCATGCTCCATTTGCTTCTTTGACTTATCCCTTCATTGATAGATGTGAAATGTGACAAGTGTTAATAGGCTCAGTTTCTTCATAATAAAGGCTCCAGATAAAATATGATCCAATCCCTTAAAGAATTTGAACAACTCCTTTTTCTGGGCAAAGGTCAATAAACCAAAGCAGTACATTGAGAGAAGTAACTCACAGAGCAGACTGTGTCATGTATCAAAGGTAATTAAAGACTAGACTAAATGAACAAAGAGTGTTCCTTGGACCAGGAGGAGAAACTTGATCATTTTAACTAAGTCTTCTTCATCTGCAACTGCCCAGTCTGAAACAGCTCGGCACAGGACAAGATGTTCCTTGGCCTGTCATCTAGCAACCAAGTTCTTTTTCAAGGACTGGTTGCTAGGTGGGTAGAAAAAATTATCCAGTGCGATATTCTATGCAAACTACATTTCAGGGTTCAAACATGAGACAAAAGGAAATGACTTAGAATACCTCCGAGATCAAGAGTGGCCTTGAGACTGTGTGTGGCTACGACTCTTGGATTGGGAATGACAATACTTCTGCTTTTTTGTAAGTCCTTCAGAAACAGCATGAACTTCCCAACAACTGGTGTCATTGGACTGTGTATGTTGAGTCAAACATAGTGTCAAGACCATAGTTGGAGTGTTGTCACCATAGAGCCCACTGAGCAACTGATGTAAGTTTTTTTCCAGTTGTTTAACCAGGAGTGGCACACTGAAAG
Organism: Neoceratodus forsteri; assembly: GCA_016271365.2. Lineage (NCBI taxonomy): Eukaryota > Metazoa > Chordata > Ceratodontiformes > Ceratodontidae > Neoceratodus > Neoceratodus forsteri. The sequence goes on along the minus strand of CM028135.1, from coordinate 561,942,394 downwards.
CTTGTTTACAAGTGTGACCTAGGAGCACAGGGAAGTTAGGTGACTTGCTCATGGTCACTCAGTATGCAAGTGGAGGCTGTGTGATTCAAACCCAGATCTCCAGATTTGCAGCTCAGAGCCTTAAACTACTGCGCAATATTGCCTTGTTGTGCACACGATCATCTGCACACATTTCAAGCTCAAATGTGTTTATGTCAATCAGAGTGAAGTTCTCCTCTCAGTGCTCATTGGCCCAGGATGCCAGCTGATACATTTGCACTACTTCAGAAAGTACTATTTGCAAAGTGGTGGACAACTAGACCCCTCAATCCCTACATTTTTGTAAAGCTAATTAGTTGACCTGTCCAGCAATATATTACGTTTGGGGAAATACATTATTTAACAGGCATTTGTAGGTCCTCCAATCCATTTCAGTGAATGTTAGAATAAGAACCCTGGGCTATAACATTTTACCCACATTCAAAGTGACTTCTGTGAGAAGTAACCCCATTAAATAGCTTTCAGGAATGTATTACATTGGAGGATTGAACCTGGGGATTGGTGCTGCCAAAGTTATCGTGCTAGTGCAACTCATAATTTCAGTAGCACGAGATATGGTCTTTGGTGATTGGGCACCTACAATAATGGCGACCCAATCCCTGGCCCATATTATTGTGGCTATGGTAGGGCAGGGTGGCCTGATTGGGAGAGGTGGCGAATATAGTGATGGGATGTCACTAAATGTATGTGCATGGGGGGGGAGCAAACACACACAGTGAGGGGTGGGAGGGGAAGAGAGGAGTGGTGTCCTGGGGTGGGTTGTCGAGCCAACCCCATGGCATGGTAGGTGAGTTGGTGGCATTGGTGGGTAGAGTACTGGGTTCAGATCTGAGCCTTTTTTTTTTAATGTTTTGCACCCTCCGACATGCACCCCCTGGAACTGAGAATCCTTAAGTAGGGGGGTGCGGAGGGCTCAGCCCCCCCCACATAAAACATTAAAAGACTAAGTCCCCCATGCCATTATGCTATGCGCTGGGGTGTCAGAGCACCAAAATAAATTTTTGGGAAACTCTAACTTCGTGATAATGGCGATCACCTTTAGGCTTTTGCCATTATCACATAAACCCATAATTTTAATTCTGGGCTCTGTCTTAGTCCCATTTGAGCCCCCTTATCAATCAGGCTATAAATAGTTGACCTCTCAGCCCCTTCACAGTTTTAAAGCACATTCGATTCCCATCTACCAATGTTCGTCATTTGTGAAAAACATGTTATTTATTGGTTAATGCAGGTCATGGAAATTGCTGCAATGAATATTAAAATATTTCAACTTGATCTTTAATTTTGTTAGATTTAAGAGCTCATATTGTCTAGCTGATTCTAACCTATCTTCAAAATGACTGCAATTAGAAGTAACATAGAAGTTGATGGCAGATGAGGAACCAAAGGCCCATCCAGTCTTCCCATCAAAGTAGTCCTACTAGACAACTTTTCAGAAATGTATCACACTGGAGGATTGGACTTTGGTGCTTAGCATTATTAATGCCCTAAAGCTTTCTAGTACATCCCATAGTTTCCATTCCAGGCCTAGTCGAAGTCCCTTTGGGCTCCTTATCTCCTAGACCCTAAATGGTGGACCCTGCAGCCCTCAAATTTTTTAAAGCTAATTAGTTGCCATGTCAAACAGTGCATTACATTTGAGACAATGATGTCCTGGGCAGGTAAAGGGCTATATAGCATCATGGCAAACACAGATGTTAAAATATGTTGGTTTTTCCATGCATTGATACATGTTGATGTACATCAATATTCATTTTCCCATAACGGTTTTTACATGCTTTTTTTAATATTCCAATTCTTGGTTCACATAAAACATTAACAAATGAAATGGCATAGGTAAGTAGTAACTCACATCAGGGCATGGTTTTCTACAAAATTAATGCATGTCCTGGGTGAATTGTAAGACATGAGGCCAATGGCCAAGTACCATTCAGAGCACCCAGGCAGCGCAATAATTCTCAAGAAACCCAAACTCTGGAGTGGGTTATTGTGATTATAAAATGGAAATGTTTTTTGTTCTGTTTTGTTTTGTATTGGTTAGTTAGGCTCTTTCAAGACAGAATATGTGAGTTTGCTAACAAAACCTGAATACCTTTGGATGACTCTGGGGAGCATCTTTAGTTTGAAGAAACCTATGCCACGTTGTGGGTTATTGCATTTAAAAAGTAGAACAGTTATTATTTTAATGCAAAATATGCTTATTTTTATTTAATGAGACTGTTGCTGCAAGGTTGATATAGGTAAGTTAGTTACAAACTGTGCAGTTTGTATGAAATTATTCAACAATCAGGTGATATGTTTTTTTTTTTGCCAATGAACTGTTTAGGAATGGTCACTTTCTTAAACCCCACTTTATAATTTCCAGTAATTTGCAGGTTTCTAAATGTTTGCAAGGAGGTGACAACACTTGATATAATGTTAGGAGGTGACAACGCTTGATATTGTGTTGACCACTACATCTAAAAATACTAGTTCCAGTCCATAAAACATGATAACACGAGGGGCGTCACCACAGTTGTACAGCCGAGGGGGCTATTGCCCCATAGTTAAAATCTTAACCCAACTAGGGGGGTCCAGGGGCATGCTCCCCCAGAAAATGTTGATATTTTTGCCTTTAAATGGTGGCCTTTCCTGCATTTTACAGGTGAACAGGAGCTACCTTGGCCATAGGAGCTACCCTGGCTGACCCAGAAGCTGACATTAAAATACTTTTTTCTGAAGATCTCCACACACAAACACTTCTGAATTGCCCCACATTAAGAGGGACATAACACATTTCATCCCTTAGAACTGCTCCTTTCCACACCCATAAGATACGGAAAATGTTCTGCCCACACAGAGAAGATGCTACAAAGTCAGACTTTAAAGTAGAAATTCAGAATACTCAGACACTGATTTGCTGAACATTACACTTTGTACAAAATTTAAAAAATGCACTAGTTTCAAGTGTTCTGAGATAGTATCTTCTAGCAATGTGAGGTGAGAAATAAATTCAGAGGGAATATGTGTGGAAAATCAAATAAGCAGACAAGCTACCTATATCAGAGTGTCTGGTCAAATAAACACACTAGCTACCTGCATTTTAATGAAAGACAACACAATTCAGATCAAAGGCAGTGCCAGCAGTTATATAGCATCAATGAAGACTCCTTCCCCATAGCCAGGTCTGTGATGACTGGGTCCTCCTCACTATATGCCCTACCCCAGTAACAAATTAGCACTTAAGTTATAAGCACCAATGCAGCTGTGCATGTCAATCCCTAGCTCAGTTACAAGCTCACCCTCCCAAATCGCATTGCACTGCGCTGTACATGTTTAGCACACATGCAGAAATAATGGACTTGAACTTTCAGTCTTTTTAAACTCAGACACCTCCTTTGTGAAACCAGCTCATTCTTATCCTCTAGCCAGGAAAACCAGTACCAGGCAGAAACAATGGCAGAAGCAAAATATTTTACATACTGTAACAGTTTCATGATGGACTGTTACTGTTTATTTTTTTGTTTTGTTTTTTTACAAGAATCATGAAAAGCTTAGACTAATTACCCTTCTCTTTTTAACCAACACAGAGAAAGCAAATTGAATTCATAGGATTTTAATAACCAGGTATTGATTTTAAGTTAATTCACTGACCAGGAAACTTTCCTCCAGGATTCAGAAGCTACCTCACACATTTAATAAAAAGTCAATCATTTCTAATTGCTTTGATGCCTCAGCCTGCCACTGCATCAGTCACACTCCTGCTGCATGGACTACTGCTCCTTGAATGGGTGCACTTTCATTTTGCAGGAGGACTAAGTGTAGTGAGATGGGGGTTAATCATACATACAAGTTAATAATACTACTGACTTTGTTCTGGTTATTTCACCCAATGCCAGCCATAGTTTACTTTTGGCTTCTTGTTCCCAGGTGGGAGCTGGATTCTGCCTCGGCTGTTTTCAACCTGATGCATCTGCACTTTCCATGTGACCCACAGACAAGGTCAGGCTGCCAAAACTGTATATGCAGTATTCACATTATTTGGATTGATACAGGTCAGAATATTTACGTCTGCGAGCTCAAAAACTTCATGGCAGGAAAATATTGCTGTCTGTACATCTTGTAAATCAAAAAATAGCATATTCCGCAAAAACAATCCTTCAAATGTAAACGGTTGGTCCCATTTGAAAAATAACACCTTGAATAGAGGCGGGTGGTTTTGTGGGGTACCAATTAAGGGCCCAGTGTCAGGGCAAAACACACTTGGCCACTTCTGCCTTCAAAACCTGGAAGTCTGGAGCCTTTCTGAATTGCTGAAGTGTGCAGCAGCACTACCAGATCCGACCACCATGGTTTCCTAAAACACAAAAATAAAACGACAGCACTGACTGGGCACAAGAAGGCAAGTAAAGCTAAGTGATAGCCAGCTCAGTTATCCTACACTGGTGAATAAATCCGCTCTCTCCCATTCACACCACTGCTTGGGATGCTTGAATAACCAGCTGTAACAGATTACTCTCAGTGCATCTGTCCCGTTTATGATTTGCACTTAGAACTCCACCTACAGTACAATGTACACACTTTAGTCAACAGAATGCCTGTCTCATGGTCACCTGACTCACTTCAGAAATTCAATTGCCCTAAAATTTGACAAACTTGCCCACTACCATAACTCATCTCCAATCTGAGATATCACTGACTTGCTCACTCAGTAAAGGGCATGTACCATGGGGGGCGAGAGCAGGTACAGCTCACCAGCTCACTGTCAGAGACTCTGCCATAAGGGCTCACTTAGTGCTCAATCCATCAGTTGTTACCTCAGGGTGGGTCCTATGAAAGCTGTGTGTCGGTGCTCACTTGCTAGTATCTCCCACAGGATCCACTCATGTTCCGATTAGTAGCTGTTTTGGCATCGGCATCTGCTAACTTTACTCTGGTCTCTCTCACCTCCCGCTCCCATGCAAAGTTAGTTCATTTTAAATAATGATGCTGTGTCACTGCCACCTTTGCCTCAGAGTACACGCGCTTCATGCTCGCCGCTCTCAGTATCACGATGGCATGATGCTATGGTGGTATTGTGCATAGAAGAGCACAGCAGCTAATTGACTGTGTTGTGGCATCATGTAACTAAGTGACCAATGCTAGTGCTAGTGATACAGTGTCATGCATCAGTTGCACATAATACCAATGTTGTCTTCCTGTGGGACATTAAAAGTCCTGCTTTTTGACAGTTATGCAAGTTACATAACTGTCAAAAAGTGAGACTTTTAATATCCCCCCAGGAAGACTTAAAGATTACCACAGAAACAGGATGATCTCAGCAAAACCAGGACAGGCAGCAACCCTAATTATTGGGGGGGGGGCTTTGACTAATATTGGGGGGGCTATAGCCCCTCCCAAACCACCCTGGTGATGCCACTGGACAACACCCTTTTCTAGTTTAAAAAAGATGTTCTATTTCTATTATTGGGGGACAAGTTATACACAACTCATGTAAGTGTACTGTAAGGCTACAGATTTCATTCTACACTGTAGCACAGCTAATATACTCAGAGCAGTGTACTGTAAAATAACAGATTCTGCACAATAAAAGTGATGTAAAGAAAGAAATGTTTCTATTGATTATCAAAGATTGCAATTTTTTTTCTATTCAGTGTAATTTGGTGGTTCGTTATGTTGTATATGAGGCTAGGCAGTCTGTGAAAAGTAGTGTCATCTGGCAATGAAAGCTGTGAATAACAGTTAAAATACAGCCATCTAGTGGTGGTCTATGGCAAAGCACATATATAAGGTCAATAGAGCACTCGGACTTTCCAAGCTCGGGACATTGCTCTATCAACAGAACAGTTAGAACTATTGTTTTTGGAACACAGGTTCTTTAGTCTGATTCCCAGCAAGAGTAGAATTTTGCCAGAAATGAAGGGACAGAAATAATACTTTGCAAAAGATTAGCCAGGCTGAACAGTAGAATGGTACTCTCTTTCAGGTCATACTTGTGATGCCTTTAAATTACAGCATATACTGTACAAAAACTGCTGCATTTCCTCAAAGAGTGGGCTACAGCTTTTCACAACCACACCAAGTGGACTGGTTACGCTCGAAGTCTTCCTGTTTTCATGAGTGGCTCCCTGATTTTGCACATTTATATCCCCGCCCATCCGCCCCCAGCTTCTTAAGGTAAAGGAAGAAGCAGAATTAGCATTTATATAGCACTTTTGTACATACTGTATTACAAAGCAGTTTATAAGCTATGAAATACTAGTCATGAAATGCATATGGCACCCTTTGACATACCAGCATCCACACACAGCCCTGGACAGTTGTATGAATGGGTTTTATGGTAAAGGGAATATTGGCCACGACACCAAGGGAAATCCCCTTTTCTTACAAAAAATGCCTTTGGGATCTTTTACTTCCACTTGGATATCCACCAGGACAGCCTCAGAAATGGTAGAAGGAACCTCAGTTTAACATCACATCTGAAAGACAGTACACCCAACAGTACAGTACTACCCTAGTACTGCACTCAGGTGCTAGTGCATTATGGTATAAGCCCAATGCCAGTGTGGGACTAGAACCCACAGCCTTCTGGCCCAGAGATGGATGTCCTATCAAATGAGCCATGCCGACATCTTTTGCTACTTCTCAATTCATTCAAAATCTTCAGAATCACAAAACAACCTGTTTCTCTTGTCTATTAATGGATCTAGCACAGTATTTCTATCATCTTAGTCACACAAATTACTGCTTGGTTAGAATAATCATTAGCGGTCAAAATCAGGAAATACCCCTCACTGCCCTACAATTACACCACAAGAAGGCTGCTTGACCAGAATACTTTATAAACAAAATACTCAAAACAGCCAATTTTCATAAGTAGTATTTTATTTATTTATTTATTTATTTTTTATTTAGTTGTTTAACCAGGTATAGCACACTAAGCTAAAAGCTTTTTTACAGGAGCGACCTGGGAGCACAAGGAGGTTAAGTGACTTGCTCAGGGTCACACAGTATGCAAGTGGATGCTGCGGGATTCAAACCCAGGTCTGGTCTGCTGGATGTCACCAGATTTGTAGCTCAGAGCCTTAGATTTTAAAATGTCATAGCTACAGTAAGTTATAGCATTGGGATTTATACTGTATATGGAACTCTTAGCCCCACCCCCACATTTTACATTTTGATTTTAGAAGTATATTTTTAGTTAACAGTGTTCCTGCATATCCAATCTGTCATGCTGACATACTGTTCCTCATATAATTATTGTAAAAGTTAATAAAGTCATCCAGTAATTCAATTATGTTAAAAAAAACATGCCTAAAGAAAATATCTAAGATACCTATTGTGATGCTTGTACAGCTGGTTCTGATTACTTTTTTAATTTTTTTTGTAATATGAAAAATATGTTATTGAGTGTCTCTCATGAAACTTGCTGAGACAACCTATGGGATAAGCCCCCCCCCATGTATCAGTTCAAAAGACAGAATATATGTTAAACAGCAGATCTCTGTATGCAATTAACTTCTTAGTTTGCTTTAAAAGCTAGGAAGTGGAATATCCATTTTATGACGTCCTCAGGAAAACCCAGTTAATTGACTGGTATCACAAAGCATATGACACCTCAGTGAGATCTGGCAGACAGTCATAAAAAGTCCTTTGATGTCTTTGAGACAGGAGGATGAGACATCCTGTTTTGTATCATTTTTTTTTATTCTGACAGGGAGCAGCTGGGTGACCTCATGCAAAGAGGTTGGCAAAGCCAGTTTTAAAGTGCAGTCTGTATTCCATTTAGACACATACATGTTTGGACTCTGAGGAAGAAACACCTACAGCACTATAAGAAGATAAGAATACATTAGGTAGACAGGCCTGAGTGTATTATTGGTAGGAATTAGCATTTTAACCCTATTCTTTTAAAAGATTGTATGGTTTTGTGATATATTGTTCTGTATTTACATTTTACATTTTTATCTATTTTTAAGTAAACATCTAATTTTAGAGACTACCTGGACTGCCTGTTAAATTCTTTTCTTTGACAAATGAAGCATATATGGTTAAAGTTGACACTGTGCATAGCTTATTGGTTTTACCAACTGGGGAAAAGGTAAGAGTTTATCTGAGGACTTTAATAGAGTGCTTAAGGGTTCAGCTTTATTGTTCAGTGTATCAGCTTGAGACTGTCAGCTCACTTGCAAAGAAAGCAAAAGGCAGCGATTTATTTTTAAAAGGAAACAGAACTATATCACTTGGCTTACAGTTGAGTTCCTACCTGTTTTATTTTTTTTTCTGTAGTGCAACTCAGAGTAGCCATAGTTAGGAAAGAAGATGGCTTCCAACTACAACGGGCACACTGTAGACTACTTAAAGCAGTTGTGCAAGGACAGAGGAGTCCCATTCAAGGTGAAAGCCACCAAGCAGAACCTCGTGGATGCCCTAGTGGCAGCAGATACCCAGTGCACCGAGTCACAAACAGTGACTGTAAGGAACCAAACCTTGAATGTGGAAGGGCTAGTGGACAGTGTGGTGTCCAGATCTGATTGGGAGGGCAGCAGAGCTACAGTCAGTGAAGGGCCACAGCAGCAGGGGAAGGCCACCAACATTCTGGAGCCAGAAGTACTCATACTGCAGATTGAGTTGCACAGAAAGGAGTTGGAGTTCCAGAGGGAGGCAGAGCAAGATTGCCAAGAGGCAGAGCGAGAACAGCAAGCTGCAGAGGAGAAGAGGGGGCAAGAATGGTGAGAGGCAGATTGTGAGGAGCGTGAGCACCAGAGGCAACATGAACTGGAGAAGCTATGACTCCAACCACCGGCACCAGAGCAGGTAAGTGGCTTGGGTTTTACTGGAACTACAGGACTGGGTTACTAATTGAATGCCAAATTGATAGCCGAATTTAAAGAGGGGGAGGATATGGATGCCTTTTTAATTTCTTTTGAAAAAGTCTGTATTCAGACTAAAATTCCGAGAGAGTCCTGGAGCTTCCAGCTATCCTTGTTACTTACTGGGAAAGCTCGGGATGCATTCAGTCAAATGGACACTGAGGACAGTGATGATTACAGCAAACTTAAAGCTGCACTGTTAAAGAAATTTTAATTAACTTCTGAATCATGCAGAGCTAAATTCCGTAAGCTCAGGAGAAGCCCTGACATTAGCTATGAGGAGCTAGCCATGAAACAATGATAGTTTTTAAAATGTTGGTGGGAAGGAATTGAAGCAAACTCTGTTGATAGAACTGAAAATGTGATTTTGTTAGAACAGTTTTTCTGGGCATGCCCAGCAGAGCTGAAAACCTGGCTGGAGGACCAAGATCCCAAAACAGTGGAAGACGCTGTTGAACTTTTGGACCTCTATGCCAAGAGCAGATCTGCCCTGAGAGTGAATGGGGTGGGCGTGGCAGCACAGAAAGAGAAAAGTGTGCCTTCAGGGCATCTAAAACCTTCACTGCCTCCAATGAAACCAGTTAGCCCCTGGTTTCAGAGAAAAGATATGTCTGAGAAAATAAATGAATGTTGGTTGTGTAAAGAAACTGGTCATATTGCCAGACAGTGTTTCAAAAAGGTGAGCAATACACAACAGGGGGCTAGGAAAGAAGTGGGTTATTTGTGTGTCCCTGGAAGCATGCCTGTGAACATGAGGGAGCACGTGCACCCAGTCATGGTGAATGGTGAAGAGACGCAAGGGTTAAGGGACACAGGAATAACCCTGACATTGGTAAAAGGGGCTCTGGTACAGCCTAGCCAGCTTATACCTAATAAATACCTAATAAATACATCACTGTGCAGGACTTTACTGCTAAAATTGTTCACAAAGCAGGAGAAAACATTGATGTCCTAGTACACAGAGGGACTAATGATCTTGCCAGCCAGTCAGTTGTGGAGACCAAGAAACACCTGACCAGGCTGGCTGACAAACTATCATCCATTTCATCCGGCATCTCCTTCTCTGAGATCTTGCCAGTCTGGAAAAGGGGGGCAGATGGACGGAAGGTCAGACAAGGGGAGATATGGGAGCTAAACACGTTGCTCAAGGGCTGGTGCCAGGAAAAAGGACACAGATTTGTAGGGAACTGGCAACAGTTCTGGGAGTGAAAGTTCTTTAAATTTGATGGACTGCATCTGACTAAGGAGGGAGTCAGTGCATTGGGGCAGAAGTTTGACATCTTTGCAGAATATTTAAACTAGCAAATGGGGAGAGGGGTGCAGCACCCCATACGTCGAATGGGAAGAACACCCCTCCCCCCTCAGCTAGTGGTCAAACAGGGATTCAGCATGTTTGCAGTTCATTTGCATCACCAGGTAGGAAAAAAGGTTTGTCTCCCCATATGATGCACAGGGGTAATGCCAAACCTCACCCAACAACTAACACACCAAAATCTGGCCAATGGAAAATCATGTACACAAATGCTTACAGCCTGGGAAATAAGATTCCAGACCTGCAGACAATAATGTCAGAGGCTAAACTGGACATAGTAGCAATTAGTGAGACGTGGTTTACCAGTAACCACACTTGGGAGACTTCAGTACCTGGCTATGTATTGTTCAGAAGAGACCGAGGTGCAAAAAGGTGGGGATGAGTGGCCCTGTATGTCAATGAAAATATCAAAGCTACAGAAATTCAGAATACACATAAGGAGCCAGAAGAACTGTGGGTCACCCTGGAAACAGGAAATGGGACAGCTATAAGAACTGGGGTTGTCTACAGGCCCCCAGACCAGGGGGAGGACATAGACACATTACTGTTAGAAGATATACAAAACATGACAGCTAAAGGGGAGGTTCTGATAATGGGAGACTTCAACATGCCGGATACAGATTGGTCAATACCAGCAGGAACATCTGCCAGAACTAGACACATAGTGGATTCCCTGCAGGGGGAGGGCCTCAAACAACTGGTACAACAACACACAAGAGACAGGGCTATCCTAGATCTGGTACTGACTAACAGGGAAAGGATCACAGATCTCCAGGTAGAAGGTCACCTGGGGGCCAGTGACCATCACATGGTATGGTTCAGTTTGGCTACTACATCTAAATCATCCCATTCCAAGGCAAAAATATGGGACTTCAGAGGAGCTGACTTTGATAAGATGGCCAACAGAGTTAAGCTAGCCCTGGCAAAAAGAAACACAGGTGAGAGAGTACAGGCAAAGTGGGAAAGCATTAAGGATGCAATACTTGAAGCAACATCCCATTGTGTTAGACAGAAAAGGAAGTGCAAAAGAAGAAGTAAACCACTTTGGTTCAGTACCTCAGTAGTGGGCAAGATTATGGAGGCACTCCTTAAGGAAAGGATAATGCAACACCTGGAATCCATAGGGGCACAGGGTTCAAGACAGCATGGGTTTACAAAAGGAAGGTCCTTTCAAACTAATCTCATAGATTTCTTTGACTGGATAACCAGAGTGGTGGACCAAGGGGGAGCAGTTGATGTCGCCTACCTTGACTTCAGCAAATCTTTTGACACTGTTCCACATAGAAGATTGATAAATAAGCTGGGTAGGCTCGGGGTGGGTCAGAAGTTGGTCGACTGGGTGGCAAATTGGTTGACGGGCAGAAAACAGAGAGTGGTGGTAAATGGTATGCAGTCAGAAGAGATGCAAGTCACAAGTGGGGTACCTCAGGGATCAGTCCTGGGGCCAGTCCTCTTCAACATCTTCATTAGTGACCTTGCAGATGGACTAGAGGGTAAGGCTTGTCTGTTTGCAGACGACACCAAGATCTGCAACAGAGTAGATGATCCAGATGGGATGGGCAGAATGAGAAGAGATCTAGATAAACTAGCAAAATGGTCAGAAGAGTGGCAACTGGGGTTTAATGCAAAGAAGTGCAAGATCATGCACATAAGGAAGAGAAACCCTGAAGCCACCTATGGGCTGAGAGGGGAGTTGCTAGCAGTCATAAAGGAAGAAAGAGACTTGGGCATCATCATCACTAATGACCTGAAATCATCCAAGCAGACCTCTAAAGCAGTAGGTAAGGTTAGGGGGTGTCAGGGTGTATTAGTAGGGTTATCACAAGTCGTAAGAGAGAGGTAATAGTCCCTCTTTACAAGACACTGGTTAGGCCCCATCTGGAGTACTGCATGCAGTATTGGAGGCCACACCTTCACAAGGACATTAACCAAATTGAGGCAGTCCAGAGAAGGGCAACCAAAATGGTGCAGGGACTGCATCCGAAGACATATGAGGACAGAATAACAGAGCTCAATATGTATACCCTTGAGCAAAGGAGGGAGAGAGAGGTGATATGATCGAGGCATTCAAACACCTTAAGGGCATTAACAAGGTGAAAGAGTCTAACATGTTTAAATATAAGAAAAATAGCAGGACAAGAGGACACAGCATGAGATTAGAGGGGGGCCGATTAAAGGGGAATGTGAGGAAATTCTTTTTCACAGAAAGGGTGGTGGATGCATGGAATGGCCTACCTCAAGAAGTAGTGGCTATGAATACATTGCAGGGCTTCAAACAGGCATGGGATAGGCATAAAGGAGCAATACAAATGAGTATGAATAAATAGGCCACTGACAGAGCAAAGGCCGATGGCACATTCGTAAGGTAGAAAAAGAAATGGACAGACTGGATGGGCTTTGTGGTCCTTATCTGCTGTCAACTTCTATGTTTCTATGTTTCTATGAAGAGAAAACATTGCCCCTCACTAGTGTTCTCCTAGACTGGCGTGAAACAGGGGAAACTGTACAACAGGTGGCTGTACCCAAAACCTTAGCAGTGGATGTGATCCTGGACAACAATCTCAAACAAAGGATGGTGTGTGCAGTTACCCATAACCAAGTGGCAAGGGAACACTGTTGTTCCTTGGACCCCACAGAAGCCATTGTGGAAACCACTGGGAGGCTGGTTCCCCAGCCTGTGTCTCCTGATATGGAGACTAACAAATACGGGGTAGAAATTTCCCCAGTAGCAGTTAACCACACAGCTACAGAAGGTTGCTCCAAGGAGGGAGGGGTGATCCATTGTCAGAGGGTTGGTATTGACAGTGATCCTAAGTGCCCTGACGCTAGTGCTAAGGACCCTAGTTTAGCAACTGAAGGGGACCTGTCCCATGCCTTGGGAATAAGTGAGGAATTTTCTGCTGCTCAGAGAAGTGACCATAGTCTATAGAAACTGAGGGCTTGAGCAGACACTGATGCAGCACAGGGAGGTGATGGCAGAAATAAGGTTTATTGGGAAAATGGACTGATGTTTATCAGTCTGTGCAGACAGGGGGATTGGTGCTAGGCAGGCAGCTTGTTGTTCCCCAGGGGCTTTGTGAGCAATTGCTCAAGACTATATATGATATTCCCTTGTCTGGTCATCTGGGACTAATGCACACTATGCAGCAGTTGGCCCAGAATTTCTATTGACCAAACTTCACCCAGAAGGTGAAGGAGTATTGCAGGTCTTGTCACTGGTGCCAAGAAATAGGGAAGGCAGGCAAGAAAACCCATGCCACCCTGATTCCATTGCCCATAATGGAGGAGCCATTCCAGACGATGGAAATTGATACTGTGGGGCCTTTAAGTACCCTCAGCTCCTCAGGGAAGAGATTCATCCTGACTGTGGTGGATTATGCCACTCGGTACCCAGAGGCAATTGCCCTATCCTCACTGAGGACAGACAAAGTGGCAGATGCC